>CM069133.1:110919787-112287287 GCA_035221665.1 Okamejei kenojei | reverse complement strand
ACTATTTCTGATGATGTCTATTTTGGCAGATGCAAGACACTTGTTAATGAATCAGCTATTTCTAAACTCATCCATATAAATTAACCTGACTCAGCTGCTGATGGACTTGATTTCTGCTACTGGCTTTTTAGAAGATTAAGGAAACTCTTGCCATCTGTTTTATTACGTTTTGCTAGTGTACTCACATATGAATCCTTTTCAGTCCGTATTTGTATTACTTTATTTTGAGTTATAAAATTCCACTGATCCTCCAGTTTATCTTTCTGCTTTGTAATATTATTAGCACTTTTAATTTACTATCGATGACGTCTTTAACTAACAAAATGTTTATTTTTCATTGGTTTTTATCATTCGTTAACATGCATTAATTGAAAATTATATGTATCTGTAAATTTTTGCTGTTGTTTTATTTGCAGATGTTTTTTCTAATTTTCCACTCTACTTTAGACAATTCTCCCCACATTCCTTTTGCCATCTTCATTTAAATTCCAGACACAAAATTTCATTGAATCGTGTCTCTTGAGCTCACTGCAAAAATGGTATATTTGATCACTCTTCCCCAAAAAATAGCTTGCAATCACGTTACTAATTCTGCCTCATTAAACTCTAAAGTAGCTTGTGTTCAAGAAGGAACTGCAGATGCTGGAAAATCAAAGGTAGACAAAAATGATGGAGAAACTCAGCGGGTGCGGCAGTATCTATGGCGCGAAGGAAAGAGGCAACGCTTTGGTCTGAAACCCTTCTTCAGACTGACGCAGTGGGGGGGGGGGGGGGGCGGGGGATGCGAGAAGAAGAAAGGAAGAGGAGCACTCCCTCTTCCCTCCATCTCCTCCTCTTCCTTTCTTCTTCCCGCCCCCCTACCCCCACCCTGCATCAGTCTGAAGAAAGGTTTCGACCCGAAACGTTGCCTATTTCCTTCGCTCCATACATGCTGCTGCACCCGCTGAGTTTCTCCAGCATTTTTGTCTACCTCTAAAGTAGCTTGGTTTGTTCATGGTTACAAAAGTTATTTCTCAGAAATGTTTTATGGTTATGCTTCTCAGATGATTATCAGGTGGAAGAGACCTAAGAACCCCTGGATTTCAAGACAATGATATATTGTCTTGTATAGAGAATTAGCTAACAGACTGAAGCAGTGAGATCTGAGAAGAGTGATCTTTTCAGGTTGATAACCTGTAACCAGTGGAGTATCAAAGGGAGCAGTGCTGGGAATGAGATGTGTACCAGATTTACTTGTGGGTTGGAGAAAGGAAAGAAATGAATAATAACCAAATTTCCAGGAGGCTAAAACAGTTCATGTTGAGATATTGATAGATTAAGTGAACAGGCATATATAAGTTGGTAAATGGATAGTGATGTGAAGCTGTTCATTTTAGTCAAAAGATTAAAAGAACAGAGCGTTATTTAAATGGGGAAAGACTGCAGAAAACTGCATTAGAAGGCATTTAGCAGCCTTGTATACAAAACACAGAAAGTCACCACACATGTGGGGCCAATAATAGGGATGGCTAATAGTTCTCTAAGATTATACGAGAACTTACCTGTTCGAAGTTTGATATTTATTTTATGAGGAGTTACGATGAGGGATTACGTGAAGAAGCCCCGCCAGGCGCTACTTCAAAGCAGTGGCGTGAAAAACACAGAAACCAATAGCCGAAGTAAGATAGTAAGGCTTACAGAAGAATAGAACTACCAGATGATCGTTTAGATTATGAGGGTCGGGAGCGGAGGGCACGCAATCCCTCATCGTAACTCCTCATAAAATAAAGATCAAACTTCGAACAGGTAAGTTCTCGTTTAATCTTACTATTTTACTTCGGAGTCACGTGAGTGACTACGTGAAGATTTTGAAGCTCTGTGATTTTCATGCCGTAGATTCATTCCATACGACACACGGCTTCAGTTGATGCAGTAGTGAGTAAATAATATTATTGAACATTGCTTGATAACTATGTTAATAATAATAATAACAATGAAAGTAATAACCCCTCTATCCCAGGGGAAAATTACAACATTGATATGAAACAAAGCAAACAAATTGAACAGAACACAACATAGCATGTGCAAACCCTGGCACTGTGAGAACAGGTTTATCATAAATCTAGAAAGTTACTTCTTTAGACCATTCTGCGGCCTCTAGAATTTGGTTGAGCGGCATGTCGCCGCAGACATTGATGCCGCCCTTGTAGAGTTGAGATTTAAAACATGAGTGTGAACTCCAGCTAAATACAGAACCTGTTTTAACCATCTAGAATAGTTTGTACGTCACTTTTTTTTTAACGAGTAATGAACATTGGTATCTCACAATCTCGGAGACTCTTAATTACTTTAATATATTGAGTCAGATGCTTACCACACACAATGTTTGGTCGACAGGGTATGCTTTAAAGATTACCTTGGTTCCAGCCTTCCCTGACTTGCTTTGCTTGCTTAGATCATAGACATGAAAAGTAATTTTATCTACAGACAACTGCATACAATCTAAGTGCAACATTTGTAATGTTTGTACCCATTGTGCTGATACTAATGGCATGAGCATAACCACTTTAAATATTAAGTTCTGAAAAGACAGTGACGTAATTGGAGCCCATTGCTGAAGCAATGTGAGAATAATACTGACATCCCAGATTTCTGTATATCTGGGTTTGGTAGGATTTTATTAAAATTCCTCTTAAATCGGGATATTAACGGATGAACCCGATAGATTGTCATTCTGAAAATTGTCCTAAATAGGAGGACAATACTCCGAGCACTATTAATGGCACTATATCTCAGGTGCAAATAGCAAGGAACTCCAATACATCCAATATGTTTGCAGTATAATAAAATATATCTAACTGTATACAAAAGATTTCCCATTTCCTTATGAGACATATATTGTTTCTTAGTGCTATCTCTCCAAGCTGCAGTTATAAACATCCATTATCCTATCTGACAGTCCATCAGAACCTGCAGATTAACAATTAATACGATCATGTAATGGATGACTTCTCCTGTACTGGATGTACCAACAATTACTGCAGTGGGGATTGTCATGAATGGCTGAGTTATCATTCTGAGCACCAATGGGAACAATGGCTGTGTAGACCAGTTTTTGAACCACCAAACGCCTGCAGCGGAGTCTTCTCTATTTTGGTGACATTTGCCTAACCAGGCAAAATAGGCGAAACATAGATTAGATTATACTTCCCCAATTTAGCAAGATGCATCCATCACCGCTACTGGGTATAATAATAAATCAATGCATAAAACGCCCCCACACCTGAGATTTTAAATCTGGAGCACTCTCTGTTCAATCTCTATGCATAAACGCGTACTTCTGGATTTACCCAATAACTCCGTCTGTTGTCGCCAAATTGTCTCTCCACAGCTGTGGTATTGTCTATTGTAATTGAACAAGTCATTCATTGTTGAACAATTATTATCAATGCATAAAACGCCCCCTATGCTACTCCAAATAATGTTATACCTTGTGTTAGGAGATTAATCATCTTGGACAGTCCATACCACCTCAACTGGTGGTGTTCCTTACTCCCCATCAGAGAGCACTCCCATCCATTTGTATACACTGAAGGGTTGTTGACCAAAATTATATTCTAGTAGCTTGCTGAATCATTGAGCATCCACCATTGCATTCAGCTAAAACTTTAGTGGTAACTGCATGGACCTACAAAGGACCTGCACACTTTTTATTTTTTTTTATTTTTTATTTTTTATTTTAAGTGTTGTCTCTGGTCTCAGATACTTTGATAATGCAGAGGTCCTAATCAAAGCAGGAATGCTGCTACCATTTACCAATACCGTAGTACTGCTTGGATGGAGGGATAAGGTCCTCTAGCGAGCAGTACAGACTTTTGTAATATCCAAACTTATGTGTTAAAGTTACTGACATATCATTACTGAATATAATGACCAACACCAATATAATCAATTGTTTGGGATGGCTGTAACCTTTAATGTAGTTGGATGGACAGAAACCCTAGCCCTTTCAATAGGCTTTTGGTTGCTGAAACCAGTTCTTCAGCAGTCTCCTGAGTTTGGCATTTACAAATTAACATATCCTCTAGATAAGCCAGTACATGTGTTCTGAGCCTCAGTAACACCAGTGCTGGTTTCAATAATTAAGTGAACACCTGAGAGCGTGAGTTAACCCATTAAGTTATTCTTTAATGGGCCTCAAAGCTGACACATCTTTTTTACTTATAGTACCTGGATTTATGTTGTATTGGTTACTGAATAATAAAGGTATTCTCTATTTTTGTTTTTAATTTACGTCTATTGTAACAATATCGTAGCTTGTGATAACAACTGCGTTTACAGTGTTGAAGGAGTATTTATTAAATGAATACACTGAACATAAGAATTAATGTTTGTTGGATCAGGTTGATTCTGCAACCCCATCTTCTTCTGTCTGGAGATATTTTACCGACGATTTCTGGTGTAGCAAAAGCCAAAAACCGATCAATATTATGTAGCATCATTCCATTAGTAATACAATTGTATTATTACAACCCACCAGTGGTTGTTACCCAGAAATTCTATGTTCGATGGAATAAAGTTACTGTTACCTCCGTAACTAGAATTGTTTGGCAGATTTTCACCATAATTAATCTGGTTATTGGTTATGTCCTACATAGTCCTGCATTTATGGGTATAATGGTGGCCAAATTGGCAAATTTCATCATA
This sequence comes from Okamejei kenojei, assembly GCA_035221665.1. Lineage (NCBI taxonomy): Eukaryota > Metazoa > Chordata > Chondrichthyes > Rajiformes > Rajidae > Okamejei > Okamejei kenojei. The sequence goes on along the minus strand of CM069133.1, from coordinate 112,282,601 downwards.
CAATTAGGTTCGAATAGGCCTGCCAGTGTAATATTGTGAGGCACAATAGACTGGTGTTAATATATTTACTGTTCAGTCATAAAGTTTTTGGCAGTGAGAAACAATAATGTTGGCAGCCAGGTTTTCTTACATTGCCTCACCCGTCCCATACGTATAGCAAATTGTTGATACATCGGAATACCGGAGCGTGGCTCTTGTGCTCTGGGTATACTCATAAGTAGGCGACACCAGGGATTTCGGGGTAGTATCATCTGCCTGATACTCCCGAGTCTTGCTATAGAGACCTCATCCAGACCTAAATCTACGCTAGGAGTGTCAGATTCCATTTTTTGTTGTTTTTTTAACAGGCACCATACTTCAGTGTATGGAACTCCTTCGGAGTCTGCTGGGAAGCCTCTGGGTCTTTGGACCTTGTCTGATTAAGTTTAGTGTTTGTTGTCTTGCTCTTGGGTGTACTCTTCCAGTCCTTAGTTGGGCACTGGTGAGCCAAGATTCCCCATTTGTTTCAGGCACATTACATAGTGTATGGAAACTCCTTGGAGGCTGTTGGGGTTTATTTCGGCTCTTGGACCATGACTGGTAAAGTGTGGAGAATTTTCTCCATTTTCTATTCTCGCACATTCTTGTCCTTTTTTGGAGGAAAGTAACTTTAGTTAAACATTTCCTTGTGTATTCGTGCTTAATAATATATGTTCCTGTTTGAATTATAGATTCTGACAGGCACATTCTACTTGCAGATTATTCTATTACTCTCAGTTTTTCACGGTTCTCCCAATATAAGAGTGATCTGCTGTATTGGGTATAATACTTGTCCATCTCTCTGCCTCTGCTGGCCACAGATTCAAACCTCTGGTATTTACCTGTCTTGTTCTGTCAGAGCAGGGATGAAAGTTTAATAATGCACATGTTCCACTATCAAACTAAGGAAATGCATCTGGTAACACATACTCAGAGCAGACCTTGTATGCTTTAACTTCATTGTGGCCTCAGCCAAACGCTCTAGAGCAGCTGGAGGGTATTACCTACGGAATACGGGCACCGGAATCGGACCGGCACCGCACCTTATCTATTTCCCGATCGCTACGATGGGACCGCACAATACTGCTCCTCCCGCTGAACAGGCTCCTGCTGACTCACAAGCCAGCCTTACAGAACTTAAATCTCGCTGGAAGTTTTAAAAACTTACCTGCGAGGTTTCTTACTTACCCACTGGTGGAGCTGCGCTCTCCAGCTCCGTTCAGTGCGACATGCGTCGACGTAATGACGCGCATGCGCCTGGCGGGGCTTCTTCACGTAGTCACTCACGTGAAGTAAAATTGAATTTTTGCCCTTATTACAGTGTTTGAAGTGGTTTATACACTGTGGGTTATATACTGTAAATTACTGAAGCACCATTTTTTTCAGAGATCGATAAACAATCATCAGACTACAACCCCCCCAAAATCCCCATTAACAGTTCTGATTCACCTTCCTAATGATACAGAGCACTGCAAACTGTGGTTACTGTATTTAAGGAGATATTTACAACATTGGAGGACATCCAGGGTAGGTTAACTATGGGTTTACTTCAGTTTAGTTTAGTATTGTCATGTGTACTGGCGGTACAGGGTTACATTTTTGTTTGTGTGCTTTCTGGATTTGAATGACTATTCATGAATATATTCATTATTATATGATAGATAAACTAAAGGTACAACATTTAGTGCATGATAAAGACCCGATAAAGTTGATTAATTGATCTTCAATGAGGTGATGGTGTCCAGGTCCTGTGTCCTTGTGATGAGTGGTTTTCTGTTGCCTGTTAACAGCTGAAGGAAAACTATCCCTGAATCCTGGAGGTATGCATTTTCTATCTCTGTGGGGAGGAGAGAGAGTGGACTGGGAGAGGGAATGGTCCGTGAGTATACAGGCGGCCTTGCTGTGGACAGTGGGAAATTAGATGGGAATTCAGTGGAAGGGAGGTGGATCTGTGTGGGGCGTGGTCTGACTACAATCCACATCTCTGCTCTTTTTTTGTAAGTCATGGATGGCACTATCCCAAACCTGCTGGATGCATCCTGATAAATATTGGATGACAAACACGGTGTAAAGGTGGGTGTGGTAAATGGGTATAGACTCTGCTCAGTGAAGTTTAGAAGAATGGAGGTGGTTTTACTGAAATATAGACTTTATATGGGATTTACAATCGAGTATTGTCCAACGCAGAGTAAGGATTGGTGACTAGCATGCTACATGGCGTTGTAACTAAAAATTTTGATATGTCTCTCCAACTTTGACCTTTCAAGATCTCTTATGCCTTTCTCAAGCCTTGTTCCTAACAAGAAACGCGCATATCTTTGACCTAATACTGACATATCATTATTTAAACCTTGCCCTCTAATTGAACGATTCTCTGACCACCATGAGCTGGTTCCGAACTGTTGCTCCATGATATACACTCTGATAAATTGCTGAGCAATTTCTATTGCACATGGTATCTGGGATCCCAAATGTTGTTCAGTTGGTCAAGCTAAGAATTGGTAAATTTGTCTTGTGGGCAATAGTTTGGATATTCCTGGTATTGACCGTACAAAGGTTCTTAGTTTTCTAATTAATCTTGGAATAGAGTAATCATAGTCCGATAATCCTGATTAAGCATCATGATAGCTTCATGAACCATAGCACCAAATACCAGACAGTCCTTGTTTGTTAAGGTTGATACCATCCCTTAAAGTGTCAACTTTAATCCCAGCCATAGTTGTGGCTTATGTTACATCAGTTGGCAAAACTTTGCATTCAATCAGCTCTCTATTGCTATGACAGAATGTCACTTTAATGTGCGGGGTCTTTTCATTTTCTATGAAGAAAGAATCCTTGAGTGACATTAACAGCACTTAGTTTATTGTGCTTGTGTCATGCCAAACATCTCAAAAACCTTCAAATAATGAGTTACATTTGAAGTGCATTGACTGTTATGAATGTAAACACAGCAGCCATTTTCCTCCTTTATCTATAATAGCCAAGATGTATGCAATAACTAAAATTAGAAACATGTCCCAAGGTACTCCATAGATGAGCAACTGTAAAAAATGAATTTAAAAACGCACATGGCAATGTGATGAGTGACTAATATCTTGGCGAGGGCAGTGGATGTTATGCAGTGTTTCCAAGGAAGAGAGGGAGATGGAAGAGTATAGGAAAGATGAGGTGATGAAGTAATTTTAATCAAATGGCAAGACTTTTGTGGGAAATCGCACGCAATTCAGAACTAGACATCAGGCATGATTCAGAAGCTGAGAGGCCTAGATAAGAGAATCAAGGCGTGTAAAATTGTCATATGTGCTGGGAACTGAACCATGACGTTTTACTTGCTGCAGCTTTACCGGCAGATTAACGCAAAGCACAACACATAAATATACCATAAACAGTAATACAATACATTATAAGTTATACTAGCTAATCAAACCATAATAGTGCGAAACAAGGAACTGCAGATGCTGTTTGCAAAGACAATAAGAAACAATGCTTGAGTAAACTCAGCAGGTTTGCAAGCATCTCTGGAGATCTTGGCGGGTTGCGGTGTCATTTAAGGTCATTACCCTTTTCAGGCTGGATTTGTGGTGGGTGGGAGGGATTTATATAACTAGAAGTGAGGAGGGAGCAGAGAAAAGTGGGGTGGGGAAAGTAATGGATCAGTGCAGAAAACTCGGGAGGTTTTGATGGGCCAGAGATGAAAATTTATAAGCTGTGAGAATGAAAATTTGTGAACTATGTAGTAGAGGAAGGATTGTAAGTGGAAGGGAGGGCCGGGGGTGTGGGGGGGGGGGGGGGGGGGGGGGGGGGGGGGGGGGGGGGGGGGGGGGGGGGGTGGGGGGGGGGGGGGGGGGGGGGGCGGGGGGGGGGGGGGCGGGAGTGGGGGGGGGGGGGGGGGGGGGGGGGGGGGGGGGGGGGGGGGGTGGGGGGGGGGGCGGCGTGGGGGGGTGGGGGGGGGGGGGGGGGAGGGGGGGGGGCGGGGGGGGGGCGGGGGGGGGGGTGCGTGGGGGGGGGGGGGGGGGGGGGGGGGGGTGGGGGGGGGGGGGGGTGGGGGGGGGGGGGGGGGGGGGGGGCGGGGGGGGGGGGGGGGGGGGGGGGGGGGGAGGGGTGGGGGGGGGGGAGAGGTGGGGGGGGGGGGGGGGGGGGGGGGGGGGGGGGAGTGGGGGGCCGGGGGGGGGGGGTGGTGGCGGTGGGGGGTAGTAGGGCACAATTCGCTGGAGTTATAGTGAAGTATAGGCGAGAATAGGTAATGAGTCAAGGTGTGTGGGGTTGCCAGGGCAAAATGGGGGTAATGCGCTAAGAATCTCTTTGGGCCAAACTTCTTGATCCTCCCCTCCTTACAGGTCATGTTTCCATTCATTTTCTGTGGATAACAGAATAGGCAATTTAAAGTGGGTAATAACAGGAAATTAAGGTTAATTTTTATTTTGGTGTCACGGTGTGGTACGGGCTCGGAGTAGACTGCCATTCGCGGGGTGGCGAGGCAGAAGCAGAAGCTCCGACTCAATTGCCGCAGCTCCGCAGGAGATCCCGCGGACTGACGGCAACGCTACCGGAAGGACAGAGGTAGCGAAGACAGAACCGGAGTTTCGACGAAACGCTGCAGCCGTTACCATCTGGAATGTCGGAACTGTCGGCAACATCGCCCGGAAGTGGGGCTATGCCCGAATGAACCGTCAATGGAATCGGGCGCATAGTATGTGCAGTTTGCGGCTGTCTATATTCCAGCATTGAACGGATGGGGAGCACTAGCTCCAACGTGGCACAATCCGCAGGAATTGGTCCACCGTGGAGTCCTAGCAGGACCACGGCAGTACGGCGATTTAATGGGATGCCCAAATGTAACCCTCTGTGCAGGAGAGCATATGAGTCAGTTCTGGGTTTTGACTCTGAAGAAAAGGGTAGTTGGACGGAAATGAAACACAACATGCTACGGGGTTGCAGAAATGAAGAGGAGCACTCGGGATGGCAAGCCATGTTGCGTTGCCTAAAACAGGCGGCCACCATTGTCACAGGCAGCCAGTTTAAAATGTACTTTAATACTTATCTAGTTCCAGGAAATCGGTATTTCCTTATGGTGCCTGCGGCCATATCCTCAAACTTACCCCCGGCCTCTGGTAATATCAGGTTTACAGGTAGTAGACGGTCAGATTATGTCAGAGGAGCAACAAGAATCTATGTCACTCGCAGTTTGGTCAATTGAGATAACTATCAGGAAAGAATGGCCATCCGGCCTACACTAAACCCCAAGTTTGTGAGGTTGTGTGGAACCAGCAGTGCACAGCCCGCCTTTTCTGTTTCAGGGTCATTATGCCCAAAAGGTAAAAGACCTCGACAGAGAGACAAATAGCCATCGGCCATAATTAAGGTGCCGGCCGCTACCACGGGTCCTCACTTATGTGGCAACAGTACCCCTAAGCATTCCACCAGAGGCTGGCGTTATCAACAGAAAGAAAAGCTGGTGGAAAGCGCGAAGGCCTGGTACAACCTACACTAAGGTCTTTTTAGGCCTTGTCCCAGAATGCTTCTGGAAGATGCAGCCACCCCACAACTACAACGCCTCCTCCCTCAGGGGAACCAAAGAAGGATAAAATAAACCAACCACAGCACTCGGGTAAACCTTGGAGGTGGTGGTTTTTGTTGCCTTCAGAACATAACGTGTGTAACTTCTTCACAGGATGTGGGGAAGGTTACCACTTGTAGAGGATAACTTCTGATCATTCATATTGCACAGTATTCAGGCGATACAAAACTGAATTGTTGACAAATCGTCCTGTTCCGGTTCAGCTTGCACCTAGCCAAAAGTTTGAGCTTTCACAAAAAAGAGTAAGTGAAAGGTCATGCGGGAATTGTTAAATCTATATACAAAAGGAGCAATACAAGAACCCCAAAACCCTCACCAATGAGACTGGGCGGCGTGGGTTAGTATTTTTGTAGTCACGGCAGGCTGGCACTTTGCTATGGCCCCACCTGAATCTTGTGCAGTAACTCCTTAAAACTGGGGAAAATGTTGGTAGTTCTAAAACTCGGTTCCAAGGGTGCTTCATGGTGCAAGACCTAAAAAGATGCATACTACTCAGAACCAATACGCCACAGATCATGCAGTATTTATGGCTGGGATGTCTGGCCGTATCACAGCACTGCCTATGGATTCACCATCAGCCAGACTGTTTGCCAAAAATATTGAACCGTTTGGCGTATCTTTGAAACCAAAAATCCTACTTCTCGAGACGGATTGGATGCCGTCTTCTTGTGGGGATAACATTGGAAATTGGCTACATTGGGCTGTCTCAGCCACCAAGCTCCCTTTTCACACATTCTGGGTTTATTATCCACACAGACACATCCAAATTTAAATGGCCTTCCGGTGACTATGGATTTGAGGCTTCACGATTGACTCTGTTCCCATGTCAGTCACTTTGCCAAAGGACCGCAAGAGCGACTTGCTAGCGGCATATAACCCTTGTTAGCGTCCGTACACATCTATTGTGGAACTAGCCAGGGTTACTTGGAACGTCGTGGTGCCTTTTTCCCCAGCCACCATTTGGGAACCCATACCTTACAAAATTACAAAGGGCAACCCTAAACCATAACAAACTGACGCCCCGCTCACGGCTGGGAAGCATCCACTACCACCTCAGTGCGGTGGTCGATGGACTACACAAGAGTTAACCTTACTTCAGGGTATCACTCATCATAAGGTGTTGGGTGCAATCACGGGACTTTAGACTTCGCATGCATACTTGCATGTTTGCCTCCCAATGATAATACACCGTGGGTGACTCTTATCCTCTGGGTGGCCTTTACGTCGATGTCTTGTGATGAATTGATCAATACATCTGGGCATAGAAAAACCACTTGGATATTCACTCCAGGTCACACAATTCAATGATAAATACAAGATGGCTGCTTGGCCCACCAGGCCATTTACTGACATTATCGCTCAGTCTGGCTGCCACGCTATCGCTTGTTTTGCATTCCACGACTTCCACACCAGCTACCAACATATGTTGCCTGAGACTCAGACCCGGGGCAGTCAGCGATGGATGCCTCTCGTACACTGGGGAGGGGGGGTAGTTTTTTTATGCCTTTCCCCCTTTTTCTGCCTCATTTAGGCGGTGTTGCAGAAAATTCACCACGGACTCGCATCAGGTATTTTTGGGGCGTACCCGATTGGCCTACTCAGCCCTGGTACCCTGTGGGCCTCGCACCTGGTAAGAGCAATCGATTTTGATTCCAAACGCCCAAGTTTGCTGGTACGCCCATGACCACGGGAGAGTCCCCCATGCCATGACCGAATGAAACCCATTGGGTTGCAACATTTGGGAAAGACCTCTCTTGGAATTGTGCCTGTTGGGACCGATACCCTTGAATAACAACCTGGCATATGCGAGTCCCACCCGGGAATCGTCCTCACCCCTCTCCCAAAATGGGAGGTATTTTTACCCGACAGCCCCAACTTTCAACACAGCCACCAATTGCGTTTGTGGCTCGAGGTCCTGGTTAAAGTCGACACCTTCGGATGCAGGCTTGAGTTATAATGCCATCAATATAAGCGAAATGTCCTATCCTCCTATCCTGGAAGCGCTATAACACCATGGAGGGTATCTCACCTTTGGAGTCACAAATCCAGAGGGGCTTCTCCCCCAACCCTCCCCGGCCACCATATACCCGCCTGGGTCATGGCCTTGTCCTGACCTATTCAGAGCATTAGGGCACCAGCCCGTCCCTTCACGAACACGGTCTCAAAATAGTGATGTGCAGTCACTTGTTGTAACGGTGTTTTTTTTTTTTTCAGGGGCAGGGTCCAGATTCTGCAACAAACTAGACTGGCCACCATGTCCTACCCCAAAATAAGTAACCTTCACATTATGAGTTATCTAACTACACAGGCCTGGGTCATATGGCCTCAACCTGGGAGTACCTGGCTTATCCCGTCGCAGGCGCCCTATGCCGAGTGCAACACCTCCTACATCAACTGGAGTTCACCAATTAGCTCAGGGGTACGGGACCTGGCTCTATGATAAGTTCAAACATCTCATTCAAGAGTACAGTAGCAGACCATATCAAGATGACTCAGTGTGGCGCAGCAGGGGTGGACACTGATATTTAAATCTCATTTCACCAGGACTGCAGCTACATCAATGATGATGGAAGTCCCATGGGCCACGCCCTTGTAGTGGTGGGTTGGTCTAATGAAACAACTTCCAGCAGTTATAACAAACCTGTGGCTACACCTGGGATATCTACAGACACTATTTTAAGTTCTGTATTAGAATCCCCGAATTTAGGGGTTATTATTATTATTGTTAAATAATACATTGTTTGTTTTTCAGCACTGACAAGTCTGAAATACGTTAACATACTTCCTCCATTGATCATTATGGCAGTGTGTGAGCATGAACTCGTTTCCAGGGCATGAAATCACAGAGCTTTGAAATCTTCACGAAGTCACACGTGACTCCGAAGTAAAATAGTAAGATTAAATGAGAACTTACCAGTTTGAAGTTTGATCCTTATTTTATGAGGAGTTACGATGAGGGATTTCGTGCCCTTCGCTCCCAACCCTCTATTATAAGGTCAACTGGTATGTTAGTTCCCTTATCTTACTATCTTCAGTCAACTCTACTATCTGTGATTTCACACCGCTGCTTTGAAGAATGTCGCGCATGCGTGCTGGCGGGGTCTTCACGAAATCCCTCATCGTAACTCCTCATAAAATAAGGATCAAACTTCAAACTGGTAAGTTCTCATTTAATCTTACTATTTTGATTTATAAAAAGTAATTTTGAATATGTTTAATATTTTTTTACAGGCTTTATGTTTCTGAAAAATGTAAAATGTATTGTTTTAATAATTTGAGCTGTTTTTAATCTTTATTAGAAACTATCATAGTCATTGCCAGCTAAAACAAGGGCTGTGATTTAGCTGGCTGCCAATATATTTGCCTGTTTTGACTACTGGGTTTGTACTTTTCATGCTTCACCCTCCAACTAAGAGGACAATGAGGATTAATACTTAACACTAACTATATACGCGATGATATTGGATTCTGTACTTTACTGAGAAGAAACTGAACTTTAAATTACTTTTGTTGAGAGCAACCGAAGCTTATATTGGAGAAGGGGAGAACTAGAATAATCATTGGATAGCTCTGATTGCTTCAATATAATTATACAGCCTTGTAAGCTATCCTGGAAAATATTGCATCTTCAGACTGTGGCAAGGCTAGGGTGAAAGTCTGCATTTTCCGAAGTCTGAAGGCCAAGCATAAGATTGAAGCTATATTAAACCCCTGTTTTAATATGTAAATAATATTTACGAGCTTGGTTTGATAAATTTGCCTATAAAACATGTGGAGACAGTTATATATGGAGCTGTTATTGATGATGAGAAGGTAAAACGAATTTCAATAACACTGTGACTGCACTCCAGAAACATCCAGAGCAAAGGCAATATTTTACACAAAATCAATTTACTCCATTAATGCAAAAAAGTCCAATGTTGCTTTTCAGAAGACTCTTTTTTATGACTTTTAGTCTGAAAATTTCAAGCAAACTTGGAATTACTGAAGATAAATAAATGTTAATAGAATATGGTTGACAACATTGAGAACACAGGTCAATATCATCTTAACGTTCGTTAAATCTGTCACCAAGAAATTGAAGGGAAAACATTTAGCTTTTAATTTCCTGAAAGTCATTGATGTGTAAATCAAAAAATGCTTGTCTAAAAGAAAGCATCAGAAATGTCCATGTTATGTGCTGCAGCCACAGTTCTCTTTTCATCAGAAACTTATGCCATTGACTATAAGTCCTGACCTTTTTAACTTCATGGCATTCACCACTGTGTCACTTTATTTTTTTGGGCTGTGGCATGCAAAAGAGAGTTGATTCCAAATTAATTTTGTACCCACCTATATTGTGACAGCATGATTTTCCATCTGTTGAAATTTACTCACAAAATGGACAGTTACCCAGTTTCTATGTATCAAATTCCCATTTCTTAATAGTCCAGTTGTCACCTTCTTGTCCTTGAAGGTTTAACTCTCCATGCTTCTTAAGCAATAAAAGTTATTGACCTCATTGCTTCTCTGACTTTAGTTAAAACTCCTCTAAATCTCAGGAGACCCACATAATACCTTGCTCTTCCCAATGGCATTTCCCTTCTTAACAACTTTCAACGATGCATAAAGTTTCTCCCTTATCCAAGTAATCTGCTGGCATTTAGATAGATTAGCTTGCCCTAGATGTCTTCTTATTGTGGCTTCACCACTCCAGTGAATGTCCTATGGGCTGGTTGCATTCAGCTTTTCAATTCCCGCAGGTATTTACAGTGGCAGAGTGCAGCATCAGTGCTATGCTTGCGTAAAGGAAGAAAATGTTCCAGCAGACATTGTGTCATATCAGTACTATAGAGTCATAGAGTGATACAGTGTGGAAACGGGTCCTTCGGCCCAAATTGCCCACACCGGCCAACATGTCTCAGCCACACTAGTCCCACCTGCCTGCGCTTGGTCCATATCCCTCCAAATCTGTCCTATCCATGTACCTGTCTAACTGATTCTTAAACGTTGGGATAATCCCAGCCTCAACTACCTCCTCTGGCAGCTTGTTCCATACACCCACCACCCTTCTTGTGAAAAAGTTACCCCTCAGATTCCTATTAAATCTTTTCCCCTTCGCCTTGAACCTATGTCCTCTGGTCCTCAATTCCCGTTCTCTGGGCATCTACTCGATCTACCCTATTTATTCCTCTCATGATCTTGTATACCTCGAAAGATCCCCCTCATCCTCCTGCACTCCAAGGAATTGAGTCCCAGCCTATTCAACCTCTCCCTATAGCTCACACCCTCTAGTCCTGGCACCATCCTCGTAAATGAAACCTTTCAAGCTTGACAATATCTTTCCTATAACATGGTGCCCAGAACTAAAAACAATATTCTAAATGCAGTCTCACCAATGTCTTATACAACTGCAACATGACCTCCCAACTTCTATACTTTATACTCTGACTGATGAAGGCCAATGTGCTAAAAGCCTTTTTGACCACCTCATCTACCTGTGAACCGACCTTCAAGGAACCATGCACCTGCACTCCTAGATCCCTCTGCTCTACAACACTACCCAGAGGCCTACCCTTCACTGTGTAGGTCCTGCCCTTGTTAGATGTCCCAAAATGTAGCACCTCACACTTCTCTGTATTAAATTCCATCAACCATTCCTCAGCCTACCTGGCCAATCGATCCAGATCCTGCTGCAATCTTTCACAACCATCTTCACTATCTGCAAAACCACCCACTTCTGTATCATCCGCAAACTTGCTAATCTTGGCCTGTATGTTCTCATCCAAATCATTGAAGCAGATGACACACAGTCTCATATGAATGAGGGACACAAGAAGCAAGAGTAGATAATTCAGCTCTTCATACATTGATAAGTTCATAAATTCATGTGATAAGAGAAGAATTTGGCCAATCGGCCCATCAAGTCTACTACGCCATTTAATCATAGCTGATCTATCTTTCCCTCCTAACCCCATTCTCCTGCCTTCACCCCATAACTTCTGATGGCAGTTAAGAAGTTTGCTAGTATGTTTTTAAGATATAAATATTCAATGTGACTCATTATCCCTATGTAAGTACATGGTAGCTCAAAGCAGAAAGTATTTGAAAAACTACATCAACTAGTTCAGCTTTATGCACTCCACCACTGACTTCCTGCAAAAATTTAAACAGACTTGATTTTCCTTTCATAAATCCACGCTGATGCTGCCTGACCGTATCATTATTCTCTAAGTGCCTTGCTACCATTTCCTTGCCTGATGTCAATAGAATTGAAAATGCTGGAATAGATTCCATCATTTACTTCTCTGTTGACATCAGGTAAACTGCCTGCCGTTACCTGTTTTCTCTCTGCTTTCTTAAATTATATTGCTGGTTTATTTTGCTGCTTTCATTCTGTGGGAATTCTCAGAATCTCTTCCAGAAATTTGCCAGTAAATCCACCATCTGCGTAACTTCCTCCTTCAAAACTCTAGGATGTTATATCTGGACTTCCAGAAGGCTTTTGACAAGGTCCCACATAAGAGATTAGTACACAAACTTAAAGCACACGGTATTGGGGGTTCAGAGAACTGGCTGGCAGACAGGAAGCAAAGGGTAGGAGAAAACGGGTCCTTTTCAGAATGACAGGCAGTGACTAGTGGGGTACCGCAAGGCTCAGTGCTGGGACCCCAGTTATTTACAATATATTTTAATGATTTGGACGAGGGAATTGAATGCAACATCTACAAGTTTGCGGATGACACAAAGCTGGGGGGCAATGTTAGGTGTGAGGAGGATGCTAGGAGGCCGCAAGGTGACTTGGATAGGCTGGGTGAGTGGGCAAATGCATGGCAGATGCAGTATAATGTGGATAAATGTGAGGTTATTCACTTTGGTGGCAAAAACAGGAGGGTAGACTATTATCTGAATGGTGGCCGATTAGGAAAAGGGGAGATGCAACGAGACCTGGGTGTCATGGTACACCAGTCATTGAAAGTAGGCATGCAGGTGCAGCTGGCAGTGAAGAAAGCGAATGGTATGTTATACCATAGCAAAAGGATTTGAGTATAGGAGTAGGGAGGTTCTACTGCAGTTGTACAGGGTTTTGGTGAGACCACACCTGGAGTATTGCGTACAGTTTTGGTCTCCAAATCTGAGGAAAGACATTCTTGCCATAGAGAGGGTACAGAGAAGGTTCACCAGACTGATTCCTGGGAAGTCAGGACTTTCATATGAAAGACTGGATAGACTCGGCTTGTACTCGCTAGTATTTTGATGATTGAGGGGGGATCTTATCGAAACTTGCAAAACGCTTAAGGGGTTGGACAGGCTAGATGCAGGAAGATTGTTCCCGATGTTGGGGAGGTCCAGAACAAGGGGTCACAGTTTAAGGATAAGGGGGAATTCCTTTAGGACCGAGACAGAGAGTGGTGAATCTCTGGAATTCTCTGCCACAGAAGGTAGTTCTGTGGCCCTTGTGGCTAAAGGGATCAGGGGGTATGGAGAGAAGGCAGGTACAGGATACTGCGTTGAATGATCAGCCATGATCATATTGAATGGCGGTGCAGGCTAGAAGCGCCGAATGGCCTACTCCTGCACCTATTTCTATGTTTCTATGTTTCTATGAAGATCATCAGGTCATTGCGATGTATCAATCTAGAAGGTTCCATTAGATTTTGCAATACCTTTTTTTGCTCATGCTAATTTATTCAAGCCCCTCCTTTAGTATTTCTGTGACACAGATTTTATCTGTGAATGCGGCCAGAAAATGATATTTAAATTATCTGTCATTTCTCTATCACCCTAAAGGTTTATAGTGTGAAGGAAAGAACAGCAAATACTGGTTTGTACTGAAGATAGACACAAATTATGGAGTAACTCAGTGGGTCAGCCAGCATCTCTGCAGAAAAAGTATGGGTGATGTCGGATCGCAACCCTTCTGACCCGAAACTTCAACCATCCTTTTTCTCCAGAGATGTTGCCTGACCCGCTCAGTTATTCCAGCACTTGTTTCTATCTTCACTCTTAAGGTTTATCCAAAGTCCTGTTATTTACTATTGTAGGAGTTGAATATCATGAATCTCTTCCTGTTCTCACCACAGAAGGAAGTCGCTGATATGGTTGCTGAAAACGAGTGGCTGAGGATAATCTCTGGAGGAATGCTTGCAATAATATCCCATTAATTTAATGGTCTCCAGTAACTACTTCCATCTATAATTCTAGCCACTAGAAAGTTGTTCATTTGACTTTCATTGACCTAAGTTCTGCTTGTACTTCTTACTTTTTTATTGTGTTGTATGATATCTTGAAGTCAATGACACTTCCAATCAATATAGCAATTGTGCATGCTGATCAAGGCTATTTATTGCAAGGACATCTGCAGCCAATCAACTGGGATGATAGAGGTGGTACTGTCAGGGAGATTTAATGTGCCATTCTCCTTTGAAGATAATTTTACCCTTCCATCTTTTTTTGCTTTAAATTCTGTAAATGGGGTGCAAAAATAACCCTTTGTCAAAAAACATTACAAATGAAGAATAGGTGCCTATTTTAAAATAGACTAAAAATAATAAAGAAAGATTAAACGAGAACTTTCCATTTGAAATTTGATCTTTATTTTATGAGAAGTTGAAGTGAGGGACTACATGAAGAGCCCGCCAGCCCGCATGCACGTCAATCTTCAGAGCAACTGTATGAAACCACAGACCACTTGCACAAACTTAAACTATAGAAAGATTAATGACCCTTGACTTACCAAATTATCTTTATGAGAATCAGGGTTGGGAGTGGAGGGCACGTAGTCCCTCACTTCAACCTCATAAAATAAAGATCAAACCAAACAATAAGTTCTCGTTTAATCTTTCTATTTTATATCGAAGTCACGTGAGTGACTAAGCGAAGCCTTCGAAGCTCTGTGGTTTCATGCAGTAAACCAATCTGTGTGTGAAACACTTAAACAGATAAACCATAAATGGTAGAAAAAACATGGGCTATTAACAACATGATGCTAAGTTACATACATGTCCATTGCCCTTAATCGGACCACAGTCCCAATTGGCTTTGAGTTAGGACAATAACTCATGCAACACTGTTCAGAATTCTAATCTGCAACAATCCAGACATGTTTAACACAATTTATAACTTCTGAAAGTGTACTATGATAGCCTCCTGCTGTTGCAAGAAGATTATTAAAGGGGAATATCCATTCTATTGGCTGCTAATAAACCAGCCCCCCCCCCCTGGTAGAGTGAGACTTGAAATTATTTTAATTCACTCCTGCTATTTGTTGCTTACACACAAATAATGTTGAGATAGTCTGCACCAGCAATTTCTTGTGAAACTATTGAATAGCAATGAAGAAAATTATCCTTCATCTCATGGGTACTAGTAAGGTCAGTGTACCTGTAACCATAATAGACACCCCCAATCTCCGATCTGGTAGATATGCTGCCAACTCCAAACTGTACCCAGCCATGCCCATTTATCTTTATAAGATCATTCCCATAACAACCTACCCCCATGTTATATATGACCCAGATGCAGTCAGAGATTGAGTAAAGTCTGTGTTCTTTGTGCTGAAATCAGTTGCTAACAGCATAATTAACTTAAAAGATACTGCTCCACTTTAGGAATACAGTAGATGAATATCTGCATACAAATTTGTACTGATACACATTCCACACTTTAGGCTTTAGAGTAAGTGGGTACGTTTATTGGCCAAGTATTCACATACAAGAAATTTGCCTTGGTGCAAATATTCATATAAAAGTGTTCATATAAAAGACACCTTACATAACGTTAGTCAACAGTGGGTGAATAACCAATCATTTATTGTCCCAATTATAGTACCGAGAGGATGACAAAGCAGCATGAGCAGTGTCAATTGTGTGATAACATAATCGCTTCTCTAAGCCCAAACTCAAAGAACCACAAACCTCTGCTACTTCTGTTTAAAAAGTAGTTCACATGTGTCCCTTCACAAACTTCCCATACAACTGTGCAGAGCTAGCTGCGCGAGAAATAGGCTGAACTAGCCACCACTCATGACTTCGAGTAAGTAGGAGCTTCTTTCAGCCGCCTTTTACAATGGACGTCCTGAATGAGTAGGCAAAATTGGTACTATTAAAATTCATGTTGGCTCATCTTTAATATCGTAAGAGGCATCGACTGATAAAACCTCTGAGTCTTATCAGCTACAAAAGCATGTTGTCTATAAACTCTATGTCACAATGCCCTTATGATCTGAGTAGGGCAGCATTAACTTTAGAATCTTTGTAAATAGGCAAGGCCAGAACCCCTAGGTAGAGCCTAAAATTTCCACCACTGGCTTTGGCATCTCACACACCAGATATATCTATGCCTCTCGTGTATAAATATGGAAATGTATGCATCTTGAAGATCGATTGAGGTCCTAAATCCTCTGAATCAGCTAAATTGCTGAATGTCCATTATCCATCTTAAACTGGTTAACCAAACACATGATCAGACTAGCCAAATCGTAACCTGATTTGGCATGCTACATTTTTCTTCCCCAGAGAATTCTCAAAACTTTCTGGGGTTAAAGCCTTTCGACTTTGATTTTGCCTAAACATGGCATTAACCTACAAACCTCCAGTGCCTGACAGAATCAGAACATACACCAGATCCTTATGTGACAAGAATTGAAGCATAGCATCCACTTTGCGTGGGAATACAAGTTCCCTGTCAACTCCTCACAGGCAGAGTCACCCTCAGTGGAAAACATCATAATGCAACCGTGAGCCAGGAGTTGCTGCCGCAGTCCTCTGCCTGGAACAACCTATCTCAGTCGCCAGTGTGTGCAACACATTCTCTTCACCAAGGTGAGCGCGATGGCCCTGGGCCTAAAAAAGGCCTCTGGCTAGGTCTGAATTGAGTAGGCCTGGTGTCCCAACCAGCCTCAAACGATTCCTGCCATTAGTTATATATAGAGGTGGTATGCCCACTGGAATACTAAAGCCCTGCCACATAGGATGGTTCTACCACCCCCGCAGCCACCTAAAATTCTCCCTGCAAGTCTTAAACTTTCAGCTTAAACTTGCTAACATAAGTCCTCTCCGTAGAGATACTTTGCAGGCTGCATGTTACTGGCCCTGCATAACGAGCACATTTTTAGGAATTACCTCGGGCGTTATAGCATTTTGCGAAGGCAATTTATCTCCAACTGTGTATTACATAGAAGTATCAGCGGAGAGAGTTAACGTTTGAGGACAACAAACCTTTATCAGTATTGTCTGCACTTCACATTTAAATCTAGAGACAGAGCAAGAGCAGGATGTTTAACATTACAAACAAATCCAATCCTCTCACCTGTGTAATTTGCAGCATGCTGTGGTCAGGAGCAGGATCCAGACCTGATTTTCTTCTTCCCCTTAACAAAAGTGAAATAATTTAACAAAAGAAAGGAATAGATCGGGTGGATGCACAGGGTCTTTGCCCAGAGTAGGTGAATTGAGGACCAGAGGATATAGGTTTAAATTGATTGGGAAAAGATTTAGTAGGAAACTGAGGGGTAGCTTTTCACACAAAGGGTGGTGGGTGTATCGAACAAGATGCCAGAGGAAGTAGTGGAGGCAGGGACTATCCTTAAGAAACATTTGGACAGGTACATGGACAGGACAGGTTTGGAGAGATCTGGACCAAAAACGGGCAGGTGGGACTAGTGTAGCTGGGACATGTGGGCAAGTTGGGCCAAAGGGCTTGTTTCCACACTGTATCACTCTATGACTCCATGACTCTAAAAGTGCATGGTGATTTTTCCAAACACTTTTGCTGGAACCAAGAAAATTGGAAATGTCAGCTGATTGAAATTGGACTAAATAATTCAATCTCATATGGTGCTGATTTTGCTGGTCTTAGCTGAAGTACTGCTATTGGTTTAGTATCCGTGAGGTAGAATTCCTGGCTCTAATACGAACTACAGATCTTTGTTGGAAGGATATTTTTCAGATATAATGGAGTGCAGAATTTGAACTCAGTTGTGATGCCTCTGCAGCCATGTGTCTCAGTCAGCAGTATGTTTGCAGTAAACCAGCATGCTGTGCATTGACTGGAGACTGGTTTTCACAAGAAACACATTGTTGATAATGTAATAAATATGAATTGCAGAACTAGTTTTTAACCAAAGATAGACACAAAATGTTGGAGTAATTCAGTGAGTCAGGCAGCATCTGTGCTACCAAAGATAGACACACAATGCTGGAGTAATTCAGTGGGCCAGGCAGCATCTCTGGAATCACCTATGTTTAAGAAAGAACTGCAGATGCTGGAAAAATCAAGGTGGACAAAAATGCTGGAGAAACTCAGTAGGTGAGGCCTCACCCGCTGAGTTTCTCCAGCATTTTTGTTTACCTTTGACGTCGCCTATCCATTTTTTTGCAGAGATGCTAGCAGACCTGCAGAATTATTCCAGAATTTTGTGTCTATTTGTTGGTAATATTTTTGGTTCCAAAAGGCTCAGAGGAAGTTTTTTCACTCCATTCTTGTGTGGAGTACATGACGCAGCTTACACATCTATAAAGGAGGACAGAAGCCAAGACTCCTTTGTGATCATGGTTAGCTGTTTGTTATTTCAAATGCATGAAGTACTATTTCCAAAGGTGGTAGAGCCTTTGATGATTCTCATTTAAATTAACCAATTATGGCAAAGTGACCGGTTAATTTGAGATGGCACAAGTGATCTATATGGGCTTCTTTATTGGCACATGGTTTGGATAGACAGCACAATGGTAAAGAATTGCCTTTTAAAACTGAACTAATTGATTTAATGCAAGAGGGTTGTAATATAAAGTCAAGAACAAAATATCTCTAAAAGATGTTATTTTAAAGAAATTTGCAGAGAATATAATAACATATTGTACTGAGTGAAAGATCTTATCTAGCTAGTGTAGTAATCTCAGAACAAAAACGGCCATAACTGTGACTGATTTAATATCTTGTCGGGTATTTTTATAACTTTTTGTGATGTCTATTAAAATATTTTCAATCATTTTAAAATGAGGATTTGATTCAATTTGCAACCCTGTGGTTTCAAAGCTGTGGACTGGATTAGTAACTCAGTGTTTCCCAATGGTTGGGAATTTGAGCTTGAACCTCATCGCGCTATTTGCTGAGCCAGGTCCCTGGATGTCTGTAAATGAACCACAGGTCAGGGTTGGTGAGGGATGAATTTGCAGCTTCAACTGCTTGTTGACATATTTTTACTGCCCGAACATGATGTTTATAGCTCCATAAATATGAAATATTGAAGACCCTGGACCCTGCAGCAATCAATTAATACAATAATAACAAAATTGCTCATCTTCAGGAAAAGGGAGATGCATAATATTGATGGAAAAAATATTCCAGCTTTATCAGAGCTGGAGACCAGATATATGAGCTGTATGTTTTTATGTTATAAGATTGTGGGTTGCAGCCTGCCTCTGAGATTGTGGAGTCTATAAATGTATATTCAATTCCTTAGGCCACGGAGTAGGTTTAAAAATAAGAGTTCAACCAAGCAAGAGAAATTATGGTTTTACTACTTATTACAACACACAAGGAGACCATTTCCCTCTCGCCTTTATTTCTTTTTGGCATTAACGAGTCATTTAGAATAGCCAATTAACTGACCAATCCAAGTGAGAAGAAACCAAAGTAGTGGGGGGAAATCCACTCGGTCACAAGAAGAACATGCAAACTCCACACAAACAGTACCCATGATGAACCATCCAATGATGAACCCAGATTTCTGGAATTTGTATCAAATTCCCTCTTCCTTGAGCAGGGATTCCTTGAGCAATGATTCTTCCATTAACAAGCAATCAGTAGAAAATCGAGAGTTTTTTTTACAAAGGGAAAATCTCGATTTTTTTTTCATTACAATATAATAATACCCTGGTGAATCTAAAATACAGGGGAGTAATGAATGCTTCTATTAATTATTTTTTTCTCTCATCTTTCCTTATTTGCCAGGAAACTCTCACTCCTTGGTAGTTTAATGTATTAACAGTAACTCACCAAAGTGTTGATGTTTCATTGTAAATAAAAGTCACATGCAGATGGTGGAAATCTGAAATAAAAACATAGAACATAGGTGCAGGAGTAGGCCATTCGGCCTTTCGGGCCTGCACCGCCATTCAATATGATCATGGCTGATCATCCAACTCAGTATCCTGTACCTGCCTTCTCTCCATACCCCCTGATCCATTTAGCCACACGGGCCACATCTAACTCCTTCTTAAATATAGCCAATGAACTGGCCTCAACTACCTTCTGTGGCAGAGAATTCCACAGATTCACCACTCTCTGTATGAAAAATGATTTTCTCATCTCGGTCCTTCCCCCTTATTCTTAAACTGTGACCCCTTGTACTGGACTTCCCCAACATCGGGAACGATCTTCCTGCATCTAACCTGTCTAACCGCTTAAGAATTTTGTAAGTCTTTATAAGATCCCCCCTCAATCTTCTAAATTCTAGCGAGTACAAGCCAAGTCTATCCAGTCTTTCTTCAAATGAAAGTCCTGCCATCCCAGGAATCAGTCTGGTGAACCTTCTCTGTACTCCCTCTATGGCAAGAATGTCTTTCTTCAGATTAGGAGACCATAACTGTACGCAATACTCCAGGTGTGTCCTAGATAGGACAATGAAATTCTTGGTTTGCTTTCAGCACAACAGAATATTGCAGGCATAAATAATACAGAACAGATCAGTGTGTCCATATAACCATATAACCATATAACCATATAACCATATAACAATTACAGCACGGAAACAGGCCCTCTCGGCCCTTCCAGTCCGTGCCGACCATTTGTTTTCCCCTAGTCCCATCTACCTGCACTCAGACCATACCCCTCCATTCCCTTCACGTCCATATACCTATCCACTTTACTCTTAAATGTTAAAATCGATCCTGCCTCCACCACTTCTGCTGGAAGCTCATTCCACACAGCCACCACCCTCTGAGTAAAGAAGTTCCCCCTCACGTTACCCCGAAACCTCTGTCCCTTAATTCTCATGTCATGCCCTCTTGTTTGAATCTTCCCTACCCTCAATGGGAAAAACGTATCCACGTCAACTCTGTCTATCCCTTTCATCATTTACCATTGATATGATTGGTATATATACACACATAAATAAGCATATAAAGTGCAGTAGGCTAATTAAAGTTCAGATTATGTATGTTGAGTTTAATAGACTGATGGCTGTGGGGAAGAAGCAATTCCTGAACCTGGTTGTTGCAGATTTCAGGCTCCTGTACCTTCTACCTGAAGGCAGCGGAGAGATGAGTGTGTGGCCAGGATAGTGTGGGTCCTTGATGATGCTGCCAGCCTTTTTGAGGCAGCGACTGCGATAGATCCCCTCGGTGGTAGGGAGGTCACAGCCGATGATGGACTGGGCAGTGTTTACAACTTTTTGCAGTCTTTTCCACTCCTGGGCGCTCAAGTTGCCGAACCAAGCCACGATGCAACCAGTCAGCAAGCTCTCTACTGTGCACCTGTAGAAGTTCGAGAGAGTCCTCCTCGACAAACCGACTCCATAATCTTCTCAGGAAGTAGAGATGCTGATGTGCTTTCTTTATGATTGCATCAGTGGTCTGGGACCAGGAGAGATCTTCGGAAATATGCACGCCCAGGAATTTGAAGCTCTTGACCCTTTCCACCATTTACCCAATGATATAAACGGGACTGTGGGTCCCCATCCTACCCTTGCCAAAGTCCACAATCAGTTCCTTGGTTTTGCTGGTGTTGAGAGCCAGGTTATTGTGCTGGCACCATTTGGACACTCGCTCGATCTCACTGTACTCTGACTCGTCTCCATCAGTGATACGTCCCAAAACAGTGGTGTTGTCAGCAAACTTGAAGATGAGGTTTGCCCCATGACAGGCTACTCAGTCATGAGTATAAAGTGTAAAGTATAGTGTAATGAGTATAGAGTCTAAAGTTTAATGTCTAAAAAGTAAAGATAGATGGGAGGAAATCAAGGTGTTTTCTTTTCCGAAAACCAACTTCATTTATAATAAAAAATATGTGCAAAACAAAAACTATGCAAAAAAAACTCTTCATACATTCAATAATGTCATACTCGCTAGTGTTCACTCCTGTTTTATACTATATACCGTTGCTTCCCACATGACCCCCTGGGGTGATATTCCTTCCTTTGTTTAAGGGAAGTCTCCACCGGACTCTGCCCCTCAACGTTCAGCAGTGGAAGGGTCCTAGACTCTGGTGGTCCTTCATATTGGCTGCACCAATATTCAGGTTGTCCATCAGCTCAGGTCTTGCAGTCTGGACTGGGCCAGCTTATGCAGGGTGGTGGTGTTGAGCTTTTCGAGTGTTGCAGAAACTGCATTCATCCAGGCAAGCAAGAATATTCCATCATACTTGTGATTCGTGTCGTTTAGATGAAGGAAAGTGTTTGCGAAAGTGTGTTACTCACTGTGAAATACCCAGCCTCTAAGCAGCATGCAGCCATTATATGTGTGTGTGTGTGTGTATATATATATATATATATATATATGTATATATGTGTGTGTATGTATATATATGTGTATATATATGTGTGTGTGTGTGTATGTATGTATATATATGTGTATAAGCACCCCAGGGTGTTGATGGTGGAAGATTTGACAGCTAGGTTTTTTGAATGTCAAGAAGAAGTAGTTAAGTTCTCTCTTGTTGGAGGAGCAGGTCACTGGCTTTGGGTAGTGTGGTACGACTATATGGAATCTAATGTGTCGGAAAGAACTGCATATGCTAGTTTAAACTGAAGATAGATACAAAATGCCGGAGTAACTCGGCGGAACAGGCAGTGGCGTTTCGTGCCGAGTGGCCTTTCGTGCCGAGATTTTCTGCAGTCTGAAGAAGGGTCTCGACTCGAAACATCACCCATTCCTTCTCCCCAGAGAGGCTGCTTGTCCCGCTGAGTTACTCCAGCATTTTGTGTCTATATATGGAATCTAACTTTACTTACACCGAACCCTAGCTCTAGTTCTCTGACAATCTGCACTGTGAAAGCTCCATTAAAAGGTCCAATTCTAGGGTTTTCCATCCAAAGATCTAACTTCAATATATTTGCCCCAATCTTACTCTGAGCCTTTTCTCCCTTCTTGGACAGGACGTTTACCCACTTATTGTTCTGTACCCAGCCTGGCAGCAACTCCAGCTCCTGATTTTCCTTCCCACTGTTAATGCTACAATAATGTAGCAAATCTTGAGCATAGCAACACCAGTTTTGGCCACAGTTCTGTATCCTGTGTGACAGTGTCAGGAGAAACCTCTTGTTCAGGACAGTAGCCACAACAAGTCTTACTCTTTATTTTCCTCTCTTCGATATCCTCATTCTTAAGATCTATTTTTTTCCTCTTTTTTTCTATGTCTTTCTTTCTCTCATGTGCAGTTTGCTCTCTGTCCTGTTCATGTCCTTGCAGTAATAATTATCCATAAAAGAACTAAAGTCTTTGGTTGCCCCAATGATACAGCGCCTGAATCCATCTCCTGGTGCTTGTGGGCGGTGAAAGGAAAATAAGTAATCGAGGTAAAAAGAAACTGAGATATTTGGAATGTGAAACGAGAGGTATATATTTCAACAATGGTCAAACTTATATTAGTGAAGAAAAAGGCAAACAGTGATTCAAAGATACAATGAGAGATCCATTTAAAAAGGGAAAGATGCAAAGGAAAAAGAAGACGGATGAGGAGAAAAAAAAACAGGAAATTGTGAAAGGAACGAATGAGCAGTTATGGAAAGAGTACAACAATTTCAAAGAAATGTTCTCTGAGTAATGCTGCAGGTGGTTAATTGGTTGATTTGCAAGAAATTATTTAGTGGAGACTATATATAAACTAGAATGTAACCTTATCTGAATGACATGGAAACTATTGTTATAGAATAGATACTTGCGTTTTACATTTTGGTTTCCTTAGCAACGTAAGGAATATTTTGGATTATTCAGGAGGGAAAACTTTGTTTCAACAGACTGTGTTTCTGCTGATATTCTGGAAAAAATTAAACGTTTATGTGCATAGCTTTTAGATGTACCTTTAAAGAGTTATAGCAAATGTTGTCAGTGTTGCTAAAATCATCAAGATGCCGCTGTACAGTAATGTTTGGAGCCATCTAGCAGGGCCAGTTAGAGGCTAGGTGTGAAGCAATCTACCTCTCTAGTATGGGAGACAATGACAGCACAGCATGAGAACATATTATCTCTCTTCAACTACAGATACCGTGCTTTTAAAAGGTGCACAGCTTTACTCTTACTTTAGCTCAATGCACTTAGATGTATCTAATTTTTAATTTTATAAATGAGACAAACACTATAGCGTGGTCCATAACATAGAGCAGTCTTGCTGAAGGGTGACCATTGGTAGCAATGTTGCAACATTTTGAGATTTAAAAAATCAAGTCTGCAATTTATCCCATCAGATAAAGCATAAAAAGAAGTTTAATTTGACACCTAATTCACTTTCATATCTTTAGTATTAAAAACGTAATGGCCATTTCCATACTCTGAAATTAGCATCTTGTTCCCTATTGCTTTCATATTGACTTAACTCAAAAGCTGTGATCGAGGACAGTCAAAAGCCCATAACTTTCTTAAAAATTAAGAGAACTGAATGAAATTTTCAGTTATTATAGATTGAAGCATTCTGAAACAAATGTGAAGCAATCTTACTTGGATGACCTGAAATTAAAGCATATAATTAGTTAGTTACGTAATTGTAGCTAATTACAAAATTCAATTACTAGATCTAAACATCTATCCATTTCTTAAGAAAAGGTTAACATTTTTAAATAGCCTAAGTGTCCAAATAACATTCACACAAGAATTCACAATATAACATGATTTTTAAATCTCATTGTCATGAATTTATAGGCCAAATGGAAGGAATTTATTGTTTAATTCCCGTAAATTAATGGCCATTTCAATCATCTTGTGAGTGAGATTTTGTGGAATGTGATTGATTGGAACGTTGCGGTTTGCGGTGAATTTAAACCCCATATCGGCAGGAAAAACACTGCCGGTTCGTATATTTACATAATCACATTTTCGCTGATGAAATTTTGATTAAAGTATTCAAGAATGTCAGGGAAAGTCTGTGATAGGGAGAATTTTAATAACAAAATGGGGTGTGAACAAAAGTGAAAGAGGGTTGTTAAGAGAGTAGTAAGACCAAAGACAGTTCGGGAGGAGATGTGTTTGGGAGATATTTATGCAGCAAGTTACATGATTGTTGGTGTAGCAAGTATAAAAATCTCAACCACATTTAGGAAAGCTTCCAGGCATGAGGTTGATACGCATTGTTGGGATAGTAATTTTGCGTTTAATCATTCCTTGCCCTGATGGTTTCATCAAAGATCCAGTGCAAAACTGACCACCATCAGGAAGTTAAGGAAGGATGGCTGCACAAGTAGTCCCAGGGACCTTCAAATGCATCCATACCATCTTCCTACAGGTTCCAATTCCAACAAGCCTCTTGCGAAAGCTGGTGAATCATTTGTTAAAATTGTAGATCAGGATCTGATGAGATCAGTGGGGTTTTGATTGATTGAACGATATAGCATGGAAACAGGCCCTTTGTCCCACTGAGTCCACAGCGATCACCAATCACCCGTTCACACTAATTCTATGTTATCCCACTTCACATCAAATCTCTAGGATATTAGGGGCAATTGTACAGAGGTCAACCAGCCTACAAATCTGCATGTATTTGGGGTGTGCAAGGAAATCAGAATCAGAAGGAAATCGGAGCATCCAGAGAAAAGCCAGACGGTCACAAGAAGAACGTGCAAACTCCACACAGAGACCACCCAAGGTCGGAATTGAGCCTACGTTTCTGAGGCAACCAGCTACAACACTGTGTATAATCCACAAAAACATTCAATTAGTAGTATAAGTATACTCCACTGTCACATTTAACAGATGCTGCTGCAATACGATTACATTCTAAAATGTGTAAGGCTGTCATTTTGAGAATGGGAGCAATTTACTGCATGATTCCACAGATATGAATCCACCTGGTAATGTCTGTATTAAGTTGACTAAATGATGCCATTTATTTTCCATAATGCATAAACAGTATCAGTTTTAGTATTAAATCTGCTAACTTTTTTTCCTCATAAATTTCAAGAACTGGTTTACAACTTAACTGCTGCAAACATCCCTATGGTTGATCAGCAATCCAGAATTGGAGAGAATAAGTAGGGAAGGAGCTGTAATTACAGGCTTGAAAATAAAGTCATATAATTATTCGTGGTATATAATTATTATCACTTTCAAAAATGTGGATGAATTTGTGATCTGGATCGACCCAATGAGCTGTGATCTCAAGATGATCACAGTGATAAATTGACTGATCAAAGACATGTTTGAGGATCAGAAAGCAGATTTGGCAAATTGAACCCAAAAATTCAAAAGAACATTTTACCAACAAAAAATTGAACCTTTTATTTATGGTTATTTAGTTTTAATTTTGAAGTCACTTCTTCTCTACTTGGATTCTAAAATAAGGTTTAGATTTATTATTGTTATGTGTACTCGGGTACTGTGAAAAGCTTTGTTTTGCATGCTATCCAAACAGATTTGATATGCTATACAAGTATTTAGACCCCTTCACGTTTACCACATTTTGTTATGTTACAGCCTTGTTCAAAAATGGATTAAATTCATTTTTTCCTTCATCAATCTACACACAATACTCCATAATAAAAAAGTGAAAACAGGTGTTTAGACATTTTTACAAAGTAATACAAAATAAATAACTGAAATATCACATTTACATAAGTATTCAGACCTCCTAGTCTTCTTGGGCATGACGCTACAAGCTTGGCACCTGTATTTGGGTAATTTCTCACATTCATCTCTGCAGATTCTCTCAACCTCTGTTAGGTTGGATGGGGAGGGTCAATGCAAAGCTATTTTCAGGTCCCTCCAGAGATATTTGATCGGGTTCAAGTTCGGGCTCTGGCTGGGCCACTCAAGGACATTCACAGACTTGTCACAAAGCCACTCCTGTATTGTCTTGGCTGTGTGCTGAGAGTCGTGGTCCTGTTGGAAGGTGAACCTCCGCCCCAGTCGGGTCCTTAACGCTCGAGGGCAGGTTTTCATCAAGGATCTCTCTGTACTTTGCTCCGTTCATCTTTCCCTTGATCCTGACTAGTTTCCCAGTTCATGTTGCTGAAAAACATCCCCACAGCATGAAGCTGCCACCACCATGCTTCACCATAGGTATGGTATTGGCAGGTGATGGGCAGTGCCTTGTTTCCTCCAGACATGACACAGGACAAAGAGTTCAATCTTGGTTTTGTCAGACCAGAGAATCTTGTTTAGGTGACTATTGGAAAACTCCAAGTGGGCTGTCATTTGCCTTTTACTGAGGAGTGGCTTCCGTCTGACTGCTCTACCATAAAGTGGTAGACATACCGGACTGATTCATGGGATGTCAGGACTTTCATATGAAGAAAGACTGGATAGACTCGACATGTACTCGCTAGAATTTAGAAGATTGAGGGGGGTTCTTATAGAAACTTACACAATTCTTAAGTGGTTGGACAGGCTTATTGCTGGAAGATTGCTCCCGATGTTGGGGAAGTCCAGAACAAGGAGTCACAGTTTAAGGATAAGGGGGAAGTCTTTTAGGACCAAGATCAGAAAAAAAAAATTCACACAGAGAGTGGCGAATCTCCGGAATTCTCTGCCACAGAAGGTAGTTGAGGCCAGTTCATTGGCTATATTTAAGAGAAAGTTAGATGTGGCCCTTGTGGCTAAGGGGATCAGGGGGTATGGAGAGAAGGCAGGTACGAGATATTGAGTTGGATGATCAGCCATGATCATATTGAATGGCGGTGCAGGCTCGAAGGGCCGAATGGACTACTCCTGCACCTATTTTCTACGTTTCTATGTAAAGGCCTGATTGGTGGAGTGCTGCAGATATAGATGTCCTTCTGGTAGGTTCTCCCATCTCCACCGAGGAACTCTGGAGCTCTGTCAGAGTGACCATCGGGTTCTTGGTCACCTCCCTGACCAAGGCCCTTCTCCCCCGATTGCTCAGTTTGGCCAGACGGCCAGCTCTATGAACAGTCCTGGTGGTTCCAAAGTTCTTCAATTTAAGATTGATGGAGGCCACTGTGCTCTCCGGGACCTGCAATGCTGCAGAAATTGTTTTATACCCTTCTCCAGATCAGTGTCCCGACACAATCCTGTCTCGGAGTCTACGGACAATTTCTTCATTTTCATGGCTTGGTTTTTGCTCTGACATGCACTGTCAATTGTGGGACATAACATAGACAGGTGTGCGCCTTTCCAAATCATGTACAATTAATTGAATTTACCATTGGTGGACTCCAATCAAGTTGTAGAAACATCTCAAGGATAATCAATGGAAACAGGATGCACCTAAGCTTAATTTTGAGTGTCCGTAGCAAAGGGTCTGAATACTTATGTAAATGTGATATTTCAGTTATTTCTTTTTAATTACTTTGCAAAAATTTCTGAACACCTGTTTTCACTTTTTTTTTATAATGGGGTATTGTGTGTAGATTGATGTTTAAAAAAAAAGAATGTAATCCATTTTAGACGAAGACTGCAAAATGTGAAAAGAGTGAAGGGGTCCGAATATTTTCTTAATGCACTGTAAATACAATCGTCAAACTCAAGTACAATTGATATAGCAAATACAGAATGCAGACATACAGTGCTCTCCATAATATTTGGGAAAAAGACCCATCTTATTTATTTGCCTCTGTACTCCACAATTTGAGATTTTTAATAGAAAAAAAATCACATGTGGTTAAAATGCACATTGTCAGATTTTAATAAAGGCCATTTTTATACATTTCACCATGTATAAATTACAGCAGTGTTTATACATAGTCCCCCAATTTATCTGTGCGATGGACAGGGCTACATATAAATGTGAGGTTATCCACTTTGGTGGCAAAAACAGGAAGGTAGACTATTATTTGAATGGTGACCAATTAGGAAAAGTGGAGATGCAGCGAGACCTGGGTGTCATGGTACACCAGTCATTGAAAGTAGGCATGCAGGTGCAGCAGGCTGTGAAGAAAGCAAATGGTATGTTGGCATTCATAGCAAAAGGATTTGAGTACAAGAGCAGGGAGGTTCTACTGCAGTTGTACAGGGTCTTGGTGAGGCCACACCTGGAGTATTGCGTACAGTTTTGGTCTCCTAATCTGAGGAAAGACATTCTTGCCATAGAGGGGGTACAGAGAAGGTTCACCAGACTGATTCCTGGGATGGCACGACTTCCATATGAAGAAAGACTGGATAGACTTGGCTTGAACTCGCTGGAATTTAGAAACATAGAAACATAGAAATTAGGTGCAGGAGCAGGCCATTCGGCCCTTCGAGCCTGTACCGCCATTCAATATGATCATGGCTGATCATCCAACTCAGTATCCTGTACCTGCCTTCTCTCCATACCCCCTGATCCCTTCAGCCACAAGGGCCACATCCAACTCCCTCTTAAATATGGCCAACGAACTGGCCTCAACTACCTTCTGTGGCAGAGAATTCCACAGATTCACCACTCTCTGTGTGAAGAACGATTTTCTCATCTCGGTCCTAAAAGACTTCCCCCTTATCCTTAACTTCTCCAACATCGGGAACAATCTTCCTGCATCTAGCCTGTCCAACCCCTTAAGAATTTTGTAAGTCTCTATGAGATCACCCCTCAATCTTCTAAATTCCAACGAGTACAAGCCAAGTCTATCCAGTCTTTCTTCATATGGAAGTCGTGCCATCCCAGGAATCAGTCTGGTGAACCTTCTCGGTACTCCCTCTATGGCAAGAATGTCTTTCCTCAGATTAGGAGACCAAAACTGTACGCAATACTCCAGTTGTGGCCTCACCAAAACCCTGTACAACTGCAGTAGATTGAGGGGTGATCTCATAAAGACGTACAAAATTTTTAAGGGGTTGGACAGGCTAGATGCAGGAAGATTGTTCCCGATGTTGGGGACGTCCAGGACAAGGGGTCACAGTTTAAGGATAAGGGGGAAGTCTTTTAGGACCGAGATGAGAAAATCGTTTTTCACACAGAGGGTGGTGAATCTGTGGAATTCTCTGCCACAGAAGGTAATTGAGGCCAGTTCGTTGGCCATATTTAAGAGGGAGTTGGATGTGGCCCTGGTGGCTGAAGGGATCAGGGGGTATGGAGAGAAGGCAGGTACAGGATACTGAGTTGGATGATCAGCCATGATCATATTGAATGGCGGTGCAGGCTCGAAGGGCCGAATGGCCTGCTCCTGCACCTAATTTCTATGTTTCTATCTACAACTCTGCAATTTCTTGCAGTCTTGAGCAGAACTGTTCCCAAACCAATCTTTGTTGCAACCTTGTAATATGTTTTCATTGATCCATCTATAGAAGTTTGTAAGAGTCGTTGGAGATTTGCTGAATTTCCTCAGAAAGACGTAGAGGTATTGGTGTGTCTTTTTGGCTGTTGCATCAATGTTGTTGGTCCACGACAGATAGTGGGTAATGTTAATACCAAGGCACTTGAAGCTCTCAACCATTTCCACTTCGGCACCTTTGACGCTGATTGGTGCATCCTGAACTTGATAACTAACTCCTTCGTCTTGCTGACATGGAGGGAGAAGTTATTGTCCTGACACCATGTTACTGAGTTCTCTATCTCCTTCCTGTGCTCTGTCTCGTCGCTGTTCATAATATGGCCCACCACAATGGTGTCATCTATATACTTGTAGATGGAGTGAAAGCAAAATTTGGCCGCACCATTG
Source organism: Okamejei kenojei (assembly GCA_035221665.1). NCBI lineage: Eukaryota > Metazoa > Chordata > Chondrichthyes > Rajiformes > Rajidae > Okamejei > Okamejei kenojei. The sequence continues at coordinate 112,252,287 of CM069133.1, read as the reverse complement.
TGAGTGTAAGGGAATATAGTTGAAGATCCTGAGGGGGTGCCAATTCCTAGGTCCAGGAGTTCGTAGATGAGTTTGGATGGGATTATGAAGTTGAAGGCTGTGCTATAGTCATTATATGATTGAAATGTTTACCAATATTAGCAGATTTATTAAGTTAGCTAATTAATGTTTTGTGTTATATTCGCCTAAAGACATTCTAAACTGTACATTCATACATAAGTTCATAAGTTCATATGAACTGCCTTGTTTTTAAAAAAAAATCTCTTTCGTAGGGGATTTCAAGAAATCCCCGTAAATTTTAATAGACGGAGAATTAAATGGATGTGGTGGAGGTCCTTAGGGAGGTCAATGCAGTCAGAGATGATTGAAGTTGAAACAGTACAGCAGGATGGTATGGTCGGCTCTGATCGCGGGTCTGTGGTGTGTTGGGAATAAATGGAGGAAGCAGTTCTCAAGGAAGAAGGCTCCCTACCTATCCCTATCTATTTGACTCCATAGATGCTGCTTGACTCGCTGAGTTATTCCAGCACTTTGTATTTTGCTCAAGATTCGAGCATCCGCAGTTCCTTGTGTCTTTAAGACATTTGGTTTCACTTGAACATAGATTTGGCAGAGATCGTGATCGCCTTCTGCACCTTGGGTCTTTTGTTTGTTGTTCACTGGTTCCTCTGCACGTGGATGGATCACTCCTTCAATGTATAACAAGGCTGAGTACAGCGAATTGAAAAGGTACAGATTAAGTCAAGGATTCTTAATTGAATTGAAATGTTTTTAAATGCTAGTAAGAGTGCTGTTATGGTCTGTAGAACCAAAGAGGATAAAAGCCTAAAATATCCTGATTTTAAATTGTCTGACAACAATCTTAGTGTCTGTAATAAGATAAAATATCTAGGGCATATTATTACAGAACAAATGACAGATGATGAGGATATTTATAGGCAACGACGCATGCTGTATATACAGGCGAATATCCTCTTGCGTAAATTTTGTGTGTGTGCAGATGTGGTGAAGATGTCGCTATTTAGAGCATACTGCACACCCCTCTACACTGCACACCTGTGGTCGAACTATTTAAAGACAAGTATGCAGAGACTAAAGGTTGCATATAACGATGCCATGAGAACACTCCTAAGGCAACCAAGATGGTGTAGTGCCAGTAATATGTTTGTGGCTGCAGGAGTCAGTACTTTAGATGCTATCCTAAGACACCACATGTATAAATTAATTTGCAGGATAAATGACTCTAAAAATGTGCTTATTGTGGCCTTGACAAACATAAGGGCTAGCACTGCACGCTACGAATCCCAGTTGTGGAGACACTGGTATCGTTGTCTCGTTGTACGACATTGATCATTTTTTACTCTGGATTTTTAACTTAAGTATTGTGGGGTTGTTTTTTAATATATAAATTATGATGTTTTTTATGTGATTTACCATGATTTTATATATATTTATGATATTTGATATGCAATGCATTTTTAATGTAATGTTGCCCCTTGTCTGGACCTTGAGTCCGTAATAAAGTTATTATTATTATTATTATTATTATTATTATTATTATTATTATTATTAATAAGAACATGTCTTCATGAATGTATAACATAATTACAATTTACAGTTTACAGAGATAACATCTACGAGAACCCTTCTAAAATATAGCAGTTGCTGATTTACCTCTGACAATTAGTTTCTATGTACATTAAATCAGATGTTTTGATGGGAAGCGTCAGATTAATACAAGACAAAGTGCAATGACTTTCTGCACCTTTGGTATTATCACGTAGATATCTGAAGACAATACAGTAAACAGAGAAAGTCAGTGGCTGAACAGTGGCATTTGCATTTCACTCCGTCTACATTGTGCAATTTTTTGTTCTGGTCGAATCAGTTTAGGTGAGAAGAAGATTTAAAAAATGTAAAAGGACACAAAGTGCTGGAGTAACTCAGCAGGTCAGAGAGCATTTCATAACAAAGAGCATTTCATAACAAGAGGATTTCAGTACAGGAGTAAAGAGGTTATTCTGCAGTTGTATAGGGCTCTGGTGAGACCACATCTGGAGTATTGTGTACAGTTTTGGTCTCCTAATTTGAGGAAGGACATCCTTGTGATTGAGGCAGTGCAGCGTAGGTTCACGAGATTGATCCCTGGGATGGCGGGACCGTTATATGTGAAAAGATTGAAAAGACTAGGCTTGTATTCACTAGAGTTTAGATGGATGAGGGGGGATCTTATAGAAACATATAACATTATAAAAGGACTGGACAAGCTAGATGCAGGAAAAATGTTCCCAATGTTGGGTGAGTCCAGAACCAGGGGCCACAGTCTTAGAATAAAGGGGAGGTCATTTAAGACTGAGCTGAGAAAAAACTTTTTTACCCAGAGAGTTGTGAATTTATGGAATTCCCTGCCACGGAGGGCAGTGGAGGCCAAATCACTGGATGGATTTAAAAGAGAGTTGGAAAGAGCTCTAGGGGCTAGTGGAGTCAAGGGATATGGGGAGAAGGCAGGCATGGGTTATTGATAGCGGACGATCAGCCATAATCTCAATGAATGGCGGTGCTGGCTCGAAGGGCCAAATGGCCTCCTCCTGCACCTATTTTCTATGTTCTATGTTTCTATGTTATGAGAACATGGATCAGTGATGTTTCTGGTCAGGTCCCTTCTTCGGTCTTAATTCATACCACCTCAGGACCTTTGAAAGACCCCTGTTTTTTGGCCGGTGGGTAATTGAATCTTTCATTTGAATTGATTGAAGCAGCAGGAGAACATATGGCAGTGCACTGAGTATCTGTTCTACTCAATACTGCTGCTTGGCAACAGATTCTGGCATTGTCACTTTGAAAGCTTGAAAGCTCACACACTTGTGAATGTGTGTGTGTGTGTGCGTGCACACCCCACACCCTCCTCCTCCTCGGTGTGTGTTAATGTTTCTGTGTGTGTAAAAGAGAGAGAGCAAGAGAAGGGGAGGTCCGAATTAGAAGCTGCAAAGAAGGCTGGGATGAATGGGTTTAGTTTATTTGAATTAAATGCAGTCATCCCGGTCTACCAATTTGCTTGTCTTCATCCCGTATCTGCCAGCAGTTAGTTTGCTGAATACCTCACATATGAAAACAAATTACTTTTAAAATTGGTCTTTAAAGTCATTCTCAATAATAAACTGGATTATATTTATTTAGGAAGAATGAGAATCCAATTTATTTATTCAGCTGGGACTGAAAGGGTGATTTATTAACATACCTCAAATATTAAGGAAAGTCTTCATACAAATAGGGAGGGTAACACCATGACTTTATATGAATTATTGAATTAAATATAGTTCCTGTAAAGAAATTAAAGTGCATTGTGTGCGCTTGTCAGACCCATTAAATATACAAAATATGTATTTATTGTGCTCCATAAACCAAGGGGAGGAAACAGCATCTCTGCTTTTACAAAGGCTTTTCCGTCTTATTATTCCCGCAAGACTAAGCACGACAAGCATTGCAACATGCCAAGGTCGGGTCTGGATTTTGTGGTCATCACAAAGTCAGCTTGATGAAGACTTGTCACATCTTGTGACGAGTCCGCTCTTTAAGAGGTTCCATTGCACCCTGCAATACCAATATTACTAATGTTACTAAATGCCAGCAATACCAATGTCAATAAATTGTCTGAGAGGCCAATCGCATTGACTCAGCAAAAGGTTGACACTTCCCTGCTCCATGGATGGAATCACATTTTTTCACAGAATTTCCACAAAATGCTGGCAGTTATTAGTGAAACTACTGGCAAATCACTGCAAAACTATCAGAATGTTTCTGATCCCATGCTAGTAGAAATCTCAATTTTCCTGAGAGGTGCTTGTCACGATTATTTAAACTGTGAATCCACCCATGGAGTCCAGCAGAAAAGTAGAAAACTGAAGAACCTCTATTCTTCACTGAATTAGATCTGACCCAGTTCAAACAATCTGCACATTTCACAGGACATGGCAATCTTGTATATTGTAAATATAAATTTGTATGTCAATATAATTAAAATTGTAAAATAGTGTAAATATAATGTGTATTGGATTCTTTTAACTTAGTTCCATTAATTTGAATTCATTCAATTTTTTTTTAATTGTTTAAATATATTTGTGTATTTTTTAACAATATGTAATAACATGATCAAGTTGTTATAGTTTGTGAATTATTTTGCATATCAGAGACACTCACATCATTCAAAAGGCTTTGACAGTTTACAGTCGGGAAGTCTGGGCATAATTGAGCTGTCAACACATTTTTGTGGGTGAGACTTCTTAATAATGGCCAGAAAGCCTTGGAGATGAGTCTGGATCCAATTATGTGGACCAGGTTACTGCTGGAAGATCTGGTTCAGGTAACTGTCCAACTATCAGCTTCCTTTAACAAAATTACATTCACTTGAGAATTTCCACAGACAGCAATCCAGGAAGGATAAAACTAATGTTTTTTTTTTTATATTTTAGAATGTGAAAAAGGGTTGAAAAATAAGAATAAGGGGAACAAAAAAATATTATAGGTTGACATTTTAAATTAAAAAAACAATAAAAATCCATTGGGGAAAACCTGAATGGACGAGTATTATCCGCCAACTAATCTCACCTCCACACATTGGCTCTATTTGAGTCAGAGGAAATTACTATCCAGAGGAAGTAAAACCAGCAGCAGATAGTCTTGCATATGTTTCATATTAGGTGAATTTAACTTCCATAAAGAATTTGCAATATTTAACTGAGGGAACGGGAATCCACACAGATAAGTAGTTTTCAGGACAGGAGGATTTGTAAAATAGTAATTATGTCTTATATCATTATGAAAAACAAAATAATTTCAAAATATTTTGCAGCATGATTAGTTCATGAATACCTAATGTTTTCGACAATTTGCTGAATGATTTTGATTGTTGTGGGGTGCTGTGGGAATGAGCGATAAATCGCTGGCATCAATTATGGGAATTCCCAATTGAAGTCGCCCTGCCTGAATTCTAAAGTTGTTGCCAATTTCACCTTGTAATCACAGCAAATGGTAGCCATTTCCCCATCATTACAAGCTTAAAAAATTATCTTTTGGTAGAAAGGTAAATGTGCAATATTGATTTGGCTGCCTCAATGAATTAGTTTTTTCCCATTTAACAGTATCATTTCAATGTGTGTCCAGTGAGTTTAACACAAAGGGAGGAGGAGAAAATCCTCCTTATTTGCTATTATAACATTTCATTTAAAAGGTTGGAGAAATGGGTACAGAAAATGTTACAGAATTAAATTTCTATTGGCATATATGTATATTAAAATAATGAATCCATTCCATGGAGCAAAAATCAAATCACTCCAGTAATCTTTGTTTTTAATATTTTTATTGATTTTCTTAATATGTGCTTCACCCCTCTCCAAATTGTGCGTCTTCCATATCAGATATTCAAATATTTAAATATTCTTTATACTTGCCTCAATATATTTGGGACATTTTCCAAAGAATACAAATTGTTTATAGCAATATTAATAGTAATGTTCTTACTTCAACAGTTGTTCGAAATATCAAACGACACAACATTGTATTGAAGAGGGAGTTGGGTGAAGGCGCCTTTGGCAAAGTTTTTCTAGCTGAATGTTATAACCTTTGCCCAGAAGAAGAGAAGTCCCTGGTGGCAGTGAAGGTATATCACTATAGCATTTCAATTATTAATTTATGGTTTGGTCTGCAGCTCCCTGTGATAAATGCTTGTCTGTCTTTTAGCCTCAGTTATATTTTAGGTTAGACGGTATAGGATTAATGCAATGTCAAAAGAGCATGATACATGATCTCACCCTTGATTTAAAGTATGGCCGGGTTTCATATGGCAATGACAGCAGGACAGCTCGGCAAAACCAACCACAGAAAATATAGGAATCTGATAACAGAGTGATGGAAGCCCAGTCGATTCTACGGAGTTCACTACTTCACTCTGCCTACCGAGTGGAAATTAAACACCAGTACACTTACTTCAGTATTCCTGCTTACGGTGTGAAGTTTGTTTTACATTGTACTAAATTAATAATTCCCCATCCAATCTATATATTGTACCATTTTTATTTGTCCTATGATGTTACCTTTTCCATCGTACCTAACACAATTTACTGACCCAATATATTTTTGACTTTATATTAAAATAGATTATCTACTTGAATTGCTTAAGGACCATCTTTTTATAAAGGACACCTTCTAACATTTTCATGTGAATATCCGTGTGATATGCAAACGCATTTTTGCAGCAAACTAAATTATTGATAGAACAGGAACCTCCTGTGGTGTACCGTATGGTGGCAATATATTGTTTGAGGTCTACTGTAGAATTATCAACAGTGTGCCTCACTCAGTAGAAACAAAAAGAGGCTTTGGGGATTATCTAACTGTAGTGGTTAATGATGTGCGGTCTATGCATCTGTGATACCACAGTTATAACAGCTTGACCAAGTTTTAGAACTAAAGCAGTAAGTTACATGGAGCAAACAAAATAAATTGCAGAAAAAAATTGATATGGATCAGTTGACGATATTCTGATTACCTCTGCGAACATTTTGGTTCCATTGGCAATAATCTTGTCAGAGTCAGAAAGTTGTGTGTTCCATGTACATGCTTTGACTTGAGCACGTGCTCAGTATTGGAAGTGGTGCTATTCTTCAGATGGTCATATTGACATTTTATCAGCCCAACCCAGTGTTGTGTTTTCCTGATTGTTAAACATTCCTTGAGAATACCTGAAGGAAAGCAACGAGCTCTGGCCACCCTTATTAATTCAGTAGATATTACTGATTATTACCCATATCACCCATCTGAGGTATGCTTTTACGAAATTGTATTCCCTTCCTTTTTACTGCCAGCAGGGGTAACAGGGGAATATTTTCTTATATTCCCCTTTCTAGCGAACGCCTATGGACTTTACCTGTTTAAACAGCGGGGAATATAGTCTTATATTCCCCTGGTCTCACATCCGGGAACTTGGCAACGTGACGCTGCGTGACGCCAACGTGACGCTGCGTGCGAAATTTAAAATTTATTCTCAAAACAAACAAAATGGCAGCCGGTTGCGAGAAGAGGTTCGCGATTTAAAAGTTCGACCTTCACATTGTCACATAAATGAATTACATAAATTACATAAATGAAACATAAATGTTACATTGTTTTAGTACCCTTATTTACAATGTTGCAATGGTTTTAGTACCCTTATTTACAATGTTGCAATGCATATTGCAAAATGTATAGATACATTCATATCATATGAGATGTTCAGATTTTCCTCTAGATGTCTGATAATGGGTAATAATAACAATATTGACTGTCCTCTTTCGGGAGATACGACATATATTGCCCTCACTAGATCCATATTGCCCTCGTCTTCGACTCGGGCAATATGAATCTACTTCAGGCAATATATGTCGTATCCCCCTCAAGGCCAGTCAATATTCTATTATTAATTGGTTATTCATTACATTAATGTTTAATGAATCTTGTGTGTAAGACAACAACCAGATTGATGAGTGGAAAATTCACCTCCACGTAATTTGTTGTTGGTGAGACATTTCTGAAAGATGTGGTAAAGTAATATAAAGTGCTTATCTCCTCATCATTCAGTTCAATGTTTTCTGATATTTTGTATATTAATTGTGGTTAATGTTGAGAAATATATTGCGCTTCAAGAAGCAATTTAAAAATACTGAAAACTCCAAAGTAATAATCATTTAAAAAAAAGGTTCCAAATTGACATAAAATAGCTACCAAGAATTATTATTATATTTCTGTTTAATAATGATGTGTTTCACCCCAGTGTCAAATGTAATTGAATTTATTAGTAATGAAACGTTCTCGGTCTTGGTGGAATCATGAATGGCATGTATCAATCTAGCCCATTCCTTTTTATGATCTATTTGCCAGATAGGGCAGCCAAAGAATAATCTATGTAAACTGCCTAAGCCTTAGATACAAAGTGGTCCATGGCACTCAAAGACCCCTCGAGCTATGCGGTATATTCAGAATTAAGTATCTTTAGGTTCCATGTTCAAAGTAAACATAAATAAATATTGACAAATGTTTCCGTATGTCAAGCGCCCATTAAAGCTGAATGCATCCTTTATTTGGTTGACTTCATCAACACCCTGTCATTATGTCATTCCAAACACGAGCTCATTGTTGTAAATCCTACTGTTATTTCACACAACACAGACCTTGAAAGAAGCCAGTGACAATGCACGGAAGGACTTCCATCGTGAAGCAGAACTCTTGACCAACTTGCAGCATGAGCATATTGTGACATTCTATGGTGTATGCGTGGAGGGTGACCCAATCATTATGGTATTTGAGTACATGAAGCATGGAGACCTCAACAAATTTCTCAGGTTGGTTCAAAACGCTACAAGACTTTCTATATTGTTACTACTATGTTATTAAGCATATGTTATGAAAGTAAGCATGCAGGTACAGCAGGCAGTGAAGAAAGCGAATGGCACGTTGGCCTTCATAACAAAAGGAGTTGAGTATAGGAGCAAAGAGGTCCTTCTGCAGTTGTATAGGGCCCTAGTGAGACTGCAGCTGGAGTATTGTGTGCAGTTTTGGTCCCGTAATTTGAGGAAGGACATTCTTGGTATTGAGGGAGTGCAGCGTAGATTCTCAAGGTTAATTCGCGAGATGGCGACACTGTCATATGCTGAGTGAATGGAGTAGCTAGGCTTGTATACTCTGGAATTTAGAAGGATGAGAGGGGACCTTATTGAAACATATAAGATTATTAAAGGTTTGGACATGCTAGAGGCAGGAAACATATTCCGATGTTGGGGGAGTCCAGAACCAGGGGCCGCAGTTTAAGAATAAGTGGTATGGCATTTAGAATGGAGATGAGGAAACACTTTTTCACACAGAGAGTTGTTTAGGAAGGAACTGGAAAATCTGGAAAATCTGGAAAATCAAAGGTAGATATAAATGCTGGAGAAACTCAGCGGGTGAAGCAGCATCTATGGAGCGAAGGAAATAGCCCACTGGCTCCACCTCTTCCTTTCTTCTCCCCCCCCCCCGCCCCCACACCCTCACATCAGTCTGAATAAGGGTTTCGTCCCGAAACGTTGCCTATTTCCTTCGCTCCATAGATGCTGCCTCACCTAGCAGCATGTGAGCCTGTGGAATTCTCTGCCTCGGTGGTGGAGGCCGGTTCTCTGCATACTTTCAAGAGAGAGCTTGATAGGGCTCTAAAAGATAGCAGAGTCAGGGGATATGCGGAGAAGGCAGGAACGGGGTACTGATTTGGGATAATCAGCCATGATCACATTGAATGGCGGTGCTGGCTCAAAAGGCCGAATGGCTTATTCCTGCACCTGTTGTCTATTGTCTATTAATTTACTGCAGAAATAATACTACTATTAGGTGAAGCAATGTACTTGCTGCACTAACATACAAATTAGTAGCATGATTAGCACACTCAACCCCTCAAATCTGTCTGCTGGTACGAAGATAATGTTTAATTTAGTTTGGAGATAAAATTGTAAGATCTCATTTTAAGATTTATTCTGGAATCCCACCAATCCACAGTAACATTTAACCCCTTTGATTATTAAGAACCTACCAACTTCAAAACTTCAGCTTCTGCTTCCACTGACATTAAAAGATAATTCCAAAGATTCACGATCTTCTGAGGGAAAATAATTTGCCTATTTTTTGTATTTTTAAATAGTGGCATGAATAAAAAAGTTTGGGGGGCAATAACATACCAATGTGTAATTTCAGCCAAGATAAGGTAATATTTACAAGGGAGTCAAATTCAGATATTTCTCATATTTTCTTTCAACATAGAAATACTCCGTTCGCCCTGTTAGGTCTATATTTGCTCACCTCATCAGTTGTTCTCCCCATGATTTTACTTCCCATGCTCCATCCCATGCTCAATATGCCAAAATTCACTATTAAATTCTAGCCTATTCTGATGATCAACATAAAACACAAAGGATGAAATCAGTCTTTAGCTATAGCACAGAAGAGACATTGGTGAATTGATGCTCTGTTTGGCATAATACTCAATTGTGATTTCTATCGATGAGTAGTAAGACAGGTTGCTAATTCATTACTGCCTATACTTGAATCATGAACCGAAAAGCAACTTCATTCCCTTGGTTTCTGCGATCCCAGTCATTACCCTGATAACAATCACTGTTGGTGTAAATATCGGTTAAAAGTTTGATTATCAAAATTTGTTCTTAATGAAAGGGCTGATCTGACCATTTCTTAACTCAATTATTTTCTCAAACAATTGTTGTAAGTGGTCCAAAGGTAAGTGGTTATTGGTTGTCTATATTTGATACACCTACTTTACACCCGTAAAACTGCCAAAATTATAACCCTTATTAATTATATTAATGAAAGTAATTTTCAATGAAATGTACAATACCACATGCCATATTACTTTTAATCTGTATTAGGAGGTTTTCCAGAAACAATGCCTTATACTCTCTTATAAAACAAAGCAGCCATATGCTCTTAATATGAAAAATTGTGCGTAATATGTAAGTAAGTACATTTTATTTATATAGCACGTTTAAATCAACTCGCGTTGAAACCAAAGTGCTTTACATAAAGGAAATAATAAAGTATCCGTGCAGCCATAGGAAAAAAAAAAAAGAAAAATGACACAACACATTATAGAATTCAACAGGAACGTCCCCCCACAACAGAATCAAAATTTTCCACGGTGGGGAAAGGCATCAAAAAGTTTAGTCCTCTTCCTCTGTAAACCACCCGAGGTCGGGGCTATTTGTGGCCTCCGCAGCCAGTCCGATGTTTTCAGGCCCTCTTTGTCGGAAAGCTGGAACTCCGGCGTCGGGTGAACACTCCTCAGCGGCTCGGAAAATGTCTGCAGCGGCCGCTCCCTCCCCGGAGACCGCGGCACCCGTAGTCCTCAGGTTGGAACTCCGAGCCCGGCGATCTCGGATCTCAGGCTCCGCAGTATTCCAAATCCAGCGCCGCCCACGGCTGGACGCTCGCACCCACATCTCCGCGATGTTGAGAGTCGGCGGTCACTGCACTCCGGAGCTTACTGCACGGCGGCTCGGTAAGGCATCGCCCGCTCCGTGTTAGTGTCCCAGTACTGTGAACAAGTTGTGCGTCTACAAATGGAATATTAAATTTAATGAAACTAATAAACACAAAATATTTTCACAAACAATGCATACATCTACCATTGAAGGTGGTATATTCAAGTAAAAGGTTCTAATCAAAATAGTGCATTATTTTGTAGTATTCAACACTTGAATGTAAAATTCCAATTGGATTCCAGAGATCCGCAAGATCTTGGCTGGTGTCAGGTTAGGCCGTTAGTCAAGCTTGTGTGTGGTGTAAATTTGGTTAAGCATTTCCTGTTCCTCTACTTCACAAAGGGATTAATCTTTTTTTTTAATGTAGTGAATTGATGATACAACCCAAACCAAGAAATGTCTTGAAATAATGTTCCTTTATCACAGTGCAGCTCCACAAACTTCAAAAGTACAAATCAAAAGTACTTAGCTTTGGGTAGCTTGACAACATGAGTGTTATTATGTAAATGTAAAGAAATGCAGAGGTAATTTATGATGATGCCCCCAGGACTGGTGAATTATAGATGAGAGGTGAAACCATTGCGATGCGGTTGAGTTGGGGTTGTTTCCTCTGGAACAAAAATACCTCAATGGAGATTTAGCTTGTTTAAAAAAACTATAAGAAGCCTAGACAGGTAAACATAAATCATTTATTTCCTATTAAAGGGACAGAAAGTAACAAAGTGACATAGAATTTTAAGGTAAAACTCAAAAATACAGAAAACCAAAATAAAAACAGAATATGGTGGAAACATTCAGCAGGTCAGGCAGCATCTGTGAGAAGAGAATCAGAATAATTTACTATTTCTCTTTACAATGATGCTGCATGACTGCACAATGATTCCAGCATTTTCTGTTGTTTATATTTGTTGTTATAGAGATGTTATCTTGTCAGAAGGATTGGTGGAGAGTTGGTAAAAATGAATCGCATACAACAAGTTGGGAAGATTTGAAAGGCACTGCCTAAAAGTGATGTGGGGGCAGAAATCTTCATCACATTTACAAAGGATCTGGACAACCAGATGAAAAGCCACGGCCTCAGGGCCATAAACCAAGAGTGGGGAAATGACACTAATTAATCTACTCTTTTTTGGCTGGCATTGGCACACAATGGGTTGAATGACCTTGTTCTATTTAATGTTTTTCCTTTTTATATCAATGCCATCTATATTTTAAGGAAACTCCTGCCCATGCCCTGCTGCTGAAACATAAAATGGGAGGATTCTTTTTATTAGACTTGATTCAAACCTTGAATAAAATTTGCTTCCTTTGAACTTTCAATAATGTCTCTAATCCGTAGGAAACTGCAGGATGTGAGTAGGATGCCATTTATAACAGATGTTGCTCAGAAATATTAAAACATATGTTTCTTGACAATGAAATAATGTGAGCCACTAGTTTCCACAGAACCAGTCTGCTCCCGACCTCATCTGTTTTGAGTCAAGCATGGGTAAAGGAGTTGACTGTCAAATAAGTGTGGCAGAGATTCATGAGGACTTAGTATCAAAAAAAAAGATGAAGCATACAAATTAGCCAGAGAAAGCAGCCTACCAGGGGACTGGGAGAAATTCAGAGACCAACAGAGGAGGACAAAGGGCTTAATTAGGAAAGGGAAAATGGAGTATGAAAGAAAACTGGCAGGAAACATAAAAACTGACTGCAAAAGTTTTTATCGATATGTGAAGCGCAAAAGATTAGTTAAAACAAATGTAGGTCCCTTGCAGTCAGAAACGGGTGAATTGATCATGGGGAACAAGGACATGGCAGACCAATTGAATAACTAATTTGGTTCTGTTTTCACTAAGGAAGACATAAATAATTTGCCGGAAATAGCAGGGGATCGCGGGTCAAATGAGATGGAGGAAATGAGTGAAATCCAGGTTAGCCGGAAAGTGGTGTTGGGTAAATTGAATGGATTAAAGGCCGATAAATCACCAGGGCGAGATAGGCTGCATTCCAGGGTACTTAAGGAAGTAGCCCCAGAAATAGTGGATGCCTTAGTGATAATTTTTCAAAACTCTTTAGATTCTGGAGTAGTTCCTGAGGATTGGAGGGTAGCTAATGTAACCCCACTTTTTAAAAAGGGAGGGAGAGAGAAAACGGGGAATTACAGACCAATTAGTCTAATATTGGTAGTGGGGAAACCGCTAGAGTCAATTATTAAAGATGGGATAGCAGCGCATTTGGAAAGTGGTGAAATCATTGGACAAAGTCAGCATGGATTTACGAAGGGTAAATCATGTCTGACGAATCTTATTGCATTTTTTGAGGATGTAACTAGTAGAGTGGATAAGGGAGAAGCAGTGGATGTGTTGTATCTGGACTTTCAGAAGGCTTTCGACAAGGTCCCACACAAGAGATCGGTATACAAACTTAAAGCACACGGTATTGGTGGTTCAGTATTGATGTGGATAGAGAACTGGCTGGCAGACAGGAAGCAAAGAGTAGGAGTGAACGGGTCCTTTTCAGGATGGCAGACAGTGACTAGTGGGGTGCCGCAAGGCTCAGTGCTTGGACCCCAGCTATTTACAATATACATTAATGATTTAGACGAGGGAATTGAATGTAACATCTCGAAGTTTGCGGATGACACGAAGCTGGGGGGCAGTGTTAGCTGTGAGGAGGATGCTAGGAGGCTGCAGGATGACTTGGATAGACTGGGTGAGTGGGCAAATGCATGGCAGATGCAGTATAATGTGGATAAATGTGAGGTTATCCACTTTGGTGGCAAAAACAGGAAGGTAGACTATTATTTGAATGGTGACCGATTAGGAAAAGGGGAGATGCAATGAGACCTGGGTGTCATGGTACACCAATCATTGAAAGTAGGCATGCAGGTGCAGCAGGCTGTGAAGAAAGAGAATGGTATGTTGGCATTCATAGCAAAGGATTTGAGTGCAAGAGCAGGGAGGTTCTACTGCAGTTGTACAGGGTCTTGGTGAGGCCACACCTGGAGTATTGCGTACAGTTTTGGTCTCCTAATCTGAGGAAAGACATTTTTGCCAAAGAGGGAGTACAGAGAAGGTTCACCAGACTGATTCCTGGGATGGCACGACTTCCATATGAAGAAAGACTGGATAGACTCGGCTTGTACTCGCTGGAATTTAGAAGATTGAGGGGTGATCTCATAGAGACTTACACAATTCTTAAGGGGTTGGACAGGCTAGATGCAGGAAGATTGTTCCCGATGTTGGGGAAGTCCAAGACAAGGGGTCACAGTTTAAGGATAAGGGGGAAGTCTTTTAGGACCGAGATGAGAAAATCATTTTTCACACAGAGAGTGGTGAATCTGTGGAATTCTCTGCCACAGAAGGTAGTTGAGGCCAGTTCGTTGGCCATATTTAAGAGGGAGTTGGATGTGGCCCTTGTGGCTGAAGGGATCAGGGGGTATGGAGAGAAGGCAGGTACAGGATACTGAGTTGGATGATCAGCCATGATCATATTGAATGGCGGTGCAGGCTCGAAGGGCTGAATGGCCTGCTCCTGCACCTAATTTCTATGTTTCTATGTTTCTATGTTTAGATTAAGAGTGTGGATAGAAGAGACTTAATTGAGGTTTTTGGCATGGGTTTCTTTTTGCTGGAGGTTGTGGGGATGAGGATAATGGTTAGGCCGTTGCTGGGAGTGAAGCCACAATCAGAGAAGGCTGGAAACGTTTGTTCATGCCAGGTAACAGAATTTAAAAAAAACTCAGTTCAACTGAAAACAACTGATAGTTGTAATTCTGAGACTGATAAATTTTAGCACCTCAATGTCACAAAAGATTTCTTAGGAACATATAGGTGGAGGAACTTGAATGGGAGAATGAATATCATGGAAGCAACTTTCTTTGCAATAGCCATTTAACTCTTTCCTGATAAACATCAGGGGTGGAACACAGTCAGTACCAGGACTGATTGCTCAGGACATAGAGTAGAGCCTTAGCAGCTGAAGGCATGGTCACTTCCATTGGAAAGATAAAGAGCGCACAATGGAGGAGCACAGATATTTTGGAGAGCTGTCAGTCACCGGGCCATGGTCAGCCAAAATTTTGCCAGAGAAATGTAAGGGGCCATGAAATGAAAGATTGGGTCCCCAGGGAATGATCATGTACAGAAGACATTGAAAAAGTAAGATGGACAGATTGGTCAAGGGAATAACTGACGTCGCAGAAATGGAACCCATAATAGATGGTTTTAATATTTCATGTTTTCCCATAGTTCCTAATTCTTTTAGGCGTTAGTCTTTAGCAGACCACAGTCTACGGGGATCAGTACACCTTAGTAAAGTTGGAATGCATTTCATTTGGAAGTGGATGAGGCTGACGTTTTAGACAGCTATATAGCCTGTACACCTGACAGTTTCTTTTCAAGGCTCTCTCTCAGAGCAGCTGTAGATTCTCTTCAGAGGGAAATGCTAATTGAATAAATACTTAACAGGTGAAGTTGTTTCTTGTCTACACTACTTTTACTTATATGATTATAATTTATGTAGCAGTTTGCAGTGCAGTGGATTGCTTTTAGGTATCAGTCAACGTTGCAAACGCAGCTCTAGTTTGTGCATGGCTAGGTCTCACAAACAATAATAAGATGTCATCAAATAATCTGCTTAAGTAATGCAGGGTAAAGAATAGACATTAGACAAGATCAAGGGATATGGGGAGAAGGCACGAACGGGGTACTGATTGTTGATGATCAACCATGATCACATTGAATGGTGGTGCTGGCGCAAAAGGCCTACTCCTGCACGTATTGTCTATGGATCTATGTATCTAAGATATTAGGAGAACTTCCATGCCTTGCAATGAATGGTGTCCTGGAATTTAATGAATGATTGAAGTACAGATGGGGCCTCATTCAATACTATAACATTGCTTAGAGTGCTTGAGTTTAAGTTTAGTTTATTGTCACATATACTGAGGTGCAGTGAAAAGCTTTTGATGCATTCTAACCAGACAGCGGAAAGACAATACATGATTACAATCGAACCATCCACAGTGTACAGATACATTATAACGGGAATAACATTTGGTGCAAAATTAAGCCAGTAAAGTCCGATGACAGATATTCTGATGAGGTAGATAGTGGTTCAGGACTGCTCTCTAGTTGTTGATAAGATGGTTCAATTGCCTGATAACAACCGAGAAGAATCTGAGGTTGTGTGTATAGCTACAGACTTTCCATTTATCCTTTGTTGGCTGTCAGAGATTTGCTCTGCTTTGTGGTGTCTTTGCACATTGAGTAGTGTAAGAATCAAATATATTTGGTCATCTACCCCTGAGCAAAGCAGATATGAAGAAAAATTATTGACAAGTCAAAGACATTCCATTTGTGATCTTATTCCTCATTCAAGATTCATAAAGATTGGCTTGGTCATTAATGCTGAGTAAAATAAGCACAGAATGATGCAAAACAGATATTTCCAAAGTACATGCACATCTTCTTTGTTTTATTTGTTCAATAATTTGAAATGTCAAATCGACTAATGATTTTTTATATATAATCAATTGATATATATTTAAAAATTTTGATTTTCTAATTTTGGCATGCCTGTATTATATACGAAATAGTATCCTTTTGTAACTTCACTTTTCATTTTCAAAATGAACTTGCAGAGTTACTTAAGAGTACACAAAACACAGATCTTCACTGACATGTGTCAGTGTGTCCAAGAGCAACATTTCCAATCGTTTAGATCAAATGGGAAATTATAATAATTATACTGCAATTACAATATCAATTATTGCCAAAATCAGAATGTTCTATGACCTGCATTTCAAACATGCTTTAAATTTGATTCTAGTCCTGCATAGAAGATACTTACACAAGGGAGAGTAAGCTTACAGCTATGCAAAATAATGCAGGTTAACGATTATGTTTGAAGGTCAACATCAATGCTTCATGTTACTTTGCAACTACTAATTTAGTTGTGTTGGACCTCTAGGTCTCATGGACCTGATGCGATATTCCTTAGTGATGGCCAGTGCAACAGAATGGCAGAGTTGACCCAGTCACAGATGCTACATATTGCCATGCAGATAGCTGCAGGGATGGTATACCTCGCATCGCAGCACTTTGTTCACCGTGACCTGGCGACTAGGAATTGCTTGGTGGGAGAAAATTTACTGGTGAAGATTGGAGATTTTGGCATGTCAAGGGATGTGTACAGCACAGACTACTATAGGGTAAGTGTGAATGGTTATTTGGTTATAATATTTCAATTAATCTGTTGAACTATATTCGCATTATAAATAGATTGTTTAACAGAAAATACTCTAGTACAGTGAATCACTACCGTAATTTAGTAGCATCATTCTTCCTGTAGTTAAAACAATGTGTGTAACATGCTAAGAACTGCAGAATGAAGTACAGAACATGAAGACATAATTTAAAGCTAGTCCCAGGCCATTCATGGTGCAAGTATTTCCTTAGGGAAGCTCTAATTCACAAAAGATTTATGGAAATCTCACATTCTCTCCACATACATTTATTGACAAAAGATTTATTGAAAAAAACATATTAAGTGATGTAGTGCCATGCAAGAATGCAGAGTTAACATATGGCTGGATTCAGATTTTCTCAGATTTATTTAATATTTTAATAGCAGCGTATTTGCTTTAACCTATAATGTATAAGTTCCTACCATGCTAGAGCTTGTTGTGTACGTTAAAGTTGTCCATTGTGATAGCTTGTGTGACTTCACCACTCCCAACGCAAAATAAATGGTAGGTTTTGCCAGGAGTTTCAATCCCTTGTGATCCTTTGACGCGGTGACTGACAGAGCTGTGTACCTGATGCCTAACTGATTGTGCCTTTTGGATGGAAATACAGAAGTTTTTCTCTAGATCACAGTTTATAGCTGTCACAAAACACTGTTAATAACAAAAATATTTAACCACTATACAGTCAGACAACTCATCTGGAATATTTTCCAATATAAAGCACTCTGAAAATACTCAAGCTGAACCCTGATACGTTTATCTGGGATGTTTTACAATTAAAGTGGTTGCTGTATTCAGTTCATTTTTTTTATAGATTGGTGGAAAAAAGAGATGGAATCTTCCCATAGCGAATAAAAAATATCACTATTCTGTCCTTTACCTCAAAAAAATCAGCTATCATTGACTAATGGATTCCTGATTCTGGACATCTTTATATTTTTCTGTGTGTAAACTAGCATTACAAATATAAAATGCTACTCGGTGGAAATCTGAAAAAAAATAAAGGCACTGGAAATATTCAGGCTGTGTCCATGCAGAAAGAAAAACTGTTTCAAGTGGGTGACCTTTCATCAAAATTGAATTCAACATTATTAATTTTAATTAATGCATAAAGCGATTATTAAACCAAAATTGAAAAAAATTGAATTTTCCAGATATATGCATCAACAAAAAAGAAGGCAACAAGATCAATATTTAGGCATAAACCCTTAATGGTAACACAATAATCAATATCCTTGCATCTAGCTAGATCTATAGAAATCAAAATGCAGTATGTGAAGATGCTAGAAATCTGAAATAAAAAGAGAAGACTCAATATCATGGCAGGCTTGAAATGCCTTGTGATGGGGATAAAGCCGAGTCCTTAGTTGAAGAGAAGGGGGATGTCAGAGGAGGTGATTAAAGTACAGCCAGGGGTAAAACTGGTGAGGGCAGGGAAGAAGTGGGTCAGATGAAAATTCAACATTATTATTTAAAATATGTAAAATAATATTTGTCAATAAGCAAGATTGACTAATTTGTGGAAACTTTGATGTTCAAAGTTATGATAACAAGTATCTACGCTTGCTTTGCTATAGATCATGCTGCTTCTCCTTGAGACAAGCACATTGCAAAAGTTGTGTTGATTATTTGATGGTAGTTGTAACTGTCATAAACCTGAAGATTTATTTTCCCAGAGGTGAAGCATCCTATACCCTCCCAATATACAATAGACAATAGGCAATAGACAATAGGTGCAGGAGTAGGCCATTCGGCCCTTCAAGCCAGCACCACCATTCATTGTGATCATGGCTGAACATCCCCAATCAGTACCCCGTTCCTGCCTTCTCCCCATATCCCGACTCTGCTATTTTTATATCCCCCCCGTGATACCCCCCCCCCCCCCCCCCCCGGCCCCGCATTGGGGGATGGGACCCAACAGGTCCCACTTGGTCTAGTAATTTCTAATTTCCTTTTGCTCACAAAAAAAGTATTACGAACAGAACCATACCTTTATAAACAAGCCAATTCACCCCAAATTGAAAGTTTACGGCGCCTGTCTGTCTATTAATTGCTATGGAGTTTATATCCTGACAGCAAAAGTCTAGTAGGTCTTGAATGTCTCAGCATGCTAAAACCAGAAAAACCTGATTAAACATTATCCATCTGTATATTGCTTGATTATTGTTCATTCGCTGTAAAGATGCGTTAGGATGGTTCCCGGCCATCTGGTGGGACTCATTAGGTTTTTGATTTTTAAGTGCTAGGTTTTAGTTTCAAGTTCATGAGGGGATTTGAAAATCTTCATGATAGTCTTTTACTCTGGGTAGGGGAATCAAGAACATTGATGTAAGACAATAAAATAAATTATTATTATTATTATTATTATTATTAGTTGAGAAAGGAATGATTTAATAGGAACCAGAAGAGTACCAAATAGGAACCAGAAGAGACAGCCCTATAAGGGGCTGTCCCACTGCGGCGACCTAATTGGCGAGTTTAGAAGAGTTTGCTCTCGGTTCATACTCGCAGCATGGTCGACATGAGGTCCTAGGAGGTATTTGTAACTTAGATTAGATGATTAGATTAGATTTTATTACTTGTCATTCGAACCTCAGAGAGGCTCGAACGAAACTCCGTTTCTACAAGCCATACAAACAGAACAATTCATAAAAAAACACACAAACAATTCAATTCACACAAACATCCATCACAGTGAATCTCCTCCTTACTGTAATGGCAAAGTTCTTCTCTCTCCCCCGCACCATTTATCTCCCGATGTCGAAGCCCCAGGCGGGCGGTGTTAAGTCCCACGGCCATTGAGGCCGCGCCGGGCGATGTACGGCCCCGCTCTAGGCCCAAAAGTCACAAAGTTGGAGCCAACGGCGGGCGCTGGAATGTCCCGCGGCCATTAAAGCCGCGCCGGGCGATGTACGGCCCGCTCCGGGTCATTCCAACCCCGCGACACGGGCTGAAGAAGTTGTGTTGTGGGAGCTCCGGAGAGCGGTCTCCCACCGGGACCCACGAGCTCCCGATATCCCGACAGTCCACCGGTAGTAATCTGCAGCTGAAGCTGGAGCTGGAGCTCCGGAGTCGGGCCGCAGCTGGAGCTGGAGCTCCGGAGTTGGGCTGCAGCGGCGAGCCACCATCGCTCCCCACATTCCGATGCCGGCCAGCCACACGATGGTAAGTCCGCAGCTCCGCAGGCTCCGTGACTGGAGCCCCCAGGTCGTCCCGGTCGGAGGTCGCTCCACGGTGCTAGGCCCCAACGACAACGGAGATCCGACAGGGAAAAAGTCGGGTCTCCCGTACAGGGAAGAGATTTTAAAAGTTTCCCCACCCCCCCCCCCCCACCCCCCACATATACACAGTTAGAAACAGTTTTTTTTTACTCTTATGTTAGTTGAAGTAGGTCGTAGTAGGTTGGCATGTTATTCATAGGTAATCGAGGGTAGTCGAAGGTAATCGAAGGTAGTCAAAGGTAGTCCTAGATAGTCTTCAACATAGTCGAAGGAGGTCGTCTTCACTCTCCACTATTCGGTGTCCAATTTTTCCGAAGCTAGTCGAAGCTAGTCTTCAACATAGTCGAAGGTGGTCGAAGGAGGTCTTCTACATAGTCAAAAGAGGTCTTCAATTTGACACTTTTTCAAATGCTCCTAAACTCTTCTAAACTCGCCAATTAGGTCGCCGCAGTGCGACAGCTCCTTAACCTTTTCACTCAGAATGTAGTGGGTATATGGGAATGAGCTGCCAGAGGAGGTACTTGAGGTAAGTACTATAGCAGCATTTAAAAGATGCTTGGAAGGAAAGATTTGGAGGTATATTGGCTGAACGTGGGAAAATTGCTTACTTTAGATGGGGCATCTTGGTCAGCCTGGGTAAGATGAGCCAAAAGGCTTATTTCCATGCTCTATGACTCTATTCTCTAAAGGTCAGAATTCCTAGAATCACGTTCCAACTTTGTAACATGGGTGATGAGTGGCAGCATACAGGACATACCGGCCCGCTTAATAGGCGATTCATCTGCAGCCATTCGACAACTTACTACTGATGCACAGCGGCATCAGTTTGTATCATCTACAGTTGTTTTGCAGCAACTCATTACGATACCTTCGGCAACTTTTACAAAACCTATGACCTCAACCAGCAAGAAGGACAAAGGCAGCAAGAACAGAGGAACACCATGGGCGGCGGAGTGGTGTAGCGGTAGAGTTGCCGGCTTACAGTGCCAGAGACTAGTTCGATCCTGGCTATGGATGCTGTCCAAACATAGTTTGTACGTTGTCCTTGTCAGTACATGAGTTTCCTCTGGGTGCTCCGGTTTCCTCCCACATTCCAAAGATGTGCAGGTTTGTAGGTTAATTTCCTTTCATTATAAAAAATCCCTTAGTGTGTAGGATAGTGCTAGTGTGCAGGTGATTGCTGATAAATTCTTCTGAAAATTGTTTCTAGTGTGTAGGGTAGAACTAGTGTAGGGCAATCACTGGACTCGATGGGCATAAGGGCCTGTTTCCATGCTGTATATCTAAACTAAACTAAACTACCACCTGAAAGTTGCCCTCCAAGCCATGCATATATAATGACTTCTAAATATATTGTTGTTCCTTCACCGTCATCGGGTCAAAAACCTGGAACTCTTTCCCTCATAGCACACTCACACCTCAATGACTGCAGCGGTTCAGGAAAGCAACTCATCACAACAGGGGCAATTAATGATGGACAATTAAATATTGGCTTGGTCTGCAACGCCTCAT
This sequence comes from Okamejei kenojei, assembly GCA_035221665.1. Classification (NCBI taxonomy): domain Eukaryota; kingdom Metazoa; phylum Chordata; class Chondrichthyes; order Rajiformes; family Rajidae; genus Okamejei; species Okamejei kenojei. Next base: position 112,230,265 of record CM069133.1, on the reverse strand, counting down.
CCCTTGAATGGATAATACAATTATTTGTTTCTTTGAAGTAGACCCAAATCCATGGGTCAAATGGCATTTATGATGGGATTAGCAAACCATGAATTTTACTGCTGTGATACCTAACTAGCTGTTTCAGTTGAAGTTCGCCCAGAAGATATTAACATAAATGAAAATCCTTTGAAGAACAGTACTTTATCATGTTGATGTATGACATATTGTTGGCAAAATCTGTGAGTTTTCTTATCATCAGTGACATCTGCAGGATTGGGTTAGAAATAAAAAGTATAAAAAGAAAGAAAAAGTAATTCAGCGGGACAGGCAGTCAAGACCCTTCTTCAGACCCGAAACATCACCCATTCGTTCTCTCCAGAGATGCTGCCGGTCCCGCTGAGTTACTCCAGCTTTTTGTGTCTACCTTCGGTTTAAACCAGCATTCTCAGTTCCTTCCTACATAAAAAGCATGACTGCTATTCCCAACAGTATTGTAGTAGTTGGAAAGGATGGAATTCCCAATCCTCACTCTGCACCTATTTATCCACATAGGTATTGTTTCATAACGTGGTAAATCAGTCACCATCTGATCAGGTAATTGTAAACATTGTACATGCCATGCATTTTAAAAGATTGGAACTAAACATCATCAAGCAGAGCTCTGGTGACATACTGTAGGCTTTTAAGTGCAATGGAGTCTCTATGGTTGGAGACAGTCATCGCAGTTATAGACTAACAACAGTTGCATAAACCATAATGTGTGGATATTCGCTGAAAGAAGGGAAGATGGGCAAAGGTGCCCTCAAAAATCATTGCCATTGTAGTTGTCAAATGTGGAACTGTTGTACATGCTGTAATAATGATGTAACACAAACGGAGGAAGGAGGAAATGATTTGTCAAGCTTGTGATTAAAATTCACTACTTAAATGAATAGTAAATGTTATTAATGCACAAGAGCTTCCATGTGTTTATGAAATGCTGATGTTACTGTATGTTGTCCATTAAAATACATTCCCCTCATCCATGCCTTCAGAAATCAGCTGAGCCTCTAATTAACAGTCTTCAGAAGATCTGTAATTTATTTGTTCAGACAGCAGTTTCATTCCAAGACAATTACAGAATTGCAGATGTTTTTCATTTGATTTTTTTTCCTCCAATGTAAGATTGTTAGCTTGATTTTTGCATCAAATTCTTAAGATCTTTATCCAGAAAGCAAAGTACTTTGGCGTTCCCAAAATCCTTGAATTTTGTTTTATCAGAAAAATACAAAATAGATTCTGGAGATAATACAAATACAAAACTAAGTTCACTGTGATTTTTTACCTCAGTTAAAAATATATGCACTCATAAATGGGGTTCAGCCAATAGAGAACCAAGAGTAAATAGTGTTTTATTGTCTTATGTACTGAAACAGAGCAATTAAATTCTTACCTGCATCTGCATGGCTTAGATTGCAAAAATGATTTTGAGAGAGAATTAAACAAAAGTTTGGGATAGCAATAAAGTAAGGCAGAGGATTTTTGATTGTAATCAAGTACAGTATAGAGCGATTTGACTGGATAGCATGCAAAACAAAGTTTCTCACTGTATCTCGGTGCACGTAGCAGTAAAAAAACAATACCAAAACCAATACACAAGGAGTCAGAAATGAGATGATCTGCCTCGAGTGATCTGATACGATCCGGTATAACTTCAGCTACGAAATGGAAATAAATATATGGAAAATGAGAACTAAATTATTGAATTAAATAGTGTACAACACAGAAGACACAAGGATAATGTTAACCAACTGGTGAAGATAAATTGCACAGATATCTCTTGTTTATTTGGTATTTAGGCATCTTAGATTCTCATGCAATTGAAAAAACCTCCCAAGAAAATAAAGCAATTATTTTTTTTTCAAAAATATGAATTTGAATTTGGTGCACCAGGTTCACGTTAAATTGTGTTCATATGCTGTGAATGTGATGTACAGTAATGTGTTATTTTTGGAGCAGTTCTCATAACTGGCATGTTCTTGATATCAGCTCCCCCCCCCATCCATTGGATGATGGATGGCTGAGAATACACTGTACATAGTGCAACAACAATACGAGGGGCTAATGCACTCAAGAACAACTACTGTCATTTATTTAACATCTTCATGCAATTTAAAAGGCTGAAGGTTTACAGGAAGATTTATAAAATTTATCATATAACCATGAATAAGTTTAAGCAGTGCCTTAAAGGAGAAGAGATAGAGAAACAAAAAAGGTATAGGATGTGAATTCCGGAGGCAGGCTGTAGTAAACAAAGATGGAGCTCTCATAAGAGCATAAGCGATAAGAGTAGCATCGGGCCATTCGGCCCATCAAGTCTACTCCGCCATTCAATCATGGCTGATCTATCTCCTGCCTTCTCCCCATAACTCCTGACACCCGTACTAATCAAGAATCTATCCATCTCTGCCTTAAAAATATCCACTGATTTAGCCTCCGCAGCTTTCTGTGGCAAAGCGTTCCACAGGTACATCACCCTCTGACTAAAGAGGGGTGTAGGACCAGAGGAGGCTGGCAGAGATTTTGAAGGATGAGGTGATGGAGCGATTTGAAAAGTGAAAATTTTGAAATTGAAATGTTCCCAGAGTGAAAGCCATAGTTGATCAGCAAACACAGGGAGGTTGTTGATGCAAGCAGGCATGTGGCCAGTGGAGCTTTGAGTGAGGTGAAATTTGTGTAGGTTGAAATGCAGGCTAGCAGTCAGCAGTGTATTCAAATAGTCCAGGGATAAGAAAAGCACATAGACTTGTAATGTTTCACCAGAGTCATAGAGTACAGATTTTAGGTGGTGAAAATGGATCTGTACAAGCCATTCATATAATTACCACCAGAATAATATTTAAGCTTTGATTGTACTACAGCAGATGATAAGAAGATGTACACATGGTTTAAAAAGGAAAAGCAAATGACTGATGCAGTATAAGCAAGCTTTTATCAGACACTGATGATCTTTGCAAAAGAGCTGGGGAATTTGTTAATGTTGGCTATGTAAGAAGAGATCAGCATGATAAGAACCACTGTGTCAGCCAACTCCAAGCTGCAATAGCTAGCGCCTGTGTTACTTTGTGAGTTCTCACAGCCCACAGCTTCAACTTTCTGTCGAGGGAAGGTTTTCACTTCCTGAATTTACAGGTGATGTGTGACATTGTACCAAGGGTCCCACCTATCAAAACCTTCAGCAATTGCTGTCAAGCTCTCAGCCTTTTCCAAAAATCTTCTTGAACAACATTTACAGGGTTTTATATATTGATTGTTATTGTTTATTATTAATTATTGAGAACAGCACCTCGCATTCCGCTCAGGTACCCTACAACCCATTGGTATGAACATCGAATTCTCCAATTTCAAGTAATACCCACCTACCTCTCATTTCTCTTCACCCACCCTGTTGACCCACACTCCCCCATGCTCACACATTTTCCCCATCTACTGCCCCATTATCCCCCATGCTCACACATTTTCCCCGTCTACTGCCCCATTACACTGTTCCTTTTGTCACCTTTGTATATTCAACTCACATCCCTTTCATCTCTCACTCCCCCATTTCCCATTTATCTCACCTCTCTCCACTCCTCCCTGTACCCTTCCACCCATCTCATTTACTTGTCCTCTTCTTTCCTCATCTGACACCCTTTTGTCTGCTTTTCACCTACAGACTTTGTCACCATCCCCACCCATCTGCCAATTATTCCCCCTCACCTGTATCCACCTATCACTTGCCAGGCTTTACCTAACCCCAACTCCTTTCCAGGCAGAGAATTGCAGGGAATTGTGGACGCAACCCAGCCCAGACTATCACACAAACCGACCTCCATTCCATTGACTCCATTTACACTTCACATTGCCTCAGCAAGGCCACCAGGATAATCAAGGATGAGTAACATCCCGGCCACTACTTCTCTCATCGGGCAAAAGTTATAAAAGTGTGAAAATGCAAACCTGCAGATTCAGGGACAGTTTCTTCCCAGCCGTTAACAGGCAACTGAACCATCCTACCAACAACTAGAAAGCAGTTCTGTGCTACTATCTACCACATTGGAGACACTCAGAGTATCTTTGATTGGACTTTACTGAAATTTATCTTGCATTAAACGTTATTCACGTTATTCCCTGTATCATGTATCTGTACATTGTGGATGGCTGAATTGTAAGCAGGGATAGTCTTTCCACTGACTGGTTAGCACATAACAAAAGCTTTTCATCATACCTGGGTACACATCATAATACACTAAACTCAGTTTCAACTCAGTTTTCTCTCATCACCCCATTAGCCTGAACGACCATCCCCACCAGAAATGCATCTATCCATTTCCTCCACAGATGTTGCCTGATCTACTGAGTTCCTCCAGGAATCTGTTTTTTTGCTCAAGATTCCAAATTCCAATCTTCATTCCCTTGGACAACCAAATGAGGTAGAAGACACAAAGTGCCGGAGTATCTCAGCGGATCAGGCAGTATTTCTGGAGAACATGGATAGGTGATGTTTCGGGTCGTGACCTTTCTTCAGACTTAAAAAGCATCTACAAGCATCTTCCTTGTATCTACAACCAAAAAAGGTGGATTTCCTGATCACCTATTATGCTGTGTGAAGGCCTTTCAAACGTTCCAGTGTCTTGGGCCATAAATTGTGCTGAATTTTTGCCTCGGGAGACTATTATCCAAAAAAGTCATAGGATGCCAGTTAACCCTCTGTGGAATGATCTGCCTCAGAGGGCAGTGGAGGCATGTTCTCTGGATGCTTTCAAGAGAGAGCTAGATAGGGCTCTTAAAAATAGCAGTCAGGAGATACGGGGAGAAGGAAGGAACGGGATACTGATTGGGGATCAGCCATGATCACATTGAATGGCGGTGCTGGCTCGAAGGGCCAAATGGCCTACTCCTGCACATATTGTCTATTGTCTATTGTCTAACCCCTCTCTAAGTGTCACCCATGTTAATGATAAAGATACTGAGAATGATATATCAAATCCAGTGATGTAATGAGGGTGTGGAATTGGAAAGGATACAGAAAATATTTACCAGGATGCTGCCTGAATTAGAGCATATTAGTTATGAAGAGAGATTGAACATACCTGGATTGTTTTCCCAGAGATCTGATAGAAATATATACAACTATGAGAGATATAGATAGGGTAGATAGTCAGAATATTTTTCCTCGGGTGGAAATGTGTCTCAGGAAGGGTCTTGACCTGAAAAGTCAACTATTCCTTCGCTCCATAGATGCTGCCTCATCTGCTGAGTTTCTCCAGCATTTTTGTCTACCAAAGACTACAGGGCATATTTTTAAGGTGAGAGGGGCATAATTTAAAGGTGGTATGTGAAGCAAGTTTTTTTACAGAGATCGGCTCGTGCCTGGTATGTGCTGCCAGGGGTGGTGGTGGAGCTGATTTGACAGTGGCATTTAAGAGGCGTATTGATAGACACATGGTTATGTAGGGAATGGAGGGTTATAGATCACATTCACTCAAAGGAGGGATATGGATCACGTGCACTTTAACTTAACATCATGTTCGGCAAGGACATTGTGGGCCGAAGGGCTTGTTCCTGTGCTGAGCCATTGTATGCTGTATGAAATCATAATGGCCCAAGGTTTCTGCAAGAACATCAACAGTTCTGCAGGAGAGGCAAAAGGGTACAGATGTTGGAATCCGGAGCAACATACCACCTTCTGGAGGAACTTAGTGGTCGAGCAGCATCTGTGGGTGGAAAGGAATGGTTGACATTTCAGATCAAAACACATTTCAGATCAATTCTTTACACTCTTTTCATGTTTTACCATAACTCCAGTCAAGTTCAGAACTTAGTAGAAATATGCTTGAATACAGAATACCCAGTGTTCCTCATAGCCGATTGCCCCATTTCATTCTGACTATGGTCTGGTGTTGACTCCTCAAGGAATGACATCAACTTTCTGGACTTTCCCAGTAAGGCAGGGAGACAAGTGTCAATTTGACCTAATTAAGTTAAGTTAAATTTTTTTTAGTCATACTATTTTTAGTTTATAATCATTTTTGATTTTTTTTTTCTTTGTGAAGGACCAAGGACGTGAAGGGACTGGAGGGGTATGGTCTGAGTGCAGGTAGATGGGACTAGGGGAAAACAAATGGTTGGTACGGACTGGAAGGGCCGAGAGGGCCTGTTTCCGTGCTGTAATGGTTATATGGTTATATGGTTATTCAAACATTTCAAGCGGTTCGACAGATTTGACCCTGCTTTAGAGATAACGGGTACTACTAGATAAAAATGCTTGAATTAGAGTGAGTTTTGCAGGTAGGAGAATGACAAATGTGAGTGGTTCACTCTTCCAAGCAAACTGGTCAATCTCCTTAGGGGCCTGATTCAAAGGCCATTACATCCACAAATGGCAGTAATTGCTGACTACCATCTTCAGCTATTGCAACCAAAACTAGTTAATGATTTGAAGCTCATGTAGGAAAGCTATGCAACTGTATGATTGAACAGGGTTAATTCTGTATTAATATTTTGGACAAATGTTAAAAAAAACATATTATTTCATAAATTACTGCAAAATAATATGAATTCAGGATGTAACTTTAATGGATCCCTTCCCCTTCCCAGCATTTTTCCTGAATTCTGTTTAGCTACGAGTTCTCATGGGGGTGAGTGTGATGTTGGTGTTGCAGTGAAGCGGTTCAGCGGACAAACAAGCAGGGCATGATGCATACGTCTCAATCCTGCCTCGCCAAACAAAGTGGTGATATTTGTGACATCATTAATCCTAATTAGAGACAAATTCAATTCCTGTTGTTATGTTATTGGCTGTTTTATCTTAAAATAGCAGCAGTGTCAGACAGAAGCTAACCATTTTCTTTGAAACTCACTTGTGGAACATGCTGGAGATGTTAATATCGGGCTTTACGCATTTGGGGACCTTGTTTCCATGGCAGCAAACCTCAGCAGCTAGCAGAGGATCTATCAATGAATTCAGAGAAAAGTCATTTTGTCTTTTCAACTAGTATGCTGTACCACACCAGGGTAGTGTGTTGTTCAGCATCAGTAATCAGGTATACATGCATGGGTTTAGCATGGTGCATAGATGCATCTAAATCTATTTTCTTTACCTGAATAAGTATGTATGCTTTTAGGATGGTTTTAAGGAAGGCATTTCTAGTTTCATGTAACCACTTTGCGTTTTGATATTCACCAATTTATAGTTGGAAGCTGCAAGTCTATTATTAATGGGGGAATGTTACTCAGTTTTTTGAACATGTATTATGATTAGGTCCTTTCAGAAGGTATATCAAAACTTTTCATTTCTTGAAGTTCCTCTTGTCTAATGCCATCCTAAGTTATATATTGAATCAGTCTGAAGAAGGGACCCAACCCGAAGAAAGGTCCCAATCACTTATTCGTTCCCTCCACAAATGCTGTCTGACCCACTGAGTTACTCCAGCAATTTGTGTTTTGTTTTATATTAACTGTTGTTTACACCAACATCTTCAAGAGCATTCAGAGTCACAGACTGTATCTAGTTGAAAGATGAGGTATTGTGGCTCGAATATACGTCCTTTAACAAAACTCAAACATTTGTAGGACTCAGCGGGTCAGGCAGTGTCTCTGGAGGGAATTAACAGATGAAGCATAGGGTTGGGACCTGTCTTCAGACTGATGGAGTAGGGGGAGAATGCACTGTAACATTGTCTATTGTTGGCCAAAAGGCCAAGGGCAGATAAGTAAATTGACCACTTCATAGAATATGAATCTATTTACATGATTGTTTCCTATAGTTTTGCTGCTTAGTTTCATGATTATTTTCAGGATACATCTCATCCTCCTACTGCAAGAAAATCAGAAAATGTAATCTGTTGGAGTGAAACTGTCTTTATTGAGGAAAGCGTCCCTACACATAATGTATTGAATAGTATCCTGAGATGCACTTTTAATTAAAAATGAAGCAATGTAACACATTTCCAAGAAGGTAATGTAGAGAGATAGCATAGGGAAGAGAGCAAAGTGGGCAGGAAGACATTGAGCATTAATCTAGTTGAAAGATACACATGCTGCCTGAATTTCCTTTCCATTTTCCAATTTGAACAGGGTGAGTATGGCAGACCACCTACTGTATTTCAAGCTCCTTTGAACATAGAAACATAGAAACATAGAAAATAGGTGCAGGAGTAGGCCATTCGGCCCTTCGAGCCTGCACTGCCATTCAATATGATCATGGCTGATCATCCAACTCAGTATCCTGTACCTGCCTTCTCTCCATACCCCCTGATCCCTTTAGCCACAAGGGCCACTTCTAACTCCCTCTTAAATATAGCCAATTAACTGGCCTCAACTACCTTCTGTGGCAGAGAATTCCAGAGACTCACCACTCTCTGTGTGAAAAATGTTTTCCTCATCTCGGTCCTAAAGGAATTCCTTCTTATCCTTAGACAGTGACCCCTTGTTCTGGACCTCCCCAACATCGGGAACAATCTTCCCGCATCGAGCCTGTCCAACCCCTTAAGAATTTTGTAAGTTTCTATAAGATCCCCCCCCAGTCTTTTCTCATATGAAAGTCCTGACATCCCAGGAATCAGTCTGGTGAACCTTCTCTGTACTCCCTCTATGGCAAGAATGTCTTTCCTCAGATTTGGAGACCAAAACTGTACGCAATACTCCAGGTATGGTCTCACCAAAACCCTGTACAACTGCAGTAGAACCTCCCTACTCAAATCCTTTTGCTATGAATGCTAAAATACCATTTGCTTTCTTCACTGCCTGCTGCACCTGCATGCCTACTTTCAATGATTGGTGTACCATGACACCCAGGGCTCGTTGCATCTCCCCTTTTCCTAATCTGCCACCATTCAGATAATAGTCTACTCTCCTGTTTTTGCCACCAAAGTGGATAACCTCACATTTATCCACATTATACTGCATCTGCCATGCACTTGCCCACTCACCCAGCCTATCCAAGTCACCTTGCAGCCTCCTAGCATCCTCCTCACACCTAACACTACCCCCCAGCTTAGTGTCATCCACAAACTTGGAGATGTTGCATTCAATTCCCTCGTCCAAATCATTAATATATATTGTAAATAGCTGGGGTCCCAGCACTGAGCCTTGCGGTACCCCACTAGTCACTGCCTGCCATTCTGAAAAGGACCTGTTTACTCCTACCCTTTGCTTCCTGTCTGCCAGCCAGTTCTCTATCCACATCAATACTGAACCCCCAATACCATGTGCTTTAAATTTGTATACTAATCTCTTATGTGGGACTTTGTCGAAAGCCTTCTGAAAGTCCAGATATAACACATCCACTGGTTCTCCCTTATCCACTCTACTAGTTACATCCTCGAAAAATTCTATAAGATTCGTCAGACATGATTTACCTTTCGTAAATCCATGCTGACTTTGTCCAATGATTTCACCACTTTCCAAATGTGCTGCTATCCGATCTTTAATAACTGACTCTAGCAGTTTCCACACTACCGATGTTAGACTAACTGGTCTGTAATTCCCCGTTTTCTCTCTCCCTGCTTTTTTAAAAAGTGGGGTTACATTAGCTACCCTCCAATCCTCAGGATCTACTCCAGAATCTAAGGAGTTTTGAAAAATTATCACTAATGCATCCACTATTTCTGTGGCTACTTCCTTGAGTACTCTGGGATGCAGACTATCTGGCCCTGGGGATTTATCGGCCTTTAATCCGTTCAATTTACCCAATACCACTTCCCGGCTAACCTGGATTTCACTCAGTTCCTCCATCTTCTTTGACCCCCGGTCCCCTGCTATTTCCGGCAGACTATTTATGTCTTCCTTAGTGAAGCCAGAACCAAAGTATTTATTCAATTGGTCTGCCATGTCCTTGTTCCCCATGATCAATTCACCTGTTTCTGACTGCAATGGACCTACATTTGTTTTAACTAATCTCTTTCTCTTCAATGAACATCATCTTGTCAATGTTACATTCTAGTTTGTTTTTCTCAGGACAAGGTAGGAATAATGTTATCAATCTGTTAACTCTTACAGCATCAAATTAGTCAATTCAATTACGTTTGATGATTATAGAAGCAGTTCAGAGTTGCTTCTCTTGAAATATTATATGCCAAATTTTCCATTCCCATTTAGCAATTGTGCAAAATAATTCCTTATGAAAACTGGCCAAAGTTAATTTAAATACATAGTTAAGGCACAATTTCAGTAAACGACTTTTGCCAGTTTCATCATTAAAAAATAGCAAATGTATACATATACACACAGTATGTTCCCCTCTCACCTTAAACCAATGTAGTATAGTCCTTGATTTCCAAATCCTGGGTAAAAGTTTCTGTGCATTCTCCCTATCTATTCCCCTCATGATTTTATATACCTCTAAAAAATCACTCCTCACTCTCCAATGTTCCAAGGAATAAAGTCCCACTCAACATAGCCTCTGCTTATAAATCAGTCCCTTTACAGTTTAATGCCATCTTTCCTATTGCAGGGTGACCAAAACTGAGCGCAATACTACAAGTGCGGCCTCACCAGCATCTATTACAACTGCAACATAATGCCCCAGCTTTTATGCTCAATGCCCTTACTGACAAAGACAAGCATTCCAAAAGCCTTCTTTGTCACCCTGTCCACCTGTGACACCACTTTAAGGGAACAATGTACTTGAGCTCATTGGTCCCTTCATTGTACTACACTCCCCTGGGACCTACTGTTCACTGTGAAAGTCTTGTCCTGCTTTGACTTTGAAAAATGCAGCAACTTGCACATATCTGCATTAAACACCATTTGCCATTCCCCAGTTCATTTATCCAGTGGTTCAGGGTTCCGCTGTAATTCTTGATAACCTTCTTGACTACCTCCGATACTGACTACTTTAGTGTCACCTGGAATCCTACTAGCTGTCCCTTGTACATTCTCATCTTAATCTTTGTAACAACAATGGGCCCAACCCCTACCTCATGGCCAGTATCGGCCCCTGAGGCATGCCATTGAGCATGGACCTCCAACCCAAAAATCTGTCTTCTTCCCTCCCCTCTACTTCATAGCATAAAGCCAATATTTATCCAGTTAGCTAGCTTTCCCTGATCCTATTTGATCTAATCTTCCAGTAACCTACCATGCGGAGCCTTATCAAAGGCCTTGCTGAAATATAAACTACTTCTGCTGCACTGCCCTCATTGACCCTCTTGGTTATTTCTAAAAAAACACATGATGGAAGATTTAAATATGTCAGACTGGAGATTGTTCTGTGCCTTTTTTCTTTGGAGTTACGAGGGCATTGCAGGCTTTCTTAGCATTGTTTGGGAACGTTTCATAAAGAATAAGAACCTTGAATATGAAGTTCATAGTAAAACATGATTGGGTTTCCCTGTGTAATGCCATTGCTGAAGCTGACATTGCTGGTTACATAGTGATGTTTCTTACTGATGTGTTGCAACTCTCCACGGTTCTCTGGAGATTGCACAAAAGCTGTGAAATTTGAAGCCTGTGCTTAAAGGGACATAACACAATACCAGCAACACTTCCAGTTGCTGGAAATTATACTGCTGAACAAACAAGCATTAGAGGGACCTCAACAGGCCGAGTACAGATATGCTTGGAGATTTTGAGGACCACAGCAAAGTGCTGCTGGTAGGAGGTTACCAGAGAGGTTACTGCTCGGTAATGTCATGAGTCCACGCATATCTGCATACATTCGTACACTGGGGCACCTATCCCTTTCTTACTGATCCAGTGAGCGTAAGGAAAAGTAGACAATGTCTTTGAATTGGATATGAGGCTGATTTCCCAAATTCAGCTTTGAGCACCAAACAATGAGATGTGGCAGCCAAGAATGATCCTTGTGCTAAGAAGCTGTGGATGTATCACCCTAACTTTTCTGGACAAAGAAGTCAAGAGTTGATTGGAGGTCATAGATCTCAGCGAGGACAAACTAACAGTTGTGGCCATTAATGAGCATATTTTTTTGGGGGAAGCTGAATTAGTAAAACCTATTTGGTCTATGTGTAAGTAAAAGTGGTCATTTTTCAGAATGTGAAATGAAAAATAATTTTACAGATGAATTGTACATGTTGCACTATCATTAGCTCCATTTGACAGACTATTATGTCAGAGAATGTGTTGTGGGGAACAAAAAACATGTCAACAATTAGGAGACAAATCCGGATAGGTGGTAAGATCCCCAGATAGGCTCAAGATTATTGTTCTCTGGATAAGGCCAATTTTCAATAGCATAATTGTCCTTTTATTTTTGGTATAAAGGAGTAACTAGTGTGAATCTCAGAGAGAAATGCAGTAGATATGAACACAAACAGAACCAGAGCAAATATGAACTGAAATAAAATATTCACCTAGTCAATAGCACAAATGCAGCAACATATACTAAAACATGACAGATTGAAACAGTAATGCAGGTTGATGGAAAGAAGAGTTGAACAAGAGAGAATTGAATTCAGATATTTAATTATAGCATGTAGACCTTGACTGCAGTCTGTAGATAGGCTGAAAGAAAAAAAAGGTAATCAAACAAGTTGGTTAAAATTAGACACAAACTAAAATTACATAAATTACATGAATACAGAGATGGTCATGAGTTTATTTGAAGTCTGAATGGCTGTCAATGTAAAATGGATTGAGCAAAGAAATGAAGGAGCCAGCCAAATTCCCAGGCTCCTTTTCTAGGTCTACTTGTGCTTGGTCTCTTGCATAATGCAGACTTTACCCCCCATTGTCACTTACTTTTAATTCTTGGAAACTTGTAATTAGTTTATTTACTGAAAAGTGAGGGGTACTTGCACAATTAAATCAGAAGCTCTGCAAAAATGAAATAAAGAATAAAAACAACCCAAAATGAAAAGAAAAGGTCAGTGTGGTTAAACACTTCTACAATCCAGTAAATCTGGCACAAAGAAAGAGGACAGTTTCAATATATAGTAATGTGGTTCGGAATAATCTACTTCATTATTTATATAACTAATCTAATTTTAATAATGAATACAATCATTTTTCTTCTATTTTTTTTTGTTGTATAATTGCAAAATCAACAAGTGGTCATTTTTTAGAAACAAAACTAAACCTGTACGTGCTGGAAATCCAAAACCATTTTCTATGTTTCTTTAAAACTGACACTCATATTTAGTAGATTTCTTTGCAATAATTTGTAATTGGACTAAAAGGAAATATCTCTGGAAGATAATGTAAAGGAGAATCCAAATAGATTCAAGAAATATATTAAGCAAAAAATAACTAGATATAGAGTAGGCCAACATTACAAAAGAGGAGATGGTGGCATCTTGAAGCACATAAAAGTGGATAAATCCCCAGAGTTTCACCAGATGTATTCAATGATATTGTAGGAAGCAAAGGAAGAAATTGCTGCAGTCGTCAGAGATTTTTGTATTTTTGTTGGCCACAGGCGAGGCTGAAATTGTGCCTTTATTTAAGAAAGTTGCAAGAACAAGCAAGGGAACTACAGGTCAGTGAGCTTAACATTAAGCCTGTTTCCATACTGTATGAACGGAAGTGTGAACTTAGTGTGAACTAAGTTCATATTGAAGGCTCCTTCTTCAACTAAAGATAGAGAATTGAAGCTGGTGGTAGATTTTCTCTAACGGCAGCACAGTGGCTCAGCAGTAGAGTTGCTGCTGTACAAAACCAGAGGCCTGGGTTCGATCCTGACTATGGGTGCTCTCTGTACGGAGTTTGTGCGCTTCTCCCTCTGACCGCGTGGGTTTTCTCTGGGTGCTCCGGTTTCCTCCCGCACTCCAAAGACATACAGCTTTGTAGGTTAATTGGCATTGGTAAAATTGTAAAATTTCCCTAGTGTGTAGGATAATGCTAATATACGGAGTTCAGTGGGCTGAAGGGCCTGTTTCCACGCTGTATCTCTGAAGGTTAAAGTAAAGTCTTTGGGTGTCACAATGGTTACAGATTTTCATGGCATTAGAGATTACCGAGCTGACGGACTGTTTCCATTGATCACATTTGAGATGACCAATTCATTGATTGGGAATGCTTCTCATCTTTATCCTTGCCAAGGCCCCCCAAAGGTATAAGTCAATTCCAAAAGCCTTCTTGCAATGCCTACAGTTATTTTGAAGTGCTATTTCACTTCAAAATAACTGTAGGCATTGCAAGATAAAAGTTGAGTATGTCTTAAACTAGGCAGATTGCAAGTGCTATTTCACTTCACTTGCAATTTGCCTAGTTTAGGACATACACAACTTTTATCTAGCTTATTGTAGCTGTTTGTGCAGTATGCTGATGGCTGGTGGGTGGGCTTTATGATTTATTATCTCTGTGCTGGTGATATGTCTTGTCATCTGATGGTAGGAATGTTCTATAAATCATCTATCGTCTCAATATTAAAAAAATATTGTCCACCTCACTGATAGACAGGAATTTTGTACTCAAAAGGACACAAGTGCTGGAGTAAGTCAGCAGGTCAGGCAGCATCTCTGGAGAGCATGGATGGTTGACATTTCGGTTTGAGACCCTTCTTCAGATTGACTGTCGTGGAGGAGAAGAAAGCTTAAAATGGGGAGAGGCGAGACAAAGCATGGCAATTAACAGGTCAACACAGGCGAGAAGGAGAGGGGCTGGGGGGGGGTTGGGGGGGATTTGACGTAGATAATTGGAATTTTGTATTGATCCAGGCTTATTTGGAGGGTTGATAAAAACTTTTCATACACAGATCAACAATCCACGATAAATTGTCAATCATTAACGATTCAAGGTAATAGAATTTAATCACTGCCTCAAGACTTATAAGCATTGTCATGACTTACAGGTGATGACAGAGAAATAGCTTATCACTGATGGTGATGATCAGGGAAAACGTCCTGCATGCACAGAAGGGGTCATGTAAGAGTAGTTGCCCTTCTTTATGAGTACCGGGTGTAATGCCCCAATCCCACTTAGGAAACCTGAACGGAAACCTCTGGAGACTTTGCGCCCCACCCATGGTTTCCGTGCGGTTCCCGGAGGTTTTTGTCAGTCTCCTTAATGGTCGAAAGTGGTTTTCCGTTTATAAAAATAGGCTTCCGTTTTAAAAATCGGTAATTTTTTAGTCGAAGCCGGTTGCGATGCTCGTTGAAGATGGTTGCTGGAGGTTGCAGGTAGTGGAAGGTAAGACCTCCCTGGTGGAATAAAACTGGGTGAAAAAAAGATATAACCTTTTCGTTTCGGCATCGTTTCCATTCGGTTCCTTGGCTTCGACTTCTTTGCTTTGGCCTCTCGTCCGTCGGCACCACGTCCGGGTACCCTTTACATTATGTCAAGAATCAAGATTCAATTTAATTGTCAATTTAATTAAGGAACAGTGAAATTTGAGTTACCATACAGCCATACTAAGTAAAAAGCAAAAATACACGCAGCACAAAAAAATAAAGTTTAACAAAAACATCCACCACAGTGAAATCAACATTCCTCACTGTGATGGAAGGCAATAAAGTTCAGTCACCTTCCTCCTTTATTCACCTGTGGTTGGGGCATTTGAACATTGCCGATGGTCCGTTAATCCAGCCCTCTCGTCGGGATGATCGAAACTCCGTTGTCGGGACGGATCGGAACACTCCCTGGCATGGTGTTCCCGAGCCAGCCGCTTCCTACCAGAGACGCTGCTTCACTGTGTTAAGGTTCACAGGCCCCACGGTCGGAGCTCCAACACTGGCGAACCATGGCAAAAGATCCCAGGCTCCGCGAAGGTAAGTCCCTCCCGCACCTCCCACATAAAACATACCAAGGGACGTTAAAACAAACATTCAAGATATATTTAAAATAAGAAAAACAGAGAACGGACAAAACAGACTGCTGGCGAGGGGGCCATTATGGGCGCCACCCAGTGTCAGTTTGTTAATTGTGAAAGAAATGGTGAAGTTTAAATTTGAACTAGAAGCTAGAATTGTCCTGAGCACTAGTTAAGCCTGGTTAGGTCTGTGCATGGTTATAATCGCCAAACCACAGGAAATGTATGAAGATTTATGTGGATATCACCAATCTTGGGTTGTCTTCTGAACAAAAGAGTCTTGGCTTGGGTTGTCTTCTGAACAAAAGAGATTGAGGGGAGATTTAATTATGGTGTATGAAATAATGAGAGGGCTGGACAGGATGAAGGGAAATGACTTATTTTGCCAGACAGATAGATCAATAATGAGGGGGCATAGCTTTAAGTTAATTGGTGAGAGGATCAGAGGGGGGGGTTAAGGAAAACAAATCTCCAGGCATATAGCATGGGCCTGGAACTCAGTGCCTAAAAGGTACTGGAGCTGAAACTCCCCAACACATTTAAAAATAATCTGGATGGGCATGTGAGAGTGTGGCTTTGAGAGCTTGGAATGGAATATGAGTATGGGACATATGACAATAAAACACTCTTGATTCTTGAATAACTCAAATAACAGTATTTTTGTCAGCATGGACATGGTAGGTTGAATGGCCTCCTCTTGTGCCATGAATATATATGATTTTATGACTTTAGCATTTCTGCTAATGTTTCCTTTATTGGCAGGAGAGAGCATATTATATGGCCAAGTATAATCTGCATTCTTTAGACTTTTTGTGTGTCCATGTCTGCAATAAAAGCTGTCTATATGAATTTCACCCACCCAGTTAGACATCATTCTCAAAACAGTATCTTTTGTTGCAGAGGTACATTTTTAATTGACAGACTCCAGATCAATAAATAGAATGATTTGCGCTTGGGCTGATCTTAGTTTGCTTGTTGCAAAATGACTCCGCCTCTTGGGAAACAACTCTTCCCCTCTGAGAAAACCAACCCCAAATCTCATTCACTGAACGTCATCTGTCAGATTATATAAGTGGGTAGCTAACCATAAATTGTGCTTTTAAGCTTCAGTATTGAATTCACCCTGAACTGTTGTTTAACATTTTCTGCCCATGGGAAGATGAAAACCTGTTGAGATTTTTACTGTTGCGATTGGTTGTGAGTTAAAAAGAAAGTTACCAGAATGAGTTGTGATAAGCTAGAATATAAGTATGCTGATTTGTGAAGTATTAAACATTTTTCCTAAGGTATAACTGGGTAAGGGTGCTTGCAATGAACATTATTTATTCACCCAGCACTGAGGCAAGTGAGTTCATTACACTGGGGTGAGCATCTGGAGTCAGCCAAAGCCAATCTTTTGCCTCTTTGTCCAATTGCTTGCCTAAAGTAGGGAAATGACTCTGATCTCAGAACACAGGTTTGGACATGTAAAATGTGGAACTCAAGTTCTACTGAAAGTATGCCTGGATTCTATTACTT
This sequence comes from Okamejei kenojei, assembly GCA_035221665.1. NCBI lineage: Eukaryota > Metazoa > Chordata > Chondrichthyes > Rajiformes > Rajidae > Okamejei > Okamejei kenojei. The sequence continues at coordinate 112,213,035 of CM069133.1, read as the reverse complement.
CCAATTTGCTCTTCAAGGTAAATACTGTTTTAAAGATTTAAAGTACCTTTATATCTTCGTCCAGAGTTATAATTTGAAAGGCATCATTTCATTGATGCAATCCCTTTTAGTTTAGTATCATTCACAACCCTCTAATCTCAGGCCAATATTTTGTAAATCTTGGCATGTCCAAGGAGCACGGATCATTATTGGGTCAGATCTCAGTTTAATCCCAGAAAACAGAGATTATCAATCCCACACCTCAGTGTAGGATGGCATCAGGATGGCAAGGGTGAGAGATGTGTAGAATAAGTACCCACCATTGTGACTCCTTTTCCACTCCATTCTGTAATCCTTCATGAGTCCAATTGCTCGAGCCCAATGCCCCTTAATTCCAATCATAATATACTTGTTCCTCGATTCATGAAATGGATGCAACCCTGAAAAAATGTAATTGCATAAACAGCCAAAAAATTAGATGAAATGCATTGTAGCAATTTTGAGACAATTTGGTTCTGCGCACTTTTCAATATAACAAAATTTAGCTTTGAAGATTGATCATCCATACCTCAATTAGTCAGTGGCATTATGGCAAAAGCTTGCAAATTGACCATATGTAATTCAAGAAAAATACATTAATTAACTCTTCACTCTCCTAATTTCCATTATTTTCCTACCAGACACTTGATCATAGGCATAGTCATAGAGGACATGTATTTCTTTTTGCAGCCATTGGTGGCTTCTTCCAATGTCTCATCTTGAGACGATAACAACTATCATTTAAAAGAAATAACAAATAACAAACGGTTTACACTGGTATTGGCTTGTAGTTTGCAGTGAGATTATTGTGAAATTAAGTAATAGATTGAATACTGTTAACTGATCACATTTGTGTTAGTTTACATATTAGATTTATGTGGGTTAGGCTTAATACGTGTCTAGAAATTCATTCCTGTTCAGTAGCACATTTAGCATTATCAGGGCAAAGTGTTGATGCAAAGATGTGTACGATTTTATAAATTTTATCAATTTTAATCCACAGGTCTGAGTTTAAATGACTACTGGGGGCAATGAGTATGTTCATGGAGCAGCATTAATGATCTGACAAACTCAGTTGCTATTATGATTTTCTCAGATTTAATTCCAGGTATTCCGTGAAAGCAGTGCTAATGTAGCATTGTGGTGTGTGCATTAAAGGGGCTGTCCCACTGCGGCGACCTAATCTGCGAGTTTAGAAGAGTTTTCTCCCGACTCAAACTCGCAGCATGGTCGACACGTGGTCTTAGGAGGTCATATGAGGTCACTGGAACTCTCCTTCATGCTCGAGGGAAGTTCCCGCATACTCGCGGCCTCAGTTTGGTCGAGGAAAAAATGTCAGCATGTTGAAAAGTTTTCGCGAGTAAAAATTGGTCGGCATGGTTCTTTTGAACTCGTAGTGCAGTGGAGTGGGGTCGCCATAGGCAATCTCCTTCGCTGACTGGGCATTTTAATTGGCTCATTGGAGTTTTCAGGACCAAGGAAAACCGGCCGGTAATATAAAATGCCCACTAAACTTTATTATAAGTTGGCTGTCTTCTTAAAAGTTTCTTCACTCCTTATCCTCCCCTACTCCCCCCTTCTCCCCCCTTCTCTCCCCTTCTCTCCCCATCTCTCCCCTTCTCTCCCCTTTCTCTCCCCTCTCCCCCCCCCCCCACCCCCCGTGCTCTCGAAAGGTCTTACCATACATTGTGCAGCCGTCTTTTACCTTTCTGTTCATCGCGGGTGTGAATTTCAGACACGCTCCCTCGCTATCCCTGGCTCCCGCCTTTGCGATGTGTTTGTGTGTGTGCAGTCGGTCGATCCAGCTCGCGGTTTCATCGCTGACGGTCGATCCTGCTCGAGGTTTTCCTGGCGAGTGCCCTTGAGCTTGAAGTTCGAAGATGGTAGCTGAAAGGTTGCGTCAGTCGGACAGGCCCTTAACTTTTAAGGCGAGATTTTGGAACAGATTCCTCTTGGCAGCTCCACAAATCACACTTTCCTGATGTCTTTATATTGTGGTGACATTGTCTCTTTAAGACTAAATCCTGCTGAGACTCATAAAGGCAGAAAAGAATGGAAATGCACAACAAAATCATTCCCTGTAAAATTTATGTTACATTGAGTTTTACGACTAATTGTTTTTACTGGCAAGGTGCAGAAATGACATCTCAGTACGGGACGACCTAAACCAGTGGTACATATATTGTTTGGGAGAAATCGTTTATTTGATAACTGAAGTTCTAACAAATGATTTTTGCACAAAATGGCTTCCAGCCCAGAAATGCTAACTTGACTGCAGCAAATAGACAGACAGTTCTTTCCATTCCTGAGATTCCTCAGATTTTATAATGTGTATTAAATACAAGCCAAGTAGATTATTGATTAATTAAAAATAATTTCCCCTGGATCTTACAGAAGTGTCATTTACAAAGAAAGCCAGGCCAAAAGGTCAATTGATGTCTAGAGAATAGGGACTCATCAAATTTTCTTTCATATTCTTTGAAGGCTATTTCATTTCAAACATGGGTCAGCATGACAGAAACTAATTCTATGATTGGAAAAATGAAAACAGAAAAGATCATTTATAACAACAAAGAAATACACACAATATTATTTTTTATCATACTATTAGTGAATTAGATTTTGACCATAGGTTTAACTTTATTGGAAAACAGAAGACTTAATTGAAATAAATTAAATTTGCCAAGTAAGTTAAAAATGACAAGAGGACTAAATAGATTGACTGCTCGGATAAGGTATTGTCTTATCAGGAAAGATTGAGTAGAATGTCCTGAACTGGAGTTTAGAATTAAAAGAGATAATCTCATCTCGTGAGTTTGAAAAGGCAGAGAAGATATTGGTTTTGTTTGGCTGTAGAATAAAGAATGAGGTGGCAACATCTGTCATTACGGAGTTGGCCACATAGGACTGAGATGAGAAGAAATATCTTACGTTAGCAGATTGCAAATCTTTCAAATACTCTATTCAAAACAGCTGCAGGTGCCCGCTAATTGATAATATTTAAATTTGAAATCAATAAACCTTTGGATTTGAAGTAAATCAATGAAATCAAGAGATCAAACATGAGAGTAGTTAAGGTTAGGAACCAGTTGAGGGTTGTTATGCAAATATATATTTGGAAATCTATGCTCGCCTCCTGATATGCAAATAGAACCTTCAATTAATGCTCAATCATTCCAGGGTTGAAGGTTGATATGACCTTAAGCATCTCTATCCCATTGTATGACAATACTTTTGAAGTGGAGGATATCTATCAATACACCAAAAACACATGCACTTCCACAATAAACATGCAGCAAAACTAAAGCAGCACCTAAGCTGTGTCTATTTTGCATTGCATTTTATACCAGGGATCAGCATCAAGCCAAATTATAAACCCAAAGTGATTAAAATTCATACCTCTACCATCCCCGACCTCTACCTCCGTTACATCGACGACTGCTTTGGTGTCACCTCCTGCACCCACACACAACTGACTGACTTCATCCATTTCACCACCAACTTCCATCCGGCACTCAAATACACTTGGACCATTTCCGACATTTCCCTACCATTCCTTGACCTCACCATCTCTATTGCAGGTGATACACTCCTGACCAACATCCACTACAAACCAACTGACTCCCACAGCTACCTGGACTACTCTTCCTCCCACCCTGCTTCCTGTAAGGACTCCATCCCCTATTCCTAATTCCTCCGTCTACGCCGCATCTGCTCCCAGGATGAGGTGTTCCACACCAGGTCATCACAAATGTCCTCATTCTTCAGAGAACGGGGATTCCCCTCCCCTACTATAGATGAGGCTCGCACCAGGGTCTCCTCCATATCCCACAACACTGTTCTCTCTCCCCATTCCCCCACTCGCAACAAGGGCAGAGTCCCCCTGGTCCTCACCTTTCACCCCACCAGCCGGCAAATACAACACATAGTCCTCCGCCAGTTTTGCCACCTACAACGTGACCCCTCCACTCGCCACATCTTCCCATCTCTCCCACTGTCTGCCTTCCGCAAAGACCGCTCCCTCCGCAACTCCCTTGTCTTCCCTTCCCTCCCGCTCTACCCCTTCCCCGGGGGCACTTTCCCTTGCAACTGCAAGAAATGCTACACTCTCCCCTCCACTCCTTTCAGGGACCCAAGCAGTCCTTCCAGGTCCGACAGAGGTTCACCTGCACCTCCTCCAACCTCATCTACTGCATCCGCTGCTCCAGATGCCAGATGATCTATATCGGTGAGACCAAGCGGACGCTTGGCGATCGTTTCGCCGAACACCTCCGCTCGGTTCGCATTAACCAACCCGACCTCCCGGTGGCTCAGCACTTCAACTCCCCCTCCCATTCCGTATCCTCTCGGTCCTGGGCCTCCTCCACGGCCAGAGTGAGCAACACCGCAAGTTGGAGGAACAGCACCTCATATTCCGCTTGGGGAGTCTGCATCCTCCGGGCTTGAACATTGAATTTTCTCAATTCTGTTAACCCTTGCTGTCTCCTCCCCTTCCCGGCTCTCCCTCAGCCCTCGGGCCCCGGCATTCCCTCTCTCTCTATCTCTCCCCCACTCCAGCCGCACTAGCTTCTCATTTTCACACTACAAACAGCTTACTATGGCTTGTTCCCTTTATCATCGATACTTTTTTGCATATCTTTCATTCATTGTTCTTTATCTCTCCACATCACCGTCCATATCTCTCGTTTCCCTGATCCCTGACCAGTCTGAAGAAGGGTCTCGACCCGAAACGCCGCCTATCTCCTTCGCTCCTTAGATGCTGCTGCACCCGCTGAGTTTCTCCAGCCTTTTGTGTACCCAAAATTCATACCCTTCTGGTTTGTTAACTAAGTTTGAATGTATGGATCGTTTGAATTTGGAAACACATACCTCTTTTGAAAAGTTGCCACTCATTTTCAGAAAGACTTTATATCCTGCCGGTTTCTGTGATATCTTATGTTAGATATCTTCTTTGCATCATCCTCAATGTTGTAAAGTAATAAATTATATTTTTGAAGAATGCATTTTGCACAGTGGGCTGGAAATCTCCCTCAGGTTAAATTGCAGTTTACTATTTGTCATTTGTCACAAGAACTAAAATAATTATCCTTTTTATTTCCAAATATTTAATTAAAGTCAGATTTCTTCCAGAACTACTATTATGTTTACAGTCATTATAACCTCTACATATGTCACACTTCACTCAGGTGGCAGGTGATATCCTAGTTGTTGTCAACATCATGATAAATGAGAATTTGTGTGAAAAAGTACACAAATTTACTATTTGTCATGACCGTTGCTTACTGTCACACCCATAAGGCTGATGGGCTAAATTAGGAGTACAAGCAGTTGAATGAACAAACTTTTCTGAAGCAAGTCAAATCTATTGTCATATGCACAAATATGGTGAGGTCCAGATACAATGAAAATCTATCTTGCAGCAACATCTCAAGCATATAGACTTAGACAACACACAGGAACATAAATTATATATAAATTACACATAAATTCTACAAGATAGTGAAAAGAAAATGACTGCAAAAATACTGAAATATTAACTCTGAAATAGTTTGGGATGGAGGTGTTTGCAAACATACTTGTTTAAAGAAATTGTATTGCTGTAATCATTACCTGCTTTTACAAATGCCCAGATCTTATGATCTTCATCCTGAGATTCATCTCGTTGCTCACAGGTGAATGTCACTTTTCATTGGTGACTATAAAGCCTGTTTAGCTATCTGAGATGTTCTCATCTTCATGATGTGATTCTGAAGCAGGTTTCCTCATGGACCAGAATTGCTGCTCTCTAGAGGTCAGGGTACAAACTATGAAATTGGGAACCGATACTGTGTCTTGTTCCCAAGGCGTTACATTAGTGACCTGACATTGTACTGATTCAAACAGTGAGGTATTTAAACACCCACAGCATCACCATCTGACACTCATGTTGAATGGCTCCAGAGTAATTTTCAAACATTTGCAGTCATTATGAGCAGAGCCAGCTACTTGTAACAAATAAATTAGATTAGAAATGCTGCATTTCCTTAACTCTAAATTAATTTTCCTAACTCAATTAAATTGCAGCAAATAAGAAATTTGGTGATTTCCTGAAATCGTTTACCATCATACTTAGTGTATAACGTGCTCCATTTCCATTAAAACTCTGGATTTATTTGATGTTATCAGTAATGATGTGGTCACTCACTAGCAGGCAAACTCAGATGTGCCTGATCAAATCTAATTGTTTCCTGGCGCTGATTCAAAGTGAATCTGCAGTCATTTTCAGCTGAACAGTCGAAAGTATAAACTACTTTCAGTTTTGGATGGCAGTAAAGGGCAAACGACACACATAGAGCAAAAAGTCTTGAACTTAGCAAAAGCCAACAAACAAGGATGCTGCCAGGTCTCAAGGAACTGTTATAGAGAGAGCTGTGCAGGCTGGGGCTTTATACTTTGGAGTATAGGAGCCTGCCTTGTACAAACGTCAACAAGGCCACTGACTGGCCCAGGGCTGAAAGCTGTGTCTTCAAGTCAGCAAGGAAAGCTGAAGAACAAAAAGGGTAATGTTTGGCCAATTGGGAGGACAGTTTCTCCCTCCAGCAGGACAAGGATAGTTCTGATGATGGGTTTGGTGGTTGGAAGATGAGTGGGGAAATGAAGATAATTGATGTGTTGATACCAAAAGGGCAGCTTCCATCAGTTTTAAGGACAGCCATTAATATTTTAAACAATAAGAACTGCTGGTTTATGATTTACAAACAGTGCTGAGGCAGGACTTTAATTTTTAATGAATCTTGAGCCATTTGACAATTAATCATTCTCCAAAGGCTCAAGGCTACTGTACTGTATGAGTTATTGCTGCATTTACATAGATATTCAATAGAATGAAAGAGGGTGATATTTTGTCAGCTTAGTGTCTATCAACAAAACCAATTTTAGTTTTCTTGAAATAGTGTCATAGAGTAATACAGGTCTTTCCACCCAACTCACCCAATGACCAAAATGTCCGTTTGGCCCTTTGGGACAATGGGATGTTCCAAGCATGTCTCATGCTAGCCCCATTTGCCTGTGTTAGCCCCATCTCTCCTAAAGACTTTTCCATCCATGCATCTGTCCAAATGTGTTTTAAATGTTGTTATTTTGTTATTATACCTCCCTCAACCACTTCCTCTGGCAGTGTGTTCCATATACATACCACCCACTGAGTGAAAAGGTTGTCTCTCTGCTTACGATTAAATCTTACCCCTCTCATCTTAAATCTATACGCTCTTATTTGATTCTCCAAACCTCGGGAAAAAAAAAAACTCTGTGCATTCACCCTATCTATGCCCCTCCTGATTTTATATATCTCTATTAGATCACTCTTCACTCTCCTATGCTCTAAGGAACACAGTCCCCAACCTTCCCAGCCCCTCCCTACTTAGTTCCTTGAGTCCTGGCAACATTTTCATAAATCTTTTCTGTGCTCTTAGCCCATTATTGCAACAAAACTGTTCAACATGTTGAACATGATGTGCTAATGCCCTGACTGATGAAGGCCAGCATGCCAAAAGCCTTCTTCACCACCCTGACTACTAGTTACATGCAACTACATACTTGTATTTCTAGATGCTTTGATTGTACAACACTCCCCAGGGCCCGACTGTTCATTGGGAAAGTCCTATCCTGTTTTACCTTCCCAAAATGCAACACCTGATATTTATCTTCACCAACACGAGGTCCAGTGCTGTACTCTGTCCAGTAGGGTCCTCTATACATTGCTTAACATCCAACTTCTTATTTTTCTCTTGGACGCATCCACTGCCAATCTAATTCAAACCTATCCAACTAGCACTAACAAATCTCCCTATCAGGATATTAGTTGCCCCTTTAGTTCAGGCGCAACCTATCCCTCTTGTACACGTCACCTTTGCCCCGGAAGAGATTCTAACAATCCAAGAATTAATCCCTGCCCCCTGCACCAGCTCCTCAACCACACATTCATCTGCCTTATCCTTCTATCCCTGCCCTCACTGGCAGGTGGCACTGGGAATGATCCAGAGACCACTCCCCTTGACGTCTTGCTATTTATTATATTCTCTTTTCTAATTCTCAATATTCATTCACTCCGCGGGACCTCCTCCCTGTGTCTACCATGTTGTTGGTACCAATATACATAATGACCCATAGCTGCTCACCCTCCATCTTCAGAATTTCTGTAACTGCTCAGAGACATCCTTGATATCCCAATGACAGAGACACCCCGGAGGCAACACATCGTCATGACCATGGAGTCTCCAGTCTGTCCCTTAATTATTACATTTCCTATCACCACCACTCTGTCTGATTCCTTCTTCCTGCTGTGCTTCAGAGGCATTCATAGTGCCACAGACCAGGCTGCTGCTGCTGCTCTCTGAAAGGTCATCCACTCACCCCCCCAAAACAGTATCCAAAGTGGGGGGGTATGCCTATTCTTGAGGGAAATGGCTGTAGAGGGAACCCAGTCAGCTTTCAGTCTCAACCCAAAACGTCACCCAATCCTTCTTTCCAGAGATGCTGTCTGTCCTGCTGAGTTGCTCCAGTATTTTGTGTCTACCTTCTCCTTTACCTCTCCTGGCTGACACCCCATTACCCGCAACCTGTACCGTAGGTGTGAGCATCACACTAAAAAACTCCTATCTATGATGCGCTCAGCATCTGAGATGATCGTGAGTGTATCCAGCTCCAGCTCCAGTTCCAGGTCCATGTCAGTCAGCCAGGAGCTGCAGTTGGGCACACTTCCCACAGGTGTCCCCCACATCCTGCAGGTGGAGCATACCACTGCCCCAATTCCATCCCAACCATACTAAGTCTGTAGAGTAAAGTTAAAACACTTTGCCTTTTCTTACCTGTACCTCTACTCAACTCCGCACCACAGCTTTACCGTTTATTAATCAAACTCTGCACACTTTTACAATGGCCACTCCAAAACAGCCACTCTGCTAAAGATTGGCTAATTTTTATTTTGAAACTAACGGCCCGAATGACTGCTTTTAAAATCTCCACATTATTCTCAGCTCTGCAATCTATTGGGAAACTTATAAGTCTTTACGTTAAAAAGTTTAATTTATATTATTATTTCTGTTTATCTGGAATAAAATAAAATTGAATAAGTTGCATAATAGTTGAATGATCAACAGTTAAATAGAAAGCTTCTGAAGATCTGCGTGGTGATTGTGATGCGTGATTGCATGCTAACTTCATGCTGCCTGTTAATTATATAGATATCTTCATGCAGCCTGTATACCTATGCTGCTCATTGGTTCTCTGCATCAGCAGGCCAGTGTCATTAGCAACTTGCATGATTAGAGCTACAATAAGCTCCCTGAACCTCATAGTGGAGATGCATTAAGCCAAAGCAGGTGCTGCAAGACCTTCTCCATCTAAATCTGTACAACTGGGAAGGTTTAGTTTAGATACAGCATGGAATAGTTTAGATAGGCCCTTCAGCTCACTGATTCCACACACCAACCATTGATCACCCATTCACATTAGTTTTATGTTATACCACTTTCACATCCACACCCTACACACCAGAGACAATTCATGCGGCCAATTAATCTACAAACCTGCATGTCTTTGGTATGTGGGAGGAAACCGGAGCACTTGGAGGAAACTCAAATGGTCACAGGGAGAACGTGCAAGCTCCACACAGACAGCACCCAAGGTCGGGATCAAACCCAGGTCTCTGGTACTGTGAGGCAGTAGCAATACCAGCTGCGCCACTGTGCTGCCCAGCGGGTGGAATGGAGGTACAATGTTCTGCAACTTCCCTTAGAGGTCTCCAGATATACAAGGCAACAGGAACAGAGGGAAATGTCAGCAGTGGAGGCCCATGGACCAAGATGCAATTGCTGAACTAAAATTCATAACTCTACTGCATCTTCACTTAATTAGTGCTGTTGCAAGTCTCATACACATCTCTCAGCTTGCACAAATTATGTGCCATTCCACCATTCAGCCACATTACCTAGTGAAATGTACTGACACTTGATTAGTACGGGGTCAGAGGTTATGGGGAGAAGGCAGGAGAATGGATTTAGGTGGGAGAGAAAAATCAGTCACGATTGAATGGCGGAGCAGACTTGATGGGCCAAATGGCCTAATTCTGCTCCTATCAATTATGACCTTATGAACTTATGACACACTTACCACTCTTGCAGAAGAACATGGTGCATAACTGCCTTTAGGAGGAACTAACTGAAGAGGAATGGTGTGCTTGCATATCCACACAGGGAAGATGAAGGGCCATGTTCCATATTTCCCTTATCCCTAATCTTCATGACTTTCAAGCTGCAAATGGAATAAGCATGCACCTCTTCTTATCCGGTGCATAATACAAATAAACATTCACCACTCAATTCCTTTTGTAACCCCAGCACAATCTCACCTTTTACCTTTTTAATTTCAGAAAATAAAGGGTGGTAACCTGTCAGGTAGGGGTGTAAGAGAATAAAGATGAACGGACACCATCAGAACATTTCATGCTCCTTGCCATCAGCTCAGTCATTAGCACTGCGAGTAATTTAAGACTGGCATAGGAACAAGATCTATATGCAGCAAACTCAGGGCAAAAGTGATTTTCAGCCATGGAAGGAGGTAACACCAGGGCAGGTGGCAGCCAATTCTACACCAAATAACCGATAAGAAATGAATGGATCAGATGATTTAAAAAAGATTAATGGTCTATGTTCAAAATTGTTCATACCTTGCTTGCTATGCTTGACAGGAAACCATGACCTTTAGTGTCAGAGAAACAAGGAAGAAGTTATTACAAAGGTGGCAAGGTATTCTTTGTAGAGATTGGTGCCCAGACAACCTTGTACAGAACTAAATGTAGCAGTTAAAGGCTGCTGTCTCAATCTCTAAAGCAGCAGCAGCCACCTAGCATCAGAGTGCTGCAGTGAAAGTTCACACTGTGGCTCCGATTTTCAAATGGCTACTGGGATGGTGAGTCAATAGCCCAATGGCTGTCTAGCCTCAGGATGGCAATACCCACTCTCCCACCATTGCCATTGTGTCAATGTCCTTCCCATTGTTGCCCAACCAGCCTGTTCAGCTGCAGACTGAAGCCATGACTATTGTCCAAAATTCCTTGATGTTATTGACCATCTTGAGCCTCCACTACTGAAAATTAACAGCTTTCTTAACAGCCACGACAGGGTTGGCTAGTACCAGTTTGGTGCAATGTAAGAAAAAAAAAGCAGCATGGAAAACGGGCATTATTAATTACAATGTTCAATTTTTTGCTTCAGAGCAAGATTTAATTTCCTTCACTGGCAAAAGCTGTTGGGATAAATATTCGCTGACCTTAAAGCTGAGGAATAGTTTCCACCTATATTTAATTTTTTAGATAACATATAAAGGGGGAAATTGTTGGGAACATATACTTATATTCTGCTACAGGCTTCTGGTTGCTAAAGAATTATATTATGTAATCACACATCAAAGGGATGTCCTTGCATTCACTTAACTGCAATCTACTGACAACACATTCCTGTGGACAGTTGAACATTGCTCTTGTTGCCATAGAGATTTTTCTTGTGTTTTGAACCAATAATGAGATTCTTTTGGGAAGGTTCGTGGCATCACTATAAACTCTTTGTTTGAGTTAAATGGCAATGCTGTGGTGTTGTTTCTAAATTTCACCACTGATTTAATTAAATGCTCTAAATCCATTACACTTCAAACACAATGTATGAAAAATGAGAAACTAAATGAGAAACTCAGTCGAAATCCCAGTTCTAACTGCTAACTTATCAAATGGGAAAACGGACAAGATTTTCTCCTCCCCCCTTAAACACTGATGGAGTGGCACCAACCATGACTACATAAAGGGCAGCTGGCCAATAACTTTCAGATGACTATGGAAACAGTAATATGAGAAATATAAATGAGTGAAATGTGGAAAATTATAAAAGACAAATATCTACATTATGTTTATACATTGCCGCTAATCCATAAAAATGATTGTTTATTTATTTATGACCACTTCTAAGCAAGGTGAATGATTGCTATCTCCAGATTTTGCATGTTCTGCTTCTAATAAAATGCTATTTTGAAACCGTCTGCTCTTATTACAAGGGAGGATCAATATGTGTGCAGCAATGCTCTGATACTATTCCAAGCTTGTCATGACCATATCATGGTTGTTTCAGACCTAAAGCAATGACAAATGTATTATTTAGTATCAGTAGGAGAAATTTAAGAAAATCCATTAAAAACATATATATATTTCACTTGTCCAACCAAAAGTCGTGAATTTGCAGCTATGTTGTTTGGCTAAGTGAACTTCAATCCATTGCTCTGACCTAATGTTGAGAGCTTCGCATTTTCTGCCATGGGTAAGACCTTACACAAGTTTTCAAAATACATTCCTATTTTGCAGAGCGATGGATGTCTGGAACATGCTGTCTCAAATAGTGGTGGAGGCAGCTACGATAGTGGGATTTAAGAGGCTTTATCATAGGCATGTGGATATGTGGGGGAACGGAGGGATGGGAATCATGTGAGGGAAGAAGAAACTATTTAAACCTGGCATCATTTTCAGGGTGGACATTGTGGACTGAAGGACCTATTCTTATGTTGTACTGTTCTATGTTAATAAAATAAATGACTTCACAGCGTAATAACTTTGTAGAAATGGTATTACTCAAGGCGACCTGGTACTAAAGAGTTGAGGTGGGAACAGACATGATTATATTGAATGGTAGGACAAGCGTGAAGTGGTGAATGACCTGTTCCTGCTCATGTTTTGTGTATTTTTGTTAAAGTGATGTACATCAAAATACAGTGGCTTGCAAAAGTATTCATACCCCTTGAACTTTTCCACATTTTGTCACGTACAACCACAAAGGTTGATGTACTTTATTGGGATTTTATGTGATAGACCAACACAAAGTGGTGCATAATTGTGAAGTGGAAGGAAAAATGATACATGGTTTCCAAATTTTATTACAAATAAAAAACTGAAAAGTGCGGCGTGCAAAAGTATTCGGCCCCCCTGAGTCAATACTTTGTAGAACCACCTTTCGCTGCAATTACAGCTGCAAGTCTTTTGGGGTATGTCTCCACCAGCTTTGCACATCTAGAGTCTGAAATGTATGCCTATTCTTCTTTGCAAAATAGCTCAAGCTCAGTCAGATTGGATGGAGAGCGTCTGTGAACAGCAATTTTCAAGTCTTGCCAGAGATTCTCAATTGTATTTAGGTCTGGACTTTGACTGGGCCATTCTAACACATGAATATGCTTTGATCTAAACCATTCCATTGTAGCTCTGGCTATATGTTTAGGGTCGTTGTCCTGCTGGAAGGTGAACCTCTGCCACAGTCTCAAGTCTTTTGCAGACTCTAACAGGTTTTCTTCCAAGATTGCCCTGTAATTGGCTCCATCCATCTTTCCATCAACTCTGACCAGCTTCCCCGTCCATGCTGAAGAAAAGCATCCCCACAGCATGATGCTGCCACCACCATGTTTCACAGTGGGGATGGTGTGTTCAGGGTGATGTGCAGTGTTAGTTTTCCGCCACACATAGCGTTTTGCATTTAGGCCAAAAACATCAATGTTGGTCCATCAGAAGAGAGCACCTTCCTCCACATGTTTGCTGGGTCCCCCACATGGCTTGTGGCAAACTGAAAATGGGACTTCTTATGGCTTTGTTTCAACAATGGCTTTCTTCTTGCCACTCTTCCATAAAGGCCCGATTTGTGGAGTGCACGACTAATAGTTGTCCTGTGGACAGATTCTCCCACCTGAGCTGTGGATCTCTGCAGCTCCTCCAGAGTTACCATGGGTCACTTGGCTGCTTCTCTGATCAATGCTCTCCTTGCCCGGCCTGTCAGTTTAGGTGGACGGCCATGTCTTGGTAGGTTTGCAGTTGTGCCATACTCTTTCCATTTTCGGATGATGGATTGAACAGTGCTCCGTGAGATGTTCAAAGCTTGGGATATTTTTTTATAACCTAACCGTGCTTTAGACTTCTCCACAACTTTATCCCTGACTTGTCTGGTGTGTTCCTTGGGCTTCATAATGCTGTTTGTTCACTAATATTCTCTAACAAACCTCTGAGGCCTTTACAGAACAGCTGTATTTATACTGAAATTAGATTACCCACAAGTGGACTCTATTTACTAATTAGGTGACTTCTGAAAGCAATTGGTTGCACTGGATTTTATTTAGGGGTATCAGAGTAATGGGGGCTGAATACTTTTGCACACCACACTTTTCAGTTTTTTATTTGTAAAAAAATTTGAAAACCATGTATCATTTTCCTTCCACTTTGCAATTATGCGCCACTTTGTGTTGGTCTATCACAGAAAATCCCAATAAAATACATTTACGTTTGTGGTTGTAACATGACAAAATGTGGAAAAGTTCAAGGGGTATGAATACTTTTGCAAGCCACTGTAGATTAAATGTTTTAACTGTGGTCCAAATAACTATGGTAAAAATGTCCTGACATGGTATTGATATCAGTTGTACTTCAGACCTGAGTGAGCACTACCGTTTCAAGCTTCTGTTTTCAATGCATTGAGTGATTGATCGAAGGATGCAGCATGGAAAAAGGCCATTTGGCCCATTGTATCCATGCCAACCATTATCACTCGTTCACGCTAGTTCTTTGTTAACCGACTCTTCATATCCACTCCCTGATCACAAGGAATAATTTTCAGAGGCCAATTAACCTACAAACCCACACATCTTTGGGATGTGGGCGGAAACTGGAGCATCCGCATCCGTGATCACAGGGAGAACATGCAAACTCCACATAGAGATCAAACCTGGGTCTCTGGCACTGAGGCAGCTGCTCTACCAGCTGTGCTGCATAGATTTCTGTTAATCATTCATTCATATTGACATTAATTTTCTTCTGTTTCAGGTTGGTGGTCACACAATGCTCCCAATTCGTTGGATGCCCCCTGAAAGTATAATGTACAGGAGATTCACCACTGAGAGCGATGTCTGGAGTTTGGGTGTGGTGTTATGGGAGATCTTTACCTATGGAAAACAACCTTGGTATCAGCTGTCAAATAATGAGGTTTGCATAGAACTAGTCACAAACCTGTTGTTGTTTAATACTACTTCCCAATGCAGCTCAGCAGTTTCTAGGATAGTGTTTCTGTTTACTCACATATCTCCTGAAACATAGTGGATTTCGTTCCATGTAATAATGAAAAACAGTGGGTCAGTCAGTATCTTTATGTTTAGGATTATTATAGTTGGACAGCCAGTATCTTGAGGTTTAGGTTTAAGTTTATTTTAGTGAGACAGCCAGTATCTTTTGATTTATGTTCATTTTTATTATAGTGGTAAAGATATATATATCTTTAAGTGTATGTTTAGGTTTATTATAGTGGGACAGCCATGATCTTTAGATTTATGCTTGGGTTTATTACAGTGGTCCCGCCAGTATCTTCAGGTTTATGTTATTTTACTTCGGAGTCACGTGAGTGACTTCGTGAAGACCCCGCCAGCACGCATGCGCGGCATATCGTCGCGCGCACTCGCACCGGCAGGCTGGGGGGGGGAGTGCGCTCTCTCCTCCGGCTCCTTCACAAGACCGGCAGGTAAGTATTACCTTTTCTTCACAGCATGGACAAGGGCCGGAGGATGACGCTTGTCCCCGTCCCCGGAGCTGCAAGGAACGCCGGCAGCTTCAACGCATGGTGGGGGCAGGAATGCGGAGGTCAGGCGCTCCCGCTGATTCAGGGGCCGACTCACCCGAATGGGTTACCGCTCCGGAGCTGGATGTAACGGATCCAGACTCCGAGCCCCCTTCCCCCAAGAGAAGAAGGGGGGATACAGGTACGTGGCAAGGGGCCTCGCTTTGTACAAGCAACCTCTCCCCGAGCTCCAGAAGACCCGAGGGGGCTGGGCCGGGGGACAGCCGCACGACAGGGGAGCCCTGCAATGTGCACATACGTACCACAGCCAGGGAATCTGCCGTAGTGCAGCCTGGCAACATCACTGCTGCGTCGAGTAGGCCTGCTGGAGCAGATACCGCCGACAACACACCCCGTCAGGCTGCGGTCAAGGGCGGAGGTGGCAGCAGGAAGCGGTCGGTCAGCTCAGCTCTGCGAGCGGCCGACCATGCGCCTCCACGCCAAAAGATGGGCAAGTGTGGAGGTAAGCCTGCACGGACTCCGGGGAGCCAGGTTCCGGGGCCGGCGCCGATTCAACTCACCTGCCTTCTTATCAAACAGGTGGGCCGCCCACAGTCTCGGAGAAGACAGACTAGCGGAGAGTCCGTGCGGGAGTCGTATGATCCTACTTGGGCTGTAGGTCACGACGACCTGCCATTGGACCCTAGACAGCACCTTATGGAGGTGTGGTCCCGATGGTGGAAGCCCCAGTGAGTTCGCAGGGCCTGGGGAAGTCGGCTTGTCCCGCTGCGTATAGCAGGGACGGTCGCATAGAGCGGTTGGAGCTCTTAGTATGCAACGCCTCCAGCGGGACCGGGAACGAGAAGAGCGGGACTCGCGGGCATCCACTAGCCGTGCAAGGACACCACTCAGCACCTCATCGTCTCCAGCCAGAAGCATTAATGATTGCCCAGCTGCTGTGTTTGAAGACGACCCGGGACAGCCAGTGACCGCTGAGCCAGAGCATGAGGAGGATATGCTGGATGTGGTGAGTGAAGTTTGCCGTTTCCACCCAGACAGGTGAACCCCTGCACCACGAATTGGCGGGCACCATTGATTGCCTAATTACGCACCAACTCCAGAGTCAGGTTCTCAATAATACCTTGGAGAAAGGTTCTCCACGGGCATAACGGCGTTTGCTAGGACCCTGGTCGGGATAATGTGTCCAGTAAACAGCAAGATGCACTGGCACTCCTATGCAACGCCCAGTATGAGATAAACTGCCTGCGTAAGAGCTCCATATAGCCCACACTCAACCCCAAATTCGCGGGGGTTGTGCCGACCATTACCGCTCCACCGCCGCATCAGTTGTTTGGAGACCTGTCCAAACAGGTGAAGGGACTGGACAAAGGAGGCCAAAACAGCGGGCCTCATGAAACTCCATCGGCCAGAGTTCACCCATATCACCAGCAACAGCCTAATACAACCTGTGAACCAAGGCTGCCGGATAGGGCACAAAGATCCTACCTACCTCCATCTCAACAAACACAACGACCTTTTAGGGCAAGGCCAACAGCGGCCTGCATGGAAAATGCGGCCGCCGGCCCGTCAACCTCCATAACGTCCACCCGAAGCACCGTATGTACGGAACCGCCGTTAACAATGGAGGTAAGGGGGTCTGGCTCCTCTCACGCCGTAGTATCCCTCCTGCACGAATAGGTGGGCGGTTGCGGACTGCCTTGGACATATGGGAAAACTGTCACCACAGATGAGTTTATTTTACAAAGTGTTCAAGGGTATATAATTTGTTGGAGGTATAAATTCCCCTACCCAGCATTCGCCTCGTAGGAATTTACTCGATCCCAAAATGAGGTGGAGGCACGGCATGCTGAAATTATACAGCGAGCAGAAAAAGGGGTAATTGGCATAACCAAGCATGGACCTATTGAGTTTGAGTCTAATATGTTCACCAGCAGTAAAAATGAAGGGGGATGTCGGATTATAATAGATTTAACTGAGTTGAACACTTTTGTACAATATACCCATTTCAAAATGGATACTTTTGGAACAGCTAGGCAGATGCATTACCCAGGGTACTTTATGGCATGCATCGATTTGAAAGAAGCATGCTATACGGTGCCCATCGCTGAGGCTCACAGGGAATTCTGAAGTTGTCTGGAAGGGTGCATTGCCCATTGGAATCATCACAGCCCTAGACTGTTTACCAAATTGGTGTTTACCTGTATTGGCTCTTCTCCGACAACAAGATTATAGTGATGGCATGTTGGATGAAATCCTTATAGTGGGGCAGACCCTCCAATTGGCAATTCAAGGAGTGGCTGCAACCAAGGATCTGCTTGAGAAGCTGGGGTTGTAATCCATCCAGACAAATCAAAACTGCACCCGGTACGGGTTATGGATTATTTGGTGTTCACCCTAGACACCAATTTAATGAAGTTTATCATCCCAACTAATAAAGCTACTGCTATAATAAAGATTGCCACAATTTTGCTTGCGCCAGGGTACCGACCATTCGGCAAACTGCAAAAGTTATTGGTATTGGTAACTCTAAATTGGTAACTACATTCCCAGCTGCACGATTCGGACCGCTACACTACCGAAATTTACAAAGATCAAAAATCACAGCATTAAAACACAAATGCTGGCCACTTTGATCGGCCAATTCGGTTACCATCGGAAGCTAGAAATGAGCTACAATGGTGGGTAGATAATATTAAAGAATGTCATTGACCTATTATAGTGAGCAACCCTGATGTTGTGCTACTAACTGACGCAAGCGCACCAGGCTGCGGAGCAACTGGTACGATGTCCAGTTGTGGTGGCAGATAGAACTCTCATGAGTCTACATTCCTGGAGTCACATGGGATAAACTATATAGAAATGCTGGGGGCATTTCATGGACTGCGGGCTTACTGTACTAATTCACGGGATTACATGTCCGCTTTCGAATAGATAATGCTACAGTAGTGCTTACATCAATCATATGGGTAGTATCAGATCGCTAGTTTGCGATGAATTGGCTAATACAATTTGGCACTGGTGCATTGAAAGAAATATTTGGATTACTGCGACCTATTTGCCTGGGAAGCTTAATTCAGTGGCGGACACCAGGTCACATGTCTTCAATGACAACATTGAGTGGATGATGAACCCCCAAATTTTGGAGATATTATAGCTCATTTTGGGACACCAGATATTGACCTATTTGCGTCCAGGCTGAACCATCGAATACCAACGTATGTGTTGTGGGAACCAGACCCTGGGGCAATAGCAATGGATGCGTTTTTATCCATTGGGGAAAATGGTTTGCTACGCATTTCCCCCATTCTGCCTCACCAGTCGGGTATTGCAGAAAATTTTAACTAGACTCTGCAACTGGCATATTGATCATTCCCGACTGGCCTACACAACCGTGGTACCCGATGGTTGTAGAAATTTTAAAACAACCATGGATGGCGATTGGGAAACATCCCAAATTGATTACTCACTCCATTACGGGGGGGTCAGTCATCCTTGCCTAGGTCATTTAAACTTGTTGGCCTGCAGGTTCTGAAAGACCACTCATCTGGGCAGGCATCTTGTTAAGAGCCATAGACCTTATCGCCGCATCATGCCGAGAATCAACTCGGAAACAATACCTCACCCAAATCAGAAAGAGGGAGGCATTCTGTGCCCGGACCAACAAGTCTTCCAACTCGGCAACAATACCTGATGTGTTGGAGTTTCTAGCAGGCCTCCATTTCGATGCTGGCCTCAGCTACAGTGCCATCAACAGCGCCAGGAGTACGCTGTCCTCATACCTGGATATAGGTGTCGGCTCCAACCACCTGGTGTCTAAACTAATGAGGGGAGTGTTCAACACCAACCCTCCACGACCCAGATATACAGTAACGTGGGATGTGGGGATCGTTCTGACCCCACTGAGGAGCTGGGCTCCAATAGATGAGCTACCATTGAAACAGCTCACCCTCAAGGTGGTGATGCTTATGGCACTGACTACAGCCCAATGAGCCCAGACGTTACAGAAACTGCGACTGGACAGCATGGTGGCCACCCCTGGCCAAATAAATTTCTTTGTCAAAGAATTATTAAAACAGCACAGGCCAGGGGCGCATGGGCTGCAGTTGGAATTTCGGGCGTACCCTGTAGATGCCACTCTCTGCATAGTCACCCATCTCCACCACTACATCCGAGTTACTGGAGTTATCAGGATGAAGGAACAGGGGCTCCTCATCAGTCATAAACCTCCGCATCATCAGGTGACTACACAGACGATTGCCAGGTGGCTCAGGGTGGTGCTGGATGCAGCAGGAGTTGCTACTAACATTTTTAAGTCTCATTCCACCAGGGCTGCAGCGAGAGCCATGGAGGTGCCCATGGACCACATTCTCGCCACCGCGGGCTGGGCCAGGGGGAAAAACCTTTCAACGGTTCTATAACAAGCCTCTGGCCGCCCCTGCGACATTCGCAGAAGCTATCCTGGGTACCGCTCAGTAAATGTCTGGCCCGATTTAGGGGTTTGTTGTTTATTTGATTAATAAATTGTGTTGATTTTTCAGCCAGTTTCGACTGAACTCCATTAACAGCCTTCCTCCATCAGACTGGCGGCAGTGTGATAAGCATGGGCGTTGTCCAGGGCGTGAAATCACAGAGCTTTGAAATCTTCACGAAGTCACTCACGTGACTCCGAAGTAAAATAGTAAGATTAAACGAGAACTTACCAAGTTTGAAGGTTGATCTGTATTTTACGAGGAGTCGCGGTGAGGGATTTCGTGCCCACTGCTCCCACCCTCTATCATAAGGTCAACCAGGTAGTTCTACGTTTTCATCTTACTATTTTTTAGTCATGGTTTGGTTCTGTGATTCCACACCGCTGCTTTGAAGGATGCCGCGCATGCGTGCTGGCGGGGTCTTCACGAAATCCCTCACCGCGACTCCTCGTAAAATACAGATCAACCTTCAAACTTGGTAAGTTCTCGTTTAATCTTACTATTATAGCCAGTATCTTATGGATAGCAATGGGAACACTTCAAGAATTGTTATTTCTATATTTGAATCTACAGAAGCTTTGAGTGTGAGAGAACGGTGTAAATACGAGACATATTGTCAACATGGTAATCCAGAGAGGAAAAGTGAGCAATGATTTGAACTATATTATTTTGAATATGAACAACAGAAAAGGGAATATGTTTATTGCCCCCTGGAAGTTAAGATGCAAAATAAAGTTGTAGCAGAAGCACAAGTATAAGGACCCTCAACAAAGAATCAAATGAGAAACTGATGGTTGGATTTATGGTCGTTTGAAAACTGCTGAGATAGTTAAGTGTCTTGTGGCCAGTGTTGCATTTATATGTTACAGTTGATGTTTAGAAAAAATATGTTCTGCAATGTGGTTAATTAACAGTTAAGGCAACAATTATCAGACAAGATGAATTTATATGAAGCTTGTTTGGAGAAATAATTCATAAAAAAGTCAATTTAACTTTTTGTATCTGAGAGGACTAAAGGAATGAATACATTTTTGTTTATGTAAATCTAAGAACTGATTATATAAATGTCTATATAATCTTACTTATATTAATAGTTAACTAACGATATGATTTACTGTATGATTTATATGGATTGTTTTTTTTAAGGGGAAGCTATGTAATGTAAATTAATATGTGTTGTTTTAAAACTATGCACACCATGTGGTATAACTGTTGAAAATTATCATACTCTGTTGTTAGTTGCCAACAACTCCATTAGTAACCAACAACTCCGTTGTTAGTTGATGTTTGCTACTTTCAATAAAGGATTTTCTGGTGGTAGCTCTATCCTTGTATTTACCTAGGTGATGAAAAACACAAGATCTCTTAAAGATAATACAACAGTAGCAAATTCAAAGCTGCTGCTCATCCTAATTTTCTCTGATGCTATCAACAGGTCATCGAATGTATCACACAAGGCCGTGTTCTGCAGCGCCCTCGGACCTGCTCGAAGGAGGTGTACGATCTGATGCTTGGTTGCTGGCAACGTGAACCACATATGAGGCTCAACATCAAGGACATTCACAGTCTTCTCCAGACTTTGGCAAAGGCTTCTCCAGTATATCTGGATATCCTTGGTTAAGCCTCACTCTGACAATTGTAGGCGTGCTTGTGTGTGTGCGAGAATGTTGCTGCATTTTGAAGAAACACGCTCTGATCCCTGACAGTATTAATAGCAATGAGAAGAAGTTTTAAACAGCAACGTCAAAACTTCTCCCTTTGTAGTCAACCTATTGACTTTGAATTTTATCATATTTTCTCTCAAATTGATCTTGCTTTTTGCTCATTTGTAACTCTGCCTAGGTGCAGGCCTTAATCTAACTGATTATTCTGCTGAAGACAGTCAAAATTCCTCACTGCAATTAAAGTGACTCCTAATGATTTGCCTTTGATTTGGATGAAAAAAGGGAAGAACAGATGACTGTGAATCATAAACTTTCAGCTGCAAAACAAAGAAAGAAAAAAAAAGTTCATTCTACTACACCAATGCTGCAGTCCATGAATAAATATTATCCGAAATAGAGGAAGTATAAAGGGTTATGAAAAACTATTTTAATTCAGGAGAAGGAAGGCATAATATCATGATGTACTGCATACCAGTAACATAATAGGCTTCAATTTTGCCAATGGACTTCTTAAACTTGTCCTTGAAATATGGCAACATCGGGCCACCCAATTATACAGAAACCTTTCCTGGCTTTTTGCATTTTTTTTTAATTTATTTGCATTGGGTGATATGCCTCACAGTGAAGCAAGTGCAAGACAATAGTTTGCTCTGAACTGGGCATCTAGAACAAAGTGTGACCATAATTACGTGAAGGTGGCCTCCAGATAGCTTTATGGGCTTTAGGCTGGAGTTCACAGTAATATTAATTTCAGAGTCAAATACTGAAGGTGATTGACTTTAATAACACAGCACTTGTAGTTGTCTAGGCAAAACATCAGAAAATATACTTATCCTAAAACATTTTCCCCCTTTGGTATGTGAGCGAAATATAATTGTGCATGAAGCTGATCTCATACTATATGTACAAATGATCGCTCATATCTTGTACGCATTTTAGATGTAGAATGTTATCCATAATGGTGTTACATATATTTAATTAGGAACCATGTTGAAGGTCATTAGCTTCAGGAAGTAGCCTTATGCTTTTGCTGTATAATGGGATATTAGAAATGCAGAGGAATTGAGAAATTTATAAAGATAACATAATCTGCAAGGAGACAGTGAAATTAAGACCTTAAGGTAGACAGAAGTGAAACTATAATTAACAAATAATAGCCATCACATTAAACCTAATACTGGATTCATTGTCTTGTTGCTATGGTATCTCCATTCTTAGCATTCTTTGCTTGCTTCATTTTTCTTTTGCTCTAACGATATTCTGACAGAAATGCACTGTAATCGTGTGTGCATTACAGTCAAGATGCTTGGTTGATGGCTCATGCATCACTTGTTGACATATTAATCTCAGTTATCAGATGATGTTGGGGAACTGTGGGGTAGATTTCATATCTGTTTGACAAGTTCATGCTAAAGTGAGCACCTAATGTTTCAAAATCTAACATTTTCTCCTTTTTAAAATATACTCCCTCTGTGAGGGATCACAGTTGTAATTTGTAAC
This sequence comes from Okamejei kenojei, assembly GCA_035221665.1. Taxonomy (NCBI): domain Eukaryota; kingdom Metazoa; phylum Chordata; class Chondrichthyes; order Rajiformes; family Rajidae; genus Okamejei; species Okamejei kenojei. The sequence goes on along the minus strand of CM069133.1, from coordinate 112,189,764 downwards.
TGCATTTGGCAACAAAGCATGCATTGCTCTTAGGATTTATCTGTTCTCCCATTTTCTCAAAATAACTAGAGGAGATCAGTACAGAATACCCATTTGCTTTTCTTTTTAAATATTATGCCAAATATTTAATAATTTAATACATTTTGCTTTGTTTGTATATATATATATTTTAAATTATTTATTGCAACTTCAAATTATTTAATTATTTGTTTCATTAAGTGTAATCACCAAAAGAATGTTGTATATTTTACTTTCTGCCCAACAACTCATCTGATATTTGGCAAGTTCTTTAAATTGAATTCTTATCAACCAGACTTACAGTACTTCAGAGAGATATAAAAAATATTTAAACACTGCATGTAATTGGTTGCCTAATAGAAAATGTTGCAGATATTATTGAGATGAGATCTGTGTATTTTCATTAGGAAAAGCATCAAGGGATATGGAACAAATTAGAGCAAATTGTATTGAGGTAGAGATAGGTCATTGGATGATGGAACAGGTTGAGGGATTAAATGGACTATTCTTGTTTATATGTTCCAATTTTCTTTTGTATCTATGATCTGGAGGATGTGCCTTTCATCTGCTTTTAGATTTACTGACAATTATGCTATTTGTAATCTTAGTGCTGATGTACTAAGACTCAGAACTCAGTGAGTTTTGTTGTAAATTTTTCAACTTACTGTATTATAATCTTGAATACATCAAAGAAAACTTTTTGCGAAGGTCAAATCTTCTGGCCATTTGAGGTGTTGATGCCAATCAAGAATATTTTAGCAGTTAAGCTGATAAAATCCCAGCTTTTTCTTACACGATGCTGAATGCTACAAGTTATTTTGGTATTTAATGTGAACAGCAAACACAGTCCTTAATACTAAATATTTACTGTTGAAATCGCAAAATACTTTGTGGGCATAAATTATGACGTTTGTTTTTAAATGATTTAAATTAAATTAGTAAATGAGAAAATTCAATGAACAGTTCTGTAAATTCCGTAGATATTGAAGTGAGACATCATGACGCAACACTGTTTTAGATTCATTACTGGCAGGTGCCATGCTTTACATTAAATGATTTAAACATTTTAGAAAGGTTTATAGACAAAGCAGGAGCTGCAGGGAAGCAGGAGTTGTACCGATGCAATGATAGAAGGTGCATTTCTTGGAGGGTACTTTTTCACTGCTACCACCAGACAGCATGAAAAAACTTAAGCAATGATTACTTGATTAATAATCTTGTCCTGTGATTTTGCTCTTTGCTTTGCATTTTGCATTTGGAGTGGGGAGAGAAACCAAGAGACAGGCACATGAAAGAGCATGGTAAACAAATGAAGGAGAACTCACATACATTAAAATGATGATATCAGGCGTGGCTTCCAGTCAGGACAAATACAGGCCCAATGTCAATCAGCCTTGTTTTTCTTAATCATGTTTCTCTACAGTTGAAGGTCGGTGGATATTGCAGCTTGATTTTGTGACTTTAGTTTACAAAGAACCCCATGTACCAATCTCCTGGAACTGAAACTGTGACCTGGTGTGTTTTTTTAAATTCAGCTTGATGTTTAATATATATATATTTTCTCCTTTGAGTTTTTGTTCCTCTTATATTTTTCAGTTTCTCCTAAAAAACAGAAAATCTCTGATGACATTCGTGTAGTCTGTGTCTTTCCCAAAAACTGCACAGCTCTTAGGGTTCAGAAACTCTGGGGTAGAAATGAAAGGGTGGGAGTGGGTAGCAGACACCCCGTGTGTCCATTTCCATGGTGTGGAAGTTGAGCAGTGCCAACCGATGGAGTAGCTTTGAGGTCTTTGAGCACCCAGTTCTTACACTCAGCCTGATCTTCATTATTGTTGGTAAGGGTCGGAAATCCAATGAATTCAGCATAACATCAGCAAATGCATTATGTCAATGGGCAAGGATATTCCAATTGAATGCCGCTGCAACATGTGGAAGCCCGTGGAGCTGGGAAGATCACAAAATCCACCAAAATTTAAATGTCTGGTTTTAAACAGCCTATTACACAAATGGACCCATGGCATCTATAGCTGGAGCCTTAGCTTTTATCTTCTGTTGCAGCCTGTTGTACACTTTTCTTTCTTGAATGGTTTGTGAAGCACTTGGCTGATTTTTAGATGATGCCTAAGTACCTGTGTTATATATTTGTATGTTGAAATGTGAACCAGTTTCTCAAATTGAAATGGAAAGTTACTTGTGATACAACAAGTTCAATGGAAAAATTCTGTCTTACAATAAAAATTGTCATCAGAAAAGTATTGTATTTGATGATCTGTTAATAATAAATTTAGACCACGTGTTAGTAATGGTTATGTAATTGACACCAACATTTGTTGGCTATATCCATGGCAATGAATTGATCAAACATCTTATATGTGGCACCAGATCTCACATTATTTTGTTTGAACTTCTTCAGGATCACTTTGAAAACTGTCAATGCCCCCAAATGCATCTGTTGTAACACAGCTTTCTAAGTTGTTGACCCTTGAAATAGGTCATTGAGATGTTACACTGAGCCTCCACACTGCCAAGTCTCTCAGAGGTTCCCCCAACTGTTGGAGTGGAAGGTCAGCAGAAACACCATTGACATTTTTAGCCATGTCAATAAAGTGTTTGCTGAACATGTGCTTAAGTACAAGGCTGATGTACACATTGGAAGTTCTAGAAAATAATATTAACTAAAGGGCCTGTCCTACCAGCATCCGACTCCATGCGGTGAGCGCGACCAAACCGGCAGCGGGGGCCGCGCGGAGGTCGGGTGAGTGACACAACGCGGCGGGAAGTGAGGCGAACTTGGAGCGAAGTCTGAAAGGTAAGTTCGCCAGGACAGAGAGGGACACACAGAGAGGGGCACAGAGGCACACACAGAGAGGGCCATGGAGCCACACACAGAGAGGGTCACGGAGGCACCTACAGAGAGGGTCACGGAGGCACGACGTCGAGGCGGTGTGTAATGCGTCGAGGCGACTGCAAGCCGACAAGCCGTTGCCGCGCGGAATTTTTGAACATGGTCAGTTTTTCGGAGCCCCGCGCGATGTCGGGACGAACTCCGCACAATTCCGCACGGCTCCGGCGATCGAAGTGGGACCTGTCCCGCGACGCCGGATGGCTCAAGCGACCACGTTAGGTCGCGCTCATTGCATGGAGTTGCATGCTTGTGGGACAGTCTCTTTAGTTTGATGAATCAATTATCAGGTCATTGCTGCAGGAAAGTGAACAAATAAAATCACAAAAAAAACACATAAAGAACGCTATGCTCTGTGACACCACTGTTTTCTTTGTCTGAAGACCCATCTGAAGAAGGGCCTTGACCCGAAATGTCACCCATTCCTTCTCTCCAGAGAAGCTGCCTGTCCTGCACTCCAGCATTTTTGGAATCTCACTGTTTTCTTTGAGTTGGATCTCCTCCAGGATTTGAGAGCATGGTTTACACTGACACTGATGTCCTTCAGGGAGGAAAAGCTGTATCATCAAAGATCCTCTTCTTTGGTATTAAACTGAGAAATGTTTGCCCGGTTTTTAATTCATTTGAGGAATGTGAGCACCAAGGTGTCATTGAACTGAGGAAGCAGTCACAAGTCATCCAAATAGGGGGAAATAACAGATTTTTTATTTCTTGATAATCAAAAGGCATTTGATAATTTTTCAAAAAAAATGTTCACATAAAATAAAAATGAATTGGACTGAGGGCATAGGTAGATCATTAGTTAATGGGGAAAATACAGACTGGCAGGCTAATACTTGCAGTTCATTGCCTTGTTTTGCTGAGGTAAGTTAAGTGAAAGATAACTGGCCATTAAGATGTTCCTTTCCCTTTCATTTTGTAAGTAAAAATAAAAACAGAAAAAGCGAGGAGGAGAAGCATTTACACTTATTCCAACAAGAGGTTATAGACCATGTTTTTTTTTTATGTAACACACAAGGATGAAAGTGCTACTAAACTTCATCCCAGCAGTTGGCATCCTGCTGTGGATCAACATAAAATCCCCAGCAAGAGGAGGATAGTCTGGCTCGGCCATCAAGACAAACGGAAACATCTGCAGCTAAAACAGCTTCCAAACTGCAGGTCTTTATATACCTAAATAATTGGACTTGATAAACATAAGCCAGCTGCTGCAAGTAGCAGCTCTGCAAACAATATCTATGTAAATAATTTTGAGGTAATTCTCATTCAATGTGGACTTCATTGAATCCTGATTAATTTCACCTGGAGCTTTTGTTCATAAGTAATGGTAATGATTTGACCGAGTCCCACCAAAGTGGCCATTGACTACTAGGTCTTTGAGTGGTTTGTTCAGACATATTATTTGCCTCATTTGTTGCTACGTTCTGTCCCCAGAAACGGAATATGTGGTGGCTGCCAGCATGCCTGGGAGATATCACCGACACATGGAACAACATCTTGGTTTCACTTGTTTCATTCTTGAATAAAGTTTCTTGTAACAAACTACAATTCATGTTTTATGGCCCTTAAACATCTTTAAAAGAAAGCGAATGGTGTGGTGTTGTGGTATGTCACTGGATATGAGATTCAAAGAGGAGGAAGTACTGACACTTTTGAAAAATATAAAAGTGGATAAGTCTCCAGGTCCTGACAGGATATTCCCTAGTACATTGAGGGAAGTTAGTGTAGAAATAGCAGGAGCTATGACAGAAATATTTCAAATGTCATTAGAAACGGGAATAGTGCCAGAGGATTGGCGTACTGCGCATGTTGTTCCATTGTTTAAAAAGGGTTCAAAGAATAAACCTAGCAATTATAGACCTATTAGTTTGACGTCAGTGGTGGGCAAATTAATGGAAAGGATACTTAGAGATCATATATATAAGCATCTGGATAAACAGGGTCTGATCAGGAACAGTCAACATGGATTTGTGCCTGGAAGGTCATGTTTGACAAACCTTCTTGAATTTTTTGAAGCGGTAACTAGGGAAATTGATGAGGGTAAAGCAATGGATGTTGTCTATATGGATTTCAGTAAGGCCTTTGACAAGGTTCCCCATGGAAGGTTGGTTAAGAAGGTTCAATCTTTGGGTGTTAATGGCGGAGTAGCAAGATGGATTCAACAGTGGCTGAATGGGAGATGTCAGAGAGTAATGGTGGATGGCTGTTTGTCAGGTTGGAAGCCGGTGACCAGTGGGGTTCCTCAGGGATCTGTGTTGGGTCCACTGTTGTTTGTCATGTACATCAATGATCTGGATGATGGGTGGAAAATTGGATAAGTAAGTATGCAGATGAAACTAAGATAAGTGGTGTTGTGGATAATGAAGTATTTTCAAAGTCTACAGAGAGATTTGGGCCATTTGGAAAAGTGGGCTGAAAGATGGCAGATGGAGTTTAATGCTGTTAAGTGTGAAGTGCTACATCTTGGCAGGACAAATCAAAATAGGACGTACATGGTAAATGGTAGGGAATTGAGGAATGCTGTGGAACAGAGGGATCTAGAAATAACTGTGCATAGTTCCCTGAAGGTGGAATCGCATGTAGATAGGGTGGTAAAGAAAGCCTTTGGTGTGCTGGCCTTTATAAATCAGAGCATTGAATATAGGAGTAGGGAAGTAATGTTAAAATTGTACAAGGCATTTGGTACGACCAATTCTGGAGTATGGTGTACAATTTTGGTCGCCTAGTTATAGGAAGGATGTCAACAAAATAGAGAGAGTACAGAGGAGATTTACTAGAATGTTGCCAGGGTTCCAGCAACTATGTTACAGAGAAAGGTTGAACAAGTTAGGTCTTTATTCTTTGGAGCGCAGAAGGTTAAGGGGGGACTTGATTGAGGTCTTTAAAATGATGATAGGGATAGACAGAGTTGACGTGGATACGTTTTTCCCATTGAGGGTAGGGAAGATTCAAACAAGAGGGCATTGCATGAGAATTAAGGGACAGAGGTTTCGGGGTAACGTGTGGGGGAACTTCTTTACTCAGAGGGTGGTGGCTGTGTGGAATGAGCTTCCAGCAGAAGTGGTGGAGGCAGGATCGATTTAACATTTAAGAGTAAAGTGGATAGGTATATGGACGTGAAGGGAATGGAGGGGTATGGCCTGAGTGCAGGTAGCTGGGACTAGGGGAAAACAAATGGTCGGCACGGACTGGAAGGGCCGAGAGGGCCTGTTTCTGTGCTGTAATTGTTATATGGTTATATGGTTATAGGTGTTGTTGACCCTCCTGTTAAAAAATGGGAAATACTCAAATCATGTGGCAGCTTTTGAATCGAAGTATCATTAGCAATAGTTGAAAAAAAATGTTGGGAATACCATGTAGGCTAGGCAGCATCTGTGGAGGGAGAAACAATTAACAACTGAGGCTGAAAATTTTGACCAAAATAATTCACCTTGCTGCCTGTATTTCAGTCTTCAGCAGCAATGGTGTTTTGCTTTAGCATTATCAGAAACCCTAGATACATTTTGTAAAAATATCTGTCATCCATCATTACTGCACAGTGAGATTTCTTTGAATCCATATGGTTCAATCTTTGCTGCAAATCAAGCCACCGATGAGGGAGGTACAAGGGATCACTTCAACTTGCTGCCATGAATAATCTCTATGAGCACATTCGACAAATATAGAACCACATGATCCTTATGCTCGGCCAACTGCAATTAGTTCTTTCCATCATTAGGACAAAGGAAATATTACCAAAAAAAAACATAGACGGGTGCTTCTGTGCTTAATGCCAGATAGTCCCATAACAGAATGCATATTGCCAGAGGCAAAGTGGGTGACTTCTCAATCAGCACTGTCAAGAAACAAGGATCTATAATAATACATGGAGCCCACATGGGAAAAGGCATCAATTGAGCAAACCGTCCTATCTACAGCGGTTAATGTGGTTTTGCTTTTATTCCCCCAATTTGCACGGTTTTTGATTGGAATCCAAAATAGCTGAGAAGCTTTCAGAACATTTATTTATTACTTGATCAGCAATCTGTTATTGTTACAAAGTAGAAGCAGGAGTAAGCCATTCAGTCCCTTGTGCCTTCACTGATATTTAATTAAATGATGGTTGATGTTTCACCTCTATACCACTTTACAGTATTGACCTCTTGATTCTTTTAAAATCTAAAATCTTAACAGTCTCATTTTTCACAGGTGGTCCACATCTCCGATGATGCCAGGATTTATTGTATATCATTAATTACCATGACCTGGTCTTAAGTGTCAACCACACTGGGTAAAGTGGATATGGACAGAAAAAGTTCTTCCTCGAAGGACATTGGGGAACCTGATCAACTTTAATGATAACTAGACCAAGTGCAGACCCGCTGGGTCTGTTCCCCCCAACGCGCGGTAGGAGGGGTGCTGCGGCTTCACATGCACACTAACCACCCCACACACACACAGGGAGGGGAGGGGGTAGGGGGTGAGAGGGGGGTAGGGCAAGACGGGGTGAGCAAGGGGAAGGAGGGGAGACCGCTAGATCCCGTTCCCTCAATGTGCGGTTGCAGGGGGGGGTGCTATGGCTTCACACGCACACTAACCACCTGCCATACACATGGGGGGGGGGGGAGGGGAGGGATGGGAGGGGGGGGGAGGGGGGAGGGGAGATGGGGAGGAGGGAGAGGGGGGGAAAGGGGGAGAGAGAGACAGGGAGGAGGGGAGGAGGGGGCAAGAGAGTAGAGGGGAGAGAGGTGGTGGGGAGAGAGGTGGGGAGAGGTGGGGAGGAGGAGGGGGGGGAAATGAGGGGATGAGAGGGGGAGAAAGAGAGAGGGGAAAGGGAGGGGGTAGAGTGGAGAGGGGGTTGAAGGGGAGAGGGCATTGGAGGGGAGAGGGGGTTGGAGTAGGCGGAGGGATGAGAGGGGGGTTGGTGGGGGGTAGAGGGATAGAGGGGGGTTGGAGGAGGGGAAAAGGAGGGTGGAGGAGGGGAGATTGGTAGGGTGGAGAGAGGGAGAGGGGGGATAGAGAGGGGGGAGAGTGGGAGGGGAAGGGGGATGGGGAGAGCGGGGAGTGGGGATGGGAAGGGGAGGGGGAGAGGGGGAAGGGAGAGAGGAGGAGGGGAGCGGGGAGGGGGAGGAGGAGGGGGGAGGAAGGAGGAGGGGAGAGGGGAGGGAGGAAGGAGGAGGAGATGGGGAGAGGAAGGGGAGGGGGGAAGGAGATGGGGAGAGGGGATGGGGAGAGGGGGTGAGGAGAGGGGGGAGATGGATAGGGGGAGATGGAGAGGGGGAAGAGTGGGGTGAGGAGAGAGGGGTGGGGAGAGATGTGAGGAGAGAGGGGAGTAGAGGAAGGGTGGAGATGGGGGAGAGATGGGGAGGGGGAGGAGAGCAGGGAGGGGGAAGGGGGAGAGAGTTGGTAGGGGGTGGGATGTGAGAGTGGTGGAGAGAGGGGTGGAGAGAGGGGGTGCGAAGGGGGAGAGAGAGGGGGGGGTGGGAAGGGGGAGAGAGGGAGAGGGAGAGGGGGAGGGGGCGATATGGGTGGGGGGTGGAAAGGGAGAGAGGGATAGGGAGAGAGTGGGGAGGGGAGGGAGTGGAGGGGGGAGAGAGGGATGAGATGGGGAGAAGGGTGAGGAGGAGAGGGGTGAGCAGAGAGGGGTGATGAGGGAGGGCTGAGGAGAGGGGCGAGGAGAGGGGCGAATAGAATAGGGAATGGGGAGAGAGCGGGGAGAGAGAGAGGGGTGAGGAGAGAGGGGGAGGAGAGAGCGGTGAGGGAGAGGGGTGAAGGGGAGACAGGGGTAGAGGGAAGGGGGTCATAGAGGGCGGAGAGGGGTGGGTGAGGGGGGTAGAGAAGGATGGGGGAGGGGGAGAGGGGAGAGGGAGAGGGGAAGAGGGGAGAGGAGAGGGGAAGAGGGAGAGAGGAAGTGGGGGAGGGGAGAGAGGAGGGGTGGAGGGGAGAGAAGAGGGGTGGGGGAGAGGGGGGAGAGGAGATGGGGAGAGGGGGTGAGGAGAGGGGGAGATGGAGAGGGGAGAGGGGGGAGGGTGGGATGAGGAGAGAGGGATGGGGAGAGGTGTGAGGAGAGAGGAGGAGGAGGGGGAGGAGGAAGAGTGGAGATGGGGGAGAGATGGGGAGCGAGAGAAAGGGGAGAGATGGGGAGTGGGGGAAAGGCAGGGGGTGGAAGGGGGGGGAGGCGGAGAGAGCGATTAGAGGGGAGAGAGAGATTAGAGGGGAGAGAGAGATTAGAGGGAACCAGAGAGAGAGTTGAGGGGAGGGAGAGAGAGAGATTAGTGGGGAGAGAGTAGAGGGGTGAGGGAGGGGGAGGGGGAGAGTTGGAGGGGAGAGAAGAGGAGGGGGAGGGGGGAGATAAAAGGAGGGGGAGACGTGGAGGGGAGAGATGTGGAGGGTTGAGAGAAGAGGAGGGGGAAGGTGGAGGAGGGGAGGGTGGAGAGGGGGGAGGAGAGAGGAGGGTTGAGAGGGGGAGGATAATAAGAGGTGGAGGGTGGGGGTGGAGGGGGAGTGGAGGGGGTAGAAGGGAGGGGGAGGAGAGTGGGGGAGAGGTGGGAGGAGAGAGGGTGCTAGAGGTGGGGGGGAGGGAGAGGGGGGAGGGGGGAGGGGAGGGGAGGGGGGGGAGGTGGAGAGAGATTAGAGGGGAGAGAGGAGAAGGAGGGAGTGGAGGGGGAGAGAGAAGGGGAGAGAGGAGGGAGAGAGAGAGGGGGAGAGATAGGAGGGAGAAATACGTTGGGAAAGAGAAATGGGGAGAGAGAAGGGGAGGGGAAAGGCAGGGGGTGGAATGGAGGGAGGGAGGGGGAGAGAGAGAGTGGAGGGGGAGAGAGAGAGAGAGAGAGAGAGAGAGAGAGAGTAGGGAGAGAGAATAGAGGGGAGAGGGGAAGGGAGGGGGGAGAGAGGAGGGGTGAGTGAGGGGGAGGGAGGAGAGGGGAGGGAGAGAGAAGAGGGGAGTTGGAGGGGGAGAGAAAGAGGAGGGGAGGTGGAGGGGGAGAGAAGAGGAGGGGAGGTGGAGGGGGAGAGAAGAGGAGGGGGAGAAGAGGGAGAAGAGGGAGAAGTGGAGGGGGGAGAAGAGGAAGGGGATGGAGGAGAGGAGGGGATGGAGGAGAGGAGGGGGGAGGATAGGAAGAGTAGAGGTGGAGAGATGGGGGGGTGGAGGGGGTGGAGAGGGAGGGGGTAATAGGGAGAGGGCTGGGACAACTTGCTCTGTTTGATCTTATTTGATTGTGGACGCCAGACCACATGAAGGTTCCAATCTCCCACCCCTGTCCCATTGTGATGTCATATCATAGGTAAATGAGATCTATTGTGATTGGACATCTGTGAGATGGCTTTGTGACTCATGCAGCAGCTTGATTTTAATTTGTTTTAATGTTTTTAATTAAAAAAGCAGGGAAATTAATAACCAAGTTCCAATTTTCAAACCAAAATGTGGAGGAGGAAAAACTCTACAGGAATATGTAAATATTTCTCAGTTACGGCAAAGGGTGGAGGAGTAAATTCACAAACAGCTTAAATGAATTTTGGCGAAATAGAACCCGTTACATGGTACACTTTCATGATTTCTGCTCTTGATGTTAGCTATTTACTCCAGTTGTACTTAATTAGTTGTTTTTAAATTGCTCAGCTGCAATTGTGGGAGATGAACTCAAGCCTTCAAAGTGAGCTGCTGGTCCAGCAACTCAACCACAATGCCATCATGTCCTGGAGATACTGCCTGGTACTCAGTTTAAAACACATATGGGAAAAAAAATCCACTGCATAAAACTTTACACAAAATGTTCTCCGTGAATATTGATTTTGTTGTTTACTAAGATCATGGAATAATAGAATGACAGACTATGGAGGAAGTTATCACACTAACATCAGTTATTTCCTGGAGCTCTGCAAATAATCCCACTCCCTTGTTTTCCCCATAAAGCTGACAATATTTTTATCTTTAACTACTCACTCTCTCGTTTACTATTGAATCTCTTCAGGCAATGACTTCTAGGAAATCTTTCTGCGATTGATGAATGCCCTCATTGCCTAAAATTTCATCCCCAAATGATAGTGACACACACTATTACCAGCATCAATTAGTTGTTCTCTCCTCCCTAAATTCTGTCCATTCACCCAGGATGAAATTAGAGCCAAATGCTCTTTATTTCATCAAAGCCCTTCACAAGCTTCAACTTTTCTATTTAATCGCATCCAAGTCTTTCGCCTGTTTTTTCCTAGCTAGGATATCCCATTTTCAGAATAGAGGGGAAAGGTTTTGAGGCTTAAATAAGCACGAAGGCTTCATTCAAAGGGTCGTGCACCTATAGATGTTACTATGGAGGGCAGAATAATGAGCACCCATAGGAAAGCCATGCAATCACAGAGAGAATGAGAGAATGTGCAAACTCTGAACAGACAGCACCTGAGGTCAGGATTGAACCTGAGGCAGTGAAGCAGTAACTTTATCCACTTTTGCCACCATGCACCATAAAACTCATAAACCTGACATATACTCACAAACACATTGATTGGCAGAGCAGGTACAAAAGGCTAAATGGCAAACTCTTGCTCTTGCTTTCAATGTTTCTATAAAATACATTAAAAGTGTTTAAAATATAATTTATAATTTGTTCAAACTGACGATATTCTGAAAAGGCAATTTTTAAGCTTACTGACTTTAGAATTTTTTTCTGCGTGTACCTAATTTTTTCATTTCCAATGTTGTTTCACGGTTGCCAAAATGGGTTCAACCTTGCAGCATTTGAAGGATACTGAAATGAACACTAACTAAATATTTTATATTTCTTATTTTGCTTAGCAAAGTATGAACTCATTAATCAAATGGTAATAATGAACCAAGACCACACATATTGAGGCCATGCTGCAAACAAGCTACCTGGCTTCACCTTGTACTGAAAAAAGAATCAGTGTAGGATAGCCCCGATATACTAATATCAGTCTGCAGAAGGGTCTCAATCAGAAACACCATCTATCCCTGTTCTCCAGGGATGCTACCTGATCTGCTGAGATACTTCAGCACTTTTCTGATATACAAATATATTTTTTTATTTTGTTTTATTAAGAGATTCCATGTGGAAAATGGACTTTCAGCCCACCGAATACGCACCAACCAGCGATTACCTATACACTAGTTCTATCCTAAGCACAGGGAACAATTCAGAGAAGCCAATTAACCTACAAACCTGCACGTCTTTGGAATGCAGGAGATCGGAACCAGAGAACCCAGAGAATACCATTGTGGTCACAGGGAGAATGTACAAACTCTGTATAGACAGCACCCGTAGTCAGGTTTAAACCCGAACAAGGGAGGAAAAGTGGTAATTTCTGGTTATGTTTAGCGGTATATATTTTGATTTTAGATTCTGCAGTATGAAACAATGCAAAGGTGTTTTGACCTTAGTATTAGGAATAACTGTAAAATATTGCCTGGTTCATTCTTTTTTCAGGTTTCTCAACTTTTCAGCATGCAGACTAAAAGAAAACTAGGTTATGGATTCTTGGTAGGAACTTATTGGTGAAACAGTAAACTTTATATAACCACTATAATGGCTTTCACGGAATTACTTCTTACAAGGCAAAACTAAGTAGCTCAAGTGATCGGGGTGTTGTTCTTTGATTACAGATTGGCATTCAACACAATCAACCCATCTAAATTTACAAACAAACGCAGGGAACTGGGCCTCTGATTGATCATCCCTGAGTAATTAGAACCTTGACTTCCTCATTGGCATCCCTCAATCAGTACAAATTGGCAACAACGCTTCCTCCACATTGACCATCAGCACAGGGCATCTCCAGTGCTCAGTCCCCTGCTTGACTCCCTCTATACCAATGTTAATGTAGCTAGACCAACGCCATCTTAAATTTGCCAATTATACCCTTGCAGTCGGATGAATAATGAGTAATGGTGAGTTGACGTACAGGAGAGAGCTCGATAATTTGATTGAATTCTGCTAGAACAACAATTTTGCTCTTAACATTAACAAGACCAAGCAGTGAGTGGTCTCGACCTGAAACGTCACTTACTCTTGATATCCAGAGATGCTGCAAGACCTGCTGAGTTACTCCATCACTTTGAGTTCTTTATGTATTAACCAGCATCTACAGTTTCTTGTTTCAAGGGACTGAAGTTTAGGGGTAACATGAGGGGGAACTTCTTTACTCAGAGAGTGGTAGCTGTGTGGAATGAGATTCCAGTGGAAGTGCTGGAGGCAGGTTCGATTTTATCATTTAAAAATAAATTGGATAGGAATACGGACGGGAAAGGAATGAAGGGTTATGTCCGAGTGCAGGTAGATGGGACTAGGTGAGTATAAGTGTTGGCACGGACCAGAAGGGCCGAGATGGCCTGTTTCCGTGCTGTAATTGTCATATGGTTATATGGTTATATGGTTAAGTGAAAGCCAAGGATCCATGAATTTTCCCCCATTCGTAGGAAAAAAAAGGTACAAAATGCTGGAGTACCTCAGTGGATGATGCAGTATCACTGGAGAACATAAATAGGTGACTTTTTGGGTTTGGAGTATTCTTCAGACTGATTGTGGTGGGGTGGGAAGAGAGGAGGGGCTGGACAAAGTCTGGCAAATGTTAGGTGGATACAGGTGTGGGGGCTTTGGATAGGTAGATGGTTGGACAAAGGCCAGAGAAGAAAAGACTAAAGGTATAAGATAAGGCTGGAAGAGTTGTAAATTGTGAAGCCAATGGTCTTAGTTTAGTGATACAGTGGAGAAACAGGCACCTTCGGCCCACTGAGTCCACGCTGACCAGCGATCCCTGCACATTTACACTATTGTACACACTCTAGGGACAAATTACATTTATACAAAGCCAATTAACCTACATCCTGTAAGTCTTTGGAGTGTGGGACGAAACTGAACATCACAGAGAAAATTCACATGGTCACAGTGAGAACGTGCAAACACCGTTCAGACAAGCACCCGTAGACAGGATCGAACCCTTGTCTCTGGTGCTGTAAGACACTAACTCTACCGCTGCTCCACCATGCTGCCCCAAGAGGCAACAGTACCTTATTGATAAATGTACTGAGATACAGTGAAATTCCTTTTTTGCACACAGTTCAGTAAAAATAACTATACATAAGCACAATCATAGTTATGTACAAGTGTATAGGAATAGTAGATTACATTGAGTTAGTATACAATAGTCATCACATTTCTGGTTCAATTTTTCATGATTCAAGCTTAAAGTTGTTAAAAATGTAGTCTTTAATTGGCCTGTTTTCCTGGCAGCATTGCAAGATTGGGCTGGCCAGACGATGTTATTGGTGTACTCCACCGTTGCTCCACTGATCCGTGCCACTGCAGGTCATGTCCAATCCACGCATTTGGCCTCTTAGACCTGCGCCCGAACCAATTGAGCCGCAGGCTGCTTCAGGTCCTCCAGTAGCCCACTCCACCAATGCCCCGATCCAGACATATTGACCCGCGGGCACGTTGTTCCTTGGTCCTCACGGCTACAGCTCCGACCCTGGTGCCGGGTATGCCTTCTACAGCCAAGAGGTACATAGAGAAGATGGGGGAGAAATGGGGGATTTTTGGTAAGCTGCCTAAAATTGTCGAATTCAATGTTCATACCGTTGGGTTATAAGTTACCCAAGCGGGATAAGAGGTGCTGTTCCTCCAGTTTATGTGTGGCCTCACTCTGCCATTGGAGGAGGCCCAGGACTGAAAAGTCAGTGTGGGGATGGAAAGAGGAGTTAAAATGTTTAGCAATAGTCAGGATTGAACTCGGGTCTCTGACGCTGTAGGCGCTGTAACGCAGCAACTCTACCACTGCACCACAGTGCCATCCTTAGGATGCCCTCGTGATCTTAGGACATTTGAAGTTCCTTGTGGTACCTAAAATGTACAGCCAATATTGTAATGTAAGAAATATAGCACAGCGAAGCCATTGCGGCTTGTGATTCCTGCCAACACAACATAATCTGCTACCATGCTTAAACGATCAGAATACATTTCAATTTGTTTTTAAATTGACAAGCAGCAACGATGCTGCTTGTTAATTGCATAGTATAGTGTTGCTAGGCACCAACCTCAGACTAGCAATAAATTGGCTGAAATCTTGCAGATATTTAAATGCACGTTAAGAATAAAGCATTATTTTCATCTGAAGTTATGCCTAGAAACTGCAAAAATGGGAATGTAGATGGAAATCCACCTCTCTTGGCCAGCACATTACTATGGTCTTTACAAAGTACAATTGGAATGAGATTCTAATCTCATTTATGCATGAACAAGGATTGACCGCAGGGGAGGGGAGCGCAGCATTGAGCCCAAAGTCAGTTCCGAGTCAAGAGGAAACATTACAGAGCACGATGACAGTCAATTACACCATTAAATCATTTCCCATTCCGTCAGTAGATAATTACCTAAATTGCTATTTGCTGTGCCTGAAAGTGTATTCGATTTTTCCAAAAACTTGCAGTAAAATGTTAAATATTACATTGAAGAATGGTTGGAATTGTGGGCAAAAATATCGTACAAAGTTCAAACAGGTACTTCACGCAAAGTATGCCTGACTAAATGAATGGAAAATACTTGGCATCATAACTCTGAACTTTAGAGCTGGTTGGATTCCATGGCACGAGAATTTATAGACTTCATCTCACCAGCGGTTTGGAGTAGAATTACCAGCCTTCAGCTATTTAAACGACAGAACACTATCAAGTGTTAGAATTGCTACCCTACTGATATATTAAGAAGGCCAGACTTGTCTGTTTGCTCTCATCCTGTGATGACTTTGATGAAAGAATAAAATGTACTTTACCCAACTTTTTGGTTTTGGAAATGACCTGTGAGGAGGACACAAAGAATGTGATAAGGAAAATAGACATGTTAAAAGAATGGGCAAAATATTGGCAAATTAAGTATGATTTGGGAAATTTGAGTACTACTCAATTTTGCAGGAAGAAAAACATTTTAAAATAATAAGGAACATAAATGTTGGGAAACTGAGGGATTGGTTCTGCATCAGTATGTTAAAAAACAATCGCGCCAATCATATGGAAGGCATATGGTGTGCTTACTGTTATTACTAGGGGTTAGGCGTACAAGGAACAGGAAAGTCTTGTTGCATTCATGTGTGGCTTTGTTGAAATCACACCAGAGCACTGTATATAGTTTAGATCACAGTGCAGAGGGAGGAATCACTTGCCTTTGAACCTGTTCAGTATATATTCACTGAATTTATTCCTTGAATGGGAGCACCTTACTATAACATTACAGGTTATAGTGTTAGGCAGTCATACAGCACAGAAACAGACCCTTCGGCCAAGCTGCCCCATCAACACTAGTCCCACTCACCCACCTTTTTGGTCCATGTCCCTCTAAATCGTCGCTATCTCACCATTACTGAGTCAAATTCCTGCAACTCCTCACAACAGAGAGAAAAGTACAATTGAAGAGAACTATTTCTTAGAAAACATTTGATGTAAAGGCAGGAGATGATAGCATGGAAATGCTGATGGGTTCTTCCGATTGAGGCATAGTGCCTGCTTGGGTGTGATGGTCTATGGTGCAATAACACATCCTCCCTAAGGGCTGCTCCCCGTCACCGGCAGACAGACTAGAAGAAGCCAACGATCAGCACCACCAACAGCATATGGCTGATGGAAGATGTCGGCACTCTTGACTGAGCTGAGGCCACAGTCAAATAAGCCACAGCTGGGTCCAGTTAGTGGTTATTGGATCAACTCACATGTACCTTGTCAGCCTACCCCTTATAAACCCAGGAGTTTCAGCCCAAGGGAAGAACAAGAAGTAAGCAGGGGCAGGAAGGAAGGAAGGAAGGGAAGGAAGGAAGGAGGGAGGGAAGGAGGGAAGCAGGGGCGGAGGAAGGGAGGAAGGGAGAGGGAAGGGAGGGAGGAAGGAAGGATAAGGAATGGAAGGAGCGGAGGACCACTAATATCTGTGCCTCTTTTCACAGGCTTGGAATAAGCCCGAGACCACCAGCACCTCCTCTTGAGGCCAGAGTGAGCTGCTGGGAAAAATAAAAGATAGTCAGTGCCTCCTCACTGATGATGAAGGAGCTGGCCCTTCTTGTGACTATTGTCCATCTTTATAAATAAACCGTTGCATGAGTTCACCCTACTACGAGTATCAGTATAGTCATTGTCAACCCGGTGTCATCTCTGATGCCACAATGAGCATCTGTGCAAAATGGAAAGGAAATACGAAACGGATCAATAACAAAGGGATAGAGGCACATGAGGAAACATCTGGTTTGGGGAGTCTGTGGAAATAAGAAAGGGTGATCAATATGAATGTAAAAATCAGAACGTTCATTCTTTCACGGGAAGGGAAACAGATTTGTAATCAAGATGGGGAGCAAGTTAATGCAAGTCTTATCCTCACAGCGAATATAGATGGTAATATTGTAAACAACATCCTTTTATTAAGAGCAGAAATGGAGAAAGTAGACAGATGAAAGTGGACAGAAGTAGACATGGGGTATGGAGCGAAGGCAGGTACGGGATACTGAGTTGGATGATCAGCCATGATCATATTGAATGGCGGTGCAGGCTCGAAGGGCCGAATGGCCTGCTCCTGCAACTAATTTCTATGGTTCTATGAAGATTTAAAAAACTGCAGAAAATAATCTGTGGCAAAAGCATTGAGTCAGAGATTGAGATATGCAATGGTGTTGAGAGATACGATTTGGCACAAATTGACTATGGTGATAATATAAAGAGGAGGCTGGAATGCAAATAATCTTTCGACCAGAAGCAATATCTAAACAAAACTAATTGGTTCAAATCCATTGGTATGACATGTCACTAAAATAACGTACTGTAGATCCATCAAAGATGAAGTTGCAATACTTTTCATTATAGATGTATAAACTAAATTATTTGGACCAACAATTCCTGGATAACATCAAACCAATTTATTGCCAGCAGTTGACTTATCGAATAAATCAGGGCCTTTATTTTGTGCCTTTTCTTTGACATTTGATATATACCCTTTTTTAAAAGCGGACTGCTAAAGCATTTCAGTAAAATCAGAAAAGGGACAAGTATTCTAAGAGTACATCAATGCCAGTATAATAAAGTAGAATAATAAGCATAGTAACATTGAATCAAATTTGTGGTAATTGTTAGGGACACATTGACATTTTGTCTTTAAATTATGTTGAAAACAGTATCTTAGTTTATACTGTAAGCCCAGAGATCTGCATCTCAGTACGTGGTTGCACAGCAATTGTTTTAACTTTGTTTTTTTGCCTAATCGTGGTCTAGTTTACTTAGAATTACTGATAATTTATTGTATATTTATTGTTGTGGTTGCGTGTAATGTGCCTGTACAGCTCCAGAAAGTAGGGATTTCATTGTTCAGGTTCATATCCAGTGCATGTGACAAATAAACACTCTCTTGCTTTCCACTATCAATAAAAACTAATCAGAAACAAATGACTTGTTATTCTTCAGGTTATTTAAAAGCATATTTGTTTTCTGAATCATTACAAAATACACAATAAAGAGGACACTTCAGGAATTGTCTATGAATGAATTGAAAATGTACCATTTGGTTTCCATGGCACCAAGAAATCCTTCAAACATCAGTGTGGGAAATTAACACTTTTGTGGCTCTGAAAGGACTAAAATTGTTCCCTTCTTTTATGTGTTTCAAACATGAAACAATCATAATATGGCTCCTACTTATTTACCAAATATTCCAAATCGAAAATATAAATTTCTGCTTTCTTATATGTGTGTATGTTGCTGGTTTATCTGTGAAAGATCCATAGACATTGAAAGATGCTAAAAAATATATATTGTTTTATCTATGCAAAACTGTTTTGCTAAATGAAATAATATTTTAGGAGAGCTGAAGGAAAATGATTTTGTGTTGAACACTCTTATTACTGAACCAATAAATGCCTCTGTTAATCTGATAACCATGAAATGATTTATTTCTCATAACATTCTCTATCTTTGCCATCATGAAGCATTAATCTCATTCAAAATAAAGGATACAATCAAGAAAACCAAGCAATCCATCCAGTTTACTTAATGACAAGAGCTGGCACATCACATCTTCCCCTCTAAATGCAGATGTGCCACCCAGGTTCATTTATCTCTTCTCCACAAGACACAATGATTTACCTGCACTTCTTTAAGTTAATATTCCTTATTTGCTAATCAGATATGCCAGTCTCTGTTGGAAAGACCTAAAGCAGGTTGGGTGATTGCTTTAAGGAAGCACTTCCATTCAGTTCACAACTGCGACACTGATCCCAGGTCAGACTCTCCTTTTTTAAAACATAAAACACCTCATCCATGGTGATTTGGATTCAGAACAGGCTTACTCATAGAAGACAGAAGGTAGTGGTGGAAGGGTGTTAACCTGATCGGAGGACTGTAACCAGTGAGGTCTTCTGTTGTTTGCGAAATATATAAACAACTTGCACGTAAATGCATGTAAATGGGTTGGTTAGTAAGTTTGTAGCTGACACCAACATTGGTGAAGTTGTGGGTGGTGAGGATACAACAGGCTTTAGATTGGTTACAATTATGGGCGGTGAAATGGCAGGTAGAGCTTAATCCATGCAAGTATGAGGAGCTGCACTTTGGGATGTCAAATGTAAGAGGAAAGTATACTGGTAATGGCAAAGACCCTCAACAGCATTGATGTACAAAGGAATCTTGGAGTCCAAGTCCATTGTTCCCCGAAAATGACAACACAAGTAGATAGAGTGTAAAGAAGGTGTATGGTATGCTTGCCTTCTTAGGTTGAAGCATTAAGCATACAAGTCAGGAAGTCACAGTGCAGCTTTAATAAAGCTTTGGTCAGGCCACATATGGAGTATTGCCTCATTCCAGGAATGATGTGATCCTTCATGACTGTTTTGAGTTGGTGGACTGGCCCATACTGTGGCTCACCTAGATGAATATGCAACTGCTGTCACAGACTTAATCAGCAAATGTGTAGAGGATGGTGTACATAACAGAATGATATGTCTGAAGAAGGGTCCCAACCCGAACAGTTACCTATACATTATCTCCAGAGAAGCTGCCTGACCCGCTGAATTACTCCAGAATTTTGTGTCTATCTTTAAGATGACACATGTGTTCCCAAACCATGGATGAACTGAGAGGTTTACGTACAGGTGAAGTCCAAGCCTGCAGCATTTATACCAAACGATCTCGAGCGGTACAAAAAAAATCTAACTACAACCTTCACAGAGCCATTAAGAATGCCAAAAGGGAATTCCGGACCAAGCTGGAATCCAAGGCAATGACATGGGCAGCCGTAGGTTGTGGCAACAGGTCCCTCCCCAATGAACTCTATGCATTCTACACTCACTGTACAGAAGGTTGGTGGAGGAATGTTATCCTCCCCATCAGTCTCGCGTGTACCTATACCAACGGTGACTGTGGCAGACTTAAGATTGGCCTTCCTGAGTGTGAGTCTGCAGAAAGCAACTGGCCTGGATGAAGTCCCTGGCCGTGTCTTCATTGCATGTGCAATGAGTTAGCAGAGCTATTCACAGGCATCTTTAACCTCACACCACTCCATTGTTGGGGCCCCACCTGCTTCAATAAGACTGATGTCAAAGGAAAGTAAGATAACGTATCTTAATGGCACACCAACGCCTCTACATGGACTCTATGGAACTAATGCACTACAATGCTGAGAACTATATTCTGCACTCTATATCTTCCCTTTTGCTCTAACTATAGTACTTGAGTTTGACCTGATTGTATTTCTGTATAGTATGATCTGATCTGATGGGATAGCATTTAAAACAAGGCTTTTCACCCTGACAATGATAAACCTAAAGCTAGACTTGGAGCATCCCTTCAAGCATGTCTCAGAAGAGACAAATGATAAATTTATAAATTATTGTTTTGTGATAAATTTATGCATCAAGAAGAGTAGATATATTCCTCCAAATCCCACATGGATTTGCTCAGCTTTGATCCTCCATTCCACTGACCAGAATTAGCTGTGCAATCTCTCCTATTGTGTACCATTCTCTGACGTCCCTACTAATATCCTACTGCTCCTATCAATCCTACTAGTGCCCATTCTTACCTGCTCTGGAGGGGACCAGCTTTCAAAAAAATAAGCGAGGCTTGGCCATTAAATCTGTTTGGGCTTCACTTCCTTCATGATTTATGCGAATGGGGTTGGTTGCAGATTCACCATCTACGGGGCCTGCCCTGTGATAAAATCCTCCCCAGGGGACTGTGTCTTTGAGTGATTGCAGCCTCTGTACACAACGTTTCCCAATGTGCTCCAGGTCACTGACATGAACAGTGCACTTGCCAGTAAACCCTCAATGAATTTCCATTCTTCCTGATAATTGCAACTTAAAAAGCATTTGACAAGCAGTAAAAGTTAATACTGACTCAAGTGTGTCGCCATTCCTTTCCCACAAGAATACATTGAGGACCATTTTGTTGGCCCTGTCTCCCATTGTATTGAGGCATAAAATCATTGCACCATAAGCATGAAATAAGTAGGTGCACATTTCTCCATCTCCTGCCAGCAGATGCAGGTAATCGTAACAAAATGTATTATTGCCTTTCCTGGTTCAACTCTAACTAGTTCAAATACTGAATAGATATGTTTTTCTCATTAAAAATGAAATGAAACAAAATAATGCGGTATTTGCTGACAGCTAAATAAAAGTTTACAACAGTTCAACGCTTAGATAATATCTAATAATTTCATGATGTTAAAACTAGGCATGGCTTAATATTTTTCTGCTAAATATATTATTTGAGGCCATATCTTCACTTTATACAAATTTGGTCAAACATGTAGTACAATGGTTTATTGTACACCCTTTTTGGCAATTTAACTAGAAACAAAATTACTGGAATTGTTAGGAAATTCCATTGCTGAGGTGAATATTTCCCTTGGCTGTTCATGGGCTGACCAGCAATTTAAAAATCCTGCACTGCTCATACATTTCACCCTGTGCTATTACATACCACATTGCAGAAAGCGAATGGCCTGCATTGACGCCTCAGAAATAATTAGCTTTGAAATGTTGCAGCTTTACTGCCATCTTCTGATTTTACTGATTCATTTAGATCCCAATGGAATGGAGGAGCTGAATAGGGAAGAATTTCACACAAATCACTTGCAACGAAAATGTTCCTACTGTTTGACCAAACAAAAATGTTTAACATTCAATTGCTGCACATTTTTATACAAGTATTATAATAAGTCAATAAATGCTGACCACATTATTTATACACGATTCATAGGTGATATCTGGATTATGGTTTAATAAATTAAAATACTAAGTACAAAGATGTGGATAACCAGAAACCAGCATCTGGTAATTCAATCGCCAAATTCAAAGGTTAGATGTGACACACAATAGAATTTTATAAGAAATCTAACCAGCTGCTCGTTGTGTAATTCCTAAATTATGCCAGATCAATTCTGGCTTCTCCATACATATGATGTGTACACACAATAAGGTAACTGGTCGTGGACATGGAGCTCATTTGTGTTCCCTACACAGTTGGACATTGCACTCAATATATTTATTCATGTGTCCTTTCATGCAGGAGAAGGTGTTTTACAATGAACGTTTGTAGCAATGCCATCTAAAGGGAATCGTGTTGGTGGGTGCCTGGATCTCCTTGGATGCCCACTTTAAAAATATTACTTATCCATCTGCATGTAGTCTACCTTCATCAGTGTGGCTTCCTTGTGTAGGAAGGAGCTGCAGATGCTGGAGATGGGCACAAAATGCTGAAGTAACTCAATGGGATAGGCAGCATCTCTGAAGAGAAGGAATGGGGGACGTTTCGGGTCGAGACCCTTCTTCAGACTGAGTCATAGAAGAGGGCATCAAGGGGAGAGGGAGACAAGAGATATGGAGGGGTAAGGTGAGAAAACGACAGATCAAAGCAGGCGATGATAATGAAATGTAGAATGGTTCATTGTTAGCTGAGGGGAAGGTGACAGGAGACATATAATCAATTGTAGGTCTTGTGTGCCTTCCTTTCCAGTATCTCATGCCTGACCCAGGACTGATCGTATTTATGTTTCTCACCAGTCCACTGTCAACACCTGACCAAGGCCCTATCATCACTCCAAATGATCTTGATCCACCCCATTGATCCCACTCCCAAGATCATCATTATTTACAACCTAGTAAAGCTTTAGCCACTCTCAGTCTGGAGAACAGTTTAGCTCAAACAACTGTAATTACTTAAGGACACATGGAATTTATATAGTTTATTAAAGATTATGTATATAGTTTATTAAGGATTATTATTAAAGCAACATTGTCAGTGCTTCATATTAGTGATTGTCAATTATTAGTAATTCAAAAAATGAACCTTTATAAAAAACTATTCATGTATCCTTATAATTTCTCCTAAATAGGTTTTAATATTGTTTATGTGTAAGAAGGAACTGCAGTTGCTGGTTTAAACCGTAGATAGACACAAAAAGCTGGAGTAACTCAGCGGGACAGCCAGCAACTCTGGAGAGAAGGAATGGGTGATGTTTCGGGTCGACACATCAGGTCTGAAGAAGGGTCTCGACTCTAAACGTCACCCATTCCTTCTCTCCACAGATGCTGCCTGCCCTGCTGAGTTACTCCAGCTTTTTGTATCTTTCTCAATATTGATTATGCTCCTTTCTCACCATTTGTGATTGAACCTCTCTCGTGTCTATACTGAATGGAACAATCGGCTGTGCATTAAACGTCCGTACTTCTGACATGCCGTCAATAAGAACTAACTAAAATCTAAAGCCAAAATATGCAAGTGCTGAAAATCTGGTGTAACAGCAGAAAATGCTGGTAATACTCAGCAAATCAGATTGCCCCAGTTAAGGTTAATAACCTTTCATCAGAACTGGGAAAAGCGACAATCCACACTTGTTTTAAGTTGCCAAGAGGCCAGAGGGTGTAGGAATCAAAGGTCAAGTCGTCACTTTTATTTCTATAGCACATTTAAAAAACAACTCTCGTTGACCAAAGTGCTTTACATTAGTGGAGGTACTAATGTTATACAACATTGGTTCATAGATTAAGTACATACATAAATACATACATATAGCCCTCCCTCAGAGGACGTCAAGAAAGGCTTTAGAGTAAAGATGAGTTTTAAGTCTCGTCTTAAAAGAGTCGATGGAGGGGGCCATTCTGATGGGAAGAGGGATGCTGTTCCATAGTCTAGGAGCTGCAACCGCAAAGGCGTGGTTGCCCCTGATCTTATGCCTAGACCGCGAGATGTTCAGTAACCCCAAGTCGGCCGATCTGAGGGACCTGGAGGGGGTGTGGTGGGTAAGCAGACTTTTAATGTAGGTGGGGGCAAGCCCGTTAAGGGCTTTGTAAACAGAAAGAAGGATCTTGAAATTTATTCGGAACCGCACAGGGAGCCAGTGGAGAGAGGCCAGAATCGGGGTGATGTGGTCCCTTTTTTGGGTGCCCGTCAGGTGTTTCGCTGTCGTGTTTTGGACCAGTTGCAGGCGGGACAGGGAGGATTGGCTGATGCCAGTGTGAATGGAGTTGCAGTAGTCGAGGCAGGAGGAGATAAATGTGTGGATGATCTTTTTGAGGTCATCAAACTGGAGGAATTGTTTTATTTTAGCTATCATCCGAAGCTGGAAGAAGCTAGCTTTGACCACGGCATTGAATTGTTTGTCAAATTTCAATGCTGAGTCAAATATCATGCCAAGGTTTTTGACATGCGGTTTGAGTAATGGGGTAAGGCTTCCAAGGCTGCCTGCTATCGTTTTGATGGAGTCCGAGGGGCCGAGAAGGATGACCTTAGAGTTACTCTCGTTTAGTTGGAGGAAATTCTGGGCCATTCAACACTTTACATCCTCGAAGCAGTGGATAAAGTTAAGTAGATTTGATCGGTTTTTGGGCTTGAGGATGTGATAGAGTTGTGTATCGTCTGCATAGCAATGGAAGGAAATGCTGTGCCTTTGAATGACTTGGCCTAAGGGGACCATGTACAGGGAGAAGAGAATGGGGCCAAGGATGGAACCTTGTGGAACCCCACAGCAGAGGCTAGCTGGGGAGGAGAAAGAGTTGCCTATGTTAGTAGAGAAACTCCTACCTTTGAGGTAGGAGATGAACCAGCTCAGGGCAGTGCCATCAATACCAACCCCGTACCTGAGACGGTCAATTTGGATGGTGTGGTCGACAGTATCAAATGCTGCGCTCAGGTCGAGAAGGAGCAGGATTGCACAGTCACCGGAGTCAACGGTGAGAAGTAGGTCATTATGTACCTTCCACAAGGCAGACTCTGTGCTGTGGTGGGCCCTGAAGCCTGATTGGAAAGTTTCCAAGATAGTATTTTGGTGAAGGTAAGGCATAAATTAACTTAAAATTACCTTTTCAAGGGCTCTTGAAAGGAAAGGCAGTTTTGAAATAGGTCTGTAGTTGCTTGGCAAGGTGGGGTCGAGGTTAGGTTTTTTCGGGAGGGGCAGGACCACTGCATGCTTGAAGCAGGTAGGAACAGTGCCTGGCCAGAAAACTGTTGAAGATGGTGAGGATGCTGGGACCGGCTATTGTAATGACATCATTCAGAAGGGCAGAGGGGACAATGTCGGTAAAGGTAATACCCATGATGGAATGGAGACTAAATATTGGCTGCACTGGCTGAGAGAGGGTGGGGAAAGTGTGTTGATTGCAACTATCCGTCTGGAGAAGGTTAAAAAAAAACTGGTGCTGAATGAGAATAGTTAGGAAAGATTAATAAAACCAATAGAACTGTGAGATAATACTTTCTACCGCTGGGAAGAATGAACAGGACCATGAGAACTGTTACCTTCAGGTTCAAGTACTACAGTTTGTGTTCGTCAACCATCAGGCTCCTGAACCATTCTGCACAAACCCAACCACAGCCCTATTTCAGCATCAAACGAATATGGACTTTGTATAAGATTGAACTATGTACTTTTGGTGGCATTATTAATGTTACCTAATATAACTAATTATTTATTGCAAATAATAAATAATAAACAGTAATTGTATATTTATTTGTTGTATTATTGTAAAGATGAAGAATTTCATTGTTCTGGTCCTGGTGCATATAATAATTATACATTCTTGCCTTGACCCTTGAGATATCGAACACAGCAGTTGCTGAAAATTAAAAGTAAAAGAGAATGCTAGAAATGCACAACTGGTCAAGTCTTAAAAAAATGTTTTTGCACTGTGGTGACATGTGGCATCGACGATAAACCCATAAAAATGTGCACCATTCATATTGTACCATTGCATAAACTCTTTTTTGTTTTTTTGTGAAAGGCTTCTCTGTGCTACTATTGCATTTAAAACAGCTCTTCTGTCTGTTGCTTAGATTTGCAGGTTGTTGCTATATTTCTTTTCCACTGCTTGTGTACCACTTGGACTCCTTAAATAATAATTACATTGGAAGTGACAACCATTACATCAATAGCATAGATTCATTTTTGGCTGTCCACTGTTGCTGGACCAAAGCTATGAGTGTCGTCCTTTACTAAAGGTTAATGTTACATTTGTGGTTAGCAAAATGATTGAATTCTCTTCCATTGAAGTGGCCAGCCAATATGCCAAATCAAATATAAGATCCTTTATGCATAACGGTTGAGCTTGAATTCATTGCTTTTTTACACCATACACAACTTTGCCATTCAGTGCATGGTTAAGTACAGTGTACCCTCGATACTCTGCTATGTTATGATGCAGATATTCTGATGGTTGAGAAGCTAGCTCAACTGCTATTGTTTCCTGCACTGCCTTTAGACACACTGGGCCCTACACCTATCTCAGTTTATTCTCCTCATATTCCCATCGGCTCCCCAAAGATTCTGCCACTCACCCAATTGCATGGAGCAACTTACAACCCACAGGATTTTAGGATGTGAGTCCCGGATGAAAACCACGCAATCACAGTGAGAGCGTGCATAGTCCACATGGTCAAAACGAGAGGTCAATACGAAACTCAGGTTGCAGAAGGTAGCAGCTCTACCAACTGCATCAATGAGTTGCTCGTAGTAAAGTCCAACATTTTTAAACTAACACTGAAGTTCCTGTTTGTACAATTAATTGAATTGGCATTGTTCCATTATTTCATGATCTTCAGATTATGCCACATATTTATGTACAAAAGCATTAATTCCTTTCCTTTTAAAAAGTCGAGAGAAACACTTAACATATTATAGAAAACTTGTGGAGGTATTCCCATAGTGTATCGTTTTGCTAAGTCTCTCAGGCCAACTCTTTTGTTAAAATTAGCAGAATGAATTACAATCCTTATGCGCTTTTCCTGGAGGGGAATCCTCTACCCTATGATAGGTAGGAGATAATAAGAGGGGAACAGCACTGCAAGTAAATCAGAATTGGGATTTTGAATAAGATGAAACTGAGCGATCTAAAACACAAAGTGGTGGAGTAACTCAGTGAGTCAGGCAGCATCTATGGAGGGAAAGGCCAGTTGATGTTTCAGGTCAGGACCCTTCTTCAGATATATTACATATAACATACCCTATATAACTATTCTGTGTGCCATAATAAAAAATATGTAATAAAAAATAACCATGGATGGTGGTTTATACTTCAGTCTGAAGAAAGAACCCAACCCGAAACGTCACCATATTCTCCAGGGATGATGCAGCCTGACCCTTTGAGTTATCCCAGCATTTTGTGTCTATCTTTGCCACACATTTGTTTTGAAAGATTCTTGCTTTCTAATTACACATGGGTTGTAAGATTGTATTATATTAGAAGACAGTTTAGTAGAGCAACCAGATGTTTTAAATTGGTCGGTTTATTTCTCGGGAATTTCAACCGTATTGTTCATGATATATGTCAAAAGGCTACAGTAAGACCACAGGGTATCAACATAATGATCTGACTATTGGTATCCAAGGTACTATTCAATATGATTAAATTGTGTTTATTGAGTTTCCCTATGTGCGCATATGGGAGCTGCCTTAAATAAATTGCACGGAATCAAGATAATATATGATGAAAATAAATCAACCTTCTGTTTTACTTTCAAATCTGTTATGATCTGGAATAAGTTGTAGCAAATGTTGTTATCTACAGCTGCAGGCAATGACATTTATGTTACATCTTAAAGACATAGGAAAATATGCTGAAAGCAACTTCCCCTTATGGAAAATAGTGTCAGCCTCTGATCAGTCATTATTCTGTATTGCAGTAACAGATCCAGTAAAAGCATTGCCTGTTACTGATGATCATTTAAATGTTATTGCCATAAGGTGAAGTGCTTCACAGGAATGATGTTAATGTGATACAATGTCAAGGTTAAAAACATAAAAATTGGTTTCTTGGAAGCATAAATTATGTTCAAGAATTGGGAATTGCTAATGTATTGCTTATAATTTAGCTGCATGGTATTAGCAATTATGATTCAGTTAAATCCTCATTTTTTAAAGAACAACAAATTGTAACTAATGCGGAGAGAAAAGATGAACTACGAATGTAAGCTAGCCAATAATATAAAAGAGGATAGCAAGAGATTCTATGGACATATAAAGAGTAAAAGAGAGGCAAGAGTGGACGCTGGGCCTCTGGAGAATTATGCAGGTGAAGTGATAACGGGAAATCAAGAAATGGCCGAGGAATTGAATAACTTTTTTGCATCAATCTGCACAGCGGAAGACACCAGCAGTATGTCTGCTATCCTAGAGAGTCAGGGGATGGAAGTTCGTGGCGTGGCAATTACAAAGGAGAAGGTGCTAGGAAAACTGAAAGGTCTGAGGACTGGACCGGATGGACTGCACCCCAGGGTTCTGAAGGAGGTGGCCTCATAGATTGTGGAGGCATTAATTATAATATTTTAAGAATCACCAGAGTCTGGAGTGGTTCCTGAAGATTTGAAATTTGCAAATATCACCCCGCTGTGCAATAAGGGAGCAAAGCAGAAGAGCTGAAACTATAGGTCGGTTAGCCTGACTTCATTGGTTGGCAAGATATTTGAGTCAATTATAAAAAATGTTACGCAATACTTAGAATAAAATAGCCTGAACCCTTCGCTCCTTAGATGCTGCTGCACCCGCTGAGTTTCTTCAGCCTTTTGTGTACCCCAGCCTGAAGACAACATCGTTTTGTGAAGGGAAGATCTTATTTGACGAATCTGCTGGTTCTTTGAGGAAGTTAATAGCAGGACAGACAGAGGGGAGGCTATAAATTTTGTTTACCTAGATATACAGAAGGCATTTGATAAGTTGCGGCACATCAGGCTGCTAGGGAAGATACTAGCATGGATAGCAGGTTGGCCAGATGGCAGAAGGCAAAGAGTTGCAATAAAAGGCGCTTTTTCAGGTTGGCTGCCAGCGACTAGTGGAATTCCGTAGGGGTCGGTGCTAGGGACGCTTCTCTTCATGTAGTATATTAATGATTTTGATAAGGGGATTGAAGTTTGCAGAAGATGCTGAGATAGGTGCAGGGGCAGTGTAGAGGAAGCAAGGACTCTGCAGAAGGACTTGGACAGGTTAGGAGAGTGGGCAGAGAAGTGGCAGATCAAATTCAGTGTAGCAAAGTGTGGAGTCATACATTTTGTTATATGAATAAAGGCGTAGATTATCTTCTAAATGGAGAGAGAATCCTGAAATCAGAGGTGCAAAGGGACTTGGGAGTGCTGGTGCTGGACTCCCATAAAGTTAATTTGCAAGTCGCAAGGATGGCAAATTCAAGGGCTGGAATACAAAAACAGAGATGTAATGATGAGGCTCTATAAGGTGCTGGTCAGGCCACATTTAGAGTTCTGTGAGCAGATTTAGGCCCCATATCTGAGGGAGGATGTGCTGACACTGGAGAGGGTCCAGAGGAATTTACAAGAATTATTCCAGGAATAAGTGGGTTAGCATATGATGAACGCTTGCCGGCACTGGGCCTCTACTCACTGGAATTAAGAAGGTTGATGGGGAACCTCATTGAAACTTACAGAATAATGAAAGGCATAGATAGAGTGGATGTGGAAAGGATGTTTTCACTGGTGAGAGAGTCTAGGACCGGAGGTCACAGCCTCAGAATTAAAGGGTGGTCTTTTAGAAAGGAGGAGGATCTTCTTTAGTCAGAGGGTAGTTAATCTGTGGTACTTATTGCCACAGAGAGTTGTGGAGTCAGTGGTTTTTTCTAAGGCACTGATATACAAATTCTTGATTAAAACAAGTGTCAAGGGTTATAGGGAGAAGGCAGGAAAATGGTGTTAAGAGGCAGAGATCAGCCATGATTGAATGGCAGAGTAGACACGATGGGCCAAATGGCCTAATTCCACTCGTATAACTTGTGAACTTTTATATCAACAAAAAAGATTTAGCTACTTCACAATTTGTATTCCATGTTGCATAGTTTGTGTCATATTGTGTGCAAACAGGCCCTTCAGCCCAACTTACCCACGCCGACCAAGATTCCTCATCTTCACTAGTCGCACCTGCCTGCATTTGGCCTATATCCTTCTAAACCTTTCCTGTCCATTTTCCTTCTTAAATAAAAATACAACTGAACCAAAGCCATCTTGAACTAAACAAAATAGACATCACCAAACAGCTTAAATCAAGGTAAGGTAAAAGCATTGCAAAATGGATAACCAAACTGCAAAAAATATAGTAGACAGATATTTTGAACTATGAATTCACATTGAAGGAGCATAAATGAAAATGCAGATTTGCAATAATAGCAGTTATATAATCAAATCAGAGAGCATGATAACCTATAAGAATAGAGTTTAAACCAAATAATGAAAAAGCAGTACTGACTAGCAAAATGATCTTGATATTTTCAGAAATTACAATATTTTATTCTGTAAAAATCTAGGAGGGATCAAAATGGATCAAAAACCCTCACGTTTAATCCATTGTTTAAACTGTGATGGAATAGAGAACATGATTCCCTGGTGACTCATGGACTCTGGGGCTTCAGCCTGATCCATGATATGACTGGAAGCTGAGGCCTGGTGAATGGGTCGAGGATTGAATCCGATCAATTGGTTGAGTGGCTGGCGAGGGCTGGCAGCCTGGGATCATGGGCAGGCTTGCAGTTTAATGCAATGGATAGAGTGTGATTGCTAGTTATAGGTAACCTCGGTAGCTGGAGAGGCAAGCCTGGTGGTTTTGTTCTGGGGCTGCGGTTTGAGGAATGGGATCATTGGATAAAGAGTGCAATGGTGAAGTCAACAGTTGAAGGAAGAATGTAGTCAGGTAGTTCAGATGCAGTCTGTGATTATGGTGGTTTTTGACTGAAGATGCTGCAATCAACATCCAAGGGGGTTTGGCAGCATGAGAATTGTGGTGGAGTCGCTAGAGTTCTGATTGGCATGATTTTGACAAAGATTGTGAGCTTTGTGCTATTTGCATAAAATCCCATCCCATTCCTCCAGACCCCAACTGCTTGGTCAGCGTGTTATATCTTTTCTCCATCCCTTGTCCTGAACTTATTTGCTGGGAATAAGATAACATGGAAAGAAATCCATTCAGTCATATCTGACAAGCTAACAATTTTTCAGTGACAAACCCAGACCCAAAGGCCATTGATTCACCCTCATGTCGCAATGGTTTCCCGATTTGTTAACCTTTCTCAAGAAAGGAGCCCACCTTGAAATGTACGACACGATACAATAAAACTTTACTCATCCCCAGAGAGAAATTGGTCTGCTGACAGTTAAAACACACAAGGTACACAAAAACTTGAAATTAAAAGTGGAAACAAAAAGAAGAAGACAGGCAACTGTTGGCTGGCTGCCATTTGCACAGTGCTTTCACCGGAACAAATAAACAAATAAACAAACAAACAAACAAACGCAGGCTTATCCCCTGGACAGAGGATTCTAAACTAGAGTGCCCCCCTCCCCCACATCGGGTCCCCCTGTGTTCTCCTCACGCCAGTACCCCCCACGCCGGATCTCCTTTATCTTCCCCTCCCCCCTCACGCTCATCAACCGCGAGGCCCCACCGCCACCAAGGCTCCTGTTGCTGCCGAGGCCCACATGGCCACCGAGGCACCCGCCACCACCGAGGCTCCCATTGCTGCCGAGGCTCCCGTTGCTGCCGAGGCTCCCGTTGCTGCCGAGGCATCCGCTGCCGCCACAGAGTCTCCCACTGCCACCACCGAGGCTCCCATCGCCGTCACTGCTGAGGCTCCTTCGGCCCAGACAGGCCTCGCCACACGGCTTCACCACAGTCCCCTGGGTGGCCTGTGGGGTGAGTCAGGCCTACTTGGGCACGTCATCGTGTTATAGACTGTAAATGACTTTTGAAACAAATATTGTTGCAATATCTAAGGTTTGTTCTGCCAATCCTAATCCCAAAGAGATTGGTGTAATGTTTGGCAACAAGGACTCCATTCTCAGCAGTTATAAGCTGAAGCAGGATCACTTCAGCTGCACCAGGGGCAGAACTGATAAAATACGTGTTACACCTAAAGATAGATGACGCTTGTTAATACATATTGAAAAGTTAACAGTAAGAACCATGCATTATATCGATTATATAATCGATATAATGCATGTCTGGATAGGCACTCTCAGTTTTGTAATGTTAACTTGATTTTGACAGACCCAAAAGTTTAATACACCCATTAGCTTTTCTGTCATATGAGATTTGAATGATATCACCTCCTCCAACTGATGCCTCAGTCTGATGAAGGGTCTCAACATGAAATGTCACCTATTTCTTTTTTCCAGAGATGCTGCCTGACCCATTGAGTTAATCCAGAATTTTGTATCTAACTCCAGTGTAAATAGCATCTGCAGTTCCTTCTTACACATTTTGTCTGCAACATTTCCACAAGGTATGCTGACTTTGGAGACGTTCCCCTCCTCTCTCTGATGGGAGTTCTGCAACACCCTCTCTTGTTGCTCCCCCTGCTGTGATTCTTCCTGCTCGCTGGCTGTACGACCAGCTCACTCTGATGGAGGGTCTCGACCCAAATCATCACCTATTCTTTTTTTTCCACAGATGCTGCCTGACCCTCAGAGTTAATCCAGTATTTTAGGTCTATCTTCACCTCCTCCAGCTAGGTTTATTGCTCTTGATATGCTCAATGTGGCCTCTTTTACATTGGTGAGACCAAGCATAGACAAGATGGCCACTTTGCAGTGTGCAATGCTATCCTGAACTTCTGGTTGCACATCAGTTCAACTCCCCTTCCCATTCCAGTTTTGACATGCCTGTCCTCAGCCTTCTCCACTGCGATGCTGAGGCCAAACACAAACCAGAACACCATCAGTCTGAAGATCAGTCCCCACCCGAAACATCACCTGTCCATTCACTCCACAGATACTACCTAACCCGATCAGTTCCTCCATCACCTTGTATTTTGGACAACACCTTTCGCCTCCAACCCAAATGGTATGAACATAGAATTTTCCAATTCCAGGTAACACACATCCTTTCTATTCCTTTCCCACTCTTACTGGTCCACCCAAGTTCTCTCTCTTTGTTTACTTTTCCCATTTCCGTCTGCCCATCTCCCAAACACCTGTGTTTCTTCTCCCCTGACCCACCCTCACTAACCTCTATCCCAGGTGGCTCCACCTACTCAGTATCCCCAACTCACCTGCTTCCACCTATCATCACCAGCCCATGCCTCAACCTGTCCTCTATCCCCTTTACACTGACTATCTTCCCTCTTGCAATTCTGATGCAGGGTCAGGACCTGAAATGTCGACCACCCTTTTACCTCCTCAGATGCTGCATGACCTACTGGGCCCTCCAGCAGTTTATTTTCTGACAGTATCTGCAGTCTCTTGTGTCTCTTGTGGCAGTACAGAAGCTTTAAAGATAGTTGCACTGGAGTATATAGATCAACAAACACAGTGAGAATGAATTAAAGTGGAAAATAAGCTCTAAAGTCTGGAGAACAACTTGAATCACTGATGTGCTGCAGCTGGGCATACCCAGCTGCCCATCAGAGTTTTGGAAAGTCATAGAGGAGCAGCGGGAGAGCCTCCAAGGACAAATCAGGATGTTTAATTTCCTTCTTTTCAACGTCTCTGGAAATAAATTAACCTTCTTGGAAAGGCAGGTTGAGCAATCTTGCTAAACAGCCCTGAGAGAATCAAACCTGACTGTGAACTTGAGCATTTTACGGTTGATGTGGTGAATCATGCAAGACTGAAGAGATTCTGACCCTCGGACTGAATGCTCTCTGTGGATTTATAATTAAGAGACCGAGCGCCACTGGGAAGATCAGAGGGCGACGAAAAGTGCTCATATTTGTGGGCAATCCTGACAGCAAACCTTTAACATCCTCATAATTTTAAATATATATCTTACAATGGGTTTACAAGAAGCATTATAAATAAAAACACGAAAGGTGTCACGTTTGTTAAACTATTCTTGACTATTGACCAGAATCTAACTGAGTTTGCACATATTAAACATTTTACAACAGATATTGCCTGATTTAGAAATTGCATACACTGCATGTATGACAATTAGGCAGCGTTTATCTAACTCTGCCTGGAGGAAAATGGGCTAAATAGGAATAAAACATTACTATATTTTACTTGCTCTTATATTGTCTCATAGTATCATATTATCTCACAAGGAGATTTGTGGGATTTGAAGATCAGAAACCGACTGTTTGCCATCCTATTGTTGGGTGCTCTCTGGATCATGTTGTTCTTTGTTATGGCTACCAATGAAAGCTCCTAAGCAAGTAGTAAAAACACAAAAAGAGGCAGAAATGTAAAAGTATCTTGAGTTTGGGAGATTGATACATTAAGAGATATGGAGGTGGAGATGGCAATGATAAAAGTGACAATGCAAGTGGATAGAGTGGTGAATAGGCATATGGCATGCTTGCCTTCATTAGTCAGGCACTGAGTATAAGAGTCAGGAAGTAATGTTGCAGCATTATAGACATTTGGTTTGGTTGAATCTGGAGTATTGTGTGCAGTTCAGGTCGCCTCATCACATGAAGAATGTGAGGGCTTTGGAGGGAGTGCAGAAGAGGTTTATCAGAACACTGCCTTTATGACAATTGATTAGCTACAAGGAGAGGTTGGACAAGCTTGGATTGCTTTCTCTGGAGCATCAGCAACTGAGGGGAAACCTGATGGAAGTAAATATAATTATGAGAGGCATATATAGGGCAGGACAGTCAGAATCTTCCTCCCAGGGTGAAAATGTTAATGACTTGAAGACAATGCTTTAAGGTTGGAGAGGCAACGTTTAAAGGAAATGTATGGGTCAAATACTTTACACAATGAGTGGTGAGTGTCTGGAATATATTGCCAAGGGAAGTGGTGGAGGCAGATAATGATAGTAACATTGCAGGGGATGGAGGAATATGGATCACATGCTGGTAGATGAGATTAGTTTAACTTGTTCAGCATGAAAGGTCTGCCCTGAGGACAGTATATTGTTCTATGTTCTGAGGCAAGAGGAACCCAATTCATTTGTCAATAGTTTTTCACAACAGCCTCTTGATGACCATTTCACTCCAAGGTTTACTCATACATGCACATGATTTCAACTCTAATATTTACATTGATACTCCAAATTTGAAAGTTTATTGAATTTGTAAACAAATTGAAAGGCTGCAAAATGTCTGAATTTGTTCCCAAAGTCCACAGGAATGTTAATGCCCAGGAGTTTGTTGGGATAAAACGTGTGATAAGTCATTTTAGGATAAATGCAGAGCTATTCCTATTAGAACAGGTTTGCATGATAATTATGGCATTTATGGATAATAGAATAGCATTTCCTTAGTGACAATGGACTGGTTGACTAAGGGAATTGCAACAGAATAAAAATGATGTAAACAAAGTCAGCAGCATTAAGGAAGACACAAGAAACAGCAGATGAAATGTGTAGAAAGGAGCTGCAGATGCATGTTTAAACTGAAGATAGACACAAAAAGCTGGAGTAACTCAGCGGGACAGGCAGCATCGCTGAAGTGAAGGAATGGGTGATGTTTAGAGACCCTTTCTAGACTGAGAGAGCGGATGCTGGAACCCTGAGCACAACCCAAATGCTGGAGGAATAGAGTGCGTCAGACATCCCATCTGTGGAGGGAATTCCCAGGTGACATTTTTGGTTGGGATTCTTCTTCAGACTGATTGTAGGAGGGGGGGCGGGGGAAGTTGGAAAAGAGAGGATGAGATTGGGGCAAGTGATAGGTTAATACAGGTGGGAGGGGATGTATTGGCAGATGGGTGGAGTAAGAGACAAAGGAGACAAAAGAGCGTCAGGTAAGGCGAGGAGTGGTATGTGACTTCAGGCTTCTGCATTTCCTGTCCGACAGCAGCAGTGAGATGAGGGCATGGTCTGGATGGTGGGGATCCTTGATGATAGAGGCTACTTCTTGAGGCGGTGCCTCATGTAGATGATTTAGATAATGAAGGGGGCTGTGCCTGTTATGAACCAGCCCGAGTCCATCACACTCTTTAGCCTCTCGTATTCATGTTTGTTGGAATGGTGGAATCAGTCAATGATGCAACCTATGAGGGTAGATTCTAGAATACATGGGCCTGTCGGGGCGCCGTCGAGTATGGCTGCCCTGCCTGCAGCTGTTTGTCCTTTCACCCTTTTTAACATTTTTAGTGTGTTAAAGGTTTTGTTTTGGAGGTCTTCTAGTCTTTTTATGTGGGGGGTGACGGGGGAAGAGTTACCTCAAGAGTTCAAGATTTCAAGAATTCAAGAGAGTTCAAGAGAGTTTTCTTGTCATGTGTCCCTGATAGGACAATGAAATTCTTGCTTTGCTTTAGCACACCAGAACATAGTAGGCACAAATACTGAACAGATCAGTGTGTCCATATACCATTGCATAAATATATACACACATCTATAATTAAACTGATAAAGTGCAAATAAACAGATTATTGGCTATTAATGTTCAGAGTTTTGTCCGAGCCGAGTTTAATAGCCTGATGGCAGTGGGGAAGAAGCAGTTCCTGAACCTGGTAATTGGAGTCTTCATGCTCCTGTACCTTCTACCTGAAGGTAGTGGGCAGATGAGTGTGTGGCCAGGATGATGCTGCCAGCCTTTTTGAGGCAGCGATTGCGATAGATCTCCTCGATGGAAGTGAGGTCAGAGCCGATGATGGACTGGGCAGTGTTTCCTACTCTTTGTAGTCTTTTCCGCTCCAGGGCGCTCACATTTCTGAACCAAGCCACGATGCAACCAGTCAGCAAGCTCTCCACTGTGCACCTGTAGAAGTTAGAGAGAGTCCTCCTTGACATACCGACTCTCCGTAATCTTCTCAGGAAGTAGAGGCGCTGATAAACTTTCTTTATAATCGAATCAGTGTTCTCGGACCAGGAAAGATCTTCAGAGATATGCACGCCCAGGAATTTAAAGCTCTTGACCCTTTCCACCATCGACCCGTTGATATAAATGGGACTGTGGGTCCACATCCTCCCCCTTCCAAAGTCCACAATCAGTTCCTCGGTTGTGCTGGTGTTGAGGGCCAGGTTATTGTGCTGGCACCATTTGGTCAGTCGGTCGATCTCACTTCTGTACTCTGACTCGTTCCCATCAGTGATACGTCCCACAACAGTGGTATCGTCAGCGAACTTGCTGATGGAGTTTGCACTATGACCGGCTACGCAGTCATGAGTATAGAGTGAACAGGGGGCTAAGTACGCAGCCTTGAGGTGCTCCCGTGCTGATTGTAATTGAGTCTGACACATTTCCACCAATACGAACAGACAGTGGTCTGTGAATGAGGAAGTCGAAGATCCAATTGCAGAGGGATGCGCAGAGACCCAGTTCTGCGATTTTGGTAACCAGCTTAGAGGGGATGATAGTATTAAATGCCGAACTGTAATAGATGAATAACAGCCTGACATATGAGTTTTTGTTGTCCAAGTGGTCCAGAGCGGTGTGGAGAGCCAGCGAGATCGCATCCACCGTTGATCTGTTGTGGCGGTAAGCGAACTGCAGAGGGTCCAGGTTTTTGTCAAGGTAGGAGTTGATTTGCGCCATGATCAACCTCTCAAAGTACTTCATCGCCACAGATGTTAGTGCCACTGGTCGATAGTCATTGAGGCACGTCACCTTGCTCTTCTTGGGCACTGGTATAATTGATGCCCTTTTAAAGCAGGTGGGAACCTCAGACCTCAGAAGTGAGAGGTTGAAAATGTCGGTAAAAACTCCAGCCAGTTGGTCCGCACAGGTTTTTAGAACACGACCGGGTATACCATCAGGTCCAGGCGCCTTTTGAGGGTTCACCCCTCTGAAGGATTTTCTGACGTTGGCCTCTGTGACTGTGACTGAAATACAATCACAGCGAATGGGGGCTCGAGAAGGCACATCAGAGTTCTCCCTATAAAAGTGTGCGTAAAATGCATTGAGCTCATCAGGGAGTGACATTCGAGCTGCCTCCTGTTCGCGCTTTGTAGGAGATGATTGCTTCAAGCCCCACCACAGCTGCCGAACATCTGTCTCATCCTCCAGTTTGGAGCAGAAGTCCCTTTTGGGCTTTTTGTTAGCCTTACCAAGGTCGTAACTGGACTTCTTGTGGACCACTGTATCATCAGACATGAATGCCCGGCGTCTGGTCTTCAGAAGAGTGCGGATCTCATAGTTCATCCAAGGTTTCTGATTGGGAAACATTCGGAAGGTTTTTGTAGGGATGCCACACATTTCTTTATGAAGTCTGTAACGACTGTGGCGTATTCGTTCAGATCAGTTGCCAACTCCCTGAACATTGCCCAGTCTACAGACGCCAAACAGTCCTGTAGTTGTTCCTCTGCTCCGGGACTGGAGCGGCGCTTCCTGCTGGGACCGGCCAGAACTTCAGCTTCAGCGGCGGCGCTGCGCTGAAGCACCATCGTGGAGCGGGCGATGCCTTACCGAGGGTCGCCGTGAGGTAAGCTCCGGAGTGCTGGGACTGCCAACTCCAACATTGCGGAGCTGTGGTCGCGGAGCGTCCAGCTGTAGGCGGCGCTGGCTTTAAACACTGCGGAGCCTGGGATCTTTCGCCAAGATCGCCAGTGTTGGAGGCGCGGCCTGTGGACTTCGGGAGCAGCGGTCTCCAGTAGCAAGCGGCCATTTCGGAACTCCAAGCTGCTGAGAGTGTTCTTCCGACACCAGAGTTCCATCATTTCGGTGAGAGGGCCTGAAACATCGGTCAGTGGAGGCCTCAATAGGCCCCAACCATGGGTGAACAGAGGAGGTGGACTGAACTTTGCTGCCTTCCTTCACAGTGGGAAACATTATGGGGGGGAAGCATTTATGTTTAATGTTTAATTCTATAATGTTGTGTTTATTTTATGGGTGTGCTGCAATGGCAACTCGAATTTCACTGCACCAATTGGTGTATGTGACAACAAATGTCCTTTGCGCTTTTTCCTTTGTCATCTGTAGTGTGTTTTCCAGAATTCAGTATAAATTTCTAAGGAAGTAAAGCTGCTGGTATGTCTTCTTTGTGATTACAGGATCACTAGACGGGTCCAGGACGAGTCATTTGAAATGTTAACACCCAGGAATTTGAAGCTGCTGGCTCTTTCCCCCAACAACACCATCAATAAAAGTTGATGCGTGGTCTTCTGGCTTCCCCTTTCTGAAGTCAACGAACAGTTCCTTGGGTTTGTTGACAGTGTGTGATAGTTTGTTATTGTGGTACCACGCAACTCGGTGTTCTATCTCTCTCCTGCACGCTGACTCATCAACACCCATGATTCTGCCAACAACAGTGGTGGCATCGCCATATTTATAGGTGGCATTGATCTGTGCTTAACCTCAGTCAAGGATAGAGAGAGTAGAGCAGGGGATTAAACACACAGTCTTTAGTTGGTCAGTGAGGAGGTGATGCTGCAACCAATCCAGACTGATTAAAGTCTGCCGATGAGGACAATACAGTAGACAATAGACAATAGGTGCAGGAATAGGCCATTTTGCCCTTCGAGCCAGCAACACCATTCATTGTGATATAGCTAATCATCCACAATCAATACCCATTCCTGCCTTATCCATTGACTCTGCTATCTTTAAGAGCTCTAACTAACTCTCTCTTGAAAGCATCCAGGGAATGGCTTCCACTGCCTTCTGAGGCAGAGAATTCCACAGATTCACAACTCTCTGGATGAAAAGGTTTTTCCTCATCTCCGTTCTAAATGGCCTAACCCTTATTCTTAAACTGTGGCCTCTGGTTCTGGACTCCCCCAACATCAGGAACATGTTTCCTGCTTCTAGCGTGTTCATTCCCTTAATAATCTTATATGTTTCAATAAGATCCCCTCTCATCCTTCTAACTTCCATTGTATACAAGCCCAGTTGCTCTATTCTTTCATCATATGACAGTCCCGCCATCCCGGGAATTATCCTCATGAACCTATGCTGCACTCCCTCAATAGCAAGATTTTCCTTCCTCAGATTTGGAGACCAAAACTGCATACAATACTCCAGGTGTGGTCTCACAAGGGCCCTGTACAATTGCAGAAGGACCTCTTTGCTCATATACTCAACTCCTCTTGTTATGAAGGCCAACATGCCATTTGCTTTCTTCACTGCCTGCTGTACCAGCATGCTTACCTTAAGTGACTAATGAACTAGGACACCTAGATCTCGTTGTGCTTCCTCTTTTCCTGACCTGACACCATTCAGATAATAATCTGCCTTCCTGTGTTTGCCACCAAAGCAAACACAGGAAGGATAAACCTCACATTTATCCACATTAAACTGCATCTGCCATGCATCTGCCCACTCACCCAACCTGTCCAAGTCACCCTGCAACCTCATAGCATTTTTCTCACAT
This sequence comes from Okamejei kenojei, assembly GCA_035221665.1. NCBI lineage: Eukaryota > Metazoa > Chordata > Chondrichthyes > Rajiformes > Rajidae > Okamejei > Okamejei kenojei. Next base: position 112,149,205 of record CM069133.1, on the reverse strand, counting down.
TTCACACTGCTTTGTGTCATCTGCGAATTTGCTAATGTTACCCCAATCCCCTCATCTAAATCATCAATGTATATTGTAAATAGCTGCGGTCCCAGCACCGAGCTTTGCAGTACTCCACTCGTCAATGCCTGCCATCTGAAAGGGACCCGTTCATTCCTACTATTTGTTTCCTGTCTGCCAACCAATTTTCTATCCATGTCAGTACCCTACCCCCAATACCAGGTGCTCTAATTTTGCCCACTAATCTCCTATGTGGGACTGTATAAAATGCTTTCTGAAAGTCCAGGTACACAACATCCACTGGCTCTCCCTTGTCTATTTTCCTAGTTACATCCTCAAACAATTCCAGAAGATTTTTCTGTTCTGAGAACAGATATCATGCATCTAGTTGTCAACGGAGGTACTGAGGCCCAGTCTTGGAGCTCACTGATTAGTTTGAAGGGGATGATAGTATTGAATGCCAAGCTGTTGCAATGATGGTATGTTTTCCTGTTATCCAGATGGCCATGAGGCATTTAAGGACATTTGACCAAATGTACAGGGAACAATGCATAAGGCACTGTATTAACAGGAAACCAAATCAAAACTTCAAGACAGGAAAATAATAAAGGGAAAAATAAATGAATGTATTATAAATAGGCATGGAATGCACTTGATAACTGGGGAGAGCCATCAACAGGAAGCAGATGGGACATGACTGGAAACTACATATTTACTTCTTATGTTATTATTCATAAAACTTGAAGTAAAAATGCTTCCCATGGATTTCTTTTAGTTTTGCTAATGACGTATACATTTAAAATGTTGCATGTTTAAATCTTCTCTACTGATCTCAACAATTTTAAAGATCATCATGCTATTTTTGGGGTGCTTTTCTAGAGAAATTGTCAGTTTTTGTTGACAGTTGTACCCTCTCTCCTTAAACACTTCAGGAACATAGTTTTGTTTCAGTGTAGAGGTGCTTGAGTCATTAGGACCAAGGCTGTGATTATTTTTTGATATACTTAAATAATTTGTACAGCCTTCAGACCTGAGAAATAAGTGAGGAATTTTAGCCCAGACTAGACTAAGTGGTACCCGTTGGGTCCCAGGTTCACACGGGAGGGCTGGTCCCCCGACGCAATATTCCACCTCTCCACAAATTCCAATATTGGTGGACAGTGGGGGGGGGGGGGGGGCTTTCTGGAGCATAGGTATGGGTTCTTAGGTTGGCCTCAAGCCTGATGTGCTGGCAGCTCACTCACGGCTGGTGGGCTGGCAGTTGACTCTTGGCTATTCCTTGAAATTCCATTTCAAGCAGGGTGCAAGGCCACCAAATTCAAATCCATTTTACTACCATTTCAAGCAGGGTGCAAGGCCACCAAATTCAAGGGCAGTTTCTTACCACTTCGACCAGGGTGCAAGGCCACCAAATTCAAGTGCAGTTTCCTACTACTTCAAGCAGGGTGCCAGCCCACCGAATTCAAGTGCAGTTTCATACCACTTCAAGCAGGGTGAAACCAGCATACAACCACACAAAACACCAAACTCACAGTTCAGTAGACATTCAGTGTGTTCAGTTGATTCACAGCTCAGACAGAGTCCCTCCCCCATCATGCAGAAACTGAGCCACACCCACACTTCCGGGTTTTATAACTCCTCCCCCTCCCACCGGAAAATGTGTGGCCTTCATGGCGTGATTGACAGGAGAGAGATTCTCAACATTTTTTAAACACTAATAACACTTTTATTTTTTATTGATGGGAAGAATCCTCTGCACCTGCTGAACGGAGGGGGACTAAGTAAGATGGCCAAAAATCACAGCCATAAGTGGTAGCGTTTTATCTAAAATCAATATACAGTACAAACAGGAAGTTACCCAAAGAACCCAAACCACCATTTGCAGTAGAGTCTTTTAACCTCGACCCAAAGCATCCAAACTACCATTTGCAGTAGAGTCTTTTAACCTCGACCCAAATCACCCAAACCACCATTTGCAGTAGTGCCTTTTAACCCCCACCAAAGCACCCAAACCATCATTTGTAGTAGTGCCTTTTTACTTCAACCCAAAGCACCCAAACCACCATTTGCAGAAGTGCCTTTTGACTTCAACCCAAAGCATCCAAACCACCATTTACAGTAGTGCCTTTTGACTTCATCCCATAGCACCCAAAGCACCCAAACCACTATTTGCAGTAGTGCCTTTTAACCTTGACCCAAAGCACCCAAACCACCATTTGCAGTGGTGCCTTTTAACCTCGACCCAAACCACCATTAGCAGTAGTGCCTTTTGACTTAATCCCATAGCACCCAAAGCACCCAAACCACCATTTGCAGTGGTGCTTTTTCACTTCAACCCAAAGCACCCAAACCACCATTTGCAGTAGTGCCTTTTGACTTCAACCCAAAGCACCCAAACCACTATTTGCAGTAGTGCCTTTTTACTTCAAACCAACCATATTTTCATTTTCAAACCACATTAAGGGCACTCACAGTTGAGTAGACATGTGTTCAGTGTAATTCAGAGCTCAGAGAGACATGACACTCTGGCTTTTGCCACCTTGCAGAGACTGAGTGAGGCTCACCACTTCTGGGTTTTATAGTCCCTCCCCCTCCCACCAGCAGGGACAGCAGAGAGAATGGCAATTAAAAAAAAAACATTAATATATCTTTGATTTTTAATTGATGGGGAAAATCCTCCAGTCCAGGAAGGCGGAGGGGGGCTCTGAGCGAGGTGGCCACAAATGGTGGCCGTAGGTAGCGGCGTTCTCTCAGAAATCACAGCACAGCGAGCCGATAGCGGTCAAGATCAGACTTTTAGTAATATAGATAAAGTAAGGTGACTGACATTGATTTAAAAAAATACATCTCTTGATGCTGCTGAACACATCATCAGTGATGTAACCTGGAGTCATTGGCTGTTTCGGGTCTTTCAACATCAAACACCCTCACCCAGGCGACCCAGCCGTGGTTGATCAGACCACGACGTGTTCAGGTGTCATTCGCTCCTCCCCATGGACCTCCTCTCCTGGTCCAGAACCATCTCGAGGCCTTCTCCACTGCCTCTGTGGTGTTCTTGATGGCTCTGACATTCGCCATCAGGAAGTGCTTCGAGAGACTAGTGATGCACACATTAACTAGCCTCCCAGCCTGCCTTGATCCACTGCGGTTTGCTAAAGCCCCTGTCCCACTTAGGAAACCTGAACAGAAACCTCTGGAGACTTTGCGGTTCCCAGAGGGTTTTGTCAGTCTCCCTAATGGGCAAAAGTGATTTCCGCTTCTTCTATGTTCTTTAGAAGGAGCGGAAACCACTTTGGACCATTAGGGAGACTGACAAAAACCTCCGGGAACCACACGGAAACCTTGGGTGGGGCGCAAAGTCTCCAGAGGTTTCCGTTCAGGTTTCCGAAGTGGGACAGGGGCATTACTGTCTCAACAGATCCACAGAGGACACCATAACCCTCATCCTAAACTCATCTCTAGCACACCTAGACAACAAGGATTCCTAAATTAAACTCTTATATATTGACTATAGGTCAGCCTTCAACTACGATCCCATCCAAACTCATCTCCGAACTAGGAATCAGCTCTTCCAGCCTATGTTGCTCAATATTTCTTCATCTGCAGTTCCTTGTGTCTCTATTTTAGAATGCTGCATGACGAAGGGTTATAAGGAGCTGTGACAGTGTTGTGAATATCTCAGCTCTGTGTTTCCCAGCTATCGGACATCTTTCCATATTTTGGAATGAGATGTAAAGATCCAGAGGTAAAAAATGGCATTCTATCCAGTCACGGGCAGACGATGGACAATGACAGTGTTAGCAGCACGATGCGCAATGACTGCTGTTGCAAAATCTAAGCACGACCATAGCCCCAGGCCCCAGCAGTGACACTGAGTCCTTCTTTGAGATTCAAACCAATTCAACATTAACTCTTTAAAAGTGACTGTTATTTTCAATGCTGTTGGTGCCAGGAACAATCATAAAGGACACATTATGCGACAAACTGCATAGTCAGTGTAAAAATGCTCCCCACTTTTCCTCATAAGTAATGACATCTAAAATCTTATTTGATTACAATATTGTAACAGTAGATTTAGAAATCTTATGATTGTTATGCAGGATTTAGGCTATGTGTGGTATTTTATTTAATTTTATTGAAGTTGAATTACTTAAACAATAATCGTATTAGTTACAGTGTGTTATTCAGCCAATTGGTAATTTTGTACTCGATTTATGGATTTACTGATTTGCAAACATAAAATTTACCTATTTAAGATAAATCAACTCCTTTTGTAGGTAATATTCCCCCATACAGTATATAGTAGAGGCAGTAATATGCAAATATGTTTTAAAAAATCCCAGATAAAGGGAATAGTGCCAGATGATAGGTTGATATCGGTATTAAAAAGGGGCTTTAACACAAATAATTATTACTATGGGTGTTATCAGCAGTTTTTTTTATCAAATGCACTGCAGAATTCTCTGGAAAATAAAAGCAAATAAGCAAAAAAAAAGCATATTTTGAAAGGAAAGATTACTGTGAATTCATAGACAAAACAACAGGGTGAGTATAATAACTTGACTTCCTGACTCTCATACTCATTGCTCCAAAGGCAAGCATACCATATGCCTTCTTTACCACACTATCTACTGTTCCCACTTCCAGGAAGCTATGCACTTGGATCCCATAATCTCTCCTAAAGGTCTTGCCATTAATGTCCTGCATAATTTTCCCTTACGTTTGACCTCTCAAAGTGCAACACCTCGCCCTTCCCTTCATTATATTCCATCTGCCATTCTTTCTGGCCACATCTGTGGAGTGCATCGGAGGTTCACCAGGTTAATTCCGGGGATGGCGGGACTGACATCTGATTAAAGAATGGGCTGACTGGGTTTGTATTCACTGGAATTTAGAAGGATGAGAGGGGATCTTATAGAAACATATAAAATTCTTAAAGGATTGTACAGGCTAGATGGAGGAAAAATGTTCCCTATGTTGGGGAGTCCAGAAACAGGGGGTCACAGTTTAAGAATAAGGGGTAGGCTATTTAGGACTGAGGTGGGCAAAAACATTTTCACCCAGAGATCTATAAATCTGTGGAATTCTCTGCCGCAGAAGGCAGTGGAGGCCAATTCACTGGATGTCTTCAAGAAAGTTAGATTTAGCTCTTAAACCCCTGTCTCACGGTGAGAGTTGACTCACGAGTGACCCCGAGTTTTCACTCGCAGTAATCACGTACAATAAACGTAGCGGGAACGTCGGAACTCTTGCGAGCAACTTAGCGACTCGTGGCGCTAACGGCAGCTACTAGGGAAACTTGTTAACTCGTGAAAAAAATCAAACATGTTTGATTTTTTCCACGAGTCAAATTTACTGTTCAAGTTAAAAATTGAAACATTTTAACTCATTGTAATAACGTAGCGGCCCGTGCGTTTACCTTAGTGACTCGTGAGTCTACCCTGGGAACTCTTTAACTCAGCGGGCAGGCAGCATCTCTGGAGAGAAGGAATGGGTGACAGGATGACATTTCCAAATTTCTCCAGCCCCATGTGTTCACATTTTGTCAACCAGCATCTGCCCTTTCTTGTGTCAGTCATTATTTGTGTCCGTGGAAGTTGATTGTCGCTACCTTCAGTTTCCCAGGGGGTCGGGAAGGGACTGGGGGTATTCACTAACTGACAACAACATGGTGGTATTGATATCATTTGGTTTATTGTTTCACGTGCAACGATGTACAATGAAAAACTTTGCCTGCGTGCTATCCATTCAAATCATACCGTATGCGAGTACAATCAAGTTGTATTAAGTCATCCCAACAAGCCACACGGTTTCAAGGGGAAATTCAAGTTCTTTTCAAGGGGAAGGCTCGTTCTTTTTTACGCATGATTCAAAATACAAGAGGCCAATCGTCCATCAAGTCTGAGGTTCATGATTCCAAGCGTGAAATATCCATGTCCCGCCACAGATGCTGCCTGACCGTTGAATCGTCCGGCAATTAGTTTTTTGTTCAAGATTCCAATATCTCCTGGCTCTTGTGTCTCAACCCTGTGCCGCCACTACTCACGCACTGTATTCCCATCTGCCCCACTGCCCTGCACTCATTTATCGCGCTCGTAACCATCACCTCCCTTCACCCTACCCTATTCCCCCTTCCCTCCACCCCCCACTAACCTACACTGGGGTCACATCAAGCAGCCAATACAACGAGAGCCCCTCGCACCTTCGGGAAGTGGCTGGAACCCGGAGGCACAGGCGGGTAAAGCACGTGGGGATGGGTTGAATGAACAAAGTCCACACAGGCAGAACCCACGTCGTTGGATCTCGCTGGCGGGCTGCTGTAAACACTGGAACACTCCGCCAGCCACAGCTGCTGTTTTGCGATGGGACAGTGCAGTGAATTATCAACAAAATAAGATGAACGCCACCCAGATAAATTGTCATCGATTTATATTCCAGATATGTTACTTTCTTCACAGAATTTCCAAAGTCTCTGCGCTGAGGCCACCATCAGTACTAGGCGGCCCTTCGGATCACGGACAACACGGGGTACGAACACAAACACCGGAGGATGAGAAACCCCCCGCCCCCCCAATACGCCCCCCTCCCCCCACCCCCGGCACTCACCCTCCATCACCCACCCCCACCTGCAGCAGTGTCTCCAGTCCCAAACGGTTTAGTTCTAGGTTTATTATCTTCACATATATAAAAGTTTTGTTTTTGCATTCTGTCCAGTCAAAGTAAATAATAAACAAAGATAACTAAAATCAAGCTGAAAAGGGGACAGAATATAATGTGCAGCATATAGTTCTCCTCAGCATTGCATAGCCACAACACGCTAACATTCATACAATATCCTCACATCTCTTTTCGGAGACCACAGTTTCTTTACCTTGCGTAAATCACATTGAAGTGCAGCCAGTAATGGCAACGGGAATCCAGAACCTCGTCAATGAAGGCACAGAGTACAACATCCGGGACATAGTCACAAAAAGCTGGAGTAACTCAGCGGGACAGGCAGCATCTCTGGAGAGAAGGAATGTCTGAAGTAGGGTCTCGGCCCCGAACCGTCACCCAATTCCTCCTGATGCAGCCCGTCCCGCTGAGTTACTCCGGCATTTTGTGCCTATGGAAAGGGAATAAGGCTTTTCAATTTAGTTTATTTGTCACGTGTATCGAGGAACAGTGAAATTCGGTCAGCTGAAAGACAATTACATTATTACAATCGAGCACATTACAGGTGTTTGTATAAAATTGTCCCTATTGTATATTGGTCGTCTGGTCGGTGCGGACTCGGTGGCCCTGAAGGCCTGTTTTCGCGCTAATCTAACTAATCTAAGTGAAACCTTTGCCTACTGAAATAAATATATTAAAGGGTCATAAAATATCCTTTAAATAATAAACAAGACTGCTGCATGAGAGACAGGTGCAGAATGTTGTGGATTAAAATAAGGCTGGAGGAGGGTCTCCGTCCTGATCCCGGCTGTGATCGGTGGGTTCCACTGCCCAACAGGTGCAACAGGTGCAACGCCTCGTCAGGTTACACCTGAGGCTTTTCCCAAACCCTTCTCTCAGCTTTCGTCTATATTCAGGTCAGTTTTAATGTCCAAAATAGAACATGCCCAAATAGAAACACTGTGTCACTTTTCAGGAGACGTTGTCAGCTCAAGAGTAAACGGGAGACGAACTTGGTTAACTCAGGAGATGAACTTGGAACATCGCAGTGAACGGCAAAATACCATACTCGTGGGAACTCGGTTCAAACACTTGAACATCAACTTAGGATCTCGTGCACAACCACGAGTCTGTCACTCGGGGTCACTCGTGGGTCAACTCGCACCGTGAGACAGGGCCATTAGGGCTAACGGAATCAAAGGATATGGGAAAAAAGCAGAAACGGGGTACTGATTTTAGATGATCAGCCATGATCATATTGAATGGCGGTGCTTGCTCGAAGGGCTGAAAGGCCTACTCCAGCATTTATTTTTCTATCTTCTATGTAACTGACCTATATCCCACTGATATCCCACTATATCCTCAATTCCATGAATTTTGGTGTTGGCCCAAATGTCTTTACGGCCATTGTTTATATATATCCCTGCATAGATGCCGGGGGAACACCACTAAACACAGACCTCCAAGCAGAATAACACCATCTACCATTACCCTCCGTATTCTATGACTAAGCCAGTTCTGATTCCAAACGACTGAGTCACCATGGATCCCATGCATCCTAATCTACCAGACCAGCCTGCCATGAGAGACTATCAAATGCCTTACTAAAATCCATGTAAAAAACATACACTGTCCTATCCTGATCTATCACCTTTGTCACCTCCACTAGGAACTTAATTATGTTAATACAATATGACATTTTTCAGAGAAAGCCATGCTGACTGTCCCTAATTATCCCATTATCTTCTGAGTAAATCCTATCCCGAAGAATCCTCTCCAATAGCTTCTCTACCACTGACATGAGACTCACCGACCTGTAATATCGATCTTAAAATAAGGAATAGCATTGGTTTCTTTCCAGTCCACTGGGACTTGTCTGCAGCTTGAGAGGATACAAAAATCTTTGTCAAGGTTTCTACTATCTCCTCTCTTACCTCTCTCAATTACTTGGGAAGGACCTCATAATTCCCTGGGATTTATCCCCGTTAATACTTTTTAAAATGAAAAATTGAAATGTAAAATAATAGTAAGATTAAACGAGAACTTACCAGTTTTGAAGTTTGATCTTTATTTTATGAGGAGTAACGATGAGGGATTACGTGAAGAACCCCGCCTGGCGCTGGAACAGCATACTTCAAAGCAGCGGCATGAAAAACACAGAACATAATAGCCGGAGTAAGATAGTAAGGCTTCTCATAGATTTAGAACTACCAGATGATCATTTATTTTATGAGGGTGGGGAGTGGAGGGCACGTAATCCCTCCATTCGTTACTCCTCATAAAATAAAGATCAAACTTCAAACTTGGTAAGTTCTCGTTTAATCTTACTCTTTTACTTCGGAGTCACGTGAGTGACTACGTGAAGATTTTGAAGCTTTCTGTGTTTTTCATGGTCGTAGAATTTATTCCATACGACAGTCCGGCTCATTCAACACAGTGACGAGCGAATAACACATTTTTCCCCAAACATTGCCTCAAGTTATGTGATAATTTATTTCACATTATAAAGAATAAAAAAGTAATGCCCTGTCAATTGAAAAGCAAGTTTATCACAAAATATCAATTGATATATATATTTTGATGGTATGACAAAGCAACAATTATAGAGAACCCAACACTCCGTGTCCAAACCTGACACCATGACTGGTTCCTTTTTACTTTAACATTAATTTACACCCTCCTGCGGCCTTGCATCACTTTACTCGAGCGGCTCATCCCGTGCCCATTCCTGTGACTGTATCTACCTCATTAACAGAGTGATTTTTCCACCTTTCAGTGTCTAGTTCCACTGAGTGTATTCCAATTTCTAACCATCTAGAATACATTCCTCTAGAACCATCAGTTTTACTGAACCTAATGTGGTTTTTTTGTGTGTAATATGTAGTGCTTGTCTCATTACCACAGAGACTCTTACCTACTTCAACATATTTCATCAATGTTCACACACACACACACACACACACACACACACACACACACACACACACACACACACACACACACAACACACACACACACACAAACTCATGGCCAACAGGAATATGCTTATAGGTTTACCTTGTGTTTCAACTCCTCTTGGTGTGCTTTGTTTGGTATTCATTAAACATATATGAATAATGCAATCTGTATCCACATGCAATTATAACGTAACATTTGCAATGTTTGCACTCTTATATTGATACTAAAGTCATCAGCATTATTATTTTTCAATGTTAACTTTTTTGAATCATTGATAGAGTTAGAGTCCATTGCCTAAGGCAATTCAGGATTATTTATCTCTCCGACTTATATATTACAATTTTGGACAGATTATATATATATATATATATATATATATATATATACACACACACACATATATATATATATATATACACACATATATATATATATTTATATTAATATCCACATATATAATCCTTTTCCATATCGGGATATTATTGAATGCACCTGATAACTTCTTGGTTAGTATATTGTCCGTTAATAGGACGGTAACACTCTGAGCCTATTATTGGCTCTATCAATTAGATGCTCAGAAAAATGCAATCCACAAGGAACTCCATATATCTAATATGATAAAATAACTTTACTGTATACACAGACTTCCAATTTCTTATAACAAATATTTGTTTTTTAAACTTATTTCTGCAAATTGCAGGTATAACACTTCTTTTATACATAATTATTTTATTGTTATGTTGTTATATTAGTTAAACATTCATAGACTTCTTTGACCATCAGCTGTTGTAATGGTCTGGTCAACCTGCAGATAGTCAAATTCATATTTTCACGTCATGGATGCCTTTGTACAACAATAAATTACTGCAGGGTTACACAAAACTGGAGAACCCAGCGGGTGCAGCAGCATCCAAAGAGCGAAAGAAGATAGGCAACGCCTCGGGTTGAGACCCTTCCTCAGACTTCAATAAATTACTGCAACTATGAATCATCACAAGTGGTTCAACATCACTCAATATTTATGAAACCATGAAGGATCTGTATTGGCCACCAAAATGCCTCTGGCAGTGTCCTGCTAACATTTTCATCAGACACTGCCCTAATCAAACAAAATGAGGAACACAAAAGAACATCTTTTCCTCATGTAATTGAGAAGAAAAAGCATCCACCTTTCCTGTTCTTGGTTTACCCACAAGAAACATTTGAAAGATCGGTGATTTAATCTGTATGCAACAGATTAATCGTAAGTAATCCATATTAATGACAATGTGTTTTTTTCCTCCCAAATTTGTTGTCTCCGATACCATTGTCTCTTCCTTAGAGATAAACAGCTGGACTAAATTTTTTAGAATATGCCACATCTGTTTTTACTCAGATAATCCCATGATTGTTATTTGACTTATCTTGTGTGTGTTTTAACATATGCCACAGCCGTGGTATTGTTCACCTTTATACGACATGGACACTTCCATAATAAAACAATCGATATTTTAATCCATAACTCCTTATACTTCAATAATTAATACAAATGTTTGGAAAATTTCTTAGGACAATCCATTAATGCTCACCTGTATTATTGTCCGCAGTCCCAACAAGAGACGTAACAATTATTCTTATAAGAATAGATAATATTCTTATCTTTACCCAAACATTCACAGAAGCTGTACATCATCTGTAACACTTGCTTCAGTTTGCAACAGCTGTTTTGCTTATAGTTGAAGCAGCTTGTAAACCTTTTTTTACATTACTTTAATAATGATAAGGTATCATTTGATATTTGGCATAAGCCTCTCACAAAGGCATACATTTTCTTATAAGCTTCTGTTATTCCTTCTTTTGGAGCTTTATTTACCCTTTACCTAACCTAATGGAGGGTACAAAGTATTGTCAACAACAATGAGACATATTGTATCATGGAACAATTTCCCCCTCTTATGGTGCTGAATTACTTTCTAAATTCAGAATAGTAATTTATGAATATTTTATTAATGCCTAAGCATACGCTTTATATAATGGGTCAGGTCCTTGCCTGCCACCAGGTTTTGTAATTGCAGCACTAATTTGCAGCCGACTCTTATAACCTTCGAATTTAAATGTAATCAAGATAACCCATGACCATGACCTCATTAGTGCAATGCTGATCTTTTATCAGCATAATTGTTCCTCCAGTATTCTGTTTAACAGCATTGAACTGGTTTAATCCTTTGGACAATGTTTTAAACTTGCACAGCTTGACCCATTTTAATTAATTTCAAGCACCTGTAATATTGATTAACAATTTGTTAATAGCAACTGTATTTCCATGTTCTAGATGTTTTCCATTTTAATAAATGTTCTTACACTGTGAAAGTGTATATAAAATGATGTTTTGTATGGTTTATACCATCAAATCTTTACACTGAGGTAATTTTATAATATATATGTACGTACCCCTTCTTTATTTGGAGTTACTTTTGAGTGCAAACCTAAAATCAATTTTTTAAGGTTTTCTTATACAGGTGAACCAATCCTTCCTTAGTTATATTAAATTAATGATCATAATATCACCTGTAATCCCCCACAATTGGAGATTTTCATGAACTATTTTGTAACAAGAATGTTTTCACCTCTTCAACGTACTTCAAGCCTTTTTTTTCCCAATTATATGGGTTTGGATAAGGCTATGTTGGATTATACCACTTCTGCCTTTGTTTTGATCCATTATCAAATCTTTCATTGGATCATAGTTTTTCCCCCAAGTATTAAAGATCTTTGCCTTTGTTTTGATCCATTATCAAATCTTTCATTTGATCATAGTTTTTCCCCAAAGTTTATAGATCAGTAGTCTGTTTCTTTTGTAATCAATATCTTTGATTATATAAGGCAGGTTTATTTCCATAATAATCAGGAGTTTAACATAACCTGATTTATATTGATCTGTGAATCTAGAGTGCAGATTTGGTAAATTATATATATTTCTTCCCATTGAGCTCCACAAACTGATGGCAATTTATTTTATTTTAAAAGTATTAGTTATTTGCACAACGTTTTATTTTATTTTCTTTTTCTTTTTGAATAGTAATGCCATGCACCAGTTTGAAATACTTGAAATTGTATTTCTTTATATCTCATATAATTTGAGACATGGATATCATAAACGGATTCACCGTTGATATCTTTATAAAACATAAAGGTTTTATCATATTCTGCTGTTTCAAATCATTACAGCTTTGGTGAGTTTTTAATTTCCATGTTTACTTTTCATGGCCTCACTCATCATTATTTCTGCTGTTTTAACCATAACAGCTTTTAGTGAGAGACCAAACTAATTTGGTTCCATGGTAATTTTCCATGGCCTCACTTCTTATTCAGGTGTTGTGCATACACCTGTGTGGTGTTATATATATATATATATATATATTGGTGCTGTGGTGGGTACTTCATGACCAGCCACCACTAACAGTGCAATTTTTAGGGTCAGATTTTCCATTTATTTTTGTCACTGGGCCCTTGTTTCTCCTGAGTTTTTCCCCCTCAAGGAGACTAACCTTCAGAAATATCTGAGGTAGATATTCCCACCATATTTCATCATATTTTTTCCTTTTTATATGTGAAACCCCCATTAGGGTTAGGTTAGGGAATAATTTCCATTATTTGCCGTCTGAAGGCCTTATTAACTTTTTAAATTATGGCCTTTCAGACTTATTTAAAATTTCCCCCCCCCTGCCAAAAGTTTGTGGAGTATCTAAACCTCCTAAACGTATTTTTTAAAGGGTCACCAGTATCGCAACCGGCTCCGTAATTAATCTCCCGTCCCGATCGCTGGGTATTCCCCCGGGACGTTCTTTTTTAAACTCCGTTGTATTATATACGAGTATTTTTGTTCTATTTTACTCTTTTATTTTATTTTTGTTTTTAAATTCATTTCAAAACCTGGTTCAATACACCAGGCACGGAGTTTTCCAGACCCTAAAAGTTTTTCAACTGCACTTACCTGCCGGTTCCGTACCTACCGCTGTCGACAAGCTAGCCTCTGCAGCTCTTCCTTCTGCTGGCAGCGTCGACGTAAAGCCGTTCCAGCGCCAGGGATTCTTCACGTAGTTTAAATGGTGGCCGATTAGGAAAAGGGGAGATGCAGCGAGACCTGGGTGTCATGGTACACCAGTCATTGAAAGTAGGCATGCAGGTGCAGCAGGCAGTGAAAAAAGCGAATGGTATGTTAGCTTTCATAGCAAAAGGATTTGAGTACAGGAGCAGGGAGGTTCTACTTCAGTTGTACAGGGTCTTGGTGAGACCACACCTGGAGTATTGCGTACAGTTTTGGTCTCCAAATCTGAGGAAGGACATTATTGCCATAGAGGGAGTGCAGAGAAGTTCACCAGACTGATTCCTGGGATGTCAGGACTGTCTTATGAAGAAAGACTGGATAGACTTCCTCGGTTTATACTCTCTGGAATTTAGGAGATTGAGAGGGGATCTTATAGAAACTTACAAAATTCTTAAGGGGTTGGACAGGCTAGATGCAGAAAGATTGTTCCCGATGTTGGGGAAGTCCAGGACAAGGGGTCCACAGCTTAAGGGATAAGGGGGAAATCCTTTAAGACCGAGATGAGAAAGACTTTTTTCACACAGAGAGTGGTGAGTCTCTGGAACTCTCTGCCACAGAGGGTAGTTGAGGCCAGTTCATTGGCTATATTTAAGAGTGAGTTGGATGTGGCCCTTGTGGCTAAGGGGATCAGAGGGTATGGAGAGAAGGCAGGTACGGGATACTGAGTTGGATGATCAGCCATGATCATATTGAATGGCGGTGCAGGCTCGAAGGGCTGAATGGCCTACTCCTGCACCTAATTTCTATGTTTCTATGTTTCTATGTAGTCACTCACGTGACTCCGAAGTAAAATGCAAAATAGTATGTTTGTATTGTCAAACCAACACAAAAATGATATTTCCCAACTTGTTGCTTGATGAATGCGCAGATGATGTGACTTTGCATTGTGGAAAATCGCAATTCAGTTTTATAGAAACACAACTTTGTGCAACATAGGGGTCACCTGTATGGACATACATAGTCCTCATGAAATTTGAGAATTTTTATTCAATTAGCATGTCTTTGAGGAGCGGTTCCAGCAACAGTGAAATTTAAAGGCAGTATTTTGTCCCCTCAAAAAAAAAATTCCTCCCACCTCCTCTGTCTTGTAACCCAGAGACACATATATATTGAAAATCAAAACAATAACGGCAGATGCTGGAAATCTAAAATATAAACAGGAAATGCGCAATGACCCGACAACTAATGTCAGAGTTCGTAACTTAGCATCAATGATCCATTCCCTTCCACAAGTGCTACCTGACTTGCTTCGTTGCTTCAGTAGCACTCCTTTTAGTATAATCACAGTAACTGGCTTTGAGTGCAGAATCAAACTATATTTGAGTCTAAAGAAGGGTCTCAACCTGAAGCATCATCTGCCCATTGCATCTGCAGATGCTGCTTGACCCATTGAGTTCCTCCAGCACTTTGTGTTTGCACAAATTCCAGCCTCTGCAATTCCTTGTGCCTCCATCAAACTATTTTTTAACATTTTAACAACTTTCCAACTCATTTCCTTAATAACATCAGGAATGCTCATCAGGTCAGGTAGCATTTGCAACAAGCCAAGCAAAGTTAATAGTTCCAGTCAATGAATTTGCATCAGACACCACTTTCATTGTTATTCTCCATCAGTAATATTTTACGTTTTAAGATTTAAATTGCAATCTTGCTTTCATACATAATACAACTTTCATAATTTACTGTAAAATGTTACATTACTTGCATCTTGCCCCCACTGTCCATGTTGTGTACAAGATTAAAAAATATGCAACACAAAGCAATATTACCTACTTGTAGGGTTATAGATTTGTGAAATGCCGATACCAATTATCAAAATTATGTGAAACACAAAAAACAGAATTCACTTATTCTGCTACTTATTTTCATTCTTGTATTCCATTTTTTTACCGATCAAATGGTGATCATCTTTGTCAAAACAGTTTCCCAGAATTGCTCCCATGCTGATCACTCTAATCCTGTGGTTTGCTTTTAACAATTATCTTGTCAATTAATCTGGGCCCAGAGTTTCTCAAATGGGTTTAGCGCTATGTGTTCTGGTTTGGTGGTTTCTCACTCACGATGAGCTTGGGGTTGTTATGTCTGCAATTTCCCTCTCTCAATTATCACACTGTAATCCATGACACAAAATGAATCATTCATTGTTCTGGCAAAACTTGAAACATTAATATTTTTTCTCAGTCTGCAGACGTTACCTGACTCATTGAGTATTTGCAGTAATTCTGTTTTTATTTTCGATTTCAACTGTCTGCAGTCTTATAAGGTGGACAGGTGAAAAAAGGTGGACAGGAACAATTGCTACATCACAACTGGCGAAAAAGTGAAAAAATATATATTCCCGGAGGTTTTTGTCAGTCTCCCTAATGGTCGAAAGTGGTTTCCGTTTTAAAAATCGGTTGCGATGCTAGTTGAAGGTGGTTGCCGGAGGACAAAAAACCTCCGGGAACCTCCGGGAACCTCTGGGAACTGCACGGACACCTTGGGTGGGGCGCAAAGTCTCCAGAGGTTTCTGTTCAGGTTTCCTAAGTGGGACAGGGGCATTAGCCTTTTTTCCTATTGCTCACTTAAGATGCAGATTTTAGATTTTTTTATGTTTAGGTTTATTATTGTCATGTACACTGAGATATAGTGAAATGCTTTGCTTTGCATGCTATTCAAACAGTTCAGGTAAAACTATACATACATACAATCAAGTTAAACTGAAATCCCATAGATAGAGCAAAGCCACAGAATATAATTCTCAGCATTGTCATGCATCAGTTCCAAGTCCAATGGTGTAGAGATGAATCTACCCTAGCTTATGGAAGGACTGCTCAGAAACCTGATAACAGAAGAGAATATGCTGTTCCTAAGTCTTGTGGAGCATGCTTTCATGCTCCTGTACCCTTGACCGGAAGGGAGCCAGGAGAAAGAATGTCTGTGGTGGGATAAGTCTGACAAAATTGGCAGCTTCATCTAGGCATCGTGATGTGTGGGTGAAGTTAATGGTGGGAAGTCTGATCTGTGTGATAGACTGGACTGCATCTACTACTCTCTGCAATTGCTTGTGGTCTAGGGCAGAACTGCTTCCAAACCAAGCTGTGATACAACCTGACAGTATGCTTTCTATCGTGCATCTTTAGACGTTTGTAAGTGTAAATGGATTGCTGTTGACCAATTAATAGTGATATTATACCTGAGTAGTTTCACCCTTAAAAACATAGTGCAGTATCCCATAAATAGATATACAATGCTGGAGTAACTCAGTGGGTCAGGGAGCGTCTCTGGAGAAAATAGATAAGTGATGTTTCGGGTCAGGACCCTTCTTCAGAGTAACTTACCCATTTTCTCCAGAGATACTTCATAACCCGTTGAGTTACTCCAGCATTTTGTGCCCTTCTTTGGTATAAACCAGCATCTGTAGTTCCTTTTTATTGCAGTATCCCATAATTCAGCTGATTTATGGTTCAGCTGAGTAACTCTATAGTGTATCTAACAACATTGTTTGGCTTATAGATTCGAGAGAATGTACATGAAGAGGTAATGTAGAAGGTCATTATTTACTCCATAAAGTTTATTCCTTCAATAAACTAGCCTCATCATGAATTCTACCTATGTTACTTCTCCATGGAAGGGGAATATCTATATATATTTTAAATCGAAACTGAATAGTAAAATTTCTGCCTGTACCCAAAATCAACACAATGAAAAATCTAGATCTCAATTACACATCATAATGATGTTTGAAGAACGGTTCTGATCCTTTTCCCCAGAGATGCTGCCTGACCCATTAATACTCCAGCATTTTGTGTCTATCTTCGTTATAAACTCGCATCTGTAGTTTTTTCCTACACATAATGATTTCCCTGTTTATTCTGTCACCATTGTAAAGCAATAATGCTGGAACATTTATTTTAATTTACATACGAACGATAACAACTTATGTTTTAGACACTTTAACCAACAGATCGTCACCTGCCCTACAAACATTCTGAATTTGATCTGCCTTCATTTATCTGCATACAACCACTGCTGTGGCATTTGATATGTATTGTATATGTGATCCTAATGACATATCTCCATCTGACCCTCTGTCAAACTGATGCATTAACCAAGAACACTAACCAGATTCAAAGTATAGATTCAATATGGAGGCATTACATGGATTATGGAGCTTTTTTTTTGATAGCTCTGATGTTTTTCTAATGATTTATACATTTTTATCATTTCCAACCCCCTATCAAATAATAAAGTATCTCATTTGCTGATAGATGGCAGTACTTGAAGTACAAGTCAGATGCTTTTAAAACATTAATTATTAATTAAAGATTGAATCATTAAAATGAAATTGGTAGCCCATGATTGATTGTTGTTAATCATTAATAAATTACAGAAATGTACTCATGACTAGTTTAGTGAATAAGAGGAAGGACATAAAGGTTTTCCTGCCTTTTTGTTAACCAGATGGTAAATCAGACCAATGCTTTCATTTAATCGTCATGGTTACCATACATCATTTTACAGGAATTAAATAAGCAAGCTGCAATCTTTTGACAAGCATTGAAAAAAGCTTTATTTACCTACTTGGTAACAGATGTGGCATATAAGCTTGTGTTTTCTCTGAAACATAGGGGAGGACATCCAGAAACAAACAAAATACTTGACGCTGGAGAAGAAACCAGACCACTTGTACCTGGAATCTCTAACCTTGGCTGGCATGTAAAGAGCAGTTGCAGCAGATCCCTTTTAAGACCAATATGTAAACTGCTTCAGTATCTCTGTTGGTAAAATTCACTGCCCATACAGGTTTCAGGTTGTCTGAGTTAACTGATTCAACCAAGGTATAATTTAGAATAACCATGAGGAAAAGATAGGTGGTCAGGGATGGAGAGATGGGGAGAATGGTGAAGATTTATTACTATTTATTACTGGTCCATTACGATTATAAACATTATCTTGGCATGGACCATTGGTGACACCTCTCTCCCCTTTCCCTCTGTCTCTATTTCAGGGCAGAAAATATTCACTGACATTAAACCCTCTGTTTCCCACTGCTACCTTGGCTATACCTGTTCCCACCCTGCCTCTTGTAAGGATGCCATTCCTTGCTCACAGTTTCTCTATTTCTGCCACATCTGTCTACACTATCTATCGCAAAACCATAGATTTGTTTTCTAATGGTGTTTTCCATGAAAAGTCTTTTTCTTTCTCTGTCTTGTAAAATGTACATGTAATTGTGTATAATTTATGTTTCCATGTGCATGTCTGAGGCTATGTGCTTGTGATGTTGTTGCAAGAAAGACCGGTACTTCACCATATTGACTTGACATTAACAACCCTCCAGCCTCTTTCTCAACCTTCACTATCCCTTGTCTGGCTTGCTCTGTCTTTTCCTTTCCTTCTTTTCCAGAGGTTTCTATCTATCAGCTTTGGCCTCTGTCTCCCCACTCCACGCATTTCCTTCCTCCACTGAATTCCATCTATCCATCATTGCTCATTCATCTATTACCTACCAGACCTTGCCTCGCCCCTTCCCCTCTCCCCTTTATTTTGGTTATCCTTCCTCAATGTTCTCAGTACTGATGTGGGATCCGAACCTGGAACATTAACTATTACTTTCGCTCCACAGATGCTGCCTGACCTGCTAAGTTCTTCCAGCAGTTTGTTTTTAGCTCAGACACAGGATTGTTGCTGGCATTTCAGAAACTAATGAAATAAACCAAAAACTGATTGCTCTTTATGTCCTAAATTCAGGTATGATGAAAGCATTGCTTGCAAAGGGATCATCATCTTACACACTGATAGATTTAAGAGGCAGCAATACTCAACCAAGATGTTTATTTGCACGTCAAAAGGAGAGCATTACCAATGCTTAGAAACTTTATTACCATAAGATTCATTACCAATAAACTCCGTTCTTTACTTTGAAAAGTGACAATGTACTTAGAAGTCCACCGATGGTCTGAGTTTAACATTTCCTTTCAGGAAACTTCTCATGAAATGTTAAAACTCTCAGTATAACATTGGACTGTTTTCCTTAATTATGTACTCGGCATGATAGGATAACATGTTTAAATTACTGGATTAACATCCTGAGACCTGAACTATTGATCAAGAGACATGAGTTCAAAACACTATATGCAACATGAATGATGAATTTAAATTAAGATAAATCTCGAAACTAAAGACTAGATCCCAATAGGATTGACCACAAATCTACAGAATTGCTGTAAAATACCATTTGGTTCATTTATATCTTTCAGGGAAAATAATCCATTGTCCACCTGGTCTGACTCTTATCTGCCTTCAGACTTTTAACTGCCCTCTAAAATCCCCTAATGGAGAGGGAATGAGGGAAGTACTATAAATGCCACATAACTTGTATTGATTATATTTATTGTAAAACACTAATCTATGTACACCAAGGTCCCCAGAATCAGTAATGCGAGCTGGGTGAAATGTTTCAGTACAGACAGAGGCACAATAACTATATTTTGTGAGAGGGCACAACACTGCAGAGTAATATCATACACAACACTCATGGTTGGTTGCTAGATCGTAATAAGTGATTGATTTCCAATGAATCTCTATGTGGTGAGCTAGTATTTTTTTAATTTATGCTGTTTAAGGGACCGAATGTTGCCCAAGTTTTCACATTTAAATGGGTGAATCAGCAAATAAGGAATAATTGATGATCTGCAATTAAAAAAACACCCCATTCAAGAGGATTCGATTGTAAGTCACCAATGTGAAAAAATCATGGATGATCCCACAAGAGAAGCCAGCAGCAGGATAAGCTGTCAATTCCACCTCACACCCTCCTGATGTTTCGAGTTTAGGTTTTAAGATACAGCATGGAAACAGGCACATTGGCTCACCAAGTCCACACTGCCCAACGTTCACCCGTACACCAGTTCTATGTTATTCCACTTTTGCATCCTACATTCTAGGAGCAATGTACAGAAGCCAATTAACTTACAAGCAAGCCTGCACGTCTTGTGGGAGGAAACCAGAGCACCCGGAGAAAATCCATGGTGTCACAGGGTGCACATACAAACTGAGCACGGAGAGCAATCATAGTCAGGATCGAATCTGGGTTTCTAGTGATGTGAGGCAGCAGCTCCACTGCTACATCACTGTGCAGATCCTATAATTAAAGTTGGAGGCGATTCTTTGTGTGCTAGTCACAGAAGTGGATCCGCAATCAGGTATTACAATCGCTCCACTCTTTTAAATCTCTACTCTGCTAGCAACATTTCTTACTTTATCTATGCCCTTCTTCATCTCCTCTCAGATCTGTCCATTCTCCGACTCCTTGGACCAGAAGACCTACTGCAACAATGCCTGGTGCTGCAAAGACCCAAAACTATCTACCTCATTGGAGGCCCTCGGAATTATCTTTGTTCTGACTTTATTGGACTTTATCTTTCACAAACATTATTCCTTTTATCGTGAAACTATACACTGTGGATGGCTCGATTATAATCATGTATTGTCTTTCTGCTGACTGGTTAGCACGCAACAAAAGCTTTTTACTGTTCCTCAGTACATGTGACAGTAAACTAAACTCAAACCTCTCACCACAGCTTGAACAGCAATTCCTCCCAAATAAAATTCCATCACCTGCCTGGCAATAAAATCTTTTCAGTGTACCTCAGTACACGTGACAATAAACTAAACTGAACTGGAACGGAACTGGCTCCTGAATTCTCACTCATGAAGAGGTGGGTTTGAACTAAGAAAACCTTTCTGTTCCTATGTTTCAACATTCCCAAAACAGTCCGAATACTGAGATTGAATAGACCTGTTGTGTATCGGTGGTGCCTGACACAGGTTGAAAATCCAACCATCCCACTTTAGGATTTCCACCTGACATGTAAACATTGCACTGCACTCAACCACCTATATGTCACTGGAGATCTGGTATTTATTTAACAAATGGCACATTAAGTCTCAACAAACTGTGCTGAGGTGCAGTGGGGGGGCTACATGGCCAACACCTGCCCTGAACTTGCAATACATGGAAGGTATTGCAATAAGAAATTGCTGAATCAAATTGGTAAAACTTCAATGATGATAACAGAAACAAAATAATAATTGGAAGTTGCTATTAGCCATCAACTCTAGATAGTTTAGGTAAGTGGGATAAGTTGCTGGCAAGCAAACTGTGATAGTCAAAGAAAGTCTTCATGGCAAGGTAAAGATTGACTAGAAACATGTGGACATATGAGGGCAAATATTCTACTCCTTATCTTTTAAGGTGACAAACAAAGTAGGCTAGACTTTACTTGATGCTTCCTGTCAGCATTTGCATCGACGTAGCCGGAGTTTTCATGACCAATATATTGTTCAGCTCGATAGAATTAAAACCATAGACAAACATAATAAAACTGTGGAAACAGTGATTTTATACAATTGTGAATATGGAAATGTTTTGATCTCTGAGGAAATGGCTATACAAATTAAACCGAACAAAACTGCAGAAAAATAATTTTTTTTCAAAGCAATTTGAAGTACGAAGTACAAATCTACTGCTATTAGAAGGAATGTAACAAAGCTCATCTTATTTTTTTATGATGGCTGAATAAGAGAATAAAACCAGGAAGTTACTTTCAGTGCCATCACCAACAAAACTTTGAAACAATC
The DNA here is from genome assembly GCA_035221665.1 of Okamejei kenojei. Classification (NCBI taxonomy): domain Eukaryota; kingdom Metazoa; phylum Chordata; class Chondrichthyes; order Rajiformes; family Rajidae; genus Okamejei; species Okamejei kenojei. The sequence goes on along the minus strand of CM069133.1, from coordinate 112,126,881 downwards.
AGAAGGCATATCTCTTATTTTCTATAATATCAACATGTATTTTATTTTAAATTGATTAATAACTGCATTAATAAGATAAAGATGCATTGAAATAAATGTATTTTACTAGCATTACCATGAGTTATCTCTCCATTGTGCAGAAATCACAATATCACATTTGTGCTGGGATGTCATTTCATTTCTATTCTTACCAAAAAGAGAATGGAAATCAATGACCACCCATTGACATTCCAACACAAACGAGTCATCCCCAGACCAGTTGTCCCCATGACTCCCAACCTTGCAACCCAGACCAACACTTTCAGACTACCTGTGCAAAATATAAAGCTGGAGGAACCCAACTGGTCAGGTAGCATCTGTGGTGGGAATGGACAGATGACGTTTTGGGTCAGGACCCTTGTTCAGACTATTCCCTCCACAGATGCTGCCTGACCAGCAGAGTTCCCCAACACTTTGTTTTCTGCTCAAGATTCCAACATCTGCAGTTCCTAGTGTTTCCAGATTACTTGCTCTTCTTTGTGTACTTCCGGATGCTGAAGCACATGAATGAAAATCATTTCAACTTGTAAAACAATGCCTATGGTTTTATATGGAATTATACTGGATCAAGCCGCCAAAGAAACTGTTACATTCCCTGCCACTCACCACTCCATAAACCGACCTTTACAGACCTCAGTCCATTCCTAGGCCATGTTTTTCTTGTGGTGGGTGCAGCACAACAATGGATCAGTTTATAAAGAATACAAAGTGTAAATCTTTCCAACTGGATGGATCAAAGGTCGCTGAGGCTGGGAATGATTCAGAGAATGACAAAAATAACACTAGGGCTTATGTTTTTCTGTTAGCAAGAGAGACTGACAGAACCCAATCCTTATTCCTTATAAGAGATCAACATCCATGCTACAAAATGTTGGAATCCCACAATAAAGGACACGATTGTGTCAGACTAGGTTTGAGGCTGGGAGAAATGTGTTTCTAAACGAGGATTACATAGAAAATTAAAATAACTAATGCAAAGAGCTAATAAAAAGCTATGTAAATATTGGATTATGAAAAGGATTAAGATTTATGTAATAAATACATCACAATCTTTTTGAAGGCAGTTTTAAGCTGTGAACCTGGGCATCCCATGGCACGACAAGGGCTGATCAGGAATGAGGGATGCAAAACATAAGGTTAGATAATTTCTCCATTAAACACAAAGGAACAATGAGAACCTTTGCTGAATCTTTCTTTAGTGAACTCAACCAGTTGGCAAAGCATGCAGCCTGTTTAAAGGAAGGATTTAATGGCCAAATTGTGTTCCATGTGATTTTTCTTTGTGATGTTATAAGCAAGTCTCTCTGTTTTGGACTAACAATTCAATACATTCTTTTTGCAGAGTTTAGCATGGAAATCTGGTACGTTAAAGGAGAATGAAAACTAAGACCAGGGAGGCAAGTTCCCTGAACACATTAAGCCCTTTCATGCTTCTTCAGCAGGGATAAGAATGACCAACTGAATTCACTGTGACCTATTTATTGGTGGTCTCATCAAAATTAGCAGCAATGAGCATTTGCTGCCTCCATGGTAACAGCTTAACTAGCTTTCTGGTTGATTTTTCTTTATTCTAATTGATAAAAAAGTGGACACAGGCCTGGGAAATAACTGTGAGAACAAATGAACTTTATCCCGTAAAGTTCTCATCTTATTTGTTAATGGCATGTGGTAAATTCCTCCTTTCTCTGCCTTTCTTTTATAAGTTGTAAAAACCAAGAACCAAAAACAGATCCCACAAAGGTAATGAACAGACATCATCATGGGGGTTTGAACAAACAGAGCTGAACAATTATAGCTCTAGTACTTGTTCTGGAGCCTGGCCACAACAGATCTTTTTGAGCCTCCATTGCCACTAACCCATTTATGCCTGGAACATACCGTACTTTAAAATAGTTTAGAATCTTCCAGAAGTTAAAGTGGTTCATTAAGTTTGTTTAAATCTCAGCTTGACAAACAATCAGAAATCTTCCACCCAAGGAATGGAATTGCTTATTTTTTAATGAAAAATCCACATTTGGTTAATTTAATTCAAAAGCATGATAATTTGATAAGCCAAAAAATAAACTAGGAAAGTCTTGCAGCATTACAGCAGCAGATTATGTGTCAGATTTGTTGATTATTAGTAATCAGTTATCAAATCAACTACTGGTAGACAAAAATGCTGGAGAAACTGAGCGGGTGAGGGAGCATCTATGGAGCGAAGGAATAGGTGACGTTTCAGGTCGAGACCCTTCCAGAACAAATCAACTACTGGAGTGACTCAGGTTTTATTGTAAATGAAAAACACAAAGTTCTGGAATAACGGGTCAGGCAGCATGTCTGGAGAATATGGATAGGAGATGTTTTGAGTCTGGTCAGAGATGTTGCCTCATCCGCTGAGTTACTCCAGCACTTTGTGGAGTTTTTTATAAACCAGCACAATCAGTTCCTTTTATCTACATTTTAATGTAATTAGTTATTTTTCATTGGTTGTTTGTCTAGTATGCAGGTTTAATTTCATTTAATTTGAAAGATACCGCATAGAATCAGGTGCTAGCTCACCAAGTCCATTTGCAGAGTAGATTTGCGAAAAGGGTCTGGGGAAGGATGCAAAAGTCCTTGTCATGGTTCATCCCGAGCAGCTGCATAACAGAGGACTGATTTGTGGGCTGTTCCCAGGGATATACTTGGAGGTGGACATCAAGTGTTGCTGGAAGACCATCAACAGTGAAATATGCTCTTTGTTCTGCCCTAAACTTGTTGGTCTCCCAGCACAGTGAGATGTCCATAATGGAATGTTGCTGACTGGCTCATTCCAGACTGCTGGAATACATGCTGAGGCTTTGTGTAGCCAACACAAAGGCTCTGTGGGGGAGGACCACAGTGTGGTGTCCCACTGCTTCTGGACATTGAGGGGTTGAGAGTGGAGGGGATACCCCTCAAACAAGGGGAGGGATATCACCCCAGGGACCACATGAGTACCAATGGTGTTTTGTTTAAAGGTACACAAAAGCTGGAGAAACTCAGCGGGTGCAGCAGCATCTAAGGAGCGAAGGAGATAGGCTACGTTTTGGGTCGAGACCCTTCTTCAGACTGGTCAGGGATCAGGGAAACGAGAGATATAGACGGTGATGTGGAGATATAAAGAACAATGAATGAAAGATGTGCAAAAAAGTATCAATGATAAAGGGAACAAGCCATTGTAAGCTGTTTGTGGTGTGAAAATGAGAAGCTGGTGCGACTAGGGTGGGGGAGGGAGATAGAGAAAGAGGGAATGCCAGGGCCCGAGGGCTGAGAGAGCTGGGAAGGGGAGGAGACAGCAAGGGTTAACAGAATTGAGAAAATTCAATGTTCAAGCCCAGAGGATGCAGACTCCCCAAGCGGAATATGGTGCTGTTCCTCCAACTTGCGGTGTTGCTCACTCTGGCTGTGGAGGAGGCCTAGGACCGAGTGGTCGGATACGGAATGGGAGGGGGAGTTGAAGTGCTGAGCCACCGGGAGGTCGGGTTGGTTAATGCGGACCGAGCGGAGGTGTTCGGTGAAACGATCGCCAAGCCTCCGCTTGGTCTCACCGAAAGATAGGTGCGAACTACCAAGTATGATACTATTGAATTTATAGACAGTGAGAATATATGACGACTTTCTGCACAGTTTATATTTTCTATATATATTTTTTAGTCTGAATAAAGTTTATTTTAAAAATTATAAAAACTATTCTCATAAAGCAAATCTAATATCAGTTCCATATAACAGAGATGTCATATGTGTCATACTAAAGCACAAGTATGATATTATGTATCATACTAAATCTTTATTCAACTGTTGGATAATATTCCTATTCATACTGAAACACCCTTTTAATTCACTTTTATAAAAAACTTTACAAAATAGAATAACACATTTTCAAGTGAATCCATCACGTTCAAAGAGAACATATGAAACAGGCCCTGGCAAGCTTCAGGGGACTGTGAAAAACAGAATCTCATGAGTTGCAAAGGAGTTCAAGAAAGATAACCAGGTGAGTTTCAAGGGTGTGAGAAACAGAAGTTAGTTTAGAGGGGGTGCAGGAATCTTGGCCCCAGTGAGTTTAAAAGGAGAGTGGAAACCAGAGCTCTGATGTATTTAATGGTGGATTTAAGAGAGAGTTAGACAGAGCTCTAGGGGCTAATGGAGACAAAGGGTTTGGGAAGAAGGCAGGCACGGGTTATTGATAGGGGACGATCAGCCATGATCACAATGAATGGCGGTGCTGGCTCGAAGGGCCGAATGGCCTCCTCCTGCACCTATTTTCTATGTTTCTATGTTTCTATGATTCTATGTATTAAATGGAGCATGGGAAGTGGGATCCTGTTCTGTGGAAGGGTGTGGGAACCAAGACCCCAGTGTGTTAAAGGGAGTGCAAAGAGTATGCCCCAGTGCATTAAAGGATGCAGAGAACAGGCCCTAGTGTTTTAAAGGGAGTGCATGAAATTGGGTCCCAGTGTGTTAAAGGAGTGTGGGCACCAGGGCCCCAGTGCATTAAAGGGAGTGCAGAGAATGAGCCCTAGTGTGTTAAAAGGAGTGTAGAGAAGAGCCCCAGTGCATTAAAAGGAGTGTGAACACCAAGGCCCAGGTGAGCCACCCGTTGAAATGTACAGATAGTTGCATAATTGAATGTTAAAGTTTTGTCGTTTTTGTTTGCTGCACCATTCCTCTTATATCTATATTAACACAAATGTCCCTGGTGTTGGTAGCATGAAATGCATCTGTTTCTCTGAAAACTAGTCCTAGAAATCATAACTAGGTATTAGTAATTGATTCTGAAATGCAGCATCACTGTCAGTTGTATCACAAAGATCATCCCCACGGAGTAGGTTTAATTCCACTGGCAGATCTACCACACTTCAATGTCACAGTGTGCGTGTTAGCTACATTTCTTAGGGCAATAAGTAGCATGGGAGATTGGCTATGAAAAACACTAAGTGGTAATGGTACCAGGTACAAGAGCCAATGAAATTCATTAAATGCCTTTCTGCTTCAAAGTAGATTATCAGTAATTTTGATGACTCAATGGGAAAACTCTGACATGCACCTTAGTAACTGTTCATGTGTGAAACTAGGCACTGAGTTGAAGTTTATTAAAATCAGATGGTAAAAAATTATTCATACCATTATGCAACACAATACAATTGCAACCTTGTGGTGTATAATTACAGAACAGAACTTGGCAACGCAATGTTTAGTTTAGTTTAGAGATGCAGCGTGGAAACAGGCCCTTCGGCCCACCGTGTCCGCACCAACCAGCGATCCCCGGATATTAACACAAGCATACAGACACTCAGGATAATTTACATTTATACCAAGCCAATTAACCTAAAAACCTGTACGTCTTTGGAATGTGGGAGGAAACCAAAGATCTCAGAGAAAACCCATGCAGTCACGGGTTTTCTCTGTAAGTTGATTGACCAGCAGTTGCAATAGACAATAGACAATAGGTGCAGGAGTAGGCCATTCAGGCCTTCGAGTCAGCACCGCCATTCAATGTGATCATGGCTGATCATCCCCAATCAGTACCACGTTCCTGCCTTCTCGCCTTACATTTCTAGAACATTAATTCAAAGATATGACTTCAAATCTCTCTGTAGCAACTAGGAAATTTAAATTCTGACAGATAAATCCATCTTGAATTTAAAATAGATGATGCTGTGAAACAATTAGGGCGTTGTTAAAATTCTTTTGGTTCACTGACGTACTTCAGGGTAAGAAACCTGTGTTTGCCTGATCTGGCTGTAACCAATCTACTGTAGCTGGCTCTTAACTATGTCCTCATTTAGGTGAACAATACTGTTGACAGTGCCTACAATAACCACATCTGGTGAATAAATAACAATGAATTACCGTTTCAATGGGATTGGATTTTGGGAGAGGAGTAAAAGGTACCAGTGCAACAATACCTCACAGTGCATGTGACTAAGGAGAATTTATCCCCATGAATTGGTCATTTATTTTATTTTAGTTTAGTTTAGTTTAGTTTAGAGATACAGCACAGAAAATGTAATGCTGTATCTAAATCCTCAATTAACTGCCATGGGTTTTTATAGACTGGAGTAGCAGGCACATGTCCAAAAAAAATTATTGATGCTGCAAGATGTTTTTTAAATGCAATTTGTTCATTATTTTCCTTTCAATCTCATACACACATTTTTTTGCATTACCATATATGGTGATTACGTTATGCCATAAAGTATGAATTGCTTCTGATAAATCTGCAATTCAGCATTAATATTATGTTTGTAAAAGTGTAAGGAATAGAAGCAATTGTGGGCCATGGTCTGTTGAGCTTGATCCACCAGAGCAGAAGATGTACCCAAGGTTTAAGACTCAACGAGTGGAGAGATTTCTCCTCACCGTAGCCCTAAATAGCTAATGTCTTCTGCTAAGATAAGCCACTTGATTCAACACATTCTCAACCTGAAGAAACAACTGCTTGGTGTCTATTCTATAAAACCTTTTCAGATATTTTCAAGTTTCAATGGAATAAACTCTCATTCTTACAAACCTTTCAGTGGGAAAACACTGACAGTATCTAAGTAGCCCTTCATGCGTGAAACTCGGCACCAAGAAGTTTATTAAAATCAGATGGAAAAAAAATAGTTCATACACAATATAATTACACAATTAAATAATTCAACTTGGCAATCTTCATTATTCTTTCCTTGTAGGCTTAAACATAATTATTCTTTCATTGTAGATTATCTGGACATAAAAGGAATCAAAAGGTAAGGGGTTGCAGCAGGAAATTTATCCGAGGAAACAATCCAGTGAATGTACAATTCCAAGGCAAGTGTATACTTTCTACAGCATGGAGTCTTGCACACAATACTCTAGTCATGCTCCTAACAAATTACTATGTAATTGCTGCTGGATTTCATTAATCTTATATTCCATTCTCCTTGCATTAAAGATGAAAATTCCCTTCCTTTCCTAAGTTATTACTGAACTTATGTGTTCCACATTTCATTGACTATGACATCATGATCCTTCTACATATTTAGTAGTTTTTCACTGTTTAAAATATAATCTGTTTATCTTTTAATGCCACATCACATTTTCCCATTTACTCAATCAGGTTTTAGTATACTAGCTTAACTTACCCACAACCTTCCATTCCTTTTTATGCCTCTATTTCCCTCACAGCTTGTACCGTTAGCAAACCTGGATACATTACATTCTGCCCTTTCATTATAATCAGAATACAGATTATAAACAGCAGAAGGCCAAGCATTGATTCTGTGATACCCCACTAGCAACGGTTTGCATATTGAAATAGATTGGATCATTCATGCACTGTTTTATGCCCTTTAAACAATCATTTGTTAATGTTAATATGTGATTTCCACAAGCCTTGAATCCTTACATTACATAACAACCTTGTGATGCCTTTTAAATTGCCATTGAAGCTGCATCCTCTGCTCTCCATTATCCTAAATCCAAATATAGCACATTCATTTATTCTCTTAACTGTTCTGCTGGTTACATCGTTAAAAAAAATCATTTTTAATTTGACAAACTTGATTTTACTTTCATAAAAGTATGTGGGCTTTGTCTAATCTTGTTCTAAATTTCTAAGTGTCCCGCTACCACATCGTTAAAAGGGAAATTTAATGCCAGCAGTTATTTCAAGAGGACTGGAAAATACAAAAACAGAAATATAATGTAGGGTTAGACCTCTTCAGAAGGATTTGGTCTCCGTATATTAAATATTTACAGGGTCATAACGGTTCGGCGCGAGGACCTGACTGGGGCCTGGATATTTGAATGGATGAAGAAATATATATAATAATTCATGAATATATCTTTAAGGGCGAATTAATGACGAATATTCTATTCTCCATCAAACCTTTCTTATTCTTTATTCTATTTTCTATTTTCTTTTATCTATATAAAAAACTAGAAAATAGTATAGAAACAAATGATCTTAATCTCTTAATACCGGTACGAATACAAATATTATTAATCTCATGAGAATATTATTAGTATCTTATATTTTTAATTATATAAAATTGTGTATTTTCAATTATATAATAACACAAATATTGTTAACTTTACGAAAATATAATGAATATTATAAAAGTTTTACTAATATTTCATATTATTAATCACATAATATTTAGCATTATACTTAAAATTAGAGACAAAATAAATAGTATTAATAGTATGTGTATATTGCTAATATTATAAATGTATTATTAGTATCATGTATTTTTAGTTATATAAAATATATAACCTTGAAATTTATAATTAAGAACAATACAAATAATATTAATAGTATGAATTGATCATTAATATTATGTATTTTTTACTATAGTAAAATAATGTACTCTGTTATTATTTTGTTTCTATAATAAATAAATTAAATATAATGTTGAGGCTCCATAAGGTGCTGGTCAGGCTGCATTTGGAGCACTGTGAGCAAATTTGGGTGCCCATATCTGAGGAAGGATGTGCTGGCTCTGGAAAGGGTCCAGTGGAGGTTTACAAGAATGATTCCAGGAATGAGTGGGTTTGGATATGATGAGTGTTTGACAGCGCTGGGCCTCTATTCACTGGAGTTTAGAAGGTTGAGGGGGACCTCATTGAAACTTACAGAATAATGAAAGGCATCGATAGAGTGGATGTGGAAAGGATGTTTCCACTGGTGGGAGAGCCTATGACTCAAGGTCATAGCCTCAAAATTGAAGGGTGCTCTTTCGTTGCCACAAAGCAGGGACAGAAATCGCTATCAAAACATGAAGGGGGGGGACACAATTCCTTAGTGGTCCCGTGCACGGGCATGTGCACACACACAAATGTGCATGCGCGCACACACACACAAACATGAGCGAGGCTTTAGAAGCTTCAGCCGTGGGCCCTGTGAACGGTAACTTCGGGAGCTGACCTGTTTAAGAAAGAACTGCAGATGCTGGAAAATCGAAGGTAGACAAAGATGCTGGAGAAACTCAACGGGTGAGGCAGCATCTATGGAGCAAAGATTCAGGTCGAGACCCTTCTTCAGACCCTTCCTCAGACCTTCCTCAGACCAGATCTGAGGAAGGGTCTCGGCACGAAACGTCAACTATTCCTTCACTCCATAGATGCTGCCTCGCCCGCTGAGTTTCTCCAGCTTTTTTGTCTACCTTCGAGAGCTGACCTGCTTGGTGACCGACTCAGAACTCCAGCAACAGCAGCTTCGTCCATCCCAAATCGTGGGGTTTGAATCGACCCGTTCGCGGGGCCTTTCATTGCCCATCGCGGCTTAAAATCGGCCGGCGGGGGCTTCAACATCGGGAGCCTCGACGCAGCAGTTTGATTTTAAGCCACACCGGGCAATGAAAGGCTGCGCGAACAGACAGATTCAGCTCTTAGAAAAAGGCTGATACCCGCTTGAATCTTTCAAAAGCTAACTAACATGTGACCTGAATAAGATACTTACCTGCAAGCCAGCCAGAAAACCCATTCGACTGGAGCCTAATGACCTGACCCGTTTAAATCCGATACTTGTTTAAATCTTTCCCATCCACCAATACATCCAATTAGTTCAAATGGTAATTGTCTCCGCATCAGACAACTTTAAGGAATTCTCCGTGAATACCTTCATTAATACTTGAAGGTCAAACCACAATTGATGACACATCGTGTTAATACGATGTTAATGGAGACATTTAATAAGCGCTTATCAGTGACACCCCCACTGTCTCGCGGAAAGCGGTGATTTTAATAGATTTCTTTTCACCAAATTTCAAAATCCGGATTGCAAAACATGGGGGGGGGGAATTGTCCCCCATCTTTCAAAGCATGGAGGGGGCGTGCCCCCCCCCCCCCCATCCTCGGGTGTCAAGGGTTATGGGAGAAGGCAGGAAAATGGGATTAGGTGGCAAAGATCAGCCCTGATTGAATCGTGGAGTAGACTCGATGTACCAAATTGTCTAATTTTACTTCGGAGTCACGTGAGTGACTACGTGAAGAACCCCGGCGGGCGTTGGAACGGCATTACGTCGACGCTGACGGCAGAAGGAAGAGCTGCAGAGGCTAGCTCGTCGACAGCGGTAGGTATGGAACCGGCAGGTAAGTGCAGTTGAAAAACTTTTAGGGTCTGGAAAACTCCGTGCCTGGTGTATTGAACCAGGATTTGAAATGAATTTAAAAACAAAAATAAAATAAAAGAGTAAAATAGAACAAAAATACTCTGTATAATACAACGGAGTTTAAAAAAGAACGTCCCGGGGGAATACCCAGCGATCGGGACGGGAGATTAATTACGGAGCCGGTTCCGATACTGGTGACCGTTAAAAATACGTTAGGGAGTTTTAGATGCTCCACAAACTGTTGGCGGGGGGGGGGGGGAAATTTTAAATGAGTCAGAAAGGCCATAATTAAAAAAGTTAATAAAGGCCTTCAGACGGAAAATAATGGAAATATTCCCTAACCTACCCTAAGGGGGTTTCACATATAAAAAGGAAAAAATATGATGAACTATGGTGGGAATATCTACCTCAGATATTTCTGAAGGTAGTCTCCTGGAGGGGAAAAAACTCAGGAGAAACAAGGGCAGTGAAAAATAAAATGGAAAAACTGACCCTAAAAATGCACTGATAGTGGTGGCTGGTCATGAAGTACCCACCACAGCACCAAAATATATAACAGGTGTATGCACAACACCTGAATAAGAAGTGAGGCCATGGAAAATTACCATGGTAATCAAAATTAGTTGGTCTCTCACTAAAAGCTGTTATGGTTAAAACAGCAGAACTAATGATGAGTGAGGCCATGAAAAGTAAACATGGAAACTAAAAACTCACCAAAGCTGTAATGATTGAAACAGCAGAATATGATAAAACTTTTATGGTTTATAAAGATATCAATGGTGAATCCGTTTATGATATCCATGTCTCAAATTATATGAGATATAAAGAAATACAATTTCAAAGTATTTCAAACTGGTGCATTGCATTACTATTCAAAAAGAAAAAGAAAAGAAAATAAAACGTTGTGCAAATAACTAATACTTTTAAAATAAAATAATTTGCCATCAGTTTGTGGAGCTCAATGGGAAGAAATATATATAATTTACCAAATCTGCACTCTAGATTCGCAGATCAATATAAATCAGGTTATGTTAAACTCCTGATTATTATGGAATAAACCTGCCTTATGATAAATCAAAGATATGATTACAAAAGAACAGACTACTGATCTATAAACTTTGGGGGAAAAACTATGATCAAATGAAAGATTTGATAATGGAACAAAACAAAGGCAAAGATCTTTAAACTTGGGGGAAAAACTATGATCCAATGAAAGATTTGATAATGGATCAAAACAAAGGCAGAAGTGGTATAATCCAACATAGCCTTATCCAAACCCATATAATTGGGAAAAGAAGGCTTGAAGTACGTTGAAGAGGTGCAAACATCTTGTTACAAAATAAGTTCATGAAATCTCCAATTGTGGGGGATTACAGGTGTATTATGATCATTAATTTAATATAACTAAGGAAGGATTGGTTCACCTGTATAAGAAAACCTTAAAAATTGATTTTAGGTTTGCACTCAAAAGTAACTCCAATAAAGAAGGGGTACGTACATATATATTATAAAATTACCTCAGTGTAAAGATTTGATGGTATAAACCATACAAAACATCATTTTATATACACTTTCACAGTGTAAGAACATTTATTAAAATGGAAACATCTAGAACATGGAAATACAGTTGCTATTAACAAATTGTTAATCAATATTACAGGTGCTTGAAATTAATTAAAAATGGGTCAAGCTGTGCAAGTTAAAACATTGTCCAAAGGATTAAACCAGTTCAAGGCTGTTAAACAGAATACTGGAGGAACAATTATGCTGATAAAAGATCAGCACTTGCACTAATGAGGTCATGGTCATGGGTTATCTTGATTACATTTAAATTGGAAGGTTATAAGAGTCGGCTGCAAATTAGTGCTGCAATTACAAACCTGGTGGCAGGCAAGGACCTGACCAATTATATAAAGCGTATGCTTAGGCATTAATAAAATATTCATAAATTACTATTCTGAATTTAGAAGTAATTCAGCACCATAAGAGGGGGAAATTTGTTCCATGATACAAATATGTCTCATTGTTGTTGACATACTTTGTCCCTCCATTAGGTTAGGTAAAGAGTAAATAAAGCTCCAAAAGAAGGAATACAGAAGCTTATAAGAAAATGTATGCCTTTGTAAGAGGCTTATGCAAATATCAAATGATACGTTATCATTATTTAAGTAATGTAAAAAAGGTTCACAAGCTGCTTCAACTATAAGCTTAACAGCTGTTGCAAACTGAAGCAAGTGTTACAGATGATGTACAGCTTCTGTGAATGTTTGGGTAAAGATAAGAATATTATCTATTCTTATAAGAATAATTGATACGTCTCTTGTTGGGACTGCGGACAATAATACCAGGTGAGCATAAATGGATTGTCCTAAGAAAATTTCCAAACATTTGTATTAATTATTAAAGTATAAGGAGTTATGGATTAAATATCGATTGTTTTATTATGGAAGTGTCCATGTTGTATCAAGGGGAACAATACCACGGCTGTGGCATATGTTAAAACACACAAGATAAGTCAAATAACAATCATGGGATTATCTGAGTAAACAGATGTGGCATATTCTAAAAAATTTAGTCCAGCTGTTTATCTCTAGGGAAGAGACAATGGTATCGGAGACAACAAATTTGGGAGGAAAAACACATTGTCATTAATATGGATTACTTACGATTAATCTGGTTGTATACAGATTAAATCACCGATCTTTCAAATGTTTCTTGTGGGTAAACCAAGAACAGGAAAGGTGGATGCTTTTCTCTTAATTACATGAGGAAAAGATGTTCTTTTGTGTTCCTCATTTTGTTTGATAGGGCAGTGTCTGATGAAAATGTAGCAGGACACTGCCAGAGGCATTTTGGTGGCCCAATACGGATCCTTCATGGTTTCATAAATATTGAGTGATGTTGAACCACTTGTGATGATTCATAGTTGCAGTAATTTATTGAAGTCTGAGGAAGGGTCTCCTCAGAGGCGTTGCCTATCTCCTTTCGCTCTTTGGATGCTGCTGCACCCGCTGGGTTCTCCAGTTTTGTGTAACCCTGCAGTAATTTATTGTTGTACAAACGCATCCATGACATGAAAATATGAATTTGACTATCTGCAGGTTGACCAGACCATTACAACAGCTGATGGTCAAAGAAGTCTATGAATGTTTAACTAATATAACAATATAACAATAAAATAATTATGTATAAAAGAAGTGTTATACCTGCAATTTGCAGAAATAAGTTTAAAAAACAATATTTTGTTATAAGAAATTGGAAGTCTGTGTATACAGTAAAGTTATTTTATCATATTAGATATATGTGAGTTCCTTGTGGATTGCATTTTTCTGAGCATCTAATTGATAGAGCCAATAATAGGGCTCAGAATGTTACCGTCCTATTAATGGACAATATACTAACCAAGAAGTTATCAGGTGCATTCATAATATCCCGATATGGAAAGGGATATATATGTGGATATTAATATAAATATATATATATGTGTATATATATATATATATATATATATATATATATATATATATATATAATCTGTCCAAAATTGTAATATATAAGTCGGGAGATAAATAATCCTGAATTGCCTTAGGCAATGGACTCTAACTCTATCAATGATTCAAAAAAGTTAACATTGAAAATAATAATGCTGATGACTTTAGTATCAATATAAGAGTGCAAACATTGCAAATGTTACGTTATAATTGCATGTGGATACAGATTGCATTATCATATATGTTTATGAATTTACCAAACAAAGCACACCCAAGAGGTGCTGAAACCAAGGTAAACCTATAAGCATATCCTGTTGGCCATGAGTTGTGTGTGTGTGTGTGTGTGTGTGTGTGTGTGTGTGTGTGTGTGTGTGTGTGTGTGTGTGTGTGTGTGTGTGTGTGTGTGTGTGTGTGTGTGTGTGAACATTGATGAAATATGTTGAAGTAGGTAAGAGTCTCTGTGGTAATGAGACAGCACTACATATTACACACAAAAACCACATTAGGTTCAGTAAAAACTGATGGTTCTAGAGGAATGTATTCTAGATGGTTAGAAATTGGATACACTCAGTGGAACTAGACACTGAAAGGTGGAAAATCACTCTGTTAATGAGGTAGATACATTCACAGGAATGGCACGGGATGAGCCGCTCGAGCAAGGCCGCAGGAGGATGTAAATTAATGTTAAAGTAAAAAGGAACCAGTGATGGTGTCAGGTTTGGACACGGAGTGTTGGGTTCTCTATAATTGTTGCTTTGTCATACCATCAAAATATATATATCAATTGATATTTTGTGATAAACTTGCCTTTCAATGGAAAGGGCATTACTTTTATTCTTTATAATGTGAAATAATTTATCACATAACTTGAGGCAATGTTTGGGGAAAAATGTGTTATTCGCTCGTCACTGTGTTGAATGAGCCGGACTGTCGTATGGAATAAATTCTACAACATAAAAAACACAGAAAGCTTCAAAATCTTCACGTAGTCACTCACGTGACTCCGAAGTAAAATAGTAAGATGAAACGAGAACTTACCAGTTTGAAGTTTGATCTTTATTTTATGAGGAGTAACGATGAGGGATTACGTGCCCTCCACTCCCCACCCTCATAAAATAAATGATCATCTGGTAGTTCTAAATCTATGAGAAGCCTTACTATCTTACTCAGGCTATTATGTTCTGTGTTTTTCATGCCGCTGCTTTGAAGTATGCCGTTCCAGCGCCAGGCGGGGTTCTTCACGTAATCCCTCATCGTTACTCCTCATAAAATAAAGATCAAACTTCAAACTGGTAAGTTCTCGTTTAATCTTACTATTCTACTCCTATAACATGTGAACTTGTGAACTAATGGATTCCATCATTTTCCTGATAAATAATGTCAGATAAATTGATCAGTGCCACCCTCTATTCTTTCCACTCCTTTTTTGAATAGTTTGTATTACATTTCAACCATGGGGTTGATATAATCAGCGCACGTTGGCACATGTTATTCTTTGATAGTATTCTGTCATCTATTTCCAAAGGAGAGCGTGAGAGGTAATTCCCAACTGAAATCATTGTTTTAGTATGCAGCAAATGTATGAAAAATCAAACATGGAAGCATTTCACGGCTAAGGTTTTCAGATATACAATTAATGCTTTATGGAAGGCTGTAAATGGGTTTTCTGTGGTCGAGTTACGAATAATTCTGTTTTGAAAGTAGAATAATTGAGTTTTTAAGTAATTTTTATACTCATCACAGATTTGAGTGCTTCTGAGTGCAGCAATCTTTCCATTTGCGTTACTGTTACTTTGAATCATTCTCTCAATGGGTTCATTGTTTAATTATTAAACTGTGATGTGGATGGATTTTCCTTCCATTCTGATCAGACTATTATTGTCCCTACTTCTTTCTTCAAGAATCCTTATGACTGGTGAATGGAAGATCAAACGGTTGCTAAATGTTTGACAGAATTTATATTTAACATATTGGCCAAAATATTTTGGGGTCATTATGACTATTCCATCATTAACATGTAATTATTCAGACACCCTTCCCTGTTTGATCTTATAGAAGTATATAAAATCATGTGGAGAATAAATCAGATAAATGCACAGAGTCTCTTGCCCAAAGTTATGGAATTGAGAACCAGACAACATAGGTTTAAGGGAAAGATTTAATATGAACCTGAGGGGTAACTTTTTCACGCAAAGAGTGAGAGGAGTATGGAACGAGCTGCCGGAGAAGGTAATTGAGGCAGGTACTAGCGCAACCTCCAAGAAACATTTAGGCAGGTAATTGGATAGGACAGGTTTAGATGGATATGGGCCAATGCAGGCAGGTGGGACTGGTGTAGATGGGACATGTTGGCCGGTGTGAGCAAGTTGGTCTGAAAGGCCTGTTTCCAAGCTATATCACTCTCTGACTGACTGATAAAGGTCCATTTCATGTTATCCAAAGAATTATTCTCAACTTTAAAAAAATATTAAAGTTTTTTGATTCCTCCCATTTCCTCCAAACACAAGGCGTAGCTATGGGCACACGCATGGGCCCCAGCTACGCTTGCCTCTTTGTTGGGTACGTCGAACAATCCTTGTTCTCGGCGTACCAGGGCCCCATCCCCGACCTCTACCTCCGTTACATCGACGACTGCTTTGGTGTCACCTCCTGCACCCACACACAACTGACTGACTTCATTAATTTCACCACCAACTTCCATCCGGCACTCAAATACACTTGGACCATTTCCGACATTTCCCTACCATTCCTTGACCTCACCATCTCTATTGCAAATGATACGCTTCTGACCGACATCCACTACAAACCAACTGACTCCCACAGCTACCTGGACTACTCTTCCTCCCACCCTGCTTCCTGTAAGGACTCCATCCCCTATTCCCAATTCCTCCGTCTACGCCGCATCTGCTCCCAGGATGAGGTGTTCCACACCAGGTCATCACAAATGGCCTCATTCTTCAGAGAACGGGGATTCCCCTCCCCCACTATTGATGAGGCTCGCACCAGGGTCTCCTCCATACCCCGCAACACTGCCCTCGCTCCCCATTCCCCCACTCGCAAACAGGGCAGAGTCCCCCTGGTCCTCACCTTTCACCCCACCAGCCGGCAAATACAACATATAGATCTCCGCCAGTTTCGCCACCTCCAACGTGACCCCTCCACCCGCCACATCTTCTCCATCTCCAGATGCCAGATGATCTATATCGGTGAGCCCAAGCGGAGGCTTGGCGATCGCTTCGCCGAACACCTCCGCTCGGTCCGCAGTAACCAACCTGACCTCCCGGTGGCTCAGCACTTCAACTCCCCCTCCCATTCCGCATCCGACCTCTCGGTCCTGGGCCTCCTCCACGGCCAGTGAGCAACACCGCAAGCTGGAGGAACAGCACCTCATATTCCGCTTGGGGAGTCTGCATCCTTTGGGCTTGAACATTTAATTTTCTCAATTCTGTTAACCCTTGCTGTCTCCTCCCCTTCCCACCTCTCCCTCAGCCCTCGGGACCTGGCATTCCCTCTATCTCTATCTCCCTCCCCCACCCCAGTCGCACCAGCTTCTCATTTTCACACCACAAACAGCTTGTTCCCTTTATCATCGATACTTTTTTGCATATCTTTCATTCATTGTTCCTTATCTCTCCACATCACCATCTATATCTCTCGTTTCCCTGATCCCTGACCAGTCTGAAGAAGGGTCTCGACCCGAAACGTCACCTATCTCCTTCGCTCCTTAGATGCTGCTGCACCCGCTGAGTTTCTCCAGCTTTTTGTGTACCCTTTAAAAAAATATTGTTTGCAAGCAGAAACACATCAGAACTGCTGCACGTTTACTTGAAACCTACAATGTGCCTATGTTAAGAATAGAATAGAATAGGATGTCTTTTATTGTCATTGAAACAATATGAGCTTCAATGTGCTTCTACGCATACTTCCTCTTGACACTAGTGTTCGGTTCCTACCTCTTAAATCCAATTACAGTCACCTCCTTGATAGTTATTAAGTAACCACAAAACTTGGGATGTCAGACAGCATCTCTGGATAACATGGATGGGTGTCGTTAGGGTCTTGACTTAAAAATCACCTATCCATTTTCTCCGAAGATGTTGCCTGACCTGCTGAGTTAGTCCAGCACTTTGTGTCATTTTGTGTATAAACCAGCTTCCGCAGTTCCTTGTTTCCACAAAACTTGGGATTCTGTATTCCTGGGACAGAGAAGACTTCATCATATTGTTCCATAAGATGAATCTACTTGACATCACTCTCTAAATATTAATGTAAGAGCAGCCTAATGTGCTCCTTTCCTGCAGAATATGTTGCTAAACTGGCATGGTGTACAGTACTATACTGTCAGAGAGCATCAAGATTATATACAGTTGCAACATGGCTCTAATGTCAGATGACCCAATTGAGATCAGTGAAGCTGTTGGCAATCTGCGGAAGTTGCTGAGAGATCCCCAATAGGGTGATAGAGCGGTAGAGTCCCAATTGTCCCAGGTATTCTGCTATGTTACTTGATAAATGGAGTATGCACTTTCTCGATTAGAGTCATAGATAGAGTCATACAGTGTGGAAACAGGCCTGTTGGCCCAACTTGCCCACACCAGTCAACAATGTCCCAGCTACACTAGTCCCACTTGCCTGCGCTTGGTCCATATCCCTCCAAACCTGTCCTATCCATGTACCTGTCTAACTGTTTCTTAAACGATGGGATAGTCCCTGCCTCAACTACCTCCTCTGGCAGCTTGTTCCATGCATCCACCACCCTTTGTGTGAAAATGTTACCCCTCGGATTCCTATTAAATCTTTTCACCTTCACCTTGAACCTATGTCCTCTGTTCCTCTATTCCCCTCCCTGGGCAAGAGGCTCTATGCATCTACCCGATCTATTCCTCTCATGATTTTGTATACCTCTATAAGATCACCCCTCATCCTCCTGCACCATGGAATAGAGACCCAGCCTACTCAACCTCTCCCTATAGTTCACACCCTCTAATCCTGGCAACATCCTCGTAAGTCTTTGCTGAACCATTTCAAAGTTGACAATATCTTTCCGATAACATGATGCCCAGAACTGAACACAATATTCTAAATGCGATCTAATGGACCAACATCTTATACAACTGCAATATGACCTCCCAACTTCTACACTCAATACTCTGACTGATGAAGGCCAAAGTGCCAATAGCCTTTTTTGACCACCTTATCCACCTGCGACACGACCTCCAATGAACCATGCACGTGGTACAAACTAACACTGTGATATTTAAATTGTTTCTCATGGACTCTTGTTTAAGCAGGAATTGCGTTCACCATGTTATGATTATTAAAGGTACATCAATCACATTGCAGTTTGGTGTTGGATTGGACATCCTAGGCCCTGTGTAATATGATCAATTTGCCAAAGAGTATTTAAAAACATTGGCTGAAGAAACAAAAGGCAATGCTTCTCAATCAGCTGAGATCAGCAGAAAGGTAAATTGTGACCATTTGTTTATCAATAAATACTTATGAAGTTAGCCAGTTAACCTTGGCTTGATATTTTAAAATGTCTACAGCAAAAGCAACTGTTCGATACATGAAAATATTTATTTCAGCTTCATACAATTATTTCTGTAACTCTCTAACATTTGGGGTACTCTCACGTAGCCTTTATATGGGAGTGAATCATTATAGTGTATCGCAATGGCATGTTTTTGGAGCAAATGCGATGCATTGGCAAGTTGTCTGCAGATATTGTGGCATTACTGTATGTACGTGTATCCATGTGCATGTACTTAAGGGGCTGTCCCACTGCGGCGATCTAATCTGCGAGTTTAGAAGAGTTTGCCCTCGACTCAAACTCGCAGCATGGTCGACACGTGGTCCTAGGAAGTCCTATGAGGTCACTGAAACTCTTCTTCATGCTCAAGGGAGGTTCCCGCATACTCGTGGCCTCAGCTAGGTCGCGGAGACATTTTCAGCATGTTGAAGAATTTTCCGTGAGTAAAATTTGGTCGACATGGTTCTTTTTAACTCGTAGTGCAATGGAGTGGGGTCGCTATGTAGTTACAGGCAGTCGAGGGCAGCCGTAGACAATCTCCTTCGCTGACCGGGCATTTTGATTGGCTCATTGGAGTTTTCAAAACCAAGTAGGTAAAATGCCTGCTAAACTTTATTATACTTCATAAAAGTGTCTCCACTCCTTCTCCCCACCTTCTTTCTCCCTTCTCTCCCCTTTTCTCCCCTTCTCTCCCTCTCTCTCCCCCTCTCTCCCCACCCCCCGTGCTCTCTAAAGGACTTACTATACATTTTGCAGCCGTCTTTTACCTTCCTCTTCATCGCGGGTGTGAGTTTCAGACAGCGCCCCCCCACCTTTGCGATGTGTTTGTGTGTGTGTGCGGTCGGTTGATCCAGCTCGCGGTTTCAACGCAGACGTTCGATCCGGCTCAAGGTTTTCCAGGTGAGTGCCTTTGAGCTTGACATCGAAGACACTCTTCTTAACTCGCGGATTAGGTCGCTGCAGTGGGACAGCCCCTTTATGTTGTTTGTGTGTGTAATTACAAAATAGGTTTCCAGGACTAATCAAAGATACAATTATGCACCTAAGAACGTATGAAGATAGGCAGGAGTAGGCCAATCCGCCTCTTAAGCCTGTT
Organism: Okamejei kenojei; assembly: GCA_035221665.1. Lineage (NCBI taxonomy): Eukaryota > Metazoa > Chordata > Chondrichthyes > Rajiformes > Rajidae > Okamejei > Okamejei kenojei. Next base: position 112,106,640 of record CM069133.1, on the reverse strand, counting down.
CCACTATTCAGCATGAACATGTCAGTTCTTGTTTTCAACACCATTTCCCAGCACTCTTCCTTTAAATCCTTGCGTCCCTTGTAGTTTAAGTGTCTATCACTTTCAACTTGAACATATTCAATAACATTACCTCCATAGCCCACTGGGGGAGATAATTCCTTGATTCACAACCCTCTGAGAGAACAAATTCCTCCACATCTCCATCTGAAATAGGTAATCCCTTATTCTGAATCCATGCCCCTTAGTTCCAGTCACACCACTAGGGGAAACATACACCCTGTCAATACCACTCAGGACCTTATATGCTTCATCAGCATAAATGGCCTGTCCCACTTGGCGATTTTTTTCGGCAACTGGCATCATCCATCATTGACTGATGTATCAGGTCACCGAAAAATTCATGGCGTGATGACGTATGACGCGTTGGTGACGCAGCGTTATGACATATGACGTGTGGTGTTTTTTCAAGTGTCGCAACGTTTTTTTGTCGCCACTGGAATTTGATATGTTGGAAATCTTTTGGCGACACTGATATGAAGCCGGCAATCTCTGAAAAAATCGTCAAGTGGGACAGGCCCTCACGACATCTCCGCTCAGTCTTCTAAACACAATTGGTTTTCGGCCCATCTTGCTAAATCTTTCTTTATACACTGAACCCTTTCGCCTCAGGAATCCACCCAGTGTACATTATTTTGCACTACTTCAAGTGCAAGTACTGTGCATCCTTTTTTTAAATAGGCTACATGCAGTACTCCAGCACCGGGTTCCATTAGTTTCAATCTAATGTCTAAAAATCGAAACAAAACTGTGAGCATTTGTGTTTAGGCACAAGTAGACATCGCCCAATTTGGAATGGCCTTCAAGAACAGTGTAAGATTTTAACTGACATCTTGACCCATTAGGAAGGCTGTTAGGTGAGTCAAAGAAAAGACAAGGTGTCCGAACGAGTGCAGTCCTTCTAGATCTCTCATAGGTAGGAGTCAAATAAAATAAATATGGATCACAACCAGACTGGGAGTTCTGAATAATTCTTCCAGGAAGTTGCTGAGGAGGCAGCAACAGTAGTGCCTTTCAAGAGATTTTTAGATAGGCACACAGATATACAAGGAATGGAGGGATGTGGAGCACATGTAGGCAGAAAGGATTATTTCATTAGGCAACATGTTGGACGTGGACATCGTGGGCCGGAGGGCCTGTTCTTCTGCAGCACTGTTCTATGTTTTTTGAAATGCAGAGCTGGAAGATGTATGCAGAAGGTCAGGCTGGGCATGTGTTCAAAGGAAAGGATAAAGAAAAACAGGGGAGGGGGGAGGGACAGGGGGCAGGGATTGGTGGGACAAACAGGCTGAGCAAAATTATCTTCTGTGGATGCAAAGGCAAGCTTGCCAAGAAGGCAAGCTTGTGAGGCAGTCAATCCTTTTTGTTTCTGTGATTATTATATAATATTGGAGCATTAACTTCTGGATATCTGCTATTTTTGCCATTTTCCCCCATTTCCCCGTATCTTCGCCCCTTCCTTACGGCCTACCAACGGGACTGGAGCGGCGTTTCCTGCCGGGACCGGCCAGGACTTCCGCTTCAGTGGCGGCACAGTGCTGAAACTCCACCACGGAGCGGGCGATGCCTTACCCGGGTCGCCGTGCGGTGGGCTCCGGACTGCTGAGACCGCCAACTCCAACATCGTGGAGCTGCGGTCTGTGGGGAGTCAAGCTGCGGGGCGGCGCTGAACTTTAAACTCCGCGGAGCCTGGGAACTCTTGCCGAGGTCACCAGTGTTCGAGCTCCGACCAGCATGGCCTGTGGACTTCGGGAGCTGCCGTCTCCGGTGAGGAAATGGCCGTTCCAGACACTCCAAGCCGCTGAGAGGGTTCTGCCGACGCCGGAGTTCCATCATCCGGCAAGAGGGCCTGAAGCATCGGGCTGCCGTAGCGGCAACTGCGGAGGCCTCAATAGGCCTGACCATGGGTGAACAGGGGATAGGACTGGACTTTGCTGCCTTCCCTCACAGTGGGAACCATTGTGGGGGAATGTTTTTATGTTTATTGTTACATTCTTTAATGTTACGTCTTATTTTTATTGGTGTGCGGCAAATGGCAACTCGAATTTCACTACACCAATTGGTGTATGTGATAATAAATGTATTTTGTACCTTGTACCTTTAATTGTGGCTGTTTCAACCAATTAAATAACACCCTATAATTAGCTAAGGTTGGGAATTCTTCTTTGTGTTCTTATATCAATATATAATTAAGAAGGTGGGGCCATAAAAGGCAGAAACATGGTACAATAGACAATATACAATAGGTGCAAGAGTTTGCCATTCGGCCCTTCGAGCCAGCACCATCATTCAATGTGATCATGGCTGATCATCCACAATCAGTACCCTGTTCCTGCATTCTCCCCATATCCCATGACTCCGCTATCTTTAAGAGCCCTATCTAGCTCTCTCTTGAAAGTATCCAGAGAACTGGCCTCCACCGCCCTCTGAGGCAGAGAATTCCACAAACTCACAACTCTCTGTGTGAAAAAGTGTTTCTTCATCTCTGTTCTAAATGGCTTATCCCTTATTTCTAAACTGTGGCACCTGGTTCTGGATTCCCCCAACATCGGGAACACATTTCCTGCCTCGAGCATGTCCAAACCCTCAATAATCTTATATGTTTCAATAAGATCCCCTCTCATCCTTCCAAATTCCAAAGTATACAAGTCCAGCTGCTCCATTCTCTCAGAATATGACAGTCCCGGCATCCCAGAAATTAACCATGTGAACCTACGCTGCACTCCCTCAATAGCAAGAATGTCCTTCCTCAACTGCACACAATATTCCAGGTGTGGTCTCACGAGGGCCATCTGCAAATTTGCTAATGTTACTTTGAATCCCTCCATCTAAAGCATTGATGTATATTGTAAATAGCTGCGGTCCCATCACCGAGCCGTGCTGTACTTCACTAGTCACTGCCTGCCATTCTGAAAGGGACTCGATAATCCCTACTTTCTGTCTGCCAACCAATTTTCTATCCATGTCAGCACTCTACCCTCAATACCATGTGCCCTAATTGTGTCCACTAATCTCCTATGTGGGACCTTATCAAATGCTTTCTGAAAGTCCAGGTACACTACATCAACTGGATCTCCCTTGTCCATTTTCCCAGTTACATCCTCAAAAGATTCCAGAAGATTAGTCAAGCATGATTTCCCCTTTGTAAATCCATGCTGACTCAGACCGATCCTGTTACTGCTACCCAAATGCACCAGCATCTTCCGCCAGCCAGCACCGACGTCAGGCTAACTGGTCTATAATTCCCTGTTTTCTCTCTCCCGTCTTTCTTAAAAAGTGGGATAACATTAGCTACCCTCCAATCCACAGGAACTGATCCTGAATCTATTGAACATTCGTAAATGATCACCAATGCTTCCACGATTTCTGGAGCCACTTTCTTAAGTACCCTGAGATGCAGACCATCAGACCCTGGGGATTTATCAGTCTTCAGTCCCATCAGTCTACCCAACCCCATTTCCTACCTAATGTGGATTTCCTTCAGTTCCTCCATCACTCCAGATCCTCTGGCTATTAGTACATCAGGAAGTTTGTTTGTGTCCTCCTTAGTCAAGACGGATCCAAAGTACCAGTTCAACTCATCTGCCATTTCCTTGTTCCCCATAATAAATTCACCTTTTTCAGTCTTTAAGGGTCCATCTGGTCTTAACTAATTTTTCCTCTTCACATACCTGAAGATGCTTTTACTATCCTCCTTTATATTCTTGGCTAGCTTACCTTCGTACCTCATCTTTCCCCCCACCCCCGTATTGCCTTTTTAGTTATCTTCTGTTGCTCTTTAAACGTTGCCCACCCCTCTGGCTTCCCGCTCATCTTTGCTATGTTGTACTTCTTCTGTTTTATATTTATACTGTCCCTGACTTCCCTTGTCAGCCACGGTCGCCCCTTACTCCCCCTGGAATCTTTCTTCCTCTTTGGAATAAACTGATCCTGCACCTTCTGTATTATTCCCAGAAATACCTGCCATTGTTGTTCCAGTCTTCCCTGCGAGGATATCTTTCCAGTCAACTTTGGCCAGCTCCCCCCTCATGGCCCCACAGTCCCCTGTGTTCAACTGTCAAGAGTCAAGAATGTTTTATTGGCACCTCCGAATTACCCTTCTCCCTCTCAAATTGTAGATTAAAACATCATATTATGATCACTACCTAATGGCTCCTTAACCTCAAGTTCCATTATCAAATCTGGTTCATTATACAACACTAAATCCAGAATTGCCTTCTCCCTGGTAGGCTCCAATACAAGCTGCTCTGAGAATCCATCACGGAGGCACTCCACAAACTCCCTTTCTTGGAGTCCAGTACCAACCTGATTTTCCCAGTCTACCTGCATGTTGAAATCTCCCATAACAACCGTAGCATTACCTTTCCACATGCCAATTTTAACTCTTGATTCAATGCACCCTATATCCAGGCTACTGTTTGGGGGCATGTAGATAAGTCCAATTAGGGTCTTCTTATCCTTATAATTCCTTAGTTCTATCCATACTGACTCCACATCTCCTGTTTCAATGTCCCCCATGCAAGGGGCTGAGTTTCATTCCTCACCAACAGAGCCACCTCACCCCCCCCGCCCACCTGTCTGTCTTTTCAATAGGATGTATACCCTTGAATATTCAGTTCCAAGCCCTGGCCCTCTTGCACCATGTCTCTGTAATTCCCACAACATCATATTTTCTAACTGAGCCTCAAGCTCGTCCACTTTATTTCTTATACTTCGCGCATTCATATACAACACTTTGACTTCGGTATTCATCTTCTCTAACTGCTCACTATTGGCCCTGACCTTACTCTCTTATCCATTCTCGAACTTTCTTTCCTATTAATTCAGGAGTCTTTTGTAACTTTTCCTATACTCACCTCCCTTTTATCTCCATCTTTATACTCCCAATTTGTCAATCCCTCCACCCCCCCCCCCCCCCCCCACTATTTAGTTTAAACCCACACATGTAGCCCTAGCAAACCTGCCTGCCAGAACGTTGGTCCCCCTCCAGTTAAGGTGTAACCCATCCCTTTTGTACAGGTCACCCCTACCCCAGAAGAGACCCCAGTGGACTATAAAGCTAAATCCTTGCTCCCTGCACCAGCCCCCCAGCCACACATTCAGATCCACTATCTCCCTGTTCCTGCCCTCAATAGCACAAGAGGCTGGAAGCAATCCAGAGATAACCACCCTAGAAATCCTGCTTTTCAGTCTTCTTCCTAACTCTCTAAAGTTGTGTTGCAGAACCTCCATCATCTTCTTCCCGATGTTATTTACTACTGCCAGCTGTTCACCTTCCCTCTCGAGGATGTTCTGAAGTCGGTCTGTGATGTCTTGTACCTTGGCACCAGGGAGGCAACAGACCATCCTTAAGTCTCAGCTGCTGCCCCAGAATCTCCAGTCCATACCTCGGACAATGGAGTCACCCACCACTATAGCTCTGCCTGATGTCGGTCTCGCCGGTCGAGTCTCATCGCCTGGGTTGGAGCCACCAACCTGTCCACCTGTCGTACTGGAATCATTGTCTGCCCGACAGCACCCAAAAGGGTGCACCTATTTTCATTAGCGACAGTCTCCTGCACTCCTCGTTCTCACAGTCATTTTCCTTCACTCTTCCTGTAGCCTTGGCGTGACAATCTTACTGTAGGTTGCTTCTCCAGTGCCCAACACTGTCCTTCAGTTACCACAGTTGTAGCAGCCAGAGGCACCATCAGTGTCCCTGGCCTCCCACATCCTGCAAGCATCACACGGAATTATCTTAGCCGTCAGGTCTTCACCGCGTCCCGTCCTCTCCACCTTTTTGCGCAACCTCCTCTCATCAGTCTCCTCGCCTGACATATTTGACTGCACTGTTGCTATCTTCTTTCTTTGAGATTCCTCTAACTATAACATTTCATGCTATAGTGATATCCAATACTGAAAGAACATCACCTGGAATATCATGTTACTGCTGTCAATTAAGAGATTGTTGGACTTAGAGGAAGGACCACTTGTTGGAACCGATCCGACTGGACTTGCATGTTACTGCAGCCAGAAAGAAAGGGTTGTTTCTCTGGAGAGATGGAATGGGTGACATTTCGGGTCGAGACCCTTCTTCGACCCGAAAAGTTACCCATTCCTTCTCTCCAAAGACGCTGCCTGTCCAGCTGAGATAATACAGCATTTTGTGGTCTTTAATGGACTTTACAAGATGGCTCAATCAACCAAAAGAGGTTGAATGTATAGTCAATAGAGACAATCATTACTGCCATTTTTTGGGCATGTTTATTGTCCTTGTGGCCACAGTCATTCCCATTTTTATTTAAACATTGGGCATAATTTTGTCCTGAGTTAAAGTAGTTAGTTTGATCATTATACTTTTTTTTAATAGTTGAACGAGTAACTTAGGTTTCAATCTTTGGTAAATAAATAATTTCATTTTGGATTTAACTGTGACTGAATCAATATTTTCATAAATCATGTGCCTGAGCTAAATAAATCAAAGCCTAGACTTACAATGCCAACTGTTTTAGACTGCCTCATTATTTCTTTCCAAGCAAATATGTTGGTCAGTTGCTAGACAAAGCAATCTTCTGCTGAACATTATCTTATTTGATGTAGGTGGTCCTTGATTCCACTGCAGTTGTGTGGCCAAGTGAGATTTGCAGACTCTGCCCCTGGGATATAACACTTCAATGATGAGCATTACCATTCTAAATTTCTAAAGGGTCTGACATTATCTTCTGGTACCTTCAGCAAACCCAAAATGTGGCTCTTTTAGTGAATTAAGCTATTTCTCCCAGAGATGTACGTAATGGCCACGAAAGAACAACAACAAATGTCCAGGAATATTTTTAGAAGGCAATCTTATCCTGTAAAACTTAGGCTGCAACTTGACAGGGCAGGGATTTCACTGGATGGAGCTCTATCCAGGAAAAGACAACAATGTTTATCCCGCTATGGGCACTTGGGCATCTCATTGCAATCTCTTGGTGTAAAAAAGGCTTTGCACATCAATAAAGATTAAATGCCACCTGATAAAAGGATCATCAATATATATTTATTTTACTTCAGAAACAACTATTGGCATAATTTTTTTTAATTAATCTAAAATCCGGTTGGTACTTTTTGTGTAAATTGACAGGGGAGATTCAGTGCTGATTCTCCAAGTCTGTGATATGCATGGAGGCTGCTGGGCATGTAGAGTGATGTCAACTGGTGAGCACTGCACTCGCTTTTTAATACAAATTTACTTCCATACTGGATTTAAATGTTGCAGCTGCAGTGTTGAGATAACAGCTCATGCCACTAGATTGTTAGGCCACCTACCTGGGCTGTTAGTCAAGTAACATAACCAATAAGCTGCTACACAATGCTCAAAACGATTTATTTTTATCCCCCATACAATAGGTTGGGGAAGTTCCTAAATTAGTTTTCTACCATGCTTGGTGGACAGTCCAAATGTCTGTGCAGAAGTCAACTGTCCCCTCACTCTCATCTTCCTCTGAAATCACTCGGCTTTTCTCAACATATTTGCTTTTCATTAAGAACATAGACAACAAGAATATAAGAAAATAGGTCACCTGGCCTCTCAAGTCTGCATCCTCATTCAAGATGAATTCCAAGTTATATTTAAGAGGGAGTTAGATGTGGCCCTTGTGGCTAAAGGGATCAGGGGGTATGGAGAGAAGGCAGGTACAGGATACTGAGTTGGATGATCAGCCATGATCATATTGAATGGCGGTGCAGGCTCGAAGGGCCGAATGGCCTATTCCTGCACCTATTTTTCTATGAACATGGCTGATCTACCCCAGCTAACGACTTCAGTTCTATGCCAGTTTCCCATAACCTTCAATTCCTCGATGTTTTAAAACTGTATCTGCTTCCACTTTGATTATTTCTAGTGATCTTGGCTCCACAACCTTTTGGGATTGAAAATTACAAAGATTAACTACCCTCCGCAAGAAGAAATTTCTATGCACCCCAGTATTAAATAACCAGCCCCTTACAGAGTCATAGAGCTATACAGCCATGCAGCTGTGCAGCGCACTAACAGGTCCTCATCACACCTTGGCATACTGGTATACTGGGCTGGCTCCATTTGCCTGCATTTGGCCCATTTCTCTCTAAAGCTTTTCTATCCGTGTGTCTGTCCAAATCTTGAATTCACATCCCCATGTTTGTGACATATTGATATTTATACGGTTATGCCCCCTTAACGATTTTATATATTTCAATAAGATCATCCCTCAATTTTTAGCACCTGCCTTAGGAGTCAACATCATGGAATGGATAATTATCAATTGGATTGATTACTGCTTCAAAATGGCCTATGGAATCTTTCTTTTCCATCCCGTTTCTAGTCAGGATAATTAATCATCTTTTAGTTTATTAGCTTTCCCACTACAGGAGACACATAGAACAACTCGTTGTTGCAGCAACGGCCTCTCATCAAGACCAAGGAACTAATTTTTAACTTCAGAAAGGGGAAATTGGGACACAACGCACCAGTTTTCACTTGTGGGCCCGTGGTAGAGAAAATTAGCAACATGACCTGGTACAGCTATTGCAACGCACAGGAACTCAAGAAGATACAGAGAGAGCTGGACTCAGCCTGATGCAACATTGGCACAGCCTCCCCAACATTGAAAGGATCCATATGATGTCCTGCTTCAAGAAGATCACATCTATGATCAAGGAATCCCAACCATTCGACAGGAGGTACAGATACCTGAGGTGACACACCACCATGATCCTGAACCAACACTTCTACCTTGACAACGGAACACTATGGGCCACCTCTTGCACTGCCATAGACTTGTTTTTTTTCTAATATTGTTTTGCATTAATTTCTAGTTGTTTTATCGTCATTATTTTACAGTCTGCAGAATTTTATGTTTAATTTATGTATAATTTGTGTCTGTGTGTTTGTCTGAATCTATGTCTGTGCTGCTGCTGAAAGCAAGATGCTGATTGTCCCTGTACCGCATCGTGCTTGCGTGTGTGATAGTTCTACTCAAGCTCTACTCAACTTGATTTGATTTGACTTGACTCTTTAGACGTAATGAATTGTTCCAAACTTCAGTTAGTAGAGAATAATCATAATCAATCTTTCTTCACAGCAGAATCTTCTTAACTTGGGAAACTATCCACTGATTCTGCAGTATAGCACTTCAAAGGAGAATGTGTCTACTTAGGAACAAAGTCCAACGCTTCATATGTTCGCTGCTGGATTCCTTTATCCACATATTCTTCCTTGCAAAAAAAACAATATTTTATTTCCTTTACAACAGACTTTGTTTTCCTTTATTTGTGAACTTGCATGTTAACTTTTAGTATTTTATAATAATAATAATAATAATAAATGTATTTGTACAGCACATTTAAAAACAACTCACGTTGACCAAAGTGCTTTACATCAGTGCAGGTACTAATTTGATACATACAACGATAGACAGACCTAACAATACATACATAAACTGTTTACAGCTCCCCTCGGAGGGGCTCAAAAACGCTAGGGAGTAGAAATAGGTTTTGAGTCGTGACTTAAAGGAGTCGATGGTGGGAGCAGTTCTGATGAGGAGTGGGATGCTATTCCACAGTCTAGGTGCTGCAACACAAAAGTGCGGTCACCGCTGAGCTTAAACCTAGACCACAGGATAGTCAGTAGCCCCAAGTCGGCCGACCTGAGGGACCTGGAAGTAGAATGGTGAGTTAGAAGATTTTTGATAGGGGGTGGGGGGAGCCTGTTAAGGGCTTTGTATACGTATAGGAGGATCTTAAAGTTGATTCTGTACTGTACTGGGCCCCGGTGGAGAGAGGTCAAGAGCGGGGCGATGTGATCCCTTTTATGTAGCAACCAGATCAGAATTATCTGCACACCAACATTTTCACTAAAACAAAAAATGCCGGAAATATTTAGGTCAGAGTTTTCGGTTTTTATTTGAGATTTGAGCATCCATAAGTCTTTGATATTTTGTCTAACATTTACGAGTTTTCCACTGTTTACAATAGTTTGTTTTTATCTTTTATTAATTGCTTTGTCATATTTTTACACTTCATGTTACACATATGTCACCTTTTTGGCTACTCATTTAATTTCCACATTTTTCCACACTTCCTTAAGGCTCTTTCCCTCGCATATTGTACCATCAGCAAACTTTACTACAATACATTCTGTCCTTTCATTTAAATCAGAATATAGAATATACTGTAAATAGCTAAAGGCCCAGAATCAACCCTGTGGTACCTCACGAGCAAAATGCTGCAAACCTGGGGAAAAGTGTTCATTTCTGCAACGTTTTCTGCCCTTGTGTCTTTTGTTCATTTGATTCTCAAGCCTTGAACCTTTACAAACCATAACAACCTTTTCTGTGGTGCCTTTTGAATGCCACTTGCTCTGCTCTCTGCTATCCTAAATCCAAATATAGCTTATTAATTTATTCTCTCCTTATCTATTCTGCTGGTTACATCCCGAAAGAAAACTGTTGACTTTGTCAAACATGATTTTGCTGCCACAGAAGCATGTTGACTTTGCCTAATCCTATTATAATTTTATAAGTGTGCTGCTACTACATCCTTAAAAGATTTCAACATTTTCCCGATAAGTAATGTCAGGCTAATTGGCCTGTGCTTCCCCATTTCTCTCCACTCCTTTCTTGAATAGAGGTGTTACATTTACTTCCGCCCAATCTGATGAGTTTGATCCAACCAGCACTTGTAGGCATATGTTGTTCCTTGATAGTATTTTGTCAACTATTTGCTAAGCCAAGCCTCAAAAGGTAATTCCCAACAGAAAACAGTACATTTTAGCATACAGGAAGAGTGTGGAGAATCTGAAGAGGAAGCAATTCACAGCCAAGGTTTTCAAATATACAATTAACAGTTTTGATGAGTTGTAAATGTGTCTTCCATGGTAAAGTTATTAATAATTCTGTTTTGAAAGCAAAGTATTAAATTTTAAGCATGTTTTATGGTCATCAAGGATTTGAGTGCTGCTGAGTGCAGCACTCTTTCCATGCTTCTTACTGTTACTCTGAGGCATTCTATCAGTGGGTATAATGTTTAATTATTTAACTGGATAATAGTGCAGATGGCTAAGGTGTCAGTTAAACTGCTAAGTGTAGATGTATTTTCATTCAATTCTGACCATCTAGTCTTCAATAGTCATGGTGTCATAGTCACCTGTCCCACCTATTTGGATTTGGCCCAGATCCCTCTAAACCTATCCTATCCATGTGCCTGTCTTAATATTTCTTAAACATTGTGATAGTACCTGCCTCAACTACCTCCTCCGGCAGCACATTCAAAATACCTACCGCCTTTGGTGTGGTTGCCCCTTCAATGCCCCTCAGGTTAAATATTTCCCCCCTCTCCTTAACCCTATGTCATCTGCTTCTTGATTCCCCTTATCTGGGTAAAAGACTGTGCTTTTAAAGATCCTTTGAAGATCTTATACACCTCTATTAGATCACCCCTCTGTCTGCAAGGAATATCCTTATGATTGATGAGTAGAAGAGTCAAATAGTCACATGTTGCTAAGCATCCGCCAGTTTCCCCTGTGGGATTAAGAATGAGACCATCCCAGACTCTGTCTAGATTACACTCCTTTGCAAAATAACTGAGGAGATATCCATGGTTCCATATTCAGCTTGACTGAAGCAAAGGTTGATAAATAAAACAATGGTAAGTCAATCTAACAGTAAAACACTCTTGACTTTTTTTGTGCAATTCTGTACTTCTGGCACAGAACATGTTGACATCATTCTCTCATTTGTAAATGTCATTCTGAGTCACAGCTCTGCTACCTCTCAGCTGCATTTCCTTCTGTCTGTGTGGCTTTCATGTCTCTTTGGAATTCTTTTTGTATCATTTTGGGTGTGATGATTCTGGGTCCAGCCAGCAGAAAACTATGTCAAATCGATGATTGGAATTTTATTACCTACTGAGCTTGTTTCATTTCTTGGTGCCACACCTAAATCACCTGTTGAGAAACTAGTCAAAACTCGACAAAAATGCTAGAGTAACTCAGCAGGACAGGCAGCATCTCTGGAGAGAAGGAATGGGTGATGTTACGGGACGAGACCTTACTTCAGACTGAGAGTAGGGAGAAAAGGTTTTGATGGAGAGTTGGGGAAACTCATTCTCTTTGCCCATCTCCTTTCTGACTTTGGAAACAAGGAACTCAAGATGCTGGTTTACAAAAAAAGTCATAAAATGTTGGAATAACTCGGTGGTACACAAAAGGCTGGAGAAACTCAGCGGGTGCAGCAGCATCTAAGGAGCGAAGGAGATAGGCGACGTTTCGGGTCGAGACCCTTCTTCAGACTGGTCAGGGATCAGGGAAACGAGAGATATAGACGGTGGTGACGTTTCTAACTCGGTGGGTTAGGCATCATACCTGGAGAACATGGATAGGCAATGTTTTGGGTCGGGACCCTTCTTCAGACTGATTGTAAGAGAGCTGTAAGAGAGGAGGGGCAGGACAAAGCATTGCTGGTGACTGCTGAACACAGACGGGGTGGGTTAGATAAGCAGATGGTTGGACAAAGATCAGAGATGAAAGAAAACAGGTGTGAGATTTTACTTCGAAGGCACATGAGTGATTCCGTGAAGAACCCCGCCAATCCGCACGCGTGCCATTACGTCGTTTGCATAGCGAAGCACCGGACTGGCAGGCGAATCGTTCCTGCCAGCGGTAAATTTAAACTACAGGTAAGTTTTGTTTTCTTACCTGGTGTTGATTTTCTTGCAGGAACCCCTTTTACAGAGGTTTTCCTGCTCGATATTTTCGCGAGGTCTGACGAGGTGAACCGGCTATGAACTGTGGGGACACCCCGGTTCCGACCGTGGAAGCGGGTAGCTGGTGAATGTCGGGCTCGCGATCGCAGTCACTGATAAGACGGTCAGTGACTTCCAGACGCTGTGGTCCCCGGGGAGGTGAAATCCACAGACTGCAGTGGTCCCCAGGATATGGAGTAAAACCGACCAGAATGGCCAGCCCTGGTGCCGGGAGGGTTCCCTCCGGTAATGTATAAAATTTGGAGGTTGGCCAGGATGGAGCTCCTATGGAGAGGGGGCTCCATCTAGATACACTAGCAGGAGTTGTGTCAGCGCGGGGCTATGGGAGAGCCCGCACCAGCAGCGCTTTGCACAGGGCTGCTTTATGTTCATTCTGAGTCTGTGTCAGCGCGAGGCTATAGATAAAGCCCGCGCCAGCAGCGCCTTGCACAGGGCTGCTTAATATGGATGTCAAGTCTGTGGCAGTGCCGGCCTATGGGAGAGCCCGCGCCAGCAGCGCCTTGCACAGGGCTGCTTAATGTGGATGCTGAGTGTATGGCAGCGCCGGCCTATGGGAGAGCCCGTGCCAGCAGTGCCTTGTAACAGGGCTGCTTAATGTCTCCTTCTTGGAAGAGGAGAGCATGCCGGGTCAGTGTAAATCTGACGCCGAGTCTGAGGAGCATACCCCAAGGGATGAAGGGCACATGTCAGAGGTCCCATTCCTGGCAGCAAGGTTTGCCATCCCAACACGATACAGTGAACACCGCTATCAGGTGGACATTGGAGCCTGTTCCGCCGAATCTTCTATTCAGGTAAGGCCTATTCAACAGACAAAACCTGGAGGCCAATCAAGGCCGACGACGAGAAAAGCTTGGGACAACACCCTACGTCTTCATCGGCAGTAAGAGGTTCACTGAACCTAGTGGCAGCATGAAGCTGGGCAGAGGTTCCACGCACCCTAATCTATGAGGTAACCAGGCAGATAGGTTAGTCTGGCACTTCCGAACCATGGATAAGGGTACCACTTACATGTTAGTAATACTTACACTTGGTTGTACAATACACAAATGGTGAGACATAGTCAACTACTTAGCGGCATCTAAACATTTAAAACTGCACAATATTAACATTCCAAGCAAGGGAATTGTGCCCAGCATTGTTTTAAAAGAAAGATGGTGGGAGCGGATTATTTTGGACCTGACAGGACAGTCCGTTTGTGCAGTATATGCACAATGGAAACATTCGCTACTGCCAGGCAATTGGTTTCCACAGGGTGTTATATGGCATGTATAGGCCTTAAGAATACATATTATTCAGTACCTATTCATAAAGAGTAACTGAAATTTAGCTGGATGGGGGAATTATGGCAATCCAAGCACTGCCTAATGGTTAACCTCAGCCCTAGATATTGGTTTCAGCTGTTACACTCATGGTTGAGAGATTGGTCTCATCCATCCAGCTAAATCAAAATTGGTACTGGTTAAAGTAATTGACTATTTGGGATACACAGTTAATTCAACTCATATGCTTGTGACTCTGCCCAAGGGCAAGAGATTAGATTTAATTGAAGGCTGCATCAAGCTCTTGGGGGAAGCAATCACCTTCAATTAGACCTGTGATCAACTTGATTGGTAAATTGATAGGTGCCTTTCCAGCTGTGCATTTAGACTTTTGCATACTGAAACTTACAGAGGGCGAAGGTACAGGCACTCAGGATACATGCAGGTCGTTTCAACCGGCCCATGCAATTTCCATTTGAATCAATCGCTGAAGTACCATACTGGAGTGTCGACCCGAAACGTTGCCTATCTCCTTCGCTCCTTAGATGCTGCTGCACCCGCTGAGTTTCGCCAGCCTTTTGTGTACCAACAAACATTTCAAATTGTTTTAGCAAAATTCTGATGGGAATACCTTCAGTTTGCAGACTGATGTTAGTGCACTAGGTTGGGGTGCTACTTGTACCATTTTAGCTGAGGAGGCACATGGAATAGGCATGAGGCATTTATTTCTCCAATCAGATGGAATTAATATTTAGAGTTTAGGAACAAGGCTTATTGTATGACCAAGCAGCACTTACATGTTCAGCTTCAGATTGACCACACCACGGTAGTGATGTATGTTAATGCCTACGGCCATACTAGCCTGAGCACGCCCGATCCAATCTGTTCTCGGAAGCTAAGCAGGCTCAGGCCTGATTAGTACTTCAAAGGTAGACACATGGGTGGAATCGTCGAAACCTCATTTGGCACGGATGCATTAAAAAGAATATTTGGATTTCAGCTGTCTATTTGGCAGGTGTATTCAATATGGTGGCAGACACCAGGTCATGCAAATTCAATGACAACACGGAGTGAATGTTCAATCATGATGTATTTAATGAACTTGTTCTTTGGTATGGGATGCCAGGTATCGATTTGTTTGCATCCAGACTCCATCACCAGGTACTGACATATGTTTCATGGGAACCAGATCCAGAGGCAGTAGCAGTCGATGCGTTCTCGCTACACGGGGGTGGAATGTTTATATGCATTTCCCCCCTTCTGCATCATCAGTCAGTGTTTGACCAAGATCAAGCAGGACTCTGCTTCAAGAGTTGGTGGTATTCGACTGGCCTACACATGGACATTATTACACAGCCTATTATGGTGGTTCCAAAATGTCATGAACTGTTGGTGCACCCTATGACAGGAGATCCTTACCTGTTGTATGATCATGTTAATTTATTCATTTGCAGATTTAAAGAGGACCATACCTGGGTCTGGGACTATCCAATCGTACTGTGGATGTCATCACATCGTCCTGGAAGGATAGTACAAAAAGCAATACATCTCTTATGTCAGGAAATGGGAGGAGTTTTGTTTACATGGGAACATTACATACCACACAGCTTCCATCCCAGATGTGCTTGAATGTCTGTCCAAGTTACATTTCGATGACGGGTGAACTATAGTGCCATCAATAGCGTCAGGAGTGCCGTGTCCTCGTACCTAAGCTGGGGGTAAGAACTTCAGTCTGTAGGATCTCATCCATAACATCCAGATTTATGAAGGGTGCTTTAATTCCAATTCCGCCAGGCCTAGGCACTCCGAAATCTGGGATGTGAGCATGGTACTGACACTGTTTCATCAATGGAGTACAGCCACATCCTTGTCATTGCCGAAGATTACCCTAAAGTTGGTTATGTTCATGGTGCTGGTTTCAGCGCAAAGAAATCAGACTTTGCTCGCACTGCGTCTGGACACGATGTCATCAGGAAATGACGTTATATTTTACATCTATGACCTAATTAAACAAAGCCGACAGGGATGTCAGGGTTCAAGTTTGTACTTCCAGCATATCCCATGGATTACGGCTGTGTGTAGTGGTGCACTTGAGGAGCTATATCAAGGTCACCAAGAGCCTCAGAGGCTCTGACGTAGCATTGTTTATTAGCCACAAAAAAGCCACATATGCAAGTGTCTGTTTGGACCATCTTAAGATGGCTGAAACTAGTGCTGGGTTGTGCAGCAGTTCATACTGACAATTTTAAATCTCACTCCACCAGGGGGGCATCAACGTCAGCAGCGAGGGCAATGGACATCCTTCTACACCATATCCTTGCGGCCGCAGGATGGTCAAATGAATTGACTTTCAAAGGTTTTATAAGAAACCACTTATTGAACCCGGGGATGTTCGCCCATTCCATTTTAAGTTCTGGTTCATAGCTTCTCCCTGGGAGAGAGGAGTCACTATTGTGTTTCTCTTGTTTATTTTGTGAATAAGGCAACATGTTAATCAGTACCATGTTTGACTGTATTACTAATTATTCACCTCTCCCAAGTCAACTGATACAGTGTGAGACGCCTGGATTTGGATCAGCGTGAAATCACACATCTTTGAAATCTTCACGGAATCACTCGCGTCACTCCGAAGTAAAATAGTAAGATTAAACGAGAACTTACCAGTTTGAAGTTTGAGTTACAATGAGCGATTAAGTGCCCACCACTCCCAACCCTCATATCGCAAAGCTCATCTGGTAGTTCTAAGTTTTTAATCTTAATATGTCACTTCAATTACTGTTATTCTGTGATTTCCCACCGCTGCTTTGAAGATTGATACGCGTGCGGATTGGCGGGGTTCTTCACTTAATCGCTCATCGTAACTCCTCATAAAATAAAGATCAAACTTCAAACTGGTAAGTTCTCATTTAATCTTACTATTAAAGGATGGAAGAGTTGAGAATTGTGAAGCCAAAGGAAAAATGTAGGTGGGGGGGAATAATTAGGTGTGAGGTCTGGTGGGGTTAAGGGGCGGGGCAAAAAAGGTGTCATGGGGAGAAAAATGGAGGGGGGTTGTTAGTGGTTACCTAAAATTGAGGAATTCAATGTTCATACCATTAGGTTGTAACTACCCAAGAGGAATATGAGGTGCTCTTCCTCCAGTTCAGTTTTGTTGCTGCCATATTTACTTGGTGGTGTACCTACACATCCCAAGTTCGTCAAGTTTTCTCCTGCCTGTCCGAGATATTTTTCCTCAGGGTGCTAGCTAATGCTGAAGAATTGTTCCGACTGCCGTTCTGTGAATTTTTTTAAACCGCTGGACAATTTCAGTGCTGGAGTAAAATAAAAATCCGCTTCTAATGCCGTCAATGCAGAAAACGGAATGGATCTCACGTACGGGACAAAGCAAGGTAAGTCGTTTATTTTTACATATAAACTTGCTTCTTAGGATGCCTTTAATCAAAATTTCACGTTGCGAAAAGGTGATTTAGGCCCCATACAAACCGGCAGGGTTTTTCCTGCCAATATGGGGTTTAAATTCACCACAAACCGCAACTTTCCAATCGATCGCGTTCCACAAAATCCCGCTCTCAAGATGATTTTAATGGCCATTAATTTATGGGAATTAAACACTAAATTCCTTCAATTTGGCCTATAAATTCATGACAATGAGATTTAAAAATCATGTTATATTGTGAATTCTTGTGTGAATGTTATTTGGACACTTAGGCTATTTAAAAATGTTAATATTTTCTTAAGAAATGGATAGATGTGTAGATCTAGTAATTGAATTTTGTAATTAGCTACAATTAGGTAACTGACTAATTATATGCTTTAATTTCAGGTAATCCAAGTAAGATTGTTTCATATTTGTTTCATAATCCATCAATCTATAATAACTGAACATTTATTTCAGTTCTCTAAATTTTTAAGAAAGTTATGGGCTTTTAACTGTCCTCGATCACAGCTTTTGTGTTAAGTCAATGGAAAAGCAATAGGGAACAGGATGCTAATTTCCGAGTATGAAAATGGCCATAACCTTTTTAATACTGAAGATATGAAAGTGAATTGGGTGTGAAATTAAAATTCTTTTTATGCTTTATCTGATGGGATAAATTGCAGACTTGATTTTTAAAATCTCAAAATTTTGTAACATTGCTACCAATTGAAATGAAAATAGTGGGATTCAAAAATTGGGGAGTCATCTGCAATTTCTTGACAATTAAAGTAAAAATTCAACCCTTAGAGAAAGAAAAGAGGAATAAATGAACCTGTGGAGGGGACCAGTATACCAAATATAATCCCCCTTGAAGCTTCACATCTTCCAAAGGAGAACATCAGTGAAAAAAAAGGACACAAAGTGCTGGAGTAACTCAACGGGTCAGGCAATATCTCTGGAGAAGATGGATAGGTGATGTTTCGGGTTGAGATCCTTCTTAAGACTGATTGAAGAAGGGTCCCAACGCAAAATGTAGCCTTTTCATGTTCTCCAGCGATGCAGTCTGGGGAGCATCTGAATAAACCAGCATCTGCAGTTTCTTGCTGTTAGAACTTCTATATAATTGGGGAGAAGTTGAAATTTCATTTATTCAGAATGTCTCCCAACCAGATTATTCCTTGTCTCCTTTCCCATCACTCACTGTTTCTTTAGTTGTGAGCGACAATAGTTTAAATGATCCTGCAAGCTTAAAGGGTGCAATTGAACTCAATACTCAGTTACTGCTTTAGCTATGTTCCAATGGCAGTGACAATGTTGGAAATAATCTTTTGTAGCTTTCTTACATAAAGCTAAGATGTTATTGGGAGAGCAGGGCTGACCTTTTATTGTTGCTCTTTGTGTTGGTCAAAAGTAATGCTCCATTCCCATCCCTCTTGTTCACCAGGGTGCTTTATCTTGCTGCCTAATTTAAACCACATGCACTTCATTCTTTAAACATGTTATTTACAGACAACCGCTCATATTTTTGCCATTCATCAATTGGGTTGGATCATCAAAACATAGCCAGAACTGTTATATTAAGACTAATCAATTTTAATTCCTATTTTCATAATCATGTTTCCATTAGATCACATTACACTCAATCTGAATTCTCTGCAATAAAATAGTAATTAACATAACCAAAACATTCTGGGATAGAATCTAGAGCTTCATAATCATATTATATTATTAGCCCTGTAATTTACAGTGGTCTCTGGTGATAGAGTGATATATCCATATACACCATCAATGGTCTATATCAACTCATATAATGAGTTGAGCCCATTTCTAATTCTGAAATGTAATTTAACAATTATTTCAGAGTACTTTTTGAAGCTTGAAGTGTCCCCTTTGCTGTACCTCTCCTAAACCCAGAGGAGAAATCTCTGCTCTACAGAGGTCTGTGGAGGCAAAGTCAGTGGATATATTTAAGGCAGAGGTAGATAGATTCTTGGTTAGTCAGGGTGTCAGTAGGTTATGGGGCGAAGGCAAAAAATTGGGTTAGGAGAGAAAGATAGATCAGCCATGATTGATGGGCCGAAAGGCCTAATTCTACTCCTATCACGTGAACTTATGATCTACAATTCTGTCTGGCTCCTGTATACTCCAGTGTTATTAGCTTCAGTATTAATGGGCAATGTAGAGGATGATTCTCACTGAGAAAGAACACGGCGAAAATTCAATGAGCGCCTCGGGCAGCTCATGTGAAGGGAAATAGACAGAAGACAATTCAGATTGGGACTTTTCTTCAGACTGAAGACTGAAGCCTGACCCAATGATCCAAAGTTGCCTCCAGCAGTTTGAATTTTTTTACTCGGGATTTGAGCATCTGCTGTCTCTTGTGTCTTCATGAAACATTAGTAGGTGATACAACACAATGGGGTGTGAAACATAAGGAACTGCAGATGCTGGAATCTTGAGCAAAACACTAACTGCTGGAGGTCATGCTGAAGAAGAGTCCAACCCAAAACGTTATCTGTCCATTCCCTCCACAGATGCTCCCTAACCCATTGAGTTCCTCCTGTACTTTGTGTTTTGATAATGATGTATGAACTACTTCATAATTTCCATGCTGGTTGATAAGCATATTGAGCTATAGTAAGCAGCCAGAGTTCAATTAGCAATTATAGTAATAGCTGGTAGGTTTGATATTTGGCCCATATCAGCAAATGCACTACTTTAATGTGAATGATTTAAATTATGGGGAGTATTTCAAAACAGATTGCTGGTTTTATTCTAGACAAAAGAAAGGAAGCCAGAAAGCGACTTAGTGACGTTTCCAATAGCAACAGTGAGACAGATATGGACGAAGTATCCTGGCAGAATAACAACTCCTTCAATCTGTTGGTTGCAATGCTCTATGGTTTTCAGTCACAGCGAGTTGTTCACAAGTTGGCACTGTCCATAGACACAACAACATATCAGCCTCCTTAATGAAGACAGGTTCATTAGATGGCCAGTATCAAAGGAAGAAAACACTGCGATAGCCCATCTCACTCATCATTTATAATAAATACATTTAATGTGGCTAATAATAAGGGTCTAGGATGATATTAACTCCCTTTTTGAGGCAACACTCCGTAGTAAATCCCTTAGATGAGTATCCCTTAAGGGGCTGTCCCACTCTAATTGGCGAGTTTATTAGAGTTTAAAAAAGTGACATGTTGAAGACCTCCTTCGACGATGTAGAATACCTCCTTCCACTATGTTGAAGACCAGCTTTGACTCGCTACGACTAACTTCAGGAAAATTGGACACTGAATAGTGGAGAGTGAAGACGACCTCCTTCGATCTCCTTCGACCTCCCTTTGACTATGATGAAGACTATCTACGAATACCTTTGACTACCTTCGACTACTCTCGATTACCTACGACTAACATATCGACCTACTACGACTAAACCTACGAATAAAAAAGTATCCATTTTTTCCATGGCGATCTTTTTCTACTCGGGGGCATTTTTTAACACATTGAAAAAAACGCCGCAACCTAGCTGAGGCCTCGAGTACGCAGAGACCACTCTCGAGCATGAAGGAGAGTTACGAAGACCTCCTACGACCTCGTGTCGACCATGCTGTGAGTATGAGTCGAGGGCAAACTCGCCGGAACTCGCAGATTAGGTCGCGCAAGTGGGACAGCCCCTTTAGAGATCCCTTACATGGTACTTGTAATAGACCGAGCAATGTGGGCGTGTGACATTAAGTCATGTATGTTTGACATTGAGTCATAGAAACATAGAAACACAGAAAATATGTGCAGGAGTAGGCCATTCGGCCCTTCGAGCCTGCACCTAAGTTGCATCAAAATGATACTAGTTGTCATGGTTGGGTAAATTTTCATAAATTCTGACGTTAGATCATACCTTCCAGTTCCAGTTGTTTCACAATGTCCATGAGAATGACCATCATCATCATCGCCTGCAGCTGCACGGCCTTCGTCCGCAAGTTTCACTGGTCCGACGTCTTGGGTGCCGTGTTTGTGTTGCAGCGACTTTGCTTTCCTGACTTTCTTCCACTTCTATCCACTTATCTGCACATTCTTGAGACTTCTTAAAGCTTTTTGCACTAAATGCAATGACCTTGCTATGGATTTCAATGACATATGTTGCACAGAAGACCAAAGAACCTTCCTCTGAATCTTCCGTCACACTAGCATCAGACAAAATACACTCCACCATGATCCCAGTGGGCTCCCCGCCTATCTAGGCTGAAACAAAGGGCGTGATTGGTCAATTGGCATCCAATCTGAGGAAAGACATTCTTGCCATAGAGGGAGTACAGAGAAGGCTCACCAGACTGATTCCTGGGATGTCAGGGCTTTCATATGAAGAAAGACTGGATAGACTTGGATGGTACTCGCTAGAATTTAGAGGATTGAGGGGGGATCTTATAGAAACTTACATCCTTCCCCGGGCACTTTCCCTTGCAACCGCAAGAAATGCAACACTTGTCCCTTCACCTCCCCCCTCCACTCCTTTCAGGGACCCAAGCAGTCCTTCCAGGTCCGACAGAGGTTCACCTGCACCTCCTCCAACCTCATCTACTGCATCCGCTGCTCCAGATGCCAGATGATCTATATCGGTGAGACCAAGCGGAGGCTTGGCGATCGCTTCGCCGAACACCTCCGCTCGGTCCGCAATAACCAACCCGACCTCCCGGTGGCTCAGCACTTCAACTCCCCCTCCCATTCCACATCCGACCTCTCGGTCCTGGGCCTCCTCCACAGCCAGAGTGAGCAACACCGCAAGCTGGAGGAACAGCACCTCATATTCCGCTTGGGGAGTCTGTATCCTTTGGGCTTGAATATTGAATTTTCTCAATTCTGTTAACCCTTGCTGTCTCCTCCCCTTCCCACCTCTCCCTCAGCCCTCGGGCCCTGGCATTCCCTCTATCTCTATCTCCCTCCCCCACCCCAGTCGCACCAGCTTCTCATTTTCACACCACAAACAGCTTACAATGGCTTGTTCCCTTTATCACCGATACTTTTTTGCATATCTTTCACTCATTGTTCCTTATCTCTCCACATCACCGTCTATATCTCTAGTTTCCCTGATCCCTGACCAGTCTGAAGAAGGGTCTCGACCCGAAACGTCGCCTATCTCCTTCGCTCCTTAGATGCTGCTGCACCCGCTGAGTTTCTCCAGCTTTTTGTGTACCCAAAATTCTTAAGGGGTTGGACAGGCTAGATGCAGGAAGATTGTTCCTGATGTTGGAGAAGTCCAGAACAAGGGGTCGCAGTTTAAGGATAAGGGGGAAATCTTTTAGGACTGAGATGAGAAAAACATTTTTTACACAGAGAGTGGTGAGTCTTTGGAATTCTCTGCCACAGAAGGTAGTTGAGGACAGTTCATTGGCTGTATTTAAGAGGGAGATAGATGTGGCCCTTGTGGCTAGAGGGATCAGGCGGTATGGAGAGAAGGCAGGTACGGGATACTGAGTTGGATTCACAACTCACAAAGGAGCTGTCTCAAGATGGATTTTGTCCCAGCCAGAAAGGGCCACTATTTCCAGGAGATGTGAAGAAATGGCAGGAAAAGGCCAGGTGACAAGGGGGTTGCAAGGGCTTGCAGCAGTCGTGAATATAGAGAGATGAAGAGGTTGTCTGAAAGGGATATCTATCCTTGTGGCAATGATTAATCCATTCAAAGACATCCATAACCAATTAGTCCGCATAGCATCTGGCTGTGTTACATCCAAGGATGTAACTGAGGATTACATCACTGCGTGGGAGAAGGGAGATGCAGTTTTCATCGCATACTCCAAAGATCGTCTCCAGGGCAGTGAAGATATGTTCAAGCCGCTAAAAAAGTAGAAAACAAAGACTTTCCAGTCAATGAATAAGGCAAATCAGTCTACATTCGAAGGAAAGGAAGTGGTTTTAAAGGCTGACAGAAATCTGTTTCACAGACTAGTGATCATCGCTAATGTACGGAAGCTTGCTATCCGTAACATGCTGACATACAACTTGGGCCCTCTTCCTCTCTCACTTGCTCATCCACATGGGTCACTTAACAAAACTGCGAAATCATCCTTGCTGCATTACATCGAATCGCAAGTACAACCATCTCCACAAATTAACATTCTGCTAGGGAGCATCTGGATTGTAGATGGCATGGCTATGGTGCAAGAACTGTCCCAGAGAAGTATTCCATCAACGGTACACAAAAAGCTGGAGAAACTCAGCGGGTGCAGCAGCATCTAAGGAGCGAAGGAGATAGGCGACGTTTCGGGTCGAGACCCTTCTTCAGACTGGTCAGGGATCAGGGAAACGAGAGATATAGACGGTGATGTGGAGAGATAAGGAACAATGAGTGAAAGATATGCAAAAAAGTATCGGTGATAAAGGGAACAAGCCATTGTAAGCTGTTTGTGGTCTGAAAATGAGAAGCTGGTGCGACTGGGGTGGGGGAGGGAGATAGAGATAGAGGGAATGCCAGGGCTCGAGGGCTGAGGGAGAGGTAGGAAGGGGAGGAGACAGCAAGGGTTAACAGAATTGAGAAAATTCAATATTCAAGCCCAAAGGATGCAGACTCCCCAAGCGGAATATGAGGTGCTGTTCCTCCAGCTTGCGGTGTTGCTCACTCTGGCCGTGGAGGAGGCCCAGGACCGAGAGGTCGGATGTGGAATGGGAGGGGGAGTTGAAGTGCTGAGCCACCGGGAGGTCGGGTTGGTTATTGCGGACCGAGCGGAGGTGTTCGGCGAAGCGATCGCCAAGCCTCCGTTTGGTCTCACCGATATAGATCATCTGGCATCTGGAGCAGCGGATGCAGTAGATGAGGTTGGAGGAGGTGCAGGTGAACCTCTGTCGGATCTGGAAGGACTGCTTGGGTCCCTGAAAGGAGTGGAGGGGGGAGGTGAAGGGACAAGTGTTGCATTTCTTGCGGTTGCAAGGGAAAGTGCCCAGGGAAGGGGTAGAGTGGGAGGGGAGGGAAGAATTGACAAGGGAGTTGCGGAGGGAGCGGTCTTTGCGGAAGGCAGACGGGGGGGAGATGGGAAGATGTGGCGGGTGGAGGGGTCACGTTGGAGGTGGCGAAACTGGCGGAGGACTATATGTTGTATTTGCCGGCTGGTGGGGTGAAAGGTGAGGACCAGGGGGAATCTGCCCTGTTTGCGAGTGGGGGAATGGGGAGCGAGGGCAGTGTTGCGGGGTATGGAGGAGACCCTGGTGCGAGCCTCATCAATAGTGGGGAGGGGAATCCCCGTTCTCTGAAGAATGAGGCCATTTGTGATGACCTGGTGTGGAACACCTCATCCTGGGAGCAGATGCGGCGTAGACGGAGGAATTGGGAATAGGGGATGGAGTCCTTACAGGAAGCAGGGTGGGAGGAAGAGTAGTCCAGGTAGCTGTGGGAGTCAGTAGGTTTGTAGTGGATGTCGGTCAGGAGCGTATCACCTGCAATAGAGATGGTGAGGTCAAGAAATGGTAGGGAAGTGTCGGAAATGGTCCAAGTGTATTTGAGTGCCGGATGGAAGTTGGTGGTGAAATGAATGAAGTCAGTCAGTTGTGTGTGGGTGCAGGAGGTGACACCAAAGCAGTCGTCGATGTAACGGAGGTAGAGGTCGGGGATGGGGCCCTGGTACGCCGAGAACAAGGATTGTTTGACGTACCCATCAAAGAGGCAAGCGTAGCTGGGGCCCATGCATGTGCCCATAGCTACGCCTTGTGTTTGGAGGAAATGGGAGGAATCAAAAGAGAAGTTATTGAGGGTGAGGACCAACTCCGCTAGGCGGAGGAGGGTGTCAGTGGACGGGTATGGGTTGCTCCTCTGGTCGAGAAAGAACCGGAGGGCTTTGAGACCGTCCTGGTGGGGGATGGAGGTGTAGAGTGACTGGACGTCCATGGTAAAGATGAGAGGATGGGGGCCTGGAGAATGGCATGCACGGAGCCGACGGAGAGTGTCTGAGGTGTCTTGAACATAGGTGGGGAGAGATTTAACAAAGGGGGATAGGATGGCGTCAAGGTATGTGGAAATGTGTTCGGTGGGGCATGAACAGGCAGAGACAATGGGTCTGCCAGGGCAGTCGGGTTTGTGGATTTTGGGGAGAAGGTAAAATCGGGCCGTGCGGGGCTGGGAAACGATGAGGTCGGAGGCTCGGGGCGGTAGGGAGCCGGAGCTGATGAAGTTGGTTATGGTGCTCGAGATGGTGGCCTGGTGTTCGTCAGTGGGGTCATGGTCCAGGGGTAAGTAGGAGGAGGTGTCCGAGAGTTGGCGCGCGGCCTCCGCTTTGTAGAGATCGACGCGCCAGACTACCACGGCACCTCCCTTGTCGGCGGGTTTGATAACCCAGTCTGGGTTGTTACGGAGTGAGTCGATGGCAGTACGTTCAGGGCTGGAGAGATTGGAGTGAGACAGGGGGGTGGAGAAGTCGAGGCGGTTGATGTCCCGACGGCAGTTCTGGATAAATAGTTCTACAGCCGGAAGGCTACGAGGTGGGGTCCAAGTGGAGGCGGTACGTGGGAGACAGGAAAAGGGATCATCAGTGGGGGGCGAGGGCTTCTTCCCGTGGAAGAACGCTGTGAGGCGGAGGCGACGGTAGAAGAGCTCCAAGTCGTGGTGGGCGCGGAACTCATTGAGGTGGGGACGGAGGGGGACAAAGGTGAGACCTCTGCTGAGGACAGACCGTTCGATGTCGGAGAGGGGGAGGTCCGGGGGGATGGTGAACACGCGGCAAGGATGGGGGTTGTGGCCGGAGGAAGGCAGGTGAGTGGACTGAGGACGAAGCGTTGTGTGGTGGGGGGGTGAGGGAGTATTCCATCAACATTTGGCAGGCTCGCTGATCACCTTCAGAAACAACTCGTGGAGTTGGCCCTCAGTGTTCGGAGTAATGTTATCCACTTTGTAGTTGATACTTACAGGAAAGATAGCTGAGAGAGGGAGACGGTCTGTTGGTGGAAGCTTAATCACCAAAATCCACAGTGAACACCAGCAAGTATCTCACCAATGGAAGACATTTCTTACATGTGGTGCAACAAAGCAGAGCTGATCAGGTTTCTTTTTCAGACTTGGCAGAACAAACCATCTGCATGCCTGAAAAATGTAGCAGTGTTTGCTGCTCATGATGGGGAGTGTCACGAGTTGTCAGATGACAATGGGAAAATGAATGCTCGCTTGGTACCAGAACTGGAGTGCAACCATGAAGGAGCAGATGCTTGTCTTTTCCATCATTGTCAGTATGCTGCTAATCATCAACCATCAACTTCAACGGATACAGCTAGATACCCAATCCTAATCAGGACACAGATGTTTTTGTGATTTGAGTTGCTGTGTCTGAACACATTGGAGCAGATTTATTATTCCACACTGGAAGAGGCAACAGTAGAAGGAATTTGAGTCTATCACAGATTAGCTCACATCTGGGACCAGCTGTCAGCGCAACTTTGATATATTTGCACTGTTTCACAGCCTGCGATTCAGTTAGCTCTTTTCATGGAAATTCCAAATCCAAAGCCTTCAAGTTGCTTGCAAGTGTCACAGTTGCCCAGGCCACCTTTCTTGAAATGGGAAGCTCATTCACCGTCAGTGATGAAAGGTGTAGAGAAATGTGTTTGCAAGTTGTATGGGCAGGGCTGTGAGAAAGTAGATGAAGCTAGATGCAACCTGTTCCTTATGCTAACAAAATCAGAGGCACGTCTTCCAACCACCTCAGACTCTCTCAAAAAGCATGATCTGGGAGCAAATTACCAGGCTACTGTACATTCAAAATGTCTGGAACAGTTCCCACAAATTCCCAGTCCAAAGGGACATGGGGGGGAAATTGTAGGTGGTGAATTTGACATTGACTGGGGTGATCTGCCTCCAGTCCCAAGCACCTTGCTGGAACTAACTTGCTGTTCATGCAAGAAAACTGGCTATGAAAAGTCAAATTCAGGGAAAGGAAGATGCTCATGTCAACGGCATGGTATGCCATGTACTGAATTATGTAAGTGTGTTGACTGCAGAAACTCGCTTACAACATGATGGAATCTGATGAAGAAGATTCAGATGAAGAATAGACTGTTCCTTGACATATTAACTATGTCATGATTATTATTTTCTTTAATAGCACTGAGCCTTTACATCAGTATAGATAGAAGATCTATTAAATAGCTTAATTAATTAGTGTGCAACTTTTTGCACTGACGAGTTATGAATTCCTTCTCAATGATTTTTTTTATCCAGATCTGTGCCAAATTTCAAGTAGATACCAGAGATGTGTCACAAAAGTTAAAATCTAGACCCATTCCGGATGTACAGCCCACGGTCTACCAGTGCTAACCGAGGTATCGCCTGCTGATTTACATATGCAGAGGAGGCTTGGAATGATGGAGCTGCTGGTGATGAAAAGAAAGGAAAGAGATGAAGAAAAAGGGTCCAGCCCTGAAACGTCACCTATTCCTTTTTTCCAAATATACTGTCTGACCCGCTGAGTTACTCCAGCTTTTTGTGTCGACTGGATTTATACCAGTTGGTTGAAGGAACATCAACATAGTGAATTCACACATTTCCCACATGGAGAAAGGTAAATGTTGCACTTGTCTGCTGCTTCACAGCAAATGAAGCGTTTAGTCAATATCCTGGCACTAACAAGATGCATTTAACCTAACCATTGACCAAATTGTTGCATGACCTTTTTGTCAGAGATAAGAGGGAGTTAAATTGGGGATGCCCAACTGGAATCCCACCTGTGCAAAATGTTGTACTCCAATTTACTCTGCAAGAAAACAAAGCAAATGAGGATAAGTTCAGACTAGGGGGAGCATATGAGATGGTGAGGATTATGCTGCTAAAATGAATTAAAAGTATTTTAGAGCTGTGTGTGTAAAACATGTTTTAGGGAAAAATGAACAACCACAATGCCAGAGTTTGTATGTAGTTCAATAATGTGAAGGGTTACTGAGAATGAAGAGTATTTTAATTACCAGGGTTGACAAGGAAGGAAGTGGAGAGGCATCCAGTATGGTATCTGAATGAGCAAACCTACGCTGCATGGTTCTTTCATAGAATCATAGAAAATAGGTGCAGGAGTAGGCCATTCGGCCCTTAGAGCCTGTACCGCCCTTCAATATGATCATGGCTGATCATCCAACTCGGTATCCTGTACCTTCCTTCTCTCCACACCCACTGATCCCTTTAGCCACAAGGGCCACATCTAACTCCCTCTTAAATATAGCCAATGAACTGGCCTCAACTACCTTCTGTGCAGAGAATTCCACAGACTCACCACTCTCTGTGGGGAAAAAAAGATCTTCTCATCTCGGTCCTAAAAGACTTCACCCTTATCCTTAAACTGTGACCCCTTGTTCTGGAGTCCCCCAACATCGGGAACAATCTTCCTGCATCTAGCATGTCCAACCCCTTAAGAATTTTGTAAGCCTCTATAAGATCCCCCCTCAATCTCCTAAATTCCAGCAAGTACAAGCCGAGTCTATCCAATCTTTCTTAATATGGAAGTCCTGCCATCCCAGGAATCAGTCTGGTGAACCTTCTCTGTACTCCCTCTTTGGCAAGAATGTCTTTCCTCAGATTAGGAGATCAAAACTGTACACAATACTCCAGGTGTGGCCTCACCAAGACCAGTAGAACCTCCCTGCTCTTGTACTCAAATCCTTTTGCTATGAATGCCAACATACCATTCGCTTTCTTCACAGCCTGCTGCACCTGCATGCCTACTTTCAATGACTGGTGTACCATGACACCCAGGTCTCGTTGCATTTCCCCTTTTCCTAATCAGCCACCATTCAGATAATAATCTACCCTCCTGTTTTTGCCGCCAAAGTGGATAACCTCACATTTATCCACATTATACTGCATCTGCCATGCATTTGCCCACTCACCCAACCTATCCAAATCACCTTGCAGCCTCCTAGAATGCTCCTCACATTTAACGCTGCCCCCCCAGCTTCGTGTCATCTGCAAACTTGGAGATGTTGCATTCAATTCCCTCATCCAGATCACTAATATATATTGTAAATAGCTGGGGTCCCAACACTGAGCCTTGCGGTGCCCCACTAGTCACTGCCTGCCATTCTGAAAATGACCCGTTTACTCCTACTCTTTGCTTCCTGTCTGCCAGCCAGTTCTCTATCCACATCAATACTGAACCCCAATACCATGTGCTTTAAGTTTGTATGCTAATCTCTTATGTGGGACCTTGTCGAAAGCCTTCTGAAAGTCCAGATATAACACATCCACTGGTTCTTCCTTATCCACTCTACTAGTTACATCCTCAAAAAATTCTATAAGATTCGTCAGACATGATTTACCTTTCATAAATCCATGCTGACTTTGTCCAATGATTTCACCGCTTTCCAAATGTGCTGCTATCCCATCTTTAATAACTGATTCTAGCATTTTACCCATTACCGATGTTAGACTAATTGGTCTGTAATTCCCCGTTTTCTTTCTCCCTCCCTTTTTAGAAAGTGGGGTTACATTAGCTACCCTCCAATCCTCAGGAACTACTACAGAATCTAAAGAGTTTTGAAAAATTATCAATAATGCATCCACTATTTCTGGGGCTACTTCCTTAAGTACTCTGGGATGCAGCCTATCTGGCCCTGAGGATTTATCGGCCTTTAATCCATTCAATTAACCCAACACCACTTCCCGGCTAACCAGTTCCTCATCTCATTTGACCCCCGGTCCCTTGCTATTTCCGGCAGATTATTTATGTCTCCCTTTGTGAAGACAGAACTAAAGTAGTTATTCAATTGGTCTGCCATGTCCTTGTTCCCCATGATCAATTCACCAGTTTCTGACTGCAAGGGACCTACATTTGTTTTAACTAACCTTTTTCTCTTCACATATCTATAAAAACATTTGCAGTCCGCTTTTATGTTCCGTGCCAGTTTTCTTTCATCAATCTATTTTCCCTTTCCTAATTAAGCACTTTGTCCTCCTCTGCTGGACTCTGAATTTCTCCCAGTCCTCTGGTAGGCTGCTTTTTCTGGCTAATTTGTATGCTTCATCTTTAGTTTTGATACTATCCCTGACTTCCCTTGTTATCCACGGATGCACTACCTTCCATGATTTATTATTTTGCCAAACTGGGATGAACAATTGTTGTAGTTCATCCATGCAGTCTTTAAATGCCTTCCGTTGCATATCCACCATCAACCATTTAAAAATCACTTGCCAGTCTATCTTGGCCAATTCATGTCTCATACTCTCAAAGTTTCCTTTAAGTTCAGAACCCTTGTTTCTGAATTAACAATGTCGCTCTCCATCCTAACGAAGAACTCAACCATATTATGGTCACTCATGCCCAAGGGGCCACGTACAACAAGACTGCTAACTAATCCTTCCTCATTACTCGGTACCCAGTCTAGAATAGCCTGCTGTCTCGTTGGTTCCTCTACATGTTGGTTTAGAAAACTATCCCGTATACATTCCAAGAAATCCTCTTCCTCAGCATCCCTGCCAATTGATTCACCCAATCTATATGTAGATTGAAGTCGCCCATTATAACTGTTTTACCCTTGTTGCACGCATTTCTAATTTCATGTTTGATGCCATCCCCAACTCCACTACTACTGTTAGGTGGCCTGTACACAACTCCTACTAGCGTTTTCTGCCCCTTAATGTTTCGCAGCTCTACCCATATCGATTCCACATCCTCCAAGCTAATGTCCTTCCTTTCTATTGCGTTAATCTCCTCTCTAACCAGCAACGCGACTCCACCTCCTTTTCCTTTCTGTCTATCCCTACTGAACATTGAATATCCCTGGATTTTCAGCTCCCAGCCTTGGTCACCCTGGAGCCATGTCTCCGTAATCCCAATTATATCATATTCATTAATAACTATCTGCACATTCAACTCATTCACCTTATTACAAATGCTCCTTGCATTGAGACACCAAGCCTTCAGGCTTGTTTTTACTACACTCTTACCACTTTTAAACAATTATGTTGAAAAGTGGCCCTTTTTGATTTTTGCCCTGGATTTTTCTGCCTGCCACTTTTACTTTTCACCTTGCTACCTATTGCTTCTACCCTCATTTTACATCCCTATGTCTCTCTGCTCATGCTCCCATCCCCCTGCCACATTAGTTTAAATCCTCCCTGACAGCACTAGCAAACACTCCCCCAAGGACATTGGTTTCCTTCAAGCCCAGGTGCAGACAGTACTGTTTGTACTGGTCCCACCTCCCCCAGAACTGGTTCCAATGCCCGAGGAATTTGAATCCCTCCCCCTTGCACCACTTTTCAAGTCATGTATTCATCTGCAATATCCTCCTATTTCTACTCTGACTAGCACGTGACATCGATAGGAGTCCAGAGATTATCTTTGAGGTCCTACTTTTAAGTTTATCTCCTAGCTCCCTAAATTCGCCTTGTAGGACCTCATCCCGTTTTTTACCTATATCGTTGGTGCCAATGTGCACCACAACAGCTGGCTGTTCACCCTCCCCCTCCAGAATGGTCTGCAGCCGTTCAGTGACATCCCTGACCCTTGCACCAGGGAGGCAACATACCATCCTGGAGTCTCGTTTGCGGCTGCAGAAACGCCTATCTATTCTCCTTACTATTGAATCCCCTATTACAATCGCCCTTCCACTCTTCTTTCTCCCCTCCTGTGCCGCAGAGCCACCAATGGTGCCATGAACTTGGCAGCTGCTGCCTTCCCCTGATGAGCCATCTCCCCCAACAGTATCCAAAATGGTATATCTGTTTAGGAGGGAGATGACCACAGGGGACTCCTGCACCACCTGCCTACTGCTACACTGGCTAATGGCCACCCGTTCCCTTTCTGGCCGCTTAACCTGCCAACTCGCTTTCATCCCAGTGGTCATAGAATTGTTATTCACTGGCAGTAACTGAGTGATAACTATGGGTGACTTGGCACTCATTCCCGACTCCTGCTACACCTTCTGGTTACATGGCTGTTTTGATGGAGAGATAACATGTTGTCATGTTTCAGTCGGGCAAGATGTGGTGAGTGCAGTGAGCGAGACCCATCCTAAGACTAGCTGCCACGTGAAATGCAGTCAGTGGTGGAGGAACTTATTTTATTAGAAGAACTGAAGATGAGGCCAAACCTGCATTTTAAAAGCATGTCAACATCAATGGAATGACTTGTAGTGACATTATATACTTATTACACTATCTTGGCTTTTATGTTAGCTGTTAATTAATGTAGCAGAAATCCTCTCTGCACTGTCTTACTGATAAACATTTATACTCCCCAGTGGAATACTTACAAGTCCATCAAAGTGAAAGAAAAGTGCTTTTGCTAGTACTGTGCAAATTTTTTTTTTGTTGTTGTTTTATCTTAGCTATAGCTGGGTAATTGGAGTGGAAACAATCTTCTTTCCTGTTCATTTGCAGAAACAGCACAGCAGGTGGATGAAAATCACCGCTCAGTGTGTCACGGTGCTACTCTCATTGAATATCTGGCTGCAGCATCTCACGGCAGTCCCTGGGACTCACCAAAATCAGGCAGTGGCATTAGCCAATGACATCCGGAGACACAAGAGGCTACAGAGGCTGGATTAGTACGGGTGTCAGAGGTTATGGGGAGAAGGGAGGAGAATGGGGTTAGGAGGGACAGATAGATCAGCCATGATTGAATGGCAGAGTAGTGCTGATGGGCCAAATGATCTAATTCGGCACCTCCAGTTCTGCATCACAACACAGGACAACACCACTGCCTGGCAGCACCTTGAGGTAGGCATAATGGCAGGCTGTACCATTTCTCCTCTGGTTTTCAACATGGCAATGGAGCTCATCAGTCAAGCATCACGATGGGTGGTCGGAGGGGAACGCTTGAAGAGTGGGCTGCGTCTTCCTCCAGTCAGGGCGTACATGGATGACATGACCACAATAACAACAAAAGCATGCACCAAACGCCTGCTGGATAAACCCCAGAAAAACATCAAATTGGCGCGAATGGAGATTAAACCCAGCAAATCCTGCAGTATTTCTATCGTCAAAGGCCGGCTCACTGACAAAAGGTTCCGCATCAATAACGAGACAATACCAACTGTCCTGGAGAAGCCTGTCAAAAGCCTCAGGCGATGTACACCGCTAACCTCAAGGATGCAGAGCAGGTGGAACAACTCAGGCAGGATACAATCAGTGGCCTCAAGCAAATCAACATTACTGCTCTCCCAGGGAAGCTGAAGCCTTCAATTCGGTCTACTGCCCCGACTCATGCGACCAATTACCATCTACGAGGTCACTTTATCCCATGCCAACCTGCTGGAGAGACTGGTGAATTCACGTGAGGAAGTGGCTTGGGCTACCGAGATGCCTCAGCAGCATAGGGCTCTATGGGAATGGAGCCCTCTCACTGCCAGTCTCAAGCCTGGTGGAGGAGTACAAATGTGCCTAAGTGAGGCTGGACATGACACTAACAGAATCCCGGGACCCAATAATAAGAGGTGTCGCTCTAACCCTAGCAACAGGGAGGAAATGGACTCCAGCAGCAGTGATACTGGACGCAAAGTCTGCCCTCGAACACCGGGACATAGTGGGCCATGTCCAACAAGGCTGAGGGGTCTTTGGCCTGGGAGCAATGAAACCTACCTGGCAAAAGGCTACTCCAGCTGAACGTCGGCACCTGGTGGTGGAGGAGGTTCGCCACCATGAAGGAGCAGCCAGGTGTGCCAAAACCATATCCTAAGCCAAACAAGGCTGCTGGATGACGTGGGATGGCGTTGAGAGGAGGAAGATCACATGGCGAGAGCTGTGGACCATGGAGTCAAATAAGTTGAGCTTCATTATCAGAGCCACATATGACGTCCTTCCCTCTCCCACAATCCTAAGTCTTTGGCTGGGAGAGGATCCAGCCTGCCCCCTGTGTGCAGTTCCAGCCAACCTCAAGCACATCCTGGTCGGTTGTAAGACCAGCCTAACACAAGGTGTTTGGCAGCTGAACTCGAGTGCAAGGGAGTTACCACCAACGCCATGCCTATCAATGGCCAGATAACATTCCCGCAAATACCATCCTTCATCCGGGAAGGAGAGAAACAGAGGACTAACCCATCGCCTCTCAACTCATGCCCACTGAACATGCGGGACTGGGAAATGCGTGTTGACCTAGGCCAGAGGCTTTTGTTCCCAGTTGAAATCGCAGTTACCAACCTGCGACCAGACCTCGTTCTCTGGTCCAACTCCTGTCGGCGTGTTTTCATCATTGAGCTGATGGTCCCATGGGAGGAGGCTGTGGACGAGGCTTTTGAAAGGAAAAAGCTTCGATATTCAAACCTTGCAGCAGAGGAGAGAGGTTGGAGAGTAAGGGTGTGTCCAGTGGAGGTGGGGTGCAGGGGCTTTGTAACCAGTTCCACCGCAAGGCTCCTGAGGGAAGTAGGAGTCAAAGGGCAGGCACAAAGGAGGGCAATTAAAAGAACTTGCCAATGCCGCCGAACGGAGCAGTCACTGGCTGTGGCTGAAGAGGAAAGATGCTGTCTGGGCTGCCACGTGACCATCTATAGGCTAACCATAAGACACACTCCCAGGTCTGATCAACCTGCCTCGATTGAGGGTGTCTTGTGATAAAAGACCGAAACACCCAGTGACGTTGAAGTACGCAACTGAAGGTGTGTCTGATTGTTAGCAAAATTCACCTAGTGGTCATACCCAAGAATGTCAATTGTAGTGAAATCTTAAACCCCTGTCTCACGGTGCGAGTTGGCCCACGAGTGACCCCGAGTTGTCACTCATGGTGATCACGTACGATGAACGTAGAGGCAACGTCGGAACTCGCGCGATTAACTTGTCCACTCGTGGCGCTAACGGCAGGTACTCGGGAAACTTGTTAACTCGTGAAAAAAATCAAACATGTTTGATTTTTTCCACGAGTCAAATTAACTGTTCAAGTTAAAAATGGAAACATTTAAACTCGTTGCAATAACGTAAACCTTAAGGTGGGAACTTTCTCATAATCTTAAAGGGACTGAACCAAAGATAGTCACAAAATGCTGGAGTAATTACATATGGTTAAGTTACATGTGGCTCCGGGAGGTAAAGAGGCTTGAGAAATATAAATGCTGAAATACGCGCGGATCAACGCGGGGTATCCAGAGCTGAAAGTTGCAATGAAATGAGATTGAACAAGACGACTTTGACACAAAAAGCAGGAGTGACTCAGTGGGACAGGCGCCAGGAGAGAAGGAAAAATGCAAAAAAAGTGAAACTATCACCAGGGAAAATCGAGAACTTCTTGGCTCCCTTCTCCTCAGACCTAAACGCAGCGATCCCCCCTTCTCTGTGTTATGTGTGTCAACATGCATTCATTCCTGAATTCCGAGAAAAAGGCGAATGTATTCCCTCCCTCGCCCCCCGAAAACAAACCTAATCCATGTTTCCCAAACACCAGTCCGAAGAAGGGTCTCAACCAGAAACGTCACCCATCCCTTCTCTCCAGAGATGCTGCCTGTCCCGTGAGTTACTCCTGCTTTTTGTGTCTATTTTTCCCAAACACTCGTTAGAATCAAGAAGCCATCTCTTGGGCTTCATGTATGAGAACCATCTCCACTTTCAGGTTTTTTCTGGAGGGATTAAAACTAATTAAATGTGTGGAACAAACTAAAAATGCAAAACTGGAAATAAAATTAAGTTTGTCTGAATATCAAACACGTATGCATTGCAATTTGCAGCGGAGACACTGGATAGAAAGTATTCAGTAGCGCGCACACCACACACACATGTCCTACTTCCCGCTGTTAAGTTACTATTTGCTTTCAGTGTTTTTGTTTTATCTCTTCTTATATTCCAGCTGGAGCTGTATTTTCACCGACTCGCCAACCCCCCCCCCCCCCCCCCCCCCCCCTCCCCCGCTCCCCAAACTCGAGAACTTGGAATTCGCGAGAACTATTTTCCTTTGGTCTTAAAAAAGAACAACATTTTTAGTTAATCGGTCAAAGGCTGTGGATTGGCGAGAGATTTAGATTTGAAATGAAGGGGTTGATATTTCGTGGAGTTACTCAGCAGTAGACAACCCAGGAACCACGCAAAGTATATATACAGCACATGGACATGGACATGGACATGGACAGATGGACATGGACAAGATGGACATGGATGGAAAGATGGAAAGGAAAGCAAAAGTATGGAAAGATGGATACAGCATGGACAAGATGGAAAGATAAAGATAAAGATGGAAAGATATGGAAAGATATAATATATAAGATATAAAGATGGAAAGATATAAGATGAGATGGAAAGATATAAGATATAAAGATATAAGATGGAGATAAAGATATAGATAAGATATAGCACATTAGATAGATTATTAGATAGATAGATAGTTAGTTAGTTAGTTAGTTAGTTATAGTTAGTAGATAGTTAGTTAGTTAGTTAGTTAGTTAGTTAGTTAGATAGTTATAGTTAGTTAGTTAGTTAGTTAGTTAGTTAGTTAGTCTGCTGGCTGTCGGGTCCCGGCGGCCGCTCAAAGTCAGTCACCCGAGCTGCTTCCTTCCTCGGAAGTGGCGGCCATTTCTGCTGTCTGTGTATTTGTGTGTGTCTCTCTGTCTGTATCTGTGTGTGTGTGTGTGTCTGCTGTCGGGTCCCGGCGGCCGCTCAAAGTCAGTCACCCGAGCTGCTTCCTTCCTCTGAAGTGGCGGCCAGTTCTGCTGTCCGTGCCCAGAGCGCTGCGGCAGCCACCCAAGCTAATTCACTCCCCGGCCACAATAAAACCATATAGCAATGACAGCACGGAAACAGGCCATCTCGGACCTTTTACTCCGTGCTGAACACTTACTGTCAACTGGTCCCATCTACCTGCACTCAGATCGGAGCGTGGCAAGTGGGTTACTGACCCCAATCCCCTCCTTCACAACGCCAGACTCCCCAAATACTATGAACTGAGCTCTCCCCCCACCCCGGGAAATACAGTATTTAAAGACATAAAGCACCAAGAAATGCACTTACCACGTTATTGGTTACTGGAGGGTGCGCATTTTCCCTTTGTAGGTCATATCAATAGATGCGGCCGCGCTGAAATAACTCAAAGCCACAGGATGGAGATGTCTTCTTTAACATTGTTGCTTTATTAAAACATACCTTCATTCACGGTTGGCTCAAGAGTAACGGGAGAGGAACTTGGTAACTCGGGAGAGGAAGTTGGAGCATCGCAGCAATGACATTCCCGTGGGAACTCGGTTACACACTTGATCATAAACTTGAAGTCTCGTACACAGCCACGAGTCTTTCACTCGGGGTACCTCGTGGGTCAACTCGCACCGTGAGACAGGGCCATTAGGGATTGTAACATCCAGTCCTACTAATCAATCTGTGACCTTACTTGTGACCTTAAGGCTCGAATATTGTGCAAGTAAAAAAAACTGCTGGAGGAACTCAGGAAATCAGGCAGCACCTTTGGAGGGAATGCTGCCTATCCATGTTCCCCAGAGATGTTGCCTGACCCACTGACTTACTCCAGCACTTTGTTTTTTGTTCAAGATTCAAACATCTGCAATTTATTTTGTCTATGAAAACTACCTCTATAGCTCTATAAACAACCAAGGATTTCTGCTTGCCAACAATTGTGCAATTCGTGATTCTTCTGTTCTTATCTCACACCTTTTATCTTTTCATCTCTGGTCTTTGTCCAACTACCTGCCTATCAAAAACCTCACTCACTTGTATCGATTAATTACTAGGCTTTGGCTCCCAGCTTCCCCTCATCCCCTCCCTCCCCCACCATAATATCTGAAAAAGGGTCCCAACCTGAAATATCACCAATCCATGTTCTCCAGAGATATTGCCTGATACACTGAGTTACTCCAGCACTTTGTGTCTTTTTGTAAACTAGCATCCGCAGTTCCTTGTTTCTGAATAATAAGACACGTTCCATGGATCTGAGGAGGAACATTGCTTATAAAATAATATTGAATATGTCGCATGTTGCATGTTGAACATGGCGTTATTTATTGTAGTGACACATCATGGGTTAAGTCACGTAAGGAGTTCCACTGTACTAGTAAGTATTTTATATAAATGTTGTGAAGAATACTTTGAAGAATACTGCTTTACAAGACATCAGATCAGTCTCCCTTCCAAACTCAGAGCTTCCCAGATTTCAATGCAAACTCCACATTTAAAAGCCCTTTAGGTCCAACTAATTAGCTATTGGTACATGGTGGAAACGGCATTATATTTATTATTTGGTCTGATAATGATTGAAGATAATACTGACCGGACTGCTTTACAGTAATTTTGAGCTCAGATGAGTAAGGGCTCTGCGTTCCTTCAGCACTTCCATAACCGACACTCAGAGCTGGTGCTTGGAAATAAGGTCAAGAAGTCAAACCTGACAGGGCTGCAGAAGGATCGTAACCAATTATTTCATGGCGCTATCCAAAACCAGAATCCAGAATGCCTTTCCTTTATAAAGGCTGTTAATGTGATCAATGTTCTTCTTTGGTCTTCAACAACTCAGGAAGAAAAGACAACAAATGTGTGATGTTATTACACTCATCTTGTTTACAGCTATGGTCAATAAATGTGCTTGGTCAGTGTCGAGGTAGCAATGGGAACAGTAATTTTGAGTCTCCAGTCTTTGCACTGGATACAAGCTTTCTCCTGGTGAAAAATACAAGGCTATTCATACTTGTCTTTTGTTAGAAAGATGTGATTAATTGCAAAGTACGATAATTGCGCAAGGGAATTCGTCATCATCGGATTGGGAATGAAAATTATTAAGTAAAGGTTATTCAGATGACTTGTTACAGTGAAATCACCTCTTTGTAAATCTAGATCTCATGGGAAGTACATTTACCCATTTTGCCATTTTTATTTCAGTATAAAGTAAGCAACCTGCATAATATGAATTGTATTTGTAATTTACTCAAGTATCTCTGTTGCAAGATCAGTTTTCTATTGATTTAAAAGAGGAAAAGTTAAAAAATCAATAAAGGGGAAGAACTCTACATTAAACCAATTGGGTTGATTTAAAATGAATGTGGGTTACATTATCACCATCAATAACAGTGCACGGGGAGCGTTGATCGACTGGTTTGAGCAATGCAACCTGCTGGTTCATAATATGTTTCTAGCAATAATTAATTTCATGGGCTTGAGATTCCCTAAGTGTCCCAATCAGGATTGCCACTGCCCCTTTAAAAGCTGCATCTCTTTAAAATCTATTAAGCTGTGGGACCTTGTTTAAAACTAAATTGATAAAACCTCAGGGTCATTTCGTACCTTACTTATGGTCTGCAGAATGCATTATGAGGCTTGCCACTTATGTCAGGAAGGCCAAGTGAACAGTCTGGAGATGAGGTGGTTATTTTATTGACAGGTTGGGTTCCTTGGAGATGCCACAAAATATGGCTTTGTCGAAGGATTCATCAGGCCCTGTGATTTGTTTGCAATTAAATTTAGTGGGAGTGAAAAAAAAATCAATAGCAAAGAAAGGGAAGCATTAGGAATAACTAATTGTTAGCTCTTGTGGGTAAATGGACTGAATACTATGCCCTCCAATTTTTCAGATATTCCCGAAACATTCCTCTGTTCAGTGGCAACATTAATGTCAGAAATCACCGTGTTTAAATAATTGTGGGCAAGGGTGAGCATTTCAGGCCAAACACGCAATCTATAGAACTTTATTTCTACATCACACATGTTGCTTCTAATAGGAGGAAATGAGAGTGCATGTTAAGGGCCTGTCCCACCAGCATGCGATTGCATGCGGCTAGCGCGACCTAACGTGGTCGCTTGAGCCGTACGGCCTCGCGGGGCCGGTCCCACTTCAATCACCAGAGGCGTATGGAGTTGTGCAGGGCTGGTTCCGACATCACGCAGGGCACCGAAAAACTGACACTATCCAAAAATTCCACGCGCCAACGGCCTGTCGGTCCGCAGCCGCATTGAGGGCGTACGCAGCGTCTTGACGTCACCGCCCGGCGTGCAGTTGCGTGATGACATCACCGCCCGACGCCTTGCGACGTCTAAATTCAGTCGGCCCACCTCCTGCCCAGCTGATTGGTGAGTATGATGTCTGGACCAGCCCCGCACAACTCCATACGCCTCTGCAGTTCGGATTGGGACTGGCCCCGTGAGGCCATACACCTCAAGAGACCACATTTGGTCGCGCTAGACGCATGCAAACGCATGCTGGTGGGACAGGCCCTTCATGTTGCACATATTGCCAGTAAGTGGATAATCTTTTTATTCAAAGATGGCAAAGAACATAACGATTACAACAGGCCATTCAGCCCCTCAAGCAACAACTATCTTTCTGTTAGATAATGACAAATATGTCATTCAGTCTGCAATGCAGGAATAAACACAATGATAACTACAGCATTACACTTCAGGAAGACTTTCAGAGTGGAATAAAACACAATTCTCTCCTGTGTTGTGCAACCTAAGCTACCACTACGACAGAAAGGTAAATCTCTATCACAAAGTGCTGGAGTAACTCAGTGGGTCAGGAGGAAGGTGCCGACGCAGAACGTTGTCTATTCATTCCCCCCACAGATGTTACCTTAAGGGCCTGTCCCACTTGGGCGTCATTTACGCAACATCATTTATTCCTCACGACACACGACGCACGCGTCGTGCACATGGTGTGCATTACTCGCGCGTGGTGGGGCGTGGTGGCGTAGGCAGTGACGCGTGGTCACAAGTGCGTCCCAGGATTTTGGGAATCGCAAATTCTTTGCGTGCCACGTGCGTGACACGCAAATGACGCCCAAGTGGGACAGGCCCCTGACCCGCTGAGTTAAGGCCCTGTCCCACTTTCCCGAGTTACTCACGAACTCTCCCGCGTTTTCCCCTTGATTCGAACTCAGCGAATGTCGGGGAATGTCGGTAGTGAGGCCGTAGGAGTCCGTAAATGTTTCGTAGCGGCTCGTAATGCCAGCCGTAGGAACTCGGGCATCAGGTAAGTCGGGACGATTTTTCAACATGTTGAAAAATGTCCACGAGTTTAAAAAAATAGCCCCGAGTACTGACGAACGGTTATTACCATAATTCTCCGAGTTCGAATAAAGGGGTAAACTTGGGAGAGTTTGTGAGTAACTCGGAAAAGTGGCACAAGGCCTTTACTCCAGAATGTGTTTCGCTCAAGATTTCAGCATCTGCAGTTCCTGCGGTACCCACAAATTTCCATTTCCACTTCCGTTGAAAACAGAAAGATCTCCTGGTTTCATCTAAATATCTCAATGAATCAATTTTCGAGTGTTAGCAAATTTACAGATGGCAGTGGTACAACAAAAGCAAAAAAAAACTGTAGTTGCTGGAGCTTGATGAATTCCTGGGCAGGTGAGGTTCATACAGTAAAAACATTGGAGAGTGATTTATAACATGAAGTGGTTGAACTCATTTCAAAGCAATCTCCCCGTAGGTGTGATTTCCACTATGTTAAGAGATGGCACCATCATCTATGTACATTGCTCTAGATGAGGGCTCCTCTAAGACAAGGTCTTCTCTATCTTGGAGATACCAAAAAAGACATTTCAGATAAATCTTCGCTGATTCAGTAAGCAGGATACTGTCTCATAGAAACATAGAAACATGGAAAATAGGTGCATGAGTAGACCATTCAGCCCTTCGAGCCAGCACCGCCATTCAATATGATCATGGCTGATCATCGAAAATCAGTACCCCGTTCCGGATTTTTCCCCATATCCCTTGATTCCCCTAGCCCTAAGAGCTAAATCTAACTCTCTCTTGAAAACATCCAGAGAATTGGCCTCCACTGCCCTCTGTGGGAGAGAATTCCACAGATTCACAACTCTCAGGGTGAATAAGCCTCAAATTGGTCTTTCAATTTGTTTCTCCAATTCATTCACACTGGATTCTCTCTTCTTGGTTCTCTCGCCGTTTAAGTAAAGCGCATGAGAATTCACGGGAGGGACAATATATTGACTGGATACTTTGCTGTATTCTAGTCTAAAACCTTATTTTAGTAGCTTCATATCATTACTACTGTCACATATGTACAACCATATTGCTAATATGCTCCAGAAATTTACAATTCACCCAGAAAATTATTGTCTTTCATCCTAGCACATATTCTGCCTTTTGTAAGAGGGGAAAAGTTTAATAGAGTTGTGTGGCACAAGTGTTTTTTATCATAGAAGACGATGGATACTTGGACTGTGCTGCCAGGGGTAGTGGTGGAGTCAACTACAATTGGGGAAAAAAAGACGCAAAGTGCTAGAGTAACTCAATGGGTCCAGCATCATCTCTGGAGAACATGGATAGGTGACATTTTGGATTGAGACTCTTCTTCAGACTTAATCTGGTCTCAATCTGAAACATCAGCTCTCCACATTCTCCAGAGATGCTGCCTGACCTGCTGAGTTACTTTGTGTCCTTGGGTGATAGGTAGGTACAGATGGGGGAGTTTTTTGATAGCCAGGTGGTTGGATAAAAGCCAGAGATGAAAAAACAAAATGTGTGAAATAAGGATAGAAGAAGTGCAAATTGTAAAGCCTGAGGAAGGAATATAGGTGGAAAGGGGTGGGGAGGGGAGATATGGGTGCAAGTCCAACCGAGGCACAGGGAAGGAGAGGGAAGGGGGCAGGTATTGGGTAGAAGGCACTTTGTTTAGACTAGTTACCTAAAATTGGAGTTTTCAATGTTCATACTGTAAGGTTATTAGCTACCCAAGCAGAATATGAAATGCTGTTTCTCCAGTCTGCCTGTGGCTTTAATCTGGCAATGTAAGAGGCCCAGGATAGAAATGTTCTATGGGAATGAGAAGGGGAGTTAATATGATTAACTACCTGGAGATCCAGTAGGCCTTGATGGAATGGGCACAAATGTTCGGCGACAATCATCTGCTTTTCAACTCCCCCCCCCCCCCCCCCCCCCCACCCGTGTCACCTATCATCAGGCTCTACTCTGACCCTCCTCTCTTCCAGCTTGACCCGCTGAATTACTTCAGCACTTTGTGTCTTTGTTTGTAGACCAACATCAACAATTCCTTGTTTTTCTGGATGCAGTAGTGGTATTTAAGAGTTTGTTAGATAGGCACATGAATAATTAGCAAACTGAGGGATTTGGATCGCATTTGCAGGCAGATGCCTTGGGGCTTTGAGGAGCATAAAGGGCCTGTCCCACCAGCATGCGACTGCATGCGGCGATCGCGACCTAATGTGGTCGCTTGAGCTGTCCGGCCTCGCGGGGCTGGTCCCACTTCGATCGCCGGAGCCGTATAGAGTTGAGCGGAGCTGGTCCCAACATCGCGCGGGGCTCCGAAAAACTGACTGTGTTCAAAAATTCCACGCGGCAACGGCCTGTCAGCCCGCAGCCGCCTCGACGCATTACGCACCGCCTCGACGTCATGCCTACGTGACCCTCTCTATGTGTGCCTCCGTGACCCTCTCTATGTGTGCCTCCGTGACCCTCTCTATATGTGCCTCCGTGACCCTCTCTATGTGTGCCTCCGTGACCCTCTCTATGTGTGCCTCCGTGACCCTCTCTCTGTGTGCCTCCGTGGCCCTCTCTCTGTGTGCCTCAGTGTCCCTCTCTGTCCTTGCGAACTTACCGAAGACTTCGCTCCAACTTCGCGCCACGTCGCGCCACTCACCCGACCTCCGCGCGGCCCCCACTGCCGGTTTAGTCGCGCTCGCCGCATGCAGGCGCATGCTGGTGGGACCGGCCCTGTGCGGGGATCACTCGACCTCCGCGCGGCCCACGCTTCCAGTTTGGTCGCGCTCACCGCATGGAGTCGCATGCTGGTGGGACAGGCTTTTTAAGGTGCATAAATCCCCAGAACCTGATGGGATTTATCCCAGGTTAATGAGAGAGGCAAGAGAGGAGATAGCGGGCGTCTTAATAGCATTCCTTGCATTGTCTCTAGCCACAGGTGAGGTCCTGGAGGACTTGGAGAGTAGTTATTGTTCTTTAATTTAAAAAAGGAAGTTGACGGAATCCAGGGAATTCTAGGCCAGTGAGCTTCGCACCAGTGGTCGGGCAGCTCTTGAAGAGGATTCTTTGGGATAATATTTACTCCCATTTGGCAGAGAATGGATTAATTAATGTAGTCAGCATGGGTTTAAACATGGCAGGTCATGTCTTGCTAACTTGATTGAGATTTTTGAGTAGGTGATGAAGCTGATCGATGAGGGTGGGGTGGTGTCTACATAGATTTTGGTAAGGTATTGGTAAATTCCCCCAAGGTAGGCCAATCCAGAAGATTAAGATGCATGTGATTAACA
Organism: Okamejei kenojei; assembly: GCA_035221665.1. Taxonomy (NCBI): domain Eukaryota; kingdom Metazoa; phylum Chordata; class Chondrichthyes; order Rajiformes; family Rajidae; genus Okamejei; species Okamejei kenojei. Next base: position 112,062,012 of record CM069133.1, on the reverse strand, counting down.
GTGACTCGGTCATATGGGCTCAGAACTGGCTTACTGATAGTAGGCAGAATTGTCATGGAAGGACAATATTCACGCTGATTGTCTATGACCAGTAGAGATCCCCAGGGATCTGTGCTGGGACCTCTGCCATAAACATATGAATGACTTGGACATAAACATAGAAAGGTTTGGTTAGTAAATTTACAGATTACACCAAGATTGCTGGGGTCGCAGACTGTAAGAAAAGCTGTAAAGTAATGCAGTGTGATGCAGATCAGAAATGGATGGAAAAATGGCAGAGTTTAATTCAAGCAAGTGCAAGGACTCTTAACAGCATTGATGTGCAGAAGGAACTTCAGCTACAAATCTATAGCTCCCTAGAAGTGGCAGCACAAATAGATAGAGTCGTAAAGTAGACATAAGGCATGCTTGCTGATATAGGCCGGGGCACTGAGTGCATGAGTCAGGAAGTCATGATGCAGCTTTACAGGAATTTGGTTTGGCCGCATTTGGAGTATTGTGTGTAATTCTGCGTACCTCATTACAGGAAGGATGTGGGGGCTTTGGAAAGGGTGCACAGGAGGTTTACCAGAATGTTATTTGGATTAATGGGTATTAGCTATAGGGAGCAGTTGGACAGACCTGGACAGACCACTATCTGTGGTCATCATGGAGGCAAGCGCAGTGCTGTCTTACACAATAGGCCTGGAATATCCATCCAACAAGACCTTCCAGAAACTGTCAACAGGATTCTTGGAACATGATGAAAAGGGAGCAAAAACTTTAATGACTGCTATGTCATTCTATCTGTCAGCCAGAACTGTTTGCAGTTTTCCACATTTCTTGACAACACAAATGGTGTTCATTCCTCACTTTGAGTCTACACTGTTTTACAGAGCCCTCTCGACCTCCCCTCCCCCCAACCAATAATTCTTCCTGTGACCTATTCTCCCCACATTCCATAAATTTGAACAGCAAACCAGGCACGGGTCCTGCTTCTATTTTCACATGTTTTTAATTTCTTTTAACATCCATAAATATTTTTAGCCATTTTTGTTTTCACTCAATCCAAAGGAAAAGACTAATTGTGCCAATATTTAATCAAGCACGGCTTGACGAGTTTTGGGGTGTAGGTGTGAGTAAAATTCCCAAATTGCCTCTCCTGCACTGGAATCCATTGGGAGTGCAGCCCTGAAGCAAAGTTGGCAGGGGACTTCCACATTCACATGCAGCTTCACCATCCCTTCCCAATACATACATTGGTGAATATATAAGCAAAGCTCATCCATTTACAGATAGTGCATATCATCATTTGCACTTTGCATCAGGCGACATGTAGATTGCAGGCAAATATTTAACTTTAAGCGCAATAAAGGCACAATATTCCAATGGATAAATATCCTCAAGAACAAATGCTGTGCCATTTGCCCACCTCCAAATGCATGGAGAGGAAGTTATCGGCAGGCCAAAGCCTCGCATGAGTGTCGCATGAGTGTCGAATGAGTGTCACATGTGTGTTCACAGGTGCCACTGTGGTGCAGCGGTAGAGTTGCTGCCTTACAGCACCAGAGACCCAAGTTCGATCCCGACTATGGATACTGTCTGTATGGAGTTTGTACCTTCTCTCCATGACCACATGGATTTTCTCCGGGTGCTCCAGTTTCCTCCCACATCCCAAAGACATACAGGTTTGTAGGTTAATTGACTTTGGTGAAAAAATGTAATTGTCCCTAGTGTGTAGGATAATGCTAGTGTACGGGGATTGCTGGTCGGCACACTCTCAGTGGGCCAAAGGACCGGTTTCCGCACTGCATCTCTATGCTATGCTAAGCTTGGCATTATCACCCACACCTAAACCAAGCAGGTACTTGGTTCTAAATCAACGGATTTATTATAATGGCTGATACCAATGAGGAAACACTAATGGAAAAATGTTTGAAAATTAATAAATGGTGTAAAGAGAGCAGCTGCAGATTACAGAGAGATCATAATTTGATTTTTTTTTTCCTATTAGAGGAAATGGGAAGATTTGCATAGTACAGAAGAAAAGTCTATAAATTAGTGGCCTGCAGCTACGGGGATGATCTAGAGCCACGGGCATTGCCTCATTTAAAGTCAGCTCTTGCCCAGCTGGTAGCATACTTTACACTGTGGGTTCCATCAGAGTGTAGAGACTGGAGCTCGCTAATCCATCCAGCACTTCACTGTGGTCCCGAGAGAGTGCATCACTATCAGGATATTGAACAAGCCATTAAATGAAGACATTGTTCGCCTTCTCAGGTGGATGCAAAAGGTCCTGTGGCAACCTATTGAACAAGACAGGGTGTCCTGTATTTGTTCCTAAATCAATATCAGAAAGCAGGTTGGTTGCATGGTGTTACTACCATTTATGGGAACTTGCCGTTTTACCATCTCCTCCTGTACTTCCTATGTTACAACAGTAACAACTTAAAATTTCATCAGCTGCAAAGTGCTGAGGCCATGAAAAGTGCAATAGGAATACAGGAACTGCTGAAGGCCAAATTGTTGTTGATAATTGATAGGTTCACTAAATGCTTTGTTCACAATCTCGTAATTCTGCCCACAGTGGCATGCATGTTGCGGGTATCTCATGAAGGCCATGTTTTCCTGCTCTTCAGCAATCAACATGCCAAGTATTTTGGATGGCTTGCACACAAATAATATGGATAGTTTGCATCCAAATATATCTTTTCGGCTGTGATCATAGATACTTACACAACTTAATTTCAAGCTTCTTGTTGAGATTGAGTTTATTTAACTACTGACCTATGTAAGTGCAGTCTTTATTGTAGCACCACGTTGATGGTGTGGATTGTGACCAGATGCCTCCAACACAATCTATGGCCATTCAGGCAGCTTCAATGCCTTGATTTCCTGTGGGTGAACTGACAGTAGTCCCTTGGCCAATGCTGAGGGAATGCATACCTCATCAGAAAGTTTACTGAGTTTGAGATATGAAAACTTACTCTTCTCCTGTGTAACTGAAATCCCAGTTACACTGAGTAATGAAGTTAATGCTCGTTACGAAGCCCCTTGGGTGCAACAAGGTCTTTTGTTTTGGTGGGATTACCTTTGCAAATACTCTAAAATGAAAATAAAATGAAGAATTGCCTGTCAGTTTTCTATAGTTTGTCTATATATCCATGTCAGTCCACTGCTTAAACATTATACAAGAGAAAAATAATGCATTTATTCAGAATTGAAATAAAGAAAACATCATCTGTTTATGAAATTGGATCTCCTGCTGTAATCAGAAGTAAAAGGGAGTCCAAAGGGAGGATGTAACAAGTGAAACGGGTAAGGGAGAGCCAGTGGATGTAGGGTACCTGGACTTTCAGAAAGCCTTTTATAAGTTTCCTCACGTGATTAGTGGGCATAATTGGAGCGCATGTTATTGGGGGGTAGGGTATTGACATGGATACAAAATTAGTTGGCAGACAGGAAACAAAGAGTAGGGATTAACGGACCCCTTTCAAAATGGCAGGCAGTGACTAGTGGGGTGCCACAATGATTTACATGAACGAATTAAAAGTAACATTAACAAACTTGCAGATGACACAAAGCTTGGTGGCAGTGTGGACTGTGAAGAGGGATGCTATCAGGATCAGTGACGTGCAGTGAGGTCAATGACTGGGGAGGCACTGGCTAGTATCAGTCACCCAGCCCTCCCTGTATCGATCACTGCGTCTTCCCGGGGAAAGAGAGGGGCGGAGCAGGGGCCGTGTGCATGAAGCACGGCAACTGGTGGGGTGGGAGCACTGCCCTGGGACCGTGAGAGACCTCCCCCTCTCCCCCTCTCCCCCTCTCCCCCTCTCCCCCTCTCCCCCTCTCCCCCTCTCCCCCCTCTCCCCCTCTCCCCCCTCTCCCCCTCTCCCCCTCTCCCCCTTCTCCATTCCCCCTCACAACCCCCTCCGCATCTATCCCTTGCTTCCCCCTCCACCCCTCTACTCTCTCTCCACCCCTCTCTCCCTACTCCACCCGGGGTAGATCTACCCGAGCCTCCGAATCGGCCGCTACAAATCAACGAATCAACTTACCAGTCAGCGCCGCCCGCGGCTGGAAAGTCAGATTCGCCAGTGGTGGAATCCAGTGCTGCACCGCCACTGCTGAAGCTAGCTAACGTGGAGGGAGAGTGAGGTAGCGTGGGCTGAGCCTACGTAATTGACGCTCGCTCTTCCTCCACTGGGCTCAAGACATGCCCCCTTGTGAGACAGATGTGATCGCTGCCTCCCCTGGTGCTTTTTCATTGCAATTTTATGATGAGACCAGCGAGCACAAATGTAATATATTTACGTGAAATAATTTACCTGGACTATGGAAGGTGAGGACATTTAATGAAGGCATTTACAAACATTACATTGGTGACATACATAGAAATAGTAACAGGCACACGCTTATTGCCCATGCTCCATGCAGTTTCTGAGGGGTTGCGCAATCAGAGGGGAGGCTCAGCTCATCGCTGCCTCACCTCTCATCTTTCCCTGTATTTGCAGCGGCTCTGTGCAAATTTGGCGATTTTGATTATAAAAAATGATTCGATTCATACAGAAATGACATAACGCCGATCATATAACCATATAACCATATAACAATTACAGCACGGAAACAGGCCCTAGGCACTCAGACCATGGTTAAAATCGATCCTGCCTCCACCACTAAGCTGATTCCATCTTATTCCCCCTCATTAATTCTCATGTCATTCTTGTTTGAATCTTCCCTACCCTCAATGGGAAAAACGTATTCAACTCTGTCTATCCCTTTCATCATTTTAAAGAGTTTAACCTTCATTAACTTGTTCAACCTTTCTCTGTAACATAGTTGCTGGAACCCTGGCAACATTCTAGTAAATCCTCCTGTACTCTCTCTCTATTTTCTTGACATCCTTCTATAACTAGGACACCATACTCCAGAATTGGTCTTATGCCTTGTACAGTAACATGCTGATTTATAAAGGCCAGCAGCGATTCCCTTTACTTTTCTTAACCTCTCCCCCCTGATCATAGGTCCCTGATGAAGATGCAGGGTGACTTGAACAAGTTGGGTGGGTAGATGCATCACAGATGCAATATCATCTGGATAAATGTGAGGTTAACCACTTTGGTGGCAAGAACCGGAAGGCAGATTATTATCTGAATGGTGTCAGATTAGGAAAAGGGGAAGTACAACGAGACCTGGGTGACCTTGTACATCAGTCGCTGAAAGTAAGCATGCAGGTACAAGAGACAGTGAAGAAAGCTAATGGCATGTTGGCCTTCATAACGAGAGGAGTTGAGTGGAGGAGCAAAGAGGTCCTTCTGCAGTTGTACAGGGCCCTGAGACCTGGAGTATTGTGTGCAGTTTTGGTCTCCTAATTTGAGGTAGGACATTCTTGCTATTGAGGGAGTGCAGAGTAGGTTCACGAGGTCAATTGGCGGGACTGTCATATGATGAAAGAATGGAGCGACTGGGCTTGTATTCACTGGAATTTAGAACAATGAGATGGGATCTTATAGAAACATACAAAATGATTAAGGGATTGGACCCGCTAGATGCAGGAAACATGTTCCTGATGTTGGGGGAGTCTAGAACTAGGGGCCACAGTTTAAGAATAAGGGGTAGGACATTTAGAACTGAGATGAGGAAAAACGTTTTCACACAGAGAGTTGTGAATCTGTGGAATTCTCTGCCTCAGAAGACAGTGGAGGACGATTCATTGGATGGATTCAAAGGAGAGTTAGATAGAGCTCTTAGGGCTAGCAGAATCAAGGGATATGGGGAGAAGGTGGGAACTATGTATTGATGGCCCTGTCTCACTGTGCGAGTTGACCCATGAGGTACCCCGAGTGACAGAACGAGACTTCAAGTTTATGATCAAGTGGAGTTCATACATTGCTGCGATGTTCCAAGTTCAACCACAACAATGTTAAAATACATCTCCATCCTGTGGTTTTGAGTTATTTCAGCGCGGCATCTATTGATGAACAATTTCCTCCAGTAACCAAGCATTTCTTGCTTTTTTGCAATGGATCTCTAATTTACAAACAGATACGGAGGAAGGAAGCAGCTGCAGACACACACACAGATACAATACACAAGATAGAATAACACACACACATACACACCGACACACAACACAGCACATACGTGGCGTGTTTTCTGTTGACCATACAGCTGACAAACATCATCCACCGTTACACCCACTTGGGGTGGGGGAAGGCAGCAAAGTCCAGTCCCATCCTCAGTTCACCCATAGTCGGGCCTATTGAGGCCTCCGCAGTTGCCGCTACGGCAGCCCGATGCTTCAGGCCCTCTCGCCGGATGATGAAGCTCTGGCGTCGGGTGAACACTCTCAGCGGCCCGGAGTGCCTGGAGCGGCCACTTCCTCCCCGAAGACCACGGCTCCCGAAGTCCACGGGCCGCGCTGGTCCGAGCTCCGACCCTGGTGACCTCCGTGAGATCCCAGGCTCCACGGTGTTCCTAACTCAGCGCCGCCCACGGCTGGGAGCTCCGCAGACCACAGACTGCAGACCGCCGCTCCACGATGTTGAAGTCGGCGGTCACAGCTCTCCGGCGATCCGGGCAAGGCATCGCCCGCTCTGCGATGGTGCCTCAGCGCTGTCGCTCTGCCTTCAGGAGCTGAAGTCCTGGCTGGTCCCGGCAGGAAACGGCACTCCAGACTGCCGGTAGGCCATGAGGAAGGGTCGAAAATACGGCTCGGAGAAAAGCCGCATCTCCGACCAGGTAGGACTGAGAAAAATAGTTTCCCCCCCCCCCCCCCCCCCCCCTCACCCACCACCACCCACATAAAAAGACTAAAAGACCGTCAAACCAAACATTTTTAACTAACTACAAATTAAAAAAAGGGTGAAAAGACTAACAGCTGCTGGCAGGGCAGCCATACTCGACGGCCATGATCACATTGAATGGCGGTGCTGGCTCCAAGGGCCAAATGGCCTACTCCTGCACCTATCGTCTATGTATCTATGTATATCATTTTTTTGTTTTAGTTCTCATAATGAAGAGCATGGCTCTATTTTCCATGCCTACTCTCTCTTGCCTTTCTATTCCCTTGCCCCTCATATATAGTATCTTTTTATTTGCTTTCTTCTGGCATTTGTACTAATTCTCAAATTGCATCAAATAAATTATACCACGTTAAACTTGAAAAGTAGGGGTTAAGCTGAAAAATGTCGATGCAGTGTTAGTCAGTTTTAGCTTAAACACTTTTTACTCTGCAATCACACAAAGATGGTGATTGAAAATGAAATATAATGCAATCATGAAAGTGTGTTTTGGATGGGTGAGCTCTGACCCTCTAACCCTGCTCCCTCATGCTCAGATTGTGACATTGCATTCTGGCAGAGGAGAAATCATCTTTGAAATTTGTGGCTATTGCATTGATTTAGTTTTTAAATATAGAAATGATATAAAATTAGAGTCATTCAATCCCACACTGTATAATATATGAGCTGCATCTGTACCACGTTAGTGTTGACTGCGTACAGAAAGAATCATGGATTGAGAATGTAGGACCTCATCTTGAAACAAGAGTAAGGGAAGTTGATACAAGCCAGGTTCGAGCCAGGCTGAATGTTTGTGAGGCCAAGCGAAAAGTTACGGTTTTTCCAGTACTTAGCTAAAAATGCTGTTGCTTATTCAGGATTTGTAAGAGGATAAACAGCAGGAGCTATGCACCACAGTTTCAAAGCAATTAAATCCATTTCACTCTCCACAGATGTTGTCTGATCAACTGAATGCTTCCTGTATTTTACAAAATTATTTGTTTCATTTTTAATTTATTGCCATCGTCTACACGGTCACATGCATAAAGGTCTCTCTTGCTATTTTTATGCAAAACCAGGTCACAGTCACACCGTGGTTTCAACTGCCAACAACATGTTAGGCTCATGTTTTAATTAATGAACTGGAACTTCTGATCTTCACTCATCAGTCAATGCAGCTACAGGCGGCACTTCCCTCTTTACATGCTTGCACATAGCTGGGCTGGTCAACCACTTGTTATTTCTTAATTAATGACCTGAGTATCCGTTCACCAGCAATATAAGTCTCTCACCACATAACTGGGAGTGAGGAATCTCCCTGCCTTTATATTAGTCGATATTTTTGACTGGAAGTAATATAGGTTCTCTTGAGAATTTCTGTCAGGATACTTCTTAATTCTCAAGGAAAGAACAGGGTCTTTCACTCAGTCTGGAATTCAACGGGCGTGGTCAAGGGAACTATCTTGACCTACTAACAATACATACCGAGTGTGAATTAATTCCACAGTGAAAGATTCTCGGGAATTAATTATCTTACTTCTTTAGGGAGTGGCACAGCGGTAGAGTTGCTGCCTTGCAGTGTCGGAGACCTGGATTCAATACTGACTATGGGTGCTGTCTGTATGGTGTTTTGTACATTCTCCCTGTGACCAGGTGGTTTTCTCCAAGTGCTCGATTTTCCTCCCACATTCCAAAGACGTGCATATATTAAGTTAAATTATTTATATTAATTGTCTCTAATCTGTAGGGTAGAACTACTCTATGGGTGATTGTTGGTCTGCATGGAATCATTGTGCCAAAGAGCCTGTATCCACACTGCATCTCTAAACTAAACTAAACTAAACCAAATTAAAGTAAACTAAACTAAACTATTTAATACATGACATAAAATGTAACAATAAATGTTAAATATTGTTCCTGCTACTTTTTTCTTATTTGCACGACTGAATTGCTTCCCAAGTCAAGGAAAGATCACTTCCATGCTGACTCCAAACTCATCAGTAATTTTGCAGATGACACTAAAGTAGGTCATGGACAATGAAAATGGTTATCAAAATTACAGAAGGATTTTGATCAGCTGGGTAAGTGAGCTGAAGAATGGCAAATGGAGTTTAATGCACATAAGTGTGAGGTGTTGCAATTTTGCAAAAGCGGAACTCGCTATCAAAACATGGAGGGGACCGGGGGACAGGGGGGACACAATTTCTTTGGCGGCCGCGCGCGCATGCGCACACTCACGCACACATGCGCAAGGCTTCGGAGGCTCAATCCAGTGCTAAATGCAGCTCAACTCTGCCTGTCTCGCCGGGTTAACTGACTGGACTGACTGGACACCAGAGCTGCTTCTCCGCACTGGCCATATTTCCCACCAGCCCAGGCAAGTTAACCAGGCAGAGTTGAGCTGTGTTTACTCGGGTGTGGATGGGACAGCGCCAGAGACCCGGCTGGGATCGATCCTTGCTGTGGATGAGGCACAGGTCTATGCCAAGTCTCCCTCCTCCAATCATCGCACTCTATCCTCAGTCCCACCCTCCTACTCCTCCCTCCTCCAATCATCGCGCTTAAACATCATGTCCCGTCCCCATTGCCTGCTGACCGACGTCTCGCTCGTCCAATTGGCGCCCTCTATCAGCAGTCCCTCCTCCACTGTCTCGCAGAAAGCAGAGATTTTAAAATCCGGATGACAAAAACTTGGGGGGGATGTCCCCCAACTTTCAAAATGGGGGTGACGTGTTCCCTCTGCCCCCCCCCCCCCCCCCCTCCCCGGGTTTTGCAGCCCTGCATTTTGGAAATCAACCCAGGGCAGGACCTTTACAGTGAATGGTAGGGCCCTGGGGAGTGTACTAGGAGTACACAATTTCCTGAAAGTGCCACCACAGGAAGATAGGGTGGTAAAGAAGCCTTGGTACATTGGGCTTCATCATTTAGGCTATCGAGTGGAGAATGTCCCGCTGAGTTATTCTGGCATTTTGTGTCTATCGAGTACAGACGTTGCTGCATTTGGAGTATTCTGTTCAGTTTTGGTCACTCTGCTACAGGAAGGATGTCATTAAGCTGGAAACTGTGCAGAGAAGATTTTCGAGGATGTTGCCAGGACTCAAAAGGGCTGAGCTGTAGGGAGATGTTGGGCAAGCTAAGTCATTATTCCTCGGAGTGTAAGAGATGATCTAACAAAGGTGTATAAAATCATGAGGGGAAATTATATGATGAATGCACAGAGTCTTTTTCCCAAGGTAGGAGATTCAAAACCAGAGTACAGAGGTTAAGGTGAGGGGGCAAAATGTAATAGAAACCTGAAGGGCAACATTCTCACTCAATGGACAGTTAGTATATGGAGCAATCTGCCAGAGGAGGGTATTGAGGCAGGTACAATAACAATGTTTAAAATACATTCGGACTGGTACATGGGCAGGAAAGGTTTAGAGGGATATCACCAAATCTGGGCAAATGGGACTAGCTTAGATGGGGCATCTTGGTTGGCATGAACGAGTTGGTCTGAAAGGCTTGTATCTATACTGCATGACTCTTTGGCTCGATGACTCTGCTCATAATGTTGAAGGAAACATATTCGTCCCTTTCAACAATTGCACTAGGTTTCATATGTTGGTGTTCACATTGCGATTTAATTTGAAATTGTTCTTTTTCCAATGGACCGATCATTTAAAATAAACTCGTGTCTTGCTTATTTTGATATCTTTGATAATAAAAATAATTTGGGTGTTAGGCATTGTCTGAAAAGTTGGCAAATCTTTTTTTTTCGGGGGGTGTTGCATTTATCATCATATATACTGACACATATATCAGCCTATATATTGATATCATCAATGCGTAGTAATGCTACACATATAAGCTCCCATGTGCACTATTGACACCATTATAATGCAGGATTCACTGGAGGAGGAGACTGTGTTACTCCATGAGAGGTCTGGGAGTTTTGCTGAGGCCTCGTTGTGTTGTTGCACTATAGAGCCACCACTCTTGTGAGAAGGTTCAGCTAAACATACTTTAATGGCACCAACTTATATGGGAACATCATTGAAAAAAGTCACTTATGCGACTTCTGTCCAGAAGTACCACATCCAATTTCCCAAATGGATGGGACTTCTGGTGAAAATGTTTAACAATGTGTTAAAATTGGAACAAAATGATTTTTATGCATAATATATACAGAAAAAAGGATGTGCTCCAATATCTTGGGCCATTATGTCTGTATTAGAACACATTAATATTGCATTCCTACAGTTAAAGTCATAGATCATAGAGCCATACAGCATGGAAACGGTCTCTTCAGCCCAAGTCCCACATGCCCATGGTGTTTTTGTACTTTTGTGAAACTAATTCGAGGAACAATTGCATGAATGATCCTAGATACTCGATAGAGAAAAATATTCAAGAACCTTGGAGAAGTGTAACACCTCACTGAATCCATTGAACCTCTGGCCCATGACCACTCAAAGTGGAGAAGTAACATTCGGAATGGTGTTGAGAACCTGCATCTTGCTTACAAACATGAAACCTGCTGACACATTCCAGCCACTGGAGAATAGTAGGCACCCCTCAAAATGTTCCTACCACACACAAAACCCAATGGATCTACATGGAGCATTCCTCAGATTGAAAGGCGATCTGAGTAGGGGAAATAAATGTGTTCCTATTACATGCAAAGGGTGCTGGTGCATTAGCATTCTGCTGCATTATGTCCACTCATTTGCTTTGTTTGAACCATAAGTGTGTTTGAACCTCAACTTAGTATTTAACAGTGTTTAATAATACTAATAATAATACAATAATAATGAAGGCAACTTCAAAAATGCTTAACTTTTATAAATATACATGGATCAGAGGGATATTTGTCTGAAGTAGAATATGCATGTATTTACAAAATGGCAATAAAGTTAAAACACGTCAGATATCGCACAATCAAGTACATGACAAAATTTCTGTTCCCCAACTCTCACTGGAACAAAGTACGTACCACTGTTGGAAAAAGTTCATGTTTCATTAAGGTTATACAACAACAGACTTGATTATAAACTTTGCATATTTAATAGAACAACTATTGGTCGTAAAGCAGCAGTAAATATAAACAATGTGAAATCCGTGATTTATGACAACATACAATTAATATTTTTTCTTTGATCTCCCAACAAGAACTATTGCAGTTTATGATTAAGTACATGACTCTTTCCCAATTATTTCTCTATTTGTCTGTAGGATCGGAGATTGTCCAGTCTAAAAAAAAGTCTACAGGATTTATTTTCCAAGATTTCTTTTGGATTAATTCCAACTGAATTCATATCTTTAATATTAAACTACCCGGTCTAACCTGTTACCATTTTTCATGCAGTCAGATTTAGAAGTTTTTTAAATAAATTGCCAACATTTAAACCAGATCCTTATCAAAATATGGAAAACAAAATAACTCCTTGTTTGTTTCACTAAATTTACAATCTGTACTAGATATCACTGGGATATAAGAACATAGAAACATAGAAACATTGAAAATAGGTGCAGGAGTAGGCCATTCGGCTCTTCGAGCCTGCACCGCCATTCAACATGATCATGGCTGATCATCCAACTCAGTATCCTGTACCTGCCTTCTCTCCATACCCCCTGATCCCTTTAGCCACAAGGGCCACATCTAACTCCCTCTTAAATATAGCCAATGGACTGGCCTCAACTACCTTCTGTGGCAGATAATTCCAGAGACTCACCACTCTCTGTGTGAAAAATGTTTTCCTCATCTCGGTCCTAAAGAAATTCCCCCTTATCCTTAGACTGTGTCCCCTTGTTCTGGGCCTCCTCAACATCGGGAACAATCTTCCTGCATCTAGCCTATCCAACCCCTTAAGAATTTTGTAAGTTTCTATAAGATCCCCCCTCAGTCTTCTAAATTCTAGCGAGTACAAGCCAAGTCTATCCAGTCTTTCCTCATATGAAAGTCCTAACATCCCAGGACTTTCTCATTGGATATAATTACTTTGCATTTGACGCATTCTTTAATCTAGAAGTCTTTAATTCCCCAACAAAGCCAAACATTATTTACATTCTTTTTAGGGAACTGATAACAAATCGATTGGTTCCTATCCAAGAACTCAATGCATAATAGTTGTCATCATTAATAAATGACTGAGCTATTCAAAAGTTGTTAAATTGATCTGGTATCATGATTGTTAACTATTATGCCCCTGTCCCACTTAGGAAACCAGAACAGACACCTCTGGAGACTTTGCGCCCGACCAAGGTGTTCCCTGCGTTTCCCGGAGGTTCTCAGAGGTTTTTGTCCTCCGGCAACCACCTTCAACTAGCATCGCAACCGGCTTCGACTAAAAAATTATCGATTTTTAAAACGGAAACCACTTTCGACCATTAGGGAGACTGACAAAAACCTCCGGGAACCTCGGGGAACCACACGGAAACCAGAGGTTTCCGTTCAGGTTTCCTGAGTGGGACAAGGGCATTACCAAATTAAAAGAGACCTTTACTATGCTTTCCGTGGTACACAGCCCTAATTCATTGCCATATTTAATAAGACAACTGTAACCTTTAGATTCCCCATCATATCGCCGGCTTCGGGAGCTTTGATCGCCCCGATTGCGGATGGTTCGGCTGCCCCGACCGTGGGAGAAAAGGAGGGAAGAAGATAATATGTATTACCTTCCATCACAGTGCGCTGTGGTGGATGTTTATGTTAATTTTTATGTAGTTGTGTGTCTTGTTGCTTTTTTGGTATGACTATGGTAAATCAAATTCCTTGTATGTTTTTACATACTTGGCTAATAAATTAATTGCAATACAATACAATACAATAAAACACTTAACAAGCCACACTTGTAGTTTGGAAACCATTAACTTCTGAGGTTATCTCCTGAATATCCCATTGGACTCCATTCAGATCATATCTGGAGAAAAAACAACTGACTTTTAGCTGGACTAAAGTTTGCTAAAGATAATTAGTTAAAGAGAAACTATCACAAATGTAAGCTATTAATTCCATTGACAGGTTTCTCAATCACAAAAGGTAATAATTTCCATTTAAAGGGCATCTTCAACATAAAACAATCTCAAGTTGTTTATTTTTAACTCATGGCTGTTGGAGATAAGTTTGTATTCATTGCTGTTACTTTGGTACACAGCCTGTACTTCACTTTTAGGGAACTCTTTACTATTTTTGGAATGAAACAATGGAATGCACTTCTGAAAATAAGAGCCCAAGTATGCAGAACAAGAGGAGGACAAACATTGGCTTGAGCCTGCTTAGTCACTCAAGATCACAGCCCATCTAATATTGGTCTCTCCACCGGAATCCTGCCCTCTTCTTGTATCCCATGATTTTTCAAACATTATTACCTGTATTACCATCTTCACAGCTCTCTGGGGTAGACAAACCCAGAGATTCACAAAACTGAGAGAAGAAATTCACCCCATCTTTCTCTGAAATTATTCTGACACTGTGCCTCTTAGTTCTAGATATCCCCACTGACAGAAACATTGACTTGACACCCATCCTGTCAATTCTCCTAAGAAACTTTAAATAAAAAGTGTAAATGCCGGAAATACTCAGAAGTTCATGCAGTATCTGTGGAAGGAGAAATAGAATTAATGTTTTAGGTCCTATATCCTTTGTCCTTTATTGTGTTACTCATAATACTCTACAAAACACATCAATCTATAATTTTCAATTAATGCAGCCACAATAGCATTTTGGCTGCACTAGTTTGAGACTTAAATCATCCTTTAGAAGAGCTTTTTGAGATCCCGAGTGGTCTAACTATAACTGTGAGATTTGCTTGGTTATAAATTCTTGCACCAAGGTGAATATTTTTTTTTCCATCTGCACTCTGTTAATCATCTCAATTGAACAGAACCTCACTCTGTACAACTTGTAATCATAACCAAACCCAGTAATTTATGAACTTCCAGTCCTTTCAGCACAGTATCTTTGAGTTTTAATGCTGGACTCGCGAGTAAGAAGTGTTACTATTTCACCTCCATCTTGTCCATGACATTTTATTGCAAAGGTAAGAAGTAAGAAAAAAGCTGATGAGCAAGAAGGAAGTTACTGATGGTCAAGTGGCCAAGTGCAGGTACCTACCTCTTGGTCCTTTGTATAATTATATGATTGATATCATTGATAAAAATATCTCACATCTTCTCATTGATTAATTGCCTGGCCTGTTTGCACAGACTTAGGTTCCTTTAGAGGTCCTGCCATTCCATGGGGTGGTAGCTTGTAGTAAAACCCCGATTGAAGTTTATAGTTTATGTTCAGAGATACAGCGTAGAAACAGGTCCTTTGGCCCATTGCAACCAACCATTTATCATTTGCTCACACCAGTTCTCTGTAATTCTACATTCTCTTCCACTCCCTATCCACTTGGGGCAATTTGTAGACACTAAACAACTACACGCACATGTACAAACACGCACATTTTGGGATCTGGGTGGAAACCAGAACATCTGGAGGAAATCCACACAGCCAAAGGTGCAAAGTCCACACTGACAGCACCCGAGGTCAGGATCAACCCCGAATCTCTGGCACCATGAGGCAACAACTTTCCCAGATGTGCCACTTTTCTATGGGCAGATGAAGCTCACAGAGGCATTGCATTGTACAGCATGGAAAAAAAGTCCTTCAGCCAACCAAGTTGCCTAACCGATCTAGTCCTACTTGACTGTACTTTGCCTACATCCCTCCAAATGCACCCTATCTAAGTGCCTTAGATGTCTAGACCAAGATGGGTCCCGTCCCCTCAATGCGCAATTGCGGCCTGTGGCATCACACACACACACACACTAACCACCCCACACACACACACTACCCCCCCCCCCACACACACACACACATACACACACAAACCACCCCCCTTGATAATATATTAATATTATTCAATCGCTCCTTTTTCCCCATCCCACGCCCTATCCACTCACGCATAGCCCCCAACTCGCAGGTGCAGCTAGAGAGGGAGGGGAGTAGAGAGAGAGAGAGAGAGAGAGTGGAGGCAGAGAGAGGGCAGAGGCACAAAGAGGGCAGAGGCAGAGAGAGGGCAGTCACAGTGAGGGCTGAGGCACAGAGAGGGCAGAGAGTGGAATGTCTATCAGAATATTTAAGAATTTTACCGTTATCGTGTCATTTTTTCACGGATGTGATTTATACACAAAGAAACACACACACACACACACACACACACACATAAATAAACACACAAGATCAGACTTTTAATAGTTACTAGACCAAGTGGGACCCATTGGGTCCCGTCCCCTCAATGCGCAGTTGCGGGGGGGGGGGGGGGGGGGCAGCCTGCAGCATCGCACACACACTAACCTCCCCCCACACAGACACTAACCACCGACCACAAACTAACCACCCCCCTTGATATTATATTAATATTATTAATTTGCTCCTTTTACTCCATCCCCCGCCCTATCTACACACACATAGCCCCCAACTCGCAGGTGCGGCTAGAGAGGGAGAGGGAGGGGGTAGAGAAAGAGGGCAAAAACAGAGAGGGCAGAGCAGGGGTAGAGAGAGGCCAGAGAGAGCGGGCAGAGAGAGAGTGGGCAGAGAGAGGGCAGAGTCAGAGAGGGCAGACAGAGAGGCCAGAGACAGAGAGGGAGGGCAGCGACAGAGAAGGAGGGAAGAGACAGAGAGGGAGGGCAGAGACAGACAGAGAGGGCAGAGATAGGGCAGACACAGAGAGGGAGGGCAGCGACAGAGAGGGAGGGCAGAGACAGAGAGGTAGGGCAGAGACAGAGGAAGGGTAGAGAGAGGGCAGAGACAGGGAGGGCAGAGAGAGGGAGAGCAGAGAGAAGGCAGAAAGAGGGCAGGCAGAGAGGGCAGAGAGAGGGCAGCAACAGAGGCAGAGAGCTGTAGCAACCTCCCCACCATGCATTGACTCGAGGACCACGAGTGAGGGGGTGAGAGGGCGAGGGGGTTAGGGGCGAGGGGACAAGGGGCTGGGCGAGCGGGCGAGTGGGCGGGCGAGCTTCGACCAAAGGACCTCGAGGTGGGCCGCCGCAGTCTTCAGCTATAATTTTTGGTCTTCAGTCCTGGGCACATCTTCATCTCCGGCTGCGACATTTGAGTATGAGGAAGATGTCATGCAGACCCATTGTGATGTCATCAGTGAAAGATAGTCATTTTTGAATTCAAAGTTTTGTCATAGTTTTGAACATTTTCAGTAATAACTCGAGAAATAAAGCATTACATTTTCAGATAAGGTGATTTTGGACTCCACGGGAAAAATGTCTACCGGAATATGTAAATATTTTATCATTATCGTGTCGTTTATTTGCGAAGGTGTGATTACACAAACACTCAAACACACACACACACATACACATCCAAGATGTGATTACTCACAAACACATACACATCCAATAATTATATGATATGATAGTTGTACCCACCTCTATAACTTCCTCTGCCATATATGTACCACGCTCTGTGTGAAAAAGTTTCCCATCAGTTCCTTTCAATTCTTTCTCCTCTCATTTTAAATGTAGATTTCCCTACCCCTGTGGAAAAGACTGTGATTATGGACCTTACCAATGCATCTCATGATTTTATAAACTTCTAAAAGGTTACTCGTCAGCATATATATTCCAGGTGAAAAAGACCAGCACTTATCCTCTCCTTATACCTCATACCCTCCCAGACCAGGTTACACCCTCTCCAGTTGAATGACATCCTTCCTCTAGAAGGGCAACCAGAACTCAATGCAATATTCCAAACATGGCCTTACAAATATCTGCACAGCTGTAACATGATGTCCTAACCCCTGTACTCAGTACCCTGACCAGTGAAAGCAAGCGTGCCAAATGTGTTCTTCACTACCTGTCTATATGTGTCACTACCTTTATGGAAGTAGATACCTGCACCTCTAGGTATCTCTGCTTTAAAACATACCACAGGGCCTAGTTGTTTGCAGTGTACGTCCCACCATGATTTATCTTACCAAAGTGCAGGACCTCACATTTATATGAATTAAACACCATCTGCTCTTCTTTGGCCCATTGGCCCAGTTGATCAAGCTCCTCTTGAAATCTTAAATAACTTTCTTCACTGTCCACTATGCCACCAATTTTAGTGTCTTCTGCACATTTACAAATCATGCCTCACACATTTGCATCCCAATGGAGAGTGATCGGTGGACCCAGCACTGATTCCTCTGGCACTTGTTACATTCCTCCGGTATTCCTGTTTAAATTAAAATCTTCAAATTAAAGTATAGTTGAGTTTCTGCCATAACCAAATATTTTAAATGCACATATTTTTAATTTTATCTGATATCTGACTTTTTTTCTCCCAGGGCTAGTTTAAATTGCAGAGAATATAATTTTCTATTCAAGCAAATTTGCCAAGTTACTGGACATTGAAGAATAATTTTTCCTGAGAGGAAAAAATAAATCAATGAATTCAGTGAGCGATTAGCAATGCCATGGATCGTGTAATGAGAAAAATATTGAAAGGTATTTAAAGTAAAGGCATTTGTTTTCAAGGATTACAGGAAGACCACAACTAGAAAAGAGGCATGCTGTTACGGCCATGAGAGCTAGTTTATGACAGGATCAATCAAAAGGTTTTATCTCCAGATATTGTGGAGTTATACACACAAGCACAGGACTAACATTGTGGCATCTGTCAATGAACCTGCATTCTTTATTAACTCATGATCATTTTGCTACTGTGGTCACTTAACAACAGACTTTTTGGCCAAGATTAGATTAGAGTGCTTCAAAACCTGGCATGGTGATCAGATACACTCTCTGATAACATCTGATACTAAATCCTGGGGTTAACAGGAAGGTGCTCCATGTGCAAGTCCCAGGCAGGTACTCAACTATGTGGATGTGTGTCATTCACTCAGCTTCACTTTTAGGTGCCAACCGCAGCACCAAATCAGTCTGAAGAAGGGTCTCGACCCGAAACGTTACCCTTTCCTTCTCTTCAGAGATGCTGCCTGTCCTGCTATTATGCCAGCATTTTGAGTCTATCTTTGATTTAAACCAGCATCTACAGATCTTTCCTACGCAGCAAAAAAATCACCTGTCTAACGGCAAATGCCAGAGAACATCTCAAAAGAGCAAAACATGTCCCCAGTAAACTTTCTTAGAGAGCCCAAACAGTTGCTTAGTATTGGCTCTCGACTGTAAAACTAGATTGGACCCATAGTGACTCATAGTGACGCTCATCCATCCTCTGGTAAGCCTTGTCTTTAATAGCAATAGTCTTAGGAAATCTGGAAGTTAGGACATCCTCACTGGAATTTAGAAGATTGAGGGGTGATCTCATAGAGACTTACAAAATTCTTAAGGGGTTGGACAGGCTAGATGCAGGAAGATTGTTCCCGATGTTGGGGAAGTCCAGGACAAGGGGTCACAGTTTAAGGATAAGGGGGAAGTCTTTTAGGACCGAGATGAGAAAATCGTTTTTCACACAGAGAGTGATGAATCTGTGGAATTCTCTGCCACAGAAGGTAGTTGAGGCCAGTTCGTTGGCCATATTTAAGAGGGAGTTGGATGTGGCCCTTGTGGCTGAAGGTATCAGGGGGTATGGAGAGAAGGCAGGTACAGGATACTGAGTTGGATGATCAGCCATGATCATATTGAATGGCGGTGCAGGCTCGAAGGGCCGAATGGCCTGCTCCTGCACCTAAATTCTATGTTTCTATGTTTCTATCACTTTTGCCTTTGTCAATGACCTCATTAAGCCCATGTGCAGACTCTTGTCCCTTTAAATTCCAGTGCTTGGTTGGGACTTGATGTATCGAATCCCAGCCTTTTTGCCTTACAACAATCTGGCAAAATGGCAAACATAAGGGCTTGAGGTTTGAGGTCTGAGGTCTGAGGCTGCAACAATACCAGAAAGATGTAGAATCGATCAGCATCTGAGAAAGATACAGGCATTGTGGCTGTGCGCTCTTCCTGGCTGTAAAAGCAGATGTCTATTTAGACAGAAAATGCTGGAGTAACTAAGCGGGAAAGGCAGCATTTCAAGCATATATAGCATTTTATTTTATTTCAGATTGCTTTTTATTTCAACCTCTTAATTATACCCTTGTTTGGAGATGTCAAGATTGTTTTTGATGTAACATTGTTAGTGGAGATGGACTGCCAAATCATTTCTGTGGAATGCTCGGAACATATTTTTCCTAGCATGATGTGATATATAGTATATGGCAAAAATAACCTACTGATTTGCAGTTACAACCATTTCATAATTTGAATAGTCACAGTAGAATTAGATGTTAAGGACAACATTATAAGCATTCGTTCCTTTATTTATTTTTTGTATGAGGGCATTTCAGAACACAGGTTCTCGTTAACCTGTTCTAGATAAATAGAAGTAGCTTTTAAAAGTGTGAACAACAAATCCACTAAAATGAAACATTATTACACCGTGTAACACTACAAGTAATTGTTTGATCAAGATCAACTAAACAGTCAGGACAAGTAAGAGTTAATGGTGACTATCATACACCAGTCTGCCTGTACAGGAAGTATGTGGACTATTTAAATAGTTAATAAAGTGCATTCATCACTAATTAATGTACACTTTTGAATCATTCACTACTTGGTCAAATGCAGTGCACTGGAAAATAGATTTAAATAACTATATGTATCAAATCTTACTCAGAAAATTCTGTTTTGGTCTGGATTAAATATTAGTGAGAAATTAAACTATATTTTTGGAAAAGATTTGCCGTTCTAAGGCTGTCTAGACATTTTTCTGCATAAGCCCAGTTCAGTTAATTCTAGATTTCTTTTAAATTTATTTTTAAAGATTCAAGCTTATGTTTCTCCTAACCTGAGTGTTAAAATGGTTGGTATATGAAGAGATCTAAACTGAGTTTCAATCAGAGCTACAGAACCAGAGATGTGGGTCAGGAATCCAATAGTGAACTCAGATTCATCAAAATGCCATGTGCAACGCCTTAGGAAATAATATTAATATAGTCAAATAATAACTCACAGCTTTTGTAATCAGTATCTTATAATGTTTAATTATTATATCCAGATCTAAGGAACAAAGTTTTAACATTTAGAAATTAAACCAGGAAGTATTTTATTCCCGATCGAAGGTCCTACAATCATGGAAGTCTTGAAGCTCTGGTGTTAAAATAAAAAGAGTTAAGGATAAGCAGGATTACTCCAGAATTTTGTATCTATCTTGCATCAAATAGTGTCTTCCATCTTGCCTCTGCTACTCTAAACAAGCAGAGTATTTACAATAAATTATCACCAACTGTGATGTAGAAGAGAAGTCAAGGCTTTTGCTTTCTGGCCTGGAACAGCCAATAAAAATACTTCAAGATTTCAAACACATTGAGTTTTACTGCTGTACGTAAAAAGTGATTCATTACTTTGCTCTCAGGTGAGAGCTCTTTTGCCTTTTGGAAGTGCACTTTTATATACACTGGTGCTTCACTGAAGAAAACCGTGAGCGCAGTGTTGGATGAGAAAGCAGTTGTGGCACATTCAAGGGTTCACGAGATGCTTGTGATCAGTCAGGGTTCAGGTTGTTGCATGTTGTCTTCATGTCTGATAACATCATTTCCCATCCTTGTTCATTCAAGTCTTAGCCTGCCCAAGCAGGAAAAGGTGCTGAAAATTTGTACGCTCCAAATCAACTGATGTTAAATAGTTATTGTCATGTGCGTGAGTACAGTGAGGTACGGGTACAATGAAAATCTTGTTCACAGCAGCATTGTAGCTCAGAGAATTAGCCAACACACAATAAACATAAATTATACATGTTATCCAAGAGGAAATGGAAACTGTGCAAGAAAGGAAGACATTAGTGCAAAAAGATAAATAGAAAAAGTCCATGGAAGTGCAAGAGGTGATTCATAGTGTTCAATTGTTGAAGTAGGATTAGGTTTTGTGCAAAAAAAGGTTCAAGAGTCTGATTATAAGAAACTAGCTGTTCCTGAACTTGATGGTGTGGGACTTCAGAGTTGTGTGCCTCCTGGTAGCAGTGAGTGAAGGCATGGACCAGATAGAAATCTTCATGTCGCCCTCTTCAGCCCACACTTCATGTGGATGCTTTTGATGGTGGAGAGTGTTGCACCCACGAGGGACCAAGCTAGGACAGCACTCTTTGCAGCTTCTTGCATTGACGTGTATTAAAATGTCTGTACTAAAACCAGGCATGTGTGGGCATCCCTGAAGGATGTAGGAATGTTACAAAATTATAAGATTTAAAAAATCAATTAAAAAAATCAATCTGAGGAGCATCATCATACTCCTCAGATTATAACCAATAAGCAACGCTGTACACCTTGTTTTTCATCAACCTTTCAATTTTGTCATTGTGAACAACACGTTTTTGCTCTTCAAACCACGCATGACATGCCCACTACTTTCCCATTAAGAATGTCCTGTAGATCATCACATTTGGAGTAGTCCAAATTCGGATAATCTCTGCGAATGCTGTCTAAATCAGTCTCTTTTGCTGGGCATTTGGATTGACAATTTTGCATTTCTTCTTCAGAGAGATCTGTTTAAAATGTAAAGAAAAAAACCACTGAACAGCATTAACAGAAACAAGTTATTATTTGCAGTTTTAGAAAAAAAAGTAGACATGATAAAAATTAAACGTTAAAACAAATAGTAAATGCCCAACAAAAAAATCATATTCATCAGTTTCATCAAATCAAATAAATTCATCTAATCAAAATTCATCTAATTCATCTAAATTCAATTATTAGATCTAAACATCTATCCATTTCTTAAGAAAAGGCTAACATTTTAAATAGCCAAAGTATCCAAAAAACAATTAACAAACTGAACCCATTCACTCAAGAATTCACAATATAATATGATTTTTAAATCTCACTTTGTCATTCATTTATATGCCAAATGGAAGGAATTTAATGTTTAATTCCCATAAATTAATCCAGAAACTTTCACTCTCAAGATAATCAAAATCATTATTTTTTGCACAAGGCATCTGACTAAAACTGTACTGTGGATATTTAGTATGAAAATATTGATCATGGATAGACAATAACACAAAATATAGATGATTTAGATGTTCTTATGACATGATTGTGCAAAAAGAATTTGATTATCTCGAGAGTGGATGGTTCTGGAATGTGATCGATTGGAATGTAGCCGCTGCCATGATTTAAGCCCCTATCAGCAGGCAAGATATGGCCCATTTGTTTCGGGCTCTAAATAACATTTTTCACATCAGCAGGTTAAAATGAAGCCACACCAAAAAGCAAGAAAATGTGTTAAATAAATGACATACCTTTTGTTTAGTCAAGCACTTGCGATCCGTGATGTTGACGGTGTTTTTAGTCACATTTAACTTCAATCCAGCGATACAATCGATCAGCAACTTTTTTTTACGGGATCGCATAACGAATTTTCTTCATCAGTCAGCAGTCCGAGCAAATTCTTCTCCGACAACCAATACAAACCTGCATTTTAATCGTGCCTCCCCAAAGCCTCCGGAATCGCACGCACAGGCAGCAGGCAGATCTGCAGCACCATTGATGGTAGGTTTTATAACAACGTTAAAAGATGGCGTCATCAGCTCTCGCAAATGGGGGAGTTCGTCAAATGAGGAGATTGCTCATTCTGTGGTCTTCTGCAGAATGTGCAAAAACAATAGACATCCTGGAAATCATTGCAATTAGTAATTTGCATAGAAATATGAATGGTTCCTTTTAAAAACTGGTCTGGAAAAGTTAGCTTTTCAGCAACTGATCAGCAAAACTGGTTTTATAACTTGGAATTGCAAACATTCCTTTTCATCTCAGGCCAAAAGCCGTACTAGAACTTGACCAGGCTATTTGCTTGGCTTGGCTTGCCCCTCCATCTTCTCTTGCATAGAGCCCTGGTGAATCTTACAGCGTATCCTCAAATGGTAAGTTTTTTTGCTGAAGTTTAGCAAAACCAGGGCAAATGATGTTGGACTGTCATTTAGGCTCACATCAGCAACTTACCGGACAAACAATTGAATCATCAAGAGGAAAGAGAGTCATGGGATAGGATATAGTTTAATAGGTAAAATTCAAGAGGTAACTGCAACACTTTGAATGATTCCCATACTTAACATGCCACAGTAATGGTGCGTCTGAAAGAGTCAACAGTGGATGTCACACAGTGCTCTGTTTCTATGTCTCTGTCATAAAGAAGAATGCTTGAAGTGAGGTAAGTCCTGTTGCTGTATGCTGACGTCCAAGGTGTTAATATGTATTGTTAATAGAGCTTCAAAATGAATCATTTGTGAGACAATTTACAGTCGTGGATGCTATGATTGGAAGGGATTATATATCCCCAAGACATTGGAGCACACGAACATAGAGCTAACATGAGGACATGAATGCAAGCTTATAGAAAGTACTGGGATGACCAGGAATAGAACTAAAAGCACTGAGACTAAATGGGATTCTGCAGTCCTATGCAGAGAGAGTGAGAGATGAAAAAATGAGTCTTTGTTACTCTTTTTTAATAAAATTCTGCTGTAATACCACCAGCACCTAACTTTACTGTACTACTCTACTGCTTTTTAAAAAATTGCTGGGTTTTTTCCCTTTTTCCTTCCGCCCACAATATTTAATATGTCAAAGAATATGTGATTCTGTTCCATTCTGTTTGTAGTTTGTTTGGTCGCTTGTTTGTTTGTTTTTTTTGCACAAAGTCCGCGAGCACTGCCACTTTTCATTTCACTGCACATCTCGTATGTGTATGTGATGAATAAACTTGACTTGACTTGACTTGAGCAGCTGGAAATAATTCTGGTCACTGTTGTATATTTTGTGTTCTAGATTTGCCTGCTTGCTAGTTTACCACGAAGGAAGAGCAAGATCTCTGTTTTATTGCATCTCCTCTCACCAACATCCCTATTAGACTCTCAGTGCCATGCTAGAACAGTTATTCTTTAGTTACCTTTCTGTGTGTATGGCCTTTCAGATCCTCCACCAGCAATTTAGCCAAGCAAAATTGGGCATTCTATAAATCATCACTGGTCTCATGTTGACTATTCTACCCAGTTGATTCTCTTGTCTTCCTCACTTTCCTACCGGAAGATGAAAATCATTTTCGTCTCTCATCAGTTATTTGGTTGAAAAAAATACAAGAAATATTTCAAGATTTTTCCCTTTACAGCAATCATTCACAAGAGCTTGACAAATCAGGATGATATATAACTGAATACTATATTGTCCCATTGCTACAATCAGTCTGAAAAAGATTCCTACTCAAAACATCACCTATCCTTATTCTCCAGGGATACTTCCTGACTCGCCAAGTTACTCCAGCTCTTTGTGCCATTATTTGTGAAGCAGCATCTGCAGTTCCTTGTTTCTACTATATTGTTGCAACTTTAACACTGGATTCAGTAAATACACTATTTTACAAAATCTCCACTAAACCTACATGGGTAGAATGAGAAAAGCACCAAAACGAGAAACAGGAAATGTTGATGCAGCTTGGAATGACAGGAGTTCTGAAATGATAGCAGCATGTACAATTCACCGAGTTATTCAGAAAATTTTAATCCCTACTACAGATGAATGGCGTGAATAAGTCAGTGCTTTTTGAAACTTTATGTGGGAAACAATTCAAATTATTAACTTAGCAGAGAGTTTGTATTGCTGGAGTGATTATGAATTGATATGATAAAATGTCGATCAACTTAAAACATACATTGGCTGAGCAATTTTAGTG
The DNA here is from genome assembly GCA_035221665.1 of Okamejei kenojei. Lineage (NCBI taxonomy): Eukaryota > Metazoa > Chordata > Chondrichthyes > Rajiformes > Rajidae > Okamejei > Okamejei kenojei. The sequence goes on along the minus strand of CM069133.1, from coordinate 112,036,567 downwards.
CACAGTAAATTGTAATGTCACCATTTTTGTGAAGCTCTGGCAGAGATGCTAGCCTTGGACATTCCCCGAGTTGCAGGGAAAAGAAACCCGAAGGGGCTGATTTTGATAGAATTAAACTGGTGATAATAAACTAGCAGCCAGATTTTATTTTCAATGCCTCAGATTGGCTGCTGATTTATTTATTACATCGTAATTTGAATGCAAATGGTCTTCATTTAATTAGAAATAAAATGATGTGGGTTTGCTATGTTGCAGCAGTCTGTTAGTTTAGCAAAGTCAAGTATATTTGACTCCTAAAGCAAGACATATTGGCTTTGAATAGTTGTGGGTCAGTTCCCTCAAAATGCACTCAGTTGCATGACAAATGAGGGCAACAGAGAATCATGTAAAAAACAATACCCAGAGTATACTTAAAAACACAAAGGTTATAAAATGGTCCAGAATAATTTCACCTTTGAGCAATATTGTAAAATGAATCGCATTTGATCAGTCACTTGTTCTTTGGGGTCTGTTATTAAAGAATTCCTCACCTCACATAGAAACACCTTTTATATTCGCTTCTATGGCCTCTGTTGATTACCCTTTGCGGTTTGTTGAATGTTAGCTCTAATTAAGAAAGTGTGCTGAGCTCCAAAGATGGTTTATTTCCTCAGGCACTCCTCCAACATTGAAGGTAGCTGTTGTTGACAGACTCCCGGACATCCTCACTTCCTGAAAAGTTGGAATTCAGGAAAATAAATGCTGGCTACCTTTACATACACTGCCCTTAAAGAGCTGCAGCACCTTGGATCCACCACACACTCCAACTGACAGAGCACAGCTTGTGTGAAAAATGTAATGAGACCTTAGGGAACCTACTTAAATTAACATATTAACAAATCTTGTGAGATCCAGTAGTGTTGGCTGGACATTCAATTACATAAGCACATGCACTCAATAAATAACCCATCAAAAAATTGCAAAATAAAACAGTCATGCCTTATTAGCTTACAGGCAACGCTACTCAGAAGGATCAACAAAAAATAAAGGCGCATTAATAATGATTTACTAAAGCTATAAATAATTTAAAAGTATGAATAAAAATAAAATGGCTTATTTCTGTTATTTATTATACTAAGCACGAGTGAATGTCCCCTTCAGTCTGTTCTCTCGTTTGATGAGTACAATTCCTTGCTTTTATTTTGTTTGTCTCTTTGAGATTTTCTCTGTCTGAATTTGTCATAACTGAAGTTGAGAGGTTTAACAATCACAGTCTAGGAGAAGCAGTTCTCCAGTGAGTGAGTACAATGCACACTCTCACATTCAGAGAGCAGCCCATTATCTCAACTGTTCACTTAGCAGTTAATATAAAGCTCAGTGGTGAAGCAGGGTCAGAGAAAATGCAAAGGTGTGATACAACATTAGATATTGTTAAACAAGATTCTGCATTACGCATTAATAAAATCAACTCATTCAAAACATTTTCATCTGAAAACACAATTACATTCTAGATGAAAACAAGGTCCTACCTGTAGAGATCTATTTTCTATCACTATAACTATCAGTATTTTGGGGAATCATTCTGATAAAAATGAAACTATAACATTATTTTCCTGTTCTCGTACCTCTGTACTTATTCTAACTCAGTTGACATATACAACATTTTTAATCAATATAAAATGCATAATAAAACGTTATCTTTTTCTGAGTAAAAGTAAAATCTTAATGAAAAATGGTCACATGTATGATTTCTGCATGCACAAATAACTAGCTCTTATTTTAAATATTATTTTACTACCATATTTGTCTTCTGAAGGTGATATGGAGTTATGTGCTGATTATTTGTTAACATCACCAAATATTTTACAGTACATAAAAATATGTTTATTAAACTTTATCAATGGCAAATGACATCCTTTATATAGCATTTTCAATGTTTTATTACACCTCAATGGTCTTAACCAGTACATTTGACACCAAGCCATATGAAAAGATATTCCAGAAAGATAGGCCTTAGGAAGTGAAAGGAAAGAAAGGTGGGGGTGGGAGGGCTAAGGAGGGAATTGTTGTGATGTGAACATGGAGATTTGTAATGGCATATAGATAGAGTGAATGACTGGGCAAATGGAATTTAATGTTGGGAAAATGTGAGTTCATGTATAAGTAGAGGAATCAAAAGGCTGATAATACACACCTTTCCTTGCCCCTGGTGCACATCCATTCTCTCACTATCCCACTAACCTGTCACTGTCCCCACCCATCTATATCCTCCCCCCCCCCCCATGGCTTTACCTGTCACTGCTCCTTTGAATCTCTGCTCTGCTGATCATCATCATGATGTCCCCTTTTTGTCTTCTTTAATCCCTTTTGTCGTACTTTATCACTCTTTTGACTCATTTTCATCCCTAGCCTTTGTCCACCCACCTGTCAATAAAAATCCCTCCCACCTGTATCTATCTCTCACCTGTATCCACCTTTCATTTTCCAGATTTTGTCCTGTGCCCACCTCTTTTCCGGCTTCTTCTCCCATATAATTAGTCTGGAGAAGGGTCCCGAACCAAAACATCACTTATCTGTGTCCTCCAGAGATGCTGCCCAACCTGCTGAGTTACTACAACATTTTGTGTTCTATTCAAGATTCGAGCACCCTTAGTTCCTTGTGTCTTCAGAGGAATCCAAGAGTTGTAGTACATGAATCTTCAAAGGTTAGCAGGCCAGTCAAACAAATAGATAAGAAGACCAATGCCATGTATGCCATTATACCAAAGGGTTTGGAGTTTAAAAATAAAGAGATTTTATTATAGTTGTACAGGATGATGGTGAAGGCACATTTGAAATACTGTGCACGTTTTTGGTCCCTTCATCTTGTAAAGGATATATTAACATTATAGACAGTCCAAAATCGATTTGCCAGGTTAATTCCTGGGATGAGAGGATTGTCCTATCAAGAGAAGCTAGACAGCTTGGGTTTGTATTCCTTGGAGTTTAGAAAAATTAGTGGTGATCTGATTTAGACTTAAGATCCTAAAGGGGCTCACCAGGGCAAATGTAAAATGACAGGACCACACTGAAAAATTGACTCGACCTAAATTGTCACCTATATATGTTCCCCAGAATGCTGTCTGACCTGCTGGGTTTCTCCAGCTCTTTGAGTCCAAAAATATCTAACTAAGCAAAGAACTCAAGAAACACAAGTTAACCAATATTCGACTCTTCAGCATACGGTATTAGGGGTTCAGTATTGATGTGGATAGAGAACTGGCTGGCAAACAGGAAGCAAAGAGTAGGAGTAAACGGGTCCTTTTCACAATGGCAGGCAGTAACTAGTGGGGTACCGCAGGGCTCAGTGCTGGGACCCCAGCTATTTACAATATATATTAATGATCTGGATGAGGGAATTGAAGGCAATATCTCCAAGTTTGCGGATGACACTAAGCTGGGGGCAGTGTTCGCTGTGAGGAGGATGCTAGGAGACTGCAAGGTGACTTGGATAGGCTGGGTGAGTGGGCAAATGTTTGGCAGATGCAGTATAATGTGGATAAATGTGAGGTTATCCACTTTGGTGGCAAAAACAGGAAAGCAGACTATTATTTAAATGGTGGCCGATTAGGAAAAGGGGAGATGCAGCGAGACCTGGGTGTCATGGTACACCAGTCATTGAAAGTAGGCATGCAGGTGCAGCAGGCAGTGAAAAAAGCGAATGGTATGTTAGCTTTCATAGCAAAAGGATTTGAGTACAGGAGCAGGGAGGTTCTACTTCAGTTGTACAGGGTCTTGGTGAGACCACACCTGGAGTATTGCGTACAGTTTTGGTCTCCAAATCTGAGGAAGGACATTATTGCCATAGAGGGAGTGCAGAGAAGGTTCACCAGACTGATTCCTGGGATGTCAGGACTGTCTTATGAAGAAAGACTGGATAGACTTGGTTTATACTCTCTGGAATTTAGGAGATTGAGAGGGGATCTTATAGAAACTTACAAAATTCTTAAGGGGTTGGACAGGCTAGATGCAGGAAGATTGTTCCCGATGTTGGGGAAGTCCAGGACAAGGGGTCACAGCTTAAGGATAAGGGGGAAATCCTTTAAGACCGAGATGAGAAAGACTTTTTTCACACAGAGAGTGGTGAGTCTCTGGAACTCTCTGCCACAGAGGGTAGTTGAGGCCAGTTCATTGGCTATATTTAAGAGTGAGTTGGATGTGGCCCTTGTGGCTAAGGGGATCAGAGGGTATGGAGAGAAGGCAGGTACGGATACTGAGTTGGATGATCAGCCATGATCATATTGAATGGCGGTGCAGGCTCGAAGGGCTGAATGGCCTACTCCTGCACCTAATTTCTATGTTTCTATGTTTCTATGTTTCATCAAGCAGCTTGTTGCTTATACCCACCTTATTTAATCTGAAAATGTTGCCCCTCTGAGGAACATCTCAGGTTCCTGTTAAATCTTCCCCTCTCACTTCAAACCTATGCCCTTTAGTTCTTGATTCCCCTACCCTGGGAAAAGGACAGTACATTCACTCATAGAAACATAGAAACATAGAAAATAGGTGCAGGAGGAGGCCATTCGGCCCTTCGAGGCAGCACCGCCATTCATTGTGATCATGGCTGATCGTCCCCTATCAATAACCCGTGCCTGCATTCTCCCCATATCCATTGACTCCGCTAGACCATAGAGCTCTATCTAACTCTCTCTTAAATCCATCCAGTGACTTGGCCTCCACTGCCCTCTGTGGCAGGGAATTCCATATATTCACAACTCTCTGGGTGAAAAAGTTTTTTCTCACCTCAGTCTTAAATGACCTCCCCTTTATTCTAAGAAATAAAGAGGAGGTCATTTAAGACTGAGGTGAGAAAAAACTCTATCTGTGCCCTTCATTATTTTATACACCCTTCAGTTTCCAGTGCTCCAAGGAATAAAGTCTCCATCTGTCAAAGCTCTCTCTGAGTGCTGGAGACATTCTCATAATTCTTCCCTGTACTCTTTCCAGATTAATAGCACTTTTCCTACAGCAACATGACCAAAACTGAATACAATACTGCAAGTGCAGACTCCAAGTACTCCAAATCCGGGGAAATGATAGGCAGTTTGAGCCAGGATGGGGAGGGAATGTGTAGAGAAAGAAGCAAGTAGCTGGCCGATGGTGTACTGTAGGACAGAAATAAAGTGCAGGAGCAACTCAGCGGGTCTTGCAGCATCTGTGTATGGAATGGCCAGACTACGTTTCAGATCAGGACCTTTCTTCAGACTGATCCTCAAAGTGTACCAAAGGGATCAGTACTGGACTGATCTGTTGCTCATTATTAAATGACTTTAATGTGAATGTCTTTGGCCTGATGAGTACGATTGCCAATGACATGAAGAGTAGTTAGTTGTAGATAGCGAGGATAGTTGCCAATGGATACAGAAGTACATTAGATCAACTGAAGTATTGGGCAAAGTGGTGGTCGATGGATGATAATCTAGACAAGTGTGGGCAAATACATTTTGTGTCATCTAATACTGGCAATAATCTAGTACAGTAAACAGCAGTTATCTTAGAGGCATTGATGTATGGAGGAACCATGGGGTGTAAGTTCAGAGTTCCCTGAAAATGGAAAGGTTATGAAAAAGGCTTTCAGATTGCTTGCCTTCATAGATAGGGGTAATGAATATAAGAGTAGGGATATCATGTTGCCGCTGTACAAAACATTGGCAAGGTCACACTTGAAATATTGTGTGCACCGCGCTATAAGGATGTGGTAGTGCAAAAGTGCAGAAGAACTTCTCCAGGGCCGTGCCTGGAATGGTGACTTTAGTTACAAAGAGAGATTGGATAGGCTGAGATTGTTCTCATTGGTGCATTGGAGGCTAAGGGGTGACTACATAGAAGACTTATAAATTATGGGGGCAGTGATAATCACAGTCTTCTTCCAAATGTAGGAAAGTGTAAACCTAGAGTTCATAGATTTCAAGTAAGTGGATAAATATTTAAAGGAGATCCAATGAGCATGTTTTTCACACAGAGGTGATTGGGTATATGGAATAAGCTGCCAGATAAGATGGTAGAGACAGGTACAATTACAGCATTTTATAAGCACTTGGGCAGGTGTGTGGATAGGAATGAAATAACGGGTTAGAAGTCAAATGCAGGAAAAGGGAATCAGCATAGATGGGTTTTTCAGTTGACATGGACAAGGACCGGTAGCCGTGCTTTATGACTCCATAACTCTATGAGATGATTGCTCCTCCAGGGGATCTAGCTGACTGAACAAATGTGACCAACAGTGGAAAGATCAATAGCTTCCTGTAAAATAGAATTCATCCGTTTGGTTCAGTGGAGTGAGCGATGGACGACTGAAAAATAGTTTAAAGTTTCCACCTATGCTAATTTATGATTGTTTGCTGATTTCTTAAAGAGCATAATTTAACCATAATTTTCAGTTACAAGCCTTTCAATTTTAATTACTCGTGCAATTCCATAGTGCTCAGAAAATGAGTTCAGAGTATTCTTAAAGGAATTATAGCTCCAGCATATTCAGAGCAAAGTTTCTTCAATTGTTCATTGATATTGACTAACTATTGCTCTCTTTAAAGAATGACAGAAAGGCTAGAGCACAGAAGGAAGCTATTCCGTCTAACGTGTCCATTCTGGGCCTAGGTAAGAGTAATCCAGTTAGACCCTACAAAAATGTTTTTCTTTTTAGATACTTTGAAGTTCCTTTTTAACGTCTACATTTAAAAACTGCCTCCATTACGGGCCTGTCCCACTTAGGCGGTTTTTCAGGCAACTGCAACTGCAACGGCCACTGTCAGAGTGGCGCGCGCGCACGCACACGCACACACACACGCACATGCACACGCACACGCACACACACACACACACACACACACACACACACACACACACACACACACACACACACACACACACACACACAGCAATCGGGGGGAGCGCTGTCTGAGTGAAATTCACATGGTGCAAAGCCAATGCGAGACAGCCACAAACCGCGATGAACAGGAAGGTTGGCACTGTAATTAAGACAGCTAAAGCACAGTGTACGGGAAGGGTCATGTAAAGAAGGAGTGGAGACAACATTTAAAGGTCAGAGATACACGGCTGTGAAGCTCGGCAGACATTTAACATTACTGGTCGGTTATCCTTGGTTCTAAAACCCACTGCTTACATTTGTTTTTCCCAATGAGCCAACATAATTCACCGGTCAGCACCGGCTACAACCTACGAGAACCTTCGAGAACCTTGCACCTCCTGGCTATAATACTTTTGGGGATACTCTAAATTCATCTTCAGAATGCACTGCGCATGTATTGGAAATTGAAATTGAAATGTTTATGAACTAATTATCCGAAGTTAAATTATGAAACTGTTCCCATTGAAAGGATCATGAACTAAGGAACATAGAATAAATGTAATAGCCAAAAGAACCAAATGTAACATGATGGTCCAGAGTGAGAAGGGGGCCACAATTTCTAAGAAAGCTGTGCTCCGCCAATTGTGGCCTCCTTCTCATTCTCAGGAGAATATAAATGGGTGACGTCTTGAGTCTGAAGGCTGAAGGAGGGTTTCGGCCCATAACAACACCTATTCATGTTCTCCAGAGATGCTACCTGACCCTGCTGAGTTTCCCCAGCACTTTGTGTCTTGTTTTGTAAACCAGCATCTGCTGTTCCTTGTGTCTCCCTCTTTCTGAGACAATAGAAGGGCTGGAGTTCTCAGAATCATGGGGAGGTAAAGTCAAGAAGGAATTTAAGAACATAGATTATAATTTTAATGACAGAGCAGGATGCAGAATTGAGCGTATCCACAATTCATCTGCTTTTAAAAAGAGATCATTTGAGGAAAGATGGAAAGAGTTCTGTTGCCTTTATAATCAGGAGGCAGGCAATATATGGAGGCAAGAATGCCACGTCCTTCAGAAGCATCCCCATGGAGTTTCCAGTTATCATCAAGGAAAAAAATTGACTGCAGCTCTCCCTCTATATCAATGAGGAAAACAAGGCTCATTTTTCAATTTTTTTTTCATTTTTCTCCAACCGTAACCCTTGATTTCCCTCTCTCTCTGCCTGTCCCCCACCCTTGTTCTCTGACTAGTTTCACTGTCCTCCTAATTAATTTTACTGATTGTACTCCTCCTTGTCATCTTCCCCTCAGGTAACAATGAACCATTCTATATTTCCTTATCATTGTCTGCTTTTGTTGTTTTCACACCTTACCCTTCCATATCTCTAAACTCCCTCTCCCCGACACTCAGTCTGAGGAAGGGTCTTGACCCAAAACATTACTCATTCCTTCTCTCCAGAGATACTGCCTGTCCTGCTGAATCACTTCAACATGTTATGTCTATGTTTGATGTATAACTAGCATCTGCAGTTCCTTCCTACTCATTTTTGTCCACTTGTGGAAACTTGAACAGATTAGACACCACAATTGTCATCCAGCCATCTTACTATATGTGTTGCCAAAACCCATCTTGCTAACAAGCAGAGATCTACAATTGGAACAATCAGGTTTTCATATATACAAACATATATCAATTATATTGTTATTAAATTTGGACTGTCCAAACTGCCAGAATTCTTTAGGTTTAAGATGTTGTTCATTGAAATCCGATAAAATTGAACTTTAGAAAAAGGACAAATTGAGCAGAATCCAACAGCATGATTTATAATGTACATCTTTGATATTTACTAACCAGCATATCTTCATATACATTATGATATTAAAAAATTCATATCACGTTAATTTGAGTTGAGAAAAACATAATCGTCGTCTCTGCTGATCCTTACTTCAAGAAACCTCGTACCTAATTGCATTGATCTTTCTTTCCTGTGAAATCTTCAAACAGTAGAACAAGGTTACAACATTCTAGCATTTGGATAAACTTCCTGGACTTTGTCTTGGTGGGTCGAAGGCTTCATCTGGATGCAGCTGTGTCACCCATTCCCAGTAACAACCCACTGACACATATTGCTCTCCCACAAGCAACAAAGCATGGCATTGCCTTACCACAATTGTGATACATATGCAAAAATTAAATGCGTCTCATGTTGGTATCTAATTTTCACAGCAAGTAAATATTTCTGGGGCAATCCTTAGCTTGGTTCTCTGTAAACCTGTATTTGTTTTTTAAGAAACAGACTGACCTCACTTAACACAATTATAATCTAACTGTTTCATCAGTGGTGAAGACCAAAATAGTGTGAAAAATATCATGCTCTGCTAGTTGTATCAAAAGGAAATAATATTCATTACCTGGCGACTGTTAATCCAGCTTTCATCACCCAAACCAGGGAAAGGAGAAGCATTTCATCCAGTCCTACAAGAACCTCAAAGTGCTTTTAAAAAAAAAAGCAAAAGTAAAATACTTGCTGACACAAAACCTCTCCAAGATTACATCCTCATCTCCAGTTTCCGGCCAAAGACTAAGACATTTGGTCAGATAAGCAATACTGCCTATTATAAATCATAAGCAACAAAGAGGAGTGATTTCAAAGTTGGATTTAATCTGTTGATTCAGGTGCCATCGACTGACAACACAGACTTCACAAGCACAGCTTTACTAAAGCAAATGAAAGCTTCCCATCATCAGCTTTGGGTGTCCAATGATTGTGTAACTGTGGACTTAGTAAAACACTCACCACTAAATATCTCTGTGTTTGTATTAAGAATACGGAGTTTTTTTAATGTTGAATTTGTTGTGTTCAGTATATCACCCCAGTGTTTGAAAAAGTTCAAGTATGCAGTTAAGACATTTAACAGCATTTATGTTGTTAGAGGTTCTTAGGGTCCATGTCCATAGCTCCCTGAAAGTGGCAAAGTAAGTAGATAGAGCAGTAAAGAAGATGTGTGGTATGCTTGCCTTCATTGGTTGGGCATTGAATATAATGGTTAGGAAATCAAGATGTAACTATATAAAACTTTGGTTAGGAAACGTAGTTCCATTGGTTAGTATTACATGTAGTTCCATTCATGCCATTACAGGAAAAATTGGAGGCTTTGTAGAGGATGCAGAAGAGGTTTTCCAGAATGCTGCCTATATTAGGGGGTATTAGTGATGAGAAGTTGGGCAATCTTGGATTGCTTTTTCTGAAATGCCAAAGGTTGAACAGAGACCTGATACAAGTATAAAACATTATGTGAAGCATTGATAGGGTAGACAGGGTGGAAATGCCAAAGACTGGAGGGCATTACCTTAAGGTGAGAGGAGGAAGTTTAATAATATAGTGGGTGCTTGGAATGCACTGCTGGACTGGTGGTGGAGGCAGATACGATATTGGCATTTAAGAGGCTTTTAGATAGGCACAAGGAGATACAAGGAATGGAATGATGTGGATCATGTACAGGCAGATGACATTAGTTTGGCTTGGCATGATGTTCAGCACAGACATTGTGGGCCAAAGGACCTGTGCGTGTGCTGTACTGCTCTATCTTCTAAGTGATTGTGATCATCAATCAAACGTCAATGTTTTAAAGTGCAGTTAATGTTTGTCACTTAGGTGTGTTGAGTTCAGAAAAGGAATTTGCTGAAATGTCATGACAATCCTTATCTTTAAGAACAATATTAGCACCCGAATACTTTACACTGCTTCTGGGTCATACAGATTCTTTCAGCCAGAACTGTCTGACAGTAGTAAGCTATTGTTGACATGTGAGCCAGCTACAAACTTAATTTATTTGGGTAGAAGAATGTCAGCCGCACAGTGGCATAGCTGATAGAGCTGCTGCATCCCAGCGCTAGAGACTCGGGTTCGATCCTGACCTCGGGTGCTGTCTGTGTAGAGTTTGTAAATTCTCCCTGTGACTGCGTGGGTTCCCCCAGATGTTCCAGTTTCCTTCTATGGCTCAAAGACGTACAGGCTTGTACGTTAGTTGGCCTCTGTTCATCGTCCCTAATGTGTATGCGAGTGGAGGTGAAAGTTGGATAACATACAATAGGACTAGAACGAATGTGAATGGGTGATCGATGGTCGACATGGACTTGGTGGGCTGAAGGGTCTGTTTCCATACTGCATCACTTAACTAAACTAAAAGACTTGTTGCCTGAAGTCACCATGTTTCTAAATGGCGAGGCCTAGAATGCCCTACACAGTCTTAGTGTTGAGACAGGGAATGGGGGAATGCGGACCACCTAGCACATGCACTTCCTACAATGTAACATACATAGTGATTTTCTCAACCTATCTTCTGCTTCATCAATTTTCCATCAGAAATTGTCACAAAGTGCAAGACTTCACAATGGGCTTTTCTTCCTACAGTTTAACTTCAGCCCCGCTTCTGGCATTGGAAACATGATGAATTCAATTGATCAATTATTGGATCAATAGCTCTGTTTTGACATTCTACATTAAGAAGTAACTAATTGGCTGATGCTAAATGCTTTTAAAAACATATCCTGGAAATCAATAATGCAGTAACTGCATTTTAAACAGAAGAATGCACATAACCGCCAAGAGGAAGATGGACTCATATAACCTTTGAAGAGCCTGCATCAGTACCAGCAAGGTACGCCACACATTATGTCCTTTCATTTAAGGCTTTACCTGTTGGATGGATCTTATACATTTTTAATTAACTAAATATAATTAATTAAATCCTTAATTAACTAATTTAGCTCACTTTCATGCCAAATCGGTCAATGTTGGTCAATTCACAATCCTTCTTTGTTACTTAAATATTTCAGTGTGCAAAATATTGTGTATTTTCCCAAATTTAGTCTGTGCAACATGAGTTCCTAGAAGACAAAGTGGATAGTTCAATGCTCTGTATCAGTTTTGGCTTTTATTACAAGATTGAAACACTAATGGGTGTATAAACAATTTTAAAATATATTTTTTTATTTAATGCTAGTTGGTCCCTGGCATATCACAAATGCTTAATCGAAGGCTGCAAAGAGCATGGTTGAGTGAACCATTGTCTGAGAACACTTTGAAGGACTTTTGCTAAGCGTGCACCATCGATCAGAGTGCCGTGTTTTTCTCCTCCTCAAACACATTCCAATCTTTCTGGCTTTGGCCTCCTACACTATTCCAATTGAAGCTCAAGTAACGGAACCTTAGCCAAACTGCATCCTTCCTACCCCAACATTTACTTCAACGGCTCCAGATCATAACTACAGCCTCTGTTTTCTTTCAGTGGCAAGTGCTGGATAGAATTCGCTGTTTCCATTTATAAATTCTTTGGAGCAGTTTTTCTCTCTTGTCTCATAATGATATGAGAACATAAACAACAGGAGCAGAAGTAGGAAGTCTGCTTCTTGAGACTGTATGTCATTCAATAACACTATGTCTGATCCAATCTTGGCCCCAACATCACCTTCTCACTTTCTCAAATGTCCACCATTGTCCAGATAGAATGTTTTCAGTGACTCTGTCCCCATAACTCTCTGGTGTTAAGATTTTGACTGTTAATCTCTCCTGCCCACAAATATTCTGTTTTCTTCTTAAGGGCCTGTCCCACTGCAGCGACCCAATCTGCGAGTTTAGAAGAGTTTGCCCTCGATTCAAACTCGCAGCATCGTTGACACGTGGTCCTGGGAGGTCCTATGAGGTCACTGGAACTTTCCTTCATGCTCAAGGGAGGTTCCCACATACTCACGGCCTCAGTTTGGTAAAGGAAAATTTTTTAGCATGTTGAAAAATTTTCCGCGAGTTAAAATTGGTCGTCATGGTTCTTTTGAACCCGTAGTGTAGTGGAGTGGGGTCGCTAGGCAGTCGAGGTAGCCGTAAAGAATCTCCTTTGCTGACCGGGCATTTTAATTGGTTCATTGGAGTTTCCAGAACCAAGAAAAACCAACCAGTAAGGTTAAATGCCGGCTAAACTTTATTATAAGTTAGCTGGCTTCTTAAAAGTGTCTCCACTCCTTCTCTCCCCCTTCTCTCACCCTTCTCTCCCCCTCTCTCCCCCTCTCTCCCCCTCTCTCCCCCTCTCTCCCCGCCCCGCCCTTTCTAAAGGACTTACCGTACACTGTGCAGCCGTCTTTTACCTTTCTGTTCATCGCAGGTGTGAATTTCAGACAGTGCTCCCCCCCTTTCCCTGTCCCCTGCCTTTGCGATGTGTTTGCGTGTGTGTGCGCTCGGTCGATCCGACTCGCGAATTCATCGCTGACGGTCGATCCAGCTTGAGGTTTTTCAGGCGAGTGCCCACGAGCTTGAAGGTTGAAGACAGTCGCTGAAAAGTCGCATCAGTGGGACAGGCCCTTAAACTAAGGGGGGGAGAAGACAGGGGCAGAAAGCCCGGGGGGGCATGGGGACACACGTCCCCCCCTGTTTTGAGAGGTGGGGGACGATCCCCCCCCCCCCCATTTTTTGTAATCCGGATTTTAAAACCCAGTGAAATCACCACTTTCCGTGAGACAGTGGGGGTGGGACTGATGATCGAGGGCGCTGATTGGACGAGAGAGACGTCTGTCAGCGGGCAATGGGGGCGGGATATGATGATTCAGCGCAATGATTGGAAGAGGGAGGTGTCGGTCGGAGGCGGAAGTAGGGGGATGGGACTGAAGATGGAGCGCGGTGATTGGAGTAGGGAATCGTCCTGGTGGGAATGATGGCCCAGGTTTACAGCCAGCACGGAGAAGCAGCGCTCGCTCTCCATGGCTCCGGACTGGTGTCCCATAGTCAGGCAGGGCTGCAGGTTAACAGGCAGTGTTGAGCTGGATTTAGTGCCCCATGTTTTGATCGCGATTTCCGTGCCTGGGAGAAGGAGTGGAGACACTTTTAAGAAGCCAGACAACGTTTAATAAAGTTTAGCGGGCATTTAACATTACCGGTCAGTTTACTTACCTCTTTTTTTCTCAATGAGCTTTACCTTTGACTACCTTCAATTGCCTTTGATTATCCTGGATTGCATGTCGACCTACAATGACCTACCTCGACTAAACCTACGAGTAAAAATTGTTTTCCATGGCAACCTTTTTTTACTCGTGGTGCTTTTTTCAGCATGTTGAAAAAACCACTGCGAACTAGCTGAGGCCTCGAGTACGCAAGGACTACTCTCGAACATGAAGGAGAGTTACAAAGACATGTGCTAAGCTTATACAGCTTTGACTCCATCGATCAGGAGGAACTCTGGATTACCTTCTCGAATTCAGCAGCCCAAAGATATCTGTCTCCATATTATGTTTGAAGGATCTTGATCTGAAACATCACCGAGTCCGTCTCTCCAGTCTCGCTGAGTTACTCCAGCTTTTTTGTCTATCTTATGTTTATAATTGCATGCAAGCCATGCTGCTAATCAAGAGGTTGAACAAAGAACCAATCGGAATGTACACTGAAGTCAAATAATGCTTATAGAAAATGCAATGTTTTTTGCTGCATGTTTGCATCTCATTTCAATAAACTCCAATAGCTCCCAAAACCATTAGAAAGGCAAGATAACCATTGTCAGCATCTTCTCCCTGGTCACATATCCCAGACCAGTCATTCACAAGGTCTGCCCAACATCAGACCACTGAGAAAGGCAAATAGAAGTAAACAAAATAGAAAATGCTGGAAATACTCAGGAGGTGATGCATCTGTGAGAAGAGAAATAGATTAATGCTTCAGGTTCATGACCTTCAGATCAAGTAAGGAGAAAAAATACATACATTTCAAGTTCAAGTCCGTTACATTTATTGTCACATGCACCAATTGGTACAGTGAGATTTGAGTTACCATACAGCCATATGAATAAAAAGAACACGATACACGATAGGATTTAACATAAACATCCCCACACAGTGGAATCAACGAGGGAAGGCAATATAGTTCAGTCAACTTCCTCTCTGTTCACCTGTGGTCGGGGCCTTTGAGCCCTCCGCTGTCGCCGTTACGGCAGCTCGATGCTCAGGCCCTCACGCCGGGATGATCAGAGCTCCGGCCTCAGAACGGAAGAATACACTCATCGGCTTGTAGTTTCCAAATCGGCCGCTTCTTACCGGAGACCACGGCTTTCAAAGTCCACAGGCCGAGCTGGGTGGAGATTCAACACTGGCGACCCTCGGCAGAAGATCCCAGGACTCCGCGAAGTTAAAGTCAGCGCCGTCGGTGGCTGAAAGCTCTGCAAACCACAGCTCCACGGTGTTAATCAGCAGGCCCAACAGTCCGGAGCTCCAATACAGCGATCCCGGTAAGGCATTGCCCGCTCTGCTGCTGCTGAAGCTCTACCCGATCTCTGGTAGGAAAGCCCGCGCTATCCAATTGGTCGGCCGCGAAGTGGGGGCGAAGATGTGACAGAGAAAAGACTCATCTCAACCAGGTAAATGACTGGGAAACGGTTTCCCCCTTTCTTTCCCCCACCACTCCCACATAAAACATACTTTGTAACATACAAAAAAAAAAAATTAAGGGGGAAAGAACAGACAACTGCTGGCGAGGCTGCCACACTCGATGGCACCACCCGATGGAGCAGTTCAGCATGTCAGGTGCATGTGCACACCAGAACAAACATCAAGTGCTGCTGAAAGATGATTACTTCAGTGAAAGGCGCATTCTGTCCTGCCTGAAGCAGCGGTATAGTTGCTGCTTTGCAGCACCGGAGACCCGGGTTCGATCCTGACCACAGGTGAGGTCTGTATGAAGTTTGTATGTTCACCTTGTGACAGCATGAGTTTTCTCCAGGTGCTCTGGTTTCCCCCCACACTACAAAGATGTATAGGCTTGTAGGTTAATTGGCTTCAGTAAAAATGGTAAAATTGTCCCTAGTGTGTATCTAGTGTTAGTGTACCTAGTGTTAGTGTATGGGATGATTCCTGGTTGGCATGGATTTGTTGGCCTGAAGGGCCTGTTTCCGTGCTGTATGGACATTTCTAAAAGCATTTGGTTCAAAGAGGCGTTGGTACATAGAATGTGCTTTATACATAGAATGTATGTATGGCTGAGATTGGCAAGTTGGAAGCTAAGATGACGATAGAGCCACCATTTTTCAGCCACCAGAAGCCAAGATATGTGAGTTTCTTTTTTTGGGACTTCCCGCAGGCATCAAAAAAGCAAGAATGTCTTGTTAGTATATTCTAGGCTTTTTCTTCCCCGGGCTTCTCCCCTTTCCTATTCATAGACTCAACTGCTTTAGCAAACACTAATGCAAGTGTTTCAGCAAACCATTGCTCAGCATCATGGAACTTTGAGTCCCCAGTAGCAACATAATTGCCCTTCATATCAGACTCCCTGCTACTGGCATCAGTGCATGGATGCTTCTCACGGAATCTGTAGATCAAACAGTGTTGCTGATTTGATCCGTGTCTGGTTTTGCTGCTGATGACTTGATCCATAATCCTTGGCAGGTTTTCCACACCACCACCTGGTGGCATGCAGGCAGCCATGCTAGTTAGTTCTACTTACGAATTGGAGCCTAGAGTACTCACGTCGATGGTCAATGTATGTATTTTAATTAAAGTACTTGTTATGATATATAAGGACTCTGTATCAATAGTACTTTACACATGGTGTCAGAAGTGGGATAACATTGTGGTTG
This sequence comes from Okamejei kenojei, assembly GCA_035221665.1. Taxonomy (NCBI): domain Eukaryota; kingdom Metazoa; phylum Chordata; class Chondrichthyes; order Rajiformes; family Rajidae; genus Okamejei; species Okamejei kenojei. The sequence continues at coordinate 112,020,142 of CM069133.1, read as the reverse complement.
ACGACATAGAATTGCAACCTGTATGGTTGATCCCCTAGGTTGCACTGCAGCTTCACAAACTGACCTTGATTCCCCCACAAGCGAGAAGAGTAACATTGCTGGGTTTTAATAGCTCTGCCTTCCTCACATGATTAAACTGTTCCCAAAACAAAACATTGCATTTCGCTCCAGTGTTGATTTTCATCTCAATCACTTTATTGTTTACTGTTACGGTGGCCATTGGCACACTTTTCTGCACATTTTGTGTGATAATAGAATGTGCCTGCAGAACGATTCCATCGACCAATGAACGATTCCATCGACCATTGGCCTCTTGCCCATGCTGCTATCGGACAAATCTGACAGGGGCTCTTTCTGTTGATGTGGAGCCATGCTGTTGCACACATATATATAATATGACATGGCAGGCCAGAAAAACATGCTCTTTGCTCTTGCACCATAGCTTCAGAACCAGGATGACCTCTGTGTATGGCGTCAAAGTACTTCTGTTGGAGTGAAGCCAGGATCATTGCCTTGTGGCCCTTTTTGATAACCCCACCTTCAATGGCCAGTTCGTCTCGGACAGAAAAGTAAGGCTGAACAGCAAGCGGAGGTGAATGCAGATTGCCAGGCCATCCATGATTGATGACTGAGGCGAGCATCTGCAGGGTGGCATCTTCTGCCGTGCGAACCACCAAAGTATCCAGATGTGAAGGATGAGTGAAATCAATTGCCATGATGGCAAACATGTCTATTTCTGATGTGTGCTGGGTGCTTGACCTCCTGGGAGCACGGGATAAGGTGTCAGCCAGATACATGTGCTTGCCCTGCTTGTAAGTGAGAGAGATATCATACTTCTGGAGCTGCAGCACAATTCTCTGCAGCCACGCTGGAGCAGCATGTATAGGCTTGTTTAAAAATATAACCAAAGGTTGGTGGTCAGTCCCTATGGTAATAGCCTTGTCAAAAATGTAATCGTTGAAGTTAACACGTGCAAAGACCACTGCCAGTAATTCCTTTTCGATCTGACCATACCTGGTCTCCGTGTCTGTTATCGTCCTGGAAGCATAAGCAACAGGCTATCTCATCCTGCAGACATGCTGCACGAGGCTGTACTGGTATGCATCACAGGTCAAAGTAACAGGTTTATTGACATTGTAATAAGCCAGGGTAGGTGGGCAGGACTTCTGACATTTTAGAGTGTCAAAAGCATGTTGCTGCTGTTCGTGCCATGTACAGGCAGTGCCCTTGTGAGTAAGCTGTTGCAAGGGTGCCGAGATCTTGCTGAAGTTGGGAAAGAATTTTCAGAGGTTATTAACCATGCCCAGAAATCTCTGCAGGCCTGCAACATCAGTGAGTGTGGACATTTCGCTAACCGCCACAGTCTTGGAAGGATCTGCCTTGAGACCATCAGCTGTGAAAATATGCCCCACGTAGCTCACCTAGTTAACATGGAACAAACATTTTTGGGGATTCAGTTTTAAGTTCACTTCCCTAGCATGCGTGAGTAACTTCTTCAAGTTGGCATCATGTTATTCCATGTCTTTGCCACAGACAATGATATCGTCCACAATGATAGCACAAGGGTATCTGTCAAACAGTTGCTCCATGGAGCGCTGAAACACTTCACTGGCTGAACTGATACCAAACGGCATGCTCAAAAATGTGTAGTGGCCGAAAGCAGTGCTAAACGTGTTACCATAGAGGATGCAGGATCCAGGAGAATCTGCCAGAAGGAGCTCTTGGCGTCTAATACAGAAAATACCGTTGGCTTACCCATGTGGGCAGCTACCTCCTCAACGGTACACGTGGGGTGATGGGGCCTTTTGAGAGCAATGTTCAGATCCCTCGGATTAATACATATATGAATCTCCTGTTTATTCTTCTTTGTAGCAGCCACCATCGAGGACACCCAGTCCGTGGGTTCTGAAACAGACTTGACAAACTCTCAACGCCACCATCCTGTCCAGTTCGGCTTTGACCCGGTCTCTCATGGCAATAGGTACATGCTGAGCAGGATGAACCACAGGATACACCTCCAGGTCTAAAGACATAGAGTAAATAATTGGTAACTTGCCTAGTTCTTCAGTGAAAAGATTGTGGTAATCCATGAGAATACACTATGTAGAATCCGGAACTGGAGTTAGTTGATGCACAGCCTTGCTGAAGGTAACCAGTCCCATATCTTTGCAGGCATCATAACCTAAAAGTGGAATATTGCAATGCAGAGCCTACAGAACTCATGTCGGTGATCTCGGTATGTATTCTAATTAAAGTACTCGTTATGATATATAATTACTTTGTATCAATAGTACTTTGTACAGAATCCAATAAACTTACCTTAGGGTGTGGGAGGAGGCCATTCAGCTCGTATTGCCCGCTACATTTATTTATATTTAAGTGTAAGGATGACAAGGATCAATATGTCAAGATCAAGGGTAATTCAACAAAAATGCTTGTTGAGCATTTTTCAGATGTCTTATCGTGTTGACTTCAAGCCATTCAATTTGATCATTATTTTGGTTGCAGAAAGATGCAACATTTCACTGTTTTAAAGATTGAATAAAAATCACAAAAGCTCTGTCAATTCACAGTAAAACTTTGAATTTAGTGATTCACCTGAGCCCCATCTGAGTTATGTAACTGTAGAGTGATGAGTATTTCATTGGCATATGTACCTGCTGCAGCTTTATAAGCAAATTCTCACAAAGCACACAAATAAATATACAATAATCAATAATACAATAAATCAGTAATCAGTAATTCTAGGTAACTAAACCATAATAGTGTAAGACCAAAGTTCATAGTGCAAGCAAAACAAAGTGTATAATAAATCATACTTGCTGAGGTAGTGATTAGTCTAACGCAGTGTTCAAGAGCTTGGTGGTAGCTGGGAACAAGCTGTTCTTGAACTTTGATGACAAGGTTTTCAGGCTCCTGTATCTTCTTCCCAATGACAATAGTGAGATGAGAGTCAGGGTGGTGAGGGTCTTTGATGGTTAGCTGCCTTTTCAACATCATGCCTCCCGTGGATCTCTATGATTCTGGGATGGTCAGGACCCATGATAGACCAGAAAATATCTACAACTTTCTGCAACATCCTTGTTCCTGGGCATTCAGGTTGCCGAAGAAGGCCATGATTTAAACAGGCGGCATGTTGAAGATAGAGCATTGATATAGTATTCAGCCACATAATGAATCACATCAATCTTCTAAGGAAGTGGAGGTGTTGATGAGCTTTCTTTGTGACTGAATTAATGTGCTCGGTCCAGGACAGATCTTCAGAGATATGCACGCCCAGGAACTTGAATTTATTGACTTCCTCCATCCTGTCGATGAAGATAGATTTGTGGATCCGAGGCGTTCCCCTTCTGAAGTTAACAATCAGCTCCTTGATCTTGCTAATGTTGTGAGCTAATTGGGGTTCTGGCACCATTCAATCAGTTTATCAGATTAGGTCAATTGTAAACATTGGGAATGGAAAATTATATATATATATATATATATATATATATATATATATATATATATATTAAAAAAACCATATAACCATATAACAATTACAGCACGGAAACAGGCCCTCTCGGCCCTTCCAGTCCGTGCCGACCATTTGTTTTCCCCTAGTCCCATCTACCTGCAGTCAGACCATGCCCCTCCATTCCCTTCACGTCCATATACCTATCCACTTTACTCTTAAATGTTAAAATCAATCCCGCCTCCACCACTTCTGCTGGAAGCTGATTCCACACAGCCACCACCCTCTGAGTAAAGAAGTCCCCCCTCACGTTACCCCGAAACCTCTGTCCCTTAATTCTCATGTCATAATCTTCCCTAGGTAACAGTAGGAAATGAAAACAGATAATAAAAAGAAAAAGAGAAAAAAAAAGAGATAAACTAATTGAGTGGAATATTAAACAAAATATTCTTCATTGGAGATATATTCATGATCTATTGTATATAATTCTTCATCTGTTCATTCATTCAGGCTTTAACCATATAACCATATAACATAACAATTACAGCACGGAAACAGGCCCTCTCGGCCCTTCCAGTCCGTGCCGACCATTTGTTTTCCCCTAGTCCCATCTACCTGCACTTCTTAAATGTTAAAATCGATCCTGCCTCCACCACTTCTGCTGGAAGCTCATTCCACACAGCCACCACCCTCTGAGTAAAGAAGTTCCCCCTCAAAGTTACCCCGAAACCTCTGGTCAAATCTTCCCTACCCTCAATGGAAAAACGTATCCACGTCAACTCTGAATTTTAAAGGCCAGCACAGGCATTCTTTACCACCCTATCTACATGATTCCACCTTCAGGGAACTATGCACAGTTATTCCTAGATCCCTCTGTTCCACAGCATTCCTCAATTCCCTACCATTTACCATGTACGTCCTATTTTGATTTGTCCTGCCAAGATGTAGCACTTCAGCATTAAACTCCATCTGCCATCTTTCAGCCCACTTTTCCAAATGGCCCAAATCTCTCTGTAGACTTTGAAAATCTACTTCATTATCCACAACACCACCTATCTTAGTATCATCTGCATACTTACTTATCCAATTTTCCACCCCATCATCCAGATCATTGATGTACATGACAAACAACAGTGGACCCAACACAGATGCCTGAGGCACCCCACTGGTCACCGGCTTCCAACCTGACAAACAGCCATCCACCATTACTCTCTGACATCTCCCATTCAGCCACTGTTGAATCCATCTTGCTACTCCGCCATTAACACCCAAAGATTGAACCTTCTTAACCAACCTTCCATGGGGAACCTTGTCAAAGGCCTTACTGAAATCCATATAGACAACATCCACTGCTTTACCCTCATCAATATATATATATATATATATTCATTAAAACCGCAGGCATATCTAACATACCACGAGGATCAAATAAAAATATTGCTTTAACAACATATGATTATGGAATGAAACACTTACAATTTTGAATCTCTACCTACCATATTTGAAAAGGAGTCCGAGGAACAGGATGAAGCAGAAAGTTGATTCAGACAATACTTGAACATACAAGAGGATATGAAAGAACTGGAGAAAGTACAAATATAGATGGACTGGATCTCTTATCTCAGGGAAAGGAGAGGCCAAGTTGTGACCTAATAGAGGCCTTTAAGAATGAAAAGTTTATCTATTTGGAAATGTAGCAAGCACCAAAATCAGGGCCATTCATATATGAGAGTTACTGTTAAATCAAATCAAGAACTCATGACAAACATTTTTACATCAAGAATGAATAGAAAATGGAATGATGCAGAAAAGGTAGTATTTTGGATATTTCTTTGAAAATTTAATGGAAAATTAGGTAAAAACATGAGAGAAAAGAACACAGGGGTTTGTTAATGGAGTAACCAAGCCTACGCTGACCATTGATCACCTGTTCACACTCGTTCTATGTCACCACACCTTCTCACCCATGCTCTACAAACTAGGGGCAATTACAGTAACAGACCCTAATTCAACTGCAAATCTTTGGGATATTGGAGAAATGCAGAGCACATAGATGAAGCCAACTCAGTCATAGGGAAAGGGTGCAAACTCTGCGCAGACAGCACCCAAAATCACAATTGAACCCAGGTCATTGGTGCTATGAGGCAGCAGCTCTACCAGATGCGCCACTGTGCCACCCTTAGAGTTAGATGTGGAAGACTTGAATGATTCTCTATTTTGCACTTTCAAAAGTGCATTCATTGCTCTTTACGGAAACAAAAATAGTTTAATGTGTACATTTGTTAAAATGCAACCACATTTACATCTTGTGAAATTGTTTAATTTTGGATAACTCCAAAATGAACCAGTTTTAAATCAAGGTTCGAAGAACTGAGAACTCATTTGAACAAAATGGTATTTTATAAAAACTATAGGGAATGGTTAGACAAAACATAATTTTGATAGCCTATGCAAATGAGTTAAAGAATCATTTTGTTACATTCTTTAGGGACAACAGCAAATAGTGCAACCAGCAACTAATCTAGTTAGCTGTTGTGTACGGCACGGTGGCGCAGCGGTCGAGTTGCTGCCTTACAGCTCCAGAGACCCAGGTTCGATCCTGACTATGGGTCACGTCTGTACGGAGTTTGTACGTTCTCCCCGTGACCAAGTGGGTTTTCTCCGAGATCTTCAGTTTCCACCCACACTTCAAAGACATACAGGTTTGTAGGTTAATTGACTTGGTCTAAATGTAAATTGTCCCTAGTGTGTGTAGGATAGTGTTAATGTGTGGGGACCGCTGGTCGACGCAGACTCGGTGGGCCGTAAGGCCTGTTTCCACGCTATATCACTAAATTAAGCTAAATTTAAAAATTATATTATTTTCAAATCTGAACCAAAATGTTATCACATTTTGCAAACTTTCATTCATTTTGCAAATGGAAATTAACTCTGACAAGGGAGGTGTTGCACTTTGGTATATCAAACCAGGGCAGGACTCTCATGGTGACTTGTAGAGCCCTGGAGAGTGTTGCAGAACAGTTTTATCTGGAGTACAGATGCATGGTTCCCTGAAAGTGGTGAATTAAGTGAGCAGTGTGCTGAAGAAGGTAATCTTGCCTTCATTGGGAAGGATATTGAGTATAAACATTGGCACATCATGATGCAGCTGTACAAATCTATAACACAAGTCTGCAAGCCCAGGTAACATCCAAGTGAATCTCTTTTGCACCCCTTCCAACTTAATGACATCCTTACTACAGCAGGCAACCAGAACTACACACGGTATCCAATGCCCTACCCAATGAAGGCTGTACAGTTATTGATGAGACTACATTTGGAGTATTGTGTGCAGTTATGATAGCCCGCTATAGGAAGGATGTCATTAAGTTGGAAAGGATGCAGAAGAGATTCACCAATATATTACCATGGTTTGCGGGCTTGTACTGTATTGTAGGGAGTGGTTGGATAAGCTATGACTTTCTTCTTTGAAGTGTAGGAGGCTGAGGGTTGACCTTATTGAATAGTACAAGATCATGAGGTGCTTGGATGTAGTGAATGCTCATAGGCTGTTTCCAAATTTATAGGATTCTTGAACTAATTCCAATGGCCTAAGGTGTGAGGGTAGAGATATATGAGAAATATTAAAAGCAACTTTTTCACTCAGAGGGTAACCCATATCTAGAACAAGCTGCAAGCGGAGTACAGAAGTGGATATAACTATGTCATTGAAAAGACATTTTGACATACATGGATAGGAAGGGTTTAGAGGGCTGTAGGCCAAATGCAGGCAAATGGGACTAGTCCAGACTGACGATTTGTTTGACCAAGGTAGACTAAAAAGTCTGTTTCCATGTTGTATAGCTCTATAACTCTAAAGGGCCTGTTCCACTTAGGCGACTTTTTAGGCGAGTGCAGGAGATTCTGCGCTCGCCACATGGTCGCCACATGTTTGCCGCATGTTCGCTGGTGGTCTCTGGTGAGTCTCCTTCATGGTCACAAGGAGTTCCCGCATTCTGGGAACTAGTCGCAGCCTCAGTATGGTCGCCGCAAATTTTTCAACATGTTGAACATTTTTCTGCGACCATAAATCCTGTAGTTTAGGTGCAGTTGTAGTGACGTCGCCATGTAGTTATGGGTAGTCGAGGTAGGGGTAGAGAGTTTTAGTTAATCACCATTTTCATTGGCTCATTGGGGGAAAAAAACATAAGCACGAGTTTTCAGAACCGACCGGTAATGTTGAATGCCTGCCAAACCTCACAGCTGCGTATCTCTGGCTTATTAAAAGTTGTCTGGCTTCTTAAAAGTGTCTCCACTCTTTCTCGCCCCCCCCCCCCCCCCCCTTCTCCGCCCTTCTTCCCCCCTTCTCCCCCCCTTTAAAGGACTTACCGTATGCTGTGCTAGCTGTCTTAAGGGCTTGTCCCACTAACGCAACTTTTCAGCAACCGAACTTCAAGCTCGAGGGCACTCGCCTGAAAAACCTCGAGCTGGATAGGCCATCAGCGATGAAACCGCGAGCCGGATCGACTGTCTACACACATACACACAAACACATCGCAAAGACGGGGGCCAGGGAAAGGGGGGAAGCACTGTTTGAAATTCACACCTACGATGAACAGGAAGGCAAAGGACAGCTGGCACAGTTACGGTATGTTCTTTAGAGAGCAGGGGGGGGGAGAGAAAAGGGGAGAGGGGGAGAGAAGGGGGGGAGAGAAGGGGGGGAAAGAAGGGGGGAGAGAAGGGGGAGAGAAGTTGGGAGAGAAGGGGGGAGAGAAGGGGGGAGGAGAAGGGGGGAGGAGAAGGGGGGAGGAGAAGGGGGGAGGAGAAGGAGTGGAGACACTTTTAAGAAGCCAGGCAACTTTTAATAAAGTTTAGCGGACATTTAACATTACTGGTCAGTTTACTCACCTTTTTTTTCTCAACAAGCTTTACCTTCGATTATCTTCGCTTGCCTTTGATTACCTACGATAGCATTACGACCTACCTCGACTAAATCTAGGAGTAAAAAATATATCGATTTTTTCCATGGCGACCTTTTTTTACTCGCGAGCATTTTTCAGGACATTGGAAAACATGCCGCGACCTAGTTGAGGCCTCGAGTACGCGGGGACTACTCTCGAGCATGAAGGAGAGTTACAAATCCTCCTAGGACCTCGTGTCGACCATGCTGCAGGTATGAGTCGAGGACAAACTCTTCTAAACTTGCGAATTAGGTCCCCGTAGTGGGACAGGCGCTTTAACCTTCCTGTTCATCGCGGTGTGTGTCTGTATCACCTTGGCTTTGCACCATGTGGATTTCAGACAGCGCTCCCCCCGCTTTCCCTGACCCCGCCTTTGCGATGTGTGTGTGTGTGTGTGTGTGTGTGTGTGTGTGTGTGTGTGTGTGTGTGTGTGTGTGTGTGTGTGTGTGTGTGTGTGTGTGTGTGTGTGTGTGTGTGTGTGTGTGTGTTCCACTCTGACAGTCGCCGTTCCAGTTCCCGGTTTTTCAGGCGAGTGGCGCAAACTTGACAGTCACCGGCAGTCCGCTGAAAAATCGCCGAAGTGGGACAGGCCCTTTAGACCCATATAATTGGTTTCTTTCAATGATATGTGGGGTTTTTTTGGCATGTACTGTAAGGTTCATTTGGATCCTTCATTTAGTTACCCATTACCCAAACCTAAGACTGAAATATTATAATAACAACAAAAGATCAAATAACGGAAAATCAACATGAAACAAAATTGCTGTCCTTTGCTGTGAAATGGTTTATTGACGGTGCTACCAGTTTATTAACCACACCATTGACTATTAAAATGAAAGCCATTGATACAGTATTCTACAAACTCGAACAGATTTCGATGACTGTGGAAATAAAAACTACATAGTACAGTCCAATGTGAAATACAATGAGCAGATGTACATCAAAATAATTATGATTAGAACTTTGACAGCATCAGAGATGACCATGATTAGTGAATTGGGCCACGATTAATAGTCCAGACATATTTTCTGATCACATGAATTCAAATGCACAAAGAAGGCTCAATGCTTAAATTATACTCCCAAATGCTACCTGCAAACAGTGCACAGGACTAGTTATATTTACTGGAAAACATTACCCTTATTGTCTAAGCAGTGCACAGGACTAGCACTATACAGACTCGTAAAGAATAAAGAGAAATATTAAAAGCGTTTGGAAATGTAGTCATATATATACAGTTCATCTGAATAAACAATTAAAATAATCTTCTGCATTTTGTGAAGGGAAATGGCCAAGAAGAGCCAACAGTTATTTCATGACCTTACCGAGTAGAACACTAATGTTTTTGTAATATGATCATATTAAGTAATTGAATCATTTGACCATAAATGTATTCTATCATTTCAAATTGACATAATCGTAGCTTACTTTGGCAATTACTATTAGAATTCTATCTTTATATTTACAGTAATCTTCCTTCCAGTTCAAACAATACAACAGCCCCCAATACAATATACATAAATGCCAGACGTACTCATTTTATCATTTGGAAATTCAAATAGTTCAGTACCAAAAAAGGTCATAAGGTTCTATAGGGGGTGACTCTTGCCTCCCTCTGATATTATCAGTGCCATATTTGTACTGAATACATCCAGGTGTGTGAAACTTTACAAGGTTTACAAGGGTCATTTCGATGGCCCTTTAATAGTTTATTGTACTTACAAATTCTAAACAAATATTATTTTGCTATTCCCCTTAACAAACCTTTCCCTTTAAATATTACTCACATGTTTAGTTCTCTAACTCCTGTTAATTGTAAACGGCACTCATCTAGCAAGTGCTTGCAGGAGTCTGTTCTCGTGTGCACAAAGGATCAATCCCGTCTACAGTTCCCTACAAGTTCTAAGGCCTGACCCTTTTTTGTGGTGTAAAGAACACACCTGTCAATATGTAAAAATAATGAACTGCAGATGCTGGTTTACAAAAAAAAAGACATTCCGGGTCAGTGAATCAGTGCAGTGTCCATCCAATTTGATGTTGTAATCATTAACACTCGTCTTAGATTATTTGTGCTTATGTATAGTGATACTTGCATTGAACTGTGTACAAAAAAGAATTTCACTGTGCCTCGGTACATGTGACAAATAAAGTTCCAGCGAATTAACCACTTAAATTCCCAATACTATTATGGAATTGAAACCACAATTGGCAGTGCAGTATGGTTTACTGGATTAAAAATGTAATGTGTGGTTGTACATTAAATATACAACAATATTCAATGACGCTATAGATGTAAAGTTAAATAATTGTGTCTTTATAATTGCAGCTTGACTTTATTTTTTATTTATCTAAGAAAACTCTCTGATTTACTTTTTTAGAAAACAGAAATGATGAGAAGCATGTTTAGTGGCTCTATGGAAATTTTATGAAAATTAAGGTAGAATTTTCTTTAGACAGACATTATAAGGTTTAATCATTAAGCGTAAACATCCAAGGTTATTGTTCACATTTGTAAGGTGCAAAGTGAGAATGCTCACTCAATAAATCTTTGCTGATTCTGAAAAGAAAAAAGGGATTTTAAGAAGGCAGACAATTAGATTTAAAGGAGCATGTTATTGTGCCCTTTGGTTATTGACCTTTCACCCACTATAAATAATTTATCTTTACTCAGAGTAAGTTAACTAAATTTTCTTTGTTCCAAGAAGCAAGTTTCCATTTTTGTCAATATTTTCAGTGCTCTTTCCAAAGCCTTCATGACCTTTCTAAAATATGGTTCCTAAAATGGAAGACTGGATATTATTCTTCATTTATAACTAAATTAATATTGTATATAGAATTAGCCAATCTTCTTGGCATTTTTTCTCCATTGCTCCATCAACAAGCCCATCAACATCATAAAGGACACACAAGGTGCATTTTCACAAAAACTACCCTCCAGAATATTGATCAAAAAGGATATCTCTTAGACACACATGTGGCTGCAGATGCTGGAATCCTGTGTAGAACACAACGTGCTGGAGTAACTCAGCAGGTCAGGCAGCATCTCTAGAAGAAAAAGGATCCTGATCCAAAATGTCATGTATCCATGTCCACCGGAGATGCTGCCTGACCCGTCGAGTTACTCCAGCAAAGAGAGCTCAGGTTCACTCTGGAATGAAAATCCACTGCCAAATCACATTCAGTTTCCTCTTTTGGCCTATTCATCTTATCTTGAGCCCAACCTGACATTAGCAGTAGGTAACACAATTGCACAAATTGCAGACGTTTAGGCCTATTGAGATAGTTTCCTGCATCTCGTTTATGCCCAGAGGCTATTGACAACCAATTTAAACATAAATTACATTTGCTAAGTCACCAACATGCAAGCATAGCAAATACAGTTTGTGATTTCAGAGTAAGTCTACTGATATGATATTCCTGGTTAATGCAGTTGTTGGCACTTTGATAAGGGATTGATAGCTAGAAGAATATCACACAATCACATGAACGGTTCTGTGATTATCACTGCAGTAACTTCTATTTAGGTTCTATTCAGGATTTACAGAAACTATAAATATATTAAGCTGTGAAATGAACTACGAGAAGAAAACATGTTTCTTGAAGATTTAAGAATAAATTGACCATGAGAAGAGATTTAAAAAATTCAAATCATCAAATAGCTTCAGCTATTACTGCAGGGATTGCTGAAAGAAACAGAGCAATGAAACAGCTGTAAAGCAAAGATTTGACTTTAACTATTTTAATTGATTGAAAGAAAATAGTATTTCAGTGATAAAATCTAAAATGGAAGGACCAGGTTTGTCATCAAGAATGGCTTGTAAGCAGACTTTAAATATACATGAGGTTGGCAGATCAATCAGTGCAGTCTAGTCCACTTAAGTATGTTAGATAAGATAAGTTCCATTTGAGAGCAAGCATGATAATATATGGATTTTTTCTTGTTCATTCCTCAGCTACTTTCAATTACTTACTTGACAGTGATGTGTGGCCACATTCAGCTTGTGTATATATTGGGAACCGGAAAAACAAAAATAGAAAATAACTTTAGGTGAGGAGATTAAGCTCATCAGAATCGTTCAAAATGCAGATGTGCAATCGCTACAGAAAGTAAAACATAAGCCAATTCAAACTTTAAGCCAATTTAAGCCTATAATTATGATATAGTTGGGATCACGGAGACATGGCTCCAGGGTGACCAAGGCTGGGAGCTGAACATCCAGGGATATTCAATATTCAGGAGGGATAGACAGAGAGGAAAAGGAGGTGAGGTAGCATTGCTGGTTAGAGAGGAGATTAACGCAATAGAAAGGAATGACATTAGCTTGGAGGATGTGGAATCGATATGGGTGGAGCTGTGAAACACTAAGGGGCAGAAAACGCTAGTGGGTGTTGTGTACAGGCCACCCAACAGTAGTAGTGGAGTTGGGGATGGCATCAAACAGGAAATTAGATATGCGTGCAACGAAGGTAAAACCGTTATAATGGGTGACTTCAATCTACATATAGATTGGGTGAATCAAATTGGCAGGGGTGCTGAGGAAGAGAAATTCTTGGAATGTATGCGGGATAGTTTTCTAAACCAACATGTGGAGGAACCAACGAGAGAGCAGGCTATTCTAGACTGGATATTGAGTAATGAGGAAGGGTTAGTTAGCAGCCTTGTTGTACGTGGCCCCTTGGGCAAGAGTGACCATAATATGGTTGAGTTCTTCATTAGGATGGAGATCATTGTTAATTCAGAAACACGGGTCCTGAACTTAAAGAAAGGTAACTTTGAGGATATGAGTGAATTGGCCAAGATGGACTGGCAATTGATTCTTGAAGGGTTGACGGTGGATATGCAATGGAAGGCATTTAAAGACTGCATGGATGAACTACAACAATTGTTCATCCCAGTATGGCAAAAGAATAAATCAGGGAAGGTGGCGCATCCGTGGATAACGAGGGAAATCAGGGATAGTATCAAAGAAAAAGATGAAGCGTACAAATTAGCCAGAAAAAGCAGCATACCAGGGGACTGGGAGGAATTCAGAGACCAACAAAGGAGGACAAAGGGCTTAATTAGGAAAGGGAAAATGGAGTATGAAAGAAAACTGGCAGGACACATAAAAACTGACTGCAAAAGTTTTTATCGCTATGTGAAGCGCAAAAGATTAGTTAAAACAAATGTAGGTCCCTTGCAGTCAGAAACGAGTGAATTGATCATGGGGAACAAGGACATGGCAGACCAATTGAATAACTACTTTGGTTCTGTCTTCACTAAGGAAGACATAAATAATTTGCTGGAAATAGCAGGGTATCGCGGGTCAAATGAGATGGAGGAAATGAGTGAAATCCAGGTTAGCCGGAAAGTGGTGTTAGGTAAATTGAATGGATTAAAGGCCGATAAATCCCCAGGACCAGAAAGGCTGCATCCCAGGGTACTTAAGGAAGTAGCCCCAGAAATAGCAGATGCCTTAGTGATAATTTTTCAAAACTCTTTAGATTCTGGAGTAGTTCCTGAGGATTGGAGGGTAGCTAATGCAATCCCACTTTTTAAAAAGGGAGGGAGAGAGAAAACGGGGAATTACAGACCAATTTAACATCGGTAGTGGGGAAACTGCTAGAGTCAGTTATTAAAGATGGGATAGCTGCGCATTTGGAAAGTGGTGAAATCATTGGACAAAGTCAGCATGGATTTACGATGGGTAAATCATGTCTGACGAATTTTATTGAATTTTTTGAGGATGTAACTAGTAGAGTGGATAAGGGAGAAGCAGTGGATGTGTTATATCTGGACTTTCAGAAGGCTTTCGACAAGGTCCCACATAAGAGATTGGTATACAAACTTAAAGCACACGGTATTGGTGGTTCAGTATTGATGTGGATAGAGAACTGGCTGGCAGACAGGAAGCAAAGAGTAGGAGTGAACGGGTCCTTTTCAGGATGGCAGGCAGTGACTAGTGGGGTGCCGCAAGGCTCAGTGCTGGGACCCCAGCTATTTACAATATACATTAATGATTTGGACGAGGGAATTAAATGCAACATCTCAAAGTTTGCGGATGACACGAAGCTGGGGGGCAGTGTTAGCTGTGAGGAGGATGCTAGGAGGCTGCAGGACGACTTGGATAGACTTGGTGAGTGGGCAAATGCATGGCAGATGCAGTATAATGTGGATAAATGTGAGGTTATCCACTTTGGTGGCAAAAACAGGAAGGTAGACTATTATTTGAATGGTGACCGATTAGGAAAAGGGGAGATGCAGCGAGACCTGGGTGTCATGGTGCACCAGTCATTGAAAGTAGGCATGCAGGTGCAGTAGGCTGTGAAGAAAGCGAATGGTATGTTGGCATTCATAGCAAAAGGATTTGAGTACAAGAGCAGGGAGGTTCTACTGCAGTTGTACAGGGTCTTGGTGAGGCCACACCTGGAGTATTGCGTACAGTTTTGGTCTCCTAATCTGAGGAAAGACATTCTTGCCATAGAGGGAGTACAGAGAAGGTTCACCAGACTGATTCCTGGGATGGAACGACTTCCATATGAAGAAAGACTGGATAGACTCGGCTTGTACTCGCTGGAATTTAGAAGATTGAGGGGTGATTTCATAGAGACTTACAAAATTCTTAATGGGTTGGACAGGCTAGATGCAGGAAGATTGTTCCCGATGTTGGGGAAGTCCAGGACAAGGGGTCACAGTTTAAGGATAAGGGGGAAGTCTTTTAGGACCGAGATGAGAAAATCGTTTTTCACACAGAGAGTGGTGAATCTGTGGAATTCTCTGCCACAGAAGGTAGTTGAGGCCAGTTCGTTGGCCATATTTAAGAGGGAGTTGGATGTGGCCCTTGTGGCTGAAGGGATCAGAGGGTATGGAGAGAAGGCAGGTACAGGATATTGAGTTGGATGATCAGCCATGATCATATTGAATGGCGGTGCAGGCTCGAAGGGCCGAATGGCCTGCTCCTGCACCTAATTTCAAGGTTTCTATGTTTCTATGTAAACGTAACATTCCACAGTTATATTCCAAAACACATATCTGCCAAGGCCGAAGTACCAGCTTGAGGTTAATGTACTTCATCAAATGGCTACATGTGGAAAATAACTTCTGAGATTGGTGGGTAAATATCAAATACTTATTTGAAGATGGATTTAGGTTGAACCACGATTCATACAACAATAATTTATGAATAAATTGACCATAAGAAGAGATTTAAAAAAAAGTTAAATCATCAAATAGCTTCAGATAAAATTGCATGGATTGCAAAAAATTAATTGATTGAAAGAAAATAATATTTCAGTGATAAAATCTAAAAGGGTAGTAGTATATATTAGTTGTATATATTTTATTTCGAAAATGTAAAACAAAAAAGTTAAACAAAGCAAAATAACAATAAAATGAAATGAACAACAAACCTATGCACAACTCATTGAATAACTTCCCATAAACATCACAAATTAAATCTTACATGTTCGAAAAGTAGTAGGAAGTATACACTTATTTATTCCTACCCCTTCGACGCTACTCATCAATTAATTTGCAAACTTTATCTCATCTACATATATGCATATACACAAACATATACATACATATCCATACATAAGCATACATACATACATATATACACGCACAGGCACGCACGCAAACATACATATATACAGTTTATGAATAATTATCCAAATTCTATGTACAACGCAAATATCACACTGTCAATAAACTAAAACTTAACCGTCATCACAGCCCTTCCTCATTCTTATACCTCTGGAAAATATTTTTTTTGCACTTCTTCTTAAACTGAGTAATGTTTGACTGCACACAGTGTGATAAAAGGGAAGGACCGCATATTGACTTTAATAAGAATTACCAGACAAAGTTTTAGAGGGGCTACCCATTTTCTAATTACAATTATTCATGACCAACTTCACCCCTCTCACATTTACTCTTATACAAAGTGGAGGGACATGGACATTTTAGAACTGGAATTGACATCTTTAAGCAAGAATGACTTCTTAATGTAAATGAGACAATGTTGATGAAGCCAGAATATCTGCCAACTTCTGCATTACTCCACAGCCTGCTTCCACTATTCCAATTGTTAATGTTAAGAGAAAATGATTGAGTTGTTAACTGCTCACCAACATTAAATCTTTAACTGAGTTTCCAATAGGTTTAACATATTCACTCTAGTGTTAATTAATGCTTTAATGTGCAAAGCATGCCTGTATGGAAGTACCTTCAACATATTTACTGTTGATGCCCGCGCTATCAGTTTCCTATTTCTAAATTTAAATTTAAACCTCACAGTGATTTGTGGGCCATGAGCATGGTCGTAAGACAACAATGCCTCTCTCAATGCCAGCAAAACAACAGAGCTAGGCCTTGACTTCAGGAATTGAGATGGAACACCTGCTCTAGATTGTGAAGTGGAGCGTCAAGTCCTAGGTGTAAATATCACCAGCAATTTCACTTGGTACAACCACATCTTTAGTCAGAGGGTGGTGAATCTGTGGAATTCTTTGCCACAGAAGGCTGTGGAGATCAAGTTAGTGGATATTTTGAAGACAAAGTAGATAGATTTTTGATTAGTACAGGTGTCGGAGGTTATAGGGAGAAGACAGAATGAGGTTAGTGGAGAGAGATAGATTGAATGATGGAGTAGAC
Organism: Okamejei kenojei; assembly: GCA_035221665.1. Classification (NCBI taxonomy): domain Eukaryota; kingdom Metazoa; phylum Chordata; class Chondrichthyes; order Rajiformes; family Rajidae; genus Okamejei; species Okamejei kenojei. The sequence goes on along the minus strand of CM069133.1, from coordinate 112,003,113 downwards.
TTGATGGGCTGAATGGCCTAAATTCTACTCCTATTCCTGATGACCCTATGACATTGATGATCTGGCCAAAAAGGTACAATGATGCATCTACCTTCTCAGAAGACTAAGGAAATTTGGCATGTCCCAAGGTCTGTAATCATTAGCACCATGGAAAGCATTCTCTCAAGATGCATAACAGCTTAGTATGCCTAAGACTGCAAGAAATTGCAGAGAGTTATGGACACAGTCCAGTCTATCAAAACAAACCAGCCTACCTTCACCTGTTAAAACTACATATACATTTCACATGGCCTCGGGAAAGCAGACAACTAAAGTATAAAGCCTCTAAAGTCTAAAGTAAACTCGAAAGTGTAAAACAGAAATTATTTTCAATGTCTAAAAGGCATAAAGTACAATACAAATAATTAAATAAACATATACTAGCTTGTTCTTCCCCATCATCGCAGACCTGCAGTTAAATGAATGTTTGCTGATCCTAGGGAGCAGTGAACAGCAGATTCCCCAGAGTACATAGAGCATTGAACATGGTAAAGTACAGCACAGCGATAGGCCCTTCAGCCCACAATGTCTGTGACGAACTTTATGCCAAGCTAAACTAATTTCATCGGGTAGCATGTGATCCATATCCCTCCATTCCCTGCATATCCAAGTACTGATCTAAAAGCCTCTTAAACGGCAGTACCATATGTGCCTCCACCACCACACCTAACAGTGGATTCCAGGCAGGGCCGGATTTATGTATAAGCTTCACAAGCTTAAGCTTAGGGCCTCGAGGTTTAGGAGGGCCTCGGCAGGGCCGGATTTATCTATAGGAGAGAGAGGGGGAGAGAGAGAGGGGAAGGGGGGTAGGGGGAGAGAGAGATGGGGAGGGAGAGAGAGGGGGAAGGAGGAAGGGGGAGTGGGAAAGGGGGATTATCTTTAGTGAGATTGCAAAATTAAGGTAGGTTTTAGAGCAATTATATTTTCTCCTCCATATGAATGCTATCAAACAATTGGAACTGCTTTCTTTTCCTTGATAACAATACTGACAAATATGTATTCCATAGTTTGCGACTTTCATTTTGCATCATATTTTTAAAGTGCACACACTAACACAGTCGAACAGTAACAGCCAATCAAATCAACACAAAAAATATTTTCTGAAAAAAGGTTTTATTTACTGCAAAAACTAGCAGTGTTTGCATGCTCCTTTATAACATTTTACATAATATTTTACAGTACAACTTGATTATTAAAACAAGGACAGCTTCAATTCTTGATTTTAAAAAATGTATACAACAATGATCCCAATCATCCCATTCCAACCACTCATTACTCTTGACTCAACCAAAATTATTTCTGAAATGTTGGTCATAAATTTGGTGCAAAAATGCTCCAAAATAAGGCTCAGAATGCACCAGAGAGCATCTAAAACCCCAGATCCCCGGCCGCAAGGGTATTTGAGCTTTGCGCTTGTGATATGTGCTGCATGCACTTATTTCACATAAGATTTTTGTAATCCTGTCATGCCACCCCCCTTTTTGAAAAGCTTCGTACGGGCCTGGTGTATAATATTTTTGATACTGTCATAGGCCTTTCGTACATATGCTGTCACAACGCACTGCAATCTCTGAACAACACTTCAGTAATTTTCCTTGCCCTCTATTTCATAATAATAGTGTTTTAAGCCAATAACTCGACATTAGCACTGGCAATAAATAAAAAGCGCAGCTTTCCAGCCCTTATCTCATTGGCCACGCTCGGCTGCACATCGGTGTCAATCTGGTGGACTCTTCCATCTTCCTCTCGCCGTGGGGATGGGGGATTGGGAGGGGCCTCACAAGTGGAAAAGTCTAGGGCCTCTTTTCATCTAAATTCGGCCCTGATTCCAGACACTGTTGTACAAAGATATCTCCTTTACATTTTTCCCCTCTCGCCTTAAAGCTATGCCCTCTAGTTGTTGGCATTTCCACCCAGGACAAAAGGTTCTACCTGCCTATCTTATCTATGACTATATACCTCCATCAGGTATCCCCCTAGGCCTCTGGCCATTCTGGGGAATCCCATTGAGATATTTCTCAGCCAATGGACTTCACATAGAAACATAGAAATATAGAAAAATAGGTGCAGGAGTAGGCTATTCAGCCCTTCGAGCCTGCACCGCCATTCAAAATGATCATGGCTGATCATCCAACTCAGTATCCCATACCTGCCTTCTCTCCATACCCCCTGATCCCTTTAGCTACAAGAGCCACATCCAACTCCCTCTTGAATAAAGCCAATGAACTGGCCACAACGACCTTCTGTGGCAGAGAATTCCAGAGACTCACCACTCACTATGTAAAGAATGTTTTCCTCATCTCGGTCCTAAAGGAATTCCCCTTTATCCTTAGACTGTGACCCCTTGTTCTGGACTCCCCCAACATCGGGAACAATCTTCCTGCATCTAGCTTGTCCAACCCCTTAAGAATTTTGTAAGTTTCAATAAGATCCTAGGTTCCAGCATCAGAATGCAGTGAGGAAGTGGATGACAGAGCTCAAATACAAAATTTGGGACTTGTTTGTGCTGGAAACCAGGACCTATTAGGACTTAAGCTGAGAGATGCGAGTAGTGTTATGCGCAACTGCTGGCAAAATATAACAAAATCTGGATTACTACCTCAGCTCATTAAAAGCCGATTCATTTGAATATTTAAATGAAAATACCCTTTGCCAGATCATTCATCAAGGGAAGTATTGGGAAGGAGGGGAAATTTCTCTATCCTCCAGGATAACGCTCTCTCTCTCTTTTTTTTTTCCTTTATTTCTTTTCCAAGGACTTTATTCAGCAAAAATGCATTGTACACATCAAACACATGCAGAGGTCACAAGACATCAAGCAATCATTATAATACAATGATGCAGTAATTGTTTACAATGCTCTCAATCCCCCCCAGTGCTCACAGAAGGCCTCCACAGTTCCCTCTCCAGGGACACGCGAGCACGGACGTAAGCCCGGAAGAGGGGCAGGCAGCCGACTCTGGCATGACCATCGACAGCCCGCTGCCTGGACCCGTGAATGGCCATCTTGGCCAGGTCCAGGAGCAAAAAGACAGGGAGGTCCCACCCCCCCCAATTGGCTCTTCCCACTCCCTGCCTTGTGTCCAAACACCAGGAACGTGGGACTAAAATCCAACCAAAACATGAGGAGCAGCCCCTTCAGATATTGGTACTGGGGCAGCAACTTCACACACTCCATATACCTGTCTCTACCTCGCCGCAGAAAATACAGGTGGACGGTGAGCCTGTGATCCAACTCAAACGTTTATTACATGCCACCGCTCTGTGCAACACTCTCCACCCCAGGTCCTCAATGTAAAGGGGGACGACTCCCTTGTAGAGAGACCTCCACTGGGGACAACTCCCTTGTAGAGAGACCTCCACTGGGGACCGCCCCCGTCTTCAGGTGGTAACACGAACCACCAAGGTGTGTCGGGATGGAAGACAAAGCCGAGGAGGTGCAGAATGTGCAGGAGCATTCTGAACAGTATGCGTCTCTTTGCATCATGAAACGGCACGCTGGGCATCTCAGAAAGGCGGCTCAAGCTGTGCGGAGCCGGCGCCCGAGAAATATCCCGGAGCCTAGGCCCGATAAGCAAATCTGATGGAGCGGGGGTAAGCTCAGTAAGCACACGCCTCTCCTCGACACCGCCATGACAGAGTGAGGACAGGCCATCCCCGCGGCCCCAACACCCCCCTCCCCCTGTGGAGCAACACACTCGCTGAAAACAACCAAATTCCGCACTCTTAACTCGAGTGCGGGCACCGTCGAGTGTGGCTGCCCTGCATGCAGCTGTTTGTCCTTTCACGCTTTTTTAGTGTGTTGAAAGTTTTTGTTTGGAGGTCTAGTCTTTTTATGTGGGGGGTGGGGAGGGGGGAAGGAAGAAACTGTATTTCTCAGTCCCTACCTGGTTGGAGATGCGGCTTTCCTGAGAGCCGCATCTTTGCCCCTTCCTCGTGGCCTACCAACGGGACTGGAGCGGCGTTTCCTGCCGGGACGGCCAGAACCTCAGCTTCGGCGGTGGCACAGCGCTGAAGCACCATCGCGGAGCGGGCGATGCCTTATCCGGTCACCGTGTGGTAAGCTCCGGAGTGCTGTGACCGCCAACTCCTACATCGCGGAGCTGTGGTTGCGGAGCGTGCAGCTGCGGGTGGCGCTGGGTTTAAACACCGAGAGCAGCCTGTTGACTCCGGTAGCTGCGGTCTCCGCTGTTCCAGGCACTCCAAGCCGCTGAGGGCGTTCTCCCAACGCCGGAGCTCCATCACCCGGCGAGAGTGCCTGTAACATCGGGCCACCTTTGTGGCGACTGTGGAGGCCTCAATAGGCCCGACCATGGGTGAACAAGGGGAAGAGGACTGGACTTTGTTGCCTTCCCTCACAGTGGGAACCATTGTGGGGGGATGTTTTTATGTTCAATGTTAGATTTTACTTCGGAGTCACGTGCTGGAGGGCACAGCTCCACCAGCGGTAAGTAGGAACTTCTAAGGTAAGTGTTTTAAAAACTTTACTTAGAAGTATTTCCACTCCATAAAGCTGGCTCGAGCAGTCAGTAGGAGTGGGGAGTTGGAGCTGTCACTTCCGAAGATCCATCTTAGCGTGGGTCCAGGGATTCACCAATTTGATTGGGTCAGGAGATAAGCGCGGCAACGCCGGTTTCGATGCCGGGTGCCGTTTTACCGGCAGCAGTTAAAATAGCGCGCTCATTTTCCCCACTATCTCCATTGACAATAGGCAGGCCAACTGGAATTTGCTTCAGAATGAGCCTGGTCCATCTGTTTATTTTCAAGGGTGCTAGCAGACTGAGTCTGGTCCTAGCCATGAAAAGGCAAATATAAAGTCACAGACCTGGGTTCTCTGACATCAATGGTGACTCTTCCCCTGTTCATACAAGACTGTGGGGGAGGTTGGGAACATGCAGCTGATGCTACAACCTTCATTACATAAGGGTCCAACGGCCAGTAATGTCCAAGAGGGCCATACCAAGACCAACACATGGAGGGTCCATATATTGGGGTTCCTTCCAGCGCCTTGTTTAGGACTGGAGGATGCCTCCCTACTATTTGGGAGAAGCGGGCAGATTGCAGCTGACCCTGATGCTGGTGTCCCTGCTTATGTGCAAACACCAGCGCACACAAGAGCCACGCTCCAGGTGTCTCGGAAATGGCACTGAGTTGTTAGTCCGGAGGGGACTGGTGAGTCAATGGAACAATCCTTGCCAGCGGTATCAATTATGTAGTACCTCACCAGCTCCAGCAAGATATGATGCAAGTGACTGCAAACAAATATGAGACACCTGTTTAATGTGCATTACTGAAAGTGCCCACGGTGACCCAGGTTCTGGGCACCCATGAGTCCTTCTTTGACGGGACAGGAGGTTCGGTGTTAACACGTCCTCCAACTGGTGGCTGCAGCAATTACTGCATTTGGCACTATGGTCCAAGGGACAATCATTCCTCAAACTCACAACAGATATGTTGGGTATTTTATGCAATGCATTTTTCAGGAAATTGCATCAGGGAATATCGCCATCAGGCCAACACTAAACCAAAAATTTGCTGCTCTATGTAGGGCGACTAATGTACAAATGCCTGAAATATTGTTTGGAACGGACCTTGTCATGAAAATTCGTGAAACTCATGATGAGGCCACAGCAATTGGCTTAATGTAGTCAAGCATTTCGAGGCCACCTATTCGCAACCCTGGGTTAATACTAAAGGTCAGATCCAGGTGCTGGGCTCAGCAGGGGCAGGCCAGTGGGGCAACAGAGTACCCACCGAGACAGACCGTCTACAATCCCAATATGAGCAGACAACAGCTTTATAGGTCAACTGTAGAGGTACAGGGACTTTTCTTAACGATAAAGTTCTGGTGGCCAATCTCCTATTGGAGGTTGATTACAAATGTTTTCTAATGAATGGTGCTGTATAATGTATGATATGTTTATACTAAATACTGTCTCACATCTCCCATTGAGTTTATCTCAGGGATAGATCCATCTCAACAGCACAAGCCTAATACAATGTGGGTGTTTTCTGCTCAAGAGCCTGAACAGATAGATAATGGTGATTGATAAAGCCATTAATCATCCTCCACAATTGTGTCTAATATTTCCCCAGATCTCAAAAAGATGGGTGTTGTAGAGTAATTCTCGTCCTCAATCACTTAAATTCGTTACTGCTAAACACCTGCTATCACAGGGCTGTTATGTGGCAACTATTGGTTTGCAAGATGTGTATTATTCACTGCCAATTCATGCTCATTATCGCAGGTACTTGAAATTTAATTGGATGGCAATACAAAGCATTGACTCCTGGATTAAGTTCAGCACCCAGGCTATTTATTAATTTGTTAAAACCTGTGCTGGTGCTATTCAGCCCATCATCACATTGTAATTGCTTATTTAGCTGATATCTTAATTATCAGCAACACTAATGAGTCAGCTGAAGAATCGGTGCTTGAGTCATTAGGGGTTGCTCCATCCAACTAAGTCCAAGTTACAGCCAACCCAAAATATTGAGTATTTGGGGTTTCTTATTAATTCCGTTGCTATAACAGTAACATTACCAACACCAAGGTTGTCGATGATGATGATGTCTGTACTTGCCTCCCACAAAACTTTATCCCTCCATCCAAGAAGACACTACGGTCATTGTAAATGGGGAGCAGGTTCCTGCAGTACATTCAGGCCTTTGCATTATCAACATTTGCAGAGAGCATGAGAACTAGCACTAAAATCGAATGCAGGCCATTTTCATCGGGTTACCCAGTTACCAACCACAGCTCTCGCAGAATTGCAGTGGTGGATTGTTAATGTTAATCTAGCTACCAATAACATTTTGGGTACTATACTCTTCCCTAATCTACCAGACTGATGTCAGCGCTCTCGGTGGGGGGCTACGGGCACTGAGTCTAGCTGTGGGGGTAGCTGGCATGAACACGAAGGGTTGATTCGCCACACACACGGGATAAATTATTTCGCATTATTGGGGCATTTTATGGGTAAAGGCATATTGATCCTCAATGAAGGATTTACACGTTCAACTCCAGATTTATAACACCACAGCAGTGGCATATATTAATCATATGGGAGGAGCACGATCAGTATCATGTGTTAACTGGGTACCGTCATGTGGCATTGGGGTATGTCAAGGCATATCTGTGTTTCAGCCAATTATTCGCCACCTATAGCTAATGTGGTGGCCGACCATAGGTCGAGTATGTTTCATGCCAATATAGAGTGGATGTTGAATTCTAAACTTTGTCACACAATTGTCACTCGATTTAGGTTGCCAGCCATTGATCTGTTCCATCCAGATTACATCACCAGTTGCCTAAATATGTTTCATGGGAGCCAGATCCAGGTGCAGTTGCCGTGGATGCAGTCTCGTTACATTGGGGGCACTAAATTTTTATGCAATTCCTCCATTTTTTCATACTGAATTGTCTCATCACAATAGAGCGAGACTCCGCCACGGGTGTTTTGGTGGTCCCAGATTGGCCAACACAACCATGGTTCCCCTTAGTGTTTTCAATGATGGTTCAGTCATTCATGATGATTCCCAGCTGCAGTAATTTCTTGGTGCATCCGCTTACATGAGAAAGTCACCCTTTACATGACCATATTAATTGTTGGTCTGCAGGTTCTGACCAGACATTTCCAAGGAATTGGATTGTCGAACAGGGCCATGATGGTTCTCACTGCAGGCTGGCAAAATAGCACTCAAAAAACAATATATGGCTCACATAAAGAAATGGGAACTGTTTCTGTGTACAATCTTATATGTCTTATCATAATGCAAGCATATGTGATGTGTTGTAGTTCCTTGCTAAGTTGCATTTTGATGAGCACCTGCATTATAGTGACATTACCAGTGCTCGAAGTGCGTTGTCCTCTTATTGCGGGCAGTCTTCAGAACAACATCCTATCGGGTCTCATCTGTTAGTATTCCGATTTATGAGGAATTTTTAATAAAAACCCTCCGAAACCTCACTATACAGAAATCTGGGACATCTCTCCTGTTCTCACAATGCTTCGGCAATGGGCTCCAATTACTTCATTATTACGCAGAGATTAACTCTTGCTGTGGTTATGCTAATAGCGCTGGTTTCAGCACAACATGTACAAACGTTACAATTCTTACGAATACCTTGTATGCATTTGTCTGTCAATGACATTAACTTCTATGTTTATGCTTTAATCAAACAAAACAGGCCTGGTCTGGCTGGAATCAAGGTGACGTTTAAAGCCTATCTTGTTGACCAAATGTTATATGTAGTTACGCCATATAACTTAAGCCAATATATTGCTCTACCCTGTAAAAAGCCTTCTCCTGAGCTGGTGCAAGGCATGAGTCAATTCCTCAATGATAAGGGGTCATCAAGAAGATCGGACACTTCCCTTTCTACAGTAGGTAAACCCTCCCACAGGACCCGCTGAGCCTCCACGCTGAATCCATATACGGAGAACAGGGACCCATAAAAGGACTGGACTAAAGCACTAATCCTCTCTGGTTCTGTGGCAGAGGAGCCATCATCTGTGAGCAGCTCGACGAGCTGTTTGCGGGCTCCCCGCCCTTTCTCCAGAGAGAAAAAGAAAGGTGAAGCTCGGTCCAGATCGTGCCGTGGGACTGCTCAAGCAGCAAGTTCCTCAGAGCTTCCTTCTTCTCCTGATACTCTCCCCATGCACAGGAGTCCTCACCAATCCGACCCAGGCGAGACTCTGTGTTGAGTAACTCCCTCTCGAGCCTCTCAACTGCCGAGTCCCGCCTTCCGGACGACCCCCACCGAAGTGTATTCCTGGCAAAAGAGATGGATGTAAGCTTTCCCCACATCCCACCACTGCCCAAGGGAAGGGAAGTTCCTCTGCCTCTCTCTCCACTTCACCCAAAACCGACTGAATGACTCCTGGAAACACTGATCCTCCAGCAGCTGGTAATTTAAGTGCCAGTGCGCAGACCCAGCCCGTATGCACGCTGGATTAAAGTCCACTCACACCAGACAGTGGTCCGAGCATGGCACCAGCCGCATTGAGGCCACCGAGACACGGGATACATACACACCGGAGATGTACATGCAATCGATGCGGGAACCACCCTCTCAGACCTCCGCGAAAAAGTGCTGGAATCAGGGTGGAGGTTCAGCCATGCATCAACCAATTCAAAAGGAATCAATCAAACCTCTCAACTTCTTCACTACAGCAGGGGCACACTGCGTACCAGAGCGATCTCGCACCTCAAATGTGCAATTGAAATCCCCCCCAAGGAAGACACACTCTCTGCTATCAATAATGCTCAACAGAGCAGTCACCTCCTGAAGTAGGCAGGCCTGCATCGTGCCGGTGCTGGGGGCATACACTTTAACGAAATGCAATCGCATGCCATCCAGGCTCACGGCCAGATACAGCAAACGACCTGGCACAACTTCCTGAACCTTCAGGATCTTTGGCTGGAAAGTCGAAGCCAACAGAAAAGCCACCCCACTCGAATTTGTGCTGAGGTGGCTCATGTAGACCCCCCCCCATTCCCACTCCAGTCGCCAGGTGGGTTCATCACGGACAACAGTATGTGTCTCTTGCAGAAAACCCACTGCATATTTCCTCTCTCTGAGAAATGATAGATGATGAAATCTACAAAAGTCCCCCCTACCACCATTTGGGTTTAGACTGGCAACTGTGAATGTGCAAACACACTAGAGTTGTTTCCTCACACACCTCATGGGAGCGGGTACCCTCTCTCTTAGGAATTTCAAAGAGTCCCCAAACTGACGCTTCTCAGACTCGGGAAGACCATTGTCTTTGCTGCCAAGCATGTGAAAAATATACATCTTCTAGATGAGCTGAGACACATCCTCAGTGATGTGACCTGGGGTCATCGAGTGTTTCGGGTCTCACAGCATCAGACACCCTCGCCCAGGCAACCCAGCCAGGGTTGATCAGGCCCCGACCTGCGTCCCAGCAGCAACCGCCCACGGATCAGCCATCTTAATAACTACTCTGCAGGGGTTGGGAGACTCTAGTGCATGGAAGGACTGGGCTCTGTGGGGCTCCTCCTGGCCGGGCTCCTCCTGCATCTCACCAGGTTCAAGGCCTGTGCGCTGCACCTCTTTCTCCTTCTCCGAGCATTTCATTCTTGCCTGATGGATGTTTAGGCCATGATGGTTCATTAGGCCTTTCCATAACTTTGTTGGGTGTCTTTCTCATGAAAGACACAGACTGGGGTGCTAACCCAGCCTTTCCCAGGTATCGTCTTTCCGTGCCGTCAACTGTCATAGAAACATAGAAACATAGAAACATAGAAATTAGGTGCAGGAGTAGGCCATTCAGCCCTTCGAGCCTGCACCGCCATTCAATATGATCATGGCTGATCATCCAACTCAGTATCCCGTACCTGCCTTCTCTCCATACCCTCTGATCCCCTTAGCCACAAGGGCCACATCCAACTCACTCTTAAATACTGTCTCTCCAGTAGACACCAAACTATTCTTGTTTGTCACCCCCCACCCCCCATTCCCACTCCAGTCGCCAGGTGGGTTCATCACTGACAACAGTATGTGTCTCTTGCAGAAAACTCACTGCATATTTCCTCTCTCTGAGAAATGATAGATGATGAATTCTACAAAAGTCCCCCCTACCACCATTTAGGTTTAGACTGGCAACTGTGAATGTGCAAACACACTAGAGTTGTTTCCTCACACACCTCATGGGAGCGGGTACCCTCTCTCTTAGGAATTTCAAAGAGTCCCCAAACTGACGCTTCTCAGACTCGGGAAGACCATTGTCTTTGCTGCCAAGGATAATATCAAGTGTCTTAATAAATCCTGGCAGATCTGTCCAGCATCTCCCTGTGGCTTCAATTTTAGTTTTAGAACTCTTGTTTATTTTCAGAAAGGCTCGAAGATAACGACCCCTCGAGACACAGCACTGGAATCCAGACAATCCGCCATCCCACTCACACCTGGAGCACCATCCTCCCCTGTACTGCATTCAAGGTCATTGTCAGAGTTCGAAGGACTACAGCTAGCTGTCAGCTCGCCCGCCCCACTGCATAAGCTGGCTTAATCACTCTCCCCCTCCTCCTGCATGACACCACTCCCAGGATCAATGTCGAGGGAGGGTCCCGATACCCTGACAGCAATGAGCTGTCCAGTGAAAGGCCAGGCTCCTGCACTCTCCCACCGCCCCCCCCCCCCCCCCCCACGTCTGGACTGGGAAAGAAAAAACAAGAGGCACCCCCAGGGCCCATGGTGCGCAGGCAGCCACGGAATCCGAAGGAGGGTTACGACCCGAAACAGCCCTGACCCCCACTGCATCCAGAGTACCCGCTCAACTGGCAACACCCAGAGAGTCTCTACCCTCCACCACCAGGGAGTAACCTCATTAAGGCCTACTCAAAGAGCCAGTGTTTCTGGAGTCTCCCCTACTACCTCAGCCGGTGAGGCAGCACACCCCACAGCATCTCCACTGGCTCTAATAAGGAGCAGAGACTGGAAAACTGCCCCTGCTCCCCATGATTTCTCCTTCGGGTTGTCTCTGCTCATCCCTCATCCCAGGGGACACATTACCAGGGGAGCCAACCCCAATAACTGGTGTGACATAAGCCTTGGAAGGCCTTTGAAATGAGGGGACCTCCTCCGACCCAGAGGACACGCTCCCAGGGGAGCTAACCTCAACAACCTGTGAGATATCACCCTCGGAAGGCTCCCGAGACGAGGGGACGACCACCGGCCCAGAGGACACAATTCCAGGGGAGTCAACCCCAGTAACTGGTTTGGTAACACCCATAGAAGATCCCTGAAACAGAGGCCCAACCTCCGGCCCAGAGCACACCAGTTTGTGGCCACCATCCTCAACAGGGGTGGAAGGTCTCGAAGTAGGCTTCCCTCTTACTTTGGGCCCACGACCTTGCCCTCCCTCTCTTGGGCCACGCCACCTTTTAGTCCCGTTGGCATGTGGTGGTGCGGTGACCTTCATAAAGGAAGGGTCCTCCACCTCTACACTACCCGCTACCTCATTTCCGCCCCCACGTTCAACCTCCCCTGCCCCCTTCTGACCCACCTCAGCTCCTTTCTGAGTCACACTAGGTGCGTCTTGGACCTCACTAGGGCCAACAGGCACCCCTTGGGTGGGCTCAGGTCTGGGCAAGGGTACATCCACTTCGATAGACTGGCTTGGAGGAGCTTAGTCTTCTTCTTGGACTTCTCCTTCCTCTGCACTACCCATTCCCCCCCCCCCCCCTTCTGCCTTCCCCTGCGCCCCGCCGTCAACCGCCGCCACAGGGTCAGGACGTAGGGGGCGGGGGGCAACATGGCCCTGGGCCACCAAGGCGGAGCTGGCAGCTCAGGCCGAGTCATCAGTGCCACCCCGGGTCACCGACGCATAACAGGCCTCCCCGGATGGGCCAGTAATGCTTTCCTGGGCCGCTGTGATAGGATTTCTAGCATCAGCATTGGGACAATCCCTGCGTAAATGTCCAAACTCTCTGCACGCATGACACCGTGCCTCTCCCCAACTCCATCGCACCCATTAGGGTCACCCTCATGCTCCACAACGAAGCTCCCCTCAGGGCCCATCCCCACTTCCACCTTCATGAAAACCCACCTCTTGAAACTCAAGATCCTTCTTGAAAAGGCCATGCATGCCCTTCGTTATTGCACCCCTGCTCCACAGGAACCCGGTTTGCACTGACATCCCGTATTTTCTGCCACCCAAGTCAACATGAGGCTCATCCCCGATTGGCCCAGAAGCCGCAGCCGAAACCACAGCTGTGTAACGCCAAGCCAGAAACCGAGCCCCCGCCATCATGACAGTGGCACAAACCAGCGCCAGGGACACCAGCAACTCAGGTCATAAGCGATCTCAAAGTCAGACACAGTCCGAAAAAGCAAAAGAAGCAGCTCTTTCCAGGCAGGTAAGGAAAGTGCCCACACTCAAGTCCACAGCAGAGAGCAGATTTTGGGAGGCTCTTCAATGCCCTTCCGAGTTTCTGGAAACTGCCGGAAGTGAAATGTACCTTTTTCCTCGTTAAGCCCAGGTAGCCTGCTCTGTGCAAAACGATATGGGGCAGAGATCCGGTGTTAGAAACGACAAAAACACAGCTCCCTCCTTACTTCCCAGCATCTCTCTCCTTTTCCTCCTGCTGTCACCTCACCACCCTCCTCATTGTTTTTCTCTCCACCCCCCCCCCCCCTTCCCCCCTCTCCTCCTACCTTGATCTTCAGACCTGATGTTGAGCAATATCCAATAGTTGAAGTGTCTCAATTGAGGGACATATTTACAAGGTCAGGCAATTCTCATTCAAAGCTGAGATGCATATGAACATTTTCTACATTTGAAAGGTCAGTGAATTGAGCACTCTGTGGAATAGGCATATAAGAAGTGTTGAGGCCTGGGGCTGATCAGCCAGAATTGAAGGCCGGGGTAGGCTTCATGGGCAGCTTGTCTTCTCCTGCTCCTATATTTCTGGGTTGTATTTTTGAGCCTTGTTTTGAATTGCTTTGCCATTGGATTGAGGGAACACTCTGTCAATCCCGTGTGCTAGCTGCTGTACAATGGCTGCCCCACAGAAAAAATATTACATGCAAGCATCTTCCACTCAATGATGTGACATTCAGGATGTGGAATGTCAGGATTCTCATGGACAGTCCATCAATGAAAGGCCAGAACTTTGCTTGCCTATCAAGTGGCAGGAGAATTCCAGCTCAAATAACAAGATGGTGGCTACGTCTTCTTCCGTGAGAACAAACCAGAAAGTTAAAGCTATTTTCATGAAGTGAGCTGTGCCATCAAATATGACACAAAGTGCTGGAGTAATTCAATGGGTCAGGCAGTATCTCTGGAGAATGTGGATAGGTGACGTTTTGGATTGGTCCCTTCTTCAGAAGAACCAGGATCTGCAGTTCCTTGGGTAGAAACAAAATGCTGAAGTAACTCAGAGGGACAGGCAACATCTCTGGAGAGAGGGAATGGGTGACATTTCAGGTTGAGACCCTTCTTCTGGCCAGTTCCTTGTGTCTATGCCATCAAGAATGAGTTGGTCTGTGGTCTCTGCAATTCCCTGCGGGATGAGTGAATACTTTACAATTCTCCAGCTCACTCTAGCATGGAACCAACATGCAAATCTGTGTCAAGGAAGGCTGTGACCTGTCTTGCAGCAATGATGCACCTCTTCAACAAATTTCCTGTACAACTCGAGGTAAACTACATGAGAATGAGAAATTGTTCAACCTATATCATGTTCACTGCAGAAGAACAATTATTTTGCATGCATTCAATGATGTTCCCAGCTCCAAGATGTCATTCACACGTTCATTAAGCATTCAAGGAATTAGCTTGCCAGATCTATAAGCTTATAGCTCAATAATTCGATGTCAAGCGAGATGATTAGCAATTATACAACTATTCTTCAAGAGCTGTTGATGCATTGCATCTCCAATATGCTCTTGGATTGAGCACTTGTTACCCAGTATAACTGATAATTGATTGGATTATTGTTCAGTGTATTTTTATTTTCTGTTTTGTTGCATTTAAAGTGCCTGTAAAGCTGCAGCAAAAAATAAATTCATTTTTCCATTCCTGGTGCATACCCGCAATTAAACACTCCTGACTCTTGATGTGTTTGTGTGGATAATCTGATGAATGTATTTGGTCCACGAATGTTGTCACACCAGATCTACCATTGTTATGGGCATGTAGGATAGCTTCATCCACAGAGCGCTTTCTAAAAATGAAAAGGATGTTCAGTTGGCACAGACATTAATATTCATGATGGTATATGGACCAAGAAAAGGTGCATTGGCAGGATTTTTGAAATAAAATCCAGGTCACACGAGCATTGGTGACAAAAATGGTAGCAAAAGTGCGAGCCCAGCAGGAATCTGACCCTGTTGCAATACAAATCATTTCAGAGCAACAAGATGTATTAATTGCTGAAAAGAAGAGCAGAGGCCCTCTGCATTCTGGTCTAAGCAGAACACTGCAAGCTAAAGTGGTAGTGATCAAGCAGTGTCCCAATGGAAGGGAAACAATTACAGGAGAAAACCGCAGAAAGGAAGTTTACTTTAAAGTTAAGAAGGATGAGGAATGCAAGGAGAGCATTTAAACTAGCAAATATGTTGCTAATAGTAATAAAATAGAAATCCGTGAATTCAGCATTAAAGATTGATAATCTAGCCATTGATAAATATATTGACGTGGATGTGGATCATTCCTTCCAAAGAAGGATGAATATCGATGCCATTTAGAAATAAGAAGAGGATGATCATATTGATAGAATTTTACTATAGGCCCCTCAATAGTCAATGGAAATTTGAGGAGCAAGTATATAGGGAGATTGCAGATGGCTGTGAGAATAATGGAGTTGCAATAGTAGACGACATTAACTTCCCTTATATTGACTAGGAATCCTATAGTGCAATAGGCTTGGATTGTTCTGAATTTCTTAGGAATGTCATAAGGTCATAAGGAAGAGGACATTCGGCCCATCAAGTCTACTCCGCCATTCAATCATGGCTGATCTATCTCTCCCTCCTAACCCCATTCTCCTGCCTTCTCCCCATAACCTCTGACACCTGTACTAATCAAGAATCTATCTCTGCCTTAAAAATATCCATTGAACTGGCCTCCGCAGCCTCTGTGGCACAGAATTCCAAAGATTCACGACCCTCTGACAAAATAAATTTCTCCGCATCGGCTTCCTAAATAAATGTCCTTTAATTCTGAGTCTATGACCTCTGGTCCTAAACTCTCCCACTCTCCTCTTCTCCACATCCACTCTATCCAAGCATTTCACTATTCTGTATGTTTCAATAAGGTTCCTCCTCATTCTTCTAAACTCTAACGAGTACAGGCCCAGTGCCGACAAACGCTCATCATAGGTTAACCTACGCATTCCTGGGATCACTCGTAAACCTCCTCTGGACCCTCTCCAGAGCCAGCAGTTCCTTCCGCAGATATGGTGCCCAAAATTGCTCACAATATTCCAAATGCGGCCTTACCAGCGCCTTTTAGAGCCTCAACATTGCATTCCTGTTTTTGTACACAAGCCCTCTTGAAATAAATGGCAGCATTCGGTTTGGTTTTTTTTACTACTGATTCGATTTGCAGATTCGCTTTTTGGGAATCCTGCACCAGCACTCCTAAGTCCCTTTGCAACTCCGATTTCTGGATTCTCACCCCATTTAGAAAAAAGTGTACGCCTTTATCCCTACTACCAAAATACATGATTCCACACTTTGCTACACTATATTCCATCTGCCACTTATCTCTCACTCTCCCAACGTGTCTAAGTCCTTCTGCAGAATCCCTGCTTTCTCTACACTACCTGCCCCTCCACCTATTTTCATATAATCGGCAAACCTTTCCACAAAGCCTTCAATCCCCTTATCCAAATCATTAATATACAATGTGAATAGTAGTAGCAGAACTCCACTACTCTCTGACAGCCAACCAGAAAAAGCCCTTTTTATTGTCACTCTTCATCTTTTGTGCCAACCAGCCAATCTGCTATGCATGCTAGTATCTGCCCTTTGATACCATGTGCTCTCATTTTCCTAAGCAGCCTAACGTTTGGCACTTTATCAAAGACTTTCTGAAAATGTAAGTAAACAACATCTACTGACTTTTTTTTTGCCTTTCCTGCTATTTATTTCTTCAAAGTATTCCAGCAAATTTGTCAAGCAAGACCTCCCCTTCACAAAGCCATGATGACTTTGACCTATTTTTGAAGTCATCCGTAACCGCATCCTTTAAGATGGACTCTAAAATCTTACCAACCACTGAAGTCAGACTAACTGACCTATAGTTCCCACTATTCTGCTTTGCTCCATTTTTGTGCAGCGGGGTAATATTGGCAATTTTCCAATCATCTGGGACCTTTCCTGTCTGCAGTGATTCTTAAAATATCACTATCAATGCCTCCGCAATCTCTAAAGCCACATCTTTCAGAACCCTAGGGTGTAGTCCATCCGGCCTAGGTGACATCCACCTTCTGCCCTTTCAGCTTCCCAAGTAGCTCCCTGGTAATAGCCACTCCACTAACTCCCCCCCCCCCCCCCCACCCCCCGACTATGTTGCTGGTGTCTTCCACTGTGAAGACTGATGCAAACAAGTTATCCAACTCCTCTTCCATTTCTTTATTCCCCATTATCACTTCTCCTGCAACATTCTCCAGTGGTCCAATGTCCACTCTTGCCTCTTTCTTACTCTTTCTATAACTGAAGACACTCTTGCTATCCTCTTTTATATTATTGGCTAGCTTACCTTCATATTTCATATTTTCTCACGTATTGTCTTTTTAGTTACCCTCTGTTGTTCTTTAAAAGCTTTCCAAACCTCTGGCTTCCCACTAATCTTTGTCCAGGAATGTTTTCTTAAACAATCTCCAGAGGGCCATACTAGAGAAGGCAACAACACCAGACTTCATCTTAGGGAACGAAACAAAGCAAGTGACCAAATAGGAGAACATTTTAGCACCAGTGATCATAATTCTATTAGTTTTAAAACAGTTATGGAAAAAGATAGGACTGGGCTATGTTAAAGTCCTAAATCCTAAGAGATTCTGCAGGTATATTAAAATACTAAGAGACTCTATAGGTATATTAAGAGTAAAAGAATAACGAGGAATGAAATAGGCCTCCTTAAGGATCAATGTGGCTGTCTACGTTTTGAGCCATAGGGTATGAGCCAAGTGTTAAATGAAAACTTATCTGTATTTAATGAGAGAAGGTTGTGAATGCAAAGGAATTGAGCAACATGTAGAGTGATATGTTGGACCATGTCTGAATTACCATAGAGGAGGTGCTTGCAGTCTAAATGACTGTTAAGGTGGATAAATTCCCAGGGCCTGAGCAATTGAATCCTCAGACATTATGGAAAGCAAAGGAAGACATTGCTGGGGCCATGACAGAGATATTTGAAACATGGGTGAGGTACTGGAAGAAGTTGATGTTATGCCTTCATTTAAGAAGGGCTACAAGGAGAAGCCAATGAACTCTAGACCTGTAAGCCTGACACCAGTAGTGGGTAACTTACTGGAGGGGATTGGGACAAAAAGATTTACCAGCAATTGGATAGGTAAAAACCGGTTAGGTATAGTCAGACCAATTTAGTGTGTGACTCGTGTCTCACCAATTTGATAGAGCTTTTTGAAGAGGTCACCAAGAGGATTAACAAAGGCAGGACAGTGAACATTGCCTAAATGGACTTTAGGAAGGCCTTTGACAAGGTTGTGCACGGTAAATTTTCAGATGAAACCAAAATTGGTGATATAGTGGAAAACTAGGAAGGCTATCTCAGTTTACAAACGGATCTGGGTGAACAAGGGAAATGGGTCAAGGAGTGGCAGATAGAATCTAACTCCATTCCCTCCACAGTTCCTCAATTCTTTTCCTCAAGATTCCGCTTCTGCAGTTTCTTATGTCTCCATGATCCAATACCCCGCTAGATTTCTACCTGATCTAACAACAGTGTTAGATTAGTGTCTCCACATCATCATCTAATGAAGAAAGATGAAGGAGTGATTGGAGAACATATCTGCAAAAGATATATTGTATGTGCAAGAAAAAGCTCATTGGTGAGTCCTTCTTGATACACTGCACTACCAACCATGTGTTAAGATTTGCTTACAATGCTTGTAACCACAGAACTGGGTGGAGATTAGCTACATCATGCATGGCGACCATAATTGCTTGCACATCATCCATTCTGAGCAAAGGTGACAACAATGACTACATGCAGAAGGATGCTTTGGATTTAAAAGGTTTCGCCAACCCTTACTAAAGATCAGTTCCCACGTATTACTGATCGCAAGACTTAGCTGACCATGTTGGGGCATTCACTGTTCCCGTAATGACAGAGAAAGGATATTTTACTGTCCTAATATGACTGACACAAACTACAGAGTAGCTAAACAAATGCCATGATGAGCACTTTATCTTATTGAGAAGTCACAGCATAGAGGTTGATAAATTTCCTCTGCAAAAAGCAGAAGCTGATTACCCCTATGATGGCAGCAAAAGTAATTAGAGCTTTACAAAAATAAATCACAGTGAGGCAGATGGACGAAGAGTGTTAAGAGGATAGATTGATTAACATATAGGTCTGAATAAAGACTAGAAGCTATTTCATTGCAACTGAATTGTTGACCAACCAAAGCTGCATAATATGGGACGCTAGAGAGAGATAACAAAGGATTGCAAAGTAAGACTATGGAAGAATGCTATGCAGAACACTTGGGTATAATGAATGTAAAAGCAATGGACATAGGGCTCTAATGGTATGAATAAATATATAGATAGCTTAACCTGCAGATATATAGTAGTTGCAACTTCCTAAAGTACTATGCCATGTGTAAAAATGGTCATTAAGTCCATTCAGCGATTCCATATGGATTATTGTTAAAGAGGTGGAGTGTAAAGCACATGTGGTCATCTACTACCTAGGAATAAACTACAAAGAAATTGGCAGGCAGTGTTCTGGAAAATAAAATTGACTGAGAAAAGTTCCACAATTCAGGTCATTTCAGACTTAACACTTTATGAATAAGATGATTATAGAACATAGAAAATAGGTGCAGGAGTAGGCCATTCGCCCCTTCGAGCCAGCACCGCCATTCAATATGATCATGGCTGATCATCCAACTCAGTATCCTGTACCTGCCTTCTCTCCATACCCCCTGATCCCTTTAGCCACAAGGGCCACAGCTAACTCCCTCTTAAATATAGCGAATTATTATGAATAAAGTGTTGCATTCCCAGGTGTCATTGGGTCACTCAGTGGAACCTGCACGAACACAGGGTTTGCACTCAAGATTTGCAGGACAAACATACCCCTTCTGAACCCCACTGCTGTCCAACAATAACAGTTCAAGCCCAGTTCCTGGAAGATATCAGCCACCATTCAGTGAAGAGAGACATTGATGATGCAGTGCATCACCACCGTCTTCAATCATCAGCATACTCTTTGATAGATTGAAGGAAAGGATAGATTGAAGATCAAGACCTACCAACATAAATTATATCTGATCTACCATGAAGCAGTGATCCCTGGCTTCCTATATGCTTTTGAGCTAGACTACCTACTGCAGACACAGCTAGGCACTTGAAAGCTACCAACAAAGTTGTCTGCAAAATCCTCAAAGTTAACTGGTAGGATAAGTGATCATGTCGTGTATTTTGATTTCCAAAAAGCATTTGGCAAGATGCCGCATCAGAGGCTGGTGCATAAAGAGAGTTGGTATATAAGTATATAGTTATATAAGTCATAGAGTATCTCAGGGATTGATTCTTGACTAAATTGTTTTCTATTTGTATTAGTGACCTTGAGGATGGAACAAAATGTTGGTTTCCAAGTTTGCTGATGATATGAGAATAGGTGGAAGGGCAAGTTGGGATAAGGACATAGTGATTTTGCAATGGTGTATAAATATAATGTGACTGGGTTAAAACATAACAAATTGAGTTTAATGCTGGTGAATGTAAAGTCATGCACTTCGGTAAGAGGAATCGAAAGGTGGATTATTAGATAAATGGCAAGAGACTGAAAACCAATGAAGTGCAGAGGGATCTAGGTGTTTGAGTGCAGGCAACTCGAAAAGGTTGGTAGGCAGGTCCAACAAGTAGTTAAGAAGGCAATTGGAATGTTGGCCGTTATTGCGAAGGAATTTGTGTTAGGAATAGGGTATTTTTGTTATAGTTGTACATGTGTTGTTGAAGTCACATCCGGAATACTGTGCACAGTTTTAGTCCCCTTACCCAAAAAGAGATTGAGTAACATTGCAGATAGTCCAAAAGAGATTCGCCAGGCTTATTCCAGGGATGACACAATAGTCCTATCAAGAGAGGCAAGATAATTTGGGTCTGTTTTCCTTGCAATTTAGAAGAATAGGATTGATCTGATTCAAATATATAAGACCATAAAGGGGCTTGACAGGGTAGATGTTGAGATTATTCATCAGCTAGAGAGTCACAAAAAAAGGAACATGATTACAAAATAAGGGCCCAGTCACTTAAAATCTGTTATTAGGATTTTCTTTTCTTTCAGAGAGCAACAAAAATCTGGAATTTTATGCCCCCGTGAATGGTGCAGGCCAGATCATTATATATTTTTAAAACGCAGATAGAAAAATATTCTAAAGATTGAAGAATTGAGGGTTATGGGGAAGTGGTGCAGAAGGGGCGGTGAGGTTAGCATGGATCAGCCGCATTGAATGGCGGGGCAATGTGAGGGGACTGGTGGCCACTGCTGTCCCTATTTTCTTGTATTTTTGTGTAACTTTCCATACTCCCATATGGCACAAATGGCAGCATCACGTCCATGCCACCTGACAGTGCAATCCAATTCCTCCTTTAATTTGAAGTTAGACACAAAATGCTGGAGTAACTCAGCGGGACAGGCAATATCTCTGGAGGGAAGGAATGGGTGACGTTTCGGGTCGAGACCCTTTTTCAGACTCTTTCCTGCACATTTCCTCCTTTAATTTTCTCTGTAATCTATTCTCTCCACATTTCCCTCAAATCCCTCCAATTCTAGCACTTGTATCTTTGGTACTTGAATGGAAACTGGAGCATCCAGAGGAAACTGGAGCAGGCAGGGAGAGAAAATGTTAATTTCATGCAACACTTGGACGACAGTGTTAAAACCAAACTGCTGGCACTGCGAGCCATCAGTTCCATTAGCTTCTTCTCTGTGCCACCAACTGACTCCAGGGCCCATAAATTATTGAAATGGAGAAGGAGCACTTGGGACCTTATCGAGAACGTCGAGGTCATGCATTATGAGTACTCACAAGCCCTGCGTAAATGAAGATGGCGAACACCATCCCACAAACCACCCTTCAGCCTCCGCCTCATCCACAGAAGTGTCTGCAGTCTTCACTTCGGGACTGCCGATGAAGAAAAACGACCAGTGGATTTTACACACACGGGTGCATCTTGTGCATAGAGCTAAATGCTGATGGGGATTTTGTGCACAGGCATTGCACATCCTTCTTCTCTCTAGGCCCTCCATGTGTAAGATACACTTGTGTGTGTAGCACTGGCTGTGTGTGGCAAGGTCAGTTAGTGTTCAATTCTCAAGGATAGAATAGTGGTGCAATTCCTAACTGGGGACTGAATCCTGCTTCGACATTATTTAAAGGGCTGACACCAGCTGGCATTCTATCGTGGAGTCTAAATGTTATTCTATCCTGAGGTTGGTTCTCTTTCTTCCCCTAGTAACCACTTGCCCACCCATGTTGAAGTCCTCAGGCACCTCAGATTTCTCCTTGCATCTACAGCATGTTCATCTTCCCAATCCTCGTCATCTCTGAACAACCTTAACCATGTGCTCACACTTCTGATTACCATCTCAGCACCCTAAGTCACATCTCAGCCCACCAATCATCCCTTCAGCATCCCTCAGTCATTTCACCACTCTGAATCACATTGCAGTTCAAACAATTCTTCAAGCATTCTATTCATTTATTCAAAATACCTGCTCATGCATTCGTGGTCATCTCTGCAGAATTTCCTCAGTCCTAGTTCAGCAAAGCTTAGTTATATGAACTCAGCAAAGTTCAGCCTGGCTCAGCCCACATCTCCCCCCCCCCCCCCCCTCCTCCCCCCCTCCCTCCCGATTATGGCTTTGCATTTGGTTCTCTTCAGCTTACCAGTAATAATGGCTCAACATCCTGAACCTTGTCAACAAACCTCTCGCCTCTCCCCATAATAGCTTAGCCCTCTGAGCATCTCTTCGCTGACTGAATAGCACACAACAAAAAAGCTTTTCACTGTACATCGCTACATGAGACAATAGCAAACTAAACAACACTAAACTTCCCCAGCAGCCCTAATCATATCCTCAGCAACACTCACCCCCCCCCTCATCTCCTCGCATGTAATAAAACACAGCCCAATATGTCTGCCTTGTACCTACTGCCCAACACACTTCTTCTGCAAACCTCACTCTACGCAGTGACAAACAATCATGAATAAAGGTTTTCATTTGTAATTGTATGTGGGGGATCTCCCACACACACCACATCTTTGACCTAATGCATGGTAGACTATTGAAGTGCTGGAATTGGCTTCAAAGCCTTCTGCACAGCATATCTTCGATGCGTGTCTGTGCTCTTTGGAATTTCCAATCCATACAATCGAAAAACACGTAACACCAAAAATCACATTGAAAAATCCACCCATAATAATGAATAAAAAGATGTGAATCAAACTATACAAGAAATCATAGTACAATATTTACATTTATATAACACAGGGCGATCCATGATGTCACATTTATGATTGGGAATATGAATTTGCAGGTTTTGCAGGGAGGTACAGTATTATTTTTCACCAACATTCTGTCAATATAGATAAGAAAGACCACAGCCCAACAAAGACCTATCAAAGGGGAACAATTTCCAGCCCCTCCCACTATCACGAGGAAATTGATGTGATCATAAACATGCAGAAAGCTCAATCTAGTATCGCATGTAGTATATTACAAGGGCAAAATCTCAGGCATAGGTAATTGCCAGAACAATGCCTTGTCTAGTTAAAGATTTTAAAGTGCTGCATTACCTTCACTAATGCAACCTTCAGTGACTCTACCAAGGGAATTTCAGCAATTTGCTAGCCAATCACAGAGTTCATATCAATCATACTATAATTTAATCTATCCTGAAAGAGCACCAGAAATGAAATCCTATATGTGACTGAGCTAAGTCTTCACTCACAATTATAAACAGGGTTTGCTGGTGTTTGTTGAGCAATTCTATTAGTAGAAATAAATGCCACACAACATTTCTTCGATTATCAACTGGTTCCATATCTGTTTATAAATTGAAAAATACATGAATTTCCAAGTATATTTCGTACTTAATCAGGAAATTAGGAGATGCACCAGTCTATCAGCTTTTTCTCAGTTCTAAAAAAGAATTTCACAATTGGAAGTCCAATGTTTCAGTAAACCTGGGAAATTTCAACCTATCAGTGTAAAATATTTGGAAGAACCAGAAGCCTTGAAACTCATGCTTATCTTCCCTTGTTTGGGAGTCAGATACAAGCGTTTGCACCAACCCAGAGCAGCATTTAAACACGTTCTGTTAAACTGCAGTTATATTGTAGCAATATTATTCTTGGTGAAGCTTTAGTTAAATAAGCCACATGGAGCCAAACAATGTCTCTGAAACTACCCCAGATCAATCATACAAACATCTTGTGAGGATGTAAAAACCGTTGGAAATGCCACAAGTAAATTTTACTTAAAATCATTTTTTTGCTGTTCATTGCTACCTAAATGAAGGAAAACAAGCAATGTAAATGTAATAGCGTTCTGTTGCTGAATGTTATCGTGCTTCTTTGTTAATCGAGAAAATCTCATTTGCTTGTTTCCAATTGTGTGACTGTCTGTCCCCAGTGGTGACAAATGATGAAAACAAACCATAGATTTAACTGCACAGCCATCACAGTTATCAATGAGTGACTGAAAATACCCAGTGTCCTCTTGTTGCACTGACAATTATAGGTTTGTGTTGATTTCTTGTTGTATTTTTCAGTGTAACCAAAATCTCCTTTGAATTCCGAATTAGACTATAGACAATATGTGCAGGAGTAGGCCATTCGGTCCTTTGAGCCAGCACTACCAGAATTAACATTCTGTTCGAGCACAAAAGAAGGCAAACACAGAGGAAGAACATAAAGGAACACTGGAAGCATAAAATAATCATGTTTTCCAGCAATTGCAGTTAAAGGGAAAAAAAGCATAATATTGCATAATATTTTATTCAATCTATTGACAAGACAATTTTAAAAAATGATAATTTTACTACAGCTACATTTTTGTTGGACAGCCAAAAACAAATAATTATTTGAATGCGTACATATTTATTATATTTGAATGTAAAAAATCTCGATTGAGTATACAACAGCCTTTATACTGCTGATGACAGAGTTAAAATGCTGATAATAACAGGCTGCATTTAAAAATCAACCATTCTTTCCTCAAGAAGAAAAATCTGTCAGCCTGTTAACCTCAGCAGTACAATAATTAGCTCTGTTTGTCTCTGACTGTCCTTGAATGCAAACTTGAGGAGCTGCTAGTGCAGCTGTGTAAGGAACAAAGTGGAAACAGAAATCAATATGGTGCATCATAAAATGTGTTTTCAGATCACTGCACAAACCTGAAGAAACATCATCTCAAATTGGGAGACTGAGATTTAAGCTCCTGCCCGAATTCAAGGTGATAAAATGTAACAACGAGCAGCGTTTAGTTGTGTTGAAGTGATTCCAAGGCTATTTTGTGCAGTTCTTTACTTGGTTCTCCTCACTGGAGGTGATGTGAGGCATACATTATCTGACTAGGACTGCAGCTAGGAAAGAGAAGTGACAGGCAGCACTAATGAAAGGTCTGAAATGGAAGACAAAAGCATTGGTCTCCACCGACTCCCTCCCTAATAACTATTGCCTGCCACATTTACGCAAAATGGCAAAAAATAAATCAGCCTCCTATCTCAGTGCTTTGTTGCCTAGGCTTGCACGTCAAGTCTGCCATGACAACGGATGAAAAAGAGTGGTGGAATTTAGATTTCACGAATGCTTTTTTTGATGGCTTTAAAAATAATTCCAATCGAATGTATTTGTTCTGTGCAGTGCATTTTGGATATGTAGTTGAATTCTTCACTAAAATACTAAACAAACACCAAATGTTATAACGTGGAAGTGTTGCAAAAACTATTATGTTTGCAAATAAAAGTTATTAGGAATAAAACTAAAAGCATAAACAAATTATACTGATTTTATCAATGCCATTATAATCTGTTGAAAGGTATGTTTTTAAATGAACGTTTACTCATTGGAAAATTTGCTGGTTATTATATATCTCACAGACAGGTGGACATCCACACAATTCCATTCAGAGATAGTTTGTTCAATATGACATTATTTATCCATTCTTTGCCTTCAACAAGCTTGAATACTTGGGGACACAATAAATCTTACTGCTCTCGTTCAAAATTATTTATCTCTTTTGGGTGAATTTTATTGGTATCAATTAGCAGTCAATCGACTACATTACCAGTCCATCAATGAGTAAAATATATACCCATCTGGGTAATATAAGCAGGAACTCACCAAAATGCAATATGTAAATTTGAAAGCAAAATGCCGCAGAGGCTGAAAATCTGAAATAAAAGCAGGACATGCTGGAAATTTTTAGGTGGCATTTATAAAGAGGAAAATATAACATTTCAAATTAATGATCTTTCTTCAGAATCATTTTATTTTGCTTTATAAAAGTTGTATGTTTCCATTCTTTCTAAACTTTGCACTATGAGAGCATTTACATGCTCACTAGCTTGAATTATTATGCCCAAACGCATTATTCCAAAACTCATATGTCAGGCTGTTATTCATTGATTACAGCTCGGCATTTAATACAATCATTCCCTCCACGCTGGTTACCAAGCTTGCAGAATTGGGTCTCTGCGCATCCCTCTGCAATTGGATCCTCAACTTCCTCATTCACAGACCAGAGACTGTTCATATTGTTGGAAATGTGTCAGCCTCGATAACAATCAGCACGCGAGCACCTCAAGGCTGCATGCTCAGCCCCCTGCTGTACTCACTCTATACTCATGACGGTGTAGCCGGTCATAGTGCAAACTCTATCATCAAGTTCGCTGACGACACCACCGTTGTGGACGTATCACTGATGGGGATGAGTCAGAGTATAGAAGAGAGATCGAGCAACTGTCCATATGGTGCCAGCACAATAACCTGGCCCTCAACAACCTCAATAACCTCAACACCAGCAAAACCAAGGAGCTGATTGTGGACTATGGAAGGGGTAGGAATTGGGGACCCACAGTCCTGTTTATATCAACGGGTCGATGGTGGAAAGGGTCAAGAGCTTCAAATTCGTGGGCGTGCACATCTCTGAAGATCTCTCCTGGTCCAAGAACACTGATGCAATTATAAAGAAAGCACACCAGCGCCTCTATCTCCTGAGAAGATTACAGAGAGTCGGTATGTCAAGGAGGCCTCTCTCTAATTTCTACAGGTGCACAGTACAGAGCATGCTGAACTGGGCAACTTGAGCGCCCAGGAGCGGAAAAGATTACAAAAAGTAGTAAACACTGCCCAGTCCATCATCGGCTCTGACCTCCCTACCATTGAGGGGATCTATCGCAGTCACTGCCTCAAAAAGGCTGGCAGCATCATCCAGGACCCACACCATCCTGACCACATACTCATCGCCCCGCTACCTTCAGCAAGAAGATACAGGAGCCTGAAGACTGCAATGTCCAGGTTCAGAAATAGCTACTTGCCCACAGCCATCAGGCTATTAAACTCGGCTCGGACTAAACTCTGAACATCAATTGACCATTATCTGTTTATTTGCACTTTATCTGTTTATTTATTCATGTGTGTATATATTTATATAATGGTAGGTACACAAAAATGCCGGAGAAACTCAGCGGGTGCAGCAGCATCTATGGAGCAAAGGAAATAGGCAACATTTGGGGCTGAAAATCTTCTTCACACCCAACCATTTATATAATGGTATATGGACACACTGATCTGTTCTGTATTCATGCCTACTATATTCTGTTGTGCTGAAGCAAATCAAGAATTTAATTGTGCTATCTAGGACACATGACAATAAACTCTCTTGAATCAATACATTTCTGTAAGCAGCAATAAGGAGTATTAAGATAAAAACACCTGGTTAACATTTCAAACAATTGGCCAAGAAGAAGAATTGACTTGGTGACAACTATCTGTAGTTAGTGGTGGGGCCAAAGGCTGAACTGAAACAGAACTAAATATTTAATAGCATTTCTTCACCTATCACTCAACACGTGAAATGTGGGCTGAATCCTACTGGTCAAGACTCACCACCTGGAGTTGCCAACAGTTCTACAGGGCAAGACCTACCTATTTGGCTCGAATATTCCTGGTCTCCAGTTGTGTGGTGAAGCCTCCAAAGGAAACCCCCATGATGAAATGCCCATGATGATTTTGTCAGCCAGCAATCACCTATCTTTTCTCTCCAGAGATTCTGCCTGACCCGTTGAGCTACTCCAGCACTCTGTTTATCTTTGGTACAATCAGTTCTGCAGTTCTTTGTTTCTACAATTCCACACGCCTTCTTAGCTGTTTTTTATATGCTTCTGCAGCTTTTAGAGAAAAAAAAAAATCAACATTCTAAACACTGCAAAATACATGAATAATTTAAAACATTAAACTAAAAAAAAGGAACTTCCCCTTTGTTTTATATTGACATCATGCCATTTCCCCATTGAAATTAATGTAGTTGCAGATCCAATGACAAGCATGAGCCTGTGCTGCATCAGAGAAATTATTCATAATGTTGGGAATTTGCTGTGAGCTGGGCCTCAGCTGCTGAGGTCCACATGGACTAAAAAGGAACTGCAGATGCTGGTTTATACCAAAGATAGACTCTTATAGGGACCCGATCCAAAATGTCACCTATGCATTTTCTCCTGATATTCTGCCTGACTCGCTGAGTTACTCCAGCATTTTTTGTCCATCTGAGGTCCACACCAGTGGTCGATCAGATTCAAATTTGTAAGTTTAGCAAGACGTGTCAGAAAGCCCTGGACTAACATACATTTAAATAACTAAAACCAAGTGTTTCATTCAGTACCATTGGCAAATACAGCAGGCCTTAGTTAGCATGTTTGCACTCATTCTACCGTAACAACCGGAGTTGTTCTTTTTTTAAAAGGTGCGCAAGAAAGCTGGCCAAAAAGATGTTAAACAATAGATGTGCAGCGAGCCAAGTATTTAGGTACCTTGCACATTCATGTTTTAGTGGTGCTTAACATAGCTTAAAGGAACTCCAGATTCAGGGATAGTTTCTTCCCTGCTTTTATCAGGCATTCTATCACCAATTAGAGAGCAGTCCTGGCCTACCATCTACCTCATTGGAGATCCTTGGATAATCTTTAATTGGACTTTACTGGACTTTATCTTACTAAACGTTACTTCCTTTATCCTGTATCTGTACACTGTGGATGGCTTGATTGTAATCATCTATAATCTTTCCGCCGACTAGATAGCACACAACAAAAGGTTTTTCACACTATCTTAGTACATGTAACAATAAACTAACTAAAGTAAACAAAACTTTGGGACAATAGCATAAAGGTAATTTTTTTCAGTAATGTCTGTAATTGCCTGTATGGAAAAATGAAGCGATTAAAATAAAAATATGAAATGTGAAAAAATGCTCAGCAGGTCTAGTAGCATTTGCGGAGAAATAAATGGAGCTAGCATTTCAGAATTATGATGCTTTTATTTCAGTGTTTTTCTTTCGGTAAAGTTTTCTTTTGTGATGCTTGAAAGAATTGTTTAGCTATCCAGTGTTTAGTTTAGTTTAGAGTAGACAAAAGTGCTGGAGAAACTCAGCAGATGCAGCAGCATCTATGGAGTGAAGGGAATAGGCAACGTTTTGGGCGAAACCCGTCTTCAGACTGATGGAGGGTGGGGGGGGTGGGAGAAGAAAGGAAAAAGGAGGAGGAGGAGCCCGAGGGAGAGATAGGAAGGGGAGGAGACAGCAAGGGCTAACGGAATTGGGAGAATTTAATGTTCAGGCCACCGGGATGCAGACTGCCCAAGCGGAATATGAGGTGCTGTTCCTCCAATTTCCGGTGTTGCTCACTCTGGCCATGGAGGAGGCCCAGGACAGAGAGGTCGGATACGGAATGGGAGGGGGAGTTGAAGTGCTGAGCCACCGGGAGGTCAGGTTGGTTAATGCGGATCAAGCGGAGGTTTAGTTTAGTTCATTGTCACGTGTACTGAGGTACGGTGAAAAGCTTTTGTTGCGTGTTATCCAGTCAGCGGCAAGACGACAATATATGATTAGATTCGAGCCACTCACAATGTATGGATACATGATAAAGGAATAACATTCAGTGCAAGGTAAAGCCAGCAAAGTCCGATCAAGGATAGTACAAGGGTCACCACTGAAGTAGATAGTAGCTCAGCACTGCTCTCTGGTTGTGGTGGGATGATTTAGTTACCTGATAACAGCTGAGAACTTCCAGTTATGTACAGGAAAGGTGACCATTTCAGATCCTTTTAGCCTGATCTGGAATTTTCACTATATATGATGGATCCATTCAAAGACAATGAGTTTATTTTAGTTAGTAAGGTAATAATGAAGTCTGTAAAATGCTCTAGTGGTTTATGTAAGTGTAAAACGAATGGTTAGTTTCAAGGGAGGGCATTTTAATAATAATTAATTTGTACTTTTTTTTAATTTGATAATAGAACTTGAGGTAAAGGAGCCATTAGAAGGTAGTGACCATAATATGAAAAGTTCTAATTTACAATTTGAGAGGAAGAGAAAATCGAAAGGGTCAGTAATACAGTTGAGCAAAGGGGACTATGGAGCCACAAGGGAGGAGCTGGTCAAAGTTGAATGGAAAGCAGGGATGACAGTGGAACACCAATGGCAGGTATTTCTGGGAACAATACAGAAGGTGCAGGAGCAGTTTATTCCAAAGAGAAAAAAAGATTCTAAGGGGAGTAAGAGGCGACCGTGGCTGACAAGGAAATTCAAGGACAGTATAATAATAAAAGAGAAATATAGCGCAGCAAAGATGAGCAGGGAGCCAGAGGATTGGGAAA
The DNA here is from genome assembly GCA_035221665.1 of Okamejei kenojei. NCBI lineage: Eukaryota > Metazoa > Chordata > Chondrichthyes > Rajiformes > Rajidae > Okamejei > Okamejei kenojei. Next base: position 111,972,467 of record CM069133.1, on the reverse strand, counting down.
CTTTTAAAGAGCAACAGAAGATAACTAAAAAGGCAATATGGGGAGAAAAGATGAGGTACCAAAGCTAGCCAAGAAAATAAAGAAGAATATTAAAGCTTCTTTAGGTATGTGAAGAGGAAAAAAATAGTTAAGACCAAATGTTGGACCCTTGAAGACAGAAACAGGTGAATTTATTATGGGGAACAAAGAAATGGCAGGCAAGTTGAACAACTACTTTGGATCTGTCTTCACTAAGGAGGTCACAAACAATCTCCCAGATATACTAGTGGCCAGAGGACCTGGGGTGACGAAGGAACTGAAGGAAATTCACACTAGGCAGGAAATGGTGTTGGGTAGACTGCTGGGACTGAAGGCTGATAAATCCCCCGTGCCTGATGGTCTGCATTCCAGGGTACTTAAGGAAGTGACTCTAGAAATCGTGGACGCATTGGTGATCATTTTCCAATATTCTATAGATTCAGGATCGGTTCCTGTGGATTGGAGGGTAGCTAATGTTATCCCACTTTTTAAGAAAGGCTGGAGAAAGAAAATAGGGAATTATAGACCAGTTAGCCTGACATCAGTGGTGGGGAAGATGTTTATCAATTATAAAAGATTAAATAGTGGCACATTTGGATTGCAGTAACAGGGTCGGTCCAAGTCAGCATGGATTTACGAAGGGGAAATCATACTTCACTAATCTTCTGGAATTTTTTTAGGGTGTAACTAGGAAAATGGACAAGGGAGATACAGTGGATGTAGTGTACCTGGACTTTCAGAAAGCCTTTGATAAGGTCCCACATCACAGATTATTGGATACAATTAGAGCGCATGGTATTGGGAGTAGGGTACTGACATGGATAGAAAATTGGTTGGCAGATAAGAAACAAAGAGTAGGGATTTAAGGGTCCCATTCAGAATGGCAGGCAGTGACTAGTGGGGTACCGCAAGGCTCGGTGCTGGGACCGCAGCTATTTACAATATGCATTAATGATTTAGATGAATGGATTAAAAGTAACATTAGCAAATTTGTAGATGAAACAAAGCTGGTTGGCAGTGTGAACTGTGAGGTGGATGCTATGAGGATGCAGGGTGACTTGGACAGGTTGGGTGAGTGGGCAGATGGGTGCAGTTTAATGTGGATAAAGATGAGGTTATCCATTTTGGTGGCAAGAACAAGAAGGCAGATTATTATCTGAATGGTGTCAAGTTAGGAAAAGAGGATGTACAACAAGATCTGGGGATCCTTGTTCATCAGTCACTGAAAGTACGCATGCAGGTTCAGCAGGCAGTGAGAAAGCTAATGGCATGTTGGCCTTCATAACAAGAGGAGTTGAGAATTGGAACAAATAGGTCCTTCTGCAGTTGTGCAGAGCCCTAGTAAAACAACACCTGGAGTATTGTGTGCAGTTTTGGTCTCTAAATTTGAGGAAGGACATTCTTGCTATCAAGGGAGTGCAGTGTAGTTTCACAAGGTTAATTCCCGGGATGGCGGGACTGTCATATGTTGATAGAATGGAGTGACTAGGCTTGTATACTCTGGAATTTAGAAGGATGAGAGGGGATCTTATTGAAACATATAAGATTATTAAGGGATTGGACATACTTGAGGCAGGAAACATGTTCCCGATGTTGGGGGAGTCCAGAACCAGGGGCCACAGTTTAACAATAAGGGGTAGGCCATTTAGAACGGAGATAAGGAAAAACGTTTTCACCCAGAGAGTTGTGAATCTGTGGAATTGTCTGTCTCAGAAGGCAGTGGAGGTCAATTCTCTGGATGCTTTCAAGAGAGAGTCAGATAGAGCTCTTAAAGATAGCGGAGTCAGGGGATATGGGGAGAAGGCAGGGACGGGGTACTGATTGCAGATGATCAGCCATGATCACACAGTGAATGGCGGTGCTGGCTCGAGGGGCCAAATGACCTACTCCTGCACCTATTGTATTTTCTCTATTGTCTATTACCTATTGTCTATTATACATGCAACAGCTAACAGGAGGAGGAGGCTCCGAGAACATCCCCATCTTCAATAATGACAGGGAGCAGCATGGGAGTGACAAAAACAAGACTGAGGCATTTGTGACCTCAGCCAGTAGTGCTGATCCATATCAGCTTCTTCCCGAGATGCTCACCATCACGCAAGGCAATCTTCAGCTCTTTTGATTCATTGCACACTTCAGGAAATGGCTGAGAACATCGTATACCAAAAACGTCAATGAATTAAACACCATGTAGTACTGCATCGAACTAGTCACTCCTCCAGTTGTAAGAATCAGTAACATCTGTGGCACGAAAGTAACAGAAAATCAACATCTTCATCAAAAAAAGTCTGATCAACATTCAATCACATCGCTATTGCTGGCCCCCTCCATCAATATCATGGGAATCCCCATTGATAAAAACCCACCTGAACCGACCACATAAGGACCAGGGGTGTGAGAGCGTGTCAGAGGCTGGATACTCAAATAACTCACCTCTGACATCCCAAATTCTTTCTAACATCTACATGGCACAACTCATGATCCCTAACTTGGATATGTGCCGCTGCAACACTCAAAATAATCATGCCATCCACGGAAGCCATCTTGATTGATTCATCAACCATCATAAACACTCATACTCTCCACGAGTGGCACAGTGCTAAACTATATATCATTTACAAAATGCACTGCAGTTACACACTGAACACAACTCTGACAGGTCCTGTGAAATTCACAAACTCTACTGCCACGGAGGATAAGACCAACAGTAAAAGTGAACACAACTGAGTATTGTTCCCCTCCAGGTTGCATCCTAACTTGGAAATATTTTATTGTTCCTTCATCGTTACAGGATCCAGATCCTGCAATGCCCTCCTGCATGGTACTCTAGAATTACCTTAGTCTGGACTGCCATGGCTTAAGACGATGGCTCACCGTTACCTTTTCAAGGCTAATTAAGGATGGAGAATAGATGCTAGCCTTGCCAGCAAAAATCAAAGTTCAGAAAAAGAATTACATTTAAAAATATGAAGGGCTATATATTTGCAGACCAATGAACTGTCTGCCCTTGGACCATCATACAATTGCACATTGATCCCAGGCAGTCTTCCATTGTGAGGCCAGTTCACAACTGATCAGTCAGTCCATGTCACTGGCCTGGTACCAGGTGGGTTACACAGCTGGTAAGGCTCTGCCCTCGACTTGTCAGTTGTCAGTTAAGTTGAATGTTCATGACTGGCTTTTGCATTAACAGACATGGAAAAACACTTTAGTTTAGTTTGGAGATACAGCGCAGAAACAGGCCCTTCGACCCACCGAGTCCGCACCGACCAGCGATCACCGTACATTAACACCACCCTACACCAGGGACAATTTATATTTATACCAAGCCAATTAACTACAAACCTGTACGTCTTTGGAGTGTGGGAGGAAACCAAAGTTCTCGGAGAGAACCCTTGCAGGTCACTGGAAGAACATACAAACGCCGTATAGACAAGCAACCGTAATCAGGATCGAACCTGGGTCTCAGGACCTGCAAGGCAGCAAATCTACCATGATGTCATGCAATCAGATGATAGCCTTGTTACCAGTAGCCTACCTCAGATGATCCCACTGTCAAGGTGGGCTATCAGAGGTTAAAGCATGAGCAAATAATGAGAAAGTAAAATAAAACTTCCACTTAGTTACGTTTTCACAACTCTTTCTGGAAGTCCCTAAGCACTTTATAGTTAATACAGGGCAGCACAGTGACATAGCGGTAAAACTACTGCCTTACAGCACCAGAGACCCGTGTTTAATACTGACTATGGGTGCTTGTCTATACGGAGTTTGTACGTTCTCCCCGTGACCCGTGTGGGTTTTCTTTGAGATCTTCGGTTTCCTCCCACTCTCCAAAGATGTATATGTTTGTAGGTTAAATGGCTTGGTATAAATGTAACGTCCCTAGTGTAGGATAGTGTTAGTGTGTGGGAATCGCTGGTCGGTGTGGACCCGGTAGGCCGAAGGGCCTGCTGCCATGCTGTATCTCTAAACTAAACTAAACTAATGTACTGTGACTGCAACCAAGATACCTGCCATTGATCGGTGACTCACTGTCAATGGTGGATTTTGAAGGGATGGAATCCCTTTCAATTCAGATACAGGGCAAAATTAGCAGATTACATCCATTCAAAATGTTCACAAAGTGCATGCTATCATCAATATCCTGATCCATGGGGAAGGCTGTAAACCTTGCAAAGTTGCATAGAATCATGGAAGATGTACATCAGTGCAAAAGGCTACTACGCCTATGATATTTGTTGCAGATGGAAAAGTGTTACCCAGCCAACCTCACTTTCCAGTACTCAGGTCCGATCCTTGCACATTATGATTGTTCAAGTCCACTTCCCACATATCTTTAAACGTAATAAGGGTTCTGATTCCACCATCCCATCAAGCAGTGAGTTCCAAGTCACTGTGATTACCTGAGTTAATTCTTCTTCCTCGTTTCCAGTCTAATCCTTTCTACCAATTACATTAGATCTATGCCCATCTGCATTTGACTGCCCTCCCATCGACAAATAGAAGGTTCCTTTTTCATTATTTTTGCAGTTTCTTTGTAATTGTATACACCTTAATGAAGTCTTCCCACAGCCTCAGGTGGTCTGTCTTGTCCCATAAGTTTCTGATCCAGCCAGCAGCTTTGAAATAGCCTCTGCCATATTTTCCGTGTCATTATATCTTTCCCATAATATTGTATTCTGAACCATATAGTACACAAATCATGACCAATGTTATTGTTATTCCTAAATAAACAATCCTGCTCTTATATTCTGCATTTCAGCTAATGAAGGAAATCATCTTGTTTCCCTTTTAGCCACCTTTTTGACCCATCCTGCTACCTTTAAGGATCTGTGGATGTAAACACTTATGTCCCCCTGATCATTCACACCACTCAATATCTTGCCATTTATTTGATATTCCCGAGCTCACTCCACCTGCAGCTCTCTGACAATGTAATATGAACCACAGACAGATCTTTGAATAGAAGGTATCAGTGACCTCCTGTGGGGCAAAAAATAGAGAAGCATGTAAGCGCGCACCACCAGACTCAGGCACAGCCTCTTCCTCTCTGTTATCAGATTTATGAATGGCCCATCCGTGAGCTCAGGTACGATACTGATTTTCCAACCTACCTCATTATAGACATTGGACTTTTTCTCTAGAACTGTTACACTGCAATTCCTGAGAACTATATTCTGCACTCTGGCATTTTCCTGTTGTACCTGTATTTGGTTTGATTGTATTCAAGTATAGTATTATCTAATTTGATTAGACAGCACACAAAGAAAAGCATTCTGCTGTACCTTGGTACACGTGACAATAATAAAGCTAAACCGACACAATGTCTGAGTTTCTGAGATTACAATTGTGGCTGCAATGATTAGCAGGGTCAGTTGAGGAAAGTCCTCTTTGAGCACTGACCCAGCTGATTGTTCCTCACTGTGGTTTGGGTGGAAAAATTGCCCATTGAAAACACCCTGCTGAGAAATCTTCCACCCTCCTCTTCGGCCCCTTCCCATTTCCTTCCTGCAGCTTTTCCTGTTCTTCTTCCCCTCTGTATGTTTCTCCCAGTCACCCAACATCGGAAAGGGAATGTCGCCAAATGCCCCCGTATCCAGGGACATTCGGTAGGTGAAGAAATCAGGAAAGCCTGAAAACACCGAGTACAAAAATGAGAGTATTCACCTCAGCTCATTATTCCACTCTGGTAACGACATCCTCCTGCTCCACTCACTTCTGTTGGATGTGCACTGAGTATCAGCAATGCCCTTAACAATATCATGCCTGCTTAAATAGGATCAAATACTACAAATAAAAATTAAAAAATTAAAAGTAATACATTTACTTTATAAAATAATGAAATAGTAATTAATTAAAAGCACAAAGTAAAATGAAGAAAATCAAACAAACCATTTACCACCACTTACCATTTTAACAAGGCGGGGCATCCCCTGTCTATTGAATAGGGACAAATATTTATTCCAGTTATCTTGGTATAAAGCCGAGCTACTGAATGCACATTACATTCTATAACATCCATGTAAACTTGACACTGTAAATAGACCACACCAATCATATTTTGGAACAAGAAAGGATATTTGAAAATACCTTCCCCAAATCTGAAGATAAGATTTGACTTGTTCGCTGCCATAGATTTGAAGTCAATCAGTTGTTAAGCAGATAGAAGTTTGGCAGGTGACATTTATCTGGCTGATTTCACTGCTTCCATTTCCATCTTTTATTCCGAGCTTTATTCTTTTGTATCCCACTCTAAGATAAAATTGAGCTACTATTTCAGTTCAACAAAAACTCATGCCTCATGAATTCATTTCCTTTTTTGATTAGAAAAGGCTTTTATGATCAGAAGGAATGGTTTGGGGAAATGCGCGTTACATTAATTACAACATGCTAAAAAAATGGAATATCTTTCTCAAAGAGTATATTATCAGCATTCAACTAGTGAATTTATATTAAGAAGGCAAGTTAATTATGCTGTTAAAAGAAAATCTTTCAAATCTATGTGAATAGATGCAAGACAAGTGAGGCAGATTTAAACAAATATATTTTCTGTTTCTGTTGCTGCTATTAGGAAATAAAAGATCAGCATTACCATGGTAACCTGTTCAAGGGGTCACCTCTACACCATTCATATAATTGCAAGCAATTTGATAAAAACAGCTTTATAGAATTCCGGGGTGCAAAATGAACGCACCTCTACCACAAAGATGACTATTATTAAACACCATCTGTTGAATTGGAGACTGCAGCTGTGTTAGAGGGTGCTTGTAAGCTATGTGCGTATGCTCAGAATTTTAATGTTTGTTTACAACCAATGTGCAGCTTCAAAATGGTGTCCATGTGTCGTTAGGCAGCTTGAGAGCAAATAAAATACATGCACATTTTTCAAAGCACACATGATTTATGTGTAATTTGACCTCAAGAGTTACTCTGTGCTTCAGAAAGGGTACAATTGGTATTTAAATGTGCAATAAATGAACTTGATCACTGTGGTTAGTTTTTTAATAATGGTTCTTATTGTCATCTCCGTGCAGGATATACTTGTTCAATAACTGCTAATTTCACAGCAGGCCAGATTCATTCTTCCTATCTCCTGGATGGATAAAAGAACATTGCCAGCCAAGTCATCTTCTCACAAAAAACAGAATCTTTGCAGAGCTTCGTACTGTCAGAAAACAATTCCAGTTTAAAACAAAATGCTTAGCTTAATTTCCAAAATCAGAGAATGTATTATTAAAATGTCTCATGAATCTGCAGATATCTTATGACTGTTTTTCAGCATCAAGCAAAATAGTAAAGCAAAAAAACTTCCGATGCTGGAAATGGGAATTAAAAACTGAAAATACTGAACATACCACCAAGATCAAGCGGCATTTGTGAAGAGAGTAAAGAGTTAATGTTTCAGGGCGATGACCCTTCAACGGAACTGGAAATGTAAAAGTCCTGATGTAGTGTTTCAATCCAAAACGTCAACAATTCCTTTCCGCCCAGAGATGCTGCTTGACCTGTTCAGATCCCCCAGACTATTGTTTTCCTGGAATAAGGGCGTTTAAATTTGTAGAGAGGGACATGATGGAGAAAACAAAGCAAACAATGGACAGCACAGCAGCGCAGCTGGTAGAGCTGCTGCATCAAAGCGTCAGAGACCTGGGTTCAATCCTGACCTCGTGTGCTTCTGTACAAATTTTACATATACTCCCTGTGCCCATGAAGGTTTCCTCCAGGAGCTCCAGTTTGCTCCCACATCCCAAAGACATGCGGGCTTGTAGGTTAATTGGCCATAGTAAATTGCCCCTAGTGTGTCAGACATGAGATGCATAGATGGGATAACATAGGACAAGTGTGAACGGGTAATCGATGGTCAGTGTGGACACTGTGGGTCGAAGGGCCTGTTTCCATGCTGTTTCATTTAACAAAATGAAATTTCTGATAGAGTGGAGGGATAGGATTTATTCACAATTGGTTGAGAATGGGCTAATTATGCAAGTCTTACAGTCTTTTGAGGAGATGATGAAGGTGTTTGATGAGAGTTGGTGGTCTGTGCCCAGGGATCTGTGCTGGAACATTTATTCTTTGTGATGTATGCAAATGGACTGGATAAAAATGTAGATGGGTTGATTAGTAGGTTTGCAGATGACATAAAAGGTGTTTGAATTACAGATAGTAAAGAGGGATGTCAAAGAATGTAGCAAGATATATTTTATTAACAGATATAAGTGAAGTCACAGATGGAGCTTAATCTGGGCAAGTGTGAGGTGTGCACTTTAGGAAGTCAAATGGAAGTGGAAAGTATACTGTTATTGGAAGTATCCATAACAGCATTGATGTACACAATGATCTTGGGGTCCAAGTCCACAGATGACTGAAAGAAGATAAAATGGTAAAGAAAGCTTGTCTTCATCAGTCAAGGCATTTGCATTAATCATCAAAAATAGCTTTATAAAACAGCTTCATATAAGGAACTGCAGATGCTGATTTACAAAAGACGACACAGTGCTGGAGTAGCTCAGCAGGTCAGGCAGCATCTCAGGAGAACATGGATAGGGACGTTCTCCTGAGAAGCTGCCTGACCCACTGCGCTACTCCAGCACTCTTTGTCTTCTTTATAAAACTTGTTTACATCATATTTAAAGCATTGTGTTCTGGTCACCATTATAAGATGGGTGTGGAGGCTTTGTGGAGGGTGCAGAAGAGGTTTACTAGGATACAGCCTGGATTAGACGGTATTAGCTATAAGGAGAGGTTGGACAAATTTGGGATGATTTCCGTAAGTGTCAGAGGCTGAAGGGAGACCTTCATAATTTTATAAAATTATGAGATGCAGAGATTGAGTAAACTGCCAGAACCTTTTATCCTAGGTGGAAATGTCAAATACTGGAGAACATAAAGTGAGAGGAAGAAAGTTTAAAGGAAATGTGCGGCCTTTATTTATTCAAAATGTGGTAGGTGCCTGGAACACACTACCAAGGGTGTTGGAAAAAAGCAGATTTGAAAGTGGAATTTGAGAGGCTTTTAGATGGACACAGAGAATGGAGGAATATGGATCGTGTGCAGGCAGAAGAGATTAATTTAATTTGACATCATTTTCGAAGGGCAGCATGGCTGAAGGACCTGAACCTATGCTTTACTGTTCTATGTTTTGTGATCTGCTACAAGCATTAAATCTAAAAACTATTACTAATGTGCATGATACCTGGGCTCGTGAGCTAGTGTGATGCTAAAATAATAATCCATTCACTCTTTTACAGTTCACATTCCACATGAAGCAATCCTAGTTCAGTAAGCTACTTACACTGTCAGTTTCTTTGCAGTATCGATAGAGATAACATTAAGAAGTTGTATAAGAAGGAACTGCAGATGCTGGAAATTTGAAGGTAGACAAAAATGCTGGAGAAACTCAATGGGTGAGGCAGCATCTATGGAGCGAAGGAAATAGGCAACGTTTCGGATCAAGATCCTTCTTCCGACTGATGTGAGGGTGGGGGGAGGGGTGGGAAGAAGAAAGGAAGAGGCGGAGACAGTGGGCTGAGGGAGAGCTGAGAAGGGGAGGAGAAAGCAGGGACTACCTGAAATTAGAGAAGTCAATGTTCATACCACTGGGGTGTAAACTGCCCAAGCGAAATATGAGGTGCTGATCCTCCAATATACGGTGATCCTCACTCTGGCCATGGAGGAGGCCCAGGACAGAAAGGTCGGATTTGGAATGGGAGGGGGAGTTGAAGTGCTGATCCTCCGGGAGATCAGGTAGTGTACCGAGCGGAGGTGTTGGGCGAAGCGATCGGCAAGCCTGCGCTTGGTCTCATCGATGTAGAGCAGCTGACACCTAGAGCAGTGGATGCAGTAGATGAGGTTGGAGGAGGTGCAGGTACACCTGGAAAGGCTGCTTGGGTCCTTGAATGGAGTCAAGGAGGGGGAGGTAAAGTGACAAGTGTAGTTGCGAGGGAAAGTGCCAGGCGATAGGGTGGTTTGGGTGGAAAGAGACAAATTGACCAAGGAGTTACGGAGGGAGAGGACTCTGCGGAAAGCAGACAGGGGAGGAGATGGGAAGATGCGGCCGGTGGTGGGATCCCATTGGAGGTGGCGAAAATGTTGCAGGATTATTTGTTGTATGTGACGGCTAGTAGGGTGGAAGGTGAGGACAAAGGGGACTCTGCCCTTGTTACGAGTGGGGGGATGGGGAGTGAGAGCAGAGTTACAGGGTATAGAAGAGACTCTGGTGAGAGCCTCATCTATAGTAGAAGAGGGGAACCCCCGTTCTCTGAAGAATGAGGACATCTCCGATGCCCTGCTGTGGAACACCTCATCGTGGGTGCAGATGCGGCGTAGATGGAGGAATTGGGAGTAGGGGATGGAGTCCTTACAGGAAGCAGGGTGTGAAGAAGTGTGGTCCAGATAGCCATGGTAGTCAGTGGGTTTATAGTGGATGTCGGTCAGTAGTCCTGTACCTGCGATGGAGATAGTGAGGTCTAAAAATGGTAGGGAAATGTCGGAAATAGTCCCGGTGTATTTGGGTGCAAATGGAAGTTAGTGATGAAATGGATGAAGTCAGGGAGTTGTGTGTGGGTGCAAGAGAAAATGAACTGAACTGTGGAAACTAAATTCACCACCATTATCACAGCTTCTGGGACTGCATTCTTTGACTAGATAACCTGACACATTAATGTTGTTGAGGTTGTTTAATTTTATTATATGACTTCACATTTCAAGTTTTAACATCGATGTGAATTCAAACAGAATGCTGGAAATCTTTAAACCAGTTCAAATGAGCACAGCTGTAATACATTTTCCTTATGTGTTTTTTTTGCCAGCTCAGCTTGAGGTGTGTCTCCAAAATCCACCAGAAGCTGACCTGGGAATTAATTTAAATACACATTCTCTTCCCAGCTTCTTCTCTTTCTTCTGCCTTGTCAGCTGATTTCTGGAGAAACAAAATAATGGACACAATAAGAGCCAAAGTCTCCCCACCAGCCAGCACCGTGGTATAATATGAGTGCTGTCAATGCGGTTTACATGCTCGCTCAAACATCCGTGAAACTGATATTAGGCCCCGCGGAGGTAAAAGCAACAACCACATTCCCTCCCTCCTCCTTCCAACATTCCGGTTTTTGTTCCAGATTCCAGCATCCACGGTCTCTTTTGTCTTCGGAGTGTAATTAGGGCCACCATTATGGGTACATTGGCCGGGGAAAGGAGGTTGGTGCTGTTTTACTTATCCTACCAGTGGATTTGGAGGACGTCACAGAGATTTTGTTGCTGGCAACTCATCAATGGGTAGTCTAGGTCTCAGGGGCATTCAGGAAGACAGGGGTCGATGCTCCCCAACAGGCCTGGGCCTAGCGGCAGGTTTGAGGTCTTAATCCTTTAACCCGGACACTTTTCACTCCCCTCTTGCTTTACCCTCCCAGGGATTAACGTGACTGCCATTGCCATGAGTGTGTAATTGCAGCATTTGTAATGGGTGAGCTACCTCCAGGGGCACAACATGAATGATTGAACATTGGCCCAATGTTAACACTGAGCTGCAGAGCTCTTTAGGGTTTAAATGTGAGCCACTGATATCAAGCTGCAGTGCCCCTGGGTAGAAGGCAAAATGTGGAAAGGGGCAGTCATGAATGCATCAGGGAAATCCTGGGCCAGGAACAGCCTGCATTATATCAGTGCAGTCAACAGGTTATGACAGGGAGCTGGTCCTGAAAACTGTTTGCAATCCGAACAGTCCGTAATCAGAAATGCAGCCATCCAGCAACAGTTTTACATCAAACCAAGGGCAACTTGTAGTTAGACTAAAGCATTTATCTTAATCATTCAGATATTGGTGTGGACCAAATTTCCGCATGGCAGATAACATCTGTGGCCCCACAGCAACGAGCAGATCCATCCCACCAGTCTGCTAAACGCTAGTTTGTATGTTTGGATGGTACATAAATCATGCATTTATAACCTGGAGGTCACGAACACCTAAACAAACTAAGGGCTTAGTTTAACGGCATCATGTTCGGCACGGACATTGTGGGCCAAATGGCCTGTTTCTGTGCTGTATTATTCCATGTATCTATCTATGTAGCCTGGGGAAGACTGCATTAACAAGTGTACTTTTGTCTGACCTCATCCTCTCTGTTACTTTGCTCATATATAAAAGTTAGGTCCTTCAGACTATTTCCGAATTAATGAGCCAGTTGTGGTTCCATGGTCTGGAAAACATTAAAAAAAAGACCTACCCTCAAGAAACAGGTGTGGAAACTCAGCTGAAAACTCTTTCCAAAATTGATGTTTTTAAAAAAAAACAGCAGATGCTGGATATCTGAAATTTTAAAAAAATGTTGGAAACAGTCAGTGGGTCAGATAGCATTTCGGGACAGAGAAGCAGAGTTATGCCCCTGTCCCACTTAGGAAACCTGAACGGAAACCTCTGGAGACCTTGTGGCCCACCCAAGGTTTCCGTGAGGTTCCCGGAGGTTCCGGTCACTCTCCCTAATGGTGGAAAGTGGTTTCCGCGTAGTCGAGGCTTCTTCTATGTTCCTGAGATTATTTCAAAAGAAACAAAACCAGCCTCGACTAAAAATAGGTTGCTGTGTGGTCGAAGCCAGTGGAGTGGGGTTGCTATTTACCTACAGGCAGTCGACGGCAATCTCCTTCGCTGACCGGCCATTTTGATTGGCTCATTGGAGTTTTCAGCAAAGATCCTGTCAGATCTTTGGTTTTCAGGACCTAAAAGATCCGCCGGAAGGTAAAATGCCCGCTAACTTTATTAAACTTCTTAAAACTGTCTCCACACCTTCTCCCCCCCCCCCCCATCTCTCCCCTTCTCTCTCCCCATCTCTCCCCTTCTCTTCCCCTTCTCTCTCCCTTTCTCTGTCCTTCTCTCCCCTTCTTTCCCCTTCATTCCCTGCCTCCCGTGCTCTCTAAAGGACTTACCGTGCTCTGTGGCAGCTGTTTACCTTCCTCTTCCTCGTGCAGACAGCGCTCCTCCACTGTCCCTGACCCCCACCTTCGCTGTGTGTGTGTGTGTGTGTGTGTGTGTGTGTGTGCGTGTGCGTGTGCGTGTGCGTGTGCGTGTGTGTGTGTGCGTGTGCGTGTGCGTGTGCGTGTGCGTGTGCGTGTGTGTGTGTGTGGTCGGTAACAAAGATCCTATAGGATCTTTGATCAGTAGATGCAGCTCAAGCTTCGGTGGAGGCTTTCCAGGCAAGTGACCAAAACCTCTGGTGACTCATGGAGAGTGACCGGAACCTCCGGGAACCTCACGGAAACCTTGGGTCTCCAGGTTTCCGTTCAGATTTCTAAGTAGGACAGGGGCATTAATGTTTCTGGTTAAAACCATTGGACAGAAGTTTCTGTTTAGTTTATTGTCACATGTACCGAGGTACAGTGAAAAGCTTTTGTTGTGTGCTAACCCGTCAGCAGAAAGACTAGAGAGCAGTGCTGAATTATTATCTCCCTCATTGGTGACAATTGGACTCTCCTTGATCGGACTTTACTCACTTAATCTTGCACTAAACGATATTCCCTTATCATGTATCTATGCACCGTAATGGCTAGATTATAATCATGTATTGTCTTTCAATTGCACCGACAAAGGGTCTTTGACCTGATTATATTTGCTCATGCTTTCACTTTCACAGATGCTGTCTGACCTGTGGAATGTCTCCAGCATCTTCCCTTCAAAATAGCATCAGCTGCATAGCCATAGTTAACAAAACAATAAGGTTCAATATTCAAATTTGAGGGCAGCAGTCACAAGCTTGGAAATTACCCTAGTGATATGGAACAAGATGCTGAGAGCACTAAAAATCAATAAGGGAAGCATCAGTTTACAATAGATTTACAATTCCCTTCATCACTGTACTCGCTACACATCTTAGCAAGGGTGATGTTTTTCATGAATCAAATCTTTTATGGACTTTCATAGTATAATGAACATCAATGTTACAATACCCAGCTCAGACCTTTAGTCCACACATGGTCAACCTGCAATGTGATTGATGCAGTTGGGATTCTTTCATGTTACAACCAGTTTTTTGAAGTTGGATTTCACACCTTGTAAAGTGCAGCATTTAATGCTTAGGTAATATCATCTTCCGGCAAACATTTTATTTTAATGGTTCAGAGAAAGTAAATGTGACTATTGCAAAATCTGTCCTCTTGCATACAGCCTGTTGGTTTATGATTCGTAGTTGTGATTGAAGCAGGAAACCCAGCTTTAATGGTTAAAATGCAAAGAGCAATCAAATCGTTCCTGCGTTTCAAAATAACTAACATTTTATTAACATGGGCATTGAGCATTTTGGGCCAGACCTACTCTGTGCAGTTATCAAAAATGCAAAGAAGTACTTACACTCCATTATATTTGTTAGAGAGCTCAAATCAGCACTGATTGCTAAAACCCACAGCTAAAATGAGAATGCCGGCATATAGCAGTCTGCTCCAGTTAGCAGTTCCATTATCAGGCATTCAAACTTAGCTAAATGAATCCAACCAATCTGAATTTAAGAGTGATAATGAACAACTCTTTAATTCTCTCAATAATTAACAGAGCCAAATTGAAAGGGAAAATGCTGGAAATAGTCGCCAAGTTTAAAGATAAAAGTTTCAAGATTAAAAGATTAAAGTTTCAAATAAAAAGAAAATGCTGGAGGAACTCAGTGTAGCAGGCAGCATATGTTGAGGGAGTGCAGAGCATAGGTGAGGGAGTGCAGCATAGGTTCACCAGGTTAATTCCCAGGGTGGCGGGACAGAAATATGATGAAAGAATGGATCGAATTGGCTTGTATTCAATGGAATAGAAGAATGAGTGAGATCATTTATATAAGATTATACAAGAGATCATAAATGTGAGATCAAACCTATAAGATTATAAATGGTTTGGACACGTTAGAGGCAGGAAACATGTTCCCGATGTTGGGGAAGTCCAGAACCAGGGGCCACAGTTTAAGAATAAGGGGTAAGCCATTGAGAACGGAGATGAGGGAACACTTTTTCACACAGAGAGTTATGAGTCTGTGAAATTCTCTGCTTCAGAGAGCGGTGGTGGCCGGTTCTCTGGATACTTTCAAGAGAGAGCTAGATAGGCCTCTTAAAGATAGCGGAGTCAGGGGATATGGGGAGAAGGCAGGAACGGGGTACTGATTGGGGTTTATCAGCCATGATCACGTTGAATGGCGGTGCTGGCTTGAAGATTACTCCTGCACCTATGTTCTATTGTCTGTTCTCTATCTTATAGAAACATATAAAATTCTTAAGGGATTGGACAGGCTAGATGCAGTAAAAAAAATTCCCGGTGTTGGGGAAGTCCAGAACCAGAGGTCACAGTTTAAGAATAAGGGGTAGACCATTTAGGGTTGAGATAAGGAAAAAAATTTTTACCCAGAGAGTTGTGAATTTGTGGAATTCTCTGCAACATAAGGCTGTGGAGGCCAATTCACTGTATGTATTCAAGAGAAAGCTCTTATGCATAATATAATCAAGGGGTGTGGGGAGAAAACAGGAATAGGGTACTGATTTTGGATGGTCAGCCATCATCATATTTAATGGCGGTGCTGGCTCGAAGGGTCGAATGGCCTACTCTAGCACCTATTTTCTATGAATGAACAGGTGATGTTATTGATTGGGAACTTTCTTTAGAAATGCTGCACTTTACAAGGTGTGAAAACTATCTACAAAAGATTGGGTTGTAACATGAAATAACCTGCACTAATCACATTGCAGGTTGACCATGTGTGGACTGAAGGTCTCTTGCTGAGTACACATAACGATAAAAAACACAAAGTGCTGGAGTAACTCAAAAGGTCAGGCAGCATCCCTCGAGAATATGGATAGGTGATGTTCCAGGGTGGGAAGAAGGATCCCAACCCAAATCGTCACCCATCCATGTTCTCCAGGGATGCTGCCTGACCCGCTGAGTTCTCCAGCACTCTGTGTCTCTTTTTGTGAACCAGCATCTGTAGTTCCTCGTCCTCACCCATAACATTAAAGTTCATTATTATTTCACCCAGCACTTAATTTTATGCTCATTTCCAGCAGCTGCAGTTTTTTTAGTCTCTTCTTAAAGTTTCAGTTCACGAACCTTGATTGGAACGAGGAAAGGTCAATGGTGAAGAGTGTTTGGAGATAAACGCAAGGGAATGAGCTGAAAAGAGTAATAGGAAAGGTCTGTGATGGAGCTTGGGGCAGCACAGTGGTGCAGTGATAGAGTTGCAGCCTTACAGCGCCAGAGACCCAGGTTCAATTCACTATGGGTGCCGTTTGTACGGAGTTTGTACATTCTCCCTGTGACTGTGTGGGTTTTCTCCGGGTGCTCCGGTTTCCTTCCACATTCCAATGATGTGCAGGTTTGTAGGTTAATTACCTTCTATAAATTGTCCCTAGTGTGTAGGATAGAACCAGTGTATGGGTGATTGCTGGTTAGCGTGGGCTTGGTGGGCCGAAGGGCCTGTTTCCACTCTATATCCCAAAACTAAACTAAAGTGAGCTGAAGAGTAGTGATTACATGGCAAAAGTGGTGACGGAACCGAGTGACAAATGCATGAATGAAAAATAAGATATAGGGCTAGAGGAGGTGTAAATCAGAGAAGCTAAATAATGTCTGAATTTATCAAAAGAAGAGATAAGAAAACAATGAATGCTGAAAAGTGAGACAAGAGGCTAGTACTTCTAATATACTGGAAATGTTTCAACAACCTGCAATTTCAGCATTCTGCTGCTTGAGTGTAATGTGAAATATTATCTCTGATCCACTGTTGTAGGCTGACACACTGCAGATTTCCAACATTTTATTCTTTCAGAATTACAAAATTCACAGTACTTTGTTTTCTGCATACTAAGTTGGCACATGGATAACCAGGTGATCAAGTGACTGAAGAAAATATGTGATTTTAATTGAGGGTCTTAACTTTCATTTAGATTGTTTTGAGCAGACTCACTTTTCTGACAAGCAAGGATTTTTTTGTGAGGGGTTCAGGACAAATTTCTACAACAATCTGTCTACAACGGCTTGTACTCGCTGGAATTTAGAAGATTGAGGGGTGATCTCATAGGGGTGATCTCATTACAAAATTCTTAAGGGGTTGGACAGGCTAGATGCAGGAAGATTGTTCCCGATGTTGGGGAAGTCCAGGACAAGGGGTCACAGTTTAAGGATAAGGACTTTTAGGACCGAGATGAGAAAATCGTTTTTCACACAGAGTGGTGAATCTGTGGAATTCTCTGCCACAGAAGGTAGTTGAGGCCAGTTCGTTGGCCATATTTAAGAGGGAGTTGGATGTGGCCCTTGTGGCTGAAGGGATCAGAGGGTATGGAGAGAAGGCAGGTACAGGATATTGAGTTGGATGATCATATTGAATGGCGGTGCAGGCTCGAAGGGCCGAATGGCCTGCTCCTGCACCTAATTTCTATGTTTCTATGTTTCTAAAAACCAAAAAGAGTGCAGGAGATATTAGATTTGTAATGAGAATTAATGGTGTTAAGTTGCAAACAGATTAAAGATGATCCAGTATTAATAGCAATAATGATTTTGTTCAGTGGGAAAAGGAGGAAACATAGAATTCTTGAATTAAGCAAATCTATTTCCAATATAATTAATTAGAAAGTCCACATCAAGTTAGGCTAGTCTGACAATAGATAAACTAAAAGATCGCTAGTGGAAGATGTTCAAACACCAGTGGAATGGCCCAGAATGCGTGTCATGCCTTCAAATTATACGTCCCATAATCTAATAATCTTTATGCAAGAACTTTCTCTGCATCAGTTCTTATTGTTGTCAAATATCAGTTTAATAGGAGTCCAAATTTCTGGCTCATTTGATGCAGGCAAGTTGGCTTAACTGCCAATCACTTTAAAGCCAAAAACAACGTGCTGGCAGAACTCAACAGGCCAGGCCGCTTCTGTGGGGGGAATTGGCAGGTGACGTTTCGTGTTGGGACACTTCTTCAGACTGATGAAATGGGAGGAGAAAGCTGGAACAGAAAGGCTGGGACAAGCTCTGGCAAGTGATAGGTGGATACAGGTGAGGAGGGACGATTGGCAGATGGGTGGAAATAGTGATGTAATCAAGAGGTGAAAAGAAGACAAAAAGGGGTCAGATCAGGAAAGAAGAGGAGGTATGAAATGTAAGGCCAGAAGGAGGATTATGGGTTGAAAGTGACAGGGGGGAGTGGACAGGCAAGATAAAAGGGAGATATAGGATTCTGGGATGGGAGATGAGTGTGCGGAGAAGGGGAAAGATACAGCGTAATGATGGTGGTAGGAGATGGTAGAAGAAAATCCTTTCAAAGGATTCTTAATACCAGCAGAGTAGGAAGCAAATAATACGATTTTAAATAATGCCTTTTCTGAAATGCTCAATAAAGAATGAAGCATGCACATGATTAAGATAACATTTATGTAATCATTTAAAAATAGAATTCCTTTATATTTGAAATATTCTTCCGAAGGGATAACAAAGCACATTTGAGTTTTAGGGTAGTTGTCAGATAGTTTTTCACACAACGATCATGTATTTGCAGGGAATCTAAATGAACTAACATCTTAAACAGCAAAGGGTAAGGCATTTAAAGTGTTCTACAGTGGGACAGGTTCATAAATAGTTTAGATTCATAGCAGTTCAGCTGACTTCTTGTAGCTGCGGTGAATAAGGCTGCTAACTGCACAGTCAGTAGGGGTGCTCTGATTCATCAGCTTTGGGAATTTTGCATTAAACTGCAGGTGCTGAAGTCTTGAAGTTACAACCAATTTTACGGTTGAAGACAAAAGACACTATTTCTGTTACTACCGCAAGGATTATTCCAATGCACTTCATAATCAGTTTACACCACGAGGGGGCAACTATATTCACTTACAAACTGGAAAAAGACTCAACACCTCAACTACCATTCGTCAATAAAAACAGCCAGCAAGAACAAAATAAATCAATGGCTGCATTGAAACATAAACAAAAGGCAAAAACCAGTACAAGGCTAAGAACAGGAGAAAATTCAAATAACTAGATAGTGATTATGTTGCCATAAGAAAGAATGAAAACAAACTTGCAAAAAACATCACATTCAGCAAAAACATTACAATTTCATTAAAGTTGATGAACAATGGAAAATGTGACCCTAAATAGACAGAGAACTCAGATATTACTTATAATGACAAAGGAAGAATAGGACAAATTTTAGAATAATTCGTTTGCATCAGAAATTACATGAGAGAAAGAATTTCAGCATGCTGGAGATGCCAAGACAGAATCAGGACACAACAAAATATCAGGCACAGGGAAAAAAAAGGAAAATAATGCAAATACCCAGCTTTAGACTTTAGACTCCAGACTTTAGAGGTACAGGCCCTTCAGCTCACCGAGGCTGTGCCAACCAGCAATCACCCCGTACATTACACACTAGGAAACATTTACAATTTTTAGAGAAGAAAATCAATCTACAAACCTGTTCATCTTTGAGTGTAGGGGGAAACCAGAGCACCTGGAGAAAACCAATGCAGACACAAGGAGAATGTACAAACTCCATACAGATTGCACCTGTAGTAAGGATTGAATCTGGTTCTCTGGTGCTGCAAGGCAGCAACTCTAATGCTGTGTGACTGTGCCACCACATTCGGGCCACATTGTGTTCCGATTTTACCCATTGTGCAAAGGAAGGAACTGCAGATGTTGGTTTAAACTGAACATGGACACAAAAAACTGGACTACTCAGCGGGTCAGACAGCATCTCTGGAGAAAAGGGATAGATGATGGTGGAGACCCTACTTCAGACTTGTGCATATCAATTATCGTAAACCGATGATGTTCAGCCCCTTATCTCATTGGCCACGCTGGGCTGCACATCGGTGTCAATCTGGTGGCACCAGGGTCCGGCAAACATGCACACGTGCTCCAGTAAGCAGCAATTGTGGGTGCAGGGAACATCTTTGGATACTTGCAGGCTTCAAAAGTCAAAACTCAGGGGTAAGTAGGAAAGTGCAAAAATATTTGAACTAGGAAGTTGGCAAGGAGCAATGCTAGGGGTAGAGCTGACAATCATTGCTAGAAACTTACTGTGCAGCGCTGTGGCTGCCACTGTCAGGTTAGTAATAAAACTAAACTTATTTGTAGCATCTTTGATAACAATAGGAAAAAGCATACTCGTTTTGTAAACTATTTTTGAGAGCAGATTTGAGTCGGATTTGATTCAGATTTTGCAATATAATTGTCAATAAGGAACAAATATTTGAGAAATATTTCCCAAATATTGTACAGGAAAAAAAAAATCTTCACTCGTGGATCCCATTTTGTGAGAACGCCCCATTACGTTTTCCTTTCTAATAACTGTTGAAGGTTAATTGTGCTTTTTATTTTCAGATTCTAATCTGAGCATGAGTAAAAGATTTGAAAGTGGTGCTAGCAAGTGCAAGAGAAAGAGACTTGAAAATGATACGGTAAAGAAGTTAAGACCAATCACTGCTTTCTTGGATCAGCCACTGACAGAGGCAACAAGTGCCAGCGGTGAAGCAGATACATTGATACTAACACAAGGAAATCAGTGTGGTGGAGGTATCCAGCCAACTACTAGCTTCTGGTTGAATACCAGAAGAAAACCTCCCTGAAACAGAAACAGCGAAGCAGTACGTGGAACAGCAAGCTGAATATGAGAAAGCAGCCATGATGCCGGCTCAAAATGAAAATATAGAACTAATTCAGGGGTCACTTAATGGACAGGGAGAGGCGAAGGAGTGACAAGAAAATAATGTGGATAGTCAGAATTTTCAGCTCACACCTGGTAAAGTAGGCCAAGTCCAAGGTATTCCAGACTCAGATATAGATGATGCCAAATAGATCTACTCTAACAGACGTTGGCTTGTGGACAGAATTATCACAAGACTCAGAGAAGCACAGGAATGCTTAACGAGAAAGTGAGGGCAAACATTAACTTCAAAGCTAGAGAAACAAATAAAAGCAGAACAGCAGTACTGGCGGCATGTCATGGAGAGAATTATCGCTGTAATATGCACTCTTGCAGAACGAGGCTTACCATTCAGAGGAGACAATGAACAATTTGGATCTCCAAATAACGGCAATTATCTTGGTCTTTTAGAGCTAGTTGCAAAACTTAATCCATTTTTACTGGCTCATATCAATCGGTATGGAAACTCCGATCAGAGAATCCCTCTTATTTGTCAAAAACTGTATGTGAGGAAATGATTCAACTCATGGCAAAAGAAGTTAAGGATGCAATTCTGGCTGACTTGAAAAAGGCTGGATATTTCAGCTTGTCAGTGGATTCCACCCCTGACATTTCACATACTGATCAGTTGACTTTAATTATCAGATATGTATCACCTGAAGACGGTTTACCAAGTGAGAGATTTTTAACTTTCCTTGAGCTAAAAGACCACTCAGGAGAAAGCATGGCTGATTTAGTGTTTAACTATCTCACTAATGAACTTCAAATTGACTTTAGAAAATACCGAGGGCAGTCTTATGACAATGCTGCCAACATGGCTGGTAGGTACAAGGGTATGATCAGCCATGATCACATTGAATGGCGGTGCTGGCTCGAAGGGTCGAATGGCTTACTCCTGCACCTATTGTCTATTGTCTATTGTCATATTGTCTGAACGCCTCTAAACCACTCTAACTTTCAAGAGAGAGCTAGATAGGGCTCTTAAAAATAGCGGAGTCAGGGGATATGGGGAGAAGGCAGGAACGGGGTAGTGATTGGGGATGATCAGCCATGATCACATTGAATGGCGGTGCTGGCTCGAAGGGTCAAATTTCCTACTCCTGCACCTATTGTCTATTGTCTATGCAGGAAAAATCATTTAAAAAAAACAAATTTGCAAGATTTATTTCATGCGCTGCTCACTCATTAAATTTGGTGGGCCGTTCGGCTGCTGATTGCTGCCTTGATTCAGTGAACTGTTTTGGAATTATCAATTCAATTTATACCTTCTTTTCATCCTCCACAAACAGATGGACAGTTCTAAAATAATTTTTGCAACCTCAGTCAAAAGTGCCTGATGGCCCTGTCTCACGGTGCGAGTTGACCCGCGAGTGACCCCGAGTGACAGACTCGAGGTTCTGCACGAGATCCCAAGTTGATGTTCAAGTGTTTGAACCGAGTTCCCACGAGTATGGTATTTTGCCGTTTACTGCGATGTTCCAAGTTTGTCTCCAGAGTTAACCAAGTTCGTCTCCCGAGCTGACAACGTCTCCTGACGTACTCTTGAGCTGACAACTTCTCCTGAAAAGTGACACAATGTTTCTAACGGGCCCTTCGGCCCACCAAGTCCGCGCCGACCAGCGACACTAGCACCATCCTACACACGAGGGTCAATTAACATTTTTAGTTACATTTACATTTGTAGATAGGAACAGAGATGCTACACAGAGATTTTAAGCTCTTGGGTGAAGTCGCACAGTGGGGCAGGGCTTTAGGCAGCATCTGTGGAACGAAGGAAATATGCAACGTTTCGGGTCGAAATCCTTCTTCAGACCCGGCTATTTCCTTCGCTCCATAGATGCTGCCTAAAGCCCTGCCCCACTGTGCGACTTCACCCAAGAGCTTAAAATCTCTGTGTAGAATCTCTGTTCCTATCTTCAAATTCCCATTTTGAAATAAAATACAGTTTTCGACTTAAACATTTCGCAGCAGGATCGCGATTCGTCGATTCCCACACATTTTCAATTATCGATTCGGTGTAATTTTCTCACCTGGTTGATGTAGTTTTTTCAAAGATACAGTACATCACAATTGCGAGATTTTTGTCGAAAGTTTTATTTTATTTCAAAGTGGGAATTGGAAGATAGGGACAGAGATGCTACAGTGATGGCTGCATCTGCGCTTCCTTTCTGTTGGGGGGAGGAGTCCTGGCCCGTGGCGGCTCCTGATAAGTGATATGTTCCCTCCTCGGGTGCTGCCTTGCCCGCTGAGTTCCTTCAGCACTGTGTTTTTTGCTTGGCTCTGAAGTTGAAGGTGGACCCCCCTGTGTCTACGTTCAACTCCCTGTCTGTGGTGGCTCAGCAGGACGGGCAGGGGCTCTGGGGAGAGGGTCATCCAGCACAAGAGCGGGTCAGCGGGCGATGGATAACAGGACAGCGGGCGGTGGAGCTTACTCCATATGTCAGTGCAAGCAACCTCAATTGATCCCTTGATCGCGCTGACACAGGAGTAAGCTCCACCGCCCGCAGGGATGTTATCCATCACCCGCTGACCCGCTCCGCTCTATGATCTTTGCTCTTGAGCTGGTCCCCTCACTGTTCAGACGGAGAGCACTACCAGAGGTGGGCGGGCCGGCAGAAGCCGCTGAGATGGCAGTCGGTTCCGCTGTCCGGTGATGGAGGCCGCTCGTAGCCACGCGAGCCGCTTCTCTCCCCGGCCACAATGCAGTAGCTCCACGCCTGGAGAAATCCCAATTTTAGAATCAGTGGAGATGTGGCCCGTTCTGGCAAGATGACATGTTGAAAAATCGTCATGTTCTTTTTTTGAAATCACCTTTTTTTTACTCACCTTTTTTTTACTCTGTCCAGCTGCCGATTTAAGAGTGCCCACGGGTTAATACGTTAGACTCACGATACACTAAGGTCAACGCATGGGCCCTATGTTATTACAACGAGTTAAAATGTTTCCATTTTTATCTTGAACAGTGAATTTGACTCGTGGAAAAAATCAAACATGTTTGATTTTTTTTCACGAGTTATCAAGTTTCACGGGTACCTGCCGTTAGCGCCACGAGTGGACAAGTTGATCGCTCCGAGTTCCGACGTTGCCGCTACGTTCCTGGTACGTGATCACCACGAGTGAAAACTCGGGGTCACTCGTGGGCCAACTCGCACCGTGAGACAGGGGTTTAAATATTTGTCAGACACTAGGTGGGAGGCACATGCAAAAGCCACACAAGCTATTTTGGAATGTTACAGCGCTATCACTGATGTCCTCAGTCATTTGCACTCTGATGTTAATGTGAAGGGTGATACCAGGCTTCAAGCTAACAATCTTTTCCAGAAAATAGAAGAACTGGAATTTGTGTTTATGCTGCATATTTTGGAACTGTGTGCTAGGTCATTTTCACAAGGTCAACAAAGCCATTCAGAAATCAAAACTGTTATTGAGTACTTGTGCAAGTTTGTACAATTCACTTCAGGATTTTTTTTAAGCAAAATTAGAGAAGATTTTGATGAGCTTGAAGAACAAGCAAAGGCCACCTTGCCAGATGTTAACTACAGAACTGTCACAAGGAGACAAAGAGTAAGGAAACAGCAAGGACATGATGTAAGTGCACCTGGTCCTGATGCTTTAGATAACCTCTCTTCAAGAGATAAGTTTAGGATAAAATCCTTTATTCCTATACTAGATGCACTTGAAACCAATTTAAGAAGAAGAGCTACTGTATACAGTGATGTTGCACAAATGTTTTCCTTTCTTCCTAATCTGACCGCATCTAAGAAATTCAGCAAGGTATTGAACTGTTGATGGAAGCAAACCCAGAAGATATTGATCTGAAACTTACTGATGAACTTTTGCACTTTCACTTGTTCGTGAGACAAAGCCATAGGCCTACAGAAGAGCACTCTCTGTCATACAGAACTTTATCAAATTATATACAACGAAAAAATAAAAATTCAAATGGCCTTCCCTAATGTGGAAGCAATCTTGTGGCTGTTTCTTAGCTTAATGGTCACAAGCTGCTCGGGAGAGAGGTCTTCTTCAAGACTCAAAAGAATTTAAAATGAATTAAGGGCCACAATGTCTCAAGAGAGGTTGTCTGCACTGAGCATTCTGTGCATTAAGAGTGACAAACTTAGACAAACAAATTTTGATGAACTTCTGGATGATTTTGCAATGAGGAAGGCTATAAAAAAATGTTTTTAGTCTTAGTGTATTTGATAATTGTGGGCAGGTGCTATAGACCTGCACGGGAAGGTAGACGTTCCCACCCCCATGAGTCACGGGCAGATGGGGCTCGTCAGCCTGGGAAGGCAGTCCACCTGGGAGAGGGAAAACTCTGATTTAAAACCTCCACTGCCTTGTGGCCATATCCAGTCATGGAAAAGGCTCCTGGAGTAAACCTCAAGATAATCCGGAGTCGGTGCCCCTAAGGCAGTTCGTCATTGTCTACAACCTCGCTCTGGCAGCTCCTGCGACGGCACTGGTGCCAAACTGTAACGGCCCTGCTGTT
Organism: Okamejei kenojei; assembly: GCA_035221665.1. Lineage (NCBI taxonomy): Eukaryota > Metazoa > Chordata > Chondrichthyes > Rajiformes > Rajidae > Okamejei > Okamejei kenojei. The sequence continues at coordinate 111,947,306 of CM069133.1, read as the reverse complement.
CCTGATCAGCGACGTGGAGAGTGGAGACGTGCTGCATGGGAAACAGCCTATCCTCCATATGACATCGCCCAGGCTTGTATCCGACCACATATCACCTGCAAACTAGGATGCATCACCCATGGTCAGTCATGACTGAAGGGGGCCTACTACATTTAGTTTCTTTATTTCTTAATATGTATTTTAAAACCAACTGTTTAATGACAACATACAGTTGGATCTAAAAGTGTCACACTGTGACTGTCAGGTAGTCATGGTCATCTTATTAACACTTCCCAGGCAATAACATTTTTAAGCTCATGTTTTGTTTTTGTTTTTTTTGGGGGGTTTTTTGTTTTTGTTTTTTTTAATATAACAGTAAACTTACAATATTATTTTCCTAAAAGTTCCTGCTTATTCCACAAAATGTGTACAAAGTTTGGTTACAGCAAAAGTTTTTCACAGTGTTAATTTTAACATTTATGCATATTTTTTCAAGCACTAATGTATTTAACAATAATATTTTATGCCCTTTAGAGAAGGAATTGTGAATTGCGGAATTTTAAACAGCCATCATCATCCTTGGCTTTACTCACATTGTTTAAAACACTCTTCCATCTTCCTCTAGTCATGGGGGTAGGGATTGGAGAGGCCTCACAAGTGGAACAGCCTAGGGCCTCTCTTCATTTAAGTCCAGCAGTGTCTGCAACAGCCAGTCATGCTCGAGTCTCGCGGCATCGGCTACGACTAGACAGTTCTTACACTCTCTTCACAGACCTGGACATTACAGTTTGTGACTCCTACACCTTCTTCCCGATGGCAGGAGTGAAATGAATCAAGGACCTGTGGCCAGTGTAGTGTGGGTCCTTGATGATGCTGGCTGTCTTTTTGAGACAGCATCTCTGATAGATAACTTCGATGGTGGGGATAGACACAAAAAGCTGGAGTATTTCAGTGGGTCAGGCAGCATCTCTGGAGAGAAGGAATGGGTGGCATTTTGGGTCGAGACCCTTCCTCAGACTTCGATGGTTGAGTTGTCAGTACCCGTGATGGACCAGACAGTGTCCACAATTTTTGTAATCTCCTACATGCCCGGGCACTCAATTTGCCGATTCAGACCATAATGCAACCGGTCAATATGTTGTCCCTCATACACCTGCAGACGCTCAAGGGGACCTGATATAATTATGAGGAACATAGATAGGGTAGACAGTCAGAAACCTTTTTACCAGGATAGAAATGTCAAAGGGTAGGGCCCATGAGATGAAAGGGGCAATGTTTAAAGGAGATGTGTGAGGCACATTTTTTTACAGCGAGGGTGGTTGGTGCCTGGATGGTTTTGCAAGGAGTGGTGGTTGAGGCAGATACAATGTAGCATTTAGGTGATTTTTAGATAGAATGGAAATGCAGATAAAGGTGGGATATGGATCATGTGCAGGCAGATGAGATCAGTTTAGCTTGGCAACATGTTCAGCACAGATATTGTGGGCTGAAAGGCCTATCACTATGCTATACTTTTCTTTGTTCTCTGTTCTAAATAGTTGTGTTATATTCCTTGCTCAAAAATGCAACAGAGTTGTAAAGAATATACGTTATAATCCAACTCACCAAGACAGAGCAAAATCAGGGCTCATCTCCCTTTATTACAATGATTTGTTGATAATCATAATAATAGTGTTGAAAATTCATCTGGATGATTTATTATGATTGTGCCAATGTTAGTTAGTTAAACTGGAAACACATATCTGCCAAAACATTTCCTCTTTGACAGTTCCTTCCTCTCCTCTCCTGCCCCTCCAACCTTGGGGTGATTGTTGGAGTGAAATGTATTTTAATACTGTCTTGAAGCTATTTGAAATCCCCCTTTGCTTTTGACATATCCTTTATTCTTTCGCATCTCTTTAAATTTGGCAAAGCAGTATCTCTCCTTTATCAAATATGTTATCCTTAGATCCTGATGAGTCCGCAGCTGGGATTGTAAATAAATGTAAATGAAACGTGATTGGAGTATTGTGGTTTCAGTGAATTCCTGAAGCAGTGAAACCCAAATTAGACTCGCATCTTGAAGTGAAAATTAGGCCCCAAATACAGTCAAGCACAGATCCTTGTGAATGATGCAGTATTCTCGAACATTGTATTCCCCAGAAGAGACACATGCAGAAGAGTCAGCGCATTTTGAAAGACAGCTCAAGGATAAATTAATCTCCAGAATTATACTTATTGAATCAACGTGAACACTGAATTTTGCACTAACTGTGGAGTGAAAGTGTTCTTTTTTTTTTGCGGTGGTACTTTTGCACCAACTTCTATACGAACTAACAAAAACAAGTTGTTTGTTAATTGTTTATTTTTGCAAAACAAACACTGTTTTCTAGCCTGCAGTTCAGTATTTTACCTATATATTTCTATATGTTCCTTGTGCATTATCAATGAGGAAACTTACTTTTGAGTGATGCCACAAATTGACATTAAGATGATTTAAATTGCCCTTGATATGCCTTTCACACGCATAAACTGTTTTTTTTCAGAAACAATGTGAAAATCTCCAGGTCAAAATTGGTTCTGGAGAACCAATAAACGATTTGTGTCGGTTAATTGCTCAGACAATTAGAGTCTGTCCTAAACCTTGGATGAACAGGAAGACTAACTCTCTGCAAAAGTCCAGACCCAAGGTTTGCAAGAAGGATGACTCCATCCTGTACAAGAAGACCTGGAGAGAATTTCAGAACAAGCCAGAGGCTCAATTCAATCAAGCAGATGATAGGTGACTGTGGCAGACCTGCAAGCCGAAATTGGAGGTGATCTCTGACAATGAGGTAATCAATATGGGACGAGCTCAATTACTTTAACACCCATTTTGAACAGGCACACCAAGTTCAAGGCACGCCTCCCATCCCCCATGGATCAGCTCTAAAACTCTTGATGGCAGAAATCAGATCTGCTTTCATAAGGGTAGTCCCTTGGAAAGCGATGGCCCGGATGGAGTCCCAAAACAGGTTCGGAAATTGTGCACCGATCAACTGGCCACAGTGTTTACCGACACTTTCAATATCTCATGTCAAAGGTCTGCTTCAAGGAAACTACTATCATTCCAGTCCCCAAGAAATATAAAGTGACCTGTCACAATGACTACAGCCATGTAGCACATTAGTACATGAGTACAGGAGCAGGGAGGTTCTACTTCAGTTGTACAGGGTCTTGGTGAGACCACACCTGGAGTATTGCGTACAGTTTTGGTCTCCAAATCTGAGGAAGGACATTATTGCCATAGAGGGAGTGCAGAGAAGGTTCACCAGACTGATTCCTGGGATGTCAGGATGTCTTATGAAGAAAGACTGGATAGACTCGGTTTATACTCTCTGGAATTTAGGAGATTGAGAGGGGATCTTATAGAAACTTACAAAATTCTTAAGGGGTTGGACAGGCTAGATGCAGGAAGATTGTTCCCGATGTTGGGGAAGTCCAGGACAAGGGGTCACAGCTTAAGGATAAGGGGGAAATCCTTTAAGACCGAGATGAGAAAGACTTTTTTCACACAGAGAGTGGTGAGTCTCTGGAACTCTCTGCCACAGAGGGTAGTTGAGGCCAGTTCATTGGCTATATTTAAGAGTGAGTTGGATGTGGCCCTTGTGGCTAAGGGGATCAGAGGGTATGGAGAGAAGGCAGGTACGGGATACTGAGTTGGATGATCAGCCATGATCATATTGAATGGCGGTGCAGGCTCGAAGGGCTGAATGGCCTACTCCTGCACCTAATTTCTATGTTTCTATGTAACCATAATGAAATACTTTGAAAGATTGGTAATTTCCCACATTTATGCCAGTCGTCTGGACAATCTAGATCCCTTGTAATTGGAGTACAGGAAAAATAGGTTTATGGATGACACCCTCTCGCTTGCTCGATACTCAGCTCTGGATCATTTTGACAATCCATAAAGGATGCTATTCATTTGCACAGTGACACAGCAGCAGAGTTGCCACCTTATAGCACCAGAGACCCTGATGCTGGCAGCACGGAGTGTGTACGTTTTTCCCATGACGTGGAAATCTACAGGAACTGAATATTCACGGGTATACCTCCTATCGAAAAGACAGACACGTGGGCAGAGGGGGTGGGGTAGCTCTGTTGGTGAGGAATGAGATTCAGTCCCTTGCAAGGGGTGACATTGAAACAGGAGATGTGGAGTCAGTATAGATAGAACTAAGGAATTGTAGGGGTAAAAAGACCCTAATGGGACTTATCTACAGGCCCCCAAACAGTAGCCTGGATATAGGGTGCAAGTTGAATCAGGAGCTAAAATTGGCATGTAGTAAGGGTAATGCTACGGTTGTTATGGGAGATTTCAACATGTAGGTAAACTGGGAAAATCAGGTTGGTACTGGACCCCAAGAAAGGGAGTTTGTGGAGTGCCTCCATGATGGATTCTTAGAGCAGCTTGTATTGGAGCCTACCGGGGAGAAGGTAATTCTGGGCTTAGTGTTATGTAATGAAATGGATTTGATAAAGGAACTTGAGGTTAAGGAGCCATTAGGAGGTAGTGACCATAATATGGTCAGGTTTAATCAACAATTGGAGAGAGAGAAGGGTAAATCGGAGGTGTCAGTGTTACAGTTGAACAAAGGGGACTATGGAGCCATGAGGGAGGAGCTGGCCAATGTTGACTGAAAGATACCTTAGCAGGGATGACAGTGGAACAACAATGGCAGGTATTTCTGGGAATAATACAGAAGGTGCAGGATCAGTTCATTCTAAAGAGGAAGAAAGATTCCAAGGGGAGTAATGGGCGACTGTGCCTGACAAGGGACTTAAGGGACAGTATAAAAATAAAAGAGAAGCAGAACAATGTAGCAAAGGTGAGCGGGAAGCCAGAGGATTGGGAAACTTTTAAAGAGCAACAGAAGATAACTAAAAGGGCAATGCAGGGAGAAAATATGAGGTACGAAGGTAAGCTAGCCAAGAATGTAAAGGAGGATAGTAAAAGCTTCTTTAGGTATGTGAAGAGGAAAACATTAGTTGAGAACAAAGTTGGACCCTTGAAGACTGAAAAAGGTGAATTTATTATAGGGAACAAGGAAATGGCAGATGAGTTGAACAGGTACTTTGGATCCGTCTTAACTAAGGAGGACACAAACAATCTTCCTGATGTACTAGTGGCCAGAGGATCTGGGGTGACAGAGGAACTGAAGGAAATCCACTTTAGGCAGGAAATTGTGTTGGGTAGACTGATGAGACTGAAGGCTGATAAATCCCCAGGACCTGATGGTCTGCATCCCAGGGTACTTAAGAAGTGGCTCTAGAAATCGTGGACACAATGGTGATAATTTTCCAATGTTGCATAGATTCAGGATAATTTCCTGTGGATTGGAGGGTAGCTAATGTTATTCCACTTTTTAAGAAAGGCAGGAGAGAGAAAACAGGGAATCATAGACCAGTTAGCCTGACATCGGTGGTGAGGAAGATGCTGGATTCAATCATAAAAGATGAAATAGCGGCACATTTGAATAGCAGCCATAGGATCCGTCCATGTCAGCATGGATTTACGAAGGGAAAATCATGCTTGACTAATCTTCTGGAATTTTTTGAGGATGTCACTAGGAAAATGGACAGGGGGAGCCAGTGGATGTAGTGTACCTGGACTTTCAGAACGCATTTGATAAGGTCCCACATAGGAGATTAGTGGGCAAAATTAGGGCACATGGTATTGGGGGTAGAGTACTGACATGAATAGAAAATTGGTTGGCAGACAGGAAATAGAGTAGGGATTAACGGGTCCCTTTCAGAATGGCTGGCAGTGACTAGCGGGGTACCGCAAGGCTCGAAGCTGGGACCGCTGCTATTACAATATACATCAGCGATTTAGATGAAGGGATTCAAAGTAACATTAGCAAATTTTCAGATGACATAAAGCTGGGTGGCAGTGTGAACTGTGAGAATGAGGAGCATGCTATGAGAATGCAGGGATGACGTTGGACAGGTTGGGTGAGTGGGCAGATGCATGGCAGATGCAGTTTAATGTGGATAAATGTGAGGTTGTCCACTTTGCTAGCACAAACAGAAACGCAGATTATTATCTAAATGGTGTCAAGTTGGGAAAAGGATAAGCAAAACGGGATCTGGGGGTCCCTGTTCATCAGTCAATGAAAGTAAGCATGCAGGTACAGCAGGCAGTGAAGGAAGCGAATGGCATGTTGGCTTTCATATCATGAGTATATGAGCAAAGAGGTCCTTCTGCACTTGTTTAGGGCCCTAGTGAGACCACACCTGGAGAATTGTGTACAGTTTTGATCCCCTAATTTGAGGAAGGTCATTATTGCTATTTGCAGCGTAGGTTTACAAGGTTAATTCCCGGGATGGCAGGACTGTCATATGCTGAGAGAATGGAGCGGCTGGTGTTTAGAAGGATGAGAGGGAATCTTATTGAAACATATAAGATTATTAAAGGTTTGTGCACATGTTCCCGATGTTGGGGTAGTCCAGAACCAGGGACCACTGTCTAAGAATAAAGGGTAAGCTGTTTAGAACGGAGATAAGGAAAAACTTTTTCACACGGAGAGTTGTGAGTCTGTAGAATTCTCTGCCTCAGAGGGCGGTGGAGGCCAGTTCTCTGGATACTTTCAAGAGAGAGCAAGATAGAGCTCTTAGAGATAGCGGAGTCAGGGGATATGGGGAGAAGGCAGGAATGGGGTACTGATTGGGGATGATCAGCCATGATCACATTGAATGGCGGTGCTGGCTCGAAGGGCCGAATGGACTACTCCTGCACCTATTGACTATTGTCTATTGACCGTGGCTGACAAAAATAAAAGTGAAGAAGTTTAACATAGCAAAGATGAGCGGGAAGCCAGAGGACTGGGATTTTTTTAAAGAGCAACGGAAGATAACTAAAAAGGCAATATGGGGAGAAAGGATGGGGTACGAAGGTATATGTGCGGACGTGGCTTCTTAGGACGAGATGCCGAAGTAAAGAAGTGGAAGCCAAATAATCAAATGCAAACAATGCCGAAAAACCAAATAACGGAAAGAGCAGATCGCCGAAAATCCAACGAACCGAACGGAAATTATGCCGAAAAATCAACTCACCGAAAGGGTGGATCGCCGGAAAGCCAACTAACCGCACGACACTTCGCCGAAAATCCAAGTAAGGGAAATGACATCGCCGGGGGGCGGGATTTGTCAGCGATTGGTCCAGTCTCCCACGTCCATCACAATACTAGCCGGGTGAGACGGGAGGGTGGGGGTCATTTTTAATTTTTCTTCGACACTTTTGGACTTTCCTGAATATAAAATAAAACCCCGTGTGATTGGAACTTTGGTTGATTAAACAAAATAATAATCCAAATTGGTTCCATAGATATTTACACAAACTGTAACAATTATATTTTGACTACCACAATACATTTACATACACTACCGTGCATCTTGAAGGCCAGTGGTCCTTTAGGGTGTGAATCGAGAAACCAGTCGAAAAAAATAGACTTTTTTAAAAGATTATCTTAGCTCCCAGAGTCGGTTCAGTGATATGTGTCAGGGGCTGCGGAACGTTTTTGAAAGTGGGGAGACTGAGCGATCACTGATCACCGGCCTCGGGGGTACCCGGTGAGGAAGTGGAGCGACCGAGCGGGGGGGGGGGGGGGGGGAGGGTGGCACAATTATTATTTGTTGTTGTTGCTCGACCTCCAAAATCTGGGGGATAATACAGGCCATCCCCCAACTCAAGACACGGGGGGATATATCCCCCATTCCCCCCCCCCCCCCCCTCTCTCCCTTTCTCTCGGGGCCAATTCTCTCTCTCCCTCCCTCTCGGGGCCAACTGACTGACACTGACACTGACTCTCTCTCTCTCTCTCTCTCTTTCTCGGGGCCCAGCTTTTTAGCTGTCAGCTGCTCTACACCCTCTGCAAGGGTGAGAACAAGCGTAGGTTTGGCGATCACTTCGCCCAACACCTCACCTCGGATCACAATAAGCTACCTGAACTCCCAGTGGCTCAGCACTTCAACTCCCCCTCCCATTCCAAATCCGACCTTTCTGTCCTGGGCCTCCTCCATGGCCAGAGTGAGGCCCACCATAAATTGGAGGAGTGGCACCTCATATTTCGCTTGGGCAGTTGACACACCAGTGGTATAAACATTGACTTCTCTAATTTCAGGTACTCCCAGCTTTCTCCTCCCCTTCTCAGCTCTCCTTCAGCCCACTCTCTCCACCTCTTCCTTTCTTCTTCACCCCCCCCCCCCCCCACCCACACATCAGTCCAAAGAAGGGTCTCGACGCGAAATGTTGCCTAAATGTGGCTCCATGGATGCTGCCTCACCCGTTGAGTTTCTCCAGCAATTTTGTCTACCTTCGATTTTCCAGCATCCGCAGTTCCTTCTTAAAAATCAGGGAGCTAAGATATTCGTTAAAACAAAAGTCTTTTTTTTTCGACTGGTTTCTCGATTCACACCCAAAAGGACCATTGGCCTTCAGGATGCACGGTAGTGTATGTAAATGTATTGTGGTAGTCAAAATAATTGGTCTAAATATCTATGGAACCAATTTGGATTATTATTTTGTTAAATCAACAGAATGTTCCAATCACACAGGAAAGTCCAAAAGCGGTGAAGGAAAATTAAAAATGACCCCCATCCTCCCGTGTCCCCAGGCCAGTGATATGATGGACCTGGGGATCTGGACCAATCGCTGACAAGTCCCGCTCCCCGGCAACGTCATGTCTGTTATTTGGGTTTTCGGCGATGGGCTGTTCGGTTAGTTGGCTTTTCCGCGATCCGCCCTTTCGGTTATTTAGCTTTTCGGCGTTGTTTCCGTTCGGTTATTTCTCTTCCACTTCTTCTCTTCGGCATCTCATCCTTTGATGCCACGTCCGGGTACAACGAAGGTAAGGTAGCCTAGAATATAAAGGAGGATAGTAAAAGCTTCTTTAGGTAAGTGGTGGAAAAAAATCAGTTAAGACCAAAGTTGGACACTTGAGGACTGAAACAGGTAAATTTATTATGGGGAACAAGGAAATGGCAGACCAGGGTTGAACAGGTACTTTGGATCCGACCTCACTAAGGAAGACACAAACAATCTCCCTGATGTACTAGTGGCCAAGGGATCTAGGGTGACGGAGGAACTGAAGGAAATTCACATTAAGCAGGAAATGGTGTTGGGACTGAATGGAACTGAAGGCTGATAAATCCCCAGGGCCTGATGGTCTGCATCCCAGGGTACTTAAGGAAATAGCTCTACAAATCATGGACGCATTGGTGATCATTTTCCAATGTTCTATAGATTTAGGATCAGTTCCTGTGGATTGGAGGGTAGTTAATGTTATCCCACTTTTTAAGAAACGCAGGAGAGAGAAAACAGGGAATTATAGACCAGTTAGCCTGATATCGGTGGTGGGGAAGATGCTGGAGTCAATTATAAAAGATGAAATAACGGCACATTTGGATAGCGGTAACAGGATCAGTCGGAGTCAGCATGGATTTACGAAGGGTAAATCATGCTTGACTAAACTTCTGGAATTTTTTGCGGATGTAACAAGGAAAATGGACAAGGGAGAGCCAGTGGATGAAGTGTACTTGGACTTTCAGAAAGCATTTGATAAGGTCCCACATAGGAGATTAGTGGGCAAAATTAGAGCAAATGGTATTGGGGGCTGGGTAGTGACATGGATAGAAAATTGGCTGGCAGACACGGAACAAAGAGTAGGGATTAACTGGTCCCTTTCAGAATGACAAGCAGTGACTAGTGGGGTACCGCAAGGCTCGGTGCTAGGGCCGCAGCTATTTACAATATACATTAATGAGTTAGATGATGGATTAAAAGTAGCATTAACAAATTTGCAGATGACACAAAGCTGGTTGGTAGTGTGAGCTGTGAGGAGGATGCTATTGTAAGAGTATCTGTGGGATATTTTGATAAGAGTTAAAGTAACTAAAAGTCAAGTGGGTTTCAAAATGGACGCCCTGCTGTTGTTTTAAGTAGTATACAAAATGGAACCTGATTGTAGGATGCATGTTTCATAGATGGAAAAGTACTGACACTGACTCCCTGATTCCCTCAAGGGTAGAAGAAACATAACCCCGCAAAACTGTAGAAACCCCTGTGAAATTGTAGAGATAAGGAATAACTCCTTATTGTATAAGCCTTATATGGGCATAGCTTTGCTGATATCCGAAGAAGTTGGAGAGCTTTAGTTTTACCATATATTTACATGGCGGGAGTTTATACTGATAAGATACAGGTATAATTACGATGCCTGTACATTGTTTCTTGGAGAGGGGCCACAAGGAGTTGTAGAGCTTCTGCCCACTCCCACTTGCGTTACAATAAAGAAGTCTTTACTGACTTGTTTTGTCTGTTGTCTGTGAAGGTGAAAAGAACTTTAACATTGGCATAGTCGGCAGGATCTCGCTTGGGAATCTCTCTGATGACTGAGTAAGCGGGCTACAGTCTGACCGGGAACTTGAGGGAGTAAAAGTGCACTATCGGATCCTATGAAACTGAACCCCCAATAAGTTCCCTGGAACACCGTGGTCCCTCGTTTGCAGTTGATCTGGTTCCCTGCCGAGTTCCTTTACACAGACAACGCAAGGTAAGATGATATTTCGGGACATTTGGTTGAGCAGAGATTATATATCTATGGGATATTTTTGTTTAGTATTTTCGTTTGGTCAGGATCGTTTGGTATTTTTGTTTGGTATCTTTGTTTGGTCAAGAACCAAAGATTCTAGTAGACAGAACGGCTCCGCTAGACATGGGTGACGTAAAGTTAATGCAAGGGGTTGCCTCTGCCACGCAACGTGATTTTGGAGACAAGAGGGCAGTGCTGTTGATTCTTTGACGGGCCTCTGGCTCACCCCTCTTGGAAAAGTTTGTGTACCTGCTGCATTCCTGCCCGTTTTTTTACAGTATATACACTCCCTTACGCATGATGGTAAGGAGGGAAGGGAATGTGGAATGTAGCTTACACTTTGAAGCTTTTATGAAATGACCCATGTCTAAGAGGGGGGAGCAGCAGCAGCAGTAGTAGAGAGAGAGAGTTGAGTGGGATACAGTTTTAAGAGTTTGCATAATTTCTTTGAGGCGTGTACAACTATGTTTTACTTTTGAGTGAGAATTTTATTGCTTTAAAGTGTGTGAATATCTTAGATTCAGTATATTGCATGAGGTGTGGAAATTTGTGAGTGCATGTCACCGAAAAAAAGGGTTTAGGAGTTTAAAGATTGCCACTTATTTGTGGAACTGGTTCTGGGTGAATGTTGAATTAATCCTATAATTCAGATGAAATAGGATGTCATTGAATGAGTTTGCTCTTCCACATGATAAATATTTGCAGAGTCTCATGTGTTTTAAGTGGTAGTGTCTCTTTAAGAAGTTGTATTAGTTGTGTGGGGGTGGAGTTATTTTCTTTTCCTTTGTTCTTTGGATATGCTTTAACAATCTATGTGGAAATTAATTGTTTATTCTTTGTTTTCTCTCAACTTTCAACAGAGGAGTGATGCAAATATGCAGTTTGCTTTCTTCCTATTTCTTACATTTTGATTTGAGTTCAAAAAGAGACCTGGATTCCACACTGGCCACGTGGAATCCTGGTTAAAGTATTAGGTGAGATTGGAAATGCCTATATCTCAGAAAAAAATGGTTAATTTGAAATTGTGAATTTGAGGAGATAGATTGGCACAACTGGGAATAATTTTTTTATTGTTTTTTTTTCTTAATAATAATCAAAGGGTCTGCCTTGTAAGTAGTTAAAGAGTGATCTCACATCGTCCACCACCCGCAGAGTTCTGGAATAGTGGAAGGAGTTAATAAGGCACTAAAGAGTTTAAGCCTTGACCGAGACTGGACATGAATCGGTTAAGGTATTCCCAGCCATTCTGACGGTTCAGAACAATCCCAGCTAGAGACAGGGTTAACACGTTTAGAACTGATAACAGAACAAGCTATGAACCGACCAAAACATGGACCTCTTTGAAATGAGGGTGACTCCATTAGGAGCTACGAAACTATACAGGCAGCCGCTACGTACCCACTGGGGTGCGACTAGCGTGTGGAAGTTAGTTTTGACCTACAGGCCCTCAGCCAAGAATTAATTACGTATGCACGGCAATCAGCCCATGCCTTGCCAGGCCTGCATTCCCAGTTACGAGAGGCACAGAAGCCACTACCAGTTGAACACAGGGACAGTCCATATGTACTGATAAGGTACTAGGATCGGAAAAAATTGGGGCTGTGTTGGAAGGGATTGTACCAGGTGCTACCAACGATACCAACCGCCATGAAGATTGAAGGTCACCCCCATTGGATACATCTGATTGACTGTAAAACGGATTGGAAAACCAAGAAATGGGCTATTGACCCTCCTTTTCATCTTGGGGTTGGCCCAGATGGGCTGGACTTGGGGAAATAATCTGTGTGTGTCTATGAGTTTTGAATTCACCCTTTGTGATAATAAGTGCATGCTGGGTGTGTATGCACATCCCATATAATGGTGGAGGAGGAAAACCCCTCTTGACAATACCCCTTAATCTTTTTGAGATTCTGGCCTTATATTGCTTTCGCAATAAAACAGCAAGTAGTGAGAGCTTTCAGTACGGCAAACTCGAGGACGAACCGATATAAAAGGGATGGTATATGCCCCCTTTTAAGCCAGGATGGAAAGTAAATGGGACGTATTTTGTTTGTGGATCCTGGGCGTACCCATGTATGCCTGGTATGCCACCTGTGGATAAGAAAAACTAGGTAAGGTTAACCAGCAAAAAACCACAAATGAAGGGGATGCTGTTATTTAGCCTGTGTTGTCCCTTACATGCGATCTGTCCAACATCTAACTGGATTGTATATCCCCATGAGGGCTAACCGAGTATATCGGAGTCAGATCGATTCTGGATGATCGTCTTCTCACTCGTCTTCCCACTCTACGGAACAGCCCGCCTATCACGGGAATTGATTTATATGGCCTCCATATTGGAGAAAAGGGCTAATGAAACTGCGGTCTCCTTTACCTACACGCAAAAGCCCCTCTCATCCATAACAACTGAAATAGTTGTACTTCACACTGTAGCTCTGCAGAATCGGTTGACTTTGGATTTTATCTTGGCAGAAAACGGGGGCACCTGCACTACAATAGAACGAGAGTGTTGCACCTATATTCCTGACGAATCCTCTAATATCACTGACCTTGCTACCCACATTTCCCAAGAACTTAAAAAGATCCGTAAGGTTGGCAGTGACATGCATGGATGCGGTCAGGGGACTGGGAACTGGTGGCCGTACAGTTGGTTTGGTGGACTTTGGGGTAGTGTGATACATTATGGCTCCACCTTTCTGCTAATAATTGCTATAATTTTTATTATTAAATGCTTTCAACCATTGAGTACCTGCCGAGGACTGTGAATGTTATCGTTATGATAAAAGGAGGGATGAAAGAGTTAAAGTAATTAAGTCGTGGGTTTCAAAATGGACGCCCTTCTGTTGTTTTAAGTACTATACAAAATGGAATGCTTGTAAAATGCATACTTAGTAGCTCGAAAATTACTGACACTGACTCCCTGAGTCCCTCAAGGTTAGAAGAAGCATAACCCCGCGAAACTGCAGAAACCCCACAAAACTGTAGAGATAAGGAATAACTCCTTATTGGGTAACCCTTATATGGGCAAAGCTTTGCTGATAGCCTGTAGAAGCTGTAGAGCTTTTGTTTTACCATATATGGACATGGCGGGAGTTTATACTAATAGAATAATGGTACAATTACGAAGCCTGTACATTGTTTCTTTGAGTGGGGCCACAAGGAGCTGTCGAGCTTCTGCCCACTCCCACTTGCATTACAATAAAGAAGTCTCAACTGACTTGTTTTGTCTGTTGTCTGTGAAGGTGAAAATAACTTTAAAGGGCCTGTCCCACTTGCATGCAATTGCGTGCGTTTGGCGTGACCAAACGGAAGTGGAGTTCACACGAAGTTCGTGCTAAGTACGCGCTAAGTACACGCTAAGTTCGCGCGTGACGTCATTTGCATCATGGTGACCAATCAGCTGGGCAGGAGGCGGGCTGACTGAATTTGTGCGTCGGGCGGTGACGTCATCGCACAACACCACACGCTAGGCGTATGCCGTCAAGACGCTGCGTATAACGTCAAGACGCTGCGTATGACCGCAATACGCCTGCGTGCCAACAGGCCGTTGGCGCGGGAAATTTTCAAACACTGCAGGAATTTCAGATCCTCGCATAACTCCATACGCCTTCTAAGTGGGACCGGCCCTGCAAGGCCCGTATGCCTCAAGCGACCACGAGGTCACGTAATTTGCGAGCCAAGGTCGCGTAAGTGGGACAGGCCCTTAACACTATGAGGATGCAGGGTGACTTGGACAGGTTGGGTGAATGGGCAGCTGCATGGCAGATGTAGGTTTAATGTGGATAAATGTAAGGTTATCCACTTTGGTGGCAAATACAGGAAGGCACATTATTATTTGATTGAGATCAAGTTGGGAAAAGGGGAAATACAATGAGATCTGGGGGGTCCTTATTCAGTCACTGAAAGTAACCATGCAGGTACAGCAGGCAGTGAAGAAAGCAAATGGCATTTTGGCTTTCATAACTAGAGGAGTTGAGTATAGGAGCAAAGATGTCCTTCTTGACCATTCCTTGACCTCACTATAACCATTTCCGACACTTCCCGACAATTCATTGACCTCACTATAACTCTATCGCAGGTGATAGACTCTTGACCGACATCCACTATAAACCCACTTACTCCCACGTCTATCTGGACTACTCTTCCTCCCACCCTGCTTCCTGTAAGGACTCCATCCCCTATTCCCAATTCCTCTGTCTACGCCGCATCGTCTCCCAGGATGAGGTGTTCCGTACCAGGGCATCACAAATGTCCTCATTCTTCAGGGAACTGGGATTCCCCTCCCCCACTATAGATGAGGCTCGCACCAGGGTCTCCTCCATACCCCGTAACACTGCCCTCTCCCCCCATCCCCCCACTCGCAACAAGGGCAGAGTCCCCCTGGTCCTCACCTTTCACCCCACCAGCCGGCACATACAACACATAGTCCTCTGCCAGTTTCACCACCTCCAACGTGACCCCACCACTCACTACATCTTCCCATCTCCCCCCCGTCTGCCTTCCGCAAAGACCGCTCCCTCCGCAACTCCCTTATCAATTCTTCCCTTTCTTCCCGCTCCACCCCTTCCCCAGGCACTTTCCCTTGCAACCGCAAGAGATGCTACACTTGTCCCTTTACCTCCCCCCTCCACTCCATTCAAGGACCCAAGCAGTCATTCCAGGTCCGACAGAGGTTCACCTGCACCTCCTCCAACCTCATCTATTGCATCCGCTGCTGTAGAAGTCAGCTGATCTATATCGTTGAGACCAAGCGGAGGCTTGGCGATCGTTTCGCTGAACACCTCCGTTCGGTCCGCATTAACCAACCCGACCTCCCGGTGGCTCAGCACTTCAACTCCCCCTCACATTCTGTATCCGACCTCTCTGTCCTGGGCCTCCTCCACGGCCAGAGTGAGCAAAATTGGAGGAACAGCACCTCATATTCCGCTTGGGGAGCCTGCATCCTCTTGGCATGAACATCGAATTCTCTCAATTCTGTTAACCCTTGCTGTCTCCTCCCCTTCCTACCTTTCCCTCAGCCCTCGGGCTCCTCCTCCTCCTCCTCCTTTTTCCTTTCTTCCCCCCTCCTCCCCACAACCCCCATCAGTCTGAAGAAGGGTTTTGGCCCGAAACATTGCTATCTCCTTCGCTCCATAGATGCTGCTGCACCCAATGAGTTTCTCCAGCATTTTGTGTCCCCAGGTCCTTCTGCAGTTGTACAGCGCACTAGTGAGACCACACCTGGAGTATTGTGTGCAGTTTTGGTATACAAATTTGAGGAAGGACATTCTTACTATTGAGGAAGTGTAGAGTAGGTTCACAAGGTTAATTCCCGGGATGGCGGGACTGTCATATGTTGATAGAATGGAGCGGCCGGGCTTGTATACTCTGGAATTCAGAAGGATGAGAGGGGATCTTATCGAAACATTTAAGGTTATTAAGGATTTGGACACGCGAGAGGCAGGAAACATGTTCCTGATGTTTTTTTTGGTTTTTTTTATTTTTTTTTATTAGAAGCAATGTATAATAGTATAAACCAAAAATACATTTCATGTAGCACTTCTTGTTTTAACATTTAATAATAGAAAAGTAACAGAAGCAAGAAAAATAGAGAACGTTAGATAAGATAGTGATATTAATAGTACGTGAAAAAGTGGAAAGAGAGAGCCCATAAAGATGTAAAGCACGAGAAAGAGAAAAAAAAAAAAAAAGAAAATAAAATAAAATAAAAGGGATGTACCTGCTTCATATCTTTACACACCCCTCACCTGGTCCTGAAACAGTTTATTTCCAGAGTTATGTTGCACCTTCTGCTTGTAATAAGTCGATAAATGGAGACCAAATCTTTAAGAATTGGTCTGATTTGCCTAGGATGAATCTCATGTCCTCGAGGTGTAACATTTCAGACATATTTGAAATCCACATTTTTAGCGTTGGTGTGGGTGCATTTTTCCAGAATTTAAGTATACGTTTTTTTGCCGTTATTAAGCCATAATTAAGGAAACACTATTTGAACGAAGTCAGCTCAAAGCCGACTTCCATTGTTCCAAAAATAATCAGTTCTGCGTTGGATTTCAGTTTTATTTTAAAATGTTCCTGATCTTGGGGAAGTCCAGAACCAGGGGTCACAGTTTAAATATAAGGGGTAAACCATTCAGAAAGGAGATGAGGAAAAACTTTTTCACAGATGGTTGTGAATCTGTGGACTTCTCTGCCTCAGAAGGCAGTGGGGGTCAATTCTCTGGATGCTTTCAAGAGAGAGTTAGATAGAGCTCTTAAAGATAGCGGAGGAAGGAGATATGGGGAGAAGGCAAACTGGGTACTGATTGTGAATGATCAGCCATGATCACTATGAATGTCGGTGCTGGCTTGATGGGTCGAAATGGCCTACTCCTGCACCCATTGTCTATTGTCTATTATCTATTGACCTGCATGGGTTTTCTCCGGGATCTCTGGCTTCCTCCCACATTCCAAAATCATACAGGTTTGTATAGTGGTATCATTGTAAATTGTCCCTAGTATGTGTACGATAGTATTAGTGTGTGAGGATTGCTGGTCGGCGTGGATTCAGTGGGCCAAAGGGCCTGGTTTCTCTAAACTAAATACATTGACAAAAGTTCAGCCTTCAACATCATAACATCAACATCACCGAATAAGCTCATCGTAAAACTTCCGGATCTTGGCCTTGGTGCCTCCATCTGCAACTGGCTTCTGGACTTCCTGGCCAACTGAAATTAATAAGTCAGAACATTTTCTCCATCATGATCCTCATCACTGTTACTTCTCAGAGTTGTGTGCTCTGGCCCCTGTTCTTCTCCCTATACACACTAAGACAATAGACAACAGACAATAGACAATAGGTGCAGGAGGAGGCCATTTGGACCTTCGAGCCAGCACCGCCATTCAATGTGACCATGGCTGATCATCCCCAATCAGTACCCCGTTCCTGCCTTTTCCCCATATCCCCTGACTCTGCTATTTTTAAGAGCCCTATCTAGCTCTCTCTTGAAAACATCTAGAGAACCTGCCTCCACCGCAGAGAATTCCACAGACTCACTACTCTCTGTGAGAAAAAGTGTTTCCGCGTCTCTGTTCTAAATGGCTTACTCCTTATTCTTAAACTGTGGCCCCTGGTTCTGGACTCCCCTAACATCGGGAACATGATTCCTGCCTCTAGCGTGTCCAAGCACTTAACAATCTTATATGTTTCAATGAGATCCCCTCTCATCCTTCTAAACTCCAGAGTGTACAAGCCCAGCCGCTCCATTCTCTCAGCATATGACAGTCCTGCCATCCCGGGAATTAACCTTGTAAACATGCGCTGCACTCTCTCAATAGCAAGAATGTCCTTCCTCAGATTAGGGGACCAAAACTGCACACAATACTCCAGGTGTGGTCTCACTAGGGCACTGTACAACTGCAGAAGGACCTCTTTGCTCCTATATTCGATTCCTCTTGTTGTAAAGGCCAACATGCCATTCGCTTTCTTCACTGCCTGCTGTACCTGCATGCTTAACTTTTATTCATGTAAAGTACCAACTTAATTTTTAAGTTCACTGATGATACCACTGTTGTCTGCCAGATCAACAACCAATGATGAGGCAGAGCAGGAAAGACATAAGGATCCTTCTGGCATGGAGTCAGAACAACAAACTAGTCAGGAAGATTCCCGACCCATCCTTTTTTCCAGAGATGCTGCCCAAACCCGCAGTTACTCCAGCACTTTGTTTCTAACCTAGCCCCTAATGTCTGCAAGATGAAACAATTGCTTATGGACTGAAGCAAACAGCGTAGGGTGAACACAACCCTGTCCTCATCAGCAGAGCTGCTGTAGAGATGATCAACACTTTCAGGTTCCCAGTCATCCTTATCACCAGCATCCTAACCTAGTCCTGCACATTGATGTGAACATGAAGGAGGAACATCAACATATTAGGCATGGCGATGTGGATTCTCATTTATCTCTACAGATGCTTTATAGAATGTATTTTGATGGATGCTTCTCAGCCTAGTATGTCAACTGCTCTGCTCTTGACTTTCTGATCCTGCAGAACATGGTGAACATAACCTGAGGCAGCACAGTGACGCAGCCATAGAGTTGTTGCCTGACAGTGCCAGAGATCCTGACGATGGGTGCTGTTGGTACGGATTTTTTATGTTCTCCCCATTAATGCATGGGTTTTCCCTGGGTGCATCAGCTTCCTCCCACACTCAAAGGTATACAGGTTCGTAAATTAATTGGCTTTGGTAAAGACTGTAAATTGTTCCTAATGTTGGATAGTGCTAGTAGACAGGGTGATCACTGGTCAGTGGACCGAAGGGCCTGTTTCCGCACTGCATCACAAAAGTAAACTAAACTAAACCCAGTTCACCAAAAGCTTGTCATATCCTTCCATCCAATCTATCTTCATGGTGCATCTTCAGGAAGGCTGGATATATCATCAAGGATGCCTGTCTCCCTGGCATTTCCTTTTCTCTTTTCTAACTACAGGGAGAAGGTATAGGACCTTGAAAGCCTGAACTTAAAGACTTAAGAAATGCTTCTTCCCCAATGCCATCAGATTCCTAAATCAATCACCCCTTCACAACCTGTTTCCAGCGCTGTTACCATGCATGCTTAATCTTAACTCATCCTATTTGCTTATTTCATTATTGCGCTTCAGTATTTTGTTTTTGCACTACTGCAGGTTGTAATACAATCTTTGCACCAATCTGCTATTTTGCATTAGTCGTTATATTTATTGTGGTATCTATCGTTATTATGTATACCATTTACACTATGAGCTTCACACAAACAAGGAATGTTATTGCACTCAGGTATAAAAGGCAATAAATCCGTATGTAAATCTGAACCTGAGTCCAATACTGACCTAAATGTGGATCCACCTGCTCTTAAAATAGAGTTCACTGTATTTTACACTCTTGCAGTGTATTTGGTATACCAGCAGCCATTGCATTGCCAAGTCCCTGTGAGTGATAGCTCCTGATTTAAGTAATCCTCCCCTGGCTATTTTACCATTTCTTTTGTAATGGTAGACAGATGTTCTTCTGTTTACACCAGTGATGAGACTATTGGAACGGTCATTTTCCGCAACATCATTTTCTTGGGGGCTGTAGTACGAGTTTTACCTCAGGCTGATGGCAACAGATTGGCTCCCATCCTACATATTCAGATGGAGGGGGAAGGGAGGGGTGATAAAGTGACCCTCAATATTTTGAAGAATACTAAATAAGTAAATACTATTGTTGATTGTGGTCTATAGATATTATGAAAAAAATTATAAAAAGGCTCCAAAGCATTTTTGAATCATAGGAAAGAGAACCAAAATTAACAAAATTTCACATTTCCCCTGCTGCAGCATCCAATGGAACAATGAAAGTTCGAGGGTTTTATAGCACAGAATATGAGATCTGCAGCAACCTTGTAACGTCCCAGTGGACTCGGGTCAAAGAGCTGGTATCATATGAAGTCCATTTGAGAAAGATCTCAAGGGAAATGAATTGCTATTCAACCATCTTCATCCAAGTAATTTAAATTATATGGTTACTCAAGGGTATAACAGATAGTTTTAAAAAACAGGCCAGTGCCCTTAGGCTGGAAATCCATAAAAACACGCACTGAAATAACCATGCCGGGGGGATCCATGCCAATTTGTAATGGTGGATTTAGCGTGAGAATTTCCTGCACACACCTCATGTAAAGAGCATTTTGGAGACACACCAATTGTGACAGTTTCATCATCGATGCTTGTTTGGCACAAGTGATTTCTGAATCATGTGTACCTGTTAATACTGGCAAATCCGACCAACACCGCACCTGCATCTCTTAAAGGAAATATAATCAACTGCTGCTGGGAGCACGTAAAGGGCACCGACAGCACATGCTTTGGAGCGGAAACGCTGTCTCACAGATGCAGACTACGGAGAGAGGGAGACACCTGCAGGGAAATGCTGCAAGCCTGATGGCTCTGGAAGACGCCAAGGGCAGAAGTGAAGCACGAATGGGAGGAGGCATCCACTGTGATGCCCCGGGATTGTGTTGCCAAAGGTTTAATCATCTCTCATGTGTTTTTTAATTTCAAACATTAACATTATTCAGAATTGTTTTCCTAAATAAAGTTTATTACGTGTGCCAAGTAAAGAAAATGTCACACACATACATATATATGTGTGTGTGTGTGTGTGTGTGTGTGTGTGTGATAGTTTCTTCATAGAAATAAATGAATATCTATCTTAGTATAAAACTAAAACTCTCATCTTGTTTGTGTGTATGTATATGTGTGTGTGGGTGGGTGTCATCTGAGCACAATCTGCTTGATTCTCATTTCCTTACAAACGCTAGGCCACAGCCTTCCCATTTTCACACATTCCACTCATATTTTTCCCATTGAGGCGATTAACATCTTACTGTCGCATTCCCACCTATATTTCCGAACTTTTCACTCCTTTAAAGTTGTAAAAACAGCCCAGAAATTCACCCATTTTGGAAAAAGAAAACCCCGAGTGACATCACAATGGATTCACACAGCAGGACGGGACACTCCAGCGCTCGTGCAGTGGCTGCCAGCGCCCAACGCCTGGTTGCGAAGGTGGAGCCGTGGACCATGGCTACAGCCGAGCCTGGTGCTCGAGCTGGAGTGAGAGCCGAGCCCAGGGCTTGGGATGGGGCCGTGACTGGGACAGATAAATTAGCTGGAACCAAGGATGAGCCTGGGTCCAGGGTCAGGGACGGGAAGATCGGAACCTGCACTGGAGCGCAGGCGGTGGCCGAGCTGACGGCTGGAGGCTGCCGCTGGATCCAAGGAGGAGCCTGGGTCTACAGCCAGGACCGAGTATGAGAACCAGGCCGAGTTCCAGGCCCTGGCGCTGCTCTACGACCTGGGTAGGTCCTGGGGTAGGGAATGGATGATGGAAATGAGATGGGTAGGTTCTCTAACCCCCTCCCCCTCAGCCCCTCTCCCTCTATCACCATCCCCCTCCCTCTCTACTCACCTCCCTCTCCCTCTCTACCCCCTCCCACTTCCCCTCCCTCTCTACCCCCTCCCCCTCCCTCTCTACCCACTCCCCCTCCCTCTCTACCCCCCCTCCCCTCCCTCTCTACCGCCCTCCCTTGCCCTGTCTACCCCCCTCCCCTTCCCTCTCTGCCACCCCTCCCTCTCTACCCCCCTGTAATGAAAATCGATTCTCATTTCCTAACAAACGCAAGGCCACAGCATTCCCATTTTCACACATTCTACTCACGTTTCTTTCAGTGGAGACGATAAACATATTCCTGTCGCATTTCCACCTATATTCCCGGTTATTGATAAAAGTTAATGATAATTGAAATTTTAAACACATAGGTATGTTACAAAACTTACCTTCAGCGGCACTGTAGTTCTGTCACTGGCCGTGTGCACGACTTTGGCGCCTTTGAGAGGGGAGCGGGTTTAAAATGCGTTTTTTGTTCAGACTATTCAAATCGATTTTGAACGGACTGTTTAGTTGCTGAATAAAAATCACTTTGACTGCCATTTTATTAAGTTTATTAAAATTAGCGCTGATTAATTTAATCACAGGAGTAAAATTAAAGTCATCTTCTAATGTCGTCAACGCCGACAACGGGACAGATCTCACGAAGGGGACAAGGCAAGGTACACCGTTTATTTTTCATAAAACTTGCTTCTTAGGATACCTTTAATCAAAATTTCACGTTGCGAAAAGGTGACTTAGGACCCATACGAACCCGCAGTATTTTTCCTGTCGATATGGGGTTTAAATTCACCGCAACCGCAACGTTCCAATCGATCGCGTTCCACAAAATCCCACTCACAAGATGATTTAAATGGCCAATAATTTATGGGAATTAAACACTAAATTCCTTCCAGTTGGCCTATAAATTAACGACAATGGGATTTAAAAATCATGTTATATAATGAATTCTTGTGTGAATGTTATTTGGACACTTAGGCTTTTTAAAAATGTTAACCTTTTCTTAAGAAATGGATAGATGTTTAGATCTAGTAACTGAATTTTGTAATTAGCTACAATTAGGTAACTAACTAATTATATGCTTTAATTTCAGGTCATCCAAGTAATATTGTTTCATATTTGTTTCAGAATGCTTCAATCTATAATAACTGAACATTTCATTCAGTTCTCTTAATTTTTAAAAAAGCTATGGGCTTTTGACTGTCCTTGATCACAGCTTTTGTGTTAAGTCAATGGAAAAGCAATAGGGAACAAGATGATAGTTTCCGAGTACGAATATGGCCATAACTTTTTTAATACTGAAGATATGAAAATGAATTAGGTGTCAAATTAAACTTCTTTTTATGCTTTATCTGATGGGATAAATTGCAGACTTAATTTTTATTTCCCACCCCCTCTTTGCCTGGCCCAGTCGCTGTCCTCGAGTCATTGAGTCCACGCCCGTATGTGCCTGTGTCTACCCCCTCCCTCTCTATGCCCCTCCCTCTCTACCCCCTCCCTCTCTATGCCCCTCCCCCTCCCTTTCTTCACTGCCTGCTTACTTTCAGTGACTGATGAATAAGGTCACCCAGATCTCATTGTACCTCCTCTTTTCCTAATTTGACACCATTCAGATAATAATCTGCCTTCCTGCTCTTGCTACCAAAGTGGATAACCTCACATTTATCCGCATTAAACTGCATCTACCATGCATCTGCCCACTCACCCAACCTGTCCAAGTCACCCTGCATCCTCGTAGCATCCTCCTCACAGTTCTTCACACTGCCACCCAGCTTTGTGTCATCTGCAAATTTGCTAATGTTACTTTTAATCCCTTCATCTAAATCATTAATGCATATTGTAAATAGTTGCAGTCCCAGCACCGAGCCTTGTGGTACCCCACTAGTCACTGCCTGCCATTCTCAAAGGGACCGGTTAATCCCTACTCTTTGTTTTATGTCTGGCATCCAATTTTCTATCCATGTCAGTACCCTACCCCCAATACCATGTGCTTTAATTTTGCCCACTAATCTCCTATGTGGGACCTTATCAAAGTGATATCCCTTCCCTTGCTTGAGGCATGTCCCCACTGCACTCAGCCTCTCCACGCCCAGTAGTGGAAGGACTCTAATCTGTGGTCCTTCTGCACAGAGTCTTAGCACTGGTTGCACTGAGCTTTATTGCATCCCTCATCACAGCCTCTTGCTGTTAGGAATGCACCAGTCAGCAATATTCCCTTATGGACATTTGATTGTGCTAGAAGATCAACAGTTTTGGGCAGACTAAAGGGCATCTTTCACCAAATTGATAAACTTTCAGCTACACTTGATGCCCATCTCCTTGTTTCTATGGGAACCCCGTAAATCAGGGAATCTTCTGTTACACAGCTGCTCGAGATGAATTGTGATAAGGATCCTTACATCCTTCTCCAGACTCTCTTCACAAATTCACTGCAAAAAGGTGGGCAGCTGTCTCCTCTCCATAGCAGCCATCCAGAGGGAAGTGTGCATTGGGAGTAGGACTCCACTGGTTCAGGAAGGATCTTTATGGGTGAGCCACTCTAAACACCAGGAGGTGTGGTCTAGCAGACGGATAGAGCTGCAAAACCTAACTGCAGTGCAGCATTTAAATCCCAACTACCACACCAATATTCACACAGACATGTGTTTTCAGGTATTCAACTATGATTGGCATTACATGCACACCTTTTGCAATGTTAACACTTCTCATTTGTCTTAAATGTAGAGGTAGAATACAATCAAAGACTGGTAGCAGTGTTAATAATGGGGTCACAGGATCAGTGATAGATTCATAGAGATATACATCTTGAAACAGGCCATTCGGCCCAATTTGCCTATTCTAATAAAGTTACCTAACTGACCTTGTGCCATTGGCTTCCCCCTGGCCCATGTCCCTCCCAACCTTCATTGTGCCACTGGTCAGTAAGTCATGAAGCATGTTCCCTTGGTTTTCTTGGTATTATTTATGTCATTTTAAAGCTGGCGGGGAGCTCTGAGTGCAGTAATGAGAGATTGAAGTTGTCCACAAGCATTCCAGGCAGTGAGATTTGAGAAGGTGGCCAAGTGCACCATCAGGCCTGGACGCTTTCTGATTCTCACCAAGAACTATCTTCTGACATCAGCTTTGGAGACTGAGGTGTAAGATCAATTTGTTACCTAGTATCATTGGGGCAGATGATCACACTTGGCCATTGAGCAAAAGACCAAACCCCGATCGTAAATATGGAATTTTACTTTTTCCTCTACTAATTTCTAAAGTTACAGACCACTTTGGTCACAGGGCAAAGATCTTTGATGATTCATGTCATTCTGCTAATTATACCACTTAAAAATATAACACATAGGAGTGAATTTCAACTTATTGTTGAACAAGGATCTTATAACTAACTCGTCTTACGTTCTTTGCTACTTTAATCATCAGTGA
Source organism: Okamejei kenojei (assembly GCA_035221665.1). Lineage (NCBI taxonomy): Eukaryota > Metazoa > Chordata > Chondrichthyes > Rajiformes > Rajidae > Okamejei > Okamejei kenojei. The sequence continues at coordinate 111,922,341 of CM069133.1, read as the reverse complement.
ACAGTTTTACTGAACCGCATGGAAACCAGATACCCAACAATAAGTTGAAATTCATTTCTATGCGTTACATTTTAAGTGGTAAGATTAGCAGAATGATGAACCAACAGGGATTCACTGGGAAAATATGAACCTCTCTGTTTTCCAAAGTAGATCTTTAAAAAACTCTCAGAAATTAACTCATAAAAGAAGTGACGCCTATGAGAAAGTGACATGAATCATAACTGCTGCGATAAGATGTCTATTTTAACTAACTTGCTGTTTGACTTGAAAAATAATATTTTAGTAGCCACAACCCAACATTATTGAGAATCAGCTGAGATCTAATGTAGCTCCTTTAGTTAAGAAGAAACGAGGGATAGGCCATGTATACTGGTGAGCCTTATATCTGCGGAATTATTTTTATAAATCTGAAAGGATATACACTTCACGGCGCCTCAGCAAGGTCAGCAATATAACCAAGGACCAGTGTCACTCCCTCATCTCCCCTCAACCATCAGGCATGAGGTACAGAAGTTTCAAAATATGTTCCTCCAGATTCAGGGACAGTTTCTTCCCAACTATAATAAAGCAAGTGAATGGTCCTATCATTAGCTGGAATGTGGTCCTGACCTCATTGGAGACCTTTGAACTATGTTTAATCAGACTTTATCTTGCACTAAATGTTGTACCCTTTATTTTTTTTATCTGTGCTCAAATGGGTGGCTTGATTTATTCATGTATTGTCTTTTCTTTGACTGCAAAGAAAAGACAATACATGATGCACGCAAACAAAACCTGATGCACGCAAACAAAACCTTTACACTGTACTTCAGTTCATGTGACAATAATAAAAACTAAACTAAATGACAAGATTTATGTTCAGTTGAAAGTTGAGCTGATGAGAAAAAGTGAAGCCAAGCTTTCTGTGGGGAAAATCTTGCCTCACTAATGTTAGTGAGATTTTTGAGGAGGTCACTAAAAATATTGATGAAGGCAAGCCAGTAGACATTGTGTGTGCAGACTTGAGTAAAGCATGTGCAAGGCCCCACATAAGGGGCTGTCCAGAAGGTTAAGTCACATGGGAACCAAGGAGAAGAGGCTAATTTAATCCAAAATTGGCATGGCAATAAGAGGCAGAGGGTAGTGGTGGAAGGATAATTTTCTAATCGGAAGTCTATGACCAGCGTTGCAATGCAGGACCCTTAAGATATATATTATTGACTTGCGTATGAATATAGGAAATACGATTACTAATTTGCAAATGACAAGTCGGTGGTGTTGCGGATAGCAAGAAAAAGTTGACTAAATGTCCCGGAGAAGTGATGAGACCTTGGAGATCCCTAACGGTGGCTACACAGGCAGATACGGTGGGGAGGAAGGCATTTGCCATGCTTGTCTTATAGGTCAGGGCACACAATATATGATTTATGTTACACTGCAACTTTACAAAACACTGGTTAGGTCGCACTGATAGGGGAAGAGATACACCAGGGCAACAAGAGATGAAACACCTATTCCTTTACCTCCCCCCTCGACTCCATCCAAGCACCCACACAGATTTTCCTTTTCTTTCTTTCTTTTAAAATCTTTTAATAATTTTTTTCAAAAACAAAAAAATAATAATGATAAACAAAACAGTGACATTGATACCCTATGAGTCCAGTGCCAAAGTGCACATTGGGTTTAGACCTCCCGGTCTCTATGTAAATATAGTTAAGTGTTTAAAAGAGAACATGTATATATAAAAACAAAAAGATAAAAAGAAAAAAAGAGAATAAAAAGAAAAACAAAACCCCTAAACTAAAATAAGCAAAACAAAATCTAGGCTGCAAAGAATTTCAACAATGTAGTCCCTGTTTGTCGTCAAGTCCGTCCCACCGTATAAAGATAAAAGAATTATAACAGTTGGAGAGGGGACAATTCATATCGTGTGAAAATGTTGAATAAAGCTTCCCCAAGTCCTATCAAATTTAACCAAGGGTTCAACAATGTAACTCCTAATTTATTCTAAATGTAAACATGATATCGTTTCAGAGTACCAATGAAGTGTGGTAGGAGGATTAGAGGCTTTCCATTTAAATAAATAGATCTTCTGGCAATTAATGTAGTAAAAGCAATCAGCAGATGGGTGGGACAGGACAGATGAGTAGAATCTAACATCGGTTGCCCAAAAATTTCAGTAATAGGATGAGGTTGTAAATCAATACCCAAAACTCCAGAAATAGTAACAGAAATGTATTTCCAATATTTTTCCAAAAGTGGGCAAGCCCAAAACATACGAGTCAGTGAGGCCACTTCAGAATTACATCTGTCACAGGTAGGATTTATATGACCATAAAAACAAGCTAACTTATCTTTGGACATATGAGCTCTGTGAACCACCTTGAATTGTATCAGAGCGGGTCTTGCACACATTGAAGAGGTATTAACTAATTAAAGAGCCTCTCCCATTTCTCTATAGGTAGAGAAATTTGAAGTTCTCTTTCCCAATCATTCTTAATTTTACCGGATGTATCTATTTGTAATTTCAAAATCAACTCATAAATAGTCGTTATTAAACCTTTCTGTAAAGGGTTCAAATGTAATTTTTTTCCGAAATTTTGGTTTGATGTGGTAACGAAAAGAGGGTAGAGTAGCCTTCAAAAAAATAGACTTTGTAAATATCTAAAAAAATGTGAGTTAGGTAGATTATATTTACTGGAGAAACATAGAAACATAGAAAATAGGTGCAGGAGTAGACCATTCGGCCCTTCGAGCCTGCACCGCCATTCAATATGATCATGGCTGATCATCCAACTCAGTATCCTGTACCTGCCTTCTCTCCATACCCCCTGATCCCTTTAGCCACAAGGGCCACATCTAACGCCCTGTTAAATATAGCTAATGAACTGGTCTCAACTACCTTCTGTGGCAGAGAGTTGTTCAAAAGACGTAAAACAACCATCCAAAATCAACTCACAAAAAGCTGCTTATCCCTTCCTCGTCCATAACAGAAAGGCTTAATCAGTACTAGAAGGTTGGAAGAAAAAAATTAGATATGATAGGACTCGTTCAATCCAAAACACATAAAATCATTCAATCCAAAAAAACGTACGAAATTGAAACCATATTCGCAATGTGTGTCTTATTATTGGGTTAATCGTATATTTATTCAATCTTGTAATTGTGAAAGGTAACGAGGTCCCTAGGATAGAAGCCAATGATAATCCTTGCATAGAATCACATTCAGGATTTATCCATCCTGGGCATTTGGTATCTTCTAAATCTTTTGTCCTAAACGTTAAATAACAAGCAAATCTAAGGTTCGGCAGTGCCATACCACCGTCTTCTTTTGATTTCTGTAAGTATATTTTACTTAGTCTGAGATTTTTATTCTACCATATATATGAAGACATTTTTTGAGTCAATAATAATAAAAATAAAGATTTAGCAATAAAAATTGGTATCTTCTGAAATAAATACAAAAATTTAGGTAGGATAAACATTTTAATAGCACTGATTCGGCCGATTAGAGATAAGGACATTGCTGACCATTTAGTAAACTGTTGTCTGATGTGGTCAATTAAGGGCGTAAAATTGCCTTGTGTTTCTTGGTAATCTTAATGCCTAAATAAGTAAAACAGTCAGTAGTCAATCTAAATGGAAACTGTCCATAATTCAAAATTTGATTGTTTAATGGAAAAAGCTCACTCTTACTAAGATTTAGTTTATGACCAGAAAAACTACTAAATTGATTAAGTAGTGCTATTATTGCAGGAATAGATTTCTCAGGGTTAGAGATAAATAATAACAGATCATCTACATAGAGAGATACCTTATGTGTCTTATTGTCGCGGACAATACCAAAAATATTAGGGGATTCACTAATAGCAGTGGCCAAAGGTTCCAAAGCGATATCAAACAATAAAAGATTTAAAGGAGAGCCCTGTCTAGTACCTCGAAAGAGGCTGAAAAAGGGGATGTCTGATTATTGGTAAGTACAGAAGCTTGAGGTATATGATATATCAGCTTGATCCAAGAGATACATTTTGGACCAATCTTAAATTTTTCAAGTGTATTGAATAAGTATTCTCATTCTACTCTATCAAATGCCTTCTCAGCATCAAGTGAAATGACACATTCTGGAGTTTTATTTGACGCTGTATATGCAATATTCATTAATCTCCTAACGTTAAAGTATGAGTAACGAATTTTAATAAAACCTGTCTGATCTTCAAAAATAATTTGTGGTAAAATATTTTCCAATCTCATAGCTAATATTTTTGAAACAATTTTGGAATCTACATTTAACAGTGATATAGACCTATATGATATCACTTCAGTAGGGTCTTTATCTTTTTTAAGAATTAAAGACATAGATGCTTCCTAAAATGATTGTGGTAATATATTCATTAAAAAGGCTTCTTTAAAAACCTTGCATAGCCAGGGGGACAGTAAATTTGAAAAATACTTTAAAAATTCCACTGTATACCCATCTAAACTGAGAGCTTTACCAGAATTAATCGAAAGGATTGCTTTCTGTATGGGTTCATCTAACAACAGAGACTCATTATGTGGTAAATTTGGCAAGTTCAGTTTCTTTAAAAACTCATGCATTATATTGGAATTAGTAGGAAATTCTGATTGGCATAGGGAGGTATAAAATTCCTGAAAGGATTTATTAATTTAATCATGATCTACAGTCAATGTAGCATCCAGTTTACTCACTTTAATAATCTGATGTTTGGCTGACACAGCTTTCAACTGATTGGCAAGTAATTTGCCAGATTTATCACCATGTATACAAAATTAACTTTGCAGGTGAGGCAAGGGTTCACTTGCACCTCCTCCAACCTCATCTACTGTATCCGCTGTTCCAGGAGTCAACTTCTCTACATCGGTGAGACCAAGCGCAGGCTCGGCAATCATTTCACTGAACACCTCTGCTCAGTCCGTCTTAACCTACCTTATCTCCCGGTGGCTCAGCATTTCAACTCCCTCTCCCATTTCCAATCTGAGCTTTCTGTCCTGGGCCTCCTCCATTGTCAGAGTGAGCGCAAATTGGAGGAACAGCACCTCATATTTCACTTGGGTAGTTGGGTAGTTTAAATTGACTTCTCTAACTTGAGATATTGCTTGGTTTCTCACTCCATCCCCTACCCCTTACCAGTTCTCCCACTAGTCTCCAACTACATTCTATCTTTGTCCTGCCCCGTCCCTGACATCAGTCTGAAGAAGGGTCTCGACCCAAAACGTCGCCCATTTCTTCTCTCCAGAGATGCTGCCTGGCACGCTGAGTTACTCCAGCATTTTGTGTCTACCTTAGGTTTAAGAGATATTTAGACAGGCACTGCATGTAAGGGTGTGAACCTGATGCAGGCAACATGGAATTATAGCAGATGGAAGAAGATGGAAGAAGGTCTTTTCTCCTTTTCTCCAGAAATTCTGACCCACTGAGTTACTCCAGTATTTTGTGTACTTCCTCGACAATAAGGGTGGCATGGGTATGTTGGGCCTAAGGGCTCATTCATGTATTCTATTAATCAATATTATCAAGTCCTCACTGAGAGTTGACTCAGTGATCTAGATTGTGACAAAAAAGCCTTCCTTCTGACCTATACCTTGGGTGATAATCATTGTGCAGCTGATTTCTTCAAATCAGAAGGTGTCATGAGTAGGGTTGCCAACTTTCTCACTCCCAAATAAGGGACAAAAGGTCAAAATATGGGACAAACTCCCAACGGCAATTTGTTGACCGACTCAGCCGTGGCTGGGTGAAGGATGAGTTGGCCCGGGTGCTGGATTGCACACACGGCCCAGTCAACGGGCCAGCTGAGGAGTTTTGGCCCACACTACGTCGAGTGCAAAGTCCCGCACCCCATCCAACACATGAACTGATGATTGGCCTTGAGAAGGAGGGGTGATGGTGTCGGCGGTAAGCGAAGATCCGAAAGTTGAACAGCCGGCCGGGCTGCCGATCGACGGGGCCAAGGTGCTGCACTCCATGGGCTGCATTACGTCAGGGCGGGTGAGACGGATGTGGCACTCCGACCCAACAGTCCCCTCGACCTGAGTAGTAGCAGTCAAATACGGGACAAGGGCAGTTTCGTATGGGACAAACCCATTTAGCCCAAAAAAAGCGATGTCCCGAATAATACTGAACAGTTGGCAACCCTAGTCATTAGTGAAATTCACTACAATGAAATTGAGCAGGAAGCAAAACACATTTGAAACAACATCAGCCAACTACATTACAGTCAACTTGCCTTTCTCCTCCCGGGGGCTGTCATTAGTAAATGAAACAGCTCACCACTTATATTAGATATAGGCATGCACGTTAATGTCATGCCTGACGATAACTTCAAGTAATTAAAGACTATATCAAAATTAAGATAATAACCGCCAAATCAATCTACAACAGTAGATACAAAATAAAATGTTATTTGATTGGCAATGTACTGCACGTCTATGGACAATAAATACAGGCTAAATAAATAAATCACCAAACCAAAAAGTCAAAGCTATCAAGACAATTTTAAATTGAATTTCATAAGAATTTATTTTTGTTACTGGAATATTCAATATATTTAAATGTGAAGTAAATATAAAGTAAGTAAGTAAGTAAGTTTATTGGCCAAGTATTCACATACAAGGAATTTGCCTTGGTGCTCAGCCCACAAGTAACAATATGACATACAGTGCCGGTTACGAATGACTCAGAAAACATTAAACATTAATAATAATAATAAAAAATTAATGATAAAACACCATTGATCAAGCATGTGAACTAACAAAATACCAGATCAAAGGGAGGCTACAGATTTTTGGCTGTTGAGTAGAGCAACTACTCATGGATCAAAACTGTTTTTATGTCTGGCTGTGGCAGCTTTGACAATCTGGAGTCGCCTTCCAGAGGAAAATGATTCAAAGAGTTTGTGGCCAGGGTGAGAGGGGTCAGAGATGATCTTGTCCACTCACTTCCTGGCCCTTGCAGTATACAGTTCATCAATGGAGGGAAGGTTGCAGCCAATAACCTACTCTGCTGATCGGACGATTCGCTGCAGCCTCCAGGTGTCGTGCTTGGTGGCTGAGCCAAACCAGACCATGATGGAGAAGGTGAGAACAGACTCTATGATGGCCATATAGAATTGGACCATCATTGCCTGTGGCAGATTGTGCTTCCTCAGCTGCCGTAGGAAGTACATCCTCTGTTGTGCCTTTTTGACTATGGAGACTATGTAGCCCCCCACTTAAGGTCCTTGGAGATGATGGTTCCCAGGAACTTAAAAGACTCCACAGATATGATTGTGGTGTTGTTGATCGTGAGTGGGGTGAGGGAAGGGGGAGCTCTCCTAAAGTCTATAATCAATTCCACTTTCTTAAGAGCATTTAGCTCTAGGTTGTTGCGCCAGCTGTGACACTTCCTGCCTGTAGGCAGATTCCTACCCATCCTGTATCAGTCCAATCAGGGTTGTGTCATCCGCAAACTTGAGAAGCTTGACAGAAGTGTCTGTGGAGGTGCAGTCGTTGGTGTAGAGAGAGGAGAGGAGAGGAGAGAGCATGCAGCTTTGCAATGCTCCTATGCTGAGCGTTTGCGTGTTCGATATGTGCTTTCCCAGCCTCCAATGCTGCTTCCTGTCTGTCAGGAAGTTGGTGATCCACCGACAGAGGGATTCAGGCACAGTCAACTCCGAAAGTTTGGAGTGTAGTCGCTCTGGCACAATGGCATTGAATGCAGAGCTAAAATCAACTAACAGGATCCTTGCATAGGTCCCCTGGCGGTCCAGGTGCTGTAGGATGAAGTGCAGGCCCAGGGTGACTGCATCATCCACAGATCTATTGGCCCGATATGCAAACTGCAGAGTGTCCAGCAGGGAGTTTATGATATTTTTCAGCTTGGCCAGCACAAGCCTTTCGATTGTCTTCATGACTACAGAGGTCAGGCCTGTAGTCATTAAGACAAGTAATCCTTCCCTTTTTGGGTACAGGGACAATAGTGGAGACTTTGAAGCAGGCAGGGACAGTACATCAAAGTCAAAAGAGTTTATTGTCATGTGTCCCTGACAGGACAATGAAATTATTTCTTTCCATAGCACAACAGAACATAGTAGGCATTGACTACAATTATATACGTAAATACACACATTAATTAATAAATTAATAAAGTGCAAATAACAGATGGAGGGGTATTAATGTTCAGAGTTTTGTCCGAGCCAGGTTTAATAGCCTGATGGCTGTGGGGAAGTAGCTATTTCTGAACCTGGTCGTAGCAGTTCTCAGGCACCTGTACCTTCTACCCGAAGGTAGCAGGGAGACGAGTGTGTGGCCAGGATGGTGTGGGTCCTTGATGATGCTGCCAGCCTTTTTGAGGCAGCGACTGTGGTAGATCCCCACGATGGAAGGAAGGTCAGAGCCGATGATGGACTGGGCAGTGTTTACTACTTTTTGTAGTCTTTTCCTCTCCAGGGCACTCAAGTTGCCGAACCAAGCCACGATGCTACCGGTCAGCAAGCTCTCTACTGTGCACCTGTAGAAGTTAGAGAGAGACCTCCTTGACAGACCGACTCTCCGTAATCTTCTCAGGAAGTAGAGGCGCTGATGAGCTTTCTTAATAATTGCATCTGTGTTCTCGGACCAGGAAAGATCTTCACAGATGTGCACGCCCAGGAATTTGAAGCTCTTGACCCTTTCAACCATCGACCTGTTGATATAAACAGGACTGTGGGTCCCCATCCTACTCCTTCCAAAGTCCGCAATCAGTTCCTTGGTTTTGCTGGTGTTGAGGGCCAGGTTATTGTGCTGGCACCATATGGACAGTCGCTCGATCTCTCTTCTGTACTCCGACTCATCCCCATCAGTGATACGTCCCACAACAGTGGTGTCGTCAGCGAACTTGTTGATGGAGTTCACACTATGACCGGCTACGCAGTCATGAGTATAGAGTGAGTACAGCAGGGGGCTGAGCACGCAGCCTTGAGGTGCTCCCGTGCTGATTGTTATCGAGTCTGACACATTTCCACCAATACGAACAGACTGTGATCTGTGAATGAGGAAGTCGAGGATCCAATTGCAGAGGGATGCGCAGAGACCCAGTTCTGTGAGTTTGGTAACCGGCTTGGTGGGGATGATTGTGTTAAATGCCGAGCTGTAGTCAATGAATAACAGCCTGACATATGAGTTTTTGTTGTCCAAGTGGTCCAGAGCGGAGTGGAGGGCCACATCGAAACATAGACATAGAAACAGAGAAAATAGGTTCAGGAGCAGGCCATTCGGCCCTTCGAGCCTGAACCCCCATTCAATATGATCATGGCTGATCATTCAACTCAGTATCCTGTACCTGCCTTCTCTCCATACCCCCTTGATCCCTTTAACCACAAGGGCCACATCTAACTCCCTCTTAAATATAGCCAATGAACTGGCCTCAACTGCCTTCTGTGGCAGAGAATTCCAGAGACTCACCACTCTCTGTGTGAAAAATGTTTTCCTCATCTCAGTCCTAAAGGAATTCCCTCTTATCCTTAAACTGTGCCCCTTGTTCTGGACCTCCCCAACATGTTTGCAGGGGCTGGTTAAAAATATTTTGTATATACCGTTGCCAGCTGATTGGCACAGAGCTTAAGAGTAGAGGGGGAAACATTATCAGGACCTGGAGATTTCCGGCTTTTTTGTCCTCTGAAAAGCCTATCCACCTCCTCTATTTTTATTGTTGATGATGGAGAAGTGATGTTGTGCAGCTCGGAGGGTGTGGGTGATTGGGTGTGATTGGTGATTGGAAGGGGGTGGGTGTAGAAGGGCCCATTCTTTGCAGAATGAGGTCAGGCTGTGAGCGGGTGTGAAGTGTTGGTTGAGGTGGGAAATGGTCCAGTCTTTTCATACTGGAGTCTTGCCTTAAGTAGGTGTGAAGAGATGAATGGGAAGGAGAGGGTGCAGGGTTCATTCTTTGTGGACTGGGATCTGGCTGTGTTGGTTGGGAAAAGGGGGGGAGGGGGTACCAGAGTTACGTTTCTGATTTTGAAACCTGCAGTAAAACTCATTCAGGTTGTTGGTCAGCTGACGATTGTCCAAAGAGCGGGGGGCTTTCCTTTTGTAGCTGGTAATTTCTTGCAAGCCCTTCCAAACTGAAGAAGAGTCACTAGCTGAGAACTTGTTCCTCAACTTCTCAAAGTACCTTTCCTCTTCTCAGCTTGTACTTGGCCCGCTCCTGTAGGCCTCCTCTTTAGACCGTCCGAGCTGTCTGAGTTCTGCAGTGAACCAGGGCTTGTTGTTGTTGAACTATGTCCAGGTCTTAGTTGGAATGGAACTGTCCTCGGAAAAGCTGACATATGATGATACAGTGTCCGTATACTCATCGAGGCTTGTGGTTGCTTCACTGAACACATTCCAGTCCGTGCAGTCAAAGCAGGATTGTAGGTTCTCAATGCCCTCGCATGTCCACCTTTTCGTTGTTCTGACCACAGGCTTAGCAGCTTTTAGCTTCTGCCTGGAGGTCGGAATAAAGTGAACTAGACAATGATCAGAGAGACCCAGACCCGCCCAGGGAACAGAGTGATATGCGTTCTTGATTGCCGTATAACAGTGATCGAGTGTTCTCTCCCCTCTGGTGGGGTAGGTAACATGAAGTCTGTATTTTGGAAGGTCACGGCTGAGGTTCACTTTGTTAAAGTCCCCCAAAACAATGACCATGGTGTCCGAGAAGCCACGCTCTACCCTCATTACTTGGTCAGCAAGTTGCATTTGCGCCTCATGTACGCAGGCTTGGGGGGGAATGTAAACCCCAGCGAGAATAAAGGAGTTAAATTCCCTCGGAGAGTAGAAGGGTTTGCAGTCATGAGTGTGAGAACATCTTTAAATGTTGCACTCTTTTAACGGCATTGATAACATTAAGACCACGGGGTCTTAAGCAGCTTACAAAATATAGGCTTCTTACATAGCTTTTCTCACAATTTAGATACCACTGTAGATAAAATACAGGAATAAAAGTTAAATATAGACATATGAAACTATAGATGCTGAAATCTTGAGCACAAAATACAAAATAATGGAGGAACTCACCAGGTCCCACATCATCTCTGGAGGACATGGATTGGTGACATTTCAAATCAGGATTCTTCTTCAGAATCTGAGGAATTTGAGGAAGGACGTCCTTGTGATTGAGGCAGTGCAACATAGGTTCACGAGATTGATCCCTGGGATGGCGGGACTGTCCTATGAGGAAAGATTGAGAAGACTAGGCTTGTATTCACTGGAGTTTAGATGAGGGGGATCTTATAGAAATATATACAATTATAAAAGGATTGGACATGCTAGATGTAGGAAAAATGTTCCCAATGTTGGGCAAGTCCAGAACAGTCTTAGACTAAAGGGATGGCCATTTAAGACTGAGGGGAGAAAAAACGTTTTCACCCAGAGAGTTGTGAATTTGTGGAATTCCCTGCCACAGAGGGCAGTGGAGGCCAAATCACTGGATGGATTTAAGAGAGTTAGATAGAGCTCTAGGGGCTAGTGGAATCAAGGGTAATGGGGAGAAGGCAGGCACGTGTTATTGATTGGGGGCGATCAGCCATGATCACAATGAATGGCGGTGCTGAGTCGAAGGGCCTAATAGCCTCCTCCTGCACCTATTTTCAATGTTTCTATGTTTCTATGAATCCAATTTCAATACTGGAGGCTTAACAAGTAAGGGGGTTTAACTGAGGGTGGGAATTAGCTTGGGGGACAGGGATATTATAGCCATAACGGATACATACTACATGGATAGGCAAAGTTTCAGGTCGGGACCCTTCTTCAGATTCTCACCTATCCATGTCCTCCAGATGCTGCCCGATCAAGCATTTTATGCGATTTAAGAGGTGGCACCGTCAGAGATACAGCCTCGCCTACAGTCTGTCTGTCTTTTCGCCTTTTTTGTTATTTTTTAGTGTGTTTTAAAAAGTATGTGTTAATGTTCTCTCATTTGTTTTATCTGAGGGGTGGGGGAGAGATCGGGGAAACCTTTTTTCAATCTCTTACTTTGGCGGAGGTGCGATTTTTTTCCAGATCGTATCTCCGATCGCTCTGCGGCCTAACATCATGGAGCCGGATGCCGTGTTCGAGACTGACCTTGAGCCCCACTGCAGGGCTGTGGACCTACCATCGGAGCCTGCCATTCCTTGCCTAGGATCAACGATCCAACTGCGGCCTGCGGATTTCAACATCGAGGAACTTGCAGTCTCGGGTAGAGACTGATGTCGGGAAGCTTCAAGCCACAGGAGGTCTGACCAGCCTCGACTCGGGAATCCAATCGCCTGGCGCGGGGAGCTGAGATCCCCGATGCGAGGGCATGATCGCCCCGATATGGAGGGCTCGACCGCCGGTTGCGGGAGCCAAGATCGCCCCGACAATGGAAGGTTCGAGTGCCTCGTCCGCGGGAGAATAAAGAAGGGAAGAAGATTGAACATTTTTTTGCCTTCCACCACAGTGAGGAATGTGGGGGAGTCGCTGTGGTGGGTATTCATGTTAAAAATGTATTTAGGTGTCTTGTTGCTCTTTATTGGTACGACTGTATGGCGATCTGAATTTCACTGTACCTTAATTGGTACATGTGACAATAAACTGACCTTGAAACCGTGAAACCTTGAATTAAATGTTTGTATCATTATTTACAAATTCCATCTATCTGTTTGTTCTTGTTTGTTGCGAGCAGCACAGCTCAGTTTGTGCTGAAGCACCACCAGAAGCTGGAAACATCTCAGTGTAAGATATGTCCTCCTTTGTTATGTCAGTTTCAGTCAATGAAAAACCTTCTGAATCCAACAAATACTCATCTACTTGAAATAGTAAGCATGCACTCTGGCATCATGTTCTTCCTTCTGCTCACTTACGTGGAACAGGCAGTCAAATTAATTTCTGGCTTCACCAAATGCAGATGTAATCTGACATTTCTGAGCATTAATAGCTCTGCCTTGATCTCTGTCTTGTAATGATATGTGTATATTTCTATATATTTCTATAGCAAAATAAGAAACATACAACTTTTGTGTCAATATCTCTGGTTTGTTTTTGCAGGCTGGGTGGTAAGGAGCTGTTCATCTATGATTGACTCCAATCCTTCTGAGTTATTGAGCCAATTTAACAGTCACAAAGTTTCTTACATTGCCCATCAGAAGAAACTGTGGAAGACCAGGTGTGGTGAAGACGATTCTCAACTTTAAGATGTAGAAGTATTCACGGGAATTCAATACAATTTCAATACACCAAGTAAAGAAAATGAACTGAGGATGTAAATTGGCTTGGGGGACAGGGATATTGTAGCCATAATGGAAACATGGCAGAAATAAGGGCAGGATTGGCAGCTCAAGATCCCAGGTAACAGAAGCTGCAGGTGCAACACAGGACCTCCACATAGGGAACAAGGTGGGGCAACTGACTAAAGTGTAGGGGGGATGGGGGGATGGGGGGGATGGGGGGGATGGGGGGGGGGTGGGGGGGGGAAGGAGAGCACTTTGGGGCCAATGCCCATAATTCTAGTAGTTTAAAAGTTCTTATGGAGAAGGATCGGACTGCCCCACAAGTTAAGGTCCTAAATTGGGGGCGGGACTGATATCCGGGGGATTGGGTAGGAATTTACAGATTAGGGAGTCTGTTTGCAGGCATGAAGACAACTGGCAAATGAGAGACTTGCAAAATTGAGTTAACGAGAGTACAGGGTATCCTGTTCCTGAGAGGGTGCAGGGCAAGGCTGGCAAGTTTAGGGATATCTGGTTGACAGGAGATGTAGAGGTTCTGGATATGAAATAAAGAAGGCGTATATCAGATTTAAGCGGTCAGGATCAAGACAATCCCTCCACGTGAGAAATATAAGAGTACATTTAAGACGGTAATCAGTAGGGTAAAAGGAGAGCATAAATCAAAGTATATCAAGTCAACAAGTTTTTATACTCTTAAAAATAAAGATAACAGTAGATGATTCAATACCATTTTAATAGCTACAATTACAGTGTTTACTTCAACATTTTGAGCCTGGCAAATGGTTTGTATGAATTACATATTTACAATGAGAACATGCTGTACCTGACTACCTCTGAATCTGAACACCCTGGCTGGGACAGTCATTCATATGCAGAGTCTAAGAGCTTCTGATGACAGGGAGCCCAGGCAAGCAAAATTAGACTTGTAAGGGCTGACTCTGAGTACTAAAATATCCCAATTATTGTTAGACAGGGCAAATATGCTAATGACCATATTTGATGTGCTGAGTAGTCCTTGATCTCTATCATGTTGATGCAAAATAACTCAACCAAAGGTGTCTGATGCCTGATTTTGATGTGGGCCAATTAACATACTCCATTGTGTTATGTTTGGCTAATGCATATGAGAATGTGTCATGTTCAGGTCAGTTTATGCCCACACTGTGGCACAGTAGTGCGAGATGAGATCCGTAGACAGCGCTGTTTCTGTGTGGGAATTGTGGGAACTGAACTGTTCTTCCATCTTGTTTAGGAAGGCTGCATGTTTTCAGTCTATAAAAGAGTCCCTTGACTGTTCTCCTTGTCTGGCAAGTTATCGCAAATGGAGAAGTTAACGGTCACTCACATCTCACGTAAATTATTCCAACATATAAAGCTGAACTTATTTTCAAAACTGATTACTGATTGTAGTTTACATTCGAACAGGTTTTGCTTCTAAAGACAGGACAATTATATGCCTTCTATAGATGCAAGTCCTGAAGGATGCCTATTTTCTAACAACCCCTAACACGGTAGAACTCACTCCCAATCAGTGAGCCACAGATATTTCTAATCTGTACTAATTTAACAGTTAATTCCATTGCATGTGCAACATCAAACTTTGCATTCAGTTTTACCTTACTGAAGAGTGTCCTTTGACAGTGTACATTGTAGATTCCAGAAAGAGTCAAATGTAGAAACATCTCTGTGTAGGAAGGAACTGGATAGAAACATAGAAAATAGGTGCAGGAGTAGGCCATTCGGCCCTTCGAGCCTGCACCACCATTCAATATGATCATGGCTGATCATCCAACTCAGTATCCTGTACCAGCCTTCTCTCCATACCCCCTGATCCCTTTAGCCACAAGGGCCACATCTAACTCTTAAATATAGCCAATGAATTGGCCTCAACTACCTTCTGTGGCAGAGAATTCCAGAGATTCACAACTCTCCAGAGAATTCCAGAGATTCACCACTCTCCGTGTGAAAAATGTTTTTCTCATCTCGGTCCTAAAAGATATCCCCCTTATCCTTAAACTGTGACCCCTTGTCCTGGACTTTGCCAACATCGGGAACAATTTTCCTGCATCTAGCCTATCCAACCCTTTAAGAATTTTGTAAGTTTCTATCACATCTCCCCTCAATCTTCTAAATTCCAGTGAGTACAAGCCGTGTCTATCCAGTCTTTCTTCATATGAAAGACCTGACATCCCAGGAATCAGTCTTGTGAACCTTCTCTGTACTCCCTCTATGGCAAGAATGTCTTTCCTCAGATTAGGAGACCAAAACTCTACGCAATACGCCAGGTGTGGCCTCACCAAGAACCTGTACAACTGCAGTAGAACATCCCTGCTCCCATACTCAAATCCTTTTGCTATGAATGCTAACATACCATTCGCTTTCTTCACTACCTGCTGCACCTGCATGCCTACTTTCAATGACTGGTGTACCATGACACCCAGGTCTCATTGCATCTCCCCTTTTCCTAATCTGCCACCATTCAGATAATAGTCTACTTTCCTGTTTTTGCCACCAAAGTGGATAACCTCACATTTATCCACATTATACTGCATCTGCCATGCATTTGCCCACTCACCCAGCCTATCCAAGTCACCTTGCAGCCTCCTAGCATCCTCCTCACAGCTAACACTGGCCCCCAGCTTCGTGTCATCAGCAAACTTGGAGATGTTGCATTCAACTCCCTCGTCCAAATCAATAATATATATTGTAAATAGCTGGGGTCCCAGCACTGAGCCTTGCGGTACCCCACAAGTCACTGCCTCCATTCTGAAAAGGACCCGTTTACTCCTACTCTTTGCTTCCTGTTTGCCTGCCCACATCAATCCACATCAATACTGAACCGTCAATACCGTGTGCTTTGAATACTAATCTCTTATGCGGGACCTTGTCAATAGTCTTCTGAAAGTCCAGATATAACACATCCACTGGTTCTCCCTTATCCACTCTACTAGTTACATCCTCGAAAAATTCTATAAGATTTGTCAGACATGATTTACCTTTCGTAAATCCATGCTGACTTTGTCCAATGAGTTCACCACTTTCCAAATGTGTTGCTATCCCATCTTTAATAACTGACTCTAGCAGTTTCCCCACTACCAATGTTAGACTAACTGATCTGTAATTCCCCGCTTTCTCTCTCCCTCCCTTTTATAAAAAGTGGGGTTACATTAGCTACCCTCCAATCCTCAGGATCTACTCCAGAATCGAAAGAGTTTTGAAAAATTATCACTGTCATCCACTATTTCTGGGGCTACTTCCTTAAGTACTCTGGGATGCAGCTTATCTGGCCCTGGGATGTATCAGCCTTTAATCCATTCAATTTACCTAACACCACTTCCCGGCTAACCTGGATTTCACTATGTTCCTCCATCTCATATGACCCGCGATCCCCTGCTATTTCCGGCAGATTATTTATGGCTTCCTTAGCGAAGACAGAACCAAAGTAGTTATTCAATTGGTCTGCCATGTCCTTGTTCCCCATGATCAATTCACCTATCTATAAAAACTTCTGCAGTCAATTTTTATGTTCCCTGCCAGTTTTCTTTCATAATCTATTTTCCCTTTCCCAATTAAGCCCTTTGTCCTCCTCTGCTGGACTCGGAATTTCTCCCAGTCCTCTGGTAGGCTGTTTTTTTCTGGCTAATTTGTATGCTTCATCTTTTGTTTTGATAGTATCCCTGATTTCCCTTGTTATCCATGGATGCACTACCTTCGCTGATTTATTCTTTTGCCAAACTGGGATGAACAATTGTTGTAGTTCATCCATGCAGTCTTTAAATGCCTTCCATTGCATATCCACCGTCAACCCTTTAAGAATCGATTGCCAGTCTATCTTGGTCAATTCACATCTCATACCATCAAAGTTACCTTTCTTTAAGTTCAGGACCCGTGTTTCTGAATTAACAATGTCACTCTCCATGCTAATGAAGAAATCAGCATATTATGGTCACTCTTGGCCATGTGTAGGAAGGAACTGCAGATGCTGATTTAAACCGAATATAGACACAAAATGCTGGAGTAACTCAGCGGGACAGGCAGTATCTCTGGAGAGAAGGAATGGGTGATGTTTCAGGTCAAGACCCTTCTTCAGACTAGCTGACACACAATGCTGGAGTAACAGTCTGGAGTAAATCCCTAGTCTGAAGGTCTCGACCCAAATTGGTACCCATTCCTTCTCTCCAGAGATGCTGCCTGTCCTGCTTTGTTACTCAAGCATTTTGTGTTTATCCTCTAAATTTATAGTGTTTAAATATCTATCCCAGATGGGGATAAAATCGACAGCAGTTTCATCTAGAGGCTGATGTTAATGGGATAAAGGGACATGGCATGTAGTATTCAATTAATTTAACCACCTCTTCAAATGAGTTGGAGGCACAAGTAACTACAGATGCTGGAATCTTGAGCAAAACACAAAGTGTTGGTGGAATTCAATGGGTCAAGCACCATCTCTGGAGGGACAGGCAATGTATCAGGTAGGGACACTTTTTCAGACTGAGTCAGGGGTTTGAAAGCTGGATAAAAGAGATGTGGTGGGACAAAGTCTGGCAAGTGATATTTGGATACAGATGAGGGGGGTTTAATTGACAGATGTGGAGTAAGTGACAAAGCCTAGAGTTGAAAAGGAGACAAAATAGCATCAGATAATGAGAGAAGAGGAGTGAAATGTGAAACCAGTTGAAGGGATTATAGGTGGAAGAGCCAGGGGGTGGGGAGACATTGGCGATAAACATAAAATGAGGGACTTGGGGGTGGGAGATGAAGGTATGAAGGAGGGTAAAGTCAATGGGAGGAGGTGGAGGGTGAGAGAAATTGGTGCACACCATGGTGGAGGGTGGGCACAGGAAAGAGAGGAAAGGGGGATCAAATTGAACTTGGTTAATTCAATGTTCATACTATTGGGTTGTAAGCTACCTAAGCAGAATATGAGGTGCTGTTCCTCCAATTATCTTTTTCATTTTGCTTAACTCAGCAAGAATTGTCAACAACTGGAATCTTGTAACATCCTTAGAGGAGAACAAAATGACTATCACCCCCTTTGTAATGTCATCTGCAGTGAAAGAGTATTTCATCTCTGCAGATGCCACCCTGACTTGATTAGATGATTGACAGAGTCAAAAATACAAGCTGAGACCTCTTGACTTTACTATTGCAACACAAAACAGATACTTGCACGAGAAACTTAAATCAGTGAAATTCAGGAGGGCCTCAGTAAGCCACAGTGTTCACAGGTCCAGAGAGAGATGCCCACAATTTTATGAAAGACAAACAATTCATATCTCTGACAAGGTTTCTCTTGCCCTTCATTCCTTGTTATTACCAATTATTGTAATGGCACCACTGAATTCATTGAAAATGAAAGCAGCACTCAAATTTCAACATTCAAACGTTTGCCACTGTGTATAAGAAGCCATTTTATTTGATGGCGTCATTCACTAGAAGGCTGACAGCAGTGGGATCTCCACCCAAGTGCATTGAGAGCATGACATTATTACAAATTCAAACCAGAGAATGGACAATTACAGCAAGGTTCTCCAGCAAGATGATGGCTGCAGAAAATCCTGTACGTGTGAGCAGTTCTTCCTGCGTTTTTTTCCCCCTTACTCTCTTCATGACCAACTTTGCTTCTGTTTCTGCCGCAAGCAAACAATGTTTGGTGGGGGTGAAGGAGGAAGAAATTTACTTCCCATCCATGCATATTGTTATTGCTTCTCAGATCCTCATGTGTAAGTTGGCACAAGGGACATCTAGCACTAATGATCCTAAGGCCCCTTGATCAATAGGGAGGCCAGTGTACAGACCTTTCATTTTAGAGATACAGCATGGAAACAGGCCCTGCAGCACACCTAGTCCACACCCACCACAATTACCCATTCACATTAGTTTTACGTTATCCCACTTTCTCGTCCACTCTCTACACTCTAGGAGCAATTTATGGGGGCCAATTCATGTACAAACCTACATGTCTTTTTGAAGCGGGAGAAAATCAGAGCACCCCTGAAGGAAACCCACATGGTCACAGGGAGAACGTGCAAACTCCTCGAGACAACAGCCGAGGTCAGGATTGAATCGCGGTCTCTGGCATTGAGACAGCGGCTTGACTAGCTGTACCACTGTGCTGCTGCCTCCTCCTCCTTCTTGTGGTCCTCACTTACCTTGCTTTCAAGGTTTCAATTCCTTTTTTGAAACTATATTTGTCTGACTACTTCCTCTGGTTGTGAATGGCAATCCCTCTGCATAACCATTGGGACTCTGCAGCCAAGCCTCCCTTGGCAGTGTGAACCAACCAAATGTTTCAATTGACAATTGGCTATAGACAATAGAAAATAGGTGCAGGAGTAGGCCATACGGCCCATCGAGCCAGCACCGCCATTCAATGTGATCATGGCTGATCATCCACAATCAGTACCCTGTTCCTGCCTTCCTCCCATATCCCCTGACTCCGCTATCTTTAAGAGCTCTATCTAACTCTCTCTTGAAAGCATCCAGAGAACTTGTCTCCATCGCCTTCTGAGGTAGATAATTCCACAGACTCACAACTCTGTGTGTGAAAAAGGGTTTCCTCAACCCGTTCTAAATGGCTTACCCCATATTCTTAAACTGTGGCCCCTAGTTCTGGTGGTAATACCATGGATGGCAGAAATATGGTTACAAATCCTATCCCAGTGGAACACCATCAGAACATTCCAGTCTGGGTAAGAATACAGGACTGGTTTCAAGGACTTCTTATCCAAAGAAATAGTAAGATTAAATGAGAACTTACCAGTTTGAAGTTTATTTTATGAGGAGTTGCGATGAACAATTACGTGAAGAAGGCCATCAGCCCGCATGCGCGTCAATCTTCAAAGCAGAGGTGTGAAATCACAGATAACAGTAGTTGAGCTGAACATAGTAAGATTGGAGAGAACTAGAAACTACCTGATCTGAGAAGCAATAACAATATGCATGGATGGGAAGTAAATTTCAGATGAACTTTATAATATGAGGGTTGGGAGCGGTGGGCACGTAATCGCTCATCGTAACACCTCATAAAATAAAGATCAAACTTCAAACTGGTAAGTTCTCGTTTAATCTTACTATTTTACTTCGGAGTCACGTGAGTGTCTGCGTGAAGATTTCAAAGCTCTGTGATTTCATGGCGTGGATACGAGTCCAAGCGTCACACACTGCATCAATTGACCATGGATGAGTGAAAGAGATTAATGCATTTATCAAATCGATTATCAAAGATGTAATAGCGGCGCATTTGGGTAGCAGTAATAGTATCGGTCCAAGTCAGCATGGATTTACGAAGGGGAAATCCTGCTTGACAAATCTTCTGGAATCTTTTGGGGATGTAACTAGGAAAATGGACAAGGGAAAGCCAGTGGATGTAGTGTACCTGGACTTTCAGAAAGCCTTTGATAAGGTCCCACACAGGAGATAGTGGGCAATATTAGAATACACGGTATTGTGGATAGGGTATTGAAATGGATAGAAAATTGGTTGGCAGACAAGAAACAAAGAGTAGGGATTAACGGGTCCCTTTCAGAATGGCAGGCAGTGACTAGTGGGGTGTCGCAAGGCTCGGTGCTGTGACCGCAGCCATTTACAATATACATTAATGATTTAGATGAAGGATTTAAAAGTAACGTTAGCAAATTTGCAGATGACACAAAGCTGGATGGCAGGTGAAATATGAAGAGGATGCTATGAGGATGCAGGGTTATTTGGACATGTTGGGTGTGGGCAGATGCATGGCAGATGCAGTAGAATATGGATAAATGTGAAGTTATCCACTTTGGTGGCAAGAACGAGGGCAGATTATTATCTGAATGGTGTCAGGTTAGGATAAGGGGAAGTACAACAAGACCTGGATGTCCTTGTCACTTTATCAGTCACTGAAAGTAAGCATGCAGGTACAATAGCCAGTGAAGAAAGCTGCCTATTGTAACTGCATGTTGAAAGCATGCTGGCCATAACGAGAGGAGTTGAGTATAGGAGCAAAGAGGTCCTTCTGCAAGTTGTACAGGGCCCTGGTGAGACCACACCTGGAGCATTGTGTGCAGTTTTGGTCTCCTAATTTGAGGATGGACATTCTTGCTATTGAGGGAGTGCAGCGTAGGTTCACGAGGTTAATTCCCAGGATGGCGGGACTGTCATGTGATGAAAGATTGGAACTACTTGGCTTGTATTCACTGTAATTTAGGTGAATGAGAGGGGATCTTATTAAAAATTATTAAGGGAATTATCATGCTAGGTCCAGGAAACATGTTCCCGATGTTGGGGGAGTCCCGAACCAGGGGCCATAGTTTAAGAATAAGGGGTAAGCCATTTAGAACTGAGATGAGGAAAAACGTTTTGCACACAGAGAGTTGTGAATTTGTGGAATTTTCTGCCTCAGAAGGCAGTGGAGGCCGATTCACTGGATGCATTCAAAAGAGAGTTAGATAGAGCTCTTAGGGCTGGTGGAATCAAGGGATATGGGGAGGTCAGGAATGGGGTACTGATTGTGGATGATCAGCCATGATCACATTGAATGGCGGTGCTGGCTCGAAGGGCTGAATGGCCTACTCCTGCACCTGTTATCTATGTATCTATGTATAAGATGTATGGAGAAGATGAGCACATGGGGAGATAATTGAGAAATTATAAACACACAGGCTATGAAACTAAGGAAGCTTGGGCATATGAGAGTTCTGATCAATAGTTTTCTACAAGAAATATTAACTAATTTCCTCTTTCCACAGATGCCACCTTACCTGCTCCTTATTGCTAGCATTTCCTGGTTTTGTTTAAGCTTCATGCTATGTTTGGTCTGGTGAACAAGGGGAAAGACATTGAAGCATCTTGATCAGGGAAGCCTTTGTGGTGGGAGATTGCAACCTTCCAGTGGTCCGCCCTGTTTTGACGAATGCAATCAACCTGGCGTGCACAATCAAATAAGATCAAATAGAACAAGTTGTCCTACAACTTTAGGCTGTGCACGCTATACGCATGAAGAAGAAGACGAACACGAAGAGAAGCCCTTGAAATCCTTTTGTTTGTTAAAGGGAATCGGGATGGTGGGTACAGGATTCCAGGGTATCAGGATATAGGTAATGCTTGTCTCTTTTTTTTGTGGTAAGGATGAAGAAAGGAAGAAAAGAAGAAATGGAAGAAAAAACAGACAGACGAATGACATACTCTCAAACCCCATCCCATGCAGTTAGTAAAGGACATTTGAAATGTTTTCACTGTCATAATGTGGGGAAATAATGAAAAATTGTTCCACATTACTACAGTAAAATACCACAGTATTAAACATTTTTCTTTTGTACCCGCACCGTCTGACAACTGACCACTATGTTGGCAGCCTGATAATTCAGGCTAACCAATGGTGGTTCAGATGCTGGAAAGATGCGTTTCTGAGGCCCCAGACTAGAGTGTTTCACATAAAATAGAAAAAACTGCATTAAAAAATAGAAATGTTTGGCATCTTTGACCAGTCATTTCCAGGTCTAGGCCCAAAAAGAATTAAGCAAGCCCTTTAAATCATAGCTCTCGACTTTAAGAGCTGTAATTGCAGTTATTTCCTGGCCTGCCGTTGCAAGTGAGCTTCCACGGTGAACCAATCAGTGCTGGGAATTAACAATGTATAATTCATGAAGTTAACCTTGTCTCAGCGCCAGCAATGTAAACCTTACTGCTCTGTGTCTCTCGGCTTCTGTCTCTCCTTGTCATTACCTTGAACCTCGTCCTTCTGAAATGTAAAAGCAGAATTAAGAGTCACTGTGGGAACCAGGATTATTGCTGTGTGTACCAATATATGGACTGGTTCTGTGTCTTTCCCATCATAATACCAATGTAAATTCATTGATTATTTTGTGATCCTGGTGACCTCGAGGATCAATTCCGTGGGACATAATTTCTTTAACGGTTGAGACCAGATGCAGAACAATCCATATAACTAGTCTATAGAGTAAACCTAAAGATAATAGTTTGCTGATGCCTAGCTTTGGAATCAGAAGATTACCCAGAGTATGTTAGAGAGGGAAAGAGTTGCCGTTCTGAGCATGGTGTAACGATTTGAGGAACACAATGGACAAATCTTGTCCCACCAACCTATAAGGGACAGAGTAAAAATTGGCCCAAATACATAAAGCAAACCAGCCCAAGTTTGGACTACAGGCATTATACCAAATTACTTCCATATGCTTAATTTATGTGTGTTCTTTGAGCACATATATTGTTTCACAAAAAAAACTGTAAACAGTTGAACATTATTTTAGTTACATGCAACTAATGTAGTAATTTTATAATATCTTGGCTCAGCTGTAATAGTAAATGTTTAGAGTAGACACAAAATATTGGAGTAACTCAGCAGGACATACAGAATCTCTGGAGAGAAGGAATGTGTGACGTTTCGGGTCAAGACCCTTCATCAGCCTGAGAGTCAGGGGGGAGGGAAACGATTCCCATTCCCATTCTGACCCCTCTATCCTGGGCCTCCTCCACTGTCTTGACACCAAAACGTCACCGATTCCTTCTCTCCACAGATGCTGTCTGTCCCGCTGAGTTACTCCAGCATTTTGTGTCTACCTTCGATTTAAACCAGTATCTGCAGTTCTTTCCTACACATGGTAAATGTTCATGTATTTTATGAATATTGTTCCTGAACAATACATGTGACATACCTCTTTTACTCTTTACTACATTACCCCTTTTGTGTCGGAAGGAACTGGTTTACATCGAAGATAGACACCAAAAGCTGGAGTAACTCAGCGGGTCCGGCAGCATCTCTGGAGAAAAGGAGAAGGTGACGTTTCAAGTCGAGACCTTTCTTCAGTCTGAGAGTCAGGGGAGAGGGAAATTAGAGATATAGAATCCCATTCCCCTCTATCTCAGACCCCTCTATCCTGGGCCTCCTCCATTGTCAGAGTGTGGCCAAATGCAAATTGGAGGAACAGCCCCCTACACTTCGTATGGGGTGCTTACAACCCAAGGGTATGAATACTGATCTGCCAAACTTAAAGCAATCTTTGCATCCCCTCTCATTACCCCTTTTGTTTATTTCTGGAAATGTTTTCCCTTCCTGCTCTAGCTTAATTTCCTCAATAACAACATTTACCTTTTGCTGCCCATATAGAAAGACTGGATAGACATGGCTTGTACTCGCTGGAATTTAGAAGATTGAGGGGGGATCTCATAGGGACTTACAAAATTCTTAAGGGGTTGGACAGGCTAGATGCAGGAAGATTGTTCCCGATGTTGGGGAAGTCCAGGACAAGTGGTCACAGTTTAAGGATAAGGGGGAAGTCTTTTAGGACAGAGATGAGAAAATCATTTTTCACACAGAGAGTGGTGAATCTGTGGAATTCTCTGCCACAGAAGGTAGTTGAGGCCAGTTTATTGGCTATATTTAAGAGGGAGTTAGATGTGGCCCTTGTGGCTAAAGGGATCAGGGGGTATGGAGAGAAGGCAGGTACAGGATACTGAGTTGGATGATCAGCCATGTTCATATTGAATGGCTGTGCAGGCTCGAAGGGCCGAATGGCCTACTCCTGCACCTATTTTCTATGTTTCTATGTGTTTCAGAACTTCTCTGCAGCAGATATTCTCCCTTCCCGAAGCATCATCAGCAAAGGGTCTGCCTTTTGGGACAGGAATGGGTTCACTAAAACTAGGTGAATGAAGTTGGAACTAATTGGTTACTCATTCAGCAGCATCGGTCTCCAGAGTCTTTTGCATTTTGCCCCGATTTTCTCAACTTCCTTTTTTTACTTTTTGAGTGTTTTTTTGTCAGTCTAAATTTTGTAGCATTATGTTCAGGGTCAATATACCATCCTTGTTTACTCAATTTATCCTTATTCAGTTATCCCTGTCAATTAATGTGGTTCTTCAACAGAAATCACTGATGGTCTTATTGAAATAAATAGATTCCACATGAGTAAAACAATCCAATGATGACATAACTACTGCTTGTAAATCAGAACAAATAATAATAAATAAACACAAGAAGGAAAAAGGAGACACAAGGAACTGAAGATATTGGAATATTCAGCAAAATCCAAATTGCCAGAGTAACTTAAGCCAGCATCAATGGACGGCATGAATAGATGACGTTTCAGGTGGGTTCAGGGCAGCAGACACCATGATAATGATTACATTTGCTAATGCAATTGGTGTTACTTCCTGCACCCATACACTACTCACTGACTTCATCCATTTCACCACTAACTTCCAACCGGCACTCAAATATACCTGGACCATTTCCGACATTTCCCTACCATTTTTAGACCTCACTATCTCCATCGCAGGGGATAGACTACTGACCGACATTTGCTATAAACCCACTGACTCCCATGGCTATCTGGACCACACTTCTTCCCACCCTGCTTCCTGTAAGGACTCCATCGCCTACTCACAATTCCTCCGTCTACGCCGCATCTGCACCCAGGATGAGGTGTTCCACACCAGGGCATCGGAGATGTCCTCATTCTTCAGGGAACAGGGGTTCCCCTCTTCTACTATAGATGAGGCTCTCACCAGAGTCTCTTCTATACCCTGTAACTCTGCTCTCACTCCCCATCCCCCCCACTCATAACAAGGGCAGAGTCCCCCTTTTCCTCACCTTCCACCCTACCAGCCGTCACATACAACAAATAATCCTCCGACATTTACGCCACCTCCAATGGGATCCCACCACTGGCCACATCTTCCCATCACCTCGCCTGTCTGCTTTCCGCAGAGACCGTTCCCTCCGTAACTCCCTGGTCAATTTGTCCCTTCCCACCCAAACCAACCCCTCTCCTGGCACTTTTCCTTGCAACCGCAGGAAATGCTACACTTGTCGCTTTACCTCCCCCCTTGACTCCATTCAAGGACAAGCAGTCTTTCCAGGTGCGGCAGAGGTTCACCTGCACCTCCTCCAACCTCATCTATTGCATCTGCTGCTCTAGGTGTCAGCTGCTCTACATCGGCGAGACCAAGCGTAGGCTTGGCGATCGCTTCGCCCAACACCTCCGCTCGCAATAACCAACTTGATCTCCTGGTGGCTCAGCACTTC
Source organism: Okamejei kenojei (assembly GCA_035221665.1). Lineage (NCBI taxonomy): Eukaryota > Metazoa > Chordata > Chondrichthyes > Rajiformes > Rajidae > Okamejei > Okamejei kenojei. The sequence goes on along the minus strand of CM069133.1, from coordinate 111,896,133 downwards.
AACTCCCCCTCCTATTCCGAATCCGACCTTTCTGTCCTGTGCCTCCTCCATGGCCAAAGTGAGGCCCACCGTAAATTGGAGCAGCACCGCATATTTCGCTTGGGTAGTTTACACCCCAGCTGTATGAACATTGACTTCTCTAATTGCAGGTAGTCCTGGCTTTCTCCTCCCCTTCCCAGCTCTCCCTCAGCCCACTGTCTCCATCTCTTCCTTTCTTCAAGATGCTGGAGGAGGTAGATGATTATCGCAATGTTTAAGAAACATTTAGACAGGTTCATGGATAGGATGGGTTTGGAGGAATATGGGCCAAGTACAGGCAGGTGGTACTAGTGTAGATGGGACAAGTTGGTCAGTGTGGGCGAGTTGGGCTGGAGGACATGTTTCCATGCTGAATAAATACAGGTAAATAAATGTCTTCATGCCACAGATACAAAATACAGTAATATGAAGACTATCCTGGTGTAAATAAAAACTAAATTGAAAGCTCTTGTAAGAAAAATATTTAGTTATTTCAGAGTAAAACACAAATACATTGTTATGGTAAAATTGCTGACTTTTGATGGTTGAGAACAACCTGGTGGCTTTGAGACGGATTGTTGTGGGATGGAGTCTAAGAAAGATGAAGTCCTGCTGGACTGGACCTTGATACTTACAAACACCCTCAACCTGATAAATGCAAGTATTCCCAGTCCAATACTGAAATAGGTAATATGGCTTAGTAGCTGTTTCAACATTAATAACTACTGTTTTAATATCAATGTTCATTAATTGTGTATGGGCAAATAAAATGATGGCTCATAATCACCTGCTGCTACTGCCACCTACTTAAACTGCTGCTGGCCTCGAAATTACCTCGCTGTCGCTTTGTACAATGTCGACACCTACCATAATTTGCATAACCACAAGGCACAGATGAACAAAGGGGACTATGAAGACATAGAAACATAGAAAATAGGTGCAGGAGTAGGCCATTTGACCCTTTGAGCCTGCACCGCCATTCAATAGAAACATGGAAACATAGAAAATAGGTGCAGGAGGAGGCCATTTGGCCCTTCGAGCCAGCACCGCCATTCATTGTGATCATGGCTGATCGTCCGCTATCAATAACCCGTGCCTCCCTTCTCCCCATATCCCTTGACATCACTAGCCCCTAGAGCTCTTTCCAACTCTCTCTTAAATCCATCCAGTGATTTTGCCTCCACTGCCCTCTGTGGCAGGGAATTCCATAAATTCATAACTCTCTGGGTCAAAAAGTTTTTTCTCAGCTCAGTCTTAAATGACCTCCCCTTTATTCTAAGACTGTGGTCCCTGGTTCTGTACACACCCAACATTGGAAACATTTTTCCTGCATCTAGCTTGTCCAGTCCTTTTATAATGTTACATGTTTCTATAAGATATCCCCTCATTCTTCTAAACTCTAGTGAATACAAGCCTAGTCTTTTCAATCTTTCCTCATATGACAGTCCCGCCATCCCAGGGATCAATCTCGTGAACCTAAGGCTTTCTGAAAGTCTCGATACACTACATCACTGGCACCCCTTCATCCATTTTACTTGTCACATCCTCAAAAAATTCCAGAAGATTAGTCAAGCATGATTTCCCTTTCATAAATCCATGTTGACTTGGACTACTCCTTTTACTGCTATCCAAATGCTCCATTATTACCTCTTTAATAATTGACTCCAGCATCTTTCCCACCACCGAAGTCAGGCTAACTGGTCTGTAATTCCCCGTTTTCTCTCTCGTTCCTTTCTTGAAAAGTAGAATAACATTAGATATCCTCCAATCCGCAGGAACTGATCCTGAATCTATTGAACATTGGAAAATGATCAGCAATGCGTCCACTATTTCTAGAGCCATCTGCCTGAGGACCCTGGGATGCAGACCATCAGGCCCAGGGGATTTATCATCCTTCAGTCCCATTAGCCTAACCAATACTATTTCTCGCCTAATGAAAATTTATTTTAGTTCCCTTAGATCTTCTGTCCTGCAGTACATCTGGGAGATTGTTTGTGTTCTCCTTAGTGAAGACGGATCCGAAGTACCTATTCAAGTCTTCTGCCATTTCCTTGTAGCCCATAATTATTTCACCCATGTCTGCCTTCAAGGGACACACATTTGACTTTGCTATGATCATGGCTGATCATCCAACTCAGTATCCCGTACCTGCCTTCTCTCCATACCCCCTTATCCCTTTAGCCACAAGGGCTACATCTAACTCCCTCTTAAATATAGACAATGAACAGGCTTCAACTACCTTCTGTGGCAGAGAATTCCACAGATTCACCACTGTCTGTGTGAAAAATGATTTTCTCATCTCGGTCCTAAAAGACTTCCCCCTTATCCTTAAACTGTGACCCCTTGTTCTGGACTTCCACAACATCGGGAACAATCTTCCTGCATCTAGCCTGTCCAACCCCTTAAGAATTTTGTAAGTCTCTATAAGATCCCCCCTCAATCTTCTAAATTCTAGCGAGTACAAGCCGAGTCTATCCAGTCTTTCTTCATATGAAAGTCCTGCCATCCAAGGAATCAGTCTCGTGAACCTTCTCTGTACTCCCTCTATGGCAAGAATGTCTTTCCTCAGATTAGGAGACCAAAACTCTACGCAATACGCCAGGTGTGGCCTCACCAAGAACCTGTACAACTGCAGTAGAACATCCCTGCTCCTATACTCAAATCCTTTTGCTATGAATGCTAACATACCATTCGCTTTCTTCACTACCTGCTGCACCTGCATGCCTACTTTCAATGACTGGTGTACCATGACACCCAGGTCTTGTTGCATCTCCCCTTTTCCTAATCGGCCACCATTCAGATAATAGTTTACTTTCCTGTTTTTGCCACCAAAGTAGATAACCTCACATTTATCCACATTATACTGCATCTGCCATGCATTTGCCCATTCACCCAACCTATCCAAGTCACCTTGCAGCCTCCTAGCATCCTCCTCACAGCTAACACTGCCCCCCAGCTTCGTGTCATCCGCAAACATGGAGATGTTGCATTCAATTCCCTCATCCAGATCATTAATATATATTGTAAATAGCTGGGGTCCCAGCACTGAGCCTTGCGGCACCCCACTAGTCACTGCCTGCCATTCCGAAAAGGACCCGTTTACTCCTCCACTTTGCTTCCTGTCTGCCAGCCTGTTCTCTATCCACATCAATAGTGAATGCCCAAAACCAAGTGCTTTAAGTTTGTATACTAATCTCTTATGTGGGACCTTGTCGAAAGCCTTCTGAAAGTCCAGATATATCACATCCACTGGTTCTCCCTTATCCACTCTACTAGTTACATCCTCGAAAATTCTATAAGATTCGTCAGACATGATTTACCTTTCATAAATCCATGCTGACTTTGTCCAATGATTTCACCGCTTTCCAAATGTGCTGCTATCCCATCTTTAATAACTGACTCTCTTTTTAAAAAGTGGGGTTACATTAGCTACCCTCCAATCCTCAGGAACTACTCCAGAATGTAAAGAGTTTTGAAAAATTATCACTAATGCATCCACTATTTCTGGGGCTACTTCCTTAAGTACTCTGAGATGCAGCCTATCTGGCCCTGGGGATTTATTGGCCTTTATTCCATTCAATTTATCTAACACCACTTCCCGGCTAACCTGGATTTCACTCAGTTCCTCCATCTCATTTGACCCCCGGTCCCCTGCTATTTCCGGCAGATTATTTATGTCTTCCTTAGTGAAGACAGAACCAAAGTAGTTATTCAATTGGTCTGTCATGTCCTTGTTCCCCATGATCAAATCACCAGTTTCTGACTGCAAGGGACCTACATTTGTTTTAACTAACCTTTTTCTCTTCACATATCTATAAAATGTTGGACTTGGAATTTCTCCCAGTCCTCTGGTAGGCTTCTTTTTCTGGCTAATTTGTATTGCTTCATCTTTTGTTTTCATACTATCCCTGATTTATTTTGTTATCCACGTATGCACTGCCTTTCCTGATTTATTTTATTGCCAATCTGGGATGAACAATTGTTGTAGTTCATCCATGCAGTCTTTAAATGCCTTCCATTGCATATCCACCGTCAATCCTTTAAGAATCACTTGCCAGTCTATCTTGGCCAATTCATGTCTCATAGCCTCAAAGTTACCTTTCTTTAAGTTCAGAACCCTTGTTTCTGAATTAACAATGTCACTCTCCATCCTAATGAAGAACTCAACCATATTATGGTCACTCTTGCCGAAGGGGCCACGCACAACAAGACTGCTAACTAACCCTCCCTCATTACTCAATATCCAGTCTAGAATAGCCTGCTCTCTTGTTGGTTCCTCTATATGTTGGTTTATCCCGCATACATTCCTAGAAATCCTCTTCCTCAGTACCCCTGCCAATTTGATTCACCCAATCTATATGTAGATTGAAGTCACCCATTATAACTGTTTTACCTTTGTTGCACACATTTCTAATTTCCTGTTTGATGCCATCCCCAACTCCACTACTAATGTTTGGTACACAACTCCCACTAGCGTGTTCTGCCCCTTAGTGTTTCGCAGCTCTACCCATATCGATTCCACATCCTCCAAGCTAATGTTCTTCCTTTCTATTGCGTTAATCTCCTCTCTAACCAGCAACCAGCTAACCAGCAAAGACATGAGAGAGGAGCTGGCCAAGGTCGACTGGAAAAGGATCCTAGCATGAATGATGGTGGAACAGCAATGGCAAGGATTTCTGGACATAATCCAGAAGATGCAGGATCATTTCATTCCAAAGAGGAAGAAATATTCTAAGGGTAGTAAGAGGCAACCGTGGCTGACAAGGGAAGTTAGGGATGGAATAAAACTAAAAGAAAAGGTGTACAACATAGCAAAGAGTAGCGGGATGAAGACGATTAGGAACTTTCAAAGGACAACAGAAGATAACGAAAAGGGCAATACGGGAGGAAAAGATGAAGTACGAGGGTAAGGTAGACACAAAATGCTGGAGTAACTCAGCGGCTGAGGCAGCATCTCTGGAGAGAAGGAATGGCCGTTGTTTCAGGTCGAGACCCTCCTTCAGCCTCGACCCGAAACTTCACACTTTCCTTCTGTCTAGAGATGCTGCCTCACTCGCTGAGTTACTCCAGCATTTTGTGTCTACCTTCAATTTAAACAAGTATCTGCAGTTCTTTCCTACACAAGTATGAGGGTAAGCTGGCCAAGAATATAAAGAAGGATAATAAAAGCTTCTTTGGGTATGTTAAGAGAAAAAGATTAGTAAAGACAAATGTGCGTCCCTTGAAGGCAGAAACATGTGAAATTATTATGGGGAACAAGGAAATGGCAGAAGAGTTGAACGGGTACTTTGGTTCTGTCTTGATTAAGGAAGACACAAACATCTCCCATATGTACTAGAGGACAGAGGATCTAGGGAGACGGAGAAACTGAAAGAAATTTGCATTAGGCAAAAGGTAGTATTGGGTAGACCGATGGGACAGAAGACTGATAAATGCCTAGGGCCTGATGGTCTGCATCCCAGGGTACTCAAGGAGGTGGCTCTAGAAATCTTGGATGCATTGGTGATCATTCTCCAATGTTCTATAGATTCAGGATCAGTTCCTATAGATTGGAGGGTAGCTAATGTTATCCCACTTTTCAAGAAAGGAGCAAGGGAGAAAAAGTGGAATTATAGACCAGTTAGCCTGACATCGGTGGTAGGAAAGATGCTGGAGTCAATTATTAAGAAGTAATAATGGCGCATTTGGATAGCAGTAAAAGGATTGGTCCAAGTCAGCATGGATTTATGAAGGGGAAATCCTGCTTGACTAAACTTCTGGAATTTTCTGAGGATGTGACAAGTAAAATGGATGAAGGAGAGCCAGCAGATGTAGTGTATCTGGACCTTCAGAAAGCCTTTGATAAGGTCCCACACAGGAGATTAATGGGCAAAATTAGAGCCCAAGGTATTGGGGGTAGGGTATTGACATGGATAGACAATTGGTTGGCAGACAGGAAACAAAGTGTAGAAATAAATGGGTCCCTGTCGGAATAGCAGGCAGTGGCGAGTGGAGTGCCGCAAGGCTCGGTGCTGAGGCCGCAACTATTTACAATATATATTAATGATTTAGATGATGGGATTCAAAGTAACACTAGCAAACTTGCAGATGACACAAGTCTGGATGGCAGTGTGAACTGCAAAGAGAATACTAGGAGGTTTCTGGGTGACTTGGACAGGTTGAGTGAGTGGGCAGATGCATGGCAGATGCAATATAATGTAGATAAATGTGAGGTTATCCACTTTGGGAAGTGTAGAAATTCAATTAAGAGAGGGAATGCTGCTTTTCCTTGTACACCAGTCACTGAAGGTAAACATGCAGGTACAGCAGGCAATGAAGAAAGCTCATGGCATGTTGGCCTTCATAATGAGAGGATTTGAGTATAGGAGGTCCCTCTGCAGTTGTACAGCGCCCAGGTGAGACCATCAGATATGGTCTCACCAGTAATGTGTGCAGTTTTGGCCTCCTACGTTGAGGAGTTGAGGCAGTTATTGAGGCAGTTGCTATTGAGGCAGTGCAGCATAGGTGCACAAGGTTAATCCCCGGGATGGCGGGACTGTTATATGAGGAAAGATTGGACTGAGCTTGTATTCACTGGAATTTAGCAGGAAGAGAGGGGATCTTATAGAAATGTGTAAAATTATAAAAGGACTGGACAAGATAGATGTAGGAAAAATGTTCCCACTGTTGGGGGAGTCCAGAATCAGGGGCCACAGTCTAAGAATAAATGGGAGGCCATTTAAAACTGAGGTGAGAAAAGTATTTTTCACCCAGAGTTGTGAATTTGTGGAATTCTCTGCCACAGAAGGCAGTAGAGGTCAATTCAGTGGATTAATTTAAAGAGAGTTAGTTAGAGCTCTAGGGGCTAGAGGAATCAAGGGATATGGAGAGAAAGCAGGCATGGGTTACTGATTGCGGATGAGCAGCCTTGATCACAATGAATGGCGGTGCAGGCTCGAAGGGCCAAATGGTCTCCTCCTGCACCTATTTTCTATGTTTCTATGTTTCTATCTTTAAGAACCTGAAGAATTTAAAAATACAACAAACTCTCTATGTATAAAAGATAGAAATATATAGCATGGCATACTTCATTATCATTCTTTCTGGTTGGATTCCTACTGTAAACACGTATTTCTGCTATTTATTGGCCTATGTTCTATTGATAAATGAATTTGCTTAACAGCTTAAAACTGGTGTTTTCACAAAAAAGGAAGAAAATTTAACAAAGGCACAAAATAATTTCCGGTAGTTACTACAATTAGTAGTGATAATGCAAAGCTATCTCTCTTGGCTCTCATCTTCCTTCTTTCCTGTTGGAGCTGGAACAGAAAGGAGGAGGAAAATCACATCCACATGTTCCATCCCTCCTGTATGCTTCACAACATCTGCAACACAGACTCCCGCTCAAAACCCATGAGCTAATTTCTCCAAGATACAAACACCTACCGCAAACATGTTTCATGATGATCTCACCCATCTTCACCCCCACATGTTGTAACACATCATTTGAGTTGACATTCCGACCAACTTTCCATTTATATGCTCAACTAAGGTTGGTTTCTAATAATTGGATGTCTTTTCACCTCTCTTTACATAACTAATTAAGTAATCCACGCTACTCTAGTAAGGTTTATGTGTTTTATAAGCTTTAAGTGAAATCCTAAATTTACAACAAATGTTAGACAGAAATTAAATAGTTATGCCTGAACCAAAATGAATGCAGCATTCCCTCTCTTAATGGAATTTCTACACTTACCAATCTTGCTGCTACCATCAGGAGGAAGTACAGAAGCCTGAAATCCCACACCACAAGTTCAGAAACAGCTACTTTCTTACAACCAAAAGGTTCTTGAACTGTCCTACACAACCCTAATTCTACCTCAATAGGGGAACACTATTGATCACCTCTTGCACTACCATGGGTTTTTTAGCTGATTTTGTTTTCACCAATGTCTTGTTCTTGTTGAAACAATCTTTTTTTCTATTCAGTGCCTTGTATAGTTTATGTATTGGGTGCAGCCCAAGTGTATGTGCCAATGACGCTGCTGCAAGCGAGATTTTCATTATATTCGTACCTTACCATACTTGACAAAAAACAATAAACTTAACTTGATGAGACTTGCCTTGACGCTCAAATTCTACACTCATTGATTACTACCACCTTGTTACATGTGTGGTTCAGGCTGTTGAAATTGGTCTTGTTTGTTCAATCTTTTTAAACCCAAAATTCAGGTGGAATAAAGACTAGCTTCCCTTTTAATTCCAGATGTTTCGCTGTTAGGCTGTTCTCAGCTTCCCCCACAGTTTTGTCACTCTCCACTTAATGGCTAAACATTCATACTCTGCTTTGACATGAAGCCCATTTTTGTATTTTTCTCGCCTGCTCTGTGATTTCCCTATCATCTCATTATTTCATCAGCAGCCACAGAGGAGTCTAAAGCTCAATGGCCACTTCCATAGGCATCAACCTGGCTTTCCCAATTCAACCTTCTTTAACAATCATTTCAATTTTTTTTTCGTCCCACTGCTTTTGCGCAAAATATGATTCACATCCTTGCACGCACTACTGAGAATTGATAGTGTCATTTCATTTTGATATCATTGCTCGTAAATTGATTTAATTTCATGAGATTGATGACAATAAAATGTTGGTTCTAATTTCTCCATGATTATGTTAAATTTAAATACCATAGGAAGATTCATCCATTTCAGGCGAGTAAATTTCAGCATTACTCATCATTCGGCTCTGTGGTTGCCATCTGCCTTCTTGTTTAATTTCCGTAATAAAGAGGCCAGACCGGCGCAGTTCTTCAATTGCATTTTCACCTGGTCATTTCATAGGTCCATACGTTTTATTTTGTATAACAATCTCCTCATAGTGAATTGACAGTTTTAAAGATACATCCATTAAAACATTTCCTATTCTGCTACCTAAGAAATGTTACCAGTAAAAGTGTGCTGCATTATCTTGCATCTTCTACCTATTCTCATAATTTATACATGCCAAAATTAATTCTACCTGTGTTCACTACTAAAATACTGCCGTCAGCCCAGGGATTAGTTGGTTTGATTAATGAGAGAAAAAAGATCTCCACGACAGGAATTTTTCATCATAGGGAAATAGTCATCAGCTTGAGGGCAAACCGCTTATAACGCCAGAACCATAATAACAGAGATTCATGTAAAAGAAAAAGCAATAGGGCAAGCCTGTGCAGAAAAAAAATGGATTCAAATAAAAAGCCCATAACAGTGAAAGTTCTGTGAAAGTGCAGCAACTTTGGTCTAAGAACAAAGAAACATTTGGCAAAAGCAATGTTATTGCAAAATTTAACAATGACCAAAACTTTATTTATTAAGTGTATTTTAATTCTGCTCAAAACACTAAAGAACTAAGGAATGTAGGCAAACTAACTGGTATCAAGATTCGGTGGAAAAGACCTTGCTGCATTTTCATGTGGACTATTTTCATTCTGTTTGGTTGGAAATGCAAAGAAGCATCCAGTTATGGACAATTATATAGTAATTACAAATATTCTCTGTGAAATACCTAAATTACGGGGCAGCACAGTGGCGCAGCGGTAGTATTACTGCCTTACAGCACCAGTGACCCAGGCTCGATCCTGACTATGTGCTGTCTGTACGGAGTTTGTACGTTCTCTCTGTGACCATGTGGTTTTACTCCGGGTGCTTCTGTTTCCTCCCACGTTCCAAAGACGTGCAGGTTTGTAGATTAAATAGTTTCTGTAAATTGTCCCTGGTGTGTAGGATAGAAGTAGTGCATGGGTGATTGTTGGTCGGCGTGGTCTCTGTGGTGAAAAGGGGCTTGTTTCCATGCTGTATCTCTAAACTAAACTAAACTAAATATAGAAGAGACTTGGAAAACCTATGACACACAAAGTCAGCTAATTCATCATAGATTATACTAAAAGAAAATTGGGATAGAAATGCAGAAGTCCAGTTGACAGCATAATTTCAGCTTTGCAAGTTTTCTGTTTCAGCATGGACCCTTTCATATTTTCACCTACGTCTGAAAGGCACAGGAAAAGAGATAACATTTGTCCTCCGACCACTCATTTAACTCCGTAGAATTAATGAATTTACATCCCTGGCACTCAATCAGAATTACCACTCTAATCACAATATTTTTCTGAATTAAGCATTTGTGCAAAAATATCATGGAATATCTTCAATCATTGCATTCTCTCTCATTATAAGTTATGCCATGGATATCTTATTATGTGGATGCTTTAATAAATTGATCAGCAATGTCTCTCTCCCATTGAAACCTGTGCTGGACTCATTGAATGAACCAACTTGGTTGATGTTTTATTTCACAACTGCTTGGTTTCTGGAATCTTTTGCACTGGTTCACAGAAGCTATTGTAGATAAATGACTTTATTGTTGGCACATGATTCTTTTGGAAACCTAATTAATATTTTAAATTAAGATAGTCACAAAATGTTGGAGTAGCAGGTCAGGAAGCATCTCTGGTGTAATGGATAGATGACGTTTCGGGGCAGAACCCTTCGTCAGACTCATGTAACTTTAATTACATTATAATATTTTAAATTGCTAGGTCCAATATTCTAATTTATGCCTCCATTTAATGTCATGAGAAATATCATTAATTAGCATTACTTAAACTAGAAGTGAAATCAAAAATGTTACCTAAATGAGAGAAGCAAGCAGTTATGCAGTGGATTCACTTGTTTCAGACTACCAGCAAACAGCTGTATACATAAGTTGTTCACATCTGTTCGCTGAAGGACATTGCAGAAGACAGCCACCTCAGGAAGAAAGAACAGTCTCAGGTAAGTTTCAAAGGAGTACCCTGCGACTTAAAAGCTTTGAAAGAATTCCGTAAAAATATTTGAAATTTTAAACAGAAGCATTGATTGTTTAAAACACCTTAGCTTCATGACATTACCAGAAGAGTGCACAATGGAAAGGATTCCAACAGTAAACTGAATGATTCCAAACATTAGTGGCCTGATTTGTAATAAAATGCTTTTTTTTATTATAAAAGCCAAACTTCTATTGCTTAAAGAAATACATGTGTGCATGAAAGCAAAATGGATCCACCAAGATTTGCTGGGCAGATAGACAAATGATTATGGGGTGAAAGTTAATTAATGACACACTGGTTGCCTGAACCAGGAAGCCTGAGGCTCAATGAAATTTGAGTCCAAAGCTTCAATTTAATAAGTGATAAGAAACTCATTATTTCATCAGGTCCTGATTTTGGCTGCTCTCCCGTTGGGGAAATTGGAGGCAAATGGGTGAATGCACGCAGGAAGAACAAGTTTACGAGGCCAAGAAATATTTTTCAGACTCTTAAGATTAAGAAATACTAATGCTTTTTTAACAAACTAATGGGCCTGTCCCACTTAGGCGATTTTTCAGGTGACTGCCAGCGACTGTCAAGTTGCCGGCAGTTGCTGAAAAACCAGCAACTGGAACGGCGAATGTCAGAGTGGAACACACACAAACACATCACTTCCTTCACCAGCCCGTTATGTAGGGCAAGCAGGGGGGAGTGCTGTCTGAATGATGCAAAGCCAAGATGATGCCGCGATGAATAGGAAGGTTGGTGCTGTAATTAAGACGGCACAGTGTACGGTAAATCCTTTCAAAGAGGGAAGGGGGGTGGGGGGGAGGAAGAGGGGGGAGAGGGAGGGAGAAGGAAGGAGAAGGAGTGGAGACAACTTTAATGAAGCCCAAGATACACGGCTGTGAAGCTCGGCGGATATTTAACATTACCAGTCGGTTATCCTTGGTACTACTTATGTTTCTTTTCACAATGAGCCAATGAAATTCACCGGTCAGCATCAGCTACAACCTTCAAGAACCTTCGAGAACCTTCGACCTCCTGGCAACCCACTAGGACCTCCTGGCGACCCACCTACAGCTCGAAAATTCTCGCTACTCTCCATGGTGGCTTCATTCTAGTCACTGCTAATTTTTCAACATGTTGCAAAATTCGCGTTGATCATAATCAGGCTGCGACTAGTTCCCAGAACGCGGGAACTCCTTTTGACCATGAAGGCGACTCCCCAGCAACCACCCGTGAACATGTGGTGACCATGTGGTGACTGCATGGTCTCCTGCAGTTGCCTAAAACGTCGCCTAAGTGGGACAGGCCCATAATCCTTCTGCTAAAATAACAGCGAGGGATTCTAAGCAGATATGTTATCCACTTGTGTTTTAATGTCATGTGGTGCAATTTCTGGGCAAGAAAATATGATGGTCAATTGAAATTATTTGTTCAAGTATCTTTAAATTCACGGTAAAGAATTTTATACGAGTGTTAGCTATTTATTCATAACAATAATTTTCATCCTTTCGATAGTGAGGAAAATTCGGGCCAGTAACAATAAGTCAAGAAACATAGAAACATAGAAACATAGAAAATAGGTGCAGGAGGAGGCCATTCGGCCCTTCGAGCCAGCACCGCCATTCATTGTGATCATGGCTGATCATCCCCAATCAATAACCCATGCCTGCCTTCTCCCCATATCCCTTGATACCACTAGCCCCTAGAGTTCTATCTAACTCTCTCTTCAATTTAATCAAGAGTATTTTATTGTCGTATGTCCCAGATAGAACAGTGCAATTCTTACTAGCAGCAGCACAACAGAATATGCAAACATAGTACACTGTAAACAATATAATATGAAAAAAGGTCAGTGTGTGTGTATATACATACATACACATAAAAAACCCAACAATGATAGTGCACAGTGAACACAAGATTCAAGATATTAACATTTGAAAGAAGAAAAAATGTTACCGTTTAAATGTTCAATATTGAGATACTTATGTCAGAAATCATTACAGTATTATTATATAATGCTAAAATTCATGTGAAATCCTTAATCAGATAATGGTCAGGATTTTGCTCCAGCAGTCAGTTCCTGGACATCAAATATAGCCAGATTTTATAGTTTCAGGAGGTTTCCAGTACTGCTAAGAAGCATAGAATCATTGATCCGAGAAAGAAAGCTGCACTCATGTCGCACATAAACAGTTATATCTAAATAAATCACATCTCCATTGCAAGGTACAAAGGAAAGAATATATCAAAAACCTAGACGTTGAGGGAGGCTTCAGCATTTATGGGACCCTGCGCTTAGCTCACTGAAATCTCAGGCAGGAGGAGAAAGTGAGACAAAAATCAATCAGTCTTAAAGAGTGCAGAATGGAGGAAGGAATGGGATCAATGTGTGCCACGCGCACGGGAGTCCAGCTCTTCTGTCTTAGAAAAAACAAAGCAATGAGTAAAAAATGTAAGGGTGACAAACCTACTAATGAAAAATAAATTCACAGATGTTAGCATTTTACATTTTTTTCCCTCAAATTTGATTCAATTTCTCTACAGAAGGCTCTTTTATTACCAGGATATCGTTAAAAGGCAGTCTGGTTTTTGACGGCTATAATAACCTGTATGACATTCCCACAATAGTAATGACTAAGGATTTGCAGGCACTGCACTTACTTGGAACTGGCCTAAGGGGAATGATTTGGAAAATGATACAGTGTTGTCAGGTTTAAGGACGAGTTACTAACATTACACAGAGATCCAGTGACTTAAGGTAGTACTGTAAGGTGCGTACCCCAAACCTAGAACTCCTTTTATGATCAATCGTACTAACTGTAGAATTGTACTTTTGCAGGAAATTAAAAGAGTATCCATACTCGAAATGTCTCCATGCAGGTTAGATATTTCTAAGGTATTTACAAACAACACTGACCAGTCTTCTCCTCATATGGACGCCTTTATAATAATAATTATAAGGAAACAAATTGATTTCCTGTAGGTTGTCTTCGTAATCACAATGGATTCTCTATAACTGTTTCATGTAATTATTCTGTCTTCTTTTGATCTTCATCCCAACAGCACGAAGCATTAATAGTCCAGAAAAGAATAACCCTTAAGCTACAGTGTGATAAAAGAGATGCTAACCTTCAAATAAAAACAGTTGTTGTGCACATTTTCTTGGACTCGGTGTTAGTCGTTAAATAAATCCATTCATGGCAAAGCTTAGAAATTTTAGATCTGGGAATGCAATCTTCGAGCCATCACTAATCTCTTTCGCTATTATTGCAAAACACTCAGCGCTGTATACGAAATACAGCTATGGGTGGAAAAACATGTCTTGACTGATTCAATGCCACATGATTGCCTCTCATCCCAAGAACTCACATTAGCTTTCCTGAGCTGTGTAAATTACACCAGCGTAACGTTATCAGCAGGTGAACTGTCCTTTAGGTCACTGCAGACAAATGAAAACAAGTACTATTTGGAACTTTCTCCTTCCTGCATTATTTATATTCATCAAATTATAACCTTCTATAATACCAAATTTGGACAGCATTTTACTACAATCCAGTGCAGGTTTGCCAATAGTCTCGTATTTGTAGTATTGTACATAATAAATCTCCTAAATGTACTGGAGGACAGAGGATCTAAGGGGGTAGAGGAACTGAAAGAAATTTTCATTAGGCGAGAAATAGTTTTGGATAAGCTAATGGGACTGAAGGATGATAAATCCCCTGGGCCTGATGGTCTGCATCCCAGGGTCCTCAGGCAGATGGCTCTAGAAATAGTGGACGCATTGGTGATCATTTTCCAATGTTCAATAGATTCAGGATCAGTTCCTGTGGATTGGAGGATAGCTAATGTTATCCCACTTTACAAGAAAGGAGCGAGAGAGAAATCGGGGAATTACAGACCAATTAGCCTGACTTCGGTGGTGGGAAAGATGCTGGAGTCAATTATTAAAGAAGTAATAATGGGGCAATTGGATAGCAGTAAAAGGATTAGTCCAAGTCAACATGGATTTATGAAAGGGAAATCATGCTTGACTAATCATCTGGAATTATTTGAGGATGTGACAAGTAAAATAGATGATGGGGAGACAGTGAATGTAGTGTATCTAGACTTTCAGAAAGCCTTTGAAAAGGTCCCGCACAGGAAACTGGTGACAAAATTTACAGCACGTGGTATTGGAGGTAGGGTGTTGACATGGATGGAAAATTGGTTGGCAGACCGGAAGCAAAGAGTGGGAGTGAACGGGTCCTTTTCAGAATGGCAGGCAGTGGCGAGTGGAGTGCCACAAGGCTCGGTGTTGGGGCCGCAACTGTTTACCATATATATTAATGATTTGGAAGAGGGAATTAGGAGCAACACTAGCAAGTTTGCAGATGACACAAAGCTGGGTGGCAATGTGAACAGTGAAGAGGATGTTAGGAGGTTGCAGGGTGACCTGGACAGGTTGAGTGAGTGGGCAAATGCATGGCAGATGCAGTATAATATAGATAAATGTGAGGTTATCCACTTTGGTGGCAAAAACAAGCAGGCAGATTATTATCTCAATGGGGTTAGGTTAGGTAAGGGATAGGTGCAGCGAGACCTGGGTGTCCTTGTATACCAGTCACTGGAAGTTTGCGGGCAGGTACAGCAGGCAGTGAAGAAAGCTAATGGAATGTTGGCCTTCATAACAAGAGGATTTCAGTATAGGAGTGAAGAGGTTCTGATGCAGTTGTATAGGGTTCTGGTAAGACCACATCTGGAGTATTGTGTACAGTTTTGGTCTCCTAATTTGAGGAAGGATATCCTTGTGATTGAGGCAGTGCAGCGTAGGTTCACGAGATTGATCCCTGGGATGGCGGGACTGTCATATGAGGAAAGATTGAAAAGACTAAGCTTGTATTCACTGGAGGTTAGAAGGATGAGGGGGATCTTATAGAAACATATAAAATTATAAAAGGACTGGACAAGCTAGATGCAGGAAAAATGTTCCCAATGTTGGGCGAGTCTAGAACCAGGGGCCACAGTCTTAGAATAAAGGGGAGGCCATTTAAGACTGACGTGAGAAAAAACTTTTCCCCCCAGAGAGTTGTGAATTTGTGGAATTCCCTGCCACAGACGGAGTGGAAGCCAAGTCACTGAATGGAATTAAGAGAGAGTTAGATAGAGCTCTAGGAGCTATTGGAATCAAGGATATGGGAAGCAGGCGGGCACGGGTTATTGATTTGGGACGATTTGATGACAATGAATGGCAATGTTGGCTCAAAGGGCCGAATGGCCTCCTCCTGCACCTATTTTCTATGTTTCTATGTTTCTATGTTTCTAAAGCAGCCTTCCGGCATTGTATTGGAAGTTATTTATATACTAAAGTAAAATGAAAGTAGCTCAGTTTACACCTTTGCTTCTCTTTCCCATCCAAAATAAATCTCCCTGCAGGTTTACAGGGTAACCACAATGAATGTTAAAATATCTATATCGATCTACTTACCTATAAAAGTCTCATCTTGTATGTGTGTTGTATGTATGTATGTCTGTATGTTTTGTTTCTTCCTCAAAATGCTACGTGCTAGCGCTTAACTTTTTACACATTCTTACTCACATTTTCCCCCCTCAACACCAACACATAATCAGGTTCACTTAAGATTTCATCTTATATTTCACGTCATTGATGATTAAAGTTTAAAAAAAGCCAACTTTAACAAGATTTTTATTGTTAAAGTCCTTCCTGCCAGCTTCCAACAACCTTCGATACAAAGTTGCAATACATGAACACTCTGTGCTTCCACCAACTTTTCACCTGAATGGGATATCACAGCTCTCCATCTGACATTTGCAACAATGTTGCCATCATAGCTCCTGGCAGGACAGGAGAGGGAGGGTCAATTGGTATTGCAATTGGTGAAGTGCAATTGGAATTTTTTTTTAAGTCCAGTGCTGGTGCAGAGTTAGTGGCCGCCCATGTGACAAGGACCCAACAGGTCCCAGTTGGTCTAGTATATATAGCTATAACTCTGATCTTTTTATCTTCCGGTTTGCGTGGTTTTTCTATTTGCGCAAAAATGGTGCCCAATAGCACTACGGTTTGTTGCAACCTTACTCACCATTCCCCAGTGCTGCTAGTGCAAAAAATGTTGTTCCGATCGATGGTATATTTTAAAAGTTATTAAGGTTTAAAAATCGTTTAAACCACGCATGCGCAGATTGGTCTCCTCTCCTGTCTGTCACCGCCACACAGATTGATCGCCTCTCCTGTCAGTCACCACCATGGCTGGGATGGCGACACCTCTTGCTGCAACATCACCGCACTGATTGGCTGCGTCGGCTGTCAGTCACTGGTGGTGCCCGCCTCGCCCGGAGAGGAGAATAAAGCAGAAGGAGCAGTGTGAGCAGAGTGTGCATCACTAACACTACGCAGGGTGGAGAGCGGGTGGGGCTGCATCTGCGGGCGTTGACGATCTGGGGCCTGGGCATCGACGATCCGGGGCCTGGGCACTGAGGTTGGCTCTGAGGCCAATGGCTGCAACCTCAAGATCCTGCGGAGGTGAGGAGGTAGGGTGGGGGATTGAGAGAGAGGAGGGGGTTGGGGGGGAGAGGGGGAAAAGTGGGGATGAGGAGGGAGAGTGGGGAGGAGGGGGAATAGAGGGAGAGAAGGGGGTAGGGAGGGGGAGATGAGTTATGGATGAAGGGAGGGAGTGAGGGTACTGAGTGAGGGTAAAAATTGAGTTTTCAGCTCAATTTTAGGTCTATTTTAGATGTTAATTTTAAAGTTGTATGTATTTTTTCTGTTTTTATTAACTGCACTGACAGGAACTGATCATAAACAATTTTTTGTATCTTCTGTGTATGTAAGTAAGTGAAATGATAATAAAGGAAAATACTGAAATACTGAATACATACTGAATACATGTTCTTGGTGTAGTGCATACAGTTCAGAAAAAAATCTTAACATACATCAGCACAATCATACTTAAATACAGGAGTATGAGAATAGTAGATTACGCTGAGGCAGTACACACGTGTCGCCATGTTTCTGGCTCCATCTTCAAGTACAGAGTTGTTAAAACATGAATATTCTTAAAATGGCCATAAAACCCCATGGTCCTGGTGGTAGCACTGGGTTGGAGTTGCAGGGGTCATCCTGGCCAGACAATGGCATGGGTGCTCTCCACCATTGCTCCCCACTTTGTGCAGTTGCAGGCCACGTCCGATCTGCACAGTTGACCTCTTGGAGCAGCGCCTAATCTAGTTGACCCCAGGTTGCTGCAAGGCCTCTAGTGGGTCATTCCACCAATACATCAATCTGGACATGTCGACCTGTGAACACCTAGTCCTCACACAGCCTCTGTGCAGCCTCCGTAACCTGGGACCCCTCTTACTCCCGTCCTCAGAACACCCAGAGGGCCTCCAAGGACATGGGAGATGAGCCTCCAGCCCACTCACTGGTACCATTCCTTCCCTCCATCCACAACCACTGCCATCTTATAAGCTTGAAGTCAAGATCATGGCTGATATGATAGACACCAAATGCTGGAATAACTCAGCGGGACAGACAGCTTCACTGGAGAGAAGGAATGGGTGACGTTTCAGGTCGAGACCCTTCTTCAGACTGAAGAAGGGTCACCCTTTCCTACTCTCCAGAGATGCTGCCTATCACGCTGAGTTACTCCAACATTTTTGTCTATCTTCATTTTAAACCAGCATCTGCAGTTCCTTCCTACAAATGGCTGATATGATTATTGCCTCAACTTCATGTTCCTGCCCACCCCAATTATCTTTCCCTCCTTGCTGCTCGACGTTCTCAACCCAGCGGCATTGGTGGAGTACATTCACTAGAGGGACTGTCGTGGGACAAGTAGGCCGCTCACCACCTCATTCTTGAGGACAATTGGCTGAGCCAATGGAACCCATATCCCAAAACTAAAGTAATATAATTGTCCCCACAGGTGTAAAGCAAAATTTGTTACAACTACTAACACTTAGATATCATATTAAAATTGAAAAACCTCCCAACGGCAATAATTCCTCACTGCAGCCTCACAGTTATTAGCAAGTTTCACTACTTAACAGATCAATAATTTACAGCAACCTAGCAATAGTGAATGTTTATTGGGATATTATACAAATAAAAACAACGCGCAAGTAACCAGACAATACTAAGATCGAAAAAAAATTGTGGTTGTTAAGAGGTAGTGGCTTGTGGCTGGACTATATTAAAGACAGTTTCTTAAAAAATTAAAATTGTCAATATTTGCTGAATAATTAAAATGAATGTTAAGTGAACCTGGCTGAGAACCAAAAGAAGCCAGAAGAACACAGTGTCTTTGCATTTGTGTATTATCTTTGGTAATTATCCAGTAATCTGCTTAGTGATCTGTAACAACAGCACCTCCTTCTGCTCTCAGAGGGACATGGCATTAGACCTGGAACTAAAGCCGTAACTCAGATTAAAACAGAGCATGCTGACTGAGCCCTAGATTCTAGGCAGTCACTTTCTCTCTCAATTTCAAATCACTGGCAGTACTTCTGAATATATTTCCCACAGGTTCTTTGCTTTTCCATGCTTTTTCATGCTTAGACTTTTTCCAATGCGATAGTTCCCATTTCTCCTTTAGCCTTGACATTAGACCTGTTAAAATTAACTCATGCTTTTTTTGATTGGAATATTTAATGCTGTGCTTGAATTTTCTATACTCCGGTGAGGCTACTCCATTGGTACAAGAAAACTAGCTAGTGGACATCCGGGATGTAGAGGTGATGAAATAGGCTTCTTAAGTGGAGAAATTAAGATAGCCAATAAATTAAGATAGTGGCTTGCAAAAATATTCATACCCCTTGAACCTTTCCACATTTTGTCACATTACAACCACAAACATAAATGTATTTTATTGGGATTTTATGTGATAGACCAACACAAAGTGGTGCATAATTGTGAAGTGGAAGGAAAATGATTCATAGTTTCCAAATTTTATTACAAATAAAAAACTGAAAAGTGTGGCATGCAAAAGTATTCAGCCCCCCTGAGTCAATACTTTGTAGAACCACCTTTCGCTGCAATTACAGCTGCAAGTCTTTTGGGGTATGTCTCTACCAGTTTTGCACATCTAGAGACTGAAATTTTTGCCCATTCTTCTTTGCAAAATAGCTCAAGCTCAGTCAGATTGGATGGAGAGCATCTGTGAACAGCAATTTTCAAGTCATGCCAGAGATTCTCAATTGGATTTAGGTCTGGACTTTGACTGGGCCATTCTAACACATGAATATGCTTTGATATAAACCATTCCATTGTAGCTCCTGGCTGTATAATTTTGGGTTCATTGTCCTGCTGGAAGGTGAACCTCTGCCCCAGTCCTCAAGTCTTTTGCAGACTCTAACAGGTTTTCTTCCAAGATTGCCCCTGTGTTTGGCTCCATCCCATCTTCCCATCAACTCTGACCAGCTTCCCTGTCCCTGCTGAAGAAAAGCATCCCACAGCATGATGCTGCCACCACATGTTTCACAGTGGGGATGGTGTGTTACAGGGTGATGTGCTTAGTGTTTAGTTTTTCGCCACACATAGTGGTTTTGCATTTAGGCTAAAAACTGCAATTTTGGTCTCATCAGACAAGAACACCTTCCCTCCACATGTTTGCTGTGTCCCCCAAATGGCTTGTGGCAAATTGCAAACGGGACTTCTTATGGCTTTTGTTTCAACAATGGCTTTCTTCTTGCCACTCTTCCATAAAGACCCGATTTGTGAGTGCACGACTAATAGTTGTCCTGGTGGAACAGATTCTACCCACCTGAGCTGTGGATCTCTGCAGCTCCTCCAGAGTTACCTTGGGCCTCTTGGCTGCTTCTCTGATCAATGCTTCTCCTTACAATATATAAAATCCGGCCTTGTCAGTTTAGGTGGACGGCCATGTCTTGGTAGGTTTGCAGTTGTTGCCACAATCTTTCCATTTTTCGGATGATGGATTTGAACAGTGCTCCGTGAGACGTTCAAAGCTTGGGATATTTTTTTATAACTAAACCCTGCTCTTAACTTCTCCACACCTTTATCCCTGACCTGTCTGGTGTGTTCCTTGGGCTTCATGAATGCTGTTTGTTTTACTAATGTTCTCTAACAAACCACTGAGGCATTCACAGAACAGCTATATTTATACTGAGATTAGATTACACACAGGTGAACTCTATTTACTAATTCGGTGACTTCTCAAGGCAATTGGTTGCACTGGATTTTATTTAGGGGTATCAGAGTAAAGGGGGCTGAATACATTTGCACGCCACACTTTTCAGTTTTTTATTTGTAATAAAATTTGAAAACCATGTATCATTTTCCTTCCACTTCACAATTATGCGCCACTTTGTGTTGGTCTATCACATAAAATCTCAATAAAATACATTTACGTTTGTGCTTGCAAGCCACTGTATGTAATATAGTTCTCTGTAGTGAATTTTGCTCTTTGACTCAGAGGAGTTTTAACAGAGGATATTACATTTACCATCTCAACCTGAAAGTCTATCACTGGGCACCTGGAAAGAGCCGATCATCACTCTTCATGAAGAGAAAGCATTGGCATTTAACTTCAGTTCGAAGCAGTATTTAAGGTCAAATCATTATGCCCAGTTATGACTAAAGTTCAGGATTAAACCACGATGAATTTGTTGAGCACTAATTCATAAAACCTACTTTGAAGGAATAAAATACTGGATGACTCTTGGTATGCAGTGTATTTCAACTGATTCCTCAATGGAAATGCAAGAGTCATAGAGTCATACAGCATGGAATCTGGCCCTTCGGCCTAACTCGTCAATGCCAAGCAAGGTCCCCATCTAAGCTAGTCCTAATTGCCCACGTGTGCCCCATATCCCTGCAAACCTTTCCTATCCACGTACCTGTCCAAATGTCTTTTAAATCGTGCTTTAATACCTGCCTTAACTACTTACCCTAGCTCATTATATATACCCATCACCCTCTGTCTGGAGTTGCCCCTCTAGTTCCTATCTTTCCCGTCTCATCTTAACCTGGACTTTCAGAAAGCCTTTGATAAGGTTCCACATAGGAGGTTAGTGTGCAAAATTAGAGACAAGGTAATAGGGGTAGGGTATTGGCATGGATAGAGAATTGGTTGGCAGACATGAAACAAAGAGTAGGAATAAACGGGTCCCTGTCAGAATGGCAGGCAGTGGTGAGTGGAGTGCCGCAAGGCTCGGTGCTGGGGCCGCAACTATTTACAATATATATTAATGATTTAGATGATGGGATTAAAAATAACACTAGCAAATTTGCAGATGACACAAAGCTGGGTGGCAGTGTGAACTGCAAAGAAGATGCTAGGAGGTTGCAGGGTGACATAGTATCAGGGGCCATAGTCTAAGAATAAAGAGGAGGCCATTTAAAACTGAGATGAGAAAAAAAACTTTTTCACCCAGAGAGTTGTGTATTTGTGGAATTCTGTGCCACAGAAGGCAGTAGAGGCCAATTCAGTGGATGAATTTTAAAATGGGGGAGAAGGCAGGCACGGGTTACTGATTGCGGGTGAACAGCCATGCTCACAATGAATGGCAGTGCAGGCTCGAAGGGCCAAATGGCCTCCTCCTGCACCTATTTTCTATGTTTCTATCTTTAAGAGGCTGAAGAATTAAAAAAGATAGCAAACTATCTATATGTAAAAGATAGAAATATATAGCATGGCACACTTTATTATCATTCTTTCTGAAGTTAGACTCCTACTGTAAGCACATAATTGTATATCTGTTATTTATTGGCCTACATTCTATTGATAAATAAATTTGCTTAACAGCTTAAAACTGATGTTTTTACAAAAAAGGAAGAACATTCAACAAAGGCACAAAATAATTTCCAGTAGTTAATACAAATAGCAGAGATAATACTATGCTTTGCATTGATCTAGATACTTTATAGGAGGCTTACCCAGCCATCAGGACCAACATAGATTCCCTTGAAGGTGTAACTAATTGGCATTAATTCATGAGTTGGGCTAAAATATGGGAGCCAAAATATGTGACCAAAGTGATATAAAAACAACTTCAATTAAATTCAAGCTAATAAATAATATTGATGCTAAACCAGATCTCCATGGTAAATGCTAAATGGCTGAGGTGGCCAGTTACATTGGCCAAAAGTTCTGCCAAAGTCCCGTAGGGACTCCTCCTTTCATGAACATAAAACAAGCATAAAAAGGGCAAGTATCTTGAAGCCAGTGGAAATCTGGTAGACGGCCAATCCTAAAGTGGGTCCAGACCGTTTCCAAGTGCCCATGATAGTCATTTAAATCTGGCATTTGGATAATAAAGGTTCAATGTCTGATCCAAGAACCTTACAAAATACTAGCCTGCTCTGAGAAAACAAGGAACAGCAGATGCTGGATTACCAAACATGATATTAAGCATTGGAGTAACTCAGCAGGACAGCAAACATCCCTGAAGAACATGGGTATGTGGTGTTTTGGGTCTGGACCCTTCTTCAGATCTTTACATTTGCTTTGTTCACGCTTTTAGGACATGGGCATGACCAATGCTGAAAAAAAAAAAAAAATGATCATAAAAGTGAAATTAATTTATTCTCAATTTGCTTCGCTGTCATCAGGAATGCTTCATTATGCTCGACAGTGCTTTTTCCGGCACGAATGCCCCTGAATATTTAGACGAGGTCTTGATGCAAAATTATTGCCTTCCTAGGAAAAGGAATTACTCCCTGAATCCATTTTGTGCCTACAGACTGGTCCAATGCAGATTCCACCCTAATGACTTATGATGGTTTAAATAGGCTTCTGCGCTTGTTATTGGAATAGTGAATGATTTGACAGAGGAGAAGGGCAGGAGAAGGGAGGATACAATAAAGAATGGCTCAACTGGGCTGCCAAATTAAAAAAAGAATCAGTTGTAAATTGTATCCCAAGCATAAGGAAAATATAAAAATAGCTTTATTAATCAACTGGATAGTGCAACATATCAAAAAGAAGGGTAATTCCAGCTGTTGCACTATGAATGGGGAATAAATATGACCCAGGTGCAATGTTATTAAATTTGTTCACCAAGTATTTATATTAAGAAGCTTTCTCAATCATTCAACTCGGGAATGGCATAATGTAAGAAAACTAAATGAGAGATGATCAAAGGAATATTTCTTCGCCATCCCTTCACGAAGAGTCTCGACCCGAAACGTCAACCATCTCTCCCGAGATGCTGCCTGTCCCGCTGAGTTACTCTAGCTTTTTGTGTCTATCCTCCACAGACATGTTTTCCGTATAATCTACAGACAAATATTGGGTTTATTCTTTACCTCTGCATAAATTCAAGACATCCAATCCATTGTGTAAGAATACACACATTCAACATATGATATATATATGTGGCCTCAGTCAAGAAAGTGTTGGTACATTATAGTACATCTGAGCTTTCCATTGGAAGTTTTAGCTTAGATGAACTATGGAAAATCTTACAGGTCTAGTGACACCTTAGATAAATCTATTATCTTTCAGCTATCTCTCACCTTCATTCTTCTGAGTCCAACAAGATGGAGGAAACCCCTTTAAACAAATTGGATGTATAAAAAGTTCTGACACAGCATTGCAGCAAAGAGAACAATTTTATGTGACTGATACTTCAATAAGGCATCTGTGACATATAAAGGGATATCAGGAGCTTCATTCTGTTATTTAAGGAATTAGCCCACAAAGGCTTTGCAATCCAGAGGCTCTTCAAAAATAAGAACTCTGCTAGAACTGTGAAAGGAAAACTCTGTAAGATGGGCATATCTCTGGGAAGAACCTTCAAACAAACATTCTGGGTGTGGGTCTTTCAATAATTCGGAAATGATAACCTCAGCGCTCTCCACAGATGCAGCCTGACCTGCACTTTACGTTAGATTAAATAGCAAAATAATAAACTATCTTTTACTTATTTTGGACATTCAAATAAAGACCTGGATGAAGATACCATATGGCTCACAAGGAGACATGGAGCTGTTAGGCAGATATTGACATTGTTAGACACAATTAGTAAATGTTTTAATTCTCTTCAAATACATGGGATCAGAGCACGAGTTTACATTTATTGCTTTCAGTAACCTATAATCTACCACAGAATATTCAAATAACATAATTAATGTTTAATTGATTTGTTGTACTCAATTGTATAAGGCTGTAGCTGTTAATAATATTCTCTCCTTGAATTATTGCAGCTTATTTTTCCATCAAAGTTAATGCTCAAAATTTATAATGAGAGATTGAATATAATGCTTCCTTGAATGTAGGGAAGTAATAGGCCGTGTGTAAGAAAGCGACAGCAATAAAAGAATATCCATGGACCTAGGTGGAGTTGGTTTTGTGAGCTAAATAGATTTTTTTGTTCATCTAGCCCTATACCCTCCATTCTGTCTTGTTAATCAGGAAAATTGTAGAAGCAACAATAAGATTGAAATCTTCATGCTTCCCTTGCCATGTTTGTTGCCAAAGGAGAGAGCAATAATTTCCATTACCACCGACTTGTAGTGCTCAGTGGAAGGTATCTGTAGGTCCATGTCATTCCATAATGGTCCAGTTTAAAGTATTAAACTTATCCTTCAGATTTTCTCCTCTCTCTAGAAAATGAAACAAGCTTGTTAGAGATTTATGAGGCACCATAAACTTCCAGTTCTTGTATTATTCCTGTAAATGTTCCTGCAATTTCTCCAATTGTTTCAAGTAATCTTAATGATCACATGCACAAGCACTCAGTTAACAACATGATTTGAACATTGTTCAGAAAGGCAACCTGCTTCAGGCCACATTTATTATGAGTCATGTTTGCATCACAATGAAAATTAAAATGTTAGCTTGGAGACACTGCAAATTGGAACTGTCTGCATTTTCCTTGGTGCTCCAATGTGCATATGTGAGATAATTCCAAATCATGTGCAAGGGTTTCCTGGCTCATGCAGAGTATGTCAGTGAAGTGTTTCCAATGGAAATAGGGCAGGGTTAGGCTACGCAGCCTTTCAAGCCTGACCCACCATTGAATACATGCATAGCTGATCTGCTCAAATTTTCATCTCCTCTTCTGTGCCAGCAACCTGATCTTTCCCAAAAAAAAATCACCCTCAGTGATCTGGCCTCTTCAACCCTGGAGTAGAAAATTCCAAAGATTTATCGCTGCAAGAGGCTTTCTGCAATAAGTTCTGAAGCACCACTGTTTTGAATGACTGCCCCAGTATGTTGGAACCAAGTATCTTTGTTTGAGATTCTTCCCTCTCAACACCCATCCTCAGGATCCCAGGTAGTATCTACCATTCTCTATAGTCTCCTTCATTCTTGAGCGTTCGAACCAGGCTGTGATGCCACCAGCAAATGTGCTCTCCACTGTATACCTATAGATGTTTGATAACATTTTTGTTGACATACCAAACCTTCTCAATCTTCAAAGGCAGAAGAGGCGTTATTGAGCTTTCTTTGTGATTGCAGCAATCTGCTGAGCTCAGGACAGATCTTCAGAGATATGTATGCCCACAAACTTGAAGCTGTTCCCATTCTTTACTGCCAATTAAGACATGTCTGTGGGTGCTCAGCAATCCCCTGCTAGAGTCAACAGTTAGTTATTTTGCTCCTTTAAGAGCAAGATTGTTGTTTTGGCATCATTCGTTCAGATTATCAATCTCTCTCCAGTATTCTGACATTGCTTCCCGTTACTTGTCCAAGCAGGTGGGAACATTGTTCGCAGCAATATCATCACATCTGGCAGAGAAATCTGGATGGTTAAACATCTTGTTTCAACTATGCTGCCCTTGGTTGGCCTATGTTTTTATTTTAATATATTGCCTTTGGCTGTACGTCATTGTTCACGTTATGAACCATTCTCCAGAACGGAACCCTGTCATAACCTGGAGGGAACATGCAGTGAATCCTTAAAATCCTTAAAATCCATGCAGAGAATCCTTAACATTCTCAAACCAAGACACTTGTAGAGGCTGAGTAAATTTAGAAGATTGATAGATTTTTAGCTGTTAAGTGAATCTGGGGATTTCTGGGGCGAGTACTGCAAAGGGACTCTGGGGTAAAAGATATGAGAAAAGAAACAGAGGGAATGTCAGAGACCCTTCATCACCCCTCTGAATAGTGGTGGATGGTGGCATTGAGGCTGTGAGATAGGCACGGGGATGGAGGGATGTAGATCACTTCCAGGCAGAGGTGATTAGTTTAAAGGCATCATATTCAGTACGGATATTGTGAGCCAAACAGCCTGTTCCAGTGCTGCACTGATCAATGTTCTATGTTACACAGATTACACATGAATTCTAGATAGGAGACCCTGCAGTGGAAATTTGTCAGGCTTTAGACAAAGTCAGATCCCATCTAATGGTGCCTGTTTATCAGAGCAGAATCCTAATCTGAGAGCACACTCATTTTTGTGTAAACGCGATAAATAACAGGCCTCCATCAGTAACTGATGTTTAAGATCCCTTGATCAAGTTTATTGTCAAGTACAGTGAGGGGCATGCATAATGAAACACTTGCTTGCAACAGCGTAACAGGCACTTAGGCCCAGACATACAGAGACTTAAATTACACGTAACGTTTCTCAAAGAAAGATGGAGCAAAAAAAAAAACAGATTTTAGTGCAAAGCACAGTTAGAAAAAAAATAAGTCTACATTATTGCAAGAGGTGGTTCATGGTGTTCTGTTGTCAACCTAGGATTAGAGCAGTGCAGAACCTGATCGTTGTGGAAAAATAACTAATCCTGAGCCTGGTGGTGTGTGATTTCTGTCTTCTGTACCTCCTGCCTGATGGTTGCAGTCAGGAGAGGGCATGGACTGGATGGTAGAATCCTTGATGATAGGTGCCATCATTTTTGTGAGGGATAAAGTGATTAAACCCCATTAAAGTAAGGAGTTTTAAAGAGAATCCGAACTGAGAGGGGCTGGAGAGAGGATTCTGACACAGCTGTGTCTGAAGGTTGCCAGACCCATCCTTGAGTCCTTGAGTAAGAAGTAATAGCATTGTATAGCAGTAGAAGGGAGTGATGTAGAGAGATCCATATCAGTGGAAGGGAGTGATAGATGGGACCCTTGTCACTATAGCTTAGCTTTAGTACTGATATAGGAGAACTGAGAGGGTTCACTAGGAGGTGGGTAAAACTAGGGTAGGTCATGAGCAACTGAGCATGCTTAATAGAATAAATGAATATTACAACACACCCCTGGTCAAGAAACTGCTCATTACCATGAACATGTTTGAACATATGCGATGTATGATACGGGAGGTGCGAGGAGATGTACCTACAGATTGTGCACCTCAGACCCTGATTGGAGATGGGTCCAGAGGGGAGGTTGAATGTAAAATTCTGTGTATAAAGGGGGATGACTTCTTTGGCTTCGGTGTGTCTCGATTTGGAGAGGCACCCGGGTCTGCAGAGTCGAGAGGAATAAAGACCTCTTGCTTCCAAGATTTAGTCTTTGAGCGGTTATTGTGAGCACAAAGCGTATCTCACAAATTGGGGGCTCGTCCGGGATCGCCACTCCGGCTGCTTGGTGGAGGCAAAGAAGGAGGGGAAGGTGCACCCTGCTGATTTCAGCAGTCTCCGATCTCCTTGCTTGCCATCAGCAGTTTGAGCGAGTGATATTCGGTGGGAAAGACTCGGGAAGCAAGAGGGGGTGTAAGGTAAATACGTACGGGACGGTCGAGCGATTCTTGTGCACAGGACCCAGGTAAGAAAAGCGACTATTAAGTATTGCCTGGGCGGCCGGGGTCTGTCGGACGGGAATAGTCCGACGAGACGATGGGAAACCGGAACGGGAAAAGTAAGGGTCCGGGGAACCTGGATGAGGTTCATACTGATATGGAGCCTAACATTCCGCCCGATAGTCCGTTGGGGCGAATGTTGGATGGGGTGAAGGGAACACCCGGGGTAAGAGTAAGGAAGCTATGATAAAGTTTTGTTACTTTGAGTGGCCAAAGGAGCCTATTCGAGGGAGCGCAGGGTGGTGGCCGCGGTTGGGTTCAAATGAGGACTGGGTGGGACAGGCATTGAATGTTTTTGTGAATGAAAGACAAACGCCGAAACAAATAGAAAAGGAATATGCCCAGTGCTGGAAACCCAATAATGGGATGTTTCCGTGAAAGACGGAAAGAGAGCAGGATGAACCTGACTGGCCACCAATTGGTGATGATCACCTACGGAGACTGCCCCCGCCATATGAATCCCAGCCCCCAAATATATCCCCATCAGCGCCGGCTGCATCTGCCCAGGAGGTCCCACTAAGCCAGAGCGGATCGGCAGTAAACCTGTCCGCTCTTGTCTCAGAAGAGACAGATAATAGAGAATTACAGAAAGTAGAATGTGAAGGAGAGAGAGCCAGTCAGATAAGGAAGAGAAAATAAAAAGTGAGGACAAGGATGGGACGGGTGTCCCAGGCAGTAGTCGGAGGACGCGATCTCAAACGAGGGCAGCGGAACAGAGATTAGACCGATCTGTTCAAATGAAGCCCCTCAGGGAGGTCCCGTTAGGGGGAAATGCCGGGGGGGATGGGATTTGTAAATGTGCCTCTCACCAGTATGGAGGTGAGGAACTTTAAAAAGGAGATGAAAAGTTTATTGGAAGACCCCTTGGGACTGGCTGAACAAATAGATCAGTTCCTAGGGCCAAAAATGTTTTTATGAAAAATATTGAGTTGTTTCAAACAATCTCATTGAAGTAAGAATGGAACTAATGTGATGTGTGTGTAAAAACCGGTTTTGTATGAATGAGGAAGTTTGTATATGTGATAGGTTTGTTTGCTGTGGGCCACATGTTGTAAGGGTATGTGTGTGTGTTCCTTTAAGAAATTGTAAGCAATGGGGGAGGTTATTGTAAGGTAACGGACAACGCTTTGTATCATCGCAACTTAAAAAGGGGAAGTTGGAAAATGTAGGTTGCTTGGCTTCTATAGATTTCTTTTCAGTAAAGTTAATTTGGAAAATTGTTAGGAATTGGAATTTGGGAATTGTAGGGAGAATGGTTTGAACAAAATTAGAAATAAGTTAATTGCTGAACAACAAGCAGCTTTTATGGTTTGTTTAGATAAACATTCTGGTTGGAGAAGGGTAATAAATTAATGGGGCCCAGGGAAAAAAAAAGGAGTTGGCAGACAATGATGTCAATAATGGGAAGTTTGTTTACTTCAGAAGAAGGACAGATGGTCAGACAGACAGGGGAAGGAAGAAACAGTATGAGAAAATCTCAGGGAAATAATAATTAAGGGAATCAGAGAGGCCGTTCCCAAGGGACAAAATTTTGAACGGGCTTTTGAAAATCAGCAGAACAAGGACGAACCTCCGACAGTGTTCTTACAAAGGTTAAGGAGGAATGTCCAGCAGTATTCGGGGATAGACCCTGATACGGCCGCAGGTCAGTAGTTGTTAAAGGTTAATTTTGTAACAAAATCATGGCCGGATATTAGAAAGAAATTGGAAAAATTGGAAGATTGGAATGAAAAACCATGGAATCAATTGTTAACAGAGGCTCAAAAGGTATATGTAAGACGGGATGAGGAGAAAGAAGGGAAAGGCAAAAATGATGTTGCAAGCAGTACAGCAAGGAGTACAGAAGGGGGGAATCGAAGGTGATAGAAGGCCGGGTGCTCATGGAGACCGGGGAAGGGGAAGCGGTAGTATTGGAGGACGAGGAAGAGGTGAATGGGGGGACCGAAGTTGGGGTCCCCGGGAAAACAAGGAACAAGAATCAAGAAGATGGTACACGGGGCCACCCCGGTGTTATTATTGTAAAAAGGAGGGTCATTTCAGGAGGGAATGTCCCAAGCTACGACGGGAGGTGCAGTCGTACGCACTCATGGAGGAAGAATAGGGGAGTCAGGGGTTTCCGCTCCCTGGGGTGTATGGGATACACACGGGAACCTCTGGTAAACTTGAGATTAGGACCCCAGGGAGAGGATATGATATTTATGGCAGATTCGGGAGCAGAGAGATCGAGTGTAACTAAGGTACCAGAAGGAATGAGATTGGGTAAAAAAAAACAGGTTGGAATCTCAGGGTAGAAGGGAAAGTGATGACATTACCCGAGGTAGAAGGGGTGGTGGTAAAATATGAGAATCGGGAAACTACGGAAGATTTAATCTTGGTACCCCAGGCAGGGATAAATTTGATGGGGAGAGATTTACAAATCCAATTAGGAATGGGAACAGCCCCCGTAGGGGGACAGATAATAGTCCAATTGTATAAATTGACCACAGAGGACGAGGGTGTGGTCAATTTATACAATTGGACTCCCGCAGGTGTGGGCCAAGGAAGGAAACCGGGGAGGGCTGCAGATCCCACCCTTGAAAATAGCTCTGAAAAAAGAAAGTGAGGCAGTACGGGTAAGGCAATATCCAATTTCTATGGAAGGAAGGAGAGGACTTCAGCCAATTATAGAGAACTTACTAAAGGACGGTATATTAGAGCGTTGTATGTCCCCATATAACACCCCCGTACTCCCCGTAAGGAAGACCGACGGGACATTCAGATTGGTCCAGGATCTCAGGGAATTAAATAAGGTAGTTAGAACGCGACACCCGGTAGTCCTGAACCCGTATACCATAATGGGACGGATACCCCCGAATCACAAGTGGTTCAGTGTGGTAGATTTAAAAGACGCTTTTTGGAGCTGTCCCCTGGCTGAAGAGAGCAGGGACCTTTTTGCGTTTGAATGGGAAAACCCAGAGACCCAAAGGAAACAGCAGTATCGGTGGACTGTGCTCCCTCAGGGATTTACGGAGTCCCCGAACCTGTTCGGACAAATATTAGAACAAGTACTAGAGGGACGTTCCGAGGACTGATGAGACACAGCTGTTGCAGTATGTGGACGACCTATTACTATCAGGGGAAGAAGAGGAGGCAGTTAGGGACGCAACAATAACCCTCCTGAACTTTCTGGGGGAAAAGGGGTTGAGAGTGTCTAAAAGTAAATTACAGTTTGTAGAACGAGAAGTTAAATATCTAGGACACCTGATAAGCGATGGGAAAAGGAGAATAAACCCGGAAAGGATAGCGGGAATTACCGGACTGCCAATGCCGAAGAATAAGAAGGAGATTAGGAGGTTTCTTGGACTGATTGGATATTGTAGATTATGGATAGATGACTATACCCGACAGGTTAGGTTTCTATATGATAAATTAGGTGAAGAAAACGATAAAGTAAAGTGGGAATCCGGGGACGAACACCAGTTTAGGAAACTAAAGAACAGTTTAATCACTGCCCCTGTACTGGCTCTCCCGTCTATTGACCAGCCATTCCATCTTTTTGTGAATGCAGAAAATGGAATTGCGCTGGGAGTACTAACCCAAGAGAAAGGAGGGAAGCGGCAGCCCGTCGCGTTCCTCTCCAAACTCTTGGATCCAGTATCGCGGGGATGGCCAGTATGTATTCAAGCGGTAGCGGCAACAGCAGTGTTAGTGGAGGAAAGTAGGAAATTGACGTTTGGAGGAACCCTGGTAGTGTCCACTCCCCACACGGTCCGGACGATACTAACTCAGAGGTCCAGTCGGTGGTTTGACGGATTCTAGAATCTTGAAGTATGTTATACTTATGGAAAAGAATGATTTGACCATAGTAACGGATAAAAACCTAAATCCCTCTCAGTTTTTGTAGTCGGCAGGTGCTGAGCAGGAAGGGGAGTTACCAGAACATGATTGTAGTGAGATAATAGAACTTCAGACAAAGAGTAGGGAAGATTTAGAAGAACGATCGCTTGAGACAGGGGAAAGATGGTTTATTGATGGTTCTTCCCGATGCATAGACAGAAAAAGGTATAGTGGGTATGCTATAATAACCGGAGAAGGGTTTGAAAAAGTGGAAGCAGGCAGGTTACCAGGTAGTTGGTCCGCGCAAACGTGTGAACTGTATGCATTACTGAGGGCATTGGAACTATTGAAAGGGAAAGAAGGAACTGTGTATACGGACTCCAAGTATGCCTTTGGGGTGGTACACACCTTTGGGAAAATCTGGAAAGAAAGAGGGATGATTACAGCTAGAGGAAAAGAGTTGGCTCATGAGCAGTTAATTGAAAAAGCTTTGGAAGCACTAAATTTGCCAGAAAGAATAGCGGTGGTCCATGTAGCAGGCCACCAGAGAGGGAATTCGCTGGAAGCTAGAGGGAATAGGGCAGTCGATAGTGCCGCTAAGACAGCGGCGACGGAAGGAACGGTAAAAATGCTGTCTCTGATACCGTTGAGAGAGGGAATAGAGAAGATACCTGTATTCTCGCGGGAGGAGGAAGATAAAATGAATGAGTTGGGTGCCCGGCGCTCCACGGACGGGAAGTGGTGGACGCCGGACGAAAACAAATAATTACTAAAGGATTGACGAGGGATTTGATTAAACAACTACATTCGCAATCGCACTGGGGAGCTCAGGCTCTGTGCGACACGATACTACGGACTTATGCCTGTAGAGGCATTTATACATCAGCCAAGCAGGCGGTGTCTGGTTGTGTAGTGTGTCAAAGGGTGAATAAGAAGGTAATGAGAGCTGTCCCAGGGGGAGGACAACAATTGGCCATTAGACCCTTCCAGAGAATACAGGTGGACTTCACAGAACTACCAAAGGTACAGCAGTGGAAATATCTTCTGGTTATAGTGGATCACTTCACCAGGTGGGTAGAGGCATTTCCCACGATAAATGCCACTGCCCAGGCAGTCACTAAGATACTGCTGGAACAAATCATCCCACGATATGGAGTAATTGAATCCATAGATTCAGATCGAGGAACACATTTTGCTTCCAAGGTGCACCTATTAATTTGTCACGCCTTGGGAATAAACTGGAAGCTGCATACTCCATGGCACCCCCAGAGTTCGGGGAGAGTGGAGCGGATGAATGCCACTCTAAAAATTCAGATAACTAAATTAATGGAGGAGACAGGGTTACCCTGGACTAAATGTCTACTAATTGCTTTATTGCGAATACGGACGGCACCACAAAAGGATATTGCGGTGTCTCCCTATGAAATGTTGTTTAGATTGCCTTATTTTGGGAAGGTGGAAGGCACACCAACCTTTGAGGGAGGTGATATGTTCTTGAGGAACTATTTACTGGCAGTGTCTCGTTCCCTTACAGAATTAAAAGCTAAAGGATTATTGGCTCAAAGCCCACCACTCGACTTTCCAATACATGCTGTAAAGGCCGGCGACTGGGTACTGGTCAAGAATTGGAAGGAGGAGAAACTCCAGCCCAGGTGGACCGGACCGTACCTAGTATTACTGACAACCGAGACAGCAATACGAACAAAAGAAAAAGGGTGGACCCACGCGATCCGGGTTAAAGGACCCGTCGATCCACCCGTTCCTGAGGAGGAGGAACAGTGGATGGTGAAGCCAGGAGGCAAACCCCTAACAGTAATTTAAAAAAAAAAAGCATTGAATGTATAACTGACAGTATTAAAGGAGCAGTCGTGGTATTGTTTGCTTTGTATGTAATTGTGGTAAAAGGTATTAAAATGAATTGGAGTGGGACTTGTTTTATTGGACTGGTACAACCTGGATTTTTCCTGTTAAACACCAAAGAAGGCCGGTCGTTAGGAACACCTGTATTTGATGACCTATATCGGAAAAAGAGGAAAATAGACATTGGAGAATGGACAGATGATGAATGGCCACCAGCAAGAATCATCTCATACTACGGACCAGCCACTTGGGCACAGGATGGATCCTGGGGCTACCGAACACCAGTATACATGTTAAACTGGATCATAAGGCTTCAGGCAGTACTGGAGGTAATTACCAACCAAACTGCGGGGGCGCTGGAAATGCTGGCAAAGCAGCAGACGCAGATGAGAGCAGCGATATACCAGAACAGGTTAGCCCTAGATTACCTCCTGGCAGAAGAAGATGGGGTATGCGGGAAATTCAACCTCTCTAATTGCTGTTTGAACATCGATGATAATGGACAGGCAGTGATGGACATATCAGAAGGGATCCGTAAGTTGGCACATATTCCAATACAAAAGTGGAATTCGATTATGGGAACCCAATGGTGGGATTCCATCCTCGGAGGAACATGGTGGAGAACGGTGGGACTCGTGTTTCTATGTGCATTGGCTGGACTGATCTTTATCCCCTGTTGCATCCCTTGTTTTAGGGAACTTATTACTAGAAGTATGTCAGATGCAGGCGGTAGTCATGCCTATGGGAGAGAGAGGGGAAATACAGAAAATAATGATAATGCGGCCAGGGGAGGTTCATGATTTACAGGAAGAGGTTAGGACAATGTTACGTCAGTTCGAGTTGAGGGAACTTGAAATGAGGGTTTAATCAGTGTATGCGTAGCAAAAGAAAAAGGGAGGATTGTGAGGGATAAAGTGATTAAACCCCATTAAAGTAAGGAGTTTTCAAGAGAATCCGAACTGAGAGGGGCTGGAGAGAGGATTCTGACACAGCTGTGTCTGAAGGTTGCCAGACCCATCCTTGAGTCCTTGAGTAAGAAGTAATAGCATTGTATAGCAGTAGAAGGGAGTGATGTAGAGAGATCCATATCAGTGGAAGGGAGTGATAGATGGGACCCTTGTCACTATAGCTTAGCTTTAGTACTGATATAGGAGAACTGAGAGGGTTCACTAGGAGGTGGGTAAAACTAGGGTAGGTCATGAGCAACTGAGCATGCTTAATAGAATAAATGAATATTACAACACACCCCTGGTCAAGAAACTGCTCATTACCATGAACATGTTTGAACATGCGATGTATGATATGGGAGGTGCGAGGGGATGTACGGTGGGATGTACCTACAGATTGTGCACCTCAGACCCTGATTGGAGATGGGTCCAGAGGGGAGGTTGAATGTAAAATTCTGTGTATAAAGGGGGATGACTTCTTTGGCTTCGGTGTGTCTCGATTTGGAGAGGCACCCGGGTCTGCAGAGTCGAGAGGAATAAAGAACTCTTGCTTCCAAGATTTAGTCTTTGAGCGGTTATTGTGAGCACAAAGCGTATCTCACAATTCTGATGCAGCTCTTCACGTAAATGCTTTAAATGGAGGTACAAACTCAGTTTGTGAATGATCTGTTTTGTGATTGATTCCTATTTATGCGGTGCACGTGGTCTAAGTCATAACCAACAACCAATTGGGATGGCACAGCAGTAGATCTGCTGCCTCGCGACACCAAGGTTCGATCCTGACTACAGATGCTCTCTGTGTGGAGTTTATACGCTCTCCCTGTGACCGTGTGGGTTTCCTCCCACATTCCAAAGACGTGCATCTGTATATTGGCTTCTGTATATTGCCATAGTGTGTAGGGTGTGAAAGTTGGATAACATGAAATTAGTGTGCGGATGACTGGTGGTTTGTGTGGAATCTGGGGGGGCGGGGGGGGGGGGGGGGGGGGGGGGGAGGAGGGCCTGTTTCTACACTGTAGCTCTAAACTAACAAATCTATTCTTTTAATTACTTGTATGAATATACCAAATACTGTGTTCCTCTCACCTCCAGCCCAACAACTAATTCTGCCTCTTATTAGTTAAGCGGGTGTTTCAATCTGCAACAGCAGAGCAACAATGTAAACTCTGGATGGGAACACCAAAGGTCAGGTCCAAATGCATTTCTTGGAGCTGTGAGGCAGCAACACTGTGCCTTCCCCTCATGGATAATCTTTTACCACAGATCCCTTTCCTACACTCATCCCTTGATTCTATTAATAGTTAAACACTTAGCCATCAAATTGCTCCCTCTGGCTAACTTTGTGAGTTGAGGTAGATAGTTCTGGAACATGTGTGCATGTGTGCGTGCACAGGTATGCCAATCTGTTATTTTTCTATTTACCAAAATATACTGCCACATACTTGCCTGCACTTAATTTCTGCCACATGTTCACTGTTTCCCCTGCCTATGTCTTTTGCAACCATCTTCACTGTTTGCTGTCTTTCCAAGCTTCGTGCCATCTGCAAATTTTGAAACTGTCTCGGCACCTGCAAGTCCAAGTCATTCAAATGCGGCAATATTTCTTAAAGTGAAACTTGGTCAACCCCATTGTGCACCCCACTCTGAAAAGTCTTTCAATAATCACAACACTAAGCTTTTCCAACACTCCATTAATTTGATATCTATGTTGCTTCCTTAATCATAGTTTTAATTCTGCTAACAAGATTAAAAAATATATATAGGCCAGCACAGTGTTACATCGGTGCAGTCTAGCCTTACCGGGTTCAATCCTGACTACGGGTGCTGTTTGTACAGAGTTTGTTCATTCACCATGTAAACAAATGTGCTTTCCCCAGGTGCTCTGTTTTCCTCCAACACTCCAGAGATGTACAGGTTTGTATGTTAATAGGCTTCTATAAATTGTAAACTGACCCTAATGTGTAGGAGAGTGCTAGTGTATGGTGTGATAGCAGGTTGACATGTCGACAAAGGGCCGGTTTCCACACTGCATCTCTAAAATCTAAAGTTAAAACATCTCTGAAATACCATTGAAGGTTCAATTTATATAACACCAACTCCTGTGCCCTCATTTACCCTTTAACACATTGCCACCTAACTTGAGCTTAAGACCTTTTAAATCCAGTTCCAATAGGCAGCGCAGTGGGTGGAGCAGTGGCACAGCTGCTGCCTCACAGCATCAGAGACTCTGGTTTGATCCTGACCCCGGGTCTTATCTGTGTAAAATTTGCACATTCTCCCTCTGACAAATCAGCCCATTACGGTATTATTTAGTATATTCAGATTCCAAAAATAATTCCGAAAATAATTAATAGAAAAATAATTTGAGTAGGCTGGGACTCTATGCCATGGAATGTAGGAGGATGAGGGGTGATCTTATAGAGGTGTATAAAATCATGAGAGAGATAGAGGGATAGATCCAGTAGATGCCCAGTGTCTCTTGCCCAGAGTAGGTGAATCGAAAACCAGAGGACATAGGACAGAGGTCCAGAAGTCCAGAGGACAGAGGTCTTTAAAATGATGAAAGGGATAGACAGGGTTGACGTGGATAAGCTTTTCCCATTGAGGGTAGGGAAGATTCAAATAAGAGGGCATGACATGAGAATTAAGGGACAGAAGTTTAGGGGTAACATGAGGGGGAACTTCTTTACTCAGAGGGTGGTGGCTGTGTGGAATGAACTTCCAGCAGAAGTGGTGGAGGCAGGATCGATTTTAACATTTAAAAGTAAAGTGGATAGGTATATGGACGGGAAGGGAATGGAGGGGTATGGTCTGAGTGCAGGTAGATGGGACTTGGGAAAACAAATGGTCGGCACGGACTGGAAGGGCCGAGAGGGCCCGTTTCTGTGCTGTAATTGTTATGTGGTTATATGGTTATAGGTTTAAGGTGGAGGGAAAAAGATTTAATAGGAATCTGAGGGGTAACTTTTTCATACAAAGGGTGGTGGGTGTATGGAACAAGCTGCCAGAGGAGGTAGTTGAGGTAGGGACTATCCCAATGTTTAAGAAACAGTTAGACAGGTAGATGGATAGGGCAGGTTTGGAGGGATATGGACCAAACATGGGCAGGTGGAACTAGTGGAGCTGGGACATGTTGGCCGGTGTGGGCAAGTTGGGTCAACTCTATGACTCTATGCGCATTTGGCTCAATTTATGATGAACTATGCAATGTGTTTTGACTTGATTTGCTATACATAATTGATTTACTATAGGAGTTTATGATGCACAATACAGCCCGAATGAGAGCATACTCAGATGCTAGCCAATTAGCTAACAATGAAGACAGTGTTGAGAACATTGGGTCAGCGGGGTGAACCCGATAATTTGATGTTTTCTCCTTGAATTATATTCAATACGGCATTTATGTAAACCAAAGAAATGGGTGGATTGGCTCTCCCCAACTTCTTATACAATTATTGGGCAACAAATATTAAAAATGTAATTTATTGGCTGGATAACTCATGCCAACAGGTAGATTGGTTAATAATGGAGAGAGAGGATTGTTCGCCTTTCAATATAGGCGCTATTCTTCTCTCCCCAACAAATTTGAAGTACACACGATGTGATAAAGATCTGATTATTCACAGCATGCTACGAATCTGGAGACAAGTAAAATCAACTTTTAATACAATAAATTTATTGTCATTTGAACATTGAGGTTCAAACGAAATTTAGTTTCTGCAGTCATACAAACAAGAAAATAACACAATTTACACAAACATCCATCACAGTGAATCTCCTCCTCACTGTGATGGAAGGCAAAGTCTTATCACTCCCCTGCACTCCCCATTTTCCTCCCGATGTCAGTCAAAGCCTCCCGGCGGGCGATGGTAAATAAGTCCCGCGGCCATTCAGGCTGCGCCGGGTGATGCAAGGCTGCGCTCCGAGCCTTGATGTTGGAGCCCCCGGTGGGCGCTGGCAAGTCCCGCGGCCATTAAAGCCACGCCGGTCGATGTAAGGCCCCGCTCCAGGTCATTTTCAACCCTGCAACTCGGGCAGGAGAAGTTGCCACCACGGGAGCTCCGAAAAGCAGTCTCCCACCAGGGACCCGCGAGCTCCCGGTGTTACCGTCCACCGGCCTGCAGCTGGAGCCTCCAAAGCAGCGCGCCACCACAGCTCCTCCCGTTCCAAACTCGGCCAGCTCCACGATGGTAAGTAGTCCGCAGGCTCCACGACTGGAGCCCCGGGTCCGGTTGGAGGTTGCTCCACGGTGCTAGGCCCCAACGACAACGGAGACCCGACAGAGAAAAGGTCTGGTCCTCCGTACAGGGAAAAGATTTTAAAAGTTTAGAGATCTCTACGATATGGGAACTCTTCTCCCATTTCAGGAATTACAGTCAAAATATCACCTGAAAGGTAATCAATATTTCAGATATCTCCAACTTCGAGATTATCTGAAAACATATACCCATGACTACCAAACTCTGCTGCCAGATATACTAGACAAATGTATGAATAGAAATTCAGAGTCAAATAACTTAACGTCATATTTGTATAACACTCTTCTAAATATAGAAATATAGAAATCCCATTGTCAGAAGTAATTAGAAGAGACTGGGAAGAGGAACTAGGCCTAGAAATTCTAAAAGACAGATGGGAAGAAAACCTTTTATATATACACAATTGTTCGATTAACGTTAGACATACTTTAATCAAAATAAAATACTGCACAGACTCTACTATTCAAAGACTAAACTGAATATGATCTTTCCAAATGTATCTCCTATTTGTGACAAATGTCTCCTTCAAGAAGCAACTATAACACACTCCTTTGCCTCTTGCATAAAATTACATAACTTTTGGAGAGGAATTTTTGAAATTTTCTCAAAAACATTCAACATAAAACTGGACCCCGACACGGAACTGATTATTCTAGGAACGTCAGAAGCCTGCTCTGAGCTATAAATATTTCAAAGATGTTTCCTCAATTATGGTCTGATAACGGCAAAGAAACTAATACTCAAATTTTGGAAACATACATCTGCCCCAACTCTCAAAATGTGGATTACAAACATGTCTGAGACGCTTCATCTTGAAAATATGAGACTCGTCTTCGCAGAAAAAACAGAGCATTTTTGGAAGACATGGACACCATTCATTGATTTATTACAAGGATAGTATGGTGCAACACAATTTCAGAGTTAAATTTAATTATGGGTTGGGTGACGGGTGAGGAGGGATACGAAGCAGGTATATCATCACCTTTTGTTTTTCTTTCGGTTTTTATCTTTTTATTTCTCTACATCTTTCTTATTTCTTTTACTTACTCACTCTTTGGCGACACCAATTCGGTAGTCTAGGGGTTCTTTTCATGCACGTCCACTTTTTTTCTCTCTTGCTTTCTCTCTCTCCTTTTCTTTCATCTTAAGCAAAAAATTTAAACTGAAGCTGTACAATAATTGTATTCTGTCATATGCCGCTGTTTACATTTTTGTACACTGCTTTTAATAAATTAAATAAATAAATAAATAGATAAATAGAATGATTACATTCAATAGTTAAGACTACCCATATCTATCACAAGATTTACACAATTTGTCTTGAAAAATCCCACATTATAACGATTGGAGATAACTATTGCCTGACTCTCCACACTTTTGGGAAGCAGATGGAAACTAGAGTACTTGAGGGAAACCCAACTGGTCACAACGAGAACATGCATCTGTATAGGACCTTGGTGTGGGGGCTTTGGCGAAAGTGCAGAAGTTTAACAGAATGCTGCTTTTATTAGAGTGTATTAGCTACAAGGAGAGACTGGACAAACTTGGAAAGTTTCTCTGGAGTGTCAGAGACTGAGGGGAGACTTGATAGAAGTATAAATAATTATGAGAGGCAGAGATAGGGTATGCTGGGGAGGAAATAAGACTCGAGGACTTAGCTTTAAGGTTAGAGGGGCAAAGTTTAAAGTGGATGTGCGGGACAAGTTTATTTTACACAGTGGGCCTGGAATGCATTGCCAGGGGTGGTGGTGGTGGTAGATATGAAAGAGTGGAGTTTAAGTATAAAATGTGAAAGTGAGGTTTAGTGGCATTTACAATAAGTGAGTTTTCGATAGGCACATGGATATGCCAGGAATTGAGGGAAATGGATCACAGGCAGGTAGATGAGATTAGTTTAACTTGGCAACATGTTCAGCATGGACATTATGGGCTGACAGGCTTGTTCCTCTACTTATTGCTTATTGTTCTAATGCATTGGAAACCCAATTCATCAGTATTTTTTCAGACAGCCTCTTGATAACCATTTTACTCCAAGGTTTCCTCAGAAGTACACAATATGATTTCACCTCTACAGGGAGAGAGAGCACTAGAGCCAGTATAAGGCAGCCGCACTACTCTGCTGTGCCACTGTGCTGTTCTGATTATTGATATGTTGAGCTTGGTATGTTATGCATTTCAAGTAAAGAATCGCATGACTTGATAACATCTGTAGCAACATCCTGTTGCTGCAGCTCGTGGCTTATCCGCCATTCAGCCCGATGAAGCAGTTGGTGGCTTCAAGATGCTCAGCATATAAATATCTAGTAATGGAGCACCATTAAACCAAAGCTTTAAACAAGAACCATCTATTCTTTTGATACCATTGCACAGTCTGCATCATCCACTGTTGCTGATGGTTTCCCCAGTGTTAGAGTCATACAGCCCTTCATCCCAACTCATCTATGCTGACCAGGATGCCTATCTGCACTCATTTCTATTTGCCCACATTTGACCCAGATCCCTCTCAGCCTTTCAAACAAAGATCATCAATGATGTATGTCAAGCTATTCCTACTGAAGATGAAAAAACAAACACATCTAATGCAACTTCAGGAAAGTTATCTAAACATTGCCTACAGAGACATTCTTGCTATTGAGGGAGTGCAGCGTAGGTTTACAAGGTTGATTCCCGGGATGGCGGGACTGTCATATGCTGAGAGAATGGAGCGACTTGGCTTGTACACTCTGGAGTTTAGAAGGATGAGAGGCTATCTCATTGCAAATATGAGATTGCTAGAGGTAAGAAACACGTTCCCAATGTTGGGGGAGTCCAGAACCAGGGGCCACAGTTTAAAAATAAGGAGTAAGCCATTTAGAACGGAGACGATGAAACACTTTTTCTCACAGAGAGTTTTGAGTGCGGAATTCTCT
Organism: Okamejei kenojei; assembly: GCA_035221665.1. Classification (NCBI taxonomy): domain Eukaryota; kingdom Metazoa; phylum Chordata; class Chondrichthyes; order Rajiformes; family Rajidae; genus Okamejei; species Okamejei kenojei. The sequence continues at coordinate 111,853,816 of CM069133.1, read as the reverse complement.
GCCTCAAAGGGCGTTGGAAGCAGGTTCTCTGGATGCTTTCAAGAGAGAACTAGATAGGGCTCTTAAAAATAGCAGAGTCAGGGGATATGGGGAGAAGGCAGGAACGGGGTACTGATTGGGGATGATCAGCCATGAACACATTAAATAGTGGTGCGGCTCGAATGGCCTACTCCTGCACCTATTGTCTATAGACAGCTGAATAAATCCTCAATAAAATGATATTGCTCCAAACAGAGTAAATTTTAACGGTTGATGCATACCTGCTAGAAGGAGAAAATACCACTGTCCCTGCAAGCTTTTCACCATGCTACATATAATGCTGGACTATGATGCTAAGGATGTGTAGAAAGCAATCCTTTACACAAAAGATAGACACAAAATGTTGGAGTAACTCAGCGGGACAGTCAGCATCTCTGGAGAGAAGGAATGGGCAACATTTCCCCCACATTCCTCACTGTGATGGAAGGCAATAAAGAGTTAAATCAAGAATCTATCTCTGCCTTAAAAATATCCATTGAATATTGATCCTGGTTTCAGTGTCTTAATCGTGAATGGAATTTTAGCTCTTGCTGATATATATGGCCCACTATCTTTATATCCTCCTGCATTTGAGGGTTTTCTGAATGGGATCATCTCAGAGAAAATGAAGAGTTGCCAGCACTATCTGTGTGATCGTATGTATAAACTGGTCATGGTGGACACCTGTGCATGTTGCATCCTGAATAATGTTTATTTGTGTGGATCATGGTTAGATGGTGTGGGCAGGTGCCATAGTCCTAATTTATCTAGGGCAGTGGGCAGGTGCTATAGACCTGCACCTATAGGTAGACACTACAGCCCCCATGAGTCTCGGGCAGATGGGGCTCATCAGCCTGGGAAGGCAGTCCATCTAGGAGAGGGAAAACTCTGATTTAAAACCTCCATTGCCTTGTGGCCATATCAAGTAATGGACAAGGCTCCAGCACTAAACCTCAAGAAAATCCAGAGTCGGAGCCCTAAGGCAGTTCGTTGTTGTCTACAACCTCGCTCTGGCAGCTCCTGCGACGGCGCTGCTGCCAAACTGTAACGGCCCTGCTGTTCCTTTGGATCGATCAGCAGCATGGAGAGGGGACGGTTGCATGGGCAACAGCCTGTCCTCCATATGACATCGCCCAGGCTTGCATCCGACCACACATCACCTGCTACTCTGGCCAAGGTTTGGAGCAAGCAGCCAACAACTAGGATGCATCACCCATGGTCAGTCATGACCGAGGGGGGCCTACAGGGTTAGATGCATCTTGCACAGTAATTCAAGGGAAATCCTTACTGCTTATGGGCCTTCTTGGAAATGATAATGTCCTATCTACTGTAAGACGTGTATCCTATCCAGCTGGTACTTCCTTTTGACAGAGAAATTAATGAATATACTGACCAAAAAAATAATTAGCCATTGTAAGATGTGGAACTAAGCAAAGCAAAAATATTCAAATCAAGGCAGTTCTTTAGACGTACAAAAAATGGTTAACATAATGGATGATAGAGTTTGATTGCTAAATATACAGAATAATCACAAATCACAAATAATCACAAATCTAGTTGAGTTTCTCCAGCTTTTTTGTCAACCTTCGATTTTTCCAGCATCTGCAGTTCTTTCTTAAACAAACCCAGTTTAGTCATTCAAGATGTGACATGCATCAAGAATTTCCAACTATCATATCAGTGTTGCAGCAATCAATAACACCCCATTAAACATTGGAATAGAAACTAAAAGTAGAACGAGTAACCTTGATGTTTCATTTCTTAGATTAATTGCCATATTAATGTTAATCTAATAGAAGGAGAAAAAACATTCCTTCGCACAAAATACATCTACAAAGGACAAGGCAGAAACAAGAAGTTTGATGGAATAGAAACATAGAAAATAAGTGCAGGAGTAGGCCATTCGGCCCTTCGAGCCGGCACCGCCATTCAATATGATCATGGCTGATCATTCAACTCAGTATCCTGTACCTGCCTTCTCTCCATACCCCCTGATCCCTTCAGCCACAAGGGCCACATCTAACTCCTTCTTAAATATAGCCAATTAACTGGCCTCAACTACCTTCTGTGGCAGAGAATTCCAGAGGCTCACCACTCTCTGTGTGAAAAATGTTTTCCTCATCTCGGTCCTAAAGGAATTCCCCCTTATCCTCGGGGAGAAGGAGACCACGTTTATATGGAGAGGTACAAAAAATGTATTCTATTCTTAAAGAAACTGTGGACAAATCTCCAGTTGGAGGGAGATTACAAATGTTTTATGATGAATGGCTTGCCATCACATCTGATCGGTTTATTTTACAAACAGTTTCAGGAGCTACTATTACATTCAAAGAAGGTGTTAATTCTCCGGTACAAAATAAACCTGCTTATGGTTTTATGTTTTCTGCAATTGAAGAGGCAGAAATTAATGTGGAAATTGACAAATTGTTTAAAAAAGGAGTTATTGAAAAAACTGTTGAACATGAGCATCAATTTGTGTCAAATATATTTCCAAGAAGTAAAAAAGATGGTGGTTGCAGAATTATTCTGGACCTTACAAACTTTAATAAATTTGTCGAATATAAACATTTTAACATGGAAACATTCAACACTGCAAGACATTTGATATCAGCAGGTTATTATATGGCTACAATTGATTTAAAGGATGCGTACTATTCAGTACCAATACATCAGTTCTTTCGAAGGTATTTAAAATTTAATTGGCTGGGACAGCTGTGGCAATTCAAAGCTTTACCAAATGGGTTAAGTTCAGCTCCCAGGCTCTTTACAAAGCTGTTGAAACCAGCTTTAGCACAATTAAGAGCACAAAAACACATCATTATGGCTTATCTGGATGACATTTTAATCATCAATAGTAATCAGGAATCAGCTGAAAAATCAGTTTCAGCAACTAAAAACTTTATTTGAGAAGTTAGGTTTCTTGATTCATCCAATTAAGTCCCAGCTGCAGCCAGCACAGTCAATTAACTATTTGGGGTTTGTGATTAATTCAGTTGCTATGTTAGTAACTTTGCCAACAGATAAGATTAATTATATTTTAGTGACCTGTAAGGGTCTCATTCACAAACCTTATCCCTCCATCCGAGAAGTAGCAAAGGTTATTGGTAAATTAGTGGCAGCATTTCCCTGCAGTAGAATTTGGTCCATTACATTACCAAAACCTTCAAAGGGACAAAATAAGAGCTCTAAAAAAGAGAGCAGGCCATTTTGATAGGCCTATGAAATTAACAAAAGAAGCTTTATTGGAATTGCAATGGTGGATTGAAAATGTCCCACAAGCTGCTAAAAACATTCTGATACAGCAGCCTGAAGTAATTTTTACAAACAGATGCTAGTGCTCTCAGATGGGGGGCGACAGATTCATTCACCAGCTGTGGGGGCAGATGGACTGTCCAAGAGGAAATGTTTCTCCAAACATATGGTATTAACTATTTAGAATTATTGGGTGCATTTTATGGGTTGAAAGCCTATTGTTCTACAAAAAATAATCTGCATGTACTGGTACAATTAGACAATAAAACAGCTGTTGCATATATTAATCACATGGGTGGAGTCAGATCGGTATCATGTGATTGTTTGGTCAATCAGATATGGCAATGGTGTATTGAGCACCAAATTTGGATTTCGGCAAATTACATCCCAGGTAAAGACAATGTGGTGGCAGACAATAGATCAAGGATGTTTAAAGACAACACAGAATGGATGTTAAACCCAGTAATTTTCAGTAAAATTGTGACTCAATATGGGTTACCAGACATTGATCTGTTTGCATCTAGACTAAATCATCAATTGACTAAATATGTGTCTTGGGAACCAGATCCAGATGCAGTAGCAGTAGATGCTTTTTCACTACACTGGGGGAATATGTTCTTTTATACCTTTCCGCCATTTGCTCTGGTTCAGCAATGTCTGAAGAAAATAGAAGAAGATTCTTCCACAGGATTATTGGTGATTCCAAATTGGCCCACAACTATGGTTCCCATTGATGTTAAACATGATTAAAGAACCATATATGTCAATTCCTAGTAGCAGTGATTTATTGATAAAACCAGTAACCAAAGAAATTCATCCATTACATGCTTATATGAATTTGTTAATCTGCAGGTTTTGACCAGACCACTACAAGAGCTTGGATTGTCGGATAGAACTATGGATAATATAGTCGCATCATGGCGAGATAGCACTCAGAGACAATATATGACACATATAAAGAAATGGGAAAATTTTTGTAGACAGTCAAATATATCCTATCATACTGTGAACATTGCAAACATATTGGAGTTCCTTGCCGAGTTGCATTTTGAACAACACTTAAGTTATAGTGCCATTAATAGTGCATGTAGTGCCTTATCATCTTATTTAGGACAAATTTCTGACCAGAAATCAATTGGATCACATCCATTAATATCCAGATTTATGAAAGGAATCTTTAACAAAAATCCACCCAAACCAAGATATACAGAAATTTGGGATGTTAGCATTGTACTTACTTTACTTAGGCAATGGACTCCAATCGAAGTTTTGTCATTGGAAAAGTTTGACATTTAAATTAGTAATGTTAATGGCATTGGTTTCAGCTCAAAGGGTGCAAACATTACAAATGTTACGTTTAGACTGTATGCATGTGACTGCAGATAACATTGTGTTCTATGTTTACGATCTGATCAAACAAAGCAGACCAGGGAGAACTGGAGCAAAGGTAATGTTTCAAGCTTACCCCATTGATCCAACGTTGTGTGTAGTTAAACATTTGAATGATTATGTAAAAGTTACCAAAACTCTTCGAGGTGATGGGAAAAAAATTAATGATTACGCATAAGAAACCACACACAAAAGCTTCAGTGCAAACAATCTCAAGGTGGTTAAAACAGGTGTTACTTTTAGCAGGAGTAGACACTGATGTGTTCAAATCTCACTCCACCAGGGCAGCAGCTACATCCGCGGCGAAGTTACAGGACGTACCGCTCGAGCATATTTTAGAAACTGCAGGGTGGTGTAAAGAAGAAACTTTTTCAAAGTTCTACAATAAACCTGTTCACACAATGACAGGCTTTGGACACGCGGTGTTGGGTTCACTATAATCACTTGCTTTGTTTCACTATCGATTGATATTATCAATTATGTTATCACTTATATCTTTTATCACTTTGTAATGGTTTCCCTCGGATGTAAAAAGGGGGTTATTATATGTTCTTTTATCATTAAAAGATTTATGGAAAGAACTAAAACTAGTCTGGTAAAAGGTTTTTACTCATGTGTGTGTTGACCTAGCCGGACTGCCGTATGGAAGAATTCTACGACATGGAAAACACAGAAGCTTCAAAATCTTCACGTAGTCACTCACGTGACTCCGAAGTAAAATAGTAAGATTAAACGAGCTTACCAGTTCGAAGTTTGATCTTTATTTTATGAGGAGTAACGATGAGGGATTACGTGCCCTCCACTCCACACCCTCATAAAATAAATGATCATCTGGTGGTTCTAAATCTATGATGAGCCTTACTATCTTACTCCGGCTATTGTGTTCTGTGTTTTTCATGCCGCTGCTTTGAAGTATGCCGTTCTAGCGCCAGGCGAGGCTTCTTCATGTAATCCCTCATCGTTACTCCTCATAAAATAAAGATCAAACTTCGAACTGGTAAGTTCTAATTTAATCTTACTATTATACTGCATCTGCCACGCATTTGCCCACTCATCCAGCCTATCCAAGTCACCTTGCAGCCTCCTAGCATCCTCCTCACACATAACACTGCCCCCCATGTTCGATCATCCACAAACTTGGAGATGTTGCATTCAATTCCCTCGTCCAAATCATTAATATATACTGCAAATAGCTGGGGTCTCAGCACAGAGCCTTGCGGTATCCCACTAGTCACTGCCTGCCATTCTGAAAAGGATCCGTTTACTCCTACCCTTTACTTCCTGTCTGCCAGCCAGTTCTCTATCCACATCAATACTGAACCCCCAATACCGTGTGCTTTAAGTTTGTATTCTTATCTCTTATGTGGGACCTTGTCGAAAGCCTTCTTAAAGTCCAGATATAACACATCCACTGGTTCTCCCTTATCCACTCTACTAGTTACATCCTGCAAAAATTCTATAAGATTTGTCAGACATGATTTACCTTTCGTAAATCAATGCTGACTTTATCCAATGATTTCACCGCTTTCCACATGTGTTGCTGTCCCATCTGTAATAACTGACTCTAGCAGTTTCCCCACTACCGATGTTAGACTAACTGGTCTGTAATTCCCCGTTTTCTCTCTCCCTTCCTTTTTAAAAAGTGGGGTTACATTAGCTACCCTCCAATCCTCAGGAACTACTCCAGAATCGAAAAAGTTTTGAAAATTTATCAATAATGCATCCACTATTTCTGGGGCTACTTCCTTGAGTACTCTGGGATGCAGCCTATCTGGCCCTAGGGATTTATCAGCCTTTAATCCATTCAATTTACCCAACACCACTTCCCGGCTAACCTGGATTTCACTCAGTTCCTCCATCTTATTTGAACCCCGGTCCCCTGCTATTTCCAGCAGATTATTTATGTTTTCCTTAGTGAAGACAGAACCAAAGTAGTTATTCAATTGGTCTGCCATGTCCTTGTTCCCCATGATCAATTCACCAGTTTCTGACTGCAAGGGACCTACATTTGTTATAACTTATCTTTTTCTCTTCACATATCTATAAACATTTTGCAGTCAGTTTTTGTTCCCTGCCTGTTTTCTTTCATAATCTATTTTCCCTTTCCTAATTAAGCCCTTTATCCTCCTCTGCTGGACTCTGAATGTCTGCCAGTCATCTGATAGGTTTCCTTTTCTGGCTAATTCGTATGCTTCATCTTTTGTTTTGATACTATCCCTGATTTCCCTTGTTATCCACGGATGCACTACCTTCCCTGATTTATTATTTTGCCAAACTGGGATGAACAATTGTTGTAGTTCATCCATGTAGTCTTTAAATGCCTTCCATTGCACATCCACTGTCAACCCTTTAAGAATCAATTGCCAGTCTATCTTGGCCAATTTACGTCTCATACCTTCAAAGTTACCTTTCCTTAAGTTCAGAACCCTTGTTTCCGAATTAATTTTGTCACTCTCCATCCTAATGAAGAACTCAACCATATTATGGTCACTCTTGCCCAAGGGGCCATGCACAACAAGACTGCTAACTAACCCTTCCTCATTACTCAATACCCAGTCTAGAATAGCCTGCTCTCTCGTTGGTTCCTCTACATGTTGGTTTAGAAAACTATCCCGCATACATTCCAAGAAATCCTCTTCCTCAGCACCCCTGCCAATTTGATTCACCCAATCTATATGTAGATTGAAGTCACCCATTATAACTGTTTTACCTTTGTTGCACGCATTTCTAATTTCCTGTTTGATGCCATCCCCAACTCCACTACTCCTGTTAGGTGGCCTGTACACAACTCCCACTAGCGTTTTCTGCCCCTTAGAGTTTCGCAGCTCTACCCTTATCGATTCCACATCCTACAAGCTAATGTCCTTCCTTTCTATTGCGTTAATCTCCTCTCTAACCAGCAACGCTACCCCACCTCCTTTACCTTTCTGTCTATCCCTCCTGAATATTATATATCCCTGGATGTTCAGCTCCCAGCCTTCGTCACCCTGGAGCCATGTCTCCGTATGCTCTCCATATGCCTGAATATATCTAGGTTAACACTCAAGAAGCATAACATTTAGAGTAAAGCACTCCATTGGACGTACCTTCCGCAGAGACTGTTCCCTCCCAAACTCCTTGGTTAATTAATCCCTTCCCACCCAAACCACCCCCTCCCCAGTCACCTTCCCCTGCAACTGCAGGAGATGCAACACCTGTCCATTTACCTCCTCCCTCGACTCTGTCCAGGGACCCCATCAGTCCTTTCGGGTAAGGCAGAGGTTCATTTAAACCTCCTCCAACCTCATCTACTGTATCTGTTGTTCAAAATGTGGACTCTTATACATAGTGAGACCAAACATAGACTGGGCAATCATGTCGCTGAACACCTTCGCTCCGTCCACCTGGACCCACCTGTTCTCCCGGTTGCTAAACATTTTAATTCCCTTTCCCATTCCCACACTGACCTTTATGTCCTAGGCCTCCTCCATTGTCAGAGTGAGGCTAAATGTAAATTGGAGGAACAGCATCCCATATTTCGCTTGGGTCGCTTACAACCCAGGGGTATGAATATTGATTACTCTAACTTCACGTAATCCCTCTTCCTCCTTCCCTCCCTCACCCAAGTCACACCAGCTTTCGTTCTCACCTAGCTACAGCTAACAATGACCCGTTTCCTTTATCATTGTTACTTTCTTGCATATCTTTCATTCATTTGTTCCATATCTCTATATCTCTCGTTTCCCTTTTCCGTGACTTTCAGTCTGAAGAAGGGACTCGATCACAAACGTCACCCATTCCTTCTCTCCAGAGATGCTACCTGCCCTGCTGAGTTACTCCAGCATTTTGTGTCCACCTCCAATCAGGATGTCTTCTCACACAACCACCACTGCATCGCGACTGAAGTGTGTACAACTCACAAGGTCTTTCGTGGCAGCATTTTCTAAATCTACCACCAATCTATTGGAGCAGCAAGTTACAGAATGTCGCAGGCTCCTCTCCAAGTCACTCACTGCCTAACTTGTTGTAGCTATGTTACAAAATTTTGAGATTTTAAAAATCAAGTCTGCAATTTATCCCATCAGATAAAGCATAAAAATAAGTTTAATTTGACACCTAATTCACTTTCATATCTTCAGTATTAAAAAAGTTATGGCCATTTTCATACTCAGAAATTAGCATCGTGTTCCCCATTGCCTTAGGACAGTCAAAAGTCCATAACTTTCTTAAAAATTAAGAGAACTCAATGACATTTTCAGTTATTATAGATTGAAGCACTCTGAAACAAATATGAAACAATCTTACTTGGATGACCTGAAATTAAAGCAAATAATTAGTTAGTTACCTAATTGTAGCTAATTACAAAATTAAATTACTAGATCTAAACATCTATCCATTTCTTAAGAAAATATAAATATTTTTAAATTCCCTAAGTGCCCAAATAACATTCATACAATAATTCACAATATAACAAGATTTTTAAATCTCATTTTCATGAATTTATAGGCCAACTGGAAGGAATTTAGTGTTTAATTCCTGTAAATTAATGGCCATTTAAATCAACTCACGAGTGGGATTTAGTGGAACACGGTGGATTGGAAAGTTGCGGTTTGTGGTGAATTTAACCCAGTCGGCAGGAAAAATACTGCGGGTTCGTATATTTTTTTTGTCCCCTTTTCACAACATGAAAATTTGATTAAATGCTTCCTAAGAACCACGTTTATGTAAAAATAAACTGTGTACCTTCTTTTCTCCCCTACATAAAATCCTTCCCGTTGTCGGCGCTCACGGCTTTAGAAGATGATTTTTAAATGACTCTAGCTAATAAATGATCTAGTGTAGTTTAAAAATACCTTCATAAATCAAATGTCGGAGCGATTTCTCTTTAGCGACGAAGTCCCCTGAGATGGATCGACTTGAATGGTCTGGTGAAAAACGGCATTTTAAACCCACCCCCCTCTGAAAGGCGCCAAAGTCGCGCACACGTGGAGTGGCAGACCTGCAGCGCCTCTCAAGGTAAGTTTTGTAACATACCTACTTGTTGCTATTTCTTCACTGTCAATGGTTCAAATCCCTGGAACGCCTCACCTGTGGAAATATATTTGCCACACTGAGCGAGGTGGCTCACCATAGCTTTACCGTTGACAATAAAAACATTATTTTGCCAGTTCCAATCCAATACAGGTTTAAATCAATATCGGCAATGTGCTTTCAGAGTGTTAGGTTATTTAAGAGGAGAAGCACAGGAACAAATAAACGTACTAATTTAAGAGAAGATGGCAATTTGGCCAATCAGTTCCAGGGCCTCCTCGGAATTTAATATTGTGGTTGATCTGCAGCTCAACATTTATCTTTTGCTTCATTTTCCTTGATGCATATTATCTAATGTAAAAAAAAAAAAAACAGTTGATCTCCATCTGGATGTTGAATGTGTGAGCAGACCTTGCCGGAAAAGGTGAAACTCTATACTGGAATTGTGAGAGACGTGAACCTTCTAACTGACGACTCTATTTGTCTTGCATTTTTTGCTTGTATTTTTGTATCCTACGGCATAAATGGTATCTGAGGTACATTACTGAGGTGCCTCAAGCCCCAGACCCACTTAGGCGATTTTTTTCAGCGACTTTTGGCGACTAGGCTGTCGTCACATGGTCGCGGGTGATGCCTGTATGGTCGTAACGTTTTTCTGGTCGCCGCTGGATTTTGAAATGTTCAAAACTTTTCAGCGACAGTGGGCTTAACATAGCTAATCTTCTCCTGTCGTAGGTGCCGTCGCAGGTTGTCGCTGGTGCCGACTTTGGTAAACTCCATTGGCGACTACCTACGTCAACCTTCATCAACCAGCGACAGGTACCGGCGACTGAATTGTCTTCAGTTGTCGCCGACAGGGTTGTTGCTTGCCGTAGCTTGCTGTTGACTAGGTGGTAGGTTGTCCTAGCTTGTCGTAGACATTGTCATGGGGGGGGGTCCAGTCATCGCTTTTTCGGCGACCTGCTATGACTGTGACATTCGCTGGCAGTCGCCCAAAAAATCGCTTAAGTGGGACAGGCCCTTCAGATCAATTTGCACTGGTAACAAGCAACTTCTAGACCATTCACATCAAATATGAATTCATGAGCGTATCTGGAAAGCTGCAGTGTTCATGGAGGATTTGCCAAACACCATTCATATCTCCCCTCCATAAGTTCCAGTCAAAGCTGGGTTAACTGGAAGTACAACATAGAAACATAGAAACATGGAAAATAGGTGCAGCAGGAGGTCATTCGGCCCTTCGAGCCAGCACCGCCATTCATTGTGATCATGGCTGATCGTCCCCTATCAATAACCTGTGCCTGCCTTCTCCCCATATCCCTTGACCACACTAGCCCCTGGAGCACTATCTAACTCTCTCTTAAATCCATCCAGTGATTTGGCCTCCACTGCCCTCTGTAGCAGGGAATTCCATAAATTCACAACTCTCTGGGTGAAAACGTTTTTTCTCAGCTCAGTCTTAAATTCAATGTTCAAGCCCAGAGGATGCAGACTCCCTAAGCGGAATATGAGGTGCTGTTCCTCCAACTTGCGGTGTTGCTCACTCTGGCCGTGGAGGAGGCCCAGGACCGAGAGGTCGGATACGGAATGGGAGGGGGAGTTGAAGTGCTGAGCCACCGGGAGGTCGGGTTGGTTATTGCGGACCAATCGGAGGTGTTCGGCAAAATGATCGCCAAGCCTCCGCTTGGTCTCACCGATATAGATCATCTGGCATCTGGAGCAGCGGATGCAGTAGATGAGGTTTGAGGTGGTGCAGGTGAACCTCTGTCGGACCTGGAAGGACTGCTTGGGTCCCTGAAACACATACAACACATAGTCCTCCGCCAGTTTCGCCGCCTCCAACGTGACCCCTCCACTCGCCACATCTCCCCATCTCCCCCCGTCTGCCTTCCGCAAAGACCGCTCCCTCCGCAACTCCCTTGTCAATTCTTCCCTTCCCTCCCGCTCTACCCCTTCCCGGGCACTTTCCCTTGCAACTGCAAGAAATGCTACACTTGTCCCTTCACCTCCCCCCTCCACTCCTTTCAGGTACCCTCGATTCTCCAGCATCTGCAGATACTTCTTTAACAGAGACTAGGGGTGCGTTCTTTCAAAGTATAATTCTGCACAATCATCCTTATGTGCACAGATGTCAAAATATGCATTTAAAGTTAAACATGCCTGCTGACTATATTAGTGGATAAATGCTTAATGTGTTCAAATAGCATTAACATGTGGTCTTTATTTTAACTGAAGCATTAACATGTATTTAAAGTAGTTATCACCAGCTAAATAGTAGAGGAACAAACGTCTGACAAATATGTTAATCATTAATATGTCAACAACAATAATATCTCCCCTGGTTTAAATATAAAAATATTTCTTGCCTTTTTTACTAATGCCTCCATTCACTCCCGAGTTTTTATAATTACTCCGCTAACACAAAAGGTCCAGTTTTGCCTTTTAGTCTGTGAAATACTTTGCACTCTCTCTACACTTTACCCCATAGAATAATCCGTGTTCCTGCCTCAATACCTTGCTGCCCTGGGATCAGGCTGACGTAATAGCCAGAGACCCTAAAGAGAACAATCAGGTTGAGTCCTTTTTCAGCGTTTTTAACATTCTCCATGTTTGACTATATTAATGATAAATGTTCAAATCTCCATCTTTGTGTCAGATTATCTGGATATATAATTACTCATATATATTCTGATGGCTGTTTTTTTTTTAATACGATAGAAGGACAGGGATGGTATTGTCAAGACAAGCCATCCCTTAATGGCCCCTGAATGAGCTGCCAATCCCATTTCAGATGTTAGTTAACTGTCAACCATATTGTTGCGAGTCAGGAATCACGTGTAGACAGACAAATAACACAGGCCATTAATAACCCACTTGGATTTTTACAGCAACCGAGTACATTACTGATGCTAATGTTTTAATCTAGACCCGTTTAATTATCTAAATTTAAATTCCATTGTGAATGGGATGTTACCATTGTGGGATGGGAACACATATCTTTGCATAAACGGTACAGACAGAATGCTAGTCTGGTAACTTAATCATCATACTTCTGATATTATAGTGCAGAAACATTTGCAAATTGCTTCAACATTCCTTTCCCTACTGCACACAATAGGCAAAAACTATAGTTAACATCCTGAGAGGAACGACATCCAAACAAACATCTGTTCCAAGACATGGGCAGGTGGCTACACTTTCTCCTTGACCTGCTTTGTGCAGAGCAAACAGAAGGACTACAATGAGAAGTCTGTGTTGGTTTAGTGAAATGCCACATTATTTAAAAATGTGTATGAAAATTTTGATAAGTACTGTATATGCTTCTGCACTGGCATTGAATACTAGGAATGAAAAGTATTTCCTCATGATGTTATTTTCTATTTGGATAATTCTCATAGAGCACAAACCATATCATCTAGATTCAGAAGCAAATCCTTTTCATTGCCTCAAAAATTGCCAAGACAACACATTTCTTTGGAAGAGAAAAAAAAATGCAGCCCTTTAAGAATAAATAACTTACTATGAGCATTGCCTCACAGTATCAAATACACTGACCATGCATCAGAATGGTAGACAAAAATGCTGGAGAAACTCAGCGGGTGAGCCAGCATCTATGGAGTGAAGGAAACAGGTGTCGTTTCGGGTCGGGACCCTTCTTCAGACTGATGTGAGGGTTGGGGGGCGGAAAGTATGCATCACAATGGAGTATACAGGTGAATATTTAACACACAGTCACTTTTAACCCGAGGCAATATGTTAACAACTCATCTGATACTCCAGAAACCTCCAGAAAGGCCATGTTTCTTTAACCAGTTTTCTAGTTTAGTTTAGTTTAGAGAAACAGCACAGAAACAGGCCCTTCGATCCACCAAGTTCGCACCGACCAGTGATCACCACGCACATTGACAGTATCCTACACACACGAGGGACAATTTTACACATCCACAAGCTAATTAACCGATATACCTGTATGCCTTTGGAGTGTGGGAGGAAACTGAAGATCTCAGCAAAATCCCACGCGGTCACGGGTAGAATGGACAAACTCCGTACAGACAGCACCCGTAGTCGGGATCGAACCCGGGTCTTACAGCGCTGTAAGGCAGCAACTCTACCGCTGCACCATCGTGCCGCCCTTCAGGTTTTATTTGCATCCAGCCAGCTAATTTCTCACCCGGAATGAATGGAAATCTATCTAAATTGTGAATGCATCCAAGGGTTTGAATTCCTCTACTCTCCTTAAAAAAGTGTTCTGAGTCATACCATGAAGAAACTCTTTCGACTTCATGTCTTAAACCGTCCATTCGCAAGATTGACATGATATCCACTTGTTCTATTATTTAAACTAATAGATTAAGTTTGAATAGCCATTTAATACCTCATCTGCATATTAAGTCCATTCTGGGTCAATCTTTTCAAGGCTCACCAGTTTCCCTCACCTTTTCTCTTAACTTGATTTTCTCAAATTAAAAAAACAGAGAAAAAACAAATGCTGGAAACACTCTGCAGGTACGGCAATGTCAATGAGGAAAGAAACAGTTAATGTTTCAGACGAATTGCCATCCATCACAATATTTGCATGATTCTCTATTTTCATCTCAGGATTCTAGTATCTACAAATTTTGCTTTTTCATTTTCAGATGCCTCATTTTAAATGAGCACTTGCAATGGACAGGAAGGTGTATGACTCCCATCAAACATAAAATTGTCAACATAGAAATGAATAAGATTGTGTTCAGAATTTAGGGAAGTGAATCATTTTGACGTGGTAATGTTTCAATTGAATTGATTAATTCTGCTATATACAAGTAAAATGAATGACAGTACCGAGAATGAGAAAAGGGTCTTTACCCTCGCTCTGATCCAATTCCTCTCACAGCCTTTTGCTTTAACTGGAGGTCTGACAGAGACACATTTAAAGTAGAGTGATTACTATCTTGCACAACTACCGTTGCTATGGCACCACGGAGGCTTTTAACATAATTGGAGCAGTTCGGAAAACCTGATGCTGCTGTGTGAGATTTGGGTGGTTTCCAAATCCACGCTTTGGATTAGGAAACAAAAAAGTAGAGTTCATGAGATGAATCTGTCACTGCCAAATCCTTGATAGCAGTTCATTTAACTGGTGCCATTTTATTTGTTTCCATGTTTCTAATGGCAAATTCCATTAACCATTGAGCTGAATTTCAAAGCCATAATTTAGGACACCAGTTTCCAAAATAGAGAAAACTGGGGAAAGGCAGGGGGGGTGAGACATTAACGATTAGAGAGGGTGCATGAGGGTCCATGAATACTGAATTAATGTAGTGCAAATTACATCTAAAAGATAAATGTAAATGAAAATATAGGTAGCATGGTATCGTGCAATCATCAACGGAAGGGCTTCTCTGCTCTGCTAAAATACAATAAAAACAGAAAGGGCTATACTCAACAGGCAGACATCATCTGTGGGAAGAATGGATGTTTTAGATTTAGTCAGAACTGGGAAGTAGGGAAAAGTAGCTTATTGAGCTGGAGAGAGGATGGGATGGTGGATGGGGGGGAATGTCTTTGATAAGGTAAAACCAGGCTGACCATGGGGACAAGCTATACAGACAATTATCTGGCCAATGAGTGAATGGAACCAGATAGAAAGTGAAAATGCAGACAAAAGAATGTGGGAACTGCTGATTAGCAAGATATGCCCAACAGGTCAGGCTGGACATGTCCTGCCAGAGACAAAAAAAAAAAGAAAATACACAGCTAAGCTAATGTAAGATTCATGACTGATGCAGAAAGATAAATCAAGTTGTAGAATTCAACGAGCCCAGACTGAAGATGAAATGCTGTTCCTCAAGCTTATGTTGGGCATCATTGTAACATAGAAACATAGAAAATAAGTGCAGGACTAGGCCATTCGGCCCTTCAAGCCTGCACCGCCATTCAATATGATCATGGCTGATCATCCAACTCAGTATCCTGTACCTGCCTTCTCTCCATACCCCCTGATCCCTTTAGCCACAAGGGACACATCTAACTCCCTCTTAAATATAGCCAATGAACTGGCCTCAACTACATTCTGTGGTAGAGAATTCCAGAGACTCACCACTCTCTGTGTGAAAAATGTTTTCCTCATCTAGGTCCTAAAAGATTTCCCCCTTATCCTTAAACCATGACCCCTTGTTCTGGACTTCCCCAACATCGGGAACAATCCTCCTGCATCTAGCCTGTCCAACCCCTTAAGAATTTTGTAAGTTTCTATAAGATCCCCCCTCAATCATCTAAATTCTAGCAAGTACAAGCCGAGTCTATCCAGTCTTTCTTCATATGAAAGTCCTGACATCCCAGGAATCACTGGTGAACCTTCTCTGTACTCCCTCTATGGCAAGAATGTATTTCCTCAGATTTGGAGACCAAAACTGTATGCAATACTCCAGGTGTGGTCTCACCAAGACCCTGTACAACTGCAGTAGAACCTCCCTGCTCCTATACTCAAATCCTTTCGCTATGAATGCTAACATACCATTTGCTTTCTTCACTGCCTGCTGCACCTGCATGCCTACTTTCAATGACTGGTGTACCATGACACCCAGGTCTCGTTGCATATCCCCTCTTCCTAATCGGCCACCATTCAGATAATTGTCTACTTTCCTGTTTTTGCCACCAAAGTGGATAACCTCACACTTATACACAGTAACAGTGCAGGAGGCCTCAGACAACTTCTACGGGTGCACAGTAGAGAGCTTGCTGACCGGTTGCATCGTGGCTTGGTTCGGCAACTTGAGCGCCCTGGAGAGGAAAAGACTACAAAAAGTAGTAAGCACTGCCCAGTCCATCATCAGCTCTGACCTTCCCTCCATCGGGGGGATTTACCACAGTCCCTGCCTCAAAAAGGCTGGCAGAATCAAAGACCCACACCATCCTGGCCACACACTCATCTCCCTGCTACCTTCAGGTAGAAGGTACAGGAGCCTGAAGACTGCAACGACCAGGTTCAGGAATAGCTACTTCCCCACTGCCATCAGGCTATTAAACCTGGCTCGGACAAAACTCTGAACATTAATAACCCATTATCTGTTTTTTGCACCTTATCAGTTTATTTCTTCATGTGTGTATATACTTATATAATGGTGTATGGACACACTGATCTATTTTGTAGTCAATGCCTACTTTGTTCTGTTGTGCTGAAGCAAAGCAAGAATTTCATTGTCCTATCAGGGACACATGACAATAAACTCACTTAAACTTGAACTTGAAATTGACTAGTAGGTCAGAGTGGGACTGGAGGTGGTGGATAGTGAATTAAAATGACAGGCAACAGGAAGCTCCAGGTCAATCCTGCGGACTGATCACAGTTGCTCTGCAAACCGTTTGGTGTCTGGTTTCTCCAGTGAAGAGCAGAACACACTGTTAACAACAAATACCGTACACTGGACTGGATGAAGTGCAGGTGAATCACTGTTTTGCCTGGAAAGACTATTTGGATCTCTGGAAGTTGAGAAGAGAAATGGTGGTGTATGGCTGCCCGTAGTCTCCTGGAATCCACAGGATAGCTCCAACTTCCTAGTGGGAGCACTCCATTATGTCATCAGGCATCCACTGG
Source organism: Okamejei kenojei (assembly GCA_035221665.1). Taxonomy (NCBI): domain Eukaryota; kingdom Metazoa; phylum Chordata; class Chondrichthyes; order Rajiformes; family Rajidae; genus Okamejei; species Okamejei kenojei. The sequence goes on along the minus strand of CM069133.1, from coordinate 111,836,568 downwards.
GGTGGGAGAGGAGCAGGTACTTTACCAAGGGCTTTCCTTCAAAAAACATTACGATCCAATTATATCCAGAAACAGAAATATTAGAAAATCCCAGTGATTATCAGCTGCTGTTTAAATTGTATGTTTCCTTATGTTGGTTTCTGCAAATTAACCATGGAAGGAAACAATTATTCTTTAGAAAACATTATTAATGCATTTCCTTTTGCTGTTAGATATAAATTGCATAAAGCAAATTAGTCGGCAGGTGGATTTTTTATTCTTTGGATTGAAATTTGTATTCCTCCCTCAAAGGCTAGGACCCTGAATTTGTAACAGCTATTTCCAGTATTGCTGATGGACCACTATGGGACCCTTCCGACAAACACATGCCACAAGCGGTCCCCATTCACCAACCTCACAAATTGCTGATGAACCTGGAGTCTTCCCTTTTAAAGATGTTTGCATGATAATTGTCACAACAATAATTACTGGTGCAACATTTGCACAACAGGAGTGTACAGGGCAAATATTAAAAATTTGCAAGAAAACTGAGAATAGGATTGATATCCTGTGTAGAAGTCATCAGACTCCTTTACATTATCGCAAGGGTGAATGGTGTACATTTGAGTAATGTTTGAAGTCTAATGTATTAAACAGAATAACAGATTAGTATTTGTAAGCACAAAACCTATTAAAGGAACATTGTTGTAATCTATTCTGAAACTTTAATCAGATTTACCCAGATAGGTATATATTTAGGAAATATTATGTCAAAAGAGATGCAAGAGATTTATTGGTGCCATGGGGAAAATGGAGGATAATATAAAGCAGTACCTGGGCAAGAACTAAGAGTAATATAGAGGAATGGGTACACTGTTGTCCAATCTTTAGAAAAGCATGAGGGATAAGAATAAATTCCTATAGCCAATAGAAATAAAATATGGATTACAACTGGTCGTGTCTTAAGATGAAATTTGTATTTCTTCACCACAAAAGTTATTTAGGAACCCTCAGGCAGGCAGTAACAAGATGTGGAATGGCAGCTTGAGACTATGGCTGTGATGGAGGATTTTGCCCAAAGCCATGAATGCAAAACACAAAGTGCTGGAATAACCCAGAGCATCGGGCAGCTTCTGTGAAGGGAATGGAAGGCAATGTTTTGGGTCAGTCTGAAGAAAGGTCCCAACCCAAAATGTCATCCGCCCATTTCTCCACCGATGCTGTTCGCGTCCCTGAGCACTCCAACATTTTGTGTTTTACACAGGATTCCAAGATCTACATGCTTTTTCTCCAAAAATATGAATGCCGTCGAATACCAGGAGAGGCAATGGTAGAGAAAGAGTCTTGGAAAACCCTGCAGAGACATAGAAAATAGGTGCAGGAGGAGGCCATTTGGCCCTTCGAGCCTGCACCGCATTCAGTTGTGATCATGGCTGCTCATCCACAATCAGTCACTCGTGCCTGCCTTCTCCCCATATCCCTTGATTCCGCTAGCCCCTAGAGCTCTATGTTATGGGCCTGTCCCACTTACATGACTTTTAAGGCGACCACAGGAGACTATGTGGTCGCCACATGTTCGGCGGAGGTTGCCGGGATGTCGCCTGCATGGCGGTGAGTAGTTCTCGCATTCTCGTAACTAGTCGCTAATTTTTCAATGTGTTGAAAAATGGCGGCCAGAATTTTGACGCCATGTAGAGTGGCGAGAATTCTCGTGACGTAGGTGCAGTGGTAGTGGTTGCCAGGAGGTCGTAGGTTGTCGTATGTTGCTGCCGGTGCTGACCGGTGAAATTTCATTGGCTCATTTGGGGGAAAAAAAACCCATAAACAGTAGTTTTCAGAACCAAGGATAACTGACCGGTAATGTTAATTCACAGACGTGTATCTCTGGCTTCTTAAAAGTTGTCTCCACTTCTTCTCCCCACCCCGTCTCCCCCTCCCTCTGCGCCCCTCTTTTAAAGGGCTTAAGTGACGCTTCCCGTACAGTGTGCTTACACCGTCTTAATTATAGCGTCAACCTTCCTGTTCATCGTGGTGTGTGTCTGTATCACATTGGCTTTGCACCGTGTAAATTTCACTCAGACAGCACTCCCCCCCACTTGCCCTGACCCCCGCCTGCATAACTGGCTGGTGAAAGAAGAGATGTGTGTGTGTGTGTGTGTGTGTGTGTGTGTGTGTGTGTGTGTGTGTGTGTGTGTGTGTGTGTGTGTGTGTGTGTGTGTGTGTGTGTGTGTGTGTGTGTGTGTGTGTGTGTGTGTGTGTGTGTGTTCCACTCTGACAGTCGCTGTTCCAGTCGTCGGTTTTTCAGCGACCTGCTACGACTTGACAGGCGCCGGCAGTCACCTGAAAAATCTCGGGCCAATAACTCTATTTTAAATTCATCCAGTGAATTGGCCTCTACTGCCTTCTGTGGCAGAGAATTCCACAAATTCACAACTGTGGGTGAAAATGTTTTTTCTCATCTCAGTTTTAAATGGCCTCCCCTTAATCCATAGACTGTGGCCCCTGGTTCTGGACTCCCCCAACATTGGGAAACATTTTCCTGCATCTAACGTGTCCAGTCCTTTTATAATTTTATACATTTCTACAAGATTCCCTCTCATCCTTCTAAATTCCAGTGAATACAAGTCCAGTCTTTCTTCATATGACAGCCCCGCCATCCCGGGGATTAACTTCGTCAACCTACGATGCACTGCCTCAATCGCAAGGATGTCCTTCCTCAAATTAGGAAACCAAAACTGCACACAATACTCCAGATGTGGTCTCACCAGGGCCCTGTACAACTGCAGAAGGACCTCTTTACTCCTACACTCAAATCCTCTTGTTATGAAGGCTAACATGCCATTGGCTTTCTTCACTGCTGGCTATACCTGCATGTATTCTTTCAGTGACTGGTACCAGGACACCCAGGTCTCATTGCACTTCCCCTTTTCCTAATCTGACATCATTGAGATAATCACAAAATGCTGGAGTAACTAAGCGGGTGAGGCAGCATCTATGGAGAGAAGGAATGGACGACGTTTCAGGTCGAGACCCTTCTTCAGACTGATGTCAAGGGAGGGGACGGGACAAAGATAGAATGTAGGCGGAGACAGTAGGACTAGTGAGAGAACTGGGAATGGGAAGGAGAAGGAGGGAAAACCAAGGGATATCTGAAGTTAGAGAAGTCAGTGTTCATAGCGCCGGGGTGTAAACTACCCAAACAAAATATGAAGTGCTGCTCCTCCAATTTGCACAGGGCCTCACTCTGACAATGGAGGAGGCCCAGGACATAATGATCAGATTGGTAATGGGAGGGGGAGTTGAAGTGCTGAGCCACTGGGAGTTCAAATAGGTTAAGACGGACTGAGCGGAGGTGTTCAACGAAATGTTCGCCGAGCCTGCGCTTAATCTCGCCGATGTAGAGAAGTTGACAACTGGAACAATGGATACAGTAGATGAGGTTGGAGGAGGTGCAAGTGAACCTCTGCCTCACCTGGAAAGACTGTTTCGGTCCTTGGATGGAGTCGAGTGGGGGTGGTAAAGGGACAGGTGTTGCATCTCCTGCGGTTGCACGGGAAAGAACCTGGGGAGGGAGTGCTTTGGGTGGCAAGGGACGAGTTGACCAGGGAGTAACGGAGGGAACGGTCTCTGCTCAAAGCAGAAAGCGGTGGAGATGGGAAGATGTAGCTAGTAGTGGGGTCCCGTTGGAGGTGGTGACAATGCTGTATATGACGGCTGATGGGGTGGAAGGTGGGGACAAGGAGGACCCTGTCCTTGTTATGAATGGGGGAGGGGGAGTAAGCGGAGCTGCAGGACCCTAGTGAGAGCCTCATCTATGATGGAAGAGGGGAACCACCGTTCCCTAAATAATGAGGACATCTCCGATGCCCTGGTATGGAATACATCATCCTGGGCGCAGATGCGGTGTAGACGGAGGAATTGGGAGAAGGGGATAGAGTCTTTACAGGAAGCAGGGTGGGAAGAAGTGTAGTCAAGATAGCTATGGGAGTGTCAGTTGGTTCCCCTCTTCCATTATAGATGAGGCTCTCACTAGAGTCTCCTCGATATCCCGCAGCTCCATTCTTACTCCCCCTCCCCTCACTTGTAACAAGGACAGAGCCCCCTTGTCCTCACCTTCCACCCCATCCGCCGTCATATGCAGCATATAATCCTCCAACATTTTCGCCACCTCCAACGGGATCCCACTACTGGCCATATCTTCCCATCTCCACACCTTTTTGCTTTCCACAGAGACCATTCCCTCCATAATTCTCTGGTCAACTCATCTCTTCCCACCCAAACCGCCCCCTCCCCAGGTTCTTACCCCTGCAACCGCAAGAGATGCAACACCTATCCCTTTACCTCCCCCCTTGACTCCATTCAAGGACCTAAACAGTCTTTCCAGGTGAGGCAGAGGTTCACTTGCACCTCATCTACTGTATCCGCTGTTCCAGGTGTCAACTTCTCTACATTTGCGAGACCAAGCGCAGGCTCGGCGATCGTTTCGCTGAACACCTCCGCTCAGTCTGTCTTACCCTACCTGATCTTCCCGTGGCTCAGCACTTCAACTCCATCTCCCATTCCCAATCTGACCTATCTGTCCTGGGCCTCCTCCATTATCAGGGTGAGGCCCAGCGCGAATTGGAGGAACAGCACCTCGTATTTTGCTTGGGTAGTTTACACCACAGCAGTATGAACATTGATTTCTCTAACTTCAGATAGCCCTTGCTATCTCTCTCATTCCCTTTACCAGTTCTCCCACTGGTCCTACTCCAACAACACTCTATCTTTGTCCCACCCCCTCCCCTGACATTAGCCTGAAGAAGGGTCTCAATCCGAAACGTCGCCCTTTCCTTCTCTCCATAGATGCTGCCTTACCCGCTGAGTTGCTCCAACATTTTGTGTCTACCTTCGATTTTACCAGCATCTGCAGTTCTTTCTTACACATGATTGAGATAATAATCTGCCTCCTTGTTCTTGCCGCCAAAGTAGATAACCTTACATTTATGTACATTATACTGCATCTGCCCACTCACTCAACCTTCCAGGTCACCCTGCAACCTCCTAGCATCCTATTCGCAGTTCACACTGGCACGCAGCTTTGTGTCATCTGCAAATTTGCTAGTGTTAGTTTTAATCCCATTATCTAAATCATTAATATATACTGTAAATAGTTGCGGCCCCAGCACCGAGCCTTGTGGCACTCCACATGCCACTGCCTGCCATTCCGACCGGGACCCGTTTATTCCTACTCTGTTTCCTGCCTGCCAACCAATTCTCTATCCATGTCAATACCTAATCCCCAAAGCCATGTGCTCTAATTTTGCCCACTAATCTCAAGTCAACTCAAGAGAGTTTATTGTCATGTGTCCCAGATAGGACAATGACATTCTTGCTTTGCTTCAGCACAACTGAATATAGTAGGCATGAATACAGAACATGTCAGTGTGTCCATATACCATTATATAAATATATACACACAACAATAAATAAGCAGATAAAGTGCAAATAAACAGATAATGGTATATTAATGTTCAGAGATTTGTTTCAGTTGAGTTTACTAGCCTGATGGCTGCGGGGAAGTAGCTATTTCTGAACCTGGACGTTGCAGTCTTCAGGCTCCTGTACCTTCTACCTGAAGGTAGCAGGGAGATGAATGTGTGGCCAGGATGGTGTGGGTCCTTGATAATGCTGCCAGCCTTTTTGAGGCAGCGACTACGATATATATTGTAAATAGTTTGTGGCCCCAGCACCGAGCCTTGCTGTGGGATCTCCAGTGAGACCTTATCAATGGTTTCCTGAAAGTCCAGATACACTACATCCACTGGGTCTCCTTCATCCATCTTACTTGTCAAATCCTCAAAACATTCCAAAAGATTAGTCAAGCAGTATTTCCCCTTCATAAATCCATGCTGACTTGGGCCAATCCTTTCACTGTTATCTAAATGCGCCGTGATAAAATAAACTAATTATTTGTAAAATAAACCATATGAATGAAGGAGAATGATAATTGATTATAAGTTTTAAACAAGAATATTTTGTGCCTTCCACAATAGTCACTGTTGTATTAGTTCAAGGTTTCAAGGTCAGCTTTGCCTTTCCTTTTTCCTTCAGAACATGTGCTGAGGATCACTGGCTGTTTCTGAAGTATACTGGACTACCACGTTCGATGAGTTGTTCGTTGTATGTGCAGAAACTGTATTGAGAGAGAGTTTGCTGCAAAAATGATTCTATTGATATGTCGATTAAGGTACAGTGAAACTTGAGTTACCATACAGCAAGGACTAAATGAAAAGCAACAAGAAACACACCCACATAAAAGTTAACATAAACATCCACCACAGTGGATTCCACATTCCTCACTGTGATGGAAGACAATAAAGTTCAAACTTCTTCCTCTTTGTTCTCTCGCGGTTGGGGCAGTTAAACCATCCGCAATCGGGGCATTCAAAGCCCCCGCAGCTGACGATCGAAGTCCCAGTCGGGGTGATCGAAACTCCCACGAGGGGTTGATTGAAATTCTCTCTGTGGCATGGAGCTCCCGAGTCAACCTCTTCTTACCAGAGACCGCAGGCTTCACGATGTTAAAGTCCACAGGCCCGCGGTTGGAGCTTCGATCCCCTGCAAAGGGATCGCAAGCTCCGCGATGTTAAAGTTCCACAGGCTCCCACGGCTTGGAGCGCCCGTCAGCCCATCAGTCTCCAGGAAAGGCCACCAATTCTACGATGTTAGGCCGCAGTGGGAACAGAGTTACGATACAGAAAAATACTGCATCTCCATCGAGGTCAGAGATTGAAAAAAAAGTTTCCTCCAACCCCCCCCCCCCCCCCCCCCCCCACACAGGAACACTAAAACATGCTTTTTAACACATACTAAAAATAACAAAATAGAAGAAAGGACAGACAGACTGTTGGCAAGGCTGCCACTGCTGGTGCCACCACCCTGTTGAATTGGTAGTATACCAAGTCCTGCAGTAAAATGCCACTTTGTTTATTTTGGGTATTCTGTTATGACAAGTGTAGCCATACAGAAGAGAGACATAAAAAGCTGGAGTAACTCAGCGAGTCAGGCAGCATCTCTGGAGAAAAGGAATAGGCAGTGTTTCAGGTCGAGACCCTTCTTCAGACCTTCACCTTCAAAGAGCAGCAGTGCAAATGAATGTTTTAGTGACACGACCCCGGTATTAATCCATCGGTAATGGGCTATGTTCCAAGAAGAGTTCTCCAGGCTTGTTCAGAGATGGCCGAGGAATTAAGGATGAAGGACAAAGGACATTTATTATCACACCAATTGGTGTAGTGAAATTTGACTTGCCCTTGCCGCACACAATAAAGATAAGACACACGTCAAAGAATTTAACAGTAAACATAAAAACACCCCCCCCCCACAATGTTTCCTACTGTGGGGGAAGGCAGCAAAGTCCAGTCCCATCCCCAGTTCACCCATAGTCAGGCCCATTGAGGCCTCCGCAGTTGCCGCTAGGCCGGCCCGATGCTTCAGGCCCTCTCACCGGTTGATGAAGCTCTGGCATCAGGTGAACACTCTCAGCGGCCCGGAGTGTCCGGAGCGGCCGCTTCCTCCCCGGAGTTCGCAGCTCCCGAAGTCCACGAGCCGCACTGGTCGGAGCTCCGACTCTGGTGAACTCATCGTGAGATCCCAGGCTCCGCGGTGCTTAAAGCTCAGCGGCGCCCGGGCTGGAAGCTCCACAGACCGCAGACCCGCAGCCCTCCAGAGCCCACCGTATGGCGACTCGGGCAAGGCATCGCCCGCTCCATGATGGCGCCCCAGCGCTGTGCCGCCGCGGAAGCTAAAGTCCCGGCCGGTCCCGGCAGGAAACGCCGCGCCAGACTGCCGGTAGACCGCAAGGAAGGGGCAAAAACACGGCTCGGGGAAAAGCCGCATCTCCAACCAGGTAGGTACTGAGAAAAATAGTTTCCCCCTTCCCCCCCCAACCCACACATAAAAAGACTAAAAGACCTCCGAAAACAAACACTTTTAACTAACTAAAAATAAAAAACAGCTGCTGGCAGGGCAGTCATACTCGACGGCGCCCCCTATGACCTTTACAAGGTGTTACTGGAGAAGTTTTTATATCTAACATGATATAACAATGTGTAAAAGAAGAAAAAGGTGGGTAGAATTTGAGGTTCACAAAGAAAACAGGAGAAGGGGTATAGATAACAGACAAACGAAAGCAGCACAAGAGTTACAGATGTCAGAGGATGTTTCACTTTCAGATCAGTTTTAGGACTGGTGGTATTTTGCTATATTTATTGAGGGTCATGCTTGCTCTTTGTATGAATTGTTATGGAAGCCTTGCATAAGGACGGGCAGAACACACACTCAAGGAAATGTTATAAACAGTCGCATCTTTGGTACAGAAACAGGTTTATATGTAATTTGTTACATCCATCCCATGGGAAATTTAGACCAGCGGTGAACCCATCTCAGAGATTAACCCCAGCAGAGAAAGTATATTCATCATATGAAGGACCTATCAATTGAGTGACTAAAAAAATATGCTGCATTTATGGGAACCACTGCAGTGAATTTAAGAATAAGGTTTGGAAATAAATTCCAAGTGGATTATTGAAAGATGGGAGAAATATAGAAGGGACTATCAGCGGACAGATTATGCTGTGATCTTAAGGTGGAAGGATTGAATCATCAGACCCTTGCAGCGAACATGAGGAAAACAAAATCAATGACCAGTTGAATGGATATAGGGAACAGAAGGAGGACTACAAGAAGAGGAGAGATGTTGTTTGCAGTTATATCAGGTTATTTTGAAAAGGGAGAAAAGCAGATGGGTTGTGGAATTTAGGATTAGCTCGTGAAATGTCACTGATTTTCCGGAATCATCTGAATGCACAGTTAGTGGAAGTGATCGAAACCACAAATGTTTTTTCCAACCCTATCGCCATGTGTTGTCTGTTCATGTTTCCATGTTTGTAATTAATTGATGGAGCTTTTGGCAATCTGTGATCAGTGGATGGGAAGGCAATCATATCTGGGTCTACACGGAGGAGATTGCTGCAAAGAGTGGGGATGGGGGTGGGGGGGGGGGAGCTCATGTTGTGGGGTGGGGAATGAAGGGAGGCATGGCTTTTTCATTAACGTAGTGGAGGCTCGCATCAAAAGAAAGATAAATGGAAAGAAAACCGGAATGCAGCTGTGCAATCAAAGAATGGGGCTGTAAAATGGGATCCTGGGATCCTAAAGAAGGGGAGGGGAAACAAAATGGTGGAGAAAGTGAGACTGTGATCTTGTGGATATACAGAAGATGGATTCAGTACTCAGGTCTTAGAAAAGGGGTTGATTGTTGCAGGGTCCGATTGATGCCTCAAGGTGAAGCAAGACAAAAGGATGATATTTAAGGATAATAAATGGAAAAATGAAACATAAAAACATAGAAAATAAGTGCAGGAGTAGGCCATTCGGCCCTTTGAGCCAGCACTGCCATTCAATATGATCATGGCTGATCATCCAAATATCAATATCCCATTCCTGCTTTTCGCCCATATCCCTTGATTCCATATCTAACTTTCTCTTGAATATATCTCTCTCCTACTCCTTGGTTCGCTCATCCCTTTCCACTTAACCCACCCATTCCCCAGGTACTTTCCCCTGCGACAGTATTTCCCCTGGAGTATTTGTGCCAAGGTTATCATACATGATCCAGACCCACAAAGGAGAAAAACACGTTAGTGGCAGATCTGAAGATCAGAATGCCCATGGTAATGTGTATAGATTCCTCTGCATGGGAATTCTATTTGGTCTGAAAGTTCACCAATTGATGGAAGAATTTTCCTCCTTCTTAAATGGTACCCTATGAAAGATTAAAGATCAGGACAGACAATGAAGATGACAAGACTGGAAAGGGAAATGACACACAAATCATAAACCTGGTATACACTGGGATTGAAGAGAGTGAATAGAATCCTTAAATGAAATCTTAGCAAAGAACTGGATGAGTTGTAGAAAAATACGATTAGGTGTTGCCAGTATTAATGATGAATATTAGATGAAGTATCTAACACACACCAGGGGTTCACCAATCTGGTTAATGACACAGAGACCTATAAGAATACTAGTATGTGTCAGTTTCTCTACTAAGGTGGTAAGAGAAAGTAACTCAGACAGATATACACATTTAAATAAGTGTAAGGGCTCGAGACTCAAACTGCAGGAAGAATTGACAGAAAACTTCAAGCCAGTAGAATGAATCCACGTTAACCACAGGAATGAGTAGAAATTGAGGTGATGGTGAGGAATTATGTGGTTGGGAGTATTTGTATCACCGTACACCATGGAAACGGCCAGTCCTCTGGTATTGGCTGCATTGTATGTATCTAAGATGCTAAAATGGTTTCATATCAATCAAATGAATTTGTGCATATCCCAAGGTGAGCAAAATAAATCGTCATGAGTATGATAAGGTGGTGTACGGAAGTAGTGTTGCAGGGTGGTTTGGATCATTGTATTACCCCCAATCATAGGGGAAGCAGAAATTGGTGGTGAGCTAGCTTCAGAGGGCTGAAATATAGCTTGAGGAGTCATAGGTGCTTTGGGGCAAATGTACATTTTCTAAAGTTAAGTTTTTCCTTCCACTTAGATCTATTATGTATACTTGAGAAGGATATGACTAAGGAAATGATCACATCCCATTCAGAAATTGTCAAAGCCAAAAGAGATTTCATGTACTATGTTGGAAAATGTGATTTGTACATGCCACGAAAGGGTCACATTTTAACAATTTTGACTTAAGGCTTCTTTTGTATGACAATGTAAAGAACTACGAGTGCAGTTGTGGACTAGTGTCTGGTCGGCTAATGGTCGACTACCAACTAATTTCATCCCAGAATACAAAATGATGATGAATTGTTCGGTTTAGCACCATTGGACCATTTATTAAAATTTGATCTAATTTTGATACTGAGTTATCAAATAAGAACATTCAACATTGCAGACAGGGCTCTTAAGAAATATTAAATCTTTTGACATATGGCAATAACTCGGCATGCCCAGTTACTACAATGTTATTGCATTGAGCCTGCTCATGAGGTACTGATGAGACACATGTTTTACGTTGAGGATATAAAAGTAGCATTGATGTATCTGAAAAAAAACAAAGTGCTGCAGTAACTCAATGGGGTCAGGCAGCATCTCTGGAGATCATGCATAAGTGATTTTCCTGGGATGTCATGTCTTAAGAAAGACTGGATAGACTCGGTTTATACGGAATTTAGGAGATTGAGAGGGATCCTTACAAAATTCTTAAGGGGTTGGACGGCTAGATGCAGGAATAATGTTGGGGAAGTCCAGGACAAGGGGTGGATAAGGGGGAAATCCTTTAAGACCGAGATGAGAAAGACTTTTTTCACACAGAGAGTGGTGAGTCTCTGGAACTCTCTGCCACAGAGGGTAGAGGCCAGTTCCTATATTTAAGGAGTGAGTTGGATGTGGCCCTTGTGGCTAAGGGGATCAGAGGGTATGGAGAGAGGGGTACGGGATACTGAGTTGGATGATCAGCCATGATCCGGTGCAGGCTCGAGAATGGCCTACTCCTGCACCTGTTTCTATGTTTCTATGTTTCTATAAGTGTTTTTCCGGTCGGGACCCTTCTTCGGACTGGAATGGAAGAAATCTGAAGGTCCTGACCCAAAACGTTACCTATCCATGTTCTCCAGAGATGGTGCTTGACCCGCTGAGTTACGCCAGCACTTTGTGTCTTTATTTTATAAACCAGCCATCTGCAGTTTCTTGTTTCTGTACTGATGTTTCTGACTGACATTTCTTTGAACACGGAAAAATATCTTAGGAAATTTGGCTCTGACGTTGTGCTTGAAGACAGTGCTCAGGTGATGTGTTCTTGATATAATTCAGTCTATATTACGGGAATTAAAACAAAGGCAAAGTGAAGCGGGCGAAGGCACATAAAATATCAAATCTCATGTGACAGCAATTGCCGAACTGCGTGATGATAGTTGAGGTAAATCCTTGCATGTCTCATGAGCTGGTTGGGATCCAGTTGATCACTTTCTTTTGTTTGCTGATACAGAAATGATGGCAAGAGGAAGTAGTTAAGGTTAACGCTAGATATCTTTGTTCAGCAAGAAAAGCAGGATTTTATTTGAAATTCACTCCTTTACTGAGAAATTAGAATGCAAGTCATATGGGAATGGACACGTGCAGCCAAACCCACACATGCCTATTTATTTAATTTAAACTAAACGAACCAATAAAAAGGTCGGAGGCTGTAGTGTAAAGCCAGTTTTGTGGCTTCATACGTTAAAATCGGAAAAGGTACATATTCCAACATGCTGTGCTTTAAAATGACCTTTAAAAGAGGCTTTGAGCTGAAGGAAATGCTGGAGGATCTATCCATTCAGAGTAAAATTCAGGCTGGAGAGTAATCAGATCACATAGTTGCACGTTCTTGCTGGGATTCAACCGTCTGTTTTTTTCTCTGAACCCCTGTGGTCCATCTCTCTATCAAAGAAAGATTTACCAATCTGCTGAAAGTAGCAACCACTGTTCTACCAGCTAGATTCACCCCCAAATACCTTTGGAAATGTTAAAATGAAGGAGGTGTCGACCCAAAACTTTGCCTATCCATGTTCTCCAAGGATGCTCCGTGACCCGCTGAGTTACTCCGGCACTTTAGGTCCTTATGGAAATGTTAATGCTGGAATGGAAACCCATTCATCAGCTGCTCAAAAATATTTTTCCCATCCAAACATGCTTGTGTGATGATAACAGGATGACACTCCCTTGAAAGGATTATGGACTAATTTGTTGATTTAGTGGTGAGAAGAGATCACCCCTCACAACACTTTTCAACCTTTTGAAGGAATATTGTAGACTTACAGCAAACAGCAAGATTTCAGACAAAGATGGTCAAATCAATGGGCTAGTTGATTTATTCCATTACATCGTCCATTGGTGAGATAACACCATGAGTATTCAGTACCAACAATACCAAGTTACAGAGAAACTGCGACAGGACTAATCCCCTGTTCACATGGATGTCAATCCCACCAAATGATTTGGTGCCATAAGTAGGTAAGGGTCATCTCTTCCAATGGTTCAGGCCAAAGGAGTCCTTCAAGAACTGTTACATTACCTCCTGCTGCCTGATATCAGGAGACATTAACACAGCTCAAGATTGTGGCTTGGAGGAAAACAGCACATATTGTTAAAAGGCAAAATCATGAAACTCTAGCCATGAAAGAATGCTAAGATCCATGTCGCCAAATGCATTCTGCACTTAACCAAAATATTTGATAAAAGTAAAAGCATAAATCTTCAAAAACTCAAATATAAACTGCTTAAATTGCAAGGTGATATAAAAACAAGAAACATCAGCAATGATACCAACTGAATCATCCTACCACAACCAGAGAGCTGAACTACCATGTACCTCTTTGGTGATCCTTGGACTATCCTTTATCAGAATTTACTGGCTCTACCTTCCTTAGTGGGGAAGATGCTCGAGTCGATTATAAAAGATGGAATAGCAGCGCATCTGGAAAGCAGTGACAGGATCGGTCAAAGTCAGCATGGATTTATGAAGGGGAAGTCATGCTTGACTAATCTTCTGGAATCTTTTGAGAATGTAACAAGTAGAATGGATAAGGGAGAGCCAGTGGATGTGGTGTATCGGGACTTTCAAAAAGCCTTTGACAAGGTCCCACACAAGAGATTAGTGTGCAAAATGGTATTGGGGGTAGGGTATTGACATGGATAGAGAACTGGTTGACAGATAGGAAGCAAATGTAGGAATTAATGGGTCCTTTTCGGAATGGCAGGCAGTGATTAGCGGGGTGCCGCAAGGCTCAGTGCTGGGACCCCAGTTATTAACAATATATATTAACAATTTAGACAAAGGAATTCAATGTAACGTCTTCAAGTTTGCAGATGACACAAAGCTGGGTGACAGTGTGAGCTGCGAGGAGGATGCAATGATGAGGCTGCTGGGTGAGTTGGATAGGTTGGGTGAGTGGGCAGAAGCAGTTAAATGTGGATAACTTGTGGCAAGAGCAAGAAAGCAGCCATATTAAGATAAGGGGAGGTGAAAGTACTGAAAGTAAGCATGCAGGAACAGCAGGTAGTGAAGAAAGCAAATGGCATGTTGGCCTTCATAGCAATAGGTTTTCAGTGTAGGAGCAAGGAGGTCCTATTGCAGTTGCAGAGGGCCCTGATGAGACCACCCCCGGAGTATTGTGTTCAGTTTTGATCTCCTAATTTGTGGAAGGACATTCTTGCTATTGAGGGAGTGCAGCGTAGGTTCACAAGGTTAATTCCCAGGATGGCAGGACTGACATATGATGAAATAATGGATAGACTGGGTTTATATTCACTGGAATTTAGGATGAGAGGGGATTTTATAGAAACATATAAAATTCTTAAGGGATTGGACAGGCTAAATGCAGGAAAAAAATTCCCGATGATGGGGGAGTGCAGAACCAGGGGTCACAGTTTAATAAGGAGTCGGCCATTTAGGACTCAGATGAGGAAAATCTTTTTCACCCAGAGAGTTGTGTATCTGTGGGATTCTCTGCCACAGAAACCATTTCTGTATCCAGTTTGCAAACTCTTCCCTGTGATCTAACCTCCCAGAGCAGCCTACCATGCAGTGCTGTAGCAAAGACATTGCTAAAATCGACATAGATGACATCTAAGCCCACAACCCCATCAACCTTCACCATTACTTCTTCAAAAAAGTCAATCAAATTCATGAGACACAAATTCGTGAGATACAAATTCATGCTATCACTAATCAATCCCTGTTTATCAATATGCATGTATATCTTAATTTAATTTATTGGATTTCAAAATAAAACGTTTTGGAACTGCTCTGCAAATCAGGTACCATCTGTGAGGAGATGCACAAGGTTATTGTTTCAGATCAATTATCCATTTTAGAATTTTTATGAGCATACAAATGCATTTTGACATATGAAGGAAAAGGTGGTTTTTTTTGTTTCAGAGTTCCAGAGTTGTGATGCCTTTAAATAATACTAGACTATGTGAGACCCGTTGGGTCCCAGCTTCACACGGGAGGGCTGGTCCCCCAACGCAATGTTCCAGCTCTCCGCCAATTCCAATATACACGCACACACACAAAATGTCACACATGCACACACATACACACTCACACTCATACACATGCAGTGGCTTGCAAACATTTTCATACCCCTTGACCTTTTCCACATTTTGTCACGTTACAGCCACAAACGTAAATGTATTTTATTGGGATTGTATGTGATAGACCAACACAAAGTGGTGCATAATTGTGAAGTGGAAGGAAAATGATACATGGTTTCCAAATTCTATTACAAATAAAAAACTGAAAAGTGTGGCGTGCAAAAGTATTCAGCCCCCCTGAGTCAATAGTTTGTAGAACCACCTTTCGCTGCAATTACAGCTGCAAGTCTTTTGGGGTATGTCTCTACCAGCTTTGCACATCAAGAGACTGAAATTTTTGCCCATTCTTCTTTGCAAAATAGCTCAAGCTCAGTCAGATTGGATGGAGAGCATCTGTGAACAGCAATTTTCAAGTCTTGCCAGAGATTCTCAATTGGATTTAGGTCTGGACTTTGACTGGGCCATTCTAACACATGAATATGCTTTGATCTAAACCATTCATTTGTAGCTCTGGCTGTATGTTTAGGGTCGTTGCCCTGCTGGAAGGTGAGCCTCCGCCCCGTCTCAAGTCTTTTGCAGACTCTAACAGGTTTTCTTCCAAGATTGCCCTGTATTTGGCTCCATCCATCTTCCCATCAACTCTGACCAGCTTCCCTGTCCCTGCTGAAGAAAAGCATCCCCATAGCATGATGCTGCCACCACCATGTTTCACAGTGGGGATGGTGTGTTCAGGGTGATGTGCAGTGTTAGTTTTCCGCCACACATAGCGTTTTGCATTTAGGCCAAAAACTTCAACTTTGGTCTCATCAGACCAGAGCACCTTCCTCCACATGTTTGCTGTGTCCCCCACATGGCTTGTGGCAAACTGCAAACGGGACTTCTTATGGCTTTGTTTCAACAATGGCTTTCTTCTTGCCACTCTTCCATAAAGGCCCGATTTGTGGAGTGCCTGACTAATAGTTGCCCTGAGGACAGATTCTCCCATCTGAGCTGTGGATCTCTGCAGCTCCTCCAGAGTTACCATGGGCCTCTTGGCTGCTTCTCAGATCAATGCTCTCCTTGCCCGGCCTGTCAGTTTAGGTGGACGGCCATGTCTTGGTAGATTTGCTGTTGTGCCATACGCTTTCCATTTTCGGATGATGGATTGAACAGTGCTCCGTGAGATGTTCAAAGCTTGGGATATTTTTTTATAACCTAACCCTGCTTTAGAATTCTCCACAACATTATCCCTTACCTGTCTGGTGTGTTCCTTGGGCTTCATGATGCTGTTTGTTCACTAATGTTCTCTAACAAACCTCTGAGGCCTTCACAGAACAGCTGTATTTATACTGAGATTAGATTACACACAAGTGTTCTCTATTTACTAATTAGGTGACTTCTGAAGGCAATTGGTTGCACTGGATTTTATTTAGGGGTATCAGAGTAAAGGGGGCTGAATACTTTTGCACGCCACACTTTTCAGTTTTTTATTTGTAAACAAATTTGAAAACCATGTATCATTTTCCTTCCACTTCACAATTATGCGCCACTTTGTGTTGGTCTAGCACATAAAATCCCAATAAAATACATTTACGTTTGTGGTTGTAACGTGACAAAATGTGGAAAAGTTCAAGGGGTATGAAAACTGTTGCAAGCCACTGTACATACACTCACACACACATACACTCACACACACACACTCACACACACAGACTTACACACACACACACGCACTCACACTCATATACACATACACGCTCACACTCACACTTACTGACTCACATACCATATATATGACAGCAAACTTTCTTGAATCTACTCACACGACTGAGCGCGGCTTCTCCACTGTGGGGCTTCCGAAGTCAGCGGCACTTTCACAATCAACATGACCTCTGCACTCACTGGAAACTATGCAATCAGTGTGACCTGTCCACTAAACGGAAGTCACGAAATGAGCAGGTCATTTGGACTAAACATAGTCTGACCTAATAAGGCATTTATTCCTTCCAAACACAGTTAGACCTAACAAAGCATTTATTTCTTCCAAACACAGTCGGACCCAATAAAGCATTTATTCTTTCCAAATACAATCGGACCTAATAAAGCATTGCAGTTTCAAGCACAGGAGCAGCAGCAGGCCAAACAACTCATGGCATTTTCATTTCATTTCATTTCCAATTAAGCATTGCATTTTCAAGCACAGACAGGGTAACAGGCCAAACAACTCATGGCATTGTCATTAAGGGCTATTGTAAGTACATTGCAGACTCACAGTTCAGTTGATTCACAGCTTAGAATGACAGTCATGGCCTCTTCCTCACTATCTTGTAGACTCACTCACGTCCAGGCATCCGGGGTTTTATTGTCCTGCCCCCCCCCCCCCCCACTCCCCGGAAGGGGCATTACCTTCATCGCGGTGATTGACAGGCGAGAGGACCAATCAGCTGATCTCAAGGTTTTTTTTAAACACTCACAACCTTTTTTATTTTTCAATATTGGGAAAAATCTTCGGGGCTGGCTCAGCAGAGGAGGACTGTAAGAAGGCCAAAAAATCGCAGCGATACAGGGTGGCGTTTCTTCACAAATCAATATACAGCGCAGACAGGAAGTGGTCAAGATGAGACTTTCAATTATATAGATTAAATAAGGAATCTACTAGTAGCATTATCATCTTTCATATTTTCTTCTGCCATTGCCTTTGCTATTTTCTTTATTTCAGTAAAGCTAGTGTTGTGACAATTAACCAGTCTCAACAGTGCCAACCCCTCACCTCACACCTGTTCCCACTGTGCTGATAATCTAATGGCCAACAAAATTAGTTCCTGGAAAAGACAAAGAGTGGTGAAAAATATGTGTAACTGAGTGGAGGTATTTACAAATATCCGTAAAAAGATTTGAGGTATACAAAAGGACACAAAGCGCTGGAGTAACTCAGCAGATCAGGCAGCATCCCTAGAGAACATGAATAGGTGACAGATTCGGTCGAGACCTTTCCTGACTTGCTGAGTAGCTGCAGCACTTTGTGTTCTTCTGTTTATTTACCAACATCTGCAGTCCTTTGTTTCAACAAAGATTTGAAGTAAATGCTTGCAAAGCTTTTTCACATACTGTTGTGTATGGCATTAAAAGTTAAAAGCAGCAAAATAAATCTAAGTGTTGTTGACTTTGATGGGGGAATACATTCAAATGATATTATAGTCCCAAGTTACTCAGGGGTTTTAACAGACCAGATCTTGGTCAGAGCTGCAATTAGCCTGCACAACTGACATTCAGATCAGTTCATCTCATGTTTTTACAGGAAATATTCTTGGATGAAACTCTTGAGATTTTTTTCAGCCGATCAAATGACTATTAATCTGTCCTCAGTCCCAAAGAACCTACCTGTGTAAGTGTGCCTGCTTTTTCCATTTCAGTTGCTAATGATCCTGTTCTTTCAGTTTGTGACAAGATATAGCGTAGATTTGACAGAGTTGTATCGTGCTGAACCACGCCTTTCACTGGTCCAGATCTCCTGCAGACCTAACATGTAAAGCTAAAAAAATTGTAACAATATCTGTTCTTTGTATAGATTTTCTTGTTTTAGAGCTAGAATGTTCAGGTTGTTGAAATTTTGATATTAAGGATGAAATGCCTTAAAATTCAATGGCACAATTTATTTTATGTATTCTAACTACTGATGTGTGGAACTTTATCTTATTGTTGCTTGAATATAATAAATGTTTATGTATGTTCAAGACCTGGGAAATATATGGAAGGAAAATACAGTAAATTGCTTGTTTTACATAATAATAATAAATTGTTAATATTTCATTTCCTTTCAGTTGTGCATAAAACATAATATAGAACAAGCACATTTCACTGGGGCACATAAAGTCCCCAAAAGAATTTCAAGACTCAGTTGGGAGAAAAAATATTTAACTTGAAAATGGCCACAAAATGTTTGAACTTTGATCATTTATAATCTAAGCTATAACATCAAAGAAACAGGAGAGAATGAATAAAAGCTTGCTCGTTTTGTGTGTGTGTGTGGAGGGGTGGGTGGGGGGGGGGGGGGGGGGGGAGGGGGAGGTAGAGTTGTGGGAGAAGGACCTTCAAGATGTGATGTTCGGTTTCATAAACTGAATCAATACCTGTGTATCAAAGTCCTTTACTGGATTACATGATATGATGCTGATAATGCAGCAACTGAATCAATTTATTTCTGGAACTCGAAGAAACACATTGCACATTGAAGACTTCTCCTCTGACATCACATTTTTATATATTATTAACAATATCAACCTCAAGAATTAAATAAACACACTGCCGCCTGAAAAATCCAAATATCCAGATACCAATAACATTTAATGGGCGAGTCATACTGTTAATTCTCCATCGTCTGCTGCACATTTTCAGTCTTTTGAAAGCTACTATTGCATACAGAGCTTGACTACACAAAAGTAATGAACTGCATTAGACAAGAAATATGCTGAGAAGCTACCATTGGCTCAGACAGGGGATCCCCTTGGGGAAAGGTTGACATGCTCAAATGGCCACGGTATTCAAAATACAGCACACAGTTCAAGAAATATTCAATGAGCCGTTAAAATTAAGTATTAAAATTATTTGAATATTTATAATGAAACATGACATATGATATAGATATTTCCACACACACACACACATATATATTACCGCTGGGTGAAATATATATATAGCGGTTGTGTGTGTGTGTGTGTGTGTGTGTGTGTGTGTGTGTGTGTATATGATGTCATGTTGCTTAATTATAATCAAATAATTTTAATAATTGATGTTAAATTAAGTATTAAAATTTGAATATTATATATATGTAGATAATATTCAAATAATTGCAATGCTCAATTAATAGAGATATATAAATTAAGTTTTAAAATTATTTGAATATTTATAATGAAACATGACATATGATATAGATATTTCCACACACACACACACACATATATATTACCGCTGGGTGAAATATATATATAGCGGTTGTGTGTGTGTGTGTGTGTGTGTGTGTGTGTGTGTGTGTGTGTGTGTGTGTGTGTGTGTGTGTGTATATGATGTCATGTTGCTTAATTATAATCAAATAATTTTAATAATTAATAAATAATTTAATAAGTATTAAAATTTGAATATTATATATATGTAGATAATATTCAAATAATTGCAATGCTTAATTAATAGAGATATATAAATTAAGTTTTAAAATTATTTGAATATTTATAATGAAACAACATGTCATATGATATAGATATTTTCACACACACACACACACACACATATATATATATATATATATATATATATATATATATATATATAACACCGCTGGGTGAAATATATATATATATATAGCGGTTGTGTGTGTGTGTGTATATCTATAATCATATGTCATGTTGCTTCATTATAATATTCAAATAATTTTAATACTTAATATTAAATTAAGTATTACATATATAGATAATATTCAAATAATTGTAATATATATATGTATATTGTAGCAGCACCATACGTGGTGAATAAAGATAAGTCGTCAGGCCGGTTCAAAGTGTGCTTTATTCAGTGGTGACACGTTAAGTTTGTGCGTTACCCCTATTACAATGTTGCTGTAGCTGAACGAGGTTGTACTCTCGGGCTCAGCTACCTGTTGACTCCTTTAAGTCTCGAGGTGAGAGACCTTAAGTACCAGGACACTCCCTCTAGCCCCTGACGTCACGTGCCCTCCCTCGTATATCTCCTGACGAGGGTTCGAGCATAAGTGGCCTGTGTTTAGGCTGATGCCACAGGCCCCCCCCCCCCAGAACCGGAGGAAGAAATAACATGGTCGAGGGCGGTTCCTGCATGTGGGTCTGGGACACCCTGGGCGTGGGTCGGGACGGAGGGCTCCAGGGGCGCAGTGACGCTCTGCGCGGGCGATCCCGAGGTACCGAGGGGTGCGAGGAGACCGATGCAGAAGCCGCTGGACGGAAGGGGTCTGGGACACCCCTGGCGTGGGATGGGATGGAGCTCTCCATGGGCGCAGTGACGTCTGGGAGATCCTGAGGTACCGAGGGGTGCGAGGAGACTGATGCAGAAGCCGCCGGACGGAAGAGACACGGTCGCATCTCCTCGACCAGCTAAGGGAGAGTGTCCTGTGAAATACGGCCCCCAGCAACGATGAGGGGAAAAAATCTAAATTAAATAAACAAACTAATTTCTGAACCGAGCGTGAAAATGCAGTGAACACAAAAATGAACAGTAAAAAGACAAATTACAGTGCAATCAGTGTCCAAAGTTCAAACAGTCCAGTGTTCATAGTGCAGGATAGGAAAGCTGTGTTGCAGCTGTGTCAGCCTCCAGCCTGAATGAGATGCTGTTGCCGGTAGTCAGACTGCAGGAACTGCATCCGGCTGGAAGGTGGCGCTGTGGATGGCGGTGAAGCTGCAGTGATGGCATCCTGCCAGGAGGAGGCACTGTGGACGGCGGTGAGGCTGCAGTGACGGCAGCCGTTCTGACACGTGCCGTGAGTAATTAGTCAGGGTAGGCAGTGGCTTTTAAAAATCTTGAAAACCGCGCATGCGCAGATTATTCTCTCCCCGGGTGAGCTGTCAGTCAGCTTTAAAAAAAATCTTGAAAACCACGCATGTGCAGATTGTTCTCTCCACGGAGAGTTGTCAGTCGGCTTTTTAAAAAAACGTGGAGACCGTGCATGCGTGATTGTTCTCTCCCCAGCGAGCTGTCAGTTGGCTTTAAAAATTCCTGGAAACCGCGCATGCGCAGATTGCTCTCTTGACTTTTATCAAGTAATTTGTCTGCAATAGGTCCTATCTCTTAATAAAGTATTTATAAACATATATAGCTCAAAGAAATTTACTTACCATAGTATTTATACACAAAATCCATTCTTCTCTCTTTGTTTGCAGCAAAAATATCCATAGCATTTTCATAGAAATTAGCAGTGGAACTTTGCTCCATCTGAGTAAATCTTTCCTTTTCGATAGAAATTAAAGCAAGTGGTGAAAGCCTTTCATTGGACATTCTATTCCTGGTGAAGCTTTTAATTCTTTGATGTCTCAACAGAAACTGTTGTAGTAGGAAGTGTTAAAATTAATTGTAGCAGCTTCACGGCTTCAGGGAAAGTTTGTTCTAGTCCATTTTGAAGTATAAAAACAAGTAAATCTTTAAATGATTTATCCCGAAACACTTGTGTATTATAAATTCCAGCTAGATCTGCTTTCAGTCTTATGACATCAAATAAGTTACCGTAATTTCTTTGTAAACTTTCTATTGCCTCCTGATCAATTTGACAAGCAAGTTTTTGAAACTTGTTTCCATCAACTAAGGAAATGAATTGTAAATTTTTGAAGTCGCTGTATCTTGCTTCCATATGCTTCAATATATCAACCAATATCAGATCAAATATTTGTGCTCTCTCTTCTTTAATTCGACGTTTTGAATGAGATTTTGATTCAGTCAGGTAATTTTCTTTGCAATATTCTTCAAACTTTTCATTAATGTCATCAAAATAAATGGCGCAGATCCTCAAGCGAATGTATTGTTTCAATGCAATAAGGAATTTCTATCATTTTAGTTTGCAAAATGTTGTAGAGTGTCAGTTTTAATGAAAATTTCATTATAAACCATGACAAGAAAGTATGTAGCATCTTTTGTTAGTCAAGCATAAAACCCATTGCTCCTCACCAAAGTTTCAGGATCCCACAATAAAGGATTGCCGTTAATGCTGTCAAAAAGTTTACAGAGGTCTCCATGATATTGCAAACTAGTTTGGATTTGCTTTGAGTTTGAAGTCCATCTGGTTGGTTCTGTCTTTGGAATGCGTTTCTGCACTATTTCATCAAGAAATTGCGTTTGTTTTGTAGATGACTAAAAAATGAGGCAAGAGTGTCAATGGCCATGAAAAGGCCTGTTACAGTCAAGTATGAATTTAGCTGACTGAGAACAAGATTCATCTTATGAGCACAGCAGTGGGTAAATAAAGCTGATGGTGCCTTTTCTCTTACTTTAGCTTGAACACCATTTTAGTTTAATGCCATTGCTCCATCGTATGTCTGTGATACAAGTTTCTCGGCACAAGTATATTTGTGTAAGTTATTGAATATGTATTCTGTTACACTAGTAGCAGTTCTGTCCTTAAGTTTGTCAAAGCCTATGAATGCTTCTTTAATTTCAGAGTCCAATATATACCATAATACTGTAGAGCACTGAGTTGTATTTGAAATATGTGGATTCATCCACTTCTAAGGCAATGTATGGGGTTTTTGCGATATCTCCTTTAATATTATTTTCTACAACTATGCCGACTGCCTCAATCAAGTCATCTTGTTAGAAATGCCAGAAAAAAGGATGAACTCTGTAAATGATGTGCCAATTTTTCATCAAATTTTGCTGTATATTTCAGTAACTCAATATAGTTTCCACGATTCAGCAATTCTTTGTTTTCATTATCACCACGAAAAGCAAGTTCTTGTCTGATCAAAAAGCAAGTAGCACATATTAACTTTTTAGTATCTCTCTGTTCTCTTTAACTTTTTCATTGTGAATATTGATGCTAAGTTGCTTCTGCTTATCTACGAGCAAGTCGATCCGTGTAGACCCAAATGTGTTCAATGCTATTTGGCTTTCAAAATGCGCAGCGGATCTCTCGTGCTTGTTTAAAGCATTAGGCAAATTATTTAAATCACTGTATCTACCTGCTATCCATACAGTTCCACTAAATACAGAAAATAACAGGCACGGGGAAGAGAGAGAGGGAGAGAGGGAGAGAGGGAGAGAGGGAGAGAGGGGGAGGGGGAGAGGGAAAGGGAGGGGGAGAGGGAGAGGGAGAGGGAGAGATGGAGGAGGGGGAGATTATATATATATTATATATACACACACATTCACATATACATATACACACACACACACACACACATATATATATATACACACACACACACATATATATATATATAAATTAAATATTTAAATTATAATTCCAGAAATATTCAATGAGCCATTAAAACAGTGAAAAGGTACCACCTCATTATCTTGCCCGTGAGTGAGTGTATTTGTTTGTTTGACAGCTTTTTATGATCTGAACTACGCCCTAATGGTACACGATAGTGCTACAATTACTGCACCACCATACACTACACAAGACAATTGTGAGTATCAAGTTTCCTGCAGATATATGTTATATTTTACAAGTTATTAACGTTTTAAATTTACAAAACCACAATTTGAGAAAAATTTCTTCCCTGGACTTATAGCTATGACGTCCCAATGGGATTGTCGCCATGCTCGCAACAACGTTGCTATCCAAGTACACTGAGTCCTGCTAGCCCTACCATGTGCAATTGCATTTAAAAAAAAATAATGAGGAAGGGTGAATAAGGCGAAATGAGCAATCCCTGCGCAGTTGGGGGATTATGGTGCTTGGTGCAATTTTGCATTGGGGGAACGGGTTGTGTTGGGGAAACGGGTGAGTGGTGGAATATTGCCTTGAGGAACAGGTTACATTGGGGGACCAGGCCTCCCATGGAGGCTATGGGTGAGTAGTAGAATATTGCGTTGGGGGAACGGGTTGCATTGGGGAAACAGGTGAGTGGTGGAATATTGCTTTGGGGAACGGGTTGCGTTGGGGGACCAGGCCTCCCATGGGGGCTATGGGTGAGTGGTGGAATATTGGGCTGGGGGAACGGGTTGCGTTGGGGACCAGGCCTCGCGTGTGACAGGATTGTAGCCCCGCTCGCAACAATGTTGCTAACCAAGTACACCGAGTCCTGCTAGACCTAGCATCTGCTATTGCATTACAAAAAAATGAGGGACGGTGAAAAAGGCGAAATTAGCAGCCTCTGCACAGTTGGGGGCTATGGGTCAGTGGTGGAATTTTGCATTGGGGGAACGGGTTGCGTTGGGGAAACAGATGAGTGGTGGAATATTGCCTTGAGCAACGGGTTGCTTTGGGAACCAGGCCTCCCATGGGTGAGTGGTGGAATATTGTGTTGGGAGAACGGATTGCATTGTGGGTCCAGGCCTCCCGTCTGACAAGGACCCAACGGGTTCCACTTGGTCTAGTATATATATAAAATACTGTTACAGATTTACATTCTCTATGGTGGGAATGCAAATTATGAATACGCCTTAATCAACCCATCGATGCATCACAAATTTCTTCTTGAAAAGATGACAATTTAAACTTTATAATAAGTCCACCCTGCATAACGTTTTAAATAAGGGTACCAATTTAACCATTAATTGTGAAGCAATAACTTTGAACATTAATCATTTAATTCACCCCATCATGCTACCCTCTCAATATTGATGCTTTCTGTAGATTTTAAATATTTTAGGGTATTTATTGCTGCAGGGCATAATTTGGAAAATTTATGCTTTCCCATACTATAAAAAAGATGAGCAATGGAGTTTCTTCAACAAGTTGCCTAATGCAATGTATCGAAAGAAGATCACAATGTTTTACAACTGCAAAATTAAGTAGTGCTATATACATTCATATTTGCTGAGGTTAACCAGGTATTTGGACAATATTATGTACATGCTTAATGATGCAAGAATGGGTCATGTATGAAGAGTAATATTACATAAATGAAATGTCTGTATAATGGTGTGCACAATTCATGTAAACAGAATTAATAAATCTGTGGCACAAGTCCCAGCTATTCACTTAATTGTGCATCCGATTTATGGGTGGAGAAATGTAGTTCTTCATGTCAAATTGAAAATACAACAAAATTGTGTTTCATTGAATTTCAACATGTAGCACAGTCTGTCAAAAAACACTCACCAAAAGTATTTGATATTCACTGCATCAAGTTCAATTTAGAATCTTAATCTTTCACCGAGGTACATAAAAATATCCCAGGGCATTATCATGAAATACAAGGGAGTTCTCCCGGAGAACAGAAATTCCATAAAGGGCCTGTCCCACGAGCATGTGACCTGCATGCGGCAAGCGTGACCAAACTGGAAGTGGGGGCCGTGCAGAGGTCAAGTGATCCCCATACAGGGCCGGTCCCACCAGCATGCGCCTGAATACGGCGAGCGCGACCAAACCGGAAGCGGGGGCCACGCGGAGGTCGAGTGAGTGACGTGAAGTTCGAGCGAAGTCCGCGGGACGTTTGCGCGTGATGTACGGCGTCGAGACGCTGCGTACGACGTCGAGGCAGTGCTTACGGCATCGAGGCGGCTGCGGAATTTTTGAACACGGTCAGTTTTTCGGAGCCCCGTATGATGTCGGGACCAGTTCCGCACAACTCCATACGGTTCCGGCGATCGAAGTGGGACCGGCCCCGCGAGGCCGTACGGCTCAAGCGACCACATTAGGTTGCGCTCGCCGCATGGGACAGGCCCTTAAGTCCCTGTTAAAATAACAATGAATGGACATAAAGTAATTAGCAGAGCTTGCCATAATTAGCATGTAAATAGTACATAGGGCAAGGAATTACTGCACAATTAACCTCTGATTAACCTCAAAGCCGTTATCTACGCCAACAATTTGCTATGTCAAACTAGATTACCACTGAAACATTGATTATATATAATTTGTTTAATGATTAAATACAAAAGTTGCTGCATATACAAGATAAATACATTCTGAACTCACCAGTTGTATCAAGTTAATTTCCAACATAAAGGCATGGTTTTTCCCAGAGTGGCTCACTGCCTACCATTGTTTGCCATCCATACCTCTCTTATCTTGTGAGTTTTCAAGCATGAACTTCCTCATTTAAAGCTTCTAATTGATCTCGGGATCCCAGCACAAATAGTCAGCTACCACTCCTCTCCCAATACTAATTAAGTCAGGCCTCCAGGTTATTCGCTGACAAAGAATTTGAATAATTGTAAGCATTTCCTTAATTTTTTGGGGACATGGTCATTGCCAGCAAGGCCAGCATTTATTGCCCATTTCTAGATGCCTTAAGAACATAGAACAGTACAGCACAGGATCAGGCCCTTCGACCAACAATGGCCCATGATGCCAAGTTAAACTAATCTTCTCTGCTGCAATGATCCATATCCCTTCTTCCGCTGCACATCTTGTGTCTATTTAAAACCCTCTTAAATGCCACTTTCATGCCTGCCTCCAACAAAAACCCTAGCAGTATGTTCCAGACACTAACCACTCTCTAAAACACTTGCCCCACATTTCCCTTGAACGTTGCCCCTCACATCTTAAAAATATGCCCTTTAATCTGAAATTTGCAGCCCGTGTAAAAGGTCTCTGTCTCAAAATGTTATATACTTCTATCAGGACTCTCCTCAGCTTCCAGTGCTCCAAAGAAAACAGTCCCAAGTTTGTCCAACCACTCCTTATAGCTAATACCCTCTGATCCAGGCAGCATTCCGGTGAGCCATCTTCATAAACTGCTACAGTTCATCTAATGAAAATATTGCAAAGCGTTGTTGCAGAGGTGGTCAGCATGTGGACCCAGCACTGACTGTGATAGATTTAAGTCGAAATTGTGTGCAATTTGGAAGGACAACCTTTAAATGTTGAAGAAGACCCTTCTTCAGTCTGAAGAAGGGGTTCGACCCAAAATGTCGCCTATTCCTTCTCTCCATAGATGCTGCCTCACCCGCTGAATTTCTCTAGCATTTTTTGTCTACCTTTAAGTGTTGGTGTCCTCGGCATTCCCAACTACACTACAAATTAAAAGAGTGGTGGCGGAGATACAAATTATTTTACTTTCGTTTAGAGATTCAGAGCAGCAACAGGCCCTTCGGCCCACAGAGTCCGTACCGACCAGTGATAACCGAACGTTAACACTACCCTACACAAACCTGCGATAATTTTACATTTATACCAAGCCAATTAACCTACAAACCTGTGCATCTTTGGACTGCGAGAGGAAACCAAAGATCTTGGAGAAAACCCATGTGGTCACGGAGCGAACGTACAAACTCTGTACAGACAGCACCTGTAGTCAGGATCGAACCAGGGTCTCTGGCTCTGTAAGCGCTGTAGGGCAGCAACCCTACTGCTGCGCCACCATGCCACTCAAATGATAGTGGCATTTAAGAGGCTTTTAGAAAGGCACATACATATGCAGGAAAAAGAGGGATATGGATCCTGTGCAGGTAGATGAGATACATTTAAATTAATGGCATTTTAATGAATGCAATTATGGAAGATAGTTACTTCTTCACCCTCACTAGCATTCTTCTTCATTTTCAAATGTTTTAGACTAGTCTTTGAACTGAAATCCCAAACATATGGTAATACATGATTACAGTTTCATTTAGAAAATAAAGCATTACGGCAGAAGATCTGGCCATTACTGTTATTATGTAGACTGTTGTCAGATATCCTTGGTGCTGAATATTTAGTTTAGTTTAGAGATACAGCGCGGAAACAGGCACTTCAACCCACCGAGTCCACACTGACCAGCAAACCCCGCACATTAACACTATCCTACACCCGAGACAAATTTTACATTTATACCAAGCCAATTAACCTACAAACCTGTACGTCTTTCGAGTCACGATTCTAAGAGAACTCTAGTAAATCAGTGAAGAGTCGCCTGATGCCCCCCTCCATCCCCCATTAGCCACACTGTAACTAGTTCCAAGCATATTACTTCCAGAGTTAGGACTAAACAGTTTTGAGATCATTTCTAATTGCTTTATACATTTCAAGTTTTATTGTATGCCTTATTGTTGAGGCTTGTCATTTTTGGATATCTTGTTTAAATAATACCCAAAATATGCTTTTATGGACAAGATTTTGTTTATGAATATTACATTTAACAGTCTTCTTGTGGTTGTTCTTCAATTCAGGCATGCACGTAATGAGCTACTGTGATTTGTTAGGCCCGATGGTTATTGCCTGAAATCTGTAGTCTGCACTGTAGAATGTACATTGACTCCCCTCCTGATGGTAGTGTATATTTGAACTTTAATTATGTCATTGATATTTGTGTACCAAGGATGCAAAAGTACCAACAGGCACATGCACATTCACTATCACAATACAAAACTTTTAATTCATATCTGAAAATCAAAATTACATTGTTTCATTATTCATGAGAAGCCACTAACCATACACTGTACATAGAGGCTGCAAGTCAACATTGTTGATAATATGGATTATGTACTATTTAAAGATATTAAGGAGTTAATATAGATATTACTTTTTATATAATCCACAGCAAAGTGCAACATTTTTTCAGCAAGTTCGACACAATTCAGCTCAATGTAACAATAACAGTATCACACTCAACATCGGAACCTTGTAGCTGAAGCAGCACACTTTCTTTCAAGCAATTCTGGAATCATTTCTGCTACAATAAAAAAGGGAAATAAATACAGACATCTTTTGAAGTCGCAGCAGACAAATTAAAACCAACTTCACCACAACATATTAAGAGTACTCAAATTATTACCGGTACATACCTTATAACAGATTGTGCATACAGATAAACACAATGAAGGGATGGGAAAAAAATAAAACTTAATTACAACTGAGTGGGAGCAAACTTTTAGCCATGCAGCTTTCTCCCTCGGAAGTAAAAGCAGTGGAGGAACATCTCATCGTTAATACAAATGCACCTGAAGTCAACGTTAAATAACACACTATTCAATTTTTCTATATTACCAGCAGTATATTTATTATTAATTTAGCCAATGTGCCTGAGTAGCTATCACTCTTACTCAAGGCAGACTATTTTAACCCTGATTTGTTTTCTTTGATTGACTATAATATTTTTTTCTCAGCCTTTGTGGTGAATTATAACTTAAAGAAAGCAGTCTCTCTTTGGGATGTCAGAATCAGAAAGTTGCTCCTCCTGTGTACTTGCATCAAAGTATGGGGGGTCAAAGTCTGCTGTTTCATTCAGATCAATGTCCTGCTCGTCACTGCTCTCAGCACTGTAATCAACCTCTTCAAGGCAACGCGGTTCATCCTCATCTAGGACATGTGTGGTCGGACTGCGGAGAGGAAAACAATGTTTAAACAGGAGTCAAAAAGAGTGGCTGAAACACACAACCTCCAACAAAATATGGTCTTGATTGTGGTTCATGCAAAAATATAAAATTCTTTTTTTTGCTAGTAAATTCCACCTGATCATCATCTTTTATAAACACTCCAGATCCTGATGTCATCTCATATTAAAACAGAACAAACCCGATAGGCACCGTTAAAGGCTCAACATCAACCAACATCCCAAATATTCTTGTCCTTTTCATTGCATGGACACTGCTTAAACAAAAAGAGCTGACTTACGAAAGTATCCAGAGACATTCCATATCAGTAAATATTTTATCATTTGTTTGTCACAGAAGATGTTCCACTTGGATACCAAGGTTCTAAAGCACCATGAAATCAAAAATTCTGTTTCATTAAAAGACAATGAAACGATTAACACAGAATGTTTGGGATTTCCATGTTAGTTAAAAGATACCTTCACAAAAAAAAAGTGAATATTTTGATTAAAAAGAAATCAAAAGCAATGTTTCCAATAAAGCAATTCGAAAAATGAAGAGGACTGTGCGATCTTGTGGAATGCATTATACAATGATTGGTGACCTTCATAATTTTTTAAAGCAGAAACCCAAGCCTTTGTTACAGAATATCACTAGTAGTACTGCAAAACAAAGCTTGCTTCGCTCGCCAGAGTAAAATGCCATAACCAAGAGGATAATGCATAATTCAAACCTTTCTTTAACCAAAAATCATCAATATACACATGACCCTTCATAAGCATTCAAGAGAAATGAGCTACAACAATCTCTGGAGGCACAAGGAACCAGCTAATACGCTGCACTATATGGCTTTCGTATACAAATGCATGCGGCTGTAGAAGTTGCCTCATATAACCTGCAGGAAAGAACTGCAGATGCTGGTTTAAATCGAAGGTAGATATAAAATGCTGGAGTAACTCAGGCAACATCTCTGGAGAGAAGGAATGGCTGATGTTTCGGGACCCTTCTTCAGAATGATGTCATGGGAGTGGGCGGGACACATAGAATGTAGTCGGAACAGTAAGACTGGTGGGAGAACTGGGAAGGGGGAGGGGATGGAGAGAGAGGGAAAGCAAGGGCTATTTGTTAGAGAAGTCAATGTTCATACCGCTGGGGTGTAAGCTACCCAAGCGAAATATGAGATGCTGTTCCCCAAATTTGCACTGGGCCTCACACTGACAATGGAGAAGGCCCAGGAGAGAACGGTCAGATTGGTTCTGCTTCTGGTTGATTACTGCCGAACACCTCATCAGTGGTTATCTCGCGCAGGTCGGAGTGAGTAAAGTAGCGATTACATTTTGAAGTGGGCCTTTTTGAGGAGATCTAGTTGCTCAATCCCCTTTTTAAATGACTTAACATCGAGAGCAGCACATGCGTTGGGTGGTAACATATTCCATTCCCTTATCGTCCTTGGGTAAAGGGAATATTGGTAGCAAGGTTTATTGAAATTTAGCGAGTTGATGATGTAGGGACCGTTATTTTGTCTTGTTTCATGGCAGTTGGTGCTCTGGGATGACAGGAGATTTGATGGCTCGATTTCGTGAATCTCCTTGTAAATTGCAATAAGTCTTAGCCTGATTCCGCAGAGTTCTAGTGTATCCCATCCGAGAGAAGTCAGCATATTATTCATAGAAACATAGAAACTAGGTGCAGGAGTAGGCCATTCGGCCCTTCAAGCCTGCACCGCCATTCAATATGATCATGGCTGATCATCCAACTCAGTATCCTGTACCTGCCTTCTCGCCATACCCCCTGATCCCTTTAGCCACAAGGGACACATCTAACTCCCTCTTAAATATAGCCAATTAACTGGCCTCAACTACCTTCTGTGGCAGAGAATTCCAGAGACTCACCACTCTCTGTGTGAAAAATGTTTTCCTCATCTCGGTCCTAAAGGAATTCCCCCTTATCCTTAGACTGTGACCCCTTGTTCTGGACCTCCCCAACATCGGGAACAATCTTCCTGCATCTAGCCCATCCAACCCCTTAAGAATTTTGGACGTTTCTATAAGATCCCCCCTCAGTCTTCTAAGTTCTAGCGAGTACAAGCCAAGTCTATCCAATCTTTCCTCATATGAAAGTCCTGACATCCCAGGAATCAGTCTGGTGAACATTCTCTGTAGCCCCTCTATGGCAAGAATGTCTTTCCTCAGATTTGGAGACCAAAACTGTACGCAATCCTCCAGGTGTGGTCTCACCAAAACCCTGTACAACTGCAGTAGAACCTCCCTGCTCCTATACTCAAATCCTTTCACTATGAATGCTAACATACCATTTGCTTTCTTCACTGCCTGCTGCACCTGCATGCGTACCTTCAATGATTGGTGTACCATGACACCCAGGTCTCGTTGCAACTCCCCTTTTCCTAATTTGCCACCATTCAGATAATAGTCTACCCTCCTGTTTTTGCCACCAAAGTAGATAACCTCACATTTATCCACATTATAGAGTGGGCCATGCATTTGCCCACTCACCCAGCCTATCCAAGTCACCTTGCAGCCTCCTAGCATCCTCCTCACACTACCCCCCAGCTTACTGTCATCCGCAAACTTGGAGATGTTGCATTCAATTCCCTCGTCCAAATCATTAATGTCTATTGTAAATAGCTGAGGTCCCAGCACTTAGCCTTGCGGTATCCCACTAGTCACTGCCTGCCATTCTGAAAAGGACCCGTTTACTCCTACCCTTTGCTTCATGTCTGCCAGCCCGTTCTCTATCCACATCAATACTGAACCCCCAATACCGTGGGCTTTAAGTTTGTATACTAATCTCTTATGTGGGACCTTGTCGAAAGCCTTCTGAAAGTCTAGATATAACACATCCACTGGTTCTCCCTTATCCACTCTGCTAGTTACATCCTCGAAAAAGTCTATAAGATTCGTCAGACATGATTTACCTTTCGTAAATGCTGACTTTGTCTAACGATTTCACCACTTTCCAAATGTACTGCTATGCCATCTTTAATAACTGACTCTAGCAGTTTCCCCATTACCGATGTTAGACTAACTGGTCTGTAATTCCCCGTTTTCTCTCTCCCTCCACTTTTTTAAAAGTGGGGTTACATTAGCTACCCTCCAGTCCTCAGGAACTACTCCTGAATCTAAGGAGTTTTGAAAAATTATCACTATTTCTTTGGCTAGTTCCTTGGGTATTCTGGAATGCAGGCTATCTGGCCCTAGGGATTTATCGGCCTTTAATCCATTCAATTTACCCAACACCACTTCTCGGCTAACCTGGATTTCATTCAGTTCCTCCACCTTATTTGACCCCCGGTCCCCTGCTATTCCCGGCAGATTATTTATGTCTTCCTTAGTAAAGACAGAACCAAAGTAGTTATTCAATTGGTCTGCCATGTCCTTGTTCCCCATGATCAATTCACCTGTTTCTGACTGCAAGGGACCTACATTTGTTTTAACTAATCTCTTTCTCTTCACACATCTATAAAAACTTTTGCAGTCAGTTTTGATGTTCCCTGCCAGTTTTCTTTCATAATCTATTTTCCCTTCCCTAATTAAGCCCTTTGTCCTCATCTGCTGGATTCTGAATTTCTCCCAGTCCTCTGGTAGGCTGCTTTTTCTGGCTAATTTGTATGCTTCATCTTTTGTTTTTATACTATCCCTGATTTCCCTTGTTATCCATGGATGCACTACCTTCCCTGATTTATTATTTTGCCAAACTGGGATGAACAATTGTTGTAGTTCATCCATGTAGTCTTTAAATACCTTCCATTGCACATCCACTGTCAACCCTTTAAGAATCAATTGCCAGTCTATCTTGGCCAATTTACGTCTCATACCTTCAAAGTTACCTTTGTTTATGTTCAGAACCCTTGTTTCTGACTTAATTATGTCACTCTCCATTCTAATGAAGAACTCAACCATATTATGGTCACTCTTGCCCAAGGGGCCACGCACAACAAGACTGCTAACTAACCCTTCCTCATTACTCAATACCCAGTCTAGAATAGCCTGCTCTCTCGTTGGTTCCTCTACATGTTGGTTTAGAAAACTATCCCGCATACATTCCAAGAAATCCTCTTCCTCAGCACCCCTGCCCATTTGATTCACCCAATCTGTATGTAGATTGAAGTCACCCATTATAACTGTTTTACCCTTGTTGCACGCATTTCTAATTTCCTGTTTGATGCCATCCCCAACTCCACTACCACTGTTAGCCGGCCTGTACACAACTCCCACTAGCGTTTTCTGCCCCTTAGAGTTTCGCAGTTCTACCCTTATCGATTCCACATCTTCACGCTTGATTTGCGCTTGTAGTCATTACATACAAAGCGGGCTGCTCGGCGTTGTACTTTCTACAGGGTGATCTTGTTGTTGTTGTTGAAAGGATCCCATATGGCTATACAATACTCAAATTTGGGACTGACCAAGGACTTGTAGGCATTCTCTTTGATGGATGTACTACATGCATGAAAAGGCCGAGAGTTCTATTTGCCTTGTTAGACACTTGATTAATATGCGTCACCCAACTTAAATCTTTGCTTAATTCGACTCCTAGATATGGGTGATATGGGCAAACAATGTATGGCTACTCATGTTGTATTCCGACAAAAGTCGTTTGATCTTGTGCGAGACATGCATGGTATGACATTTGGTTGTATTGAATGACATTTGCCAGGTTTTTCCGCACTCACAGAGAGCATCCAGATCCTTCTGTAAGGACAAGCTGCATCATCTGCGAAGTCGAACTCTGGACGAAACTGCATTTGGAATGTCAATGATATACAGTAGGAACAGCAATGGACCCATGACAGTCCCCTGTGGTGCACCTGATGTCACAGAAGTTTCAATAGACGTCTCTCCCTCCAAGAGAACTCGCTGGTGTCCCCTTGTCAAAAAAATCTCAATCCATTTTAAGAGGTTGCCGTCTATTCCTACATGGTTGAGCTTGTACAGGAGCCGCTTATGGGAACCTTATCAAAAGCCTGACTGAAGTCTAACATAATCAGGTCAGTCTGACCCTTGTTATCGAGTGACCTGGCTAGATCATCGATGAGTCCCTGCCAGTTGGGTTTCACATGATCGACCCTGTCTAAAGCCATGTCGGTGGTTTGTTAGTACCTTGTGGAAGTCAATATGTTCCATAATATGTTGGTGGATTACATGCTCGAGAATCTTGCATGGTATAGAGGTCAGTGAAACTGGGCGATAATTTACAGGATTTATCCTTCCTTTTTTATAGATGGGAATAATGTTAACATTCAGCGGTATGAACATTGACTTTTCTAACTTCAAACAGCCCTTGCTTTCTCTCACTTTCCATCCCCTCCCCCTTCCCAGTTCTCCCATCAGTCTTACTGTCTCCGACTACATTCTATATCTGTCCCGCCCACTCCCCTGAAGAAGGGTCTCGAACCGAAACGTCACCCATTCCTTCTATCCAGAGATGCTGTCTGTCCCTCTTGTTTCATATAAAAACATGGGATTCCAGAGCATCAGAAGACATTACATACCACGGAGACACAAGGAACTGTAGATGCTGGAATTTTGCGCAGAACTCAAATTGCAGGAGTAACTCGGCGGGTCAGGCAGCACTGGAAGACAAGGATTGGTGATGTTTTGTTTCACGACCCTTCTTCAGACCTCAATCTGAAGAAAGGTCCCAACCCAAAACTTCGCCAAACCATGTCCTCCAGAAATGCTGCTTGACCTGCTGAGTTACTCCAAAACTGTGCTCTACATATCATATAACACATATATGCATGGGCCCCACTGCATATCATATAACACATAAAATCACATACGCATGGGCCCCAGCTATGCCTGCCTCTTTGTAGGGTACGTCGAACAATCCTTGTTCGAGACATAACATCTCCAACCTCTACCTCCGTTACATCAACGATTGCATTGGTGCTATCTCCTGCACCCACACACAACTCATTAACTTCATCAACTTCGCCACTAACTTCCATCCGGCACTCAAATACACCTGGACCATTTCCGACACTTCCCTACCATTTCATGACCTCACTATCTCCATTGCAAGTGATAGACTTTTGACCGACATCCACTATAAACCCACTAACTCCATGGCTAGCTAGACTACACTTCTTCCCACCCTGCTTCCTGTAAGGACTCCATCCCCTACTCCCAATTCCTCCGTCTATGCCGCATCTGCTCCCAGGATGAGGTGTTTCACACCAGGGCATCGGAAATGTTCTAATTCTTCAGAGAACCGGGGATCCCCTCCCCTACCATAGATGAGGCTCTCACCAGGATCTCTTCAATACCCCGCAACACTGCTCTTTCTCCCCATCCCCCCCACTTGGAACAAGGGCAGAGTCCCCCTGGTCCTCACCTTCCACCCCACTAGCTGTCATATACAACAAATAGGCCTCCGTCATTTTTGCCACCTCCAACGTGACCCCACCACTCGCCACATCTTCCCATCTCCCCCCCGTCTGCTTTCCGCAAAGACCGCTTCCTCCATAACTCCCTGATCAATTCTTCCCTTCCCACCCACACCACCCCCTCCCCGGGCACTTTCCTTGCAACTGCAAGAGATGCTACACGTGGTGCTTTACCTCCCCCGTCGACTCCGTTCAAGGACCCAAGCAGTCGTTCCAGGTGCAACAGAGGTTTACCTGAATCCTCCTCCAACCTCATCTATCGCATCCGCTGCTCTAGATGTCAGCTGATCTACATCGGCGAGACCAAGCGTAGGCTTGGCGATCGTTTCGCCGAACACCTCCGCGTGGTCCTCATTAACCAACCTGATCTCCCTGTGGCTCAGCACTTCAACTCCCCCTCCCATTCCGAATCCGACCTTTCTGTCCTGGGCCTCCTCCATTGCCAGAGTGAGCACCACCGGAAATTGGAGGAGCAGCACCTCATATTCCGCTTGGGCAGTCTGTATCCCGGTGGCCTCTGATTGTCCATATTTAAGAGGAGTTGGATGTGGGCCCTTGTGGCTGAAGGATCTATGGAGAGAAGGCAATACTGAGTTGGATGATCAGCCATGATCATATTGAATTTGGCCTGCTCCTGCACTATGTTTCTCTTCTCCAATTTCCTGTCCCTTCCCCCTCTCCTCCCCTTCTCAGCTCTCCCTCAACCCTCTGCCTCCTCCTCTTCCTTTCTTCTTACCACCCCCCCACCCCCCCCCCACCCTGCATCAGTCTGAAGAAGGGTTTCGGCCCAAAACGTTGCCTATTTCCTTCGCTCCATAGACGCTGAGTTTCCCCAGCAATTTTGTCTACCTTCGATTTTCCAGCACATATTATATAACACCTTCCGCTTAAGTGATAGAAACACAAGTAGAAGCAGGAGGACACCGTATGAGCCCTGAAGTTTTATTCACCATTGAATAAGATAATGGTCAACATGATTGCAATTTCAATTCTATATTTCAGTCCAAATGTAGTAATTGTTCATCTCCTTGTTTATCTAGAATTTCTCCTCGCATTAAAAATATTAAACCTCTGCTTCTACTGGCCTTGAAATAGTTGTACACAATCACAATTCTCAGAGAATTCACCTCAACTTAGTTTTTAATGGTGACCATTAATTTTATACAGTGACTTCTAATTCACCCACAAGAGGAAAACATCCTTTCCTCATCAACTGTCAAGACCCATCAGGATCTAGCTCTTCACTCATCCCTGGAACACCTGGATAACAAAAACACCTTTGTCCAGTCCTGATAATTGAGTATGGGCCATAAGAAACACTGTTTATTCCACATATTTGTATAATAAACCTCTTCTGAACCGTTGACAACACATTTACACCCTTCCTTAAACACAATGTTTAACCCCGATGTGATTTCACCAATGTCCCAAGATACTAAAGTGTAACTATCTTCTCACTTTAATTCCCCCAAATAAACAGTGGCATTGTTAGTTTTCCAAATTACTTGCAATGAATCGCATATTAACCCTTTCTATATTATCGCATGGACATAAAGTTGTACAACAGCACAGAGAACGTTCCTATGGGAAAGGTCTAGATAGATATGGGTCAAATGTGGGCAAATGAGACTAACTTAGATGAGAATTGGGCTGAAGGGCCTGGCTATGTTGACCTTTATGCCCATCTATTCGAATTTCATTTGCCGACGCTCAGACTGTGCCGTCAAAGAAATACAGGTGAAAATTTGTGTAAATTACTGCTTTTCCCAACCTTTGTAAGGCAGGTTGTGCTTTGTGTAACTGCTTATTTCCGTGCACAATCTTGGCAATAATGTCAAGGATATTCACAACAAAGACAACAACATCAAATTTTAGCTCCTAATATCTCAGACCAATGAAACTCAATTTTCTTTTATGTGTCTCCAAGGCAGCAAGGTAATTCAGAAGCATGTAATGGCTCAGAGGCATTCTAATTATTTCTTCCAGCAAAGTGATAACACACTTTTAAAGGACCTAAACTAATTATCAGCCATTAGTGAAAATGTAGAGGCTTGAGAAACAAGATTCCTGTCAAGACGCCCTGAGCTTCTAGGGACAGATTTTAAATAAAACAAGCATCCCACCCTTGGTTTCACTGGTGCCTCCAGGGACCAGCCAAAGATATTGCTTGACAGCACTAAGTGGTTTTTAATATTTCATTAGACAAGTACAGTAGTTCAAAATACAGCATAAGTCGGCAGCAAGGTCTACAACTTCTCAGATTTTCATTATATTCAAATGAAACCAGATTAGCATTAATTTTGAAAGCACCTCAAATTCAAAGTAGAGCAATTTTATTATAAATAATACTCATGAATTAAACAACCATCTACCCCAGTGACGAAATAAGAATGCTTTCTTTGGATAACCGGCTTTTCCATTCTTGTTTCATCTGCTGTTATAGTTGTGAAAAATTATGAAAGAATATTGCAGATTGACGACACAGAAGTGGCGGCTGAAGAGCTGAACTTTGACCCATCTACATGGGCCCAGGTGCAAGGCCTCGTCTCATACATGCATAAAGTTGGAGTCAGATTTCAGTTCAAATCGACTCAAGATTGATGAAAAAAATACAGCAGAAAGAAGTGTGGATGAAATTGAGGAGGTGTAAATGTCTTATCTTTCTGCAGTGATTAAAATTTCATGCCTCTTCAAATTTTCTGCTGGAACAGAATTTTAAATTTCAATATAGTGACCATACATTTTAAATTAGCAATGTTCAAAATTACATAGGATATTTCACATAAATTTTTGTGTATGTCTATCATTGTATTCACACAGAGAGTGGTGAATCTGTGGAATTCTCTGCCACAGAAGGTAGTTGAGGCCAGTTCGTTGGCCATATTTAAGAGGGAGTTGGATGTGGCCCTTGTGGCTGAAGGGATCAGAGGGTTGGAGAGAAGGCAGATACAGGATGTTGAGTTGGATGATCAGCCATGATCATATTGAATGGCGGTGCAGGCTCGAAGGGCCGAATGGCCTGCTCCTGCACCTAATTTCTATGTTTCTATGTATGAAGAAAAATATTTGAAGGTCAAAAACCCATTTCTCCTCCTGATACAACAACGTGCAACTTCAAGTAACAATGTGGCAAAATCCAACATTTTGCAATCATAATTATATGAAATCTTCATTTGGGCACAAAATTATCATGATGTATCTGTTTACTCAAAGGCCTTTGGACTCAACAAACCTCTTACTATTCTTGATCAGCATACACATCCTTAATTTAATACACACCACAAATTCAAAAGAAACACCAGATTAAATATATGGATTAAACAAAATACAAATGCAGCATATCAAAAATATATTTTGCAAAAAAAGGATGAGATTTATATTTGGTTTCAAACTAGTTTGAAATAAATATTGCCGACTGCATTATTTCGATGAACGTAAGCAAATATTGCCTTTATCTTAAAGTCAGCAGCAACCCACTGAACAGACCCTCCTTTAAGAAACCTAACAAAAGAGCTAGGAGGAAACTGACTCCCTTGACATAAGGAATGCCGTTTATCAGTCAAGCAAGAGAAATTATAATCTAATCTACACAAAAGTAAATTACAATAGTCTTTTTTCTCTCAATCTCACCAACAAATAAAAACAGCTCGAGGAGTAATGGGAAATTGCTTTAATTAATTCTGGCATATTTCCAGAATAAAGCAGTTTTGCTTCCAGACAATTTTACTGGATAAAGTCTGCAAGGAAATGCATAAAATTATCATTAGTTTAAAATAATAGGGAAGTCAAGGATCTAACATGGGAAATGAGACAACAGAAAATGTGCCATTATTGTTTTTTTTTAATGGACTTGATTTTTTGGTTATAAATATTAACTATAGCATCAAATCTACTTTTTAAAGCAAAGGACATATAAAAATCTTTAATATTTGACACTTTGTGACATATAAACCATATTACCCATTTATTGTTGAAAGTCATTAAATGTAGCATTTGATGCAAAAGAGCAATTGCTGCTTTAAGGCTGCTTGTTACCTCTTCATGCACTCTCAAGTACTCTTCCTGTGTTGATTACTGAGACAGTGAAGAATGTATCCGTCATTGTAGGAGATCTTAGGGACCTGCAAGTGCAGTAATGTGTGCGGACAAGTATTCCCCAACTAGGAGCACTGGTTTGCATGTTCACCTTTAACTGGGCAAACACACAGGACAAGTTGTTATTGACTTTGTCCCAACTACACCTGCATCTACATCTTTGCATTAGACAGTGACCCCAGAGTCATCATAAGGTTGGAGTGGCTTGTTAGACTTTCCAGCAATTAATATTGGCATCATCCAGTCACTCTGAAACAAGAGACTGCAGGTGCTGGAATCTTTAGCAAAAAACAGAACAAGACCTCAGCAGTTCAAGCGGCATCTGTGGAGCAAAATGGATAGAAATGCTTTGGGTCGGGACCCGGATTTGGATGGAATGTTTTTTGAAATACGAGTGATTGATATCTAGAACTCTACACCAGCGGTGGTATTAACATCACTCCTGCACAGGCACTTCTCACGTATGGCTCGTGCAATTCAACATTATTCCATGCACTAAGACTCAGGCATGATTGCATTTCTACAGCCTTTTTTTAATTAGGTAGCATAATTGAAATACTGAGGGAATCTAAATGCTTTCTTAAAGTGGAATGATTGCATCTTAACTTATCTGTAGTAGACTGAAGCAATATTTGAACTTCATTATGTCTTCCCATGGAGAAGAGTCTTCACACAGTCATGCTTGCCACATAATGGAATTATGTTTAGTGCCCTTCAAGACACATCAGTACTTAATATGTTTTAAGAAGATTCTGAGAGCATTTC
This sequence comes from Okamejei kenojei, assembly GCA_035221665.1. Lineage (NCBI taxonomy): Eukaryota > Metazoa > Chordata > Chondrichthyes > Rajiformes > Rajidae > Okamejei > Okamejei kenojei. Next base: position 111,795,293 of record CM069133.1, on the reverse strand, counting down.
CATCTAAGAGCAAGGAAACTTAATTATTTATCTTATTGCACAAGTGGAAATTATGTAGACACAAGAGACTGCAGATGCTGGAAGCTTGAGTAAACACAAGCTGCTGGAGGAACCAGTCTTAAGAAGGGTCACCCGTCCATGTTCTCCAGAAATGTTCACTGACCCGCTGAGTTATTCCAGCACTTGGTGTCTCTCTTTGTGCTGGAGCAACACAGCAAATTGGGCAGCACTCGTGGAGCGGAAATGGACAGATGCATTTCGAGGTGAGTCTTGCATCAGAACAAGAGTGGGACAGCAGCAAGATTCACAGAGAGGGAACTGTGAGGGTCAGAACTCCCATTGGAATGAGGTTGAAAACTCGGGCCAAAGTGCCTGTTCCTCTGTTGTTACTGTTCTACGATCTATAGTGTTCTTCAATGTGGACATACTCTGAGAAAATTTCACATTGGAGCAGAAAAATTGAGACCAAGAGACTGCAGATGCTGGATTCTTTAATAAAATGTAAACTGAAGAACCTGATCCAAAACATCGTCAGTCCATTTTCCCTCCATAGATGCTGCCTGACCTGCTGAGCTACTCCAGCACTTTGTCTTTTCCTGGATATTATGTACATTTGTAATAACATTTTTTAATTTCTTCTCAAACTTAAGGAAATTGACCTTCATTGTATTTACAGATTATTTATCAAAGATTATACTATCATTTAAACGCATTTTAAATGCATGCGTAACTCAAAAAAATCTGTTCTTAAGTTAAAATGTATTGAATGAAATTAACACAAAGTGCTGGAGAGGCAGCATTTGTGGAACGAATGGATAGATGATGTTCCAGCTGGGACCTTTCTTGAGTGATGGAGTATGGGAAGTAAAAGCTAGCAAAGAGAGATGGGGGCGAGGCAAATGCTGGCAATTGACTGGATACAGGTGAGAGAAAGAGAGTGATTGGCAGAGGGGTGGAGTAAGTGACAAAGGCTGGAGGTGAAAAGGAGACAAATGGGTGTCAGATAAGGAAAGAGGAAGCAGTGGAGCCAGTGTAAGGGACAGGCACGTGCCGTCAGGGTAGGCGAGGTAGGCACTGCCTACCCTGACTAAAATTATAACATAGTAATTACTAAATATAAATAGTAAAGGCATGGGAGAATTATGCCTATCTAAGAGATCAATCTCTTAGGTAGGCATAATTCTCTATGCCTTTCAACCGCAGCACTCGTAACACGGGAAGGTCTGTGCAGCCCACATGCCGTCAGCGCTGCCTGAAGCCGTCACTTTCATGCGGGGCTGAAGGCAGCTGAAATTCTGCCTTTGCAGCACTGCGCATGCACAACAGCCTACTGCGCATGCGCAGCGCTGGTTTCTTGGCGGGGTTTTCAAATATGGATTGGCATTATTTTATGTGTATCTTAGGAAAGGGAGAGAAGAATGGAGCTCGTGTACCAATGATGTGTTAAGTACATTTGTTGCTGATGTTTTAAAATACCGTATTTCCCGGGGTGTGGGGAGTGCTCCTTTCACAGCATTTGGGGAGTCTGGCCCGGGGTAAAGTTGCGGGGAGGGCACGAATGTTGTGAAGGAGAGGATCAGGATAATGCCACTTGTGACGCTCCTTGCACGGAGGTGTGCAAAACCTCCCTCCTGCCGCTCGCTGGCCTCACTCATGTCCCGCAAATCCTTAAATTCCGACAGCGCGATTGAGGTTACTTGGCTGTGGGAATTTAAGGATTTGCAGGAAGCGGCTGACATGAGCGAGCGGCAGGTGAGAGGTGTTCAGACGGAGAGCACTGCCAGAAGTGAGCGGGACGGCAAAAGGCGCTGAAGTGGCGGCCAGTTCTGCTGTCGGGTCCCGGCGGCCGCTCGCAGCTACCCGAGCTGCTTCTATCCCCGGCTACAGTGCGGAGGCTTCGCGCCCGGAGACCTGTGGTAGCGGTGAGTGAGTTACTGGCATTATCCCCGACTCCATTCTTCTCAACACTCCTGCCCTCCCCACAACTTTACCCCTGGCCAGACTCTCCACCTGCTGTGAAAGGAACTCTCCCCCTAATTGGTCCCTTGAACAAGTGTTGTCTTTCAAAAAGATGACAACTGATTCAACTTTTCCCTGTGCTCCTGTTTCCCACCATCTGTCCACCTGCCATCCATCTTCACCCCCCCCCCCCCCACCCATTCAGTAATTCAGAATAAAGGAGACTAGGAAGCCTTGGGCAAATTGAATTGTTACTGTTTTTATTTTTATTTTTTATTTTTACGGAGAGAACAATCTGCGCATGCGCGCTTTAATTTAAAAAAAAAAATCCGACTGAGCAATTACTCACGGCACGTGCCTGGTGAGGGATAAGGATAGCAGGGGGCTGTGAGGATGGGGGAAAAAGGGTGAATAAAAATGGAAACATGGGATTCAGGTTGGGAGATGAGTCTGCAGAGAAGTGGAAAGGAGCATGGTGACCAAGGTAGTGAGGATGGTGGGACAAATGTGTGCTCACCGAGATATGTGGGGGGTTGTAGAAATTAATGTTCATGTCATGGATTGGTCTAATGTTTGCATAGTCTATGCTTGGTCTCGCCGATGTTCCATGCGAACATTGAATTCTCCAATTTCAAGTGATACCCCACACTATCGCCCTCTTGTTTCCGAACCCCCATGCATTTCCCACTCCCACCATCTCCCTCCAGCCCAGTCATTCTATCCCCCTCCTCCACATGCTCATCTCCTTTCCCCGTATTTCCCAATTATCCCTCTCTTAACCCTCCTCCGTTTTCTTCCACCCATACCCTCCCTCCCGCTGTACATTTCACTCCTCTTTCCTTATCTGATACCCTCATGTCTCCTTTTCACCTCTAGCCTCTGTCACTTACTCCACCCATCAATATGGACAAATCGACTGAAAGGCATTGCCCCACCCTTACCTCCCCTTTCCAACTTTAATCACTGAAGAAAGGTCCTGACCGAAGCAGCGTCTGTCCATTCATTCCACAGATGCTGCCTGACCTGTTGAGTTGTCCCACCACTTTGTTTTTTGCTCAAGATTCAGCATCTTGTGCCTCCATGTACATAGCAGTACTGGGTTAGAATGAAATTGAAAAATAAAACTATTTACATCTGCAAATTTATTCCTGACCACTTGATACAACAAGCCATCACAAAAACAAATGTAGGAAATATAGTTGCTGGAATATTGTCCGTGGTTGATAGATATATTTTTTAATTTGAGGTACACTAATAGCGGACACTAAGAGGACAGTTATTTCCTTTGTAGAACTTTGATTATACTTACAGGCCAAACTATTAAGTACAAAGGAATGAAAAAAATAAATTGATGCTCATACTGTAAATCAGCACTAAGTGCAGCCTATTAACAGCAGCAAACAATTGTGGTCTATTATCAACCTGAGGGTATGGCATACCCACTCAGGTCTTGCAACTTTTTCCAAAAGGAACATTTTTGTAGCATGAAGTGGAGACTCTGGTTGAGCCGTGAACACAGACGTTGTGGTTCTTTCAACATTGTTACAACTGGAGTACAGGCTGTCGTTGACAACATCCTCAGTGCTCTTCCACTAATAGGGCAATATTATGTGCATTTATCTGCAGATGTTGTGATGGAGAAACAAATACATAGTGACAGAAATTCCTCTTTGCCCCATACCTGAAAAATGCAAATTCATTTCAAAGTCAAGGAATGTCTGATATCTGCTGTATGACTCAAAAAGTAAACATTTTAATAAGACACTGACAAGGAATCTTTCACTGAATTATCAGATCGCACTTTCAGCTGTTCACACTAGTACTATTATTGTAGTGGCACCTAGTGGTGGCTTGGGGCAACGCAAACCCTTGCCATTGGCTGGTGGGATCACGTGATTGCGGGCGCGTTTTCTTTTTGTTAAATATTTTTATTAGACGTAAGTACATATTAAAAGAATATACTTGTCACATACATTCTTAATATTGTTAATATTAACAGTTATGTCTTATTTGTATTTCTATACATTTTTTTGTTTTTATTGCAGATAGGAAAAAATAGAGAAAAATAAAGTAAAAATAGAGAATCAAAAAAAAAAAATGAGTGGAGTGTTAAACAGGTTTCCATCATTGGAGATATATCCATGATTTGTTATACATGATTCTTCATCCATTCCTTTATTCAGGCATCAGTCAGGCTCTCGCACTGAGCCATTTTGACCCTTTAAATATTCAATAAATGGAGACCATATCCCTCTGAAAAGATCCAACTTGTCCAGTAGGACAAGCCTGCTCGTTTCCTACACGTCCACGTCGATTTGGTGGGCCCACTCCCGCCATCTCGTGGCACCACGCACCTGCTGACCATCGTAGATCGCTTCACGAGAAGCAATTCCGCTTACTGACATCTCCGCGCATCTTGTGCTCGGGCCCTTGCAGCTCATTGGATTGCCCGTTTTGGCGTGCCGGGAGAGATCTCCACCGACCGGGGAGATTTACTTCAACTTTATGGTCAGCTTTGGCGCAGCTGTATGGGGCTGGGTCGACCAGTTGCCTTGGGTGCTGTTGGGCATCCGCACGGCTCCAAAGGCGGACCTGGATACGTCGTCCGCCGAGCTTGTATATGGCTCCCCGCTGCGGGTACACGGGGATTTCCTTCCCGCAGCTCGTGCGCAGCCGGAGCCCGTTTCATCTGTTTTGGTGAGCCTCAGGGAGAAAGTGGGTGGCCTGGTTCCTGTGCCAACCTCGCGGCACGGTACGGCTCCGGTATATGTGCCGCCAGAGCTTAAGCATTGTCTATTTGTATTCATTCATAGGGACTCGCACTGGGCACCATTGCAGCGGGTTTATGAAGTCCTTTCCGGGTGTTGCGCCCCGGCGTCGTGATTTTTCTGTTGGATGTCGGGGGCATCCCCGGCACCGGTTGTGCCTGTCTCCCCTGTATCGTTTACTATTTCCCGGCTCTGTTCTGCCAGTCCCACGTGTACCGCCCGTCGTGCCCCTCATTTCTACTCGGTCCGGTCGCATCATTCGGCCTCCCGCTCGGTTCCATACCTCGGATTCTGGGGGGGGTCCTGTAGCGGCACCTAGTGGTGGCTTGGGGCAACACGAACCCTCGCTATTGGTTGGCAGGGTCACGTGTTGGGGGGGGGGGGGGGGTTTCGCTGGTTTTTGGATTGTTAATCGGTCGAGCTCCACCCGTGTAGAAGGAGCTTAGTTGTATTTGACTGAATGCGGTTGAGAAGAAACGCTTTATTTGTTGTTCTAAATAAAGAATTAATTTTCATTCAACAGTGTCGTCTTGCCAAAATGGTGACCCTGCAGGTTCGATCGCCAATTTGGACCTCGATCATGAATGCTGCCGCTAACCCCTACGCTCAGCCTACCCAGCAAAATGCCGTGGGCCTGAAACTGTCCGTTTTCTCGCCAAATTATCACACTTTCACATTCACTCCCTTTACACTACCGGGCAAGGTACAAAGGCCAATTAACCTACAAACCCACATGCCATTGGGATGTGGGTGGAAACCCACACAGTCGAAGGAAGAAGGTGCAAAATCCGCAAAGGCAGCACCTGAGGTCAGGATCACACCCGGGTCACTGGCGAGTCCAGCAGCTCTGCCAGCTGCGCTGTTGTGCAAAACAAAACATAACACCGAAAGCTGAAAAATACATCAATTAAGCTGATATCCAACATGCATATCAGATCCAACGCACCCGTACACACTTAGCACAGGTAAATGTCTCATTCCCATCCATTGCAGGAAATGTGATTACGCTTTGCGATCATGCCAACTTTAATACTGAGGAAATACAAACTATGAAGAGTCCGAAGAGAGTGAGGCACAAGGCAACAGAACAACAACGTGTAATTTGTCAGGACGGCCAAATACCCGCTTCATGCACTGAATGTTTCTATGATTCAAATCCCATAGCCTTCACATACGACCATTCAATTAGCGTTGACATTAGTATCAACCACTTGTAAAAGAAAAAGCATGCCAAGTCTCTTCTAGCTACCTGCAATGCTTTAGTCAGGTATCACAGGATAGACATGCAGCATGTTTTCTTTCTCTACATTTCTCGGTATCCTGCCAATTATTAGGCTGGATCATGCTCGATCCAGTCCACTTCCTGTGATTGCCACCCATGCCACTCTTGTGATTATTCTAACTTTCTGAGGACCTGTTGGGTCAGGTTGATCTCCAGGCTCCTCCACTGCAGAACATGGCCTCAGGCAGTGGAACTCAAAGCTCAAGCACCCAGATGATCCTGAGAGCCTTTGAGAGCTCTTTGATCACATTAGCAAACAGTCAAAATAGAAGGTACACAAAAATGCAGATAGGGGGTGGGGGGGAGGCGGGGAGAAGAAAGGAAAAAGGAGGAGCCCGAAAGCTGAGGGAGAGGTAGGAAGGGGAGGAGACAGCAAGGGTGAACAGAATTGTGAGAAATCGATATTCATGCCAAGAGGATGCAGACTCCCCATGCGGAATATGAGGTGCTGTTCCTCCAATTTCCGGTGTTGCTCACTCTGGCCGTGGAAGAGGCCCAGGACAGAGAGGTCGGATACGGAATGGGAGGGGGAGTTGAAGTGCTGAGCCAACGGGAGGTCAGGTTGGTTAATACGGACTGAGCAGAGGTGTTCGGCGAAACGATCGCCAAGCCTATGCTTGGTCTCACCGATATAGATCAGCTGACATCTAGAGCAGCGGATGCAATAGATGAGGTTGGAGGAGGTGCAGGTGAATCATTGTCGCACCTGGAACGACTGCTTGGGTCCTTGAATGGAGTCGAGGGGGGAGGTAAAGCGACAAGTGTAGCATCTCTTGCGGTTGCAAGGGAAAGTGCCCGGGGAAGGGGTGGAGCGGGAGGGAAGGGAAGAATTGACAAGGGAGTTACGGAGGGAGTGGTCTTTGCAGAAGGCAGACAGTGGGGGAGATGGGAAGATGTGGCATGCGGTGGGGTCATGTTGGAGGTGGTGAAACTGAAGGAGGACTATTTGTTGTATGTGCCGGCTAGTGGGGTGAAAGATGAGGACCTGGTGTGGAACACCTCATCCTGGGAGCAGATGCGGCGTAGATGGAGGAATTGGGAATAGAGGATGGAGTACTTACAGGAGGCAGGGTGGGAGGAAGAGTAGTCAAGATAGCCGTGGGAGTCAGTGGGTTTATAGTGGATGTCGGTCAGAAGTCTATCACCTGCGATAGAAATAGTGAGGTCAAGGAATGGTAGGGAAGTGTCGGAAATGGTCCAGGTGTATTTGAGTGCAGGATGGAAGTTAGTGGTGAAGCGGATGAAGTCCGTCAGTTGTGTGTGGGTGCAGGAGGTGGCACCAAAGCAGTCGTCGATGTAGCGGAGGTAGAGGTCGGGGATAGGGCCCTGGTACGCCTCGAGCAAGGATTGTTCGACGTACCCGACAAAGAGGCAGGCGTAGCTGGGGCCCATGCGCGTGCCCATAGCTACGCCTTGCATTTGGAGGAAATGGGAGGAGTCAAACGAGAAGTTATTGAGGGTAAGGACCACCTCCGCTAGGCGGAGGAGAGTATCAGTGGACGGGTATAGGTTACTCCTCCGGTCGAGGTAGAACCGGAGGACTTTGAGACCGTCCTGGTGGGGGATGGAGCTGTAGAGTGACTGGATGTCCATGGTGAAGATGAGAGGATGTGGGCCTAGAGATTGGAATGTGGATTTTGGGGAGAAGGTAATGAAATGAGTTCGGTAGGGCACGTACGGGACAGCTTTGGGGGGGAGAAGGTCGACGGGGCTGAGGTTGGAGGCTCGGGGGAGCAGGGAGCCGGAGTTGATGAAGTCGGTGATGGTGCTAGAGATAGTGAGTGGCCTGGTGCGTTAAATGCAAAAAAATATTAAATTGAATATACATGTTCTTAAAAACATTAAAGTGGAATACATTAAAATAATTTAGATTTAATCAAATTAAAAAATTTACGCTTCTTCAGTGAACAGCTGCCAAGTGTCCATACACAGCAGTACCTTCAGATCAGCGCATATCAAGGCAACAGTTGTGATGCTTTTTAATCAAGGGTGACGACCTCAGCACGAACCTCATTAACTCAAGCCAAGTCTAGCAATGGAGTCAGAGGTCTGGTACACGGGCAAATGTTGGATTGAACTTTAGACCATCAGCTAGCAATCTATCTACAATCTCTATCATATATTCCCTTGTCTTTACTGCCCTCGACATATAGTAAATCTTAGTCCATTTACCATTTTTTCTCTTCTTAGATAGTCCATTAATATTCTGCCCAATTGACTAGTTAGGCAGCTTCCATCAGCCGTGCTGTAGCCTCTAGTGTTCTACTTCTGCAAGAGCAAAAGAACAGGCAAAGGAGCATGGAAAAGATGCTAAAGGACGACCAGTTGACTTGTATGTTTCGCGGTGTGACTGCAATCATAAATCTGGTTTGGAATTTTTATGGTCTAACCCTCCTCAGTGACCATCGTTATGCAACGGTGGGTGGTAGATTGTGCAATGCAACAAATAGTTCCAGTTTGGAATCAGCATGTTGCATAATATAATCTCTTATCCATATTACTAAAAGTCTGATCTTGACCGCTTTTGGCCCACTGTGCTGCGATTTCCGAGGGAACGCAACCACCTATGGCCGTCATTTTTGGCCACCTCACTCAGAACCCCCCCCCCCCGCCTTACTGGACTAGAGGATTTTTACCATCGATGAAAAATGAGAGAGATATTAATGTTTTTAAGAAATTCCACATTCTCTGTTCTCTCTGCTGCCCCCGCTGGCTGCAGGGGGGAGGGGGGAGGGACTATCAAACCCGGAAATGTCGTGCCTCACTTAGTCTCTGCCAGACCCAGGAAGCTAGAGGGTCATGGCTCTCTGAGCTGTGAATAATACTGAACGGACGTCTACTCCATGGTGAGTCACCTTGATGTGGCTGCTGCCAAATTGTTTTCCTTTTTTTTTAAAGTTTGTGTTCACAAAATGAATTTTGGATGTCAGGTGACTGTAGCCAAATTGTTTGCCTCGCCTTTTTAAAATGTTTGTGTTCACAAAATGAATTTTGGTTGTCAGGTGGCTGCAGTCCAATTGTTTGTCTCGCATTTTTAAAGAGTTTGTGTTCACAAAATGAATTTTGGTTGTCAGGTGGCTGCAGCCCAATTGTTTGCCTTGGCTTGGTTTTTAAATCATTGCAACAGTTGGCTGCCAGCCCAAGAATCCATTTGGCCCACAATGTCTACACTAGCCCTCTGGAAACCAGTACCTTCGGCCCGCAACATCCATACTAGCGCAACAGAAAGCCCCCCCCCTCCCCCCGGCGAGCAATATTGGATTTGGTGGAGAGGTGGAATATTGCGTTGGTGACTAGCCCTCCTGTGTTATGCTGGGACCCAACGGGTCCCATTTAGTCTAGTAAATTATAAAGCAGCTGGTCAGAGCACAATTGGGTAAATTGTCAAAAAATAATTATTTTTTAATGATTGGCCTTCCACAGTCTTGCTCCATAACTAATCAGAGAGACTGGGGAAGAGATAATTCATCCAGTAACATCATAATTCTCCCCTTTATCTTTCAAATAGAATTTACAATTTAATTATAAATGAGGATAGGATAACTTTCAATAAAGATCATTATATTATAAAATACACCTTATACTGCAACCACCAACGATATTAAATCACTAAGGAATTCTTTCCAAATTTTCAGATCAATGAAAATAAACAACTGAAATAAAATTGCTAAACACAACTTCACGAATTTCATTAACCAGATAAAGGCCATTTTTAAGTAATACCCCACCACTCCCTCTCCTAGCTGTGCCTCTGCACCCCGGTGAGCAATCATTTCTTCCATTCCGTCTCGACCCGAAACGTCACCCATTCCAGTCCCTCCACCTTTTTGTGTCTATCTTCAGTTTAAACCAGCAGCTGCAGTTCATTCTTATGCAGCCCCAGTCACCCTGATCATTTACCCTCCTTAGTGCACTCATCTCCCATTCTGAGTCCCGTATATATTTCTCTTTTATCCCCCTCCCCACCCCACTTCCCCCAGCCCCTTTATCTGTCCAATGTGAATGGCTCGATTGTGATCGATTGTAGTTTTTCCGGACACATCAAAATGTTTTTTCACTGTACCTCGGTACACGTGACAATAAACTAAACTCTCTCTCTCCCTCTGGCTTTACATCTCACTCTCCTTTCTTTTTATCTTACACCCTTTTGTCTCCTTTTCACCTGTTTGTCACTTGCTAATCAAAGCCCCCCCCCCCTCGCCTGTATCTACCTATCACGATCCTGTCTCCACCGCTCTTTTTCAGATTCCCTCCTCGAATCCGTTTAAAGTGTCCTGACCCAAAACTTCGCCTAACCATTCCCTCCACAGATGCTGCCTGACCCACAGGGTTCTTCCAGCACTTCGTGTTTTGCAGAGATCAGTCTGAAGAAGGGTCTCGACCCAAAACGTTCCTTTTCCTTCTCTCCATAGATGCTGCCTCACCCGCTGAGTTTCTCCAGCATTTTCTGTCTACCTTCCAGAAACTACGGTTCCTTATGTCCCTAGTTTTATGTTTATACTAAATCTTATGAATTCATCTTCCTCGTTTAACAGTATTTCCTGTTAAACGAGGAAGATGAACAGTTCCTTGTTCATCGAAGTTGAGGAGTCTTTGCCTTTGCTTTAAAATTTAATTTGGCATTTTACATATGGAAACAGAACATCAAAAAACTTAACAACTGGTTCCAAAGCTATTGCTATTGATATTCTCCTTAACTGAATGCTCTGGTCAATACGATAATAGCCAAGCACTGATTGACATTTGTTTAAATAAGATCTTTGGTTACAATTTAGGGTGATGAAGCACTCTGTCAAGGTCAATAAATATTGATTATATTGTTCTCAACAGTTTTCAAATAGCTGAATTGCAAATGATTACTTTATCAGTTTGGCTGAATGGTGTTTGACCACTGCTGTGCAATCTGGATGGTGAAATTCCCTTAGTGCTGTATCAGTGTCAATCCCCACTCAATTTAATTGATGATCAATTAAAATTATTGCACCATCCATTTTACACTGAACCACCGAGAGTCAGATCCAGATCAGAGAATCTGCACATGGTAGAAGTAATACCATTAAAATCAAAATGGAGAGCATTGTCTACTTGATCATTTGTGAGATTTTCAGTGAAAGTGGTTTATGGTGTTGCAATGGATTGTTTATCTGATCTGTGAGAATTTGCAACATTCAAGGATGCGTCCAAAGCCTCCTTTAACAAATGTAACATCCCAAATAACACTTACGGGCCTGTCCCACTTAGGCGATTTTTTTCGGCTACTGTCATAGTCGTAAGCAGGTCGCCAAAAAACCGGACCCCCCCTACAACAATGTCTACAACAACCTACCATCTAGTCGACATCAAGCTACCGCCAACCGGCGACCCATAGGACGTCCACCTATGACCACACCTATGATAACCTACGTCCACCCGCGACAAGCTACGGCAAAGTAAGACAATTCAGTCACTGGTACCTGTCGCCGGTTGACGTAGGTAGTCGCCAATGGAATTCACCGAAGTCAGCACCGGCGACAATCAACATCATCCTGGCGACAACCTGCAATAGCATCTACGTCAGGAGAAGTCAAGCTACGACAAGCCCATGGTTGCCGATTGTCGTCGAAATGTTTTGAACATTTCAAAATCTAGTGGCGACCAGAAAAATGCTACGATTCTTTAGGTGACTGAGGAGACTATACAGGTGACACTCTGGTGACCAAGTGGTGACAGCCTAGTCGCTTGTAGTCGCCTTAAAAAATCACCTAAGTAGGACAGAGGCATTAGGTATCAATGGCCCCTCTATCAAAGGGTGAAAGTGCAGTTGGGATGTTGTTTTGAGTGTCGAACCCATGTATCTGAGCACACAGAACACTTGCACGCCTGCTGAAGGGAATGAACTGCCTCACAAACTGTCCATCTGCCCCTTCCTTCAGGCACCCACCTTTGCAAGATACAGCTGTTCCCACAATTGTCTCATTAACACCTCAGAACTCACACAACTGAAGGTGAAGCAAGTCATGCTTGTTCACAAAGGACAGCCTAAGAAGATCTGGTCAGTAAAATTAGCTCCTTCGTGTTTTAAAAGAATTAAGATTTGGTATATGGATCGTTTCTGTGCTGCAGGTATGACAAAGAATGAAAAGATCTTGCGCAGTTTGCTTCTTATAACTAAACAATGTTGCAGCCAACAAATTAAATAGGATTTGATTTCCTACTCTTTTGAAGAATGGCATTTTTGTTTTAAGCTCATGGAACCCAGAGCTGATCAACAAATATTAATATTTGGAACAGCAAACAATTTAATAACTGATTACATATGAAAAATGTGCTGCATTACAAATGGTAGTTTGCTGCTGTAGTTGCAATATGATGAGATAAATATACAAAGGATGTGGTGGAAAGATCAGCTAATTTAGGGTGAGGAGGAAATGGCTAAACAGCTTATTACATAACATAATTAAAAACAAGACAAGCAGTTAACCTTTATTTTCTTACTGAATAACTGACATAACTCTTTACCTACAACATTTATTCAAGGTGTTAAGCTAAGACTTTTAAACAATAATCTTCAAAATCCACAAATCATAAATTTAGTAGAGATACAGCATGCAAACTTTCAGCCCACCAAGTCTACCATTGATCATCTATCCACATTAGTTCTGTGTTATCTCACCTTCTCATCCACTACATAAACACTAGGGGAATATTTAGAGAAGGCAATTAACCAACAAACCCGCACGTCTTTGGGATGTGGGAGGAAACCGGAGCATGTGGAGGAAACCAATGCGGTCACAGGAAGAACGTGGAAACTCCACACAGACAGCACCAGAGATCAGGATCGGGGCCGGGTCACTGGAACTGTGAGGCAGCGGCACTCTACAGCCTGTGCCGCCCTGGTAAGGAGAAACATCACTGGGAATAGGTGTACTTCCGTAATCTTAGCTTCCTTCATTTGTTGATGTTTCCAAAGCAACATCAATATGCAACAAACATTCTTGACAGGCAAAAAATAAACCATTGAAAGCTGGCCGGAATATTGACTTGGAGAAGACACAGTTTAGTATGATACACTAGAAGATCTTTGATTGACTGGTACACCCCTACCCCCCCCACTCCCTACCTCTCCCCACATATGAAACTCAACTGTAGAAACTGATATTGGTTGCAGCATTCATCCTGCCATCAACTGAAGCATCTTGTTATATTCTGTAGGTTAAATTATTAGCATCAATCAATTTATTTTAAAAATATATTGAAAACTAAAATTATGTTGGTATTCATACTATAAATTGCATTGCCTACTTATAGACTAAATAATGCAAAAAATCTGCAAATATGACAGATATATCTGCAATAGTTATGGCATTTCACCTATTTTGAGGGACCTATTTTTGCTATGACATATGGTTGCTGATAGTCATAGAGTGGTACAGCATGGAAACAGGCCCTTCGGCTCAAATTGCCTACACCAGCCAATTTGTCCCTGCTACACTAGTCCGACCTGCCTGAACTTGGCACATATCCCTCCAAACTTGCCCTATCCATGCACCTGTCTAACTGTTTCTTAAACGTTGGGATAGTCCCTGCCTCAACTACTTCCTCTGGCAGCTCGTTCCATACTCCCACCATCCTTTGTGTGAAAAAGTTACTCGTCAGATTCCTATTAAATCTTTTCACCTTCACCTACAACCTCTTGTCCTCAATTCAGCTGCTGTGGGAAAGAGACTGGGCAGGAATAGAAACATAGAAACGTTTTTATAGGTAGAGACTGGGCAGGATTAGAAACATAGAAATGTTTTTATAGGTGTAGGAGTAGGCCATTCGGACCTTCGAGCCTGCACCGCCATTCAATATGATCATGGCTGATCATCCAACTCAGTATCCCGTACCTGCCTTCTCTCCATACCCCCTGATCCCCCTAGCCACAAGAGCCACATCTAACTCCCTCTTAAATATAGCCAATGAACTGGCCTCAACTACCTTCTGTGGCACAGAATTCCACAGATTCACACTCTGTGTGAAAAATGTTTTTCTCATCTTGGTCCTACAAGACTTCCCCCTTATCCTAAAGGGCCTGTCCCACCAGCATGCGACTCCATGCGGTGAGTGCGACCAAACTGGAAGCGGGGGTCGCGCGGAGGTTGGGTGATCCCCGTACAGGGCCGGTCCCACCAACATGCGCCTGCATGCGGCGGGTGCGACCAAACCGGCAGCGGGGGATGCGCGGAGGTCGGGTGAGTGGCACGACGTGGCGCCAAGTTGGAGCAATGTCCGCGGTAAGTTCGCAAGGACAGAGAGGGACACATAGAGAGGGACACGGAGGCACACAGAGGGGGGCACGGAGGCACACAGAGAGAGGGTCACGGAGGCACACACAGAGAGGGTCACAGAGGCACATATAGAGAGGGTCACAAAGGCACGATGTCGAGGCGGTGCGTAATGTCACGGCGGCTGCGGGCCGACAAGCCGATGCCGTGTGGAATTTTTGAACACGGTCAGTTTTTTGGAGCCCCGCGCGATGTCGGGACCAACTCCGCACAACTCCATACAGCTCCGGCGATCGAAGTGGGACCGGCCCCGCGAGGCCGGACGGCTCAAGCGACCACGTTAGGGCGCGCTCACTGCATGGAGTCGCATGCTGATGGGACAGGCCCTTTAAACTGTGATCCCTTGTTCTGAACTTCCCCAACATCGGGAACAATCTTCCTGCATCGAGCATCAATATGGCCAACTGATATCATTTTGTGATTAAATAGAGTTGAAATTTTACCCAAGGTGAAGCATTTCTGGAAAATTGTGAGATTTTTATTCAACATCACATATTGATTCTAATATCAGTATTAAGGAACTGAATCAAAATATACAATTGGGAGCTACAAGAGAACTGAAATAACAAAGAGAATATTTGCTTAGGAAAGCAGCTGTATCATTACATAATTTGTAGGTTAATAGTTGACATGCTATGCAATCTCCAACATCTGTCTTCAACAGGCTAATATAATTTTGCAAATTGGTTAATTAAAACCCATCAAATCCTAACCTGCTTTCAATTATGCACATCATTGCCAATAATGGAGTTCTAAAGTTAGTTGGAGATTTGATAGAATTTCTTCAAAACATGTAACATTTTACAAATTTCTTAGCTTTACTGCTAAAACGTTGCAGGAGCCTCCAATGGGCAATTCATTATCATTGTCATATAATAAGTATCATGGATTAGTTTATAGAAAACAAAACTGTAATCCTGGTGCAAAACAAAAATGCTGGAGGAACTCAGCGGGTCAGGAAATTGGGAGTCAATAACGGTGGGATCAAGACCCTTCACCTGGAAGCCACTGTAATTCTAACAATTAGTTAACAGCAAGGGATCATTTCCTCAATTCAAATAGGAAAAAATCACAACTTTTGCTGGGCTTTTTATTTTCGTCATGTTTCAATCATCATAGTTTTGCTGTTCCCTTTCTCGTGTTTTACACAAATTTTGATAGATTTGCGTTGCTATATTGTAAATGTAATGGCAAATTTTCAACTTTCCCAGTGACCTTTTTTCCAGTTGCCATTACTTCACAGGTACAGTAGGAGTGATCTTACGCAGACCCAATAGAACAGATCTTCCAGTCGTTATTTCCAGTTTAGTTGGTTGTTTATTGAGGTAGTTGTACAAACAAAGGAATTAACATACTAGGTTTTCCTAATTCTGCATGCAAGTTGTAGCTGGTTGCTCTGTCCCTGGTCTGGTGAAAACTGTATGCACTTCCCTCCGTGTGCCCTTATATATATACCACCCTGTACATCTAATGACCGCCCCCAAGTGTCCAAAATAATATTGCAAGATATATCTAAGCAAAATAATATGATATGGTGAAATCCGGTGATTGACTAGTAAAGAATTCCACACACTTTCAGCTTACTTTCCTTCAAATTATCTGCATCCCATCTGATCATTTCATACTATTAAATGCCTGCGGATTTATTCATCTAATGATTTCCTCCTACTTCTTCATTCCCACCAATTGGCTACTTAATTTTCCAACATTCAAAATGATCGAGGATATCTTTCCAACACAATGGATGCTAAGCAAATTCAAACAGTTTTTATTCCTTAAAGCAAAATGTATGATCTTTTTCCCACACACATTGCGCATTTAACCCAAGAATGAATTTCAGCTGCTTTTGATTCTCTCAGGAAAAGTTTGACATAAATATGTCCTGATCGCCAAAGAGAATCATGACAACTGGGGAATATATACTTGTTCCCATATCATTACTGCACAACAGGTATTTTCCAGATAAAGTTTCTCATCATTTAACCAGATTTCTGTCATGTTGAATACTAGCATTTAAGTGAATAGGCACAATTTTACAGACATTGTCCATCCACCCACATTATTCTTATCTGGATGCAGGAAACTCATCTTACTATCCTTGAGTATCCTGGTACTGGATAAGAAATGGGATTCTGGCACATAAAAGTGAAGAGGTTCATAATGATAAGCATGCAAAAATAAGGCTGATTAAAACGTCATGGTTTAAGAGGTCTGTTCTTTTTTTAAACATTTCCACACTCACAGACTTGTGACCTGTTGGTATTATACTGCTTAGAAACATAGAAAAATAGGTGCAGGAGTAGGCCATTCGGCCGCCATTCAATATGATCATGGCTGATCATCCAACTCGGTATCCCGTATCTGCCTTCTCTTCATACCCCTTGATCCGTTTAGCCACAAGAGCCACATCCAACTCCCTCTTGAATATAACCAATGAACTGGCCTCAACGACCTGTGGCAGAGAATTCCAGAGACTCACCACTCTCTGTGTAAAGAATGTTTTCCTCATCTCGGTCCTAAAGGAATTCCTCCTTATCCTTAGACAGTGACCCCTTGTTCTGGACTCCCCCAACATCGGGAACAATCTTCCTGCATCTAGCTTGTCCAACCCCTTAAGAATTTTGTACGTTTCTATAAGATCCCCCCTCAATCTTCTAAATTCCAGTGAGTACAAGCCAAGTCTATCCAGTCTTTCTTCATATGAAAGTCCCGACATCCCAGGAATCAGTCTGGTGAACCTTCTCTGAACCCGTTCTATGGCAAGAATGTCTTTCCTCAGATTTGGAGACCAAAACTGTACGCAATACACCAGGTGCTTAATTAGTAATGTCAGCATGGCCTTGCAAACAACAGTGTAAAATGGTTTACAGAAATGTCAGGGAAATTCCAAACTTGCCAATATTTACTAGTGTGCTTTGTCAACTACAAAGTGGACTAACATGCATTTTTCAGAAAAATACAAAGTGCTGGAATAACTCGGTGTGCCAGACAGCATCTCTGGAGAACACGGATAAGCAATGTTAAGGGTCGAGACAGTTACAGTGCCCTCCATAATGTTTGAGAGAAAGGCCCAACATTTATTTATTTGCCTCTATACTCCACAATTTGAGATTTGTAATAGAATACTTCTCAATATTTTCCACTCTTTGTAATCTCGTTTGTCCTTGACACTTGAGTTGCCAAACCAGGCTGTGTTGCAACCAGTCAATATGCTCTTCACCGTACATCTGTAGAAGTTCAGGAGAGTATTCATCAACATGCCAAATCTCCACTGTCTTCTAAGTGGAGGTGCTGATGGGCTTTCTTTATGATTGCTGGATCCTGGACAGGTCTTCAGAGAAATGTCCATCCAGGAACTTGACGCTGTTGACTCTCTTCACCACTGACCCATCGATGAAGTCAGGAAGTGTTAAAGAAGGAACTGCAGATGCTGGAGAATCGAGGGTACACAAAAGGCTGGAGAAACTCAGCGGGTGCAGCAGCATCTAAGGAGCGAAGGAGATAGGCGACATTTCGGGTCAAGACCCTTCTTCAGACTGGTCAGGGATCAGGGAAACGAGAGATATAGACAGTGATGTGGAGAGTTAAAGAACAATGAATGAAAGATATGCAAAAAAGTATCGATGATAAAGGGAACAAGCCATTGTAAGCTGTTTGTGGTGTGAAAATGAGAAGCTAGTGCGACTAGGGTGGGGGAGGGAGATAGAGGGATGAAGTCAGGAAGTCAGGTTTGTGGTCCTTGGCCATCCACTTCTAAGGTCAACAACCAGTTCCTTGGTTTTACTGACGTTGAGAGCAAGGTTGATGTTTTAGTACCATTCGATCAGACAATTGATCTCCCTTCTATACTTTGACATTATTATCCGTACTTCATCCAACCACGGTGATATCATCAGCATATGTAAACATGGAATTGGAACTATATCTGGCTACAAAATCATGGCTATGGAGTGAGTAGAGTAGGGGGTTGAGAACATAGCCTTGAGGTGCACCTGTGCTGATGGTTATCGAGGAGGAAGCGTTGTTGCTAATTTGTACCGATTGTGTTCTGTAGATGAGGAAGTTGGGAACTGCTGAGTTATTCCAGCATTTTGTGTTTTTTGCTCAAGATTCCAGCATCTGCAGTTCTTTGTGTCTCCTCTATTTCTTTTATCGTTCGTTTTCAATACAAACAGATACCTGTATAGCTTCTATGAAAGAACTTCTTTGGGGCCCCATTAGCAAACATTTTTCTTTGGGGTTTGGGTTTGAACAAAGGGGACTATGGAGCCATGAGGAAGGAGCTGGCCAAAGATACACCAGCAGGGATGACAGTGGAACAACAATGGCAGGTAATTCTGGGAATAATACAGAAGGTGCAGGATCAGTTCATTCCAAAGAGGAAGAAAGATTCCAAGGGGAGGAAGGGGCGACCGGGGCTGACAAGAGATGTCAGGGACAGTATAAAAATAAAAGAGAAGTATAATATAGCAAAGATGAGCGGGAAGCCGGAGGATTGGATAACGTTTAAAGAGCAACAGAAGATAACTAAAAAGACAATACGGAGAGAAAAGATAAGGTACGAAGGTAAGCTAGCCAAGAATATAAAGGAGAATAGTAAAAGCTTCTTTAGGTATGTGAAGAGGAAAAAATTAGTTAAGACAAATTTCATTGTCCTATCTGGGACACATGACAATAAACTCTCTTGACTTGGCTTGACTTGGACCTTTGAAGACTGAAAAGGGTGAATTTATTATGGGGAACAAGGAAATGGCAGATGAGTTGAACTGGTACTTTGGATCAGTCTTCACGAGGGTGGACACAAACAATCTTCCTGATGTACTAGCCAGAGGATTTGGGGTAACGGAGATATTGAAGGAAATCCACATTAGGCAGGAAATGGTGCTGGGTGGACTGATGGGACTGAAGGCTGATAAATCCGCCGAGCCTGATGGTCTGCATCCCAGGGTCCTCAGGGAGGTGGCTCTAAAAATAGTGGACGCATTGGTGATCATTTTCCAATGTTCAACAGATTCAGGATCAGTTCCTGTGGATTGGAGGATAGCTAACGTTATCCCACTTTTCAAGAAAGGAGCGAGAGAGAAAACGGGGAATTACAGACCAGTTAGCCTGACTTTGGTGGTGGGAAATATGCTGGAGTCAATTATTAAAGAGGTAATAATGGGGCATTTGGATAGCAGTAAAATGATTAGTCCAAGTCAACATGGATTTATGAAAGGGAAATCATGCTTGACTAATCTTCTGGAATTTTTTGAGGATGTGACTAGACTTTCAGAAAGCCTTTGATAAGGTCCCGCACGGGAGACTGGTGACTAAAATTAGAGCACATGTTATTGGGGGTAGTTTGCTGACATGGATAGAAAATTGGTCTCCTAATTTGAGGAAGGACATCCTTGTGATTGAGGCAGCGTAGGTGCACAAGATTGATCCTTGGGATGGCGGGGCTGTCATATGAAGAAAGATTGAAAATACCAGGCTTGTATTCACTGGAGTTTAGAAGTATGAGGGGGGATCTTAGAGAAACATATACAATTATAAAAGGACTGGACAAGCTAGATGCAGGAAAACTGTTCCCAATGTTGGGCGAGTCCAGAAACAGGGGCCAAAATCTTACAATAAAGGGGAGGGCATTTAAGACTGAGGTGAGAAAAAACGTTTTCACCCAGAGAGTTGTGAATTTGTGGAATTCCCTGCCACAAAGGGTAGTGGGGGCCAAATCACTGGATGGATTTAAGAGCGAGTTAGATAGAGTTCCAGGGGCTAGTGGAATCAAGGGATATGGGGAGAAGGCAGGCACGGGATATTGATTGGGGACAATCAGCCATGATCACAATGAATGGCGGTGATGGCTCGAAGGGTCGAATGACCTCCTCCTGCACCTATTTTCTATGTTTCTATCTGGGGGTCCTTAATCATCAGTCAATGAAAGTAAGCATGCAGGTACAGCAGGCAGTGCAGAATGGCATGTTGTCCTTCATAACAAGAGGAGTTGAGTTGAGTATAGGAGCAAAGAGGTCCTTCTGCAGTTGTACAGGGCCCTAGTGAGACCACACCTGGAGTATTGCGTGCAGTTTTGGTCTCCAAATTTGAGGAAGGACATTCTTGCTATTGAGGGAATGCAGCATAGATTCACAAGGTTAATTCGCGGTATGGCGGGACTGTCATATGCTGAGAGAATGGAGCGGCTGAGCTTGTATAGTCTAAAATTTAGAAGGATGAGAGGGGAACTTATTGAAACATATAAGATTATTAAGGGTTTGGACACACTAGAAGCAGGAAACATGTTCCCAATGTTGGGGGAGTCCAGAACCAGGGGCCACCGTTTAAGAATAAGGGGTAAGCCATTTAGAATGGAGATGAGGAAACACTTTTTCACACACAGAGTTGTGAGTCTGTGAAATTCTCTGCCTCAGAGTGCGGTGGAGGTCAGTTCTCTGGCTACTTTCAAGAGAGAGCTAGAGAGGGCTCTTGAAGATAGTGGAGTCAGGGGATAGGGGGAGAAGGCAGGAACAGGGCACTGATTGTGGATGACCAGCCATGATCACATTGAAAGGTGATGCTGGCTTGAAGGGCCGAATGGCCTACTCCTGCACCTAATGTCTATTGTAAACAAATATAATATTCCTGGCAGAGTGATTTTCTGTACCTGGAATTGTCATTTGAGTTTCTGCGTGCTGATATTGCTGTATTGGTTTCAGTAAAAGTGTGTCATTTACAAACTTACTATTTATACCTTCTACATTCATATTAAAGTAATTAATGTGTGTGACGAAGTACAGTACCACTCCCTGTAGTACACTGCCCGTCACAGCTCTCCCCACAAGTTTCCTACCTCAATTAAGATTCTGATGGAGAGGGCAAATATAATTTTATTTTGGAATAATTATTACCAAACCAGACATAAATAATATGTTTTGTATAAAAAAGTTAACAATTTTTTTTTTTTTAATGCATTTTTTTTTTTAATTCTCGAAGCTTGGAATTATTTCATTGAATGCTGCAAAATATCATGGACGCTTACTATCAAAAAACCTTCAGTGTTTCAAAGCAGATGCTTACAAAACCAAATTAAGTTTGAATTAATATACCACTCTGCAGTCCATCATCAAATTAGATGAAATCCTACCTGGTTACGTTGCATCTAGTGTCAATTAAATCGTTTTCGACGTCCAGGAGGCTGGGAGGCAGCCGACATTCCACCGACGTCATCCTCTTCAGACGCAGAAGACTAATGCAGAATTTAGCACCCATCTCTTCTAACTGTCTTGTCCCTATTTGTTGTCCCTTCAGTAAACATGAGATAAATGCACAGAATGTGTTACCAGATGCATTGTTGCTGGTGCATTGTTCATAGTTATATTTAAATTTGAGTATTTTTTTCATGCGTCTTTGTTTGGTATATATTAGAATATATTAAAATTCCTGCAGATTTTAGCGTGTGAATGCCTGAAGTATTTTGTTACATCGTGGTTTTTTTGACACATTGTCAATGTTCGTCTTCGCTTGACTCTGTCCAAGAGCAATTATCTTGGAATTCACTGGAAGCAGCTAAGTACCCAGGCGTGGAGCTCAGATTATGAATATAATTTCATATGAATATAATTTCAGATTATGAATATAATTTCGTATATCCAACACAGGTGTTGGATATATGAAATAGAAATAGATCAGGAGACAGAAAAAAAATTAATGTTTCAAGCTGATGGTCTTTCATCAGGATTTGTACATTAGAAATCTAACATTTTACATCGTAGAGGAGGAGGGGTACAAAATGATGTTGTTCATGAATGCTGTGATCGGAGACACAACATTTTGATAGTCTAAATTGGAGTAAATTTATTTCAGAAAAAGGGACAAACCCAAAATAAAAATTATATTTTGCCTTATTACTATCCAGGCAATAACATATTAACCAGACATATCAACTCAAATTCTATCTTGAAAATTGCTGGTATGGATGCAATATCTTGGTGCCAAGGAACAGGCAGAATTGAAGGATAGGAAAGGGATTAAGCTTGACACCAAAAATAACAAACACTGTTTTAATCACAGAAGCAATGTCTACTCCCTGCTAAATTTATTCTATTTTATAATCTTAAACTTTTCTTCTTCAGAATCGCATTGCAAATAAAACTAGAGAAATTTTACACATTTAAAGGAAAAAAAGCAGATGATTTAGTTTACAATGATTTAAATTGTACAAATCATTTAAATGCTAATCTCATTAGTTAGGATTATTCAAGATAGTTTCAATTCATGGGGCTACAATTTGCAATTTGGAGTTGTTTTAACTCAACATGTGGAAGCTGCAAAATATAGTTAAGATTTAGCTTGTCAAGTACACAGAAACAAGTTAAAGCAGTAATGGTAGTATTTTGAGGCAGGTTGTAACATATTGCTCATTCTTAGTTGCCTTAGATAGCTAATAGTAGACTTTTTTCTTGATTCATGGTATTAACGTTTGAAGCAATTGATTAGGTTGTTAGGCCACTTCGTAGAGCAGTGAAGAGTAAACACATAAGTGACAGTCACATCTAAGCCCATGCATAAGAAACATAGTAAAATAACTGAGTTTTTAGAAGAGTCAGTGGTTCTTAATTTTCAAACCAAAATGTTTATAGGCACTAAATAAACTTGGAAATAAAACTTGCAATCTTGGAAAATATACTAGCTCTGATTTTTTCGACTCTCACCTTCCTTCCATCGAGGGGATCTACCACAGTCGCTGCCTCAAAAAGGCTGGCAGCATCATCAAGGACCCACACCACCCTGGCCACACACTCATCTCCCTGCTACCTTCGGGTAGAAGGTACAGGAGCCTGAGAACTGCAACAACCCGGTTCAGGAATAGCTACTTCCCCACCGCCATCAGGCTATTAAACCTGGCTCGGACAAAACTCTGAACATTAATACCCCTCCATCTGTTATTTGCACTTTATTAATTTATTAATTAATGTGTGTATTTAAGTATATAACTGTAGTCAATGCCTACTATGTTCTGTTGTGCTATGCAAACAAAGAATTTCATTGTCCTGTCAGGGACACAGGACAATAAACTCTTTTGACTTTTTTGACTTTTGAAACAATGGTGAAGGTGGCAGTGCTCTCAGTTACTAAGGAGTTAGCATTGAATTTAATATTCCGACTTACTCTTCTGGATTTTGGGGGTTGTATCCTCGTTTGGATTCTTCATGCTGACTGGTTGTTCACAATGACACCACTAGTGAGGGAAGAGTGGGGGTAGGGTTTGTGATGCCTTTGAGATATTTAAAAGCTACAAATCGCAATAAAAACTCTACAAGGTGGTTTTGGGCATTTGCAAATACAATGAACAGATAACACTGTTAATCTATTGTGGACTAAACATCTGCAGATTTTCTATTACAGATGGAAATGCGAGTCAATTCCTTGTGCTGCTATAACCATTGTAAATAACCAGATGTTGCAAAATGTTTTTTCTGTAGCATAAATAAGTACTCTCTCACAACAATGCTAGACCAATAACAACCTACATCTGCTCAGGTGAAGGAATAATGATAACTATGGGCTTCTTAAGAACAATGACATTTTGTCATGGAAACAGGTTCTCATTTCAAAATTAATGAGCTGTGTAACTGGACAGTAGCTCTGGGACATTTTAGTTATTCAATTTCAATACTTAACAGCCCAGGTAGGGCTATTACATAAGGTACCAAAGTTAAAGATTCTGAGGATTGATTTGCACTTTGAATAATTTAATTTTTAAGGCAATAAAGTATTAAAATGTAACATACTTACAATGCAGCTGCCCGAAAACTATGATCACCAGGTGCAAGAATAGCTTCTTCGCAGCAACAGTACACAACACTAACCTCAGCAACTATGATCTTCTTTGGTCTGTGTCTTTAGTTGCATTAGATCGGTTTTGCACTATTTCATTACCTTATATTACAGATATTAATTTATTGGACTCTTGGATTATTTATTGGATTATTATATATTTATGTGCGTTATTATGATTACGGTTAAGCTGTAGAAAGTATTTCATTGTTCTGTTATGGGTAAATATGGTAATTAAACACTCTTGACTCACCTGACTCTTGACTTTGAACATTTTAAATAAATATTACCCAAGTATTAGGTAATAATTATTTTACCTACCTAAATAATTATTTTACCTTAGTAAAATGGATCAACAATACAATGTCGTTATACCAAACTAAAATAACATAATTATGTATATATTATACCTATACGGAACACTATATGAATGAAGATAAGTTATCGGCTGAGACTAGTGTAGCCACACCAGAAGTGTAACCACACCAGAAGACAGCATGAATGAACCTACAAATAATTTATAGATTCAGATCATATGTAGGATACAGCTAATTGCTTGCTTTGAATGTCTGCTAACAGATGGCATCAACAAATAAAATGATTAAAAATATCAGAGATTAGAAAATTTGAGAGCAAATTTGAGAACAAATTACATTTCATCCAAAACACCAAATATTTAACTTATCTTGAATAGTTATATATACTGATGATTTCTATATTGTGAGACTAGTGTGAGGAATGTGGAAAGAGAAATAAATAAAAACTTAGAAATACAAATTACCATTAGTGAATTATTTCATTGAACAACTTGTTTTCCTGTAAAAAATATATCACCATCAACTCATTAAAAGTCTGATCTTGTACGTGTGTATATGTGGTTGTCTTTACATTTTCGCAAAAACACTGCGCGGTAACGATAACATTTTTACATATTCTGATTGACATATTTCCCCTCTAGGCCAAGATCACCTTATCTGAACACTAAGCTTTATTTCTCGACTTATCACTGATTAAGTTTAAAAACATCAAAAGACTTTGAATTTAAAACGACCAGCTTTCACTGATGATGTCACAATAGCTTGGCTCGGAGCCGTCTCACACACAGAATCTTCCACGCACTTCGAGTGACGTGACCCCCCCCCCCTCCGGGTTATTCATAATCCCCTCCCCCCCCCCTGGGTTATTCACACGTCCCCCCCCATGGGTTATTCTCACACACACCCCTGGATTATTCACACTCTCCCCCCCCCCCCCCCCGGGTTATTCACACCCTCCCCCCCCCCCGATTATTCACTCCCCCGCCCCCCGGGTTAGTCACACACCCCGCACCCTCCCCCCCGCTGCCTCAAAAAGGCAGCCAACACCCCCTCCCTCATTACCCCTCCCCACCCCCTCCCCCTCCACCACCTCTCCCTCCATCTCTACCCCTCCTCCCTCTCTGCCCTCCTCACCCTCTCCCTCTCTACCTCTAGGCATGCCTGTGCAGTTGGGGGCTATGCGTGAGTGGATGGGGGGGATGGGGGGAAAAGGAGTGAATGAATAATATTAATATAATATCAAGGGGGGGGGTTAGTGTGTATATGTGTGGGGGGTGGTTAGTTTGTGTGTGTGATGACGCAGCCCCCTCTCCCCCACCCCACAACCGTTGAGGGGATGGGACCCAACGGGTCCCACTTGGTCTAGTTATATATAAAGTTACAAATGAAACCAAGATAAAAAACATAACACATGGAAACATTTAGTGACAAATCATTCCATTGTAAAATGCATGTTTTTTTTAATGCTCAGATGTACAGATACATCTAATATTTTAGTTAACAAAGATCTAAAATGTTTTTGCTTTCAGGAATGCTTCATGGCAGATATGTTTTCAGAGTTTTGTGATTTTATTTTTGAATAAAAGCAGTTTTGGTGTCTTATCCTTCAATTCCACCTGTTCCCTGGCACCACTATTCCCTGGCATCCATTCCAGCTTTTTCAATGCAGAAATAGTGTTTGCATTGATTAATATATTCTCTTTCCATCATGTCTGATCTGAACGTAATTCAGTGAATTCAAACATACGCAAACAACAATTGATTATTATGAATATCTCAAATGATTACGGAAATTAATTTCTATCCGGGGGGGTCGGGTAGGGGGATTTTGAATTTAAGTAAACCTAAGGTTTAATTTAGCTAATTTAGATACAATGCGCAAACACAGCCCACCGAGTCTTTGCTGACCAGCGATCCCCGCACATTAACACTATCCTATCATACTAGGGACAATTTACAACTATAACAAACCAATTAACCTACAAACCTGTACATCTTTGAAGTGTGGGAGGATACCGGAGATCCTTAAACAGAAGGTATGAACATTGACTTCTCCAATTTCAGGTAGTCCCTGCTTTCTCCCGTTTTCTCCTCCCCTTCCCAGCTCTCCCACACCCCACTGCCTCCGTCTCTTCCTTTCTTCTCCCGCCCCCCCCCCCAACCCCACCCCCACATCAGTCTGAAGAAGGGTCTCGATCTGAAACGTCACCCATTTCCTTCGCTCCATTGATGCTGCCTCACCCGCTGAATTTCTCCAGCATTTTTGTCTACCTTCCAGCATCTGCAGTTCCTTCTTAAACAAAAGGTTCTGGGGATCATATTGAATTTTAGTATTTGAATGCCAAATGAGGTAAACAAGATCACAAGGAATCACTAGGATGATAAATGAGCATGTTCTACAATTTGTGAGCGATTGGCCATCAAAATTTTATATGAAACAATATATTTTTAGAATAATATAGGCATGAAATGCAATTTTCTCTTTCACCTTATATTTTCCCTGATCGCAGCCACAGTACGTGCTTTCCATTGTATAGCTCCTCGCCACACCAACTTCACGCCACACAACAACCCGCGCAGTGGATTCCTTGGACTTCTCCACCACAAAACTGCAGCTGCTCATGCAGAATGCCGGTGCAATTTGGTTCAACACCTTTGGCAGAGTCTAGATGACCAGACATCAGGAAAAGATAATTAAAAATTAGATTTACACAACGGAAGTTTCCATGTGTAAATTGAATTCTAAAGATAAATTTGAATGTACTGCCATTTTGTGGCAATGGAAAAAAAAATGCCAAGCCCAATTATCTAACAATACTTTTAGATATGAGCAGAATGTTAAATTTCAAGTATTTAAACTATTACAACAATTTTGACAATATGCTGACTATGCAGAGAAACCATAATGAACTATGGACTCAAGCTTCACTACTGGCTCAGGACCATTTTCCCAATCTGGGGCAAGGTTCTCTTCACAACAACAGCTGAGAAAAGTTGATTGCTTTAGGGGGACACTGAAAAGAGGGTATTAAATCAAAAGAGTATCAAGTCAAACACTTGATCAAAAGTGGCTCAAATTTGTAATGCTATGTTTCTCCAAATTTTAGTTCTGACAACTATAAAATGGAAGTCCACAATTAATTAATATTCCAACACAGGATAATACTTCAAAAAATATGCTCTTGAATAATTTGCAATATGATTAACCAAGATATATTTTTTAATGTATAAGCAACTCATGTCTGAGGTATATTTTGCTGTTTTCCTTGAAAGTTTAAGAAAAAAAAAAAATTTTATCAAGGCCTAGTCATGGCCTATTAATTAGGCCTAGTAATGCCTAATGAAAATTTAGTGCAAAAATGTTTTAAAACGTTATACAATAATAAACAATAATCAGATTAATGCTCTTGGGATATAGAAGATAAAATCTGTAACTATGTAGTTTACATTGCATTTATGCAAAAGATTATGAATTGCAATCTGTCATTTGAATTTGCTGGAGATTCCTTAGAAAGGTCAATGCTTCTGCCCTCACCTAGATGATGTTATATCTATTAATTGTATTACCACAATTTTTTTCTACACTTGTCCTCATGAAGCTATATTTGCAATTCAGCCGTCCTACATTGCAAAAAGTATAGTCTCTTTGAATCAATTTTCATCTCTGCAAAAATATAAGGTATCATGTAATTTAGTATCACCAAAAGGTAGAGCATCGTGTTTGTTAATTTATTTAGCCTGGGTTATCGACCACTGGCATCATTTGAACCTGAATGGCTAATGACTGTATATGACAGATTCATACAGAGCCTGTATTAGCATCTATTTACTAAAAAAAATGCAATTGTAGTCAGATTTGGAAAAGTACAATGGTGGAAACAGCAAGCCGCATCAGATGTGGTAGTATTGTGTTTTTGTTTCTGAATTAGCATCTAAAGTAAAGAAAAATGATCTGGAGACACATTTTCAAATTCCACCACAGCTATAGAATTTAAAATTTGTTTAAAAATCTGAAACAAAAATCAAGTGTCAGCAATGATGAAGGTGATAATGATATTAAAGGTGTTTTGGGTAAGTATATGGCCATTCTTACTTTGCCCATTTGTTAGTCCAGACCCACCAAAATCATTCACTCTTAAATGCCCTCTCAAGTCGTCAGAGGAAATTTAGAACGAGCAGTAATTGCACATTGATCAGCAACAACCAAATTCTTTGAGTAAAGGAAGGTGATAAATGATTGGTGAGAGAGCTTGGCTTCAAAAAGGAAAATGTTCAGGGTACAAATTTCAGAATGTGGGCTCACCAAATGGAATCATTAAATTCACCATGAGGAGCCGGGCACAAGCCAAGCGCCAGGAGTATCCCAGCAAACCACAGCCAAGCCCAGCAGCAGGCCCAGCTCGCCAAGGACGGGAGACCTGCCTGGTAGGTCTGGCTCACCCACCGGGGACTCCAAACTCGGTCCAGAACCACCAGCATCGACGGGACCTGCATCGCCAAGAATGGGGAGGGCCGCTGAGTAGCCGAGGGCTAACAGGCGGGGAGCCACCAAGAACGAAGGGGGACGTGCCAGGGGGGGGCATCTGCTGCCACGTATGGCAGCAGGCAGAGAAGATAGGACCATTTGGTGAACTTTTGTAACTTTGTCGGTGCTAGAAATGTGGCATCTCTTGTGTACTGTTTAGATGAGGTCTACAAAATGAGTTTACTGGGTTGTATGAAATGAATTGTAAAACCTTGGAACACATAAAATAACAATAATCAGTAAAGCACCTTGTAATAAATGAAAGTATACTAACATGGTAAAATAATATAAATGCGAGCAATTATTGAATAAGCTGCCTTCTTTGAGTAAAGCAGCAGTATTAGCTACTATACTGCCATGAGCAAAAATAATTACTTGTTATTGAAAATTTAGAAAAATAACATTTAAATTGCCAAGCACATACGCACCCTATATCCAAGATCTTCCTGAAGGTCACAAGAAG
This sequence comes from Okamejei kenojei, assembly GCA_035221665.1. Classification (NCBI taxonomy): domain Eukaryota; kingdom Metazoa; phylum Chordata; class Chondrichthyes; order Rajiformes; family Rajidae; genus Okamejei; species Okamejei kenojei. Next base: position 111,765,854 of record CM069133.1, on the reverse strand, counting down.
AAGCACTAACATCAGTTTGCCACATTGTCTCCTTAATGCTGCAGCCATACATGAAGACATTTTTCTTGCGAGAATGACCATGATAGTCACAAAAAACCTGTTGAAACAATGGGCAAAATAATCATTAATCTCACAGAATTAATTACATTCACAGAACCATTTCACAGTTTTTGTTAATGTATCGTACTACATACTATACCCATGCTTACGATGGGGAAGACCAACCTGAACCACGACACTGTCATTACATAATTAAACCACTGGGTGGCTGCCTGCCAATTTCTCAACTGTACAGGGCCGTTGCCAACAGCATGCGCCTGCATGCGAAGAGCGCGACCAAACCGGCAGCGGGGGCCGCGCGGAGGTCGGGTGATCCCTGTACAGGGCCGTTGCCAACAGCATGCGCCTGCATGCGAAGAGCGCGACCAAACCGGCAGCGGGGGCCGCACGGAGGTCGGGTGAGTGGCGCAATGCGGCGGGAAGTGAGGCGAACTTGGAGCGAAGTCTGAAAGGTAAGTTCGCCAGGACGGAGAGGGACACACAGAGAGGGGCACAGAGGCACACACAGAGAGGGCCATGAAGCCACACACAGAGAGGGTCACGGAGGCACCTACAGAGAGGGTCACGGAGGCACGACGTAGAGGCGGTGTGTAATGCGTCGAGGTGACTGCAAGCCAACACGCATTGCCGCGCGGAATTTTTGAACATGGTCAGTTTTTCGGAGCCCCGCGCGATGTCGGGACTCCGCACAATTCCGCACAGCTCTGGCGATCGAAGTGGGACCTGCCCCGCGACGCCGGACGGCTCAAGCGGCCACGTTAGGTCGCGCTCATTGCATGAAGTTGCATGCTAGTGGGACAGGCCCTTAAGTTTATTTCTTAAGTTCTGAAACCAATTTGGTCACTTTAAAAGCTATTTTGTCTGGAATTCATTTGTTTTATTTAGTTAAATACATTTTTTGCTTTAGCTTGTTAATTGTTTATTTTCCAGTTCTCCTCAGCCACTCCCATGCTCAACCCGCTAATTCATCCAATGGCTTCTCAGCCATGTGTACATATCAGACCACCAGCTCATATAATCTGAGCTCCCGGTTGCTCCATCACCAACAACGACTACAATCATTTCTATTTGTTGATCTTTTGTCATATTTTCATGTCCATCTTTATGCTGGCAGTTGGAGGCAGACCATGTGATGAAACTTCAAATGAATCGATTGAGAGCTGGCCACTATCACTCTTTCCCCCGTACCCACACCTCTCCTGTCTGCTTACAGCTTCCCTCAGCTCAGCAAGTTCTGATAATGTTAAAAGGAGAAACTTTACCATCAAAATAAACATCACTAATAAGACGAGGGACTAAAGAATTAGAAGGAACTAGAGTTATTTTTAACAAATATAGTGAAATATTATCACTGTCTGAGTGTGCCAGGGTCACCTAGCTGCATTGTCCTTGACCTATGCAGGAAAAATGAATGTTTCCAATGAATCATCCGAAGCACAAAGATTGGTGCTGGCAATTCAGATCAATGGAATTTTATGAAGAATTAATTCATAATAGGAAGCAGAATTAGTTTTTAATAAGTTAATTTTCTCCCCCAATATAGTACTTTGTCAAAACAATGGTGCAATTTTCTGATAAATATTTTACCTAGCTGAGAGATGAAAGTTTTGGAATACAGATAATTTTGTGTTAGCATTGGGTATTCCCAAGAAAGCTAATACAGTCAGACGCACAGTAAAACTCCATTTACCTGCCAAATAATGTGAAGATGTGAAATGAATCTACCGGTTGCTAACCATTTTAACTCCCCTTCTGGCCTTCTCAATTGCCAGAGTGTGGCCACATGAAAACTGGAGGAACAATACCTCATATTCCGCGTGGGTAGCTTACAACTCAACAATACGAACATTGACTTCCCCATTTTTATAAACACCTCCCTTTCCTCCCTTTCTTTTCCTGTGTGCCACCTGGATGCACATCTGTTTCTCCTTCCCCTCCACTCTGTCCCCTTCCACCTACATTCCTTTCCTCGGGCTTCACATTTCACGCTTATTCTATTCTTATCTCGTCAAGTCAAGTATATTTGTCACATGCACATACAAGATGTGCAGTGAAACGAAAGTGGCAATGCCTGCGGATTGTGCAAAAACAACAGAACAACAGAATAGAATAGAACAGAACCAGTATTTATATTTTAGGAAAAAAATTTAAAAAGACACAACAGTAAATTAGTCCCTGGTGAGATTAGAGTTTACAGTCCTAATGGCCTGTGGGAAGAAACTCCATCTCATCCTCTCTGTTTTCGCAGCGTGACAGCAGAGGCGTTGCTTGACTATAGCAGCTGGAACAGCCCGTTGCTGGGGTGGTAGGGGTCCTTCATTTTGTTGTTGGCTCTAGATCTGCACCTCCTGGTGTATAGGTCCTGCAGGGAGGGGAGTATAGTTTCCATAGTGCGTTCGGCCAAATGCACTACTCTCTGCAGAGCCTTCCTGTTCTGGGCTGAGCTGTTCCCAAACCAGATTGAGATGTTACCGGACAAGATGCTTTCTACAGCCCCAGAGTAGAAGCACTGAAGGATCCTCAGAGAGACTCTGAATTTCCTTTGCTGCCTGAGGTGGTAAAGGCGCTGCCTTGCCTTACTCACCAGTGCGGCAGTGTGAGTTTTCCATGTCAGATTCTCTGTGATGTGGACTCCCAGGTATTTAAAGCTGCACACCCTATCCACAGTAGTCCCATTTACCTCCAGTGGCGTGTACATCCTCAGATGTTGAGCCCTTCTAAAGTCCACAATCGGCTCCTTAGTTTTTGTGACATTCAAGAGGGGGCTGTTGTCCTGATACCAGAGTGCCAGATCAGTCACCTCCTCCAGGTAGGCCTTCTCATCGTTATCGGAGATCAGGCCCACCACCACAGTGTCATCAACAAACTTGATGATGGAGTTGGAGCTGAACCTGGCCTCACAGTCATGTGTGTAGGGGGCTAAGGACACACCCCTGGGGGGATCCTGTGTTCAGGTTGAGGGGGTTGGAGGTATGTCTCCCCATCTTGACCACCTGGGACCTGGCGGTGAGAAAGTCCAGGACCCAGGGGAGTGTTCAGCCTCAGTTCCAGCAGCTTCTCAGCAAGTCTGGTGGGGACTATGGTATTGAAAGCTGAACTGAAATCAATGAACAGCATCCTCCCATAGACCCCCTTCTGGTTGTCAAGGTGAGAGAGGGTGGTGTGCAGAACTGGGAGACTGAATCACCCGTACATCTGTTCGGACGGTATGCGAACTGCAGTGGGTCCATGGTACGAGGGAGGAAGGTGCAGATGTGGTTCTTGATCAGCCTCTTGAAGCATTTCATGACTACCGAGGTGAGGGCCACTGGTCGGTAGTCATTCAAGCAAGCTGGAGAGGCATTCTTAGGCAATAGACAATAGGTGGAGGAGTAGGCCATTTGGCCCTTCGAGCCAGCACCTCCATTCAATGTGATTATGGTTGATCATCCCCAATCAGTACCCCATTCCTGCCTTCTCCCCATATCCCCTGACTCCGCTATCTTTAAGAGGCCTATCGAGCTCTCTCCTGAAAGTATTCAGAGAACTGGCCTCCACCGCCCTCTGAGGCAGAGAATTCCACAGACTCACAACTCTCTGTGAGAAAAAGTGTTTCCTCATTTCCGTTCTAAATGGCTTACTCCTTATTCTTAAACTGTGGCCCCTGGTTCTGGACCGCCCCAACATCAGGAACATGTTTCCTGCCTCTAGCGTGTCCATACTTTGTTTTTTCATCTCTGGCCTTTGTTCAACCATCTGCCAATCAAAAACCCCATCACCTAATCCACCTATCCCTGACACACTTTGTCCCACCCCATCTCTATTCCTGCTCGCTCCCCCACTACAATCAGCTGAAGAAGGATCCTGACCCAAAATGTCACCTATTCATGTTCTCCAGAAGATAGTCTCACAAACTAAGAACAACAATTCAAGTCCATGAATAATGTTGGTGGTAAAAATACCTGTAATTCCTGACACAATATACTTTAAATGTCTTATTTTATCAGGGTTTAAATTTAAGTAAATGGAATGTGTAGGATTTTTTTATTTCATAAGTTCATGTGATAAGAGCAGAAGCAGGCTATCGAGTCTTCTCCGCCATTCAATCATGGCTGATTTATCGTTCCATGATTTACACACATTCAAAGTATCTGAACTTAGATTTATCAGACAATGGCAAAACACTGGTGCCTACATTCCTGCTAAATTTTATTTTAATTATCTAAATGCAAGATAAGTTTGATTGACCAAGGGCAATTCTTGAAGACTTGACTGAAATGTGTAGAAATACTCAGCTTTTTCTTAATAACAATGATGTTTCTCTAAAATGTAGGTGTTCACTACTTATGAATCTCAAGATGCCTTAAGCTTTTGGAAGTCAGATTACTCCAAGTAATTGTTTCATTATTCTACAAATGGTTGATCTATGCATAATATTTGTTTATTCCAGGGTGGTTTCTCCACTGATCTATTGAAGCACTAATCTTGAACATGAGGAACATAAACATTTTCTTCAGTACAGCAATTGTCTGATATTTCAGTATTATTGTACAACAACATCAAACAATGGCTACAATCTTCCTGACAAGTGCACTACTGAGCCTTCCCTTCCACAGCCTAAATACTGCTAAACATCACTACAATAGTCAAAACTCCATCCTTTGACATCATACCAGGGTACATAAATAACATGAACAACCCTAGCTCCAACTCATGTATATTGTAAAGTGCAAACACTGCCATCTCAGACTTCAGTTAAAACAAAATAAACCACAACCTTGGCTTATCAACAGAAATGATTCCTCCAATCTCACCCACCACAGTTCTTTCCTGCCTTGACCCCTCTGTAATATTAATTTTTGACATAATTAGGATAATCAAGTTAACATCTGCTTGCATTAAAATTTCTAGCACTTTCCTCATAACAGATCAACCCTGTTCCCATAATCAGAAATCAATGGACATCTCATTCATTACTTTAAGTGATCCTTCACTGCTCAGTCTGTCAACGCATTAAGTAAACAGCCACATACATGCAGCTTACAATAATTACATTATGACCTACAACTGGTTACCTTTTCCATTTCACAATTAATTTCATTGTTACATTTATTAAAACAATGTATTAAAAATAGCGCAGCTTTATAAATGTTTTTCACCTATGGTATGCATTATATATTTATTTAAAGTAATTGCTTCATGATTTTAACTGCAAATAAAATACCACCCCACTCGCCTTTTCATCCATTTAAAGTAATAACATGCACATACATGTATCTAGATATTACATTTTGGTACAAATTCTAAAGATTTAAAGAAAAATAGCAAAAAGTGACGACAGTTTAAGGTTAGTTGTTTTCAACATACACTGAATAAAAATCATGATTTAAAAAAATCAGATTAAATTTGGGTTCTGATCAATTAAAACTCACACTTTGCAGCTTTCGAACATCTCAGCACTGAAATAAAGCCAACCTTGCCTATTAATGATTTGACAATTATTTGCAAGAGTAGCAGCAAGTGTGCTTCACTGTCATTGGGAATAGTATAATGCAAAGAGTATTTTAAACATTGGAACAGAAAAATAGGTGCAGGAGTAGGCCATTCGGCCCTTCGAGCCATCCAATATGATCATGGCTGATCATCTAAAATCAGTACCCCGTTCCTGCTTTTACCCCATATCCCTTGATTCCTTTAGCCCTCAGAGTTAAATCTAACTCTCTCTTGAAAACATCCAGTGAATTGGCCTCCACTGCTTTCTGTGGCAGAGAATCCCACAGTTTCACATCTCTCTGGGTGAAGAAGTTTTTCCTCATTTCAGTCCTAAATGGCCTACCCCTTATTCTTAAACTGTGACCACTGGTTCTGGACTCCCCCAACATCGGGAACATTTTTCCTGCATCTAGACTGTCCAATCCTTTAAGAATTTTAAATATTTTGTGGTATCTATGCATTTTGTGCTAATTACGAAAAGGCTGGCACCCCTTGATCCGGTACCATCATCTCTCAATCCACAGTATCCCTAATAATCAGCTGATATCCCAGAATCCAAATTTCCCTTACACTCCAATGTCAATGCCAGCATTCCAATTTCCCTCCCCCAATCCTATCCTCCAGCTATCCAAGAATGAATGATACCCCTACTCATTGCTACAGCTTTACGCTGGTTTAAGCTTTTGGATGCTGCCTTTTGAACCCTGCCTTCTGAACCCAGCCTCTGAATTGAGAACCAGGTGACATTTATGTCCTCTGCCACAGAGGGCAGAGGAGGCCAAATCACTGGATGGATTTAAGAGAGAGTTAGATAGAGCTCTAGGGGGCTAGAGGAATCAAGGGATATGGGGAGAAGGCAGGCATGGGTTATTGATTGGGGACGATCAGCCATGATCACAATGAATGGTGGTGCTGGCTCGAAGGGCCGAATGGCCTCCTCCTGCACCTATTTTCTATGTTTCTATGTTTCTCCAGTATGCTATAATGCACATGCAATTATACCTAATGATTCCCCATTTTTACACCCATTATAATATAGTCACAGGTCTGTTACATATATACAAACCCTTATGGATATAATGCTCATATTAATTTGATTATGAATAATTCCATTATGGTATTTCAACCATTTTTAAATTAGATTGTTTAAAAAACTATACTTCTGCTTGATTGGTTTAAAAATTATTGTTTTACTTAGGCAAACCATTGGATCTAAATTCTCATTATTTCTCACATCATGTTTGTAGAGTTACTGATCCCAAACACTTTCTTTTTCCCATGTTTGTATGCACGGGTTATTTTAAACGTATTATGTAAAAAAAGTATTTAGGAAGCTAGTTATTGCAAGAATGCAATTCATTATATTTTTCCAGGAATCAAACATAGAATTCTATTTTAATTCCATTTCTACCTCAACATTTCTAAAAGTTTGTTTCAAAATTATTGGCATTTAGGAAAATTATGGATTATACCCGAGATGTAACAGAATGAAAATCATGGCAGGGAAAGGCATATCAAGACTGAATTTCCAATAAATGTTGTAAGATGTTATTTTAAAAAAGCTTTAACTGTGGGAAACAAATGCTCCATTTACAACTCAGTGTGAAATTGCACACAAATGAGTGTGATTCATAGCAAAAGCAAAATGGGAGCTTTCTGACTTTGTACCAACAATTATTTTTTTAAAATACAGAAGTGGTGAGTGCTTAAATGGTGGTGCTACAGTTTCATTTACCCCACCAACAGGATTTTTTTTTCTTGATGCACTTAGGATGTGAATAAGTAGGCAAAGTAGACCTATTCTTAAAGATTTTGTCTCCTTTTATCAACTTTTTACAAGCATATGGTGCAACATAACATAACCTTAGAAATTAAATGGTTTAGAACCGGGTGACGGTTGGGCAAAAATACGAAATAGGTAGATCTCTCCTAATCTCTCTTTTCTTTACTTTCTCCTTTTCTTTTTTTTTAAGCTTCTCATCTCTGTCCTTTATTTATTTTGCTTTCTGTTTCTACTCGCTTGTCTATCTATTCCGACACTCTTTATTTCTTTTTTCTCTCTGTTCTTTTATTATTAAATCAAAAGTACGAAGTTGTACAAGAATGGAAATATGTATTTATGTATTAGGTACTCAAGCACCACACTATTGTACTTACTTCTAACAAAAAAATTAAAAAAAAAAAATTAAAATTAAAAAAGATGTGAAATAAGGCAAATCCAATATTGTTTCTGACTGCACTTATAGAATTCTATCGTATTCCTTGACTACATACCAGGGGGGTATGCTGTATACTGGCAAGGTACTGCAGCAAGCCCTTGGTATGGTAAATCGTTGGATGAAGTTCAGGGTGAGGGGTTAGCCATTGACGGTTGAGATCTTCTCCACTTAATGAGCAGCGATGGCTACAAAAAAAAACAGAAGTATGAAAATACTTTTCAGCAAATATTCCTTCTTAGGTTTAGCATTTATCTCTTCACCTCTCATCTGCATTAAGTATTTTGATGATTCTACAAGAAAAATATGGAACAAATATTCATCTCAATCCCACGTACAATCGTATGGTTGGAGGTTGAAGTTACTTGATAGAAGTATATAAAATTATGAGAGGCATTGATAGGGCAGTCAGAACTTTTTGCCCCAGGGTGGATATGTCTAAACTAGAGAACATAGCTATAAGGTAAGATTGATAGAGTCATACAGTGTGGAAACAGGCTCTTCAGCCAAACTTGCCCACACCGGCCAACATGTCCCAGCTACACTAATCACACCTGACGGTGTTTGGACCATATCCCTCCAAACCTGTCCTATCCATGTTCCTGTCGGACTGTTTCTGAAACATTGGGATAGTCCCAGCCTCAACTCCCTCCTCTGGCAGCTTGTTCCAAACACCCACCATCCTTTGTGTGAAAAAGTTACCACTCGGATTCCTATTAAATCTTTTCCCCTTCATCTTGAACCAATGTTCTCTGGTCCTCGATTCCCCTACCCTGGGCAAGAGTTTTTTTGCATCTACTGGATTTATTCCTCATGGTTTTATACACCTCTATAAGATCACCCCTCATCCTCCTGTGCTTTAAGTAATAGAGACCCAGCCTACTCAACCTCCCTATAGCCCAGACACTCTGATCCTGGCAACATCATTTTAAATCTTAGGAGGGAGAAAGTTTATTGGAGATGTGCGAGGACATTTTTTTTTTTACAGAGAGTGGTGGGGGCCTGGAATGCATGCCAGGGATAGTGGTGGAAGTAGATATAATTGTACAATGTTTGGCATTGTGGAGGCTTTTATTAAGGCACAAAATAGTTTGGGGGAGGGGTGGATGGGGTATGGGAGATGGGGGCAGGTGGGAGGAAGAGAGGAAAGCTGGAAAAATGTCACACTCTCAACTACAACATCCATTGTTTACTGAATAAATATTTCAGAACAATCTTCGGTGGTTTACTCAGCAGTCTAACATCCAGTGCTTACCTTAATCTCTCAATTCTTTCTTGGTATAAAAGACCCCTGTATCATCCCTCTACTTGCTTGAGTAGAGGTGCCACGTTCCTAATGCAAGTGCAAAATTCTTAAAGGGCTTGACAGGGTAGACATAGCGATGATGTTTCCACAGGCCCAAGGTAAGGAATCAACCACTTAGGAAGAGATGATTAGTGAACCTTTGGACTTCCCCATTCAAGAATGTTGCAGAAGGTCAATCCATGAACATATTCAAGACAGTGAACAATAGATTTTTAGATAGTGAGGAAGCAAAAAGCAATAAAGCAATGAGGAACTAAATCAGCCATAAGGCAAAGCAGGATGAAGGGTAGAATGCCCTGCTCCTGTCTCAATTTCTTATGTTTTCTTTTAGAATCCCAGAATGCAAACTATAATAGCCAGAAAAAAAAAGTAAAAACAGAAATCCAAAATAAATAGGTAGAAATACTTAGGTCATGTGCAGTTGTTTAACATTAATGGTAAACAATTTTCAACCTGAAACTCTTTCCAGAGATTATCCAGTCCAGGAGCTTCCTTAAAAATATTGGTTTCCCGTATTTCTGAAATATTTACTTGTTGTCTAAAGTAAAGACAAATACAATGCCTGCTTTTTAATCTGGGTTTTCCTGTCTCTGATGATCACGTGGCCAGGATCATCTGTGAGAAGAGAAACAGAACTAACAGTTCAGGCTGAAGAACAGTTCATGTTCATCAGAAAATGCTCAGATCTGAAGCGTTAGTTCTATTTCCCTTCTCACAATGCAGCCTGTCCTGCTAAGAATTTTCAGATTTGATCTTCAGGAGCTTTCGCTGTTCATCATTATCTACACACATGTGTACACATTTGTGTGGTTTTAAACAAGTAAACTGGGAACTCAGAGAAGGGAATATGACAGGAAATTACCAGCCAAATTCTGAAAAATATAAAAAGGGAATATTAGGACCATATTTCATCAAGATGATTGACCCTAATTTAACCATCAACCAGTAATATTTTAAACTTAATATATAGAAACGATTATCTCACCTTCCATTAATGACTCCATCTGGGTTCAACATAGGGACTATTTTAAAAATATACGAGTCCCGCAAGCTTTGAGCTGTCAAATTATTGCTCATTAAAAATTCCAAAGTTCCTTTCATCACCCAGCTGGAGTTGCTCTCTCCAGGATGGACACGAGATGTTAAGAAAATGTAAGGCCGATTTCCTGCAAAACATTTTTTTTAGTGTATATCATATATTTGAACCACAGCTTTACTTATCTATAATCATATAGCATGACTTAAGACAAAAAAAAGGGTCCATACAAAACATTCAGCCTCCCTCGGTAGCCTTGATTTACGATCATTTAGGGAAAATTTGAGGTGACCAGGAACCATGAAATTTTATTACAGTAATATGCACCACAATGAAGTCAGAACATAACAGTAGTACCAATAATAATTTTTGGAAGCTTTATCTTTACAAGCACTTGACATGAAAGCAGGGCACTAATAAATTGGAAAGTGGTCATTAACCAGTAATCAATAATTAAATCCTTATCCCACTTTAGAGGTAATCAGTCTGCAGAGGCTTTCTGTTTAATCTTTTTGATCATTTGATTTCAACCAAATTGGGAGGGGGGGGGGAAGCTATGTATAAACACACCTGTAATGTCTACATGGTAAAACCAAAATGTATAAAAATACCCTTTTATACATGTGTATAAAATAGTAGGATACTTGTGTAGGAAGGAGCTGCAGATGCTGGTTTAAACCATAGATCGACAGGATACGTGTTACTTAAATAATTGTTTTCCATTTAAAATACTTCCTAATCTACTTAACCCAATTATATCATGAAGAGAGTAATGTACTGAGGCAGAGCTGGAGGGTAGGAACCATGGTGTATGGTTCAATACTCCAGAAAGGTGGAGACCATCTATTATGAATGGACTATACAAATAAAAATCATTTTCGGCCCAAGTTTGGCTTCACTTTTTAATGCAATGAGGGGCTATGGTTAATGCTAGTAATAATATAGGGTTGGCAGTGCCAGCAAATCCACCATTATAAAGAACATTTAACTCAGCGCTGATCTGAGAGACGGTATGGAAACAGTCTTTTTGCCCAGCGAGTCCATGCTAAGCTTCAAGCAACCATCCTTAATCCTACTTTAACCCATTTTATTCTTCTCATGTTCCCATCAACTCTCCCCAGATTCTATCATTCTATCTGCAAATCAAGAGCAAATTAGTGGCCTATTATCCGGTCAACTTAAATATCTATGGAATATGGGAGGAAACCCACATGGTCGCTGGAAGAATGTGCAAACATCGATTGGGTTGAACCCCAGGTCACTTGAGATTTGAGGCTGCAGTTGGGAAGCAGCACTGTGCCACCCTGTATATACTCAGTTAGTTGATCTAAGATGGCAAGATCAGAGGTCCTCAAAGGGGCATACATTGGAGAGAAGCATTAATCCCATTATCATTCAATGTTTTTGCAATAATCACTGTTGGAATATGCAAATGCTAAAGAGGTAACAGAACTGGACTTGGCCACATCAATTTAAGGAATCTATCACCAAACACTGACAAGGTTTCATATAAAAAATTAGCACTTGCGTGAGATACCAAATAGTACCGGTGAATGGATCTTCCCATACATTTACTTAAAATAATAAGACAAGTGACTTGAGATCAAATTCAAAATGCATTCACAGTAAAAGAAAATTAACTGTCAAGATGAATTTGAGATTAACATATCAATTACTTACTGAACTGGTGTAGGTTCTCCCAGGACTTGGACTCGGGCATGGATGTAATGGTCAGTACAGGGCAAGGGTTCCCTCCCAATGTCTCACAAATTGAATCCCGTCGAAAATAAATCTGCTGAGGATCATGTAGAGCCTCCAATTTTTGTATATGCATCTTAAAAAGGGGAAAGAAAAATCTTAAGAGTTATTTAACCCATCAACATTATGTTTATATTCTGAATTTCAATTCTAAGTTAGTGCTGACCTTGAGCACATCGGACAGACTGTCTGTAGATGTAACAATTACAGTTTTCTACAAAAAAGATCTTGAACAGGTTGAACAGCTATCTTGAATAGCTTGCTCCAGTTTCCTTTCCATTCTTCAACATACAGTGGCTTGCAAAAGTTTTCATACCCCTTGGACTTTTCCACATTTTGTCATGTTACAATCACAAACGTAAATGTATTTTATTGGGATCTTATGTGATAGACCAACACAAAGTGGCGCATAATTGTAAAGTGGAGGAAAATGATACATGGTTTTCAATTTTTTTTACAAATAAAAAACTGAAAAGTGTGGCGTGCAAAAGTATTCAGTCCCCTTACTGTGATACCCCTAAATAAAATCCAGTGCAACGAATTGCCTTCAGAAGTCACCTAATTAATAAATAGAGTCCAATTGAATGTAATCTAATCTTAGTATAAATACAGCTGTTCTGTGAAGGCCTCAGAGGTTTGTTAGGGAACATTAGTGAACAAATAGCATCATGAAGCCCAAGGAACACAGACAGGTCAGGGATAAAGTTGTGGAGAAGTTTAAAGCAGGGTTTGGTTATAAAAAAATATCCCAAGCTTTGAACATCTCATGGAGCGCTGTTCAATCCATCATCCGAAAATGGAAAGAGTATGGCACAACTGCAAACCTACCAAGACATGGCCGTCCACCTAAACTGACAGGCCGGGCAAGGAGAGCATTGATCAGAGAAGCAGCCAAGAGGCCCATGGTAACTCTGGTGGAGCTGCAGAGATCCACAGCTCAGGTGGGAGAATCTGTCCACAGGACAACTATTAGTCGTGCACTCCACAAATCGGGCCTTTATGGAAGAGTGGCAAGAAGAAAGCCATTGTTGAAACAAAGCCATAAGAAGTCCCGTTTGCAGTTTGCCACAAGCCATGTGGGGGACACAGCAAACATGTGGAGGAAGGTGCTCTGGTCTGATGAGACCAAAATTGAAGTTTTTGGCCTAAAACGCTATGTGTGGCAGAAAACTAACACTGCACATCACCCTGAACACACCATCCCCACTGTGAAACATGGTGGTGGCAGCATCATGCTGTGGGGATGCTTTTCTTCAGCAGGGACAGAGAAGCTGGTCAGAGTTGATGGGAAGATGGATGGAGCCAAATACAGGGCAATCTTGGAAGAAAACCTGTTAGAGTCTGCAAAAGACTTGAGACCGGGGCGGAGGTTCACCTTCTAGCAGGACAACGACCCTAAACATACAGCCAGCTACAATGGAAATGGTTTAGATCAAAGCATACTCATGTGTTAGAATGGCCCAGTCAAAGCTAATTTGCAAAGAAGAATGGGCAAAAACTTCAGTCTCTAGATGTGCAAAGCTGGTAGAGACATACCCCAAAAGACTTGCAGCTGTAATTGCAGCGAAAGGTAGTTCTACAAAGTATTTACTCGGGGGCTGAATACTTTTGCACGCCACACTTTTCAGTTTTTTATTTGTAAAAAAATTTGGAAACCATGTATCATTTTTCTTCCACCACAATTATGCACCACTTTGTGTTGGTCTATCACATAAAATCCCAATAAAATACATTTACGTTTGTGGTTGTAACGTGACAAAATGTGGAAAAGTTCAAGGGGTATGAAAACTTTTGCAAGCCACTGTAAATACTGATTTATGTATTGACAAATATTTATATGAAAAATGCTGAAATCTAGATGTGACGCATGCTTTCTAGAGTTTAGAAGAATGTGGGAGTTACTGAAGCATAGGGTTTTGAGTGACCCAGTGGCCATGAAATCTTTCTCCTTGTGAAGGAGTCCAGAGTGATAGGATGAGTCAACCATTCAAAATGACAATGAAGAGTGAATACTTCCTTGAGACGATTGTGAATCTCTTAAATTCTATGCACCAAGATCATGGGTATAAACCAGATAGACACAAAATACTGGAGTAACTCAGTGGGACAGGTAGCATTGCTGGAAATAAGGAATGGGTGACGTTTCAGGTCGAGACCCTTCTTCAGACTAATTCATGGGTGTAAATAATTATATGGAAGATATAATATAATTATATGGAGACTGACATGGGTGCTGGTGAATCAGAAACAGAATCTGAAAGTGGAGCAGACTGCCAAAGATTAGTTTAATTATGATGTTATTGAATGTCAGAGTAGGCTTGTGGGGCATGAAGGTTGTTCCTCTTTCTTTCGTTTGTTATAAAATAATCCAAATCTCAGAATCTGAAAATCTTAACTGATCTTAGACAATAAACATGTTTAAGAAGGAATTGCAGATGCTGGAAAAATCGAATGTGTACAAAAATGCTGGAGAAACTCAGCGGGTGAGGCAGCGTCTATGAGAAGCTGCCTCACCCACTGAGTTTCTCCAGCATTTTTGTCTACCTTAGGCAAAAAACAAGTACATTTCAAAATGTCTACGTGCAAATCAACACAAAATTAAAAATAAACTCTCAACATCTTGCTTCTTAAAACAGAAATTATATTTTGAAGACAACGGTGTTTAACCGCCACACGATAGAATGTGCAAGCATTATCCAGTTTCAAATTCAGTATTCCTACTCAGTATTTTGTGTACATTACCTGCAAGGTAGAGTATGTATATGGATAGTGATAAGCAAAATAACACACATCATCCTTATGAGTAAAAGTCATTGTAAATGTCAGAGTGTAATATGATTTTCCTTTCAGACCCCCAGCTGCAATTGAACTCCTGGAAAAATGATTCCTACAAAGGAAAGGGATAATGATGTTAAAATATCTCAGTTCATAATTTGCTATTTTCAGTGTATTGATTGCTGATAGCAAGGTAATTGACACCATTTTAGGACAACAAGCCATTATTTACCATGGCTGCTTCAATTGAAATGGATCAGATAATCAACTCAGATGTACCAGGTTGAAATCTAATTTGCATGGAGCAGCTTCAATTTCCTGATTAACACCTTGTAGTAAATGAATCGCTTGATCCTTTTGGTGTTCCCCCTGCTTTGTGAAACCAGTAAAAGTTGACCTTTCCTGCTTGTTTATCTTGAAAATTAATTTATGCTTATTTTATAAATTGGCTAAGGAATTTAGAAATAAGATAATATAGAAACATGCTGGTGTTTTGTCTTTAAAGGGAAGCTATCTTTAACCTTCTCTGTACCAAAGAAAACAACCCAGGTTAACCAATACCCGAACCTTTCCAATCCTGACAACGTCCTTGTAAATATCCTCTGCATCCTATGAGAAGCTGGAAACTACAGAGTGGAAGAGTGTAAACATTCATAATAAATTTAGAGAGACTTCCCAAGTAGAAAGAATGACAACTTGTGTTGCTATTGCACATTCCACAGCGTCAAGATGATGCAAAGAATTTACAACTAACTGTGAAGTAAAGTCACTTGTAATTAAGAAAGTGGTACAGCCAATTTTCACACAAGGTTAACAAATTTCAACGTGGTAGCAGATAATCAGTTATATGTGGCAAGAACACAGGGATTAAATCTTCCCGCTCTTCAAAAATATGAAAGACAGAGAGACTGAGACAGAGTTTTTATTGTCATGTGTCCCAGATAGGACAATGAAATTCTTAGGTGCTGCAGCAGAACAGAAATATGTAAACATAATACAAAACGGAAAATAAAAGTTCAGTGCTTCTCTGGACCACATATACTAGAATGTGGAGTATAGGAAAAGCAAGATAAATTGTTCAGCATCAATAAATATACTTTCTCTAGTTGTATCATTACCAATGCCACAAATGTTCAGAATATACCTGCAGAAGAAGCTGTTGAATGCAAGCAAATACAACTAATTGTGCTACATTGGTAAATGCAAATCACAAACAATTTATGATGTATTCAATGCATTGTTTCAGATATAACTTGCAAATTGGAAAATGCTGTTCCCAAGCTTATTTAGGACTATAAACCTCCTCCGATTTGTTGTTATTAACAGAAGATTAAAGTTATGATGTTAATGTTGCATAACCACCACCCATCAACCCAATCTCCTCCCCCCCCCTCCCCCCCCATTAAATATAGGTTGTACCATATTGAAAATATCTCTATTGGACATTGCCATCTAGAAGCTGAATTCAATTTAACTCAGATACAGAAAAAGACAGGTAAAGAAAAAACAGATTAAGAAAGAAAACAGTCGAAGGAAAAATAAGAAAATACTTTAATACAGTAACAACAATTAATCACCTCAAGGAGTGTGATGCCGCAGTTTAAATTGTTGCCTCTAGACTGCAGCAGCTGATTGGCAATGAAGGAACAGAAGTCTAATTAAAAATACTTGTGCTGTTAAGTATTAGCTCTAATTTGAGTTTAACTGGAGATTTATAAACAAATGGTACAATATTAAGAGACTTATGGGTTGCTGAAGATCGAAACACCGGGCAGTTCTTTAAAAATAAAAGAGCTAATTAACTACAAGCCACTGTATTTTAAAATCAAAGATACCTTGATATAATGGTCTTATCACATAAAATTAAATGCAAGTGTATTTTCTAAGAACTCCGAAGATCCTACAGTTTTGCTGATATCCCAAAACGTCACAAAAATGCACGATAAACCTGAGATTAATTAATAATGCATATATCAATACTCCGAAGACCCGACAATAACTCCGGTTGTAAAATAACACATTGCTCTCCACCAAAAGAATGTACAAGGCATGATTAGTAAGTTTGCAGATGACATTAAAATGGGTGGTACTTTGGACAGCAAAGATGATCACCTAAAGTTACAACAGGATCTTGATCAGTTGGAGAATTGGGCAGGGGATTGGTTTATGGAGGTTAATGCAGATAAGTGCATGGTCTTGCATTTTATGAAGTTAAACCAGGGCAGGAACAATGAACGGCAGTGCCCTGGCAACTGTTGTAAAGCAGATGGATCTAGGAGGGCAGGACATAGTGTCCTGAATCTGGTGCCGCAGATAGACAGATTGGTAAATAAGGCTTTTGATACATTGGCCTTCATCAGTCAGGATGTATTATTGGTGAGGCCACACTTCAATTATTGTGTTTAGTTTTGGTCACCCTGCTATAGGAAGAATGTAATTAAGCAGGAAGAGTTTCAAAAAGATTTTCAAGGATGTTGCCAGGGCTTAAAATATATTGAGAAGTTGGGAAAGCTCGGACTTTATTCCTTGGCATGCAGGAGGCTGACAGGTGAGCTTATAAAGGTGCATAAGGTCATGAGGAGAATAGAAATGCTCTTTTACCTAGAGTAAGCGAATCAAGAACCTGAGGACATTGGTTCAAGATGAAAGGAGAAACATTTAATTGGAACCTGAAGGGCAACTTTTTCCACACAGAAGATGGTGGGTATATGCAACAGAGCAGGTAGTTAAGGCAGGTACTATAACAACATTTAAAAGATGTTTGGTTAGGTACATGGATAGAAAAGGTTCAGAGCCCGTTTCCATGCTGGATGACTCTATGACTCTAACAGCAAATAAAATACATGACTTCATCTGTTCGTATGGCTAGATGAAACTAAATAAATAAACATTGTTTCTTCTTTAAAAAAAACATAATTTCATGGTAAGACAATAACAAATTTCAGTTTTTTATGCATAATAAACTGAATAAATAGAAATCGATATAATTAAGTCTCATCTTGACCACTTCCTGTCTGCGTTGTATATTGATTTTAGGGAAAAAAACGCTACCATATATTGCTATGATCTCTCCTGCTCAGCGGAGGAGATCACAGTCCTCCTCCGCTGAGCAGGCTCTGAGGATTTTTCCTCTCGCCTGTCAATCACCGCGATGAAGGTAACGCCCCTTCCGAGGGGGGGGGGGGGGGGGGGGCAAGACTATAAAACTCCAGATGTCTGGATGTGACTCAGTCACTCTGCAAGATCGCAAGGGAGAGGCCACAACTCTCATTCTAAGCTGTGAATCAACTGAACAGTGAGTCTGCAATGTACCTGCAATAAATGATTTGTTAGCCCTTAATGACAATGACATGAGTTGTTTGGCCTGCTGTTCTGCCTGTGCTTGAAACTGTAATGCTTTATTAGGTCCGACAGTGTTTAGAAGGAATAAATGCTTTATTAGGTCCGACTGCGTTTGGTTCAAAAGTCCTGCTCATTTCGTGACTTCCGCTTAGTGGACAGGACGCGCTAATTGCGTAATTTCCGGTGAGTGCAGAGGTCGCGCTAATTGCGTAATTTCTAGTAAGTGCAGAGGTCACGCTGATTGCGGAAGTGCCGCTGACCGCGGAAGCCCCAAAGTGGAGAGGCCGCGCTCAGCCGTGTGAGTATTCAAGAAAGCTTACTGCCATATATATGGTGTGTGAGTCAGTGAGTGAGTGTGTATATATATGTGTGCGTGTGAATGTGCATGCGTGTGAGTGGGAGTGTGTGAGAGTGGGAGTGTGTGAGAGTGGGAGTGTGTGAGAGTGGGAGTGTGTGAGAGTGGGAGTGTGTGTGTGTGTGTGTGTGTGTGTGTGTGTGTGTGTGTGTGTGTGTGTGTGTGTGGTCTCTGTGACTGCCAGCCCAAGAATCCATTTGGCCCACAATGTCTATACTAGCCCTCTGGAAACCAGTCCCTTCAGCCCACAACACCATGTTAGCACTCCAGGAAGCCCCCCCCCCCCCCCACCCCCCCCCCCCAACTGGCCAGCAATATTGGAATTGGTGGAGAGGTGGAATATTGCGTTTGGGGACCAGCCCTCCCGTGTGAAGCTGGGACCCAATGGGTCCCACTTAGTCTAGTAACAAATAAATATATTCTTGCACCAATATAATCACAATGCTTACTTGTAATAACAGATATCTGTTCCAGTTCGAACCCACTGTGGTCTTCCAAGCATAGCTTCTTGGACGGAATACATTATGGGATGCATACCTTTCAAAAGAAAATTGCAAGGGTATGTGATTCTAGTGTACTTAAGAATAAAAATGTAAAGTCAAGTATAAATTGCATTGGCTTTCAGTGTATTTCTTGAACTTGAAAGATGCAACATCTTCCTATACTTTCTATTCCATTAGATTTTGCATTAACAGTAAGAGAAACTTAAAGGGGAGAAATTTCCGAATTGTGTTCAGGGCAGCCTCCATGAACAGAGTGTTTTTTGCCCAGCAATAAAGACTCTGGATCTGGTTCCAAAGAATGAGGGGGGAAATGAATGCAAATGTCAGTGGGAATATACTTAGCAGGCACGTGCCGTCAGGGTAGGCAAGGGAGGCTCTGCCTACCCTGACTAAAATAATTAAAATGGTAATTATTAAATATAAATAGTAAAGGCATGGGAGAATAATGCCGACCTAAGTGCTCGATCTCTTAAGTAGGCATAATTCGTGCCTCGAAGGTCTGTGCAGCTGAAATTCTGCCTTTGCAGTACTGTGCATGCGCAGCAGCATACTGTGCATGCGCAGCACAAGTTTCTTGGCGGGTTTTTCAAACATGGATTGCCATTACAAGAAACAAATAAGGCACGAAAATTGATTGTGTCTTGGAAGCCGAAGTTGGAAGGTTGTTAGCCAAGAAAGATAGACTTGGCCATCCCTCAGTACAGCAACATCAAGAACAATGTTGTTGTACTACGGGATAGTCAAGTCTATCTGGCCGTGCTCTCACCTCTGGCAGTGCTCTCCGTCTGAAAACCTCTCTCCTGTCGCTCACGGGCCACACTCATACCAGCCGCTTCCCCCAAATCCTTACATTCCGACAGCACAATCAAGGGACCAATTGAGGTAACTCGGCTGTCGGAATTTAAGGATTTGCGGGAAGCGGCTGACAGGAGCAAAGCCGGCGAGTGGCAGGTGAGAGATGTTCAGACGGAGAGCACTGCCAGAGGTGAGCGGCAGAAGGCGCTTAGGTGGCGTCCAGTTCTGATGTCCGGTCCCGAGGCTGCTCGCTGCCACGCAAGCTGCTTCCCTCCCCGGCCACAATGGGGTGGCTCCGCGCCCGGAGCGCCGCGGTAGCAGTGAGTGAGATACTGGCATGATCCCTGATCCCCTCCCTATCAATGCTCCTGCCCTCCCCGCAAATTTATCCCTGGCCAGACTCCCCACACGCTGTGAAAGGAACTCTCCCCCCAATTGGACCCTTGAACAAGTATTGTCATTCAATAAGATCACAACAGATTCAACTTGTCCCGGTGTGCTCCCGTTTTTCCCACCATGTCCCTCCACCTGCCATCACCCTCCACCCCCCACCCATTCAGTAATTCAGAATGAAGGACATTTGGAAGCCTTGGGAAAATTGCTTTATTTAGTTTTATTTTGTTGAGCGTGAGAAATTCTACATCCTAAAATTTAGCAACTCAGGGATGCGTTTTCATTGCCGGGAAATACGATACTTTATTAAGAGATTTGGCTTTTGAAGGCTTTATAAAAGTCGACTTGACAGCTTACGAAGAGAACAATCTGCGCATGCGCGGTTTAAGATTTTTAAAAAGCAGACTGACTGCCTACCCTGAGTAATTACTCACGGCACGTGCCTGATACTTAGGGAACATCGTATCATACGATTGGTAATGGTGATGGGTAAGAAGCAATCTACAGTAGAAATTGAATGATATGAATAGCCAGGATGAAACCAAATACTGGAAGGTAAAATGGAATAGTTGACCTTAAAGGGATGTTTCAAGTACAGACTACGATTATTACATTCCCATAAAGATAGAAATTACAGGACAAAGTCAGAGTTCAGGTGATGGCAAAGACCAAGGAGTAGGTGATATGAATGACACGTCAAATGAACAACTCAAATAATCCACAAATTGGCCAAGAGGCAAGGCAAAAAGCAAAAATAAGACAGTGCAGAAAGGCAATTAATATAAAAAGGAAATCAATAGTGTTGCATAGGCCTGTAAACAGCAAATGCATAGTAAAAGCAGAGATTGCGACAGAGAGCATTGCTGTATGAGCACTTTCTAATGGCTATGAGCATTTATGAGTACTTTGTAATGGTTTTCACCAAAGAAGCAAACTTGGCCAAGATCTTGGCAGATTGGAATACCGTTATGATCAGAGATAGCATGACAAATTATACGGGAGGAGGTACTAGATCGGCTGGCAATTCTTTTATAGGGTTCTGAAGTGTGGAAATTGCAGAAAGTGTTTCTTGGTGGAAATTGCAGAAGGACTTGCCACTCTCTTTCACTCCTCCTTAGATGTAGGGAAGTGTCAGCCAACTTCCTTGATCAAAAAGCCTGCAACTATGGACTGGTCACTTTAATTTGATGGTGGGTAAGTTCTTAGAAAGAACAATCAGGGAAAAAGTGGAAAACCTAGAGTAAATAAATGAGAGTCTGACAGATTTGTGAAGGGCAAATTGTGTTTAACTATTCAGCTTTTTATGTGAAAATTGAGCAGACTGAAAAGCTAGCCAGAGAATAAAGGAGGGACATGGAATTGGCTCAAGTATCGAAGGAAGAGTTGTAAACAACTGCTTTTCCTTCTGGAGGATGTTGGTTCCCAAGGACTAGTAATAAGATCTCAGTTTAAAACAAAAATATTAATAACTTGGATATGGGTTGTGCAGGGTAAAATTAAAAAATTTGCAGACGACACAGATCTTGAAGATATGGTAAGCCACGAATAGGATACTTATAGATTGAACGGCATTTAATCGAGAGAAGTGTGAAGTGAGATAGCTTTGCAGAAAGATCAAGTGTTAATATCGCTTAAGTGGCACAGTTCTGAATGGTGTGCAGGAACATAGTTAAACCTGGGTGTGTGCAAGTGCATTTGAAATTAGCAAGATACACTGAGGGCTCAGTTTGTAATGCTTCATAAAGAGCATAAAAGCAGGGAGGTTATGTTGAACTTCCTTCATTTTATCAGGGCTGCCAACTCTCACGCATTGAGCATTTGAGAAATTCTCAGTTTCTCATGCTGATGACAGAAGTTCTCGTACTCAAAATTTTTTTTTTTAAATATATGAATAAATAAATAAAGTCACACTCCTCCACACTTACCAATGAGAATAGTTTTTTGTCGGCGGGTTCCCCGTAAAGAACGAGCAATTAAATTGGCTTAAGCCCATCGCACACTATTTAAAATGACAATGTAGACAACAATGTTGGAGAAACTCAGCGGGTGAAGCAGCATCTTTGTCTGAGTTTGACCCTTCTTAAGACTCAAGCATTTCTCCAGAATTTTTGTCCACCGCTCTATAGATGCTGCCTCACCCGCATTCACATTCCCGTGAAGATGGTGTGATAGGTGAGAGACGGCGGTGGTCCCAGCACCGACACCCCCCCCCCCCCCCCCCCCCACCGCTCACACCTCCAACCCTCACCTGCGGCGGCTCTGCCTTGCAGCACCACAGACCCAGATTGGATCATGACTATGGGTGCTGTCTGTACAGTATTTGTACATTCTCCTTATGACCACATGGTTTTCTCTGGATATTCCGGTTTCTCCCACATATGAAAGAAGTGCAGGTTTGTAGGTTAATTGGATTCTGTAAATTGTCCGTGGCGTGTAGGATGCAACTGGTGTACGGTAGATTGCTGGTCGGTGTGGACTTGGTTGTTTCATATATATGTTTGACATATATGTTAATTTCATTCAACCATATACGGTTGAATATGTGTCATAATTTTTGTCTTGTTTCTATAGGTAAGGTTGATTGATTTGTGCAGAATCTCTCACTCCCCCTCTCACTCATCTATGTGTATATATATATATATAACAGCATGAATTAGAATCTGATTTCCATACATGAATATACTAAGGTCATTCATGTGCTGCACCTGTTCATCAGAGCCTGACTCTACTGTGGAATGTAGTTAGGAATGTAATTTAGCCTAACCTTATTCATACCTAATCCAATTTGAAGCATAAATAAGACTCGCAACAGTATACACCAGATTGCACAATTTCAAGCTGAAAAATGCAAAGGGTCCCTACCAAAAACACCTACTCCCCCCCCCCCCCCCCCCCCCGTTCGCTACGCCCCCTCGCAATTTCTCACACTCAACTCTCACCCAATGTTGGCAGCCATGATTTTATTCATACGACACATGCGTGATTATAACCAGGAATTCTAAAATGTTATACTAACATGGCTTTATGCTGCATGAAAAACATGGGACAACTATATTCTCAAATGCACTGCTAGATGCAAGTCAGAAAAGGTCCAGACAGGCCTTATGAGACACTGCCTCTGGTACAGAATTTTATTGTGACAAGCTTGAATTGGTAAATGCATGACAATGTAACAAGCATGAAATTGACTACATATTATAGTTGGGTCTGTTTCAATAAATACAATAGATATTAAACATCAAGTTGTTGTGAAATTGATAATTATGTCTTTGTATGAAAACACTGGGTCCTACAAGCTTTATAAAACCTTGCATGTTTATTTTGTTGTGGTTATAAATGGAGTGAGAATCGCACTTTGAGAACATTTGTAAAATTCTTCTGTTTAGAATCCCCCCCCCCCCAAAAAAAGGACTTTTGAGATCAAGCGTTTCAAAGCATTTCAGTTCCAAGGCATTTCTAATAAACAAAATCATTCAGAAAGGCTATAAATGTTGTGACAACTTGTTGAATACCTTATTTTTGGCATTACTATCCACACAAAGACAAATAAAAGAGTCCAAACTAGAATTTAAAAACTAGTAATGATTTAACTAATTCTGAGTACTGAGACAAATGGTTTAACATCTTACATGAACATGACATTACTGAAAGTTGTCTCATACATTTTAGGTGACAGATAATAGCTATTCTAGCTAATTTAAAATCAGGCAATAAACTAAATAAATGGAAGCTGATAATATTCTAATTGTTAGTCACTTTAGCTGTATGACATAACAACTACTGATAATATGAAATATATATGATGAAAACGTGAAAATTAATCTTATGTCCAAATCTAAAATAATACGTTGTAAAAATGTTGGAAGTTGCTTTTTCTTTAAAGAAAAAAAATAATTGAATTGACATATTTATGGGAGGGTGGCTTTTGCATTTTTCAACTTGAAATTGTGCAATCTGGTGCATACGGCAGCGAATCTTTTAACTTAACTTGAAAACATCTTAATAAATCGACCCTGAATCCTCTCCAAAGCTATTGCACCCCTTTTACAATGTGTCATAGTCATACAGCGTGGAAACAGGCCCTTCATCCCAACTTGTCCATGCAGATCAAGATGCCCCATCTAAACTAGTCCCATTTATCCACATTTGGCCAATATCCCTTTAAACCTTTCCTGTCCACATACCTGTCCAAATGTCTATTAAATGCTATTTTACCTGCCTACTTCCCTGTCAGCTTGTTCCACAAACACACCATCCTCTGCGTGAAAATGTTGTCCCTCAGGTTCCTACTAAATCGTTCTTCTCTCACTTTAAACCAGGGGTGTCAAACACATTTTAGGTCACGGACCGGATTAGGCAAAATGCGACTTCATGCGGGCCGGATCAGTTGTGCACGCGCGAACACGCCCTTTCCATTAATGAACCATTTGAAATCGAACATTATCAGACACAAATGTAGACCTAGCAAAACAAATTGGAAATGTAGGCTACACAACTGCACCTAATTTTTATTAGCCTGCTTCCAGCAATCAAACTCAGACAATAAACAGTTAGCCTCTAATTTTTATTGAAGTGATTGGTGTGTGTGTGTGAAGGTGTGTGTGTGAGGGTGTGTGTGAGAGTGTGTGTCAGTGTGTGCGAGGGTGTGTCAGGGTGTGTCAGTATGTTTGAGAGGGTGTATCAGTGTGTGTGAGGGTGTGTGCGAGGGTGTGTTAGTGTGTATGAGAGGATGTATCAGTGTGTGTGAGGGTGTGTGCGAGGGTGTGTCAGTGCATTTGAGAGGGTGTATCAGTGTGTGTGAGGGTGTGAGAGTGTATTTGAGGGTGTGTCAGTGTGTGTGTGAGAGTGTATCAGTGTGTGTGAGGGTGTGTAATAGTGTATGTGTGAGGGTGTGTCAGTGTGTGTCAATGTGTGAGGGTGTGTGTATGAGAGTGTCAGTATGTGTGAGTGTGTCAGTGTGTGTGAGAGTGTATGTGTAAGGCTGTCAGTGAGTGTGATTTTGAGAATGTATCAGGGTGTGTGTAAGTGTTTATGAGAGTGTGTGTTTGTGAGGGTGTGAGAGTGTGTGTGTGTGAGGGTGTGAGATTGTGTGTCAGAATGTATGTGTGAGGGTGTGTGCCTGTATGTGTGAGGGTGTGAGAGAGTGTGTGTGGCAGTGTGTGTATAAGGGTGTGTCAGGTTTGTGTGAGAATGTCAGTGAAGCGGCGACAATACCCGGAGTGAGCGGACATTCGGAGACGGCGATGTCTGGGGAGCGTTTCCCTCTCTCCCTTCCCCTTCCCCTCCCCCACCCCGGGAATGCGGGCCCGCCCAGGTGCTCTGTGTATAGCCGGGGTCCGGGGGAGGTTAGGGTCAGTGACCCGGGGGTCGGGCATCGGAGCGGAGACATGATAGCATTAGGCCGAGATTCATCCCAGCGGCTCCGGAGGCGGCACAGACGCCCCCACTCAGCCGGTCCGCTCCTGGCTCTGGGCTGGGGTTAAAACTCCACAGGGTGTGGACAGAGCGGCCAACACACACAGAGCCGCCGGAGGTGAGGGTGGGAGGAGTGAGCGGTGCCTCAGGGGTCGGTGCTGGGACCACCGCCGTGTCTCACCTATCACACCATCTGTAAGGGAATTTTTTTCCCCCAAAATCATCCCGCGGGCTGGGACCCCTTCGCGGGCCGGTAGTTTGACACCCCTGCTTTAAACCCATGCCCTCTAGTTCTTTAATCACATATCCCGGGAAAAAGACCTTATATATTCCCCTCATGGTTTTTACTCACCTCTAAAACAATTTTTGCTTTATTTTGAACTTCCAGCACCTGCAGATTTTGATTCCATGAATGTCAAATGGAATCATTAGTACTGCAGTTACATTGCCATTTTTAATAGCATGCGATGGGTTTAAGACAATCAAATAGCTCGTTCTTTACAGGAAATCCGCCAACAGAAAACGATTCTTAGTGGTGAGTGTGGAAGAGATCTGGAAGTCTTGGGCGAATTTAATTGTTCGGGACTTCAAATTTAATTAATTAATTTATTTATAAACATTGAGAGTGAGAAATTCTGTGATCAGCATGAGAGAATTGCGTGAATCTCACGCTCAATGCATGAGAGTTGGCAGCCCTGATGATGCACGGGAATCCTAATGATAACTTTCTCTGTGGCAGGCAGAAGCAGGAACAGTTTTGTAATTTAGAGTCATCATCTTGTAATGCTCATTCAATTCTGATCTTTCCATATATGCTGCCAGACCTGGTAGGAGGTTTATTTTTAATTTGATTTCCAATATTGTGTATCCGTTAGTGCCAGCACTTTTTTTCTCCTTCTCATTCATCACCTAAGATTCCTCCAGATAGACCTGATCTGATTCATGGTCGTCTATCACCCATACTCAGTCAGCATCACCAACCTTTATGCTATTTACCTCTCTTGATCTTGACCCTATCACAGGCTGTTCTCTCCACTCTCTTCTTTTTATGCAATTTAAAATGTGCAATTTCGAATGTTTCCTAGTTCTTATGGAAGTTCATCAACCTAAAAAAACAAATCTGACCTGCTCAGTATTGCCAGCAAGTTTTGTCTTTCAAATCCCATTTCCTGCTCTACTGCCCTTTGTAATCTTCTCCAGACCTCCAACCAAATACATCTGATATCGAGCATGTTACAACTGTACATTCATTTCCAGAGACTCTAACTATTTTTGTCTCAAAAACTCTATTTAGTTATCTATTCCAACTCATCTCTTCAGTATGATTTTGTCTGATAATATTCCTAAATGAAGTGCTCTAATATAGGAATATGGGATAAGAGTTTGTTGTCTTCATTACTTTGCTCACTTCTCACCATCAGCCCTTCTCCACAACTGATTTTCAAATTGACAAATGATAGGCCCCAAGAATGCATAGCTGCTGTTTTCAATTGAAAAATAAGTGAATTGCTAAAATCAGTCACAAGTATGGTGAATATAGTGATTAAGAAATTGCTTGCTCACTTTTCACAAGGGAAAAAAAGTCTCATGATACACTTAATCGCCTCTTCTACACAGACAATGACTGGTGCGAGAAAAAAAAAATTGTTCAAATTTACTGTCTGTGCTTTGGCTCGTTAGAAAGTAATAAGCAACCAATACTTAAAGGTAAATGTAATATCTTACCATAATTAAATTGACTATTAGACTTTTCACAGTTGATAATATTGAATCGATAAGGAATAGCATTCCTCATTCCACTCACTTCAAAGTAAAACCATTGGTGGTGATGATTGCTGTTTATATCAGAATTAAGAATCAGATCGTATTCAAGCCTAGAAAAAGATAAAGGCAATTGAATAAATTTGCCTAGTAAGCTACAGGCTAAAGAAAAACAGCAAGGGAGAGAAACCACCAATATGGCGAAACTACCAATAGCATCTCAACTGCCCATTATACATTATACCTTTGATTTTTTTTCTGTATTTTGTTTCATACTTCCTTATGACATAGGCGGCCTTTTCAGCCCATCAACTGTACGCTGGCTCATGTAGCAACCCTGACGGAAATGTAATTGTCTCTTATGAAACACATACTGTAATTATTGTTGGACTCGCGACATAATGAATGGTTGGTTAAGGCAGCAACACTACCTTGGGTTCCTGATGTAATATTTATCACAAGACAAGCACATAAAAATAACTTGAGTAAGGATTTACTATAGAACAGCATTCAAGAGTTAAGAGAGTTTTATTCTCATGTGTCCCAGACAAGACAATGAGATTCTTGCTTGCTGCAGCGCAACAGAATATGTAAACATAATGCAGAACAGGAGATAAAAGTTCAGTGTGTTTATATACCATAGACCATATATATACACAATAAATAAACAGATAAAGTGCAATAGTAATAATAGACTGTTATTGTTCAGAGCTTGTTTGATGTTGTGTTTAATAGCCTGATGGCTTTGGGGAAGTAGCTATTCCTGAACCTGGATGTTCCAGATTTCAAGCTCCTGTACCTTGTTCCCAATGGCAACGGAGAGATGAGTGTGTGGCCAGGGTGGTGTGGGTTGTTGTTGATGTTGGCAGCCTTTTTGAGGCAGCGACTGCGATAGATCCCTTCAATGGTGGGGAGGTCAGAGCTGATGATGGACTGGGCAGTGGTAACAACTTTCGGCATGTTTTCCCGCTCGTGGATGTTCAAGTTGCCGATCCAAGCCACGATGCAGCCAGTCAGTATGCTATCTACTGTGCACCTGTTGAAGTTCGAGAGAGTCTTCCTTGACATCCGTAATCCTACCGACTCTCCGTAATCTTCTCAGGAAGTAGAGGCGCTAATTCTTTATAATTGCGTCAGTGTGCTGGGACCAGGAAAAATCTTCGGAAATATGCACGCCCAGGAATTTGACGTTTTTGACCCTTTCCACAATCGTCCCGTTGATATAAACGGGATTGTGGGTCCTTATCCTACCCCTTCCAAAGTCCACAATCAGTTCTTTGGTTTTGCCGGTGTTGAGAGCCAGGTTGTTCTGCTAGCATCATTTGGTCACTTGGTTGATCTCACTTCTATACTTTGACTCATCACCATCAGTGATTCGTCCCACAACAGTGGTGTCGTCATCGAACTTGATGATGGAGTTCGCACTGTGTCCGGCTACACAGTCAGGAGTATAGCGTGAGTGCAGCAGGGGGCTGAGCACGCAGCCTTGGGTGCTCCCGTGCTGATTGTTATTGAGGTTGACATGTTTCCACCAATACGACAGACTGTGGTCTGTGGATGTGGAAGTCGAGGATCCAATTTCAGAGGGATGCGCAGAGACCCAGATCCGTGAGCTTGGTAACCAGCTTGGATGGGATGATGGTATTAAATGCCGAGCTGTAGTCTATGACATACGAGTTTTTGCTGTCCAAGTGGACCAGAGCGGAGTGGAGAGCCAGTGAGATCGCATCCACTGTTGATCTGTTGTGGCGGTAAGCGAACTACAATGGGTCAAGGTTCTTGTTGAGGTAGGAGTTGATATGCACCATAATCAACCTCTCAAAGCACTTCCTCACCACAGACGTTAGTGCCACTGGTCGTTAGTCATTGAGGCATGTCACCTTGCTCTGCTTGGGCACCGGTATTATTGATGCCCTTTTAATAGTGAGAGATTGAAAATGTCTGTAATGTCTCCAGCCAGTTGGTCTGCACAGGTTTTGAGAACACGAGCGGGTATACCATCAACTCCAGGCGCATTCCAAGGATTCACCCCTCTGAAGGATCTTCTGACGTCTGCCTCTGTGACTGTGACTGAAATACCATCATGGCGAATGGGGGCTCGGGAAGGCACATCAGTGTTCTCCCTATCAAAGCGTGCATAGAACGTATTGAGCTTGTCAGGGAGTGATGTTTCGCTGTCATTTGAGCTGCCTCCTGATTTCGCCTTGTAGGAGGTGATGGCATTCAAGCTCCGTCAGTCGACGAACATCCGTCTCATCCTCCTGCTTGGAGCAGAAGTTCCTTTTGGCCATTTTGATGGCCTTACCAAGGTCATATCTGGACTGCTTGTAGACCTCTGCATCTCCAGACCTGAATGCCCAGGTCTGGAGATGCAGAGGTCTTCAATGAACTTTCATGGTTCATTGAAGGCTTCTGGTTAGGAAACACTCGGAAGGTTTTTGTCGGGACGCAGTCCTCCACACATTTCCTTATGAAGTCTGAAACGACTGTGGCATATTCACTCAGGTCCGTTGCCGAGTCCTTGAACATTGCCCAGTCTACAGTCTGCCTCCCCCGACCAGCTCTGTGCAGACCTCACCTCTAGGGGTGCTCTCTTTAATTGCTGCCTGTAGGCAGGAAGAAGCAGCACTGCAGCATGGTCAGATTTACCGGTGAGGGTGAAGGATAGAGCGAAAGGCATCCTTGATGGTTGTGTAGCAGTGGTCAAGGGTGTTTGGTCCTCTGGTGCTGCAGGAGACATGATGGTGGAAGTTAAGGAGAGATTTCTTCAGGTTGGCTTTGTTGAAATCCCCGGCAATGGTGGTAATTGCCTCAGGATAAGCCGTCTGGTGCTTGTTGACCATGGCGTGCAGCTCCCCCAGTGCCAGATGGACATCAGCCTGGGTTGTGATGTAGACTGCGGTCAAGATTATGGAGGTGAATTCCCTCGGAAGGTAGAAGGGGCAGCACTTCACTGCCAGATGTTCGAGGTGTGGAGAGCAGGAATTAGATAGGACTGCCACGTCTGAGCACCATGCAGAGTTGACCATGAGGCAGACACTCCCTTTCCCAGATGCCAGTGTACGGTCCATGCGATGGATGGAGAAACCTTCAGGCTGAACTGCTGAGTCTGGGGAGCTGGGGGTGAGCCATGTTTTGCGTACAGTTTAAGAGCGTACAGTTTTGGTCTCCAAATCTGAGGAAAAACATTCTTGCCATAGAGGGGGTTCAGAGAAGGTTCACCAGACTGATTCCTGGGATGTCGGGACTTTCATATGAAGAAAGACTGGATAGACTCGGCTTGTACTCACTGGAATTTAGAAGATTGAGGGGGGATCTTATAGAAACTTACAAAATTCTTAAGGGGTTGGACAAGCTAGATGCAGGAAGATTGTTCCCGATGTTGGGGGAGTCCAGAACAAGGGGTCACAGTCTAAGGATAAGGGGGAATTCCTTTAGGACCGAGATGAGGAAAACATTCTTTACACAGGGAGCGGTGAGTCTCTGGAATTCTCTGCCACAGAAGATAGTTGAGGCCAGTTCATTGGCTATATTCAAGAGGGAGTTGGATGTGGCTCTTGTGGCTAAAGGGATCAGGGGGTATGGAGAGAAGGCAGGTACAGGATACTGAGTTGGATGATCAGCCATGATCATATTGAATGGTGGTGCAGGCTTGAAGGGCCAAATGGCCTACTCCTGCACTTATTTTTCTATGTTTCTATGTCTCTGTGAAACAGAACACAGAGCATTCCCTCAGCTCCCTTTGGTAAAGCAGCCTTGCCCTTATGTCCTCCACTTTATTTTCAAGGGACTGTACATTGGCTGGTAGGATGGTAGGGAGAGGGGGTCAGTCCCCTGCGCTTCAGTCCGACCTGGACCCGCAAAAATATTCTGACTTCACATCCTTTAAGAAGCAATGGTGTGTTCAGCTCACAGGAGATGCTAGAATTTCTCCCACTTCAGTCACTGACACTGGTCATCAAAAGAAAACTCATAGCAAATGCACAAGGTAGCTAGCATGATTGGTTATCCCACCACCAGCCTCAGGCCAATCCAAAGTGTAAACAGCCCTTATCGTATTGTATTATGAAATGTTCACTATAAAAGCATTTTTACATTGATTGTCACATTGTTTCCAATTCCCAGATTAATTGGGAAAAATACTTCAAAGTATATTTTACTGATAAATATTTACGAATATCTTGAGCCACAAAAATCACTGTGCCATATAGATCTCTTTTTTTATGTTGAATTCTTTGATTCGATGAGTTTCGGTGAGTATGATGCCAAGTGTTAAACATGAATGGTGGATGGTTTGCAAATATAATGGAAAGAATTAGGAATTAGGAGATAATGGTCTGATAGGAGCTAATGATGGAAGGGGGCTCTGGGCAGATGGGATTCAAAGATCTTAGGGCTTGGAAGAACAGGTGTCTGGATTAAAAGGAGAAACCTATGGTCAGGTTCTAGCAGAGGCATGTGTAACCTTTTCAGATGTTAATTCTGAATGCTGTATTACCTAAAATATTTGTGCTAGATCTTAAATTCAAATATTAAGGTTTATCTCACAAATGGCGAATCTACATTGGAAATAGATCAAAGAAAATTTCTGATGCACTGTAGCAATTAGAGGCAAGAAGGGAGATGGGGGAGAAAAAAGCACAAGGATGTCCCTCAGATGCAAATATGAAAGGAAGCGTTTGCTACAGTTTGCTACAGCCAAGGAGGGGCAACGCAGGAGATTTAAAAGAAACCGTTGGTTTACAGCAGTGACTGCGCTAATGGTATATAAAAAGAAAAGGGATGAGTTAGACAAATGATTAAAAAGCAGAATCTGCAGGGCAATAATCTTTGGATTATTCCAATTCCCACGTGCTAATGAGGGGAGGAATAGGAAGTTAGGACAGTTGTATGAATAGCTGAGGAGTGATGTAGGGGGCAGGAATTCAGATTATTGGACCATTGGGATCTCTTCTGTGTCAGAGTTGGCTTGTACTAGAGGGACGGATTGCACCTGAACTGGAGGGGAACATGTTTGCAATTGCTACGAGAAAGGGTTTAAACTAGAATAGCAGATGGATGGCATCCAAAGCAGTAGTGAAGCAGGTGGGAAGCTGGAATTTGATAGAGGTCAATTACAGCAAATGTTATAGACAGAACAAGCAGAAGCATGACAGGAAACAAAGAAAGATGATTGGATTAAATTGCATACATTTCAAAACTAGAGGTCTAAAAGGTAAGGTGGATGAACTCAGGGCGTGGCTAGGTACATGCGACTGAGACATAACCATTACAGAAACCTGGCTATTTAATGTTACAGGTTACAGGTGCTACAAGCAAGATAGAGTGGAATTAAGAGCGGAGAGGGTGGGGCGTTGCTTTACTGATTAAGTAGAACATTATGGCAGCAGTCCAAGGTGATATTACTGAGGGATAGTCAGGTGAGGCTAAATATGGGTGCAGCTGAGAAATAATAAGTGGATCACTTTGCAGGGATTGGCAGTGTTGCTTTGTGACAGTACGCCCAGGCATCTCTAAAAATATAAAAACCGGATTTTCACATTAAAAAAAATAATAATTTGACCGTAGAGATTTGGCAGAGATTTATAAATTGTCATTATCCCTAATGGAGTGTCAAAAGACTGGACGATGGATAATGTGACGTCTCTATTTAAGAAAGGTGCAAATGAAGCACTGGTAATTATAGACCAGTAGGCCTAACAGCTGTGGTAGGCAAATTACGGGAGAGAATTCAGAGGGAAAAGATATACATGCATTTGGAAAGACAAGGATTGATTAGAAATAGCATAGTTTTGTATCTCACAAATTTGATTGAGTATTTTGAAAAAGTAACTAAGGAGGTTTATGAGTATCTTGCTCGTAATTATAGTTTATACAGTTTCAGTAAGGCCTATGATAAAGTAAGATGGGATAGGATCCAGGGAGAGTTAGTTAACTGGATACAGAATTGGCTTCACAATATGAAGTGGAGGGTGATGGTGGAAGGTTGCCTTTCAGACTAAAGGCCTGTGACTAGTGGTGTGCATCAGTTGTGCACTTGCTGTTGTCATCTATATCAACAATTTGGAAGAGAATATACACGGCATGGTTAAGGAGTTTACAGAAGGCACTAAAATAGGCGGTATAGTAGAAACTGAAGATGGTTACAGCAATTAGGCGGAGGAATGGTGCGATAAGTGTAAGATACTACATTTTAGCAAGTCAAACCAAGGTAGGACCTTCTCAGTGAACAGTAGGGCCTTAGGAAATGTTAGAGCGGAAGGATCTAGGAGTACATAGTTTCCTAAAAATGGCATCATATGTTGATAGGGTGGTAAAGGCAGCTTCTTGCACGCTGGCCCCTTCATCAGACAGGCAACTAAACAGAAAAATTGGGGTGTTATGTTACACTAAATGCTGAAAGTTGTACAAAATGCCGGTGAGGTTATACTTGGAGTATTGTGTTCAGGTTTGGTCACTTTACTCACAAAATCTCATTAAGCTGGAAAAACTGCAGAGAAGAGGTTGGGCAGGATTGGACTTTATTCCTTGAAGTGCAGGAGATGGAGGGATGACCTTTAGAGATGTTGAAAATCATGAGTGGTATAGAGAGTGTTAATACAGTCTTTTTCACTGGACAGGGGAAATCAAGAATTAGAATTAAATAAGTTTAAGCTGAGAGGGGAAAAATAGGAACCCATACGGCAATGTTTTCAGATAATGGTTGGTATATGGAACGAGTTGCCAGACAAAGTAGTTGACTTATTAAGGTACAATAGAACATTTAAAAGTTGTATAGACTGGTACATGGATAGGAAAGATTGATGATTTGGACCAAATGAGAGCAAATGGAACTAGCTGGGATGGGACAGCTTGGGTGGCATGGACATGTTCAGCTAAAGGGCCTGTTTGCATGTTGTATGACTTTATTACTCTAAGATATTGAATTTCCCTAATCGTTGCTCCACAATTAATGCCACATACCCTATCCAGTCTTACCCTTGATAATACATTGGTCTCAGCTTTAGAATTTGCCTTAATATCTTTTGGTGCTGTCTCAACATTTGTTGAGTGTATATAGTACAAGCTTTAAAAATAGTCACTGTTAACTTCTTGTTTATTACTACAGAGAAGCTGACACAAAGTGGTCAGTAGGTTCACTTTACAATCAGAACTAGCAAACAAGGATTTAATAAATGTATTTAATTTAATTTAATAAGTGTACAAGTAGGAAATCAGTTTGATTAAACTTTATTTGACTAAGTGACAACACAGTCAGAATCTATATTACTAAAAGTCTGTTCTTGACCACTTCCTGTTGTTCTGTCTATTGATTTTAGAAAAAACGCTGCCACTTATGGCTGTGATTTTTGGCCATCTTACTCAGAGTCCCCCTCCGCTGCGCAGGACAAGAATTTTCCCATCGATGTTATATAAAAGTTATTAGTGTTTAAAATATGTTGAGATTCTCTCTCCTGAAGGCCACGCTTCCTTCCGGAGGGACTATAAAACCCGGAAGTGTTGAGTGCCTCAGTCAGTCTCTGCAAGATGGGGGAGCGAGAGTGTCACATCTCTCAGTCTGGGCTGTGAATAACACTGAATACATTTCTACTAAACTCTGAGTGTGGTTTTACTGACCTTGAGTGTCCTTAATGTGGTTTGGAAATGAAAATGTGGTTGGTTTGAAATAAAGCCCAGCAAATGGTTGTAAGTCTAAACTTGACAAATTCCGGTTTGCACTGTATATTGATTTTAGATAAAATGCTACCACTTACGGATGTGATTTTTTGCCATCTTACTCAGTCCCCCTCCGCTCATCAGGTGCAGAGGATTCTTCCCATCAATGAAAAATAAAAGTGTTATTAGGGTTTAAAAAATGTTGAGAATCTCTCTCCTGTCAATCACACCATGAAGGCCATGCCCCTTCCGGTGGGAGGGGGGAGGGATTATAAAACCCAGAAGTATGGGTGTGGCTCAGTCTCTGCAAGATGGGGGAGGGAGAGGTCACGACTGTCTAAGCTGTGAATCAAGTGAACACACTGAATGTCTACTGAATTGTGAGTGTGATGTTTTGTGTGGTTTTATGGTGGTTTCACCCAGCTTGAAATGGTATGAAACTGCATTTGAATGTGGTGGCCTTGCACCCAGCATGAACTGGTATGAAACAGCATTTGAATTTGGTGGCCTTGCACCCTGCTTGAAGTGGTCGGAAACTGCATTTGAATTCGGTGGCCTTGCACCCTGCTTGAAGTGGTAGGAAATTGCACTTGAATTTGGTAGCCTTGCACCCTGCTTGAAGTGGTAGGAAATTGCATTTGAATTTGGTGGCCTTGCACCCTGCTTGAAATGGTAGGAAAATGGATTTGAATTTGGTGGCCTTGCACGCTGCTTGAAATGGAATTTCAAGGAATTGCCGTGAGTGAGCTGCCAGCCCACTAGCCGTGAGCGAGCTGCCAGAACATCAGGCTTGAGTGACTGAGCTGCCACCCCAAGAATCCATTTGGCCCACAATGTCCATACTAGCCCTCTGGAAACCAGTCCCATCAACCCACAACACCCATACTAGCGCTCCAGAACCACCACCCCCCCCCTCCACAATATTGGAATATTTGGAGAGGTGGAATATTGCGTTGGGGGGGCCAGCCCTCTCATGTGAACATGGGACCCTACAGGTCCCACTTAGTCTAGTATGTACTAAATGTGAATCAAAGGAAATGGGGACTGAGCAAGAAAGTATACACGATGATATTGGTCAGGTACATGGATAAGAAAGGATTAGAGGAAAGAATTAGAAGGATATGTCAAAAGTAGGCAAGTGGGATCAGTGTAGATGGGGCATCTTCATTGGTATGGGCAAGTTGGTCCGAAGGACCCGTTTCCAAGCTGCATGATGCTATCACTATATTATTACACATTATATACAGCTTTTGACACATTTCCATATAAATGTGTTAAATAAACTTCAAAGTTGTGGAATTTCAGAGGATATCTTGGGAATGGAAAACAAATTGGCTAAAATTTACAACTAAATTAATCATAGCGCGTTATATAGAGCAAATTAGTATTGTCACTCAAGACAGTCATCTAAATATCAATCACTAATAGCAAGATATCATTTCTCAGAGCAACCTCCACCCCCAAACTAAAATCTGCAATTCTTTATTGTGGAACAATTGTTTAAGATTAGCTAATAAAGTCTGTTATTCAATATTCAGGAATGCTGTTGTTAATTCAATTGACAGGATTGGTTTCTGTCCCCTCCCAAAAAATCACATCAATCTTACTTTCTAATTTGAATTGCTTTTCGAAGATTTCCAGATTCAAACTGTGAATTGAACCTCAATGTTTCTCCATCTTCGGATACAGGATAGCTGAGTGAGAAAGGAGGATAAAACAGTATCCAGTTAGTAACATCGAAGTTGAACATTCAGCTAAAAAGCTGAAAACTGAGAATCTTTATATAACTCACCTGAGACAATCAAGATCATATATAGTTTTGTCAATAATGTCATTTGCATGAATTAGTCTTTCAATATCTTGGAATATTTTTGTTCTGTGGTAGAAAAAAATAATGCCCATAAATGCAGTTTTTGCATATATATGTTAAGTATGTATTTTGAAAACGATGTATTGTTTTAATTGGCTACTCACAGCTTAAAATATAGCAGGGAAAGTAAATTATTCAAACACCAACCACATCTTTCCATAAACTCATGAATATAATTATTTGATTTGGTTTGAGGTTTAAACATATCCTTACCCCTTATTTGACATTTCGTTATCATACATATAAATAAGTACAGCAGTTCACAGAAATGAACAAATAAAAGTTTAATGAATTACAATTTTCTTTTTGGATCCTTGCTACAGGGTCCAAATATAATAATTCTAAAATATTTTGCCTTCCTATGATCTGTAAATAGTAAAATTTCCACTATAATTTTTGAAAGCATAAAAGATTTCTCACATCTCTGTACATTACAACCAATATAATAATTCTAAAATATAAATAATTTGTCTTCCTATGATCTATAAATTGTATAAATAATTCAAAATAATTGATCTTTGTAAATTGTAAACTAAAAAAAAATGAGTTACAAGAAATTTTTGTGGATTACATCATACAAAATTTGTTAAGATGGAACAATTTCAAAATCTTTTCTATTCTTCCAGATCAATGTGAAAATACAAGCAAATTAACTCCTCCAAAAATCGAGCAAAATGTAATGTTATGGATTACTGTACATTCTTTCCCTCTTACAGTATAAAGGCTTATGAATCTAACTTTCCCATTGAGATGTTTTGCTTTATCATTTTTCTCAGTTCTGGTAGTGCTTTCTCCTCTCAATGTAATGCTTTCAGATAGCAATCACTTGCATGCTCACCTTTGAACACCGTAGGTTCTTTCTATGAGAGGTTCCTTGAATGGAGGTGGAATATGGCCAAAATAATCAGGATAAGCCACTTCACCATATTCGGGAACAGATTTAGTCGTTTTAACAATTTCAACATAAAGGTCAGGGTCATGAAGTGGTTGCAAGACACCTGGTTCCGGTAAGTCTGAAAATCCTGGTTCTTCAGAACTTAAAGAGGACTCATCCTCGGCATCAGTGTCAATGCCAGTACAGCACAATTGACCTAGCTGGGTACCAACCTGTTGCCAAGATGGAGGCTGACCAAATGATGAAACAAATAAAGACTTTCCACAACCAGAGATCTGCTGACACGTTTTGCTGCATGTTTCTCCTAGTGTCAAAAATCTGGGCTTATTCTCAATTCCACTCTCACACCCAGGTTTCCAACATTTAACATCTTCAGAAGCATTATTACAGTGTAGGGACATACTGCCTAAACCTTTTGTAATTTCATTGTTCAGGCACTGTGTCGGTGTATGTCCATTTTGTTTGGAATACTGATAGTTAGCATTGTTTTTGCTCTTCTCTGTATTCTGCGGATCCATGTGTGTTACTTGTTTATGGTCCTGTCCAGCTCCTTGATAAACATTCGGTAGAATCTGCTGGCTTTGTGGAATATTATTGTCTTTAACACTTGCTCTTATCATATTACTTTTTGAAGACAGCTCTTCTGCTGTGGGCACAATAATGGGTCCCGTCCGCTGAACATCAGATCTTGATGGACTTGTGTTGCTACTTTCAGTAAAATTATATGCCTGGAACAAAAAAAGTATAAAATAAACTAAAGATGAATGTTGATGCAACTGAATTGAATAATTGTTTCCATATTAATTTGCAAACTATAATGACTGGGGCAAGCCATGACTGAACATTAATAGCTTCACGTTAATCTATTTTAAAACGCAATGATTACCAAAAGGTTATCAGTGGTTAACATGGATTTTTAATTCTCTCTCAGCAAGGACAAGTCAGCCTCAAAGACATCTGAGCACGTATGTGGACGCAATTCAGGCCACCTCTTTGAAAATGTATTTTGTTCTTTGACAGATCAATCCAAATGGACGATGAAGTCTCAGCATTTTGTTTCCACTTTTGCTGGTTTTTCTTCACCTAATGGCTTCACTCGCCATCCTATCCAGTTAATTATTATTCACCCATGAACTTCAGAAGTGTATGTATGTCAGCAGGCTGGCTGTCATACAAAATCCTGCCATTGCCCAGACAAAGGACAGACATAAACTTTATACACATGTTTTTAGATTGCACCTGGAAATACTCAATTCCTCCAGGAAAAATAAAGTTTATGATTACACCCACCCACAATTTAATTGTCTCTGCAAAGACTAAGGGTTATCTGGGTCACTGGGTAACTGAACTACTGCCAATCTGCATTGAATAAATTCACTGAATGACTGTAAAATAGATGAAATTATTTAACCACATTAACTTGCGTTTTGTTCTAAAATACTTCCCAGATATTCACAGTTTGAATGTTTGTTTTAAAATAAGAGGATTCTGAAAATGAATTGATCAAAAAATCAATAAATTCAACAGAGATGGGACCAGCATGCAAATTAACTGAAGAGAAAAATTGACCAAATTCATAATTCATATTAAATACTGCTTTAAATGTAAACCATATGTACAATTTTCCTCAACACGCTGTAGATCTTTCATTTATTGGACCAGATCATGCATACATGCGGCCAGTTTTTCCATGGAAAATGTTTGTTACCTCTTGCTGGCTAGTCAATTCAACTGACTGCTACTTAGTGTAAGTAACATCTTGCTCTGCCACTGGGCTATCAAATTGAGTGGTACAGAGCTGCCACGTAGAATTAAAGGACTGGATACTTTATGCTGTTATCAAAGCAGTAGTAGGTAGTTTGTCCCCCCTTGCCTGCTTTATCCTTCAATAAACCATGGCTGAGCATTTATCTCAGCTTCACTTTGCTGTGCCAACCTCACATAGCTAAAAGTCTGCCTTGACTATACTCAGTGACTGAGTATCCACCATCCATCCATGAAGACAATTTAAAAGATTCATCTCCTCTGGGTTGAGAACATTTTTCTCATCACAATCACACAAAAGGTGGTGGGTGTATGGAACAAGCTGCCAGAGGAGGTAGTTGAGGCAGCGACTATCCCAACATTTAATAAACAGTTAGACAGGTACATGGAAAGGATGGGCTTGGAGGAATATGGACCAAACTCGGGCAGGTGGGACTATTGTACCTGGGACATGTTGGCCGGTGTGGGTAAGTTACGCCGAAGGGCCTGTTTCCAAACTGTATCACTCTATGACTCTTGAGACAATCCTGAATTGAGAACACTTTTCAGTCTGAAGCGGTTTCAGACATGTGAGTCAGGGGAAACATCATCCCTGCATCCATCCTGTCAGACTCCATAATCATTTCTACTCTTCATTTATCTAAACTCTGCAGACCTCTTTAGATGATAGTCCTTGACTCCAAAGATGTCCTCTTTCAGCACAATTCTAGTTGTTGACAGAAAGATGCATCTGGAATGCATTAGGGACAATTGATAAGATTCACTATACTTTTCATACCAAAATACTTAATTAATATAAAAGTTTCCTAAGGGATTCAGATGTTCTAAAGCACACTGGTGAAACAGAAAAAAAATGGGGTCAACTCAGCAGGGTAGATTACATCTAGAGAGAGAAAACAGAGTTAGATAGAATTTTTTCAAGAGCATGAAAGATTCGGACCTCCCAGAACGGATGTCCAGACCTCCAACAGCCAGGTGGAGTCTGGAATGAGGTGCTTAAAACAAAATCTCTTTTCAACCAATCTTTCTAATTCATTGTCATCTTTCAGTGCTAGTTAGAGAGAGGAAAAAAGGAAAGATTATGGGCACTAAACTAAGGAGTGTCTATTTGATTTTAAGGAAAGTAAGAATGTGAATTTACAGAACCTCTAAAATTCCCTGAAACATCCATCCCAAGGTGCTTTACATTCCAACAAATTACTTTTGAAGTTCGATTTTTATTTTCCAGCCTATTCCAGCAACCAATCTGTATAATAAGGTTCCTGAATAGGCAAATGAGAGAATAATTAGTTACTGATAATTATGTTCAAGAAGAGTCGAGTGTTTTATTGTCATGTGTCCTGAAATGGAACAATGAAATTCTTACATGCAGCAGCAGCGCAACAGGTTTGGAAACTCGGGAGATAACACAACAAACAAAATAAGTTACATAAATTGAAAAAAAAAAACCCATATTGTTCAAAAACAAAAAAGCCCAGGAGTTCATTGTTTGCATTTTTGTTGGAGTTCGCACTGTTTAACAGCCTGATTCTTGTTGGAAAGAAGCTGTTCCTGTACCTAGAGCATTAGAGTTTTTAGAATCCTATATCTTCTTCCCAGTAGCAGAAGGGAAGTCAAACCAGGGCAGGTGTTGTAGAGCAGAGGAATCTGGAAGTGCAGGTACATATTTCCCTGAAAGTGGCATCTCAGGTAGTTAGTTGGTGGATTTTGGTATATTGGCCTTCATCAGTCAGGATATTGAGTATAGAATTTGGTTTGTCCTGTTACAGTTGTACAAGACGTTGGTGAGGCCACATTTCAAGTAGTGCATTTAGTTTTGGTCATTCTGCT
Organism: Okamejei kenojei; assembly: GCA_035221665.1. Classification (NCBI taxonomy): domain Eukaryota; kingdom Metazoa; phylum Chordata; class Chondrichthyes; order Rajiformes; family Rajidae; genus Okamejei; species Okamejei kenojei. The sequence goes on along the minus strand of CM069133.1, from coordinate 111,724,652 downwards.
ATGGGATTGATGTCATTAAGCTGAAAAGAGTGCACAGAAGTTGCCTGGAATAGAGCTATAGGGGGAGAATGAGCAGGCTAGGACTTTATTCCCTGTAGCGCATGAGGCTGAAGGGTGATCTTATAGGCTAGAGGAATCAAAAAACAGAGGACATGATGAGAGGGAAAAGATTTAATGGAACCTGAGAGGCAACTTTCATTCTGAGGGTGGTATATATACGGAATGAAGCAGGGATTGCTAGTATTCTAAGTGTAGATTTAGTAACTGAAGCATGAGACTTAACCTTATCTTTTTCATCAACTTTATGTCTTTATCCAAACCCTTCTTCCTATAGGATAGCAAGTCACATGCACCAGATTTTCCATTCAGGGTGCAATCACCTCTACAGTAGAAATCAAATATATAAAAAATGATGCTTCACCGACTACCTGACTTGTTTGCAATGGTATGAGCTGGGCTTGCCACTGTAATTCACCCTGCCATGCTCACCCCCAATTCTCCTCAGATCTACAGAAGTTAAATGGAAATTTGACTAACATGCCTTCATCTTTCTACTCGACACAATACCTCTGGCTTCAAGACTGACTTTAGTTACATCAATCATCAGCTACCCAATCCATTCTTTTCACGTTAGCATGTTGTCAAATATGTGAATGTTAGTAGGTGCTTTGAAGGCGCGATGGCCTGAATATTGGATCAGTATATTACTGATATATCCAAATATATTACTGCCAAATATTTGGACCCCAGATGCCAACCAATCATTTTTCTTTCAACAATGACATTTAACACGTTTGCTTGGATTTTGCTTTGTTTTCTTGTCCTAACTCAAAATCAGGTTCCCTCCACTATCAGAGTCATGGACTCAGAAAACGGAAACTCTCCCCTTCTGCTAGCCTGAATTTGTTTTGCATTGAACAATTTTTCCACTGATTTCCTTCAGATAAAATGGGACTGCAGGAATCCTGATGGGTCCCTACGGAAACTAATCTGCTCATGCAATGCCGTTTTATAAACTTGTGTAAACCATCAAAGATCCTTGCCATAGATTTACTTTGCAACCACCACAAAGAATGTTAGACAGTAATGGTGCTCTAATCTTGAACCTACGTGAAATAATTTGATGCCAGAGGTAATCAAGCATAAAGAAAACAATAGTGGTCAATCAGAATGTTTGTATTGCCTCTCTCAAGGATCTCAGTTCATTTTATTCTAAAGGGCCTGTCTCACTTTGGTGTCATTTGCGCGACATCATTTACACGTGCATTGCGAGCGCATGATGCGTGGTGGCGTAGGCAGTGACGCGTGGTACCCAGGGATTTGGGGATTCTCAAAATCCTCGCTCGCCACCTGCGTGACACGCAAATGACGCCCAAGTGGGACAGGCCCTTTGACAACTATTTTGGAAAGTGAAAGTATATTAAAGAGTGCACCGTTGTTCACTTGGCCTTTTATTTGCTATGGTTAAAATCATTTTTGGAGATCATATTTCTTTGAGAGGAGATTATTTTGTACTTCTAAATTATTTTTTGTGCCTACTGGGGTAAAGTGCAAGAAGTATAAAAATCAAAATGCACAAACATAAAATATTCCCTCTGGGAGCCAATCATAAATGTCTGGAAGGCTAAACACTAAACTTCACATCAGCAATCACTACATCAAAACAAGTTAACAAGAGTACCATGCATAAACCTGGACCTATTCACATTACATCACCTGGCCCATAAATTCGAGGGCCAAAAGCATTCAGCAAGAATGGACAACATGATTTTAAAACATCAAAAGTCTTAACTTTTATAACTTTTTTTTGTTTGTCTTATATCGCGGCTCCTCATCTCAGTTTTGTCATTTAGATTCAGTACCCTTCGACCAGCATTCCAATATAGCCTGGAGCAATTGGTCCTCATGGCAGCCACACTGATCATCATGTCACACAATTGATTAAATGGCATTGAATACCTGTATTGATAACTACTTCCATCACTGACAATAGTTGTACTTTCCATATTGTAGATTTCAGTATGGTAGCATATCAAACCACTTTAGCTAGGAATACACCTAGTTCTGGAGTACAGAATATCATCCTGGATCTGGGATCCCATGGGCCATGATCCAATCCCACAATCCCAGCTGTTGTGAAGTTAGATTGATTATTTCACTGTTGAAGCATTTATGTCAGTTTTACAACACAAGCCTCATAAGGAGCCCAATATAATTGTTATCTCTATATAACTAAAAGTCTTGTCTTGTTTGTGCGTGTGTGCCCACGATGTGTCAATCTGCTTTTCCAATCTTCTTCCAAACGCAAGGCCACAGCTTTCCCATTTTCACATATCCTACTCACATTTTTCCCTTCATGGCGATAAACATCTTCCCGTTGCATTCCCACCTATATTTTCGAGGTTATTAATCCTTTAAATTAAAAAAACACCCCAAAAACTCACCCATTTCGGGGGAAAAAAACGAGTGACATCTCAATGCACTCGCAAGGCAGGACGGGACACTCCGGGGAGGGAGGGACACTCCAGCGCTGAATGAGGAGTGGTGGCGGCTGCCAGCGCCCGCCGTCCAATTACCTGGTGGGGAGGGTGGTGCCGCTTGCTGAGCCCGGAGACTGGGCCCGGGCTGGAGCCCAGTCTGGTGCTGGAGCTGGTCAGGGCCAAGACCGGGGCTTGGGATGGGGCCGTGACTGGTGCCGACAAAGAAGCCTGGGTCGGGGGGGTCAGGGGCGAACCCACTGGAGCCCAGGCAACAGCCGAGCCGACGGATCGAGTCTGCAGCCAAGGCAGAGTTCCAGGCCCTGGCACTGCTCTACGTCCTGGGGCAGGGAATGGGAGGACGAGGGAAATGAGGAGGAGGGATGGATTGCGGTATTAGAGGGAGATGGGGGGGGGGGGGGGGGGGTGGATGTGGGTGATGGGGAGGGGTGGAGCAGGGTGATGCCCCCTCCCTATCTACCCTCAATCCCACCCTCTCTCTCCCTCACCCTTCCCCTCCACTCTCCCTCTACCCCCTCTCTCTCTACATCCTCCCTTCCTGCCCCTCTCCATCCTCTCTCCCTCCCCTCACTCTCTACTCGCCTCCTCTCCCTCTCTACCCCCCTTCCTTCTCTAACCCCCCCTCCCTCTCTACAGATTGAAGAGGGAGGGTGAAGAGGAGGGGGGAGTGCTGGGGGATGAGGAGAAATGACAGTGCCTGCACAGTTGGGGGTTATGTGCGGGTGGTCCAATATTGCGTTGGGGGAACGGGTGAGTAGTAGAATCTTGCGTGGGGGGAGTAGACCCAACGGGTCTGCACTTGGTCCAGTATTCACTAAATGCTGGTGGACAGACATGGCAGCATGTCTCAAGATTTTCTTTGGATTGGCATCAATCGAGGAGCCTGCTGAAGGAAACAGTCGCACAAGCATAAAGTAGTTTTCCCATCGTCTAACCCCTGTGCAAAGGTCCGTGGTTCCTGAAATGTGTGCCACGTCTAACTAGCGTAAAACTGCTAAGGTTTACAAAATGCGTTTTAATACTTTCTGAATATTTTACCTTTAGATTGCACCACAAGGTGTACTCAAACATTTTTCTGCTCATTTTACTTCTCGCTGCCACATCATTTAGTATAGAATCTAACACATTGCAACTTCTGAATAAGGTGCAGCAGCTGCAATCGGCAGCGCTAATGGAAAACACTAACTAACATCTGTATGTAACAGTTCTGAAGTGTTTGATATAGAAGTGCCCTAAGAAGGAGGGATTATTTTTACCTGGAAGTCTTCTGTGAGCTCTGGGAAAAACTGCTTGTATATCTCCAATTCTTCTACTGGCCGCCCCAAATCTTGCACTGGCTTTAACTTGCTAAGGTCAGTTTCAATATCATCATTCTGAAAAGAAACATCTATGTAAAGAAAATGTTTTATTTCTTATATTAATAGAGCTCCAAACTGTTTCTGCAGTCAAGTAATGTCCAATTTTACAACTAACTTAAGTACTTTTGCCCTCATGGTATGCATCCCGCTTAACCTATGGATCTGGAAATATTTATTACAATTATTAGTTTTCTTTTATATTTTGAGTCGTTAAAACAAGATGTTAAAGAACTTGTACACAGCAGGTTTTCAAATTATACAAGCAATGCTTAAAGAATGCGATTAGAGTTATCCACTAAAAATTACAATTTCAAAAGAATGTGAGCAAATAACTTAATTTAGAAATTCCTAGAACAGATCCGATAAACTATCCTCTGGGTACTATTTCACATTGGAAAATAAACTGCTTTCTTTCAATTAAAGTCAAAATTGTCAAGAACTATGGAAAACTAGTACTTCAAGGTTACGTTTTTACAAAACAATTCACTTGAAGGCCTTTAATCCAAAAACCTCATCACTGCAGGCTAGACCACACAAGAAATGGAAACAGATACGAGTATACAATGAATTGTAAAATAGTTGCAGATGCCAGAAGAGAACTGAGGCAGTTGTGAATATGCCATTTGTATGGTACAAGAGCAAAAAAGGAAAAGTTTGTCATAACAGTTTGTTTTACAGCTAAGGAAACCCAGAAATAATGCAGAAACAAATAACTGCAGATGCTTATTTATACCAAAGATAGACACATGGTGCTGGAGTAACTCAGTGGGTCAGCCAGCATCTCTGGAGAAAAAAAGATAGGTGACGTTTCGGTTTGGGACCCTTCTTCAGACTGCTGGACTCTATCTGCATACAGGTCACTTCAAGACTTTCAGGGAACATTATAACATTTATAAGGTAAAATTTACTTTTAATGAGGGACAGAAGGGGGAGTGCACTGTACTGATAATTCAGTCAAATCAGTACCAAAAATATAACTGAAAGTAACGAGTGATCTCACATCAAGACTAGTCCATTAGCATTGCAGCAGAAAGTGAGCAATGAGAAGTTGAGTGAAAGTCGCCTGTGTGTCATTTATTTTACTGTGACATAGCTGTTGCACATCAACAACCACATGACCTTGACAGAGTAATCCTATGGCACCACGAGCCACCTCATAAAATGAATGAGATTTTTGTAATAAAGCAATAAAACTAGAAACAGTAATTACTATCAACTACATTTTAGGATTTGAAACATTGTTGACTTAAGTTGATTAAAACAAATATATATTGTATTGGTACACGCCACGCAGGGAAGATGGGGTGCGGGGGGGGGGCTGTCCTGTACGCAACAAACATTCAGTTAGATGTTCTAAGGCATAAAATATTAGCAGGGCTTTATTATTTAATTTCATTTTATGTCTCTCCATCACCTCAGTAATATTCTCTTAGATTCAGATAGGTTAAAATTGGTTTGGAAATCAAACACAATAATTCTCTCCCACTCCATCCATTTTATTATAACATTCTCATATTTTATTTAATAAACAGTTCTAATGAATATCACCATCTTCAACATTATCACCATTCATCTTATCATTAGCATCAATTTTTAGATTTACTTCAATTTGTAAAAAAGTTGGTCTGGTACCTTCTTGTTTTCATTTTCGTATTCTTCATTTTCATTGTCATTGTCAGTTTCAACTTCTGTATCATCGGCATCATCACTTTCATCTACAACGTCATCAACTAAAACAGAAATAACTTTTTTTTTAAAGTAATCTGAATTCTTAAAATAAGGAGAATTGATATAAACTTTCAATCAAGAATGCTGGTTATTTCGAAGCTATTCATATTTAATTTTAAAAGGTGCAAAAACAGTAACCACTGATTAGATCAAAAGCAAATATTTGCAGCCAATGACTCAACTCATCACCATCCAGTGTTTTCACCATTTTAGTTCGTCAGAAGGGCTTAGCCCCAAGAATGCACAAGCTTTATCAAGCAGCTTGTTTGATTGGCATCATTTCCACTAATATGTTAGCAGCAGTGTGCTCTTCTTCCCTTATGTTCTATGCCAAACCCAACGAAGGCAACTGTATCATATGACTTCTTAATCATATATACTACTATTCTGCACCCTCCATGATCTACAGTGCATTCAGAAAGTTTGCAATTATCACTTGCCTCCTATTTAATCAGTCCATTAATATTTTCATGCCGCTCACAAAAGTTTATTTAATTGCCTGCCACACTGAACGAATAAATTGTATACAATTTAAACCACCCCTATCTACCACATGTTTAAGGACTGCAGATGCTGGAAAACTCGAAGGCAGACAAAAATGCTGGAGAAACTCAGCGGGTGAGGCAGCATCTCTGGAGTGAAGGAATAGGTGACGTTTCGGGTCGAGACCCTTCTTCAGATTGATGTGGGGGTACAATTGTACACTCCCATATCAGTCTGAAGAAGGGTCTCGACACAAAATGTCACCAATTGCTTCGCTCCATAGATGCTGCCTCACTCGCTGCGTTTCTCCAGCATTTTTGTCTACCTACCTACCTACCTACCACATGTTTAATTTTAGTCTCATCTGCACACTTAACCATATAACCATATAACCATATAACAATTACAGCACGGAAACAGGCCCTCTCGGCCCTTCCAGTCCGTGCCGACCATTTGTTTTCCCCTAGTCCCATCTACCTGCACTCAGACCATACCCCTCCATTCCCTTCACGTCCATATACCTATCCACTTTACTCTTAAATGTTAAAATCGATCCTGCCTCCACCACTTCTGCTGGAAGCTCATTCCACACAGCCACCACCCTCTGAGTAAAGAAGTTCCCCCTCACGTTACCCCGAAACTTCTGTCCCTTAATTCTCATGTCATGCCCTCTTGTTTGAATCTTCCCTACCCTCAATGGCAAAAATGTATCCACGTCAACTCTGTCTATCCCTTTCATCATTTTAAAGACCTCAATCAAGTCCCCCCTTAACCTTCTGCGCTCCAAAGAATAAAGACCTAACTTGTTTAACCTTTCTCTGTAACAGAGTTGCTGGAACCCTGGCAACATTCTAGTAAATCTCCTCTGTACTCTCTCTATTTTGTTGACATCCTTCCTATAACTAGGCGACCAAAATTGTACACCATACTCCAAATTGGTCTTACCAATGCCTTGTACAATTTTAACATTACTTCCCTACTCCTATATTCAATGCTCTGATTTATAAAGGCCAGCACACCAAAGGCTTTCTTTACCACCCTATCTACATGCGATTCCACCTTCAGGGAACTATGCACAGTTATTCCTAGATCCCTCTGTTCCACAGCATTCCTCAATTCCCTACCATTTACCATGTACGTCCTATTTTGATTTGTCCTGCCAAGATGTAGCACTTCACACTTAACAGCATTAAACTCCATTTGCCATCTTTCAGCCCACTTTTCCAAATGGCCCAAATCTCTCTGTAGACTTTGAAAATCTACTTCATTATCAACACCACCTATCTTAGTATCATCTGCATACTTACTTATCCAATTTTTCACCCCATCATCCAGATCATTGATGTACATGACAAACAACAGTGGACCCAACACAGATCCCTGAGGCACCCCACTGGTCACCGGCTTCCAACCTGACAAACAGCCATCCACCATTACTCTCTGACATCTCCCATTCAGCCACTGTTGAATCCATCTTGCTACTCCGCCATTAACACCCAAAGATTGAACCTTCTTAACCAACCTTCCATGGGGAACCTTGTCAAAGACCTTACTGAAATCCATATAGACAACATCCACTGCTTTACCCTCATCAATTTCCCTAGTTACCGCTTCAAAAAAATTCAAGAAGGTTTGTCAAACATGACCTTCCAGGCACAAATCCATGTTGACTGTTCCTGATCAGACCCTGTTTATCCAGATGCTTATATATATATTATCTCTAAGTATCCTTTCCATTAATTTGCCCACCACTGACATCAAACTAATAGGTCTATAATTGCTAGGTTTATTCTTTGAACCCTTTTTAAACATTGGAACAACATGTGCAGTACGCCAATCCTCCGGCACTATTCCCGTTTCTAATGACATTTGAAATATTTCTGTCATAGCTCCTGCTATTTCTACACTAACTTCCCTCAATGTCCTAGGGAATATCCTGTCAGGACCTGGAGACTTATCCACTTTTATATTTTTCAAAAGTGTCAGTACTTCCTCCTCTTTGAATCTCATAGTTTCCATAGCTACTCTACTTTTTCCCCTTAACTCACATAGTTCAATATCCTTCTCCTTGGTGAATACTTCTTAATCATGTCCCATATATTTAATTTCAAATCATTGACATATACCACAAAAAGTAAGAAACCTAGAATCCCACCACACATATAACCTTCCAGTTACTAAAACACCTATTGACTATTACATTGTGCTTTGTCTCGAGTCAAACATTTAATTTCCCACAGATCCTGCACAGCCCATGATTTTAGTTGAGAATGCTAATGCATATAGTTCCTAACAAATGCACTTCACTTTCATTTTAGGATTGAGGAAGGGTATTGTAAGTTCAGAAAACTTACCTTCAGGAGCTAAGTTATAGATCTGTGCTACAGGACCACTTATTGGAATTATTGGCAACTGGAACAGGTAAACACTTTTAATAGTTGGAATGGGAAGGCGATTTTTAGGGAAACATTTCCTCATAATGAGGCTGGAGATATTGACCAGAGGGTCTAGGGTTCTCACTGAAAGACAATCCTGAAAAATAAAATAATGCAAAGGTCAACTCCCTCTTTAAAAGCTTTACGATCCCACATTACATTATGGTTCATGAGAGACAAAGCGAATATACTTGTTTAATATGCTGGTCAAATGCATTATTATCCAAAAAGCTAAACTAATTTAAAATAAACACTTGCATTGTAAATGGTTTTACTTTTCAAATGAAGTTCATGCAACAGACATCTGTGTAAGACTGGAATGTAATAAGCAAGTACTACGACAGATAAACGGATGCATAATACAGTATGAAACTTCCTTATCAATAACCAGCTCTCCATTGATCTACAATTTTCTTAAGGGCCTGTCCCACTTGGACGACCTAATCCACGAGTTTAGAAGGCCCTAGACGAGTTGAAAAAAATGTCAAGGTCATGTTGACTCGCCCCCTACGACTATGTCTACGACCTCCTATGACTATGTCTACGACCTCCTATGACTATGTCTACGACCTCCTCCGACCCCCCTCGACCTCAGTCTTCCACACCTAAGACCAACTACGACTAGCTACGAGTGGAAAATGCCGATTTTTTTTTTATCACTCGTGGACAATTTTATCAGGCTGGAAAAAACGCTGCGACCTACTTGAGGCCACGAGTACGCGGAGACCACTCATGAGCATGAGGAGTTACGAAGACCTCCTATGACATCGTTGCGTCCATGCTGCGAGTATGAGTCAATGGCAAACTCGGCAGAGGTCGCCAATTAGGTCGTGAAAGTGGGACAGGGGCTTTAACCTACATAAAACCGATACCGCAGTTAATTCACTCTTGCATGGCACTAATAGAGAGAGGAAAGCCTGAAGGATATGCTGAGTTGGCAGAGTGAAATCTAGGCCGGACGGCATTAAGTTAAGCCTTCATTGAAACTGAATGAAAAGTTTAGCCAGAGTTCAAGCTGATGATTGCTTTCCAGTGGACATCAATGACCAGATATGGGTCTAAACATTTTTTGCAAAGAAACAATTCAATATGTATTATAGTGCATCTGCTATTTCTTTCTAAAATTACAAGGAAGTTTGCTTTAAAATCGACGAGTAATGGTAGAGATACCAAAAACATCCCACGAATTTTCTTTCCAAAATTTTATTTTGTCACTAAAGAGTTCTTTATGGCAGCATAAGAGATTTTAAGTTGAGCATTTATTAAACAAATTTGATATTTCTTTATATTTCTTTTTATATATATATATATATATATATATATATATTATATGATTTAGATTTTTAGCACAAAGTTATAAAGCATGCAGGTATTAAATTAGCCAATTAAAATTGCCTGATAATTAACACCTTTCATTTCCTGACTCAAATGGCTTTTATATGTGACCGTTAGGCATTACCTTCAAATCGATGTTAGTAATTGTAGTGGCAGCTGTTTAAAATGCAACATATAGTCTTGTATTCAGTAGCTCAATTTAATGGAGATGCCATCTAAGTTTCAACACACATTTTTAAAAGAAATGCAATTGAATTTTCAACACATTTTGAAGGTTTTCCTTGCGTAATTGTGCATCAGTTCAGCACCAATTAAGGTACTTACTTGAGAAGTATTATACAAGACTTTCATTCCTTCAGCATCAACAAATGCTTTTCTTCCCAACTTAATACTTGTTATATTTTTGATGCAGGTTAAAATTCCTTTGCGAATCAGCATATGTCGATGCCTTGTGTCATGTCTGTGCCAGTCGATATAAATTGTAAGAAGAACAGGAAGGTATCCCCTATCTACTGACCTCCTGGCATTGGTTTCTGCAATTAAAAAAAAACATATTCACACTTATTTTCAAAATCTTCTCCATCTTGTACGTCAGGAAATATATTTATTAATACTATCTCACTCAACTATCTGCACTAACACACAGAATTAGGTAGTCTAAATATTCTTCATGATTTGTTGTGTTTATGGAAAAAAAATGGGACCTTCTTCACATACAGGAAGCATCTTCACTAAAAACCATTTTGCTCAACGTTTTTGGGGAGCTCCCGCCTGTCGACCTGATTAATGAGTCTCCTGTTACGATAGCCCTGTATGGCTTTATTCTGCCCCTGTCGGGCCTCAGAGTCAGGCCTGGTACAACAGGCCCAACTCCTGCTGCTGCATCTTTCCTCTGAATGGTCATTCACCACACCCAACAGAACCTCAAAGTGTATACTAGTTTTTGAAGGAAATGCCCATAGATGATTTCTGCATTCTGCCCACTCCCTTTCCTGATGATCAACCATGTACTTTTTGCATGAACCTTAGATGTGACCACCTGACTATAATTCTTATCTATGGCGATTTCATTCTCCCGGATGATCCCGAGGTTGTGCAGCCACAGCTCCAGTTCCCTCATGTCAGGAGCTGCAGCTGGACGTACTGCCCACAGGTGTAATCCTCAGGGGCACGAGAAGTCTCCTTGACTTCCAACATACTGCAAGAGGGCAATACCAGCACACTAACTGCACTAAGTACCATCTCTACGGCATTAAGACCCAGGAAGAGTTGCACAAAAAATAACAGATGTTATCTTACGTTATCTTTTCTGGAATATGGTGTGCAATTCTGGTTGCCAAATTATAGGAAAGATGTCAACAAAATAGAGAGAGTGCAGAGGAGATTTACTAGAATGTTGCCTGGGTTTCAGCACCTAACTTACAGAGAAAGGTTGAACAAGATAGGTGTTTATTTTTTGGAGCGCAGAAGGTTAAGGGAGGACATGATAGAGGTCTTTAAAATTATGAGAGGGATAGACAGAGTTGACATGGATAAGCTTTTTTCATTGAGACTAGGGAAGATTCAAACAAGAGGACATGATTTGAGAATTAAGGGACAAAGTTTAGGGGCAACATGAGGGGGAACTTCTTTACTCAGAGTGGTAGCTGTGTGGAATGAGCTTCCAGTGAAAGTGGTGAAGGCGGGTTCGTTTTTATAATTTAAAAATAAATTGGATAGGTATATGGACGGGAAAGGATTGGAGGGTTATGGTCTGAGTGCAGGTAGATGGGACTAGGTGAGAGTAAGTGTTCGGCATGGACTAGAAGGGCCGAGATGGCCTGTTTCCGTGCTGTAATTGTTATATGGTTATCTTACTATCACACTCCGCTCAGCTTCCTTACGGAAACCACACGGACCAAAGCCTGAGCACTGAACCTCAACAAAGCACTTGCACTTCACCACAAACATGGCAGCTCTGCAAGTGTCTGCCTTCCTTTCATATATTACTAGCAGCTGTCACTCTGAGACGCTAATGGCTGCTTTTTTAATTTATCGCACTGCTCCTCCTCTCAGCTGCTCATTCTACAAGGAAACTAAGATAGACACAAAATGCTGGAGTAACTCAGTGAGACAGGCAGCATCTCTGGAAAGAAAGAATGGGTGACGTTTCAGGTTGAGACCCTTCTTCAGACTCTGAAGAATGGTCTGAAGAAGAGCCTTGACCCGAAACGCCGCCCATTCCTTCTATCCAGAGATGTTACCTGTCTTGCTGAATTACTCCAGCATTTTGTGTCAATCTTCAGTGTAAAACAGCATCTGCAGTTCCTTCCTACAATGAAACTAATCTGGGTTTTCGCTAACAACTACTTTTTAAAACTACCGCCCTGCTCCTCCTCTTAGCTGCTCACTCGACACTGAGGAAGTCAGGTCCTGCAAGGGCTGACCCAAAATCTGACTTACATCGTGGAAAAGGCACAATGTGAAAATGGAAGTATTATCAACAACTTGGAGCAAAAGTCAAAAGTGATGGGATCTGGCATGATCAAGAGTGGAAGTGCATGGGTGAAATGAAACAGCATACTGGTTGAATGGAGTAATCAGCACTGTAGAATTATGACCAACAGAATCCAGGAAATGAAGGACAATAAGAAAAACTGTAAAATTAATTTGTCATGAAAGAAAATCCCCATTCTTAACAATTAAGTTACACAGACATCCAAAGCACTTACTCGATCTTAGCAATGCCGCCAGTGTGTCCAATGAGACCCTGTAAGAAATAACACAGTTCATAGGATGCAATCATTAACAAACTGCAGCAGGGACTAAAGTAAACAGACAAAATATCATCCAATAATTTACATTTAAACTGTTAAAGAGGAAACTATTACACATCGATAAATCAATAAATTATATTTCCTATTTTACAATAAACTTAAAATTTTCTTTCAGTTGATGGTTGACTTTGTAGTTTATTTGATATTACCTCTAAACCTGTTTAGCACTATTTTGCCCATGGTGAATGACAAAATAAAACAAAGATAAATAAAGTTGAAAGTTGCTGTGTTTTCTAATGCTGGCCTGATGTAATAGGTTTAAATAAAATGGTAATTGTAACTTGCAGACCTTGCTCAAAATCAAACCCTATGGTTTATCCAAATGTTCACACTGACATGAAAATGGGAAAGGCACTAAAGAATTATAATAAATACACAAACTGATAACATGATGCTTTAAACACAAACCATATGGTACAACATCTAAAAAGTGTGCAGCTTCAACTTGAATGCGATCTAGTCCAATTCATTATGTAACATGGCCACAATCCGAAAACCTATAAATACACATCATAAAGTACAAAATAATGTAATAAATATTCTGAAATGTTTTAGAAGTGTGATAATTTAACACAGTCATTCTGGCAATTCCAAGTATGCATATTTATTTATAGGTCATAACATGGCCTACTATTTCCAATTGGTCAATATAGTAGAACAGTCTCCTTTTCCCCCTTCTCCAAGTTCAAATAAAATGGAAACATATATTTTTGAATTGGCTCTTAGTCTTTTCTCTTACATGACTTACAACACAATACCCCTGTAGACTCCAGGATCATCCTTGGAGGCACCAACTGTAGTTTACAGAGATTCAAGAATGAAACAAATTCATCACATTGTGCAATGACAGAGAAATGGAAGTCATGTGAAAAAAGATAAAAGAATACAAATGGAAATGCCTTGCAAGATTAGCAATGTTTTTCAAAATAAAATGCAAATAAAAGGCATTGTGCCTTGCCGTAATGTTCGGCACAGACAATGCGGGCCGAAGGGCCCGTTCTTATGGTGTACTGTTCTATCCATGTTCTATAAATGGTTGAAATTTAAGAGCCAGATTGCCCTTAACCTAGCCATCCACTGCACTAGCCCCCTTGGTCGCAAAGCGGCCAGCTTCTGAAGTCCTGCGGCCCCAGCGTTTCTGTCACAATGCGAGGTGTGGAGGAATGAAATAATCAGTGGCATTTGGGAATAGTTGAAAGGGAACTAAACTAAATGGAAAATAGTGCAATGCCCATTCACTTAATTAATAATAAAATTATACTAAAATAATAGATAAACAAAAAGTGGGAATGAATTTTAATTAAATTAACAGAGCTGTGCTAGATTGGTCACAAACAAAATATGTCTGGCCCCTCAGGTTAGAAACGTGCTAAAAAACCCTGGTTCCAGAATGGAGCAAAAGATCAGATGTGTGCATATCAGATCTCCAACACACTTCTGCAGCGTGCAAGCACCAAAGATGCAAAACTAATATTACTCACACTGCAACTTGCCAGCGAGTCTGCATATAGCCACTGATCAGCTAGCAAGGTATTCCAGCCTAACGTGTATCAGGCTTTTTTTAATCCAATATTTCTTAATTTGATTGCAATAAACAATTGATAATAACAACTGACTTTCCATTGTTCAATCCTTTCATGACATACAATATTTCAGAATTCAAGCAGAGATGACAGTTTTTTCATTATAAAAATACAGAATTTGATGTAACAAATAATACAATGTATGCTTTAACAAATCAGGAGCTGGGAAGAATAATGTAATGAAAATTGGCACATCGCTCACCTTATATGAAAAAGATTAATATCAGAACATGATAAAATAAAATCATAATTGACAGAAACCGTGATGGCCTAGGCCGTTAAACAGTTCAGTAAGCCTTGAGGAAATGTGTTATGCTTGCAACCAAACTGTATATTGCACTGCACTTGAAAGTGATGTAGTATGTAAATGGCCCAGTCCCCCTGTTATAGACTCTGGTTGTGGTAGAATAAAGAGTACTGACCATTAAGCCTTAAGGGCCTGTCCCACTTGGGCGACATATTCAGCTACAGCCTGGAAAGAGGTTGTCGCGTTGTGGTCGGGGCGTGATACGTGGTGACGCATATAGTTCAAAATCCAGGGGTGACTTTTGGGTGTCTCATCATGTTGTGCGCCCTGTCACACACTGACGTATGCTGTCCTGTGGGTGGACACCTCCCTTCTCCCATTCTCTAACACCCCCCCCCCCCCCCCCCCCCCCCCCCCCCCCCCAATTTGTGGACCCAGCCTGTGAAGCTAGATCCCACTAACAGTACTGAACAAAGGCCTCATCATCTGTTTTAGGAACATTGACTATGGGATAAATGCAGACTTTGGGAACAGCACCCCTCATCTCCTCTCCGCCCCCTCGCCTTGCTTCAAAATGGGTGGCCCGCTGCCTTGGGGGGTTTGGAGAATCCATTGGAAGAGAGATCTGCCTCTGGGACAACTTGTGGCCAACAGTTTAGTTCGCATGAGGAACAGGCAGAACATTGGGGATTCGAGTTCAACCTCTGGGGAACCTTTGTCACATTTAGTTCAGAGATACAGTGCCCTTCGGCCGACACCGACCAGCGATCCCCCGCTCACTATCCGACACATGCTAGGGACAAGTTATACTTATACCAAGCCTATCAACCTATAGTTAGGGTTAGGGCTAGGGCTAGGGCTTGGGTTTCCTCCCGCACTCCAAAGGCGCATAGGTTTGTATAAATTGTCCCTAGTGTGTGTGGGGTATTGTGTGGGAGATCGCAGGTCACAGGCTTGGTCCACAAATTGGGGGGGGGGGGGGGGGTTGTTGGGGAAAGTGGGGGTTGGAGAATGGGAGAATGGACGGAGAGGGGGAGAAGGGGATGTGAGGGAAGGGGGGAGTGGAGAAGGGGGAGAAGAGTGGAGCGGGGAGAAGGGAGGAAGAGGGGGGAAGGGAAGAAGGGGGGGAGAGGGGAGGGGAAAAGGGTAGGGAGGAGTGGAGAAGGAGGGATGGGGGCGGGAGGGGGGTAGAGGAGGGTGGAGGGGAGAGGGGAGTTCAATCTACACTCACTGAATCCATCCCTGTGAAAAGTTATAGAGACGGTGATTGGATTTGGATTCGGTCCAATACATCTATTACCTACCTGAACGACTCGGACATCTTTTCATTTGCACAAATGATTATATTGTATAAATTTTAATATATTATTCTTTAAAATCCATGCATTGAAGGAAGAATATTTTACAGCCTATCTGTGATCCCTAACCCTAACCTGAACTGGCATCACCGGCAAGTCAGCGTGTATGTCGTGCAACTTGACGGTTTTATGGGCGTCAGTCACTGACGCTCTGCAGTCACCGAAAAAAATTGCAAAGTGGGACAGGCCCTATAGTCCTCGGTCAAAACTGTTCTTTGATCATCAATCATTTTTCCATCTTAAAATATACCTGACATAATTGAGAGTTTTTTTTTGCTTTAAACTTGAAACATAGAAAATAGGTGCAGGAGTAGGCCATTTGGCCCTTCGATCCTGCACCGCCATTCAATATGATCATGGCTGATCATCCAACTCAGTATCCTGTACCTGCCTTCTCTCCATACCCCCTGATCCCTCTAGCCACAAGGGCCACATCTAACTCCCTCTTAAATATAGCCAATGAACTGGCCTCAACTACCTTCTGTGGCAGAGAATTCCACAGATTCACCACTCTCTGTGTGAAAAATGGTTTTCTCATCTCGGTCCTAAAAGATTTCACCCTTATCCTTAAACTGTGACCCCTTGTTCTGGACTTCCCCAACATTGGGAACAATCTTCCTGCATCTAGCCTGTCCAACCGCTTAAGAATTTTGTAGGTTTCTATAAGATCTCCCCTCAATCTTCAAAATTCTAGCGAGTACAAGCCGAGTCTATCCAGTCTTTCTTCATATGAAAGTCCTGACATCCCAGGAATCAGTCTGGTGAACCTTCTCTGTACTCACTCTATGGCAAGAATGTCTTTCCTCAGATTTGGAGATCAAAACTGTACGCAATACTCCAGGTGTGGTCTCACCAATACTCCAGGTGAGTCCTTTAAATTTAATTTAAACCTGGATACAAATCATCTTCATTCCCAAAGCTTTGCAAATTAAACTACATTTCTTTTCACCAAAATTATCAGACTGTCGTTGCCGAAGTAAAATGCTGCTGCAACTCACTTACAACCGTTGGTGCATTTGATTACAAAGGCTGGGGATAATGGGAGAACCTTCAAGTTGCACGACATATAAAATGGTTGCGCTGTTACAGTCCAACAACCATGTTCCTGCAGTGGCATTTTTCTTTAAATCAGCAACTTCATTTAAACTGTAGTTTTGATCTCAATATTAAATACAATTGTGATTCCCATACTATTTAAAGGGGGTTAAAGAATTTAACAAAGCAAAAAAATAACTGGAAAGGGTTTTAACAAGTTGATGCTAACAGGTTGATGCTTATCTATATTTATGAACATGTCAAGAAGAAATCATTTAATTTAATGGTTATTAAAACATGCAGACCTAAATCCCATATTAAAGAATGCACTTAATTTAATGGTTTATGATGAATGTAACCTGCTATTTGGGAAGCAAATGAACATCTTACATTGACAAATACATGTCTAAATATAAGAGTTTAGTTTAGAGATACAGCACAGAAACAGGCCCTTCGGCCCACCGAGTCCACACCGACCAGCGATCCGTGTGGGTATCTTGGCTCAATTTGGGGGAACTCAGCTTCCAACATGATATGTTTTAAACCTGCACAAAGCTACGGAATATTTTGAACAGAAAATTGCTTAATCTTTTGCACATAATTGATTTCTTCCATGTAAAATGCAGAAGAAAATCAGAAAATCCAATTAAATCTCAGGCTAAATGTGCAAAGGACAAAATATTAATTACTTCTGACTATTATAATAAAATTATGGGGAAAAGAAGTTGCTGGTAATAGAGAAATACTATTGATGAAAACAATGGATTTTTACCAAAATGTTAATAGACTTAAGTATAACATGGATTTGTGCCTGGAAGGTCATGTTTGACAAACCTTCTTGAATTTTTTGAAGCGGTAACTAGGGAAATTGAAGAGGGTAAAGCAGTGGATGTTGTCTATATGGATTTCAGTAAGGCCTTTGACAAGGTTCCCCATGGAAGGTTGGTTAAGAAGGTTCAATCTTTCGGTGTTAATGGCGGAATAGCAAGATGGATTCAACAGTGGCTGAATGGGAGATGTCAGAGAGTAATGGTGGATGGCTGTTTGTCAGGTTGGAAGCCGGTGACCAGTGGGGTGCCTCAGGGATCTGTGTTGGGTCCACTGTTGTTTGTCATGTACATCAATGATCTGGATGATGGGGTGGAAAATTGGATAAGTAAGTATGCAGATGATACTAAGATAGGTGGTGTTGTGGATAATGAAGTAGATTTTCAAAGTCTACAGAGAGATTTGAGCCATTTGGAAAAGTGGGCTGAAAGATGGCAGATGGAGTTTAATGCTGTTAAGTGTGAAGTGCTACATCTTGGCAGGACAAATCAAAATAGGACGTACATGGTAAATGGTAGGGAATTGAGGAATGCTGTGGAACAGAGGGATCTAGGAATAACTGTGCATAGTTCCCTGAAGGTGGAATCGCATGTAGATAGGGTGGTAAAGAAAGCCTTTGGTGTGCTGGCCTTTATAAATCAGAGCATTGAATATAGGAGTAGGGAAGTTATGTTAAAATTGTACAAGGCATTGGTAAGACCAATTCTGGAGTATGGTGTGCAATTTTGGTCGCCTAATTATAGGAAGGATGTCAACAAAATAGAGAGAGTACAGAGGAGATTTACTAGAATGTTGCCAGGGTTCCAGCAACTATGTTACAGAGAAAGGTTGAACAAGTTTTTTTTTCTTTGGAGCGCAGAAGGTTAAGGGGGGACTTGATTGAGGTCTTTAAAATGATGAAAGGAATAGACAGAGTTGACGTGGATAAGCTTTTCCCATTGAGGGTAGGGAAGATTCAAACAAGAGGGCATGACATGAGAATTAAGGGATGGATGTTTAGGGGTAACGTGAGGGGGAACTTCTTTACTCAGAGGGTGGTGGCTGTGTGGAATGAGCTTCCAGCAGAGGTGGTGGAGGCAGGATCGATTTTAACATTTAAAAGTAAAGTGGATAGGTATATGGACGTGAAGGGAATGGAGGGGTATGGTCTGAGTGCAGGTAGATGGGACTAGGGGAAAACAAATGGTCGGCACGGACTGGAAGGGCCGAGAGGGCCTGTTTCCGTGCTGTAATTGTTATATGGTTATATGGTTATATGTAAGAAAGAACTACAGATGCTGGTTTAAATCGAAGGTAGACACAAATTGCTGGAGTAACTCAGTGGGTGAGGCAGCATCTCTGGAGAGAAGGAATGGGCGACGACTCGGGTCGAGACCCTTCTTCACACTGA
The DNA here is from genome assembly GCA_035221665.1 of Okamejei kenojei. NCBI lineage: Eukaryota > Metazoa > Chordata > Chondrichthyes > Rajiformes > Rajidae > Okamejei > Okamejei kenojei. The sequence continues at coordinate 111,705,558 of CM069133.1, read as the reverse complement.
TGTCAGGATAGGGGGTGGGACAAAGATAGAATGTAGTCAGAGACAGTAATACTAGTGGGAGAACTGAGAAGGGGAAGGGGATGGAGAGAGAAAGCAAGGGCTATCTGAAGTTAGAGAAATCAATGTTCATACCTCTGGGGTGTAAACTACCTAAGCGAAATATGAGGCCCAATTTTTGCTGGGCCTCACACTAACAATGGAGGATGACAGAAAGGTCAGATTGGGAATGGGAGGGGGAGTTGTAGTGCTGAACCACCAAGATATCAGGTAGGTTAAGAGGGACTGAGCGGAGGTGTTCAGTGAAAAGATCACCAAGCCTGCGTGATTCACAAAACTTTTATAAATTCCAAAGCACCACTCAAGTACATATTGTCAATGACTGATGCTAATACTCAGGAAGGAAAATTATGCTACTGAGATGCCTGAATCTTATCTTGTGCCAGAAAGATGTTTATTCTGAATGCTGGCATTATTAGCAAGATTAATTATCATACAGCCAATACAGTGGAGGTACTCTTTCTTACAGGACTGATGGACTAGGATTCTGATCCAAAAAAATGAAGGAAACTGTCCAAGAATGTCCACAGTGCATAATTTGGAAGGGTGCTTGGCGATAGAGTAAGCTAGCACTTTGCTTCTCCAGACTTTGAACCACATCCATCTTAAAAATCCTCCTCGGAATCCATCTATTGATATCTTTATTCATTCTCCACCTGACAATTACAATATTCTTCAACCCGGCCTCTCATATTTTGCTTGACACAAAAAGCTGCAGTAACTCAGCGGGTCAGACAGCGTCCCTGGAGAAAAGGAATAGATGACGTTTCGGGACGAGAACCTTCCCGATACACTCTCAGATCCCTTATCCTGAATAACCAAAAACTCTGCTGACCTTGTCTTAATTCAGACCAAGTACATTTACCCAATTTCCCTGTATTCATTAACCTACAATCAGCTGCCCCCTCAGTAATTCATATAATTTTCAATTCACAACTTGGCCTGCACGCCACACTCCTGCAAAGCAATCGTTGAACTTCAACCAGCCTTACAATATTCCAAGTAATCGGCGTACCTTTAATTCTGTCCTCTTGACCTCACTTGATCTTAAAAATCAATCCACCATTGCCGCTGAAGCCATCAGTCCAAAACTCTGTGATTCTCTCCCTAAATCCAGGGTGAAAACAATATATTTCTTACAATATAATTCTATCACTAACACTATTAGCTATTTGCCAGCACAGTGACACAGCTGGTAGAGCTGCTGCCTCACAGCACCAGAGACCTGGATTTGATCCTTCTCTGGGGCGCTGTCTGTGCGGAGATTGCACATTCACCGTGTGACCGCATGGGTTTCCTCCAGGTGCTCTGGTATCCTTCCACATCCCAAAGGCGTGCGGGGTTGGTACGTAATTGGCGTCTGTAAAATTGACTCTGATGTGCAGAGAGTTGATGATAAAGTGGGATAGAACTAATGTGAACGGGTGATTTGCGGTCAGTGTGGAAACGGTGAGCTGAAGGGGCAGTTTTCATGCTGCATCTCTAAACTACATCCCTTCCTCTGTACCCCCCCCCCCCCCATTACAAAGTAGGAATGCGGAACGGGAATAGGTCACAGAGCCTCCCAGAGTTCTTCTGCACTAATTATATCCATATACTCCCTCATTACATACTTACTAAAACTCATTCAATCACCCTGATTTGATCACCCAACTTTCAGTATTCAAAAGAAACACAATCTTAATCCATATAACATGTTCCACAACCCTTCCAACGTTAATTATTTGCTGATGTACATTGCCCAGTAGTGAACAAAGAACACTAGATATAGTCACGTCATATCTCTGCATTGTTAGAGCACAATTTTCATCCTTTGCATTCCAGCCCCTTCAATGTTAGGTCATCATCCAATTGATGTTTTATATGTATTTTATGCATATGCACATCAGCTTTTAATGATGTGCACAACCACAGCATCTAGCTCCTTTAGAGAATACTCTATCTTTCAAAGTCCACAGAAAAAGAAAATTTTACTTGTCCAAAAGGTCTCTGGTGGAGCTTGTCATTGACTTAAGGAACTAGGGGCTGGAAACAACCCGTCCTCATCAAGAAACTGCTGTGGAGATGGTCAACAACTTCAGGTTCCTACGCATCCATATCACTAGCAATCTAAACTAGTACCTCCACATGCAGCGATCAAGAAAGCACATTAGCTATTTACTTTCATAGGTATACGAGAAGAATTGGCATCCCAGGCCAAGTCTGTAGTCCCTGCCTGCTTCAAAAGATCCACCATTGCCAGTGCGAAAGAATGCCTCTCCAGCTTGCTTGAATGACTACCGACCGGTGGCCCTCACCTCGGTAGTCATGAAATGCTTCGAGAGGTTGATCAAGAATCACACCTGCGCCTTCCTCCCTCACACCATGGACCCGCTGCAGTTCGCATACCGTCTGGACAGACCCACGGATGGTGCGGTCTCCCAGGTTCCGCACACCACCCTCTCTCACCTTGACAGCCAGATGGGGGGCTATATGAGGATGCTGTTCATTGATTTCAGTTCAGCTTTCAATACCATAGTCCCCACCACACTTGCTGAAAAGCTGCTGGAATTGGGGCTGAACGTTCCCGTGTGCCTAGGTCCTGGACTTTCATACCGCCAGGCCCCAGGTGATCAAGATGGGGAGACATGCGTCCAACCCTCTCATCCTGAACACAGGATCCCCCCAGGGTTGCGTCCTTAGCCCCCTACTGTACTCCCTGTACACACATGACTGTGTGGCCAGGTTCAGCTTCAACTCCATCGTCAAGTTTGCTGATGACACTGTGGTGAAAACTGGGAGGAGGTTGCTGATCTGGCACTCTGGTGTCAGGACAACAGCCCCCTCTTGAATGTCACAAAAACGAAGGAGCTGATTGTGGACTTTTGAAGGGCACAACAACCAAGGACGTACACGCCACTGGGAATAAATGGGACTACTGTGGACAGGGTGAGCAGCTTTAAATACCTGGGAGTCCACATCACAGAGGATCTGACATGGACAACACACACTGCTGCACTGGTGAGTAAGGCAAGGCAGTGCCTTTACCACCTCAGGCAACTGAGGAAATTCAGAGTCTCTCTGAGGATCCTTCAGTGCTTCTACTCTGGGGCTGTAGAAAGCATCTTGGCCGGCAACATCTCAATCTGGTTTGGGAACAGCTCTGCCTGGGTCAGGAAGGCTCTGCAGAGAATAGTGCGTTCGGCTGAACGCACTATGGGAACAACACTCACCCCCCTGCAGGATCAGTACACTAGGAGGTGCAGACCACCCCAGCAACGGACTGTTCCAGCTGCTACGGTCAGACAACCACCTCCACTGTCAGGCTGTGAAAATAGAGAGGATGAGACGGAGTTTCTTCCCACAGGCCATCAGGACTGTAAACTTTTATCTCACCAGGGACTAATTTACTAATTTACTGTTGTGTTGTGTCTTTAATTTTTTTGTTTCTAAAATGTAAATACTGGAACTGTTCTATTGTTCTGTAGTTTTTGCACAATCCGCAGGCATTGTCACTTTCATTTCACTGCACATCTTCTACGTGTATGTGACAAATAAACTTGACTTGATGTCCATGAAGATTCTCACTAACTTCTGCACACACGCAACTGGAAATATTCTTATGGGATGCACCTCAGCCTGGAATGGCAACTGCAGACCGACCGCCTGATCCTGGAGAGAGTGGTGAACACAGCCCAGTACATCACAAATGTATTACTTGCTTCCATCCTCATGGTGCTTGGCGTCAGGAAGGCTGGAAAATATCATCAAGGATGCCTATCACCCTGGTCATTCCCTTTTATTTCTACTACCTCATGGGAGAAGATAAAGGATCTTTTGGTCCAGATGTCCTGATGTAAAAGAACAGCTTATCTCTGCTTTCAGACTCCTGAGCCAATCACAGCTTTCACACCCCTGCCCCAAGGTGCTGCCATCTAGTCTCAATTACAGCTCATTTAGGGATTATACTTTCATTTTGTTTGCACTATTTCAAATTGCACTACAATCTTTGCATCCATTTTTTCCACTGGTCATTTATTTCTTATCATATTATTATATTTGTATACTTTTTTTGTGCACTCTATGAGCTTTATGCAAAGAACGGATTGCATTGCACCCTGGTGTATATGACAATAAACAAAGCTGAATGTGATCTTCTGCACAAAAGGCATTTTCAAAACCTATAACAAGGGGAAAAATGAAAAAGTACAGCATTTAAAAAAATACTGCTATTTTCTGTTTGTTAATGCTGAAACTAGACACAAAATACAAGAATAGTACCTACTTTACAAGACTCGTATTCTTCCTACTGAAAGGACCAATAATCTTGAACATAAGTTCCACAACACCATTTTTGCCCAAGGATATGGCATTGACAGCTGTAAACACAAATGGCACAAACATGATCAATACAAATCATGCATTGGGTACAAGACTCAAGCAAATTCCAGAAGTGTTTCAAAGGTAAACATGAAAAATTGTGTACAATGTATTTTCAACAGTGATTCTGGAACAAATTGGTAACTTCATATAAACAACACTGAAATCAAGGTGGACTCACACTGATGATTTTCTATCATCTGAACTATTTGCAAACCTAAATTGCAAAGGACAAATATTTGAATAGTCCTGTCCCTCAAATAGTCCAATACAATGCAGTGGTTTTCAAAATCATCCGTCATTATTTTAATTGCCTTAATTTATTATTTTCCCTTTACATTAATTCATTACTTTAAAGAGATGCAAGTCAGTTGACTCCTCAAAGCAGCCAAGAATGCTTCTGAAGTCAAGTGCAATACTCCGTGCTTACCATTGTTGGAATACACTCGCAACAGTTGCAGACAAGGTAAAATGAGTTTGAAGTTCTGCAGGTTTTGTTTCACTAAATTCAATGTAATGCCCAAGGCTCCATTAATCCTGGCTTTGACTCCAAACTTTTTGTCTGGTCAAGAAAATAAAAAGAAAGAATGACATAACAACATAAAATTTGCCTTAACAATGCATAACAGTATTCAGAGATTTTTCCAGATCTTTTGAACAGATTTCTAACTGTTTTTTTAAATTAATTGACCATTTCACTATTTCCTAGTGCACTGTATTTGAGTTTCTGGTGTAATAGTTGAGAATTATTTTGAATTAACTTTCAAAAGTCAAAGATTAATGTGGCTTTGGGGGAAACCTGATGTACATAGAAATGAATACTTAGAGGTAGGTAGAATAGTTTCAATGGTCTTCAGAATAGTCTTTAATGACCTAAAAATATCAATATCAATTACCATGACCATCTCCAAGTTGTTTTTATTGGATACATTATTTTTGTTTCTATAATACATCAGTCTAAAGTAGGTATGAAGTCACTGAAAAAAATAGGTACATCTCATGATCCCTTTATACTAATGATTATGTTTTTCAAAAAAATGCTCCTGTAGTGCAAAAGTTCCAAAGGCCTATTTTTCCCTCAGTCACATTTCAAAAAGATTGATTTTTTTTTCTCAGCCATAGTTCACTGAATTTATAACCATCAACTAAAGCTGTTTGCTTCTTTAATTGTACTCCCTTCCATTATCACATTTCACATACCGACCTTAAAAGCAGGCTGTTGTGAATTTCTGTCTCATTAGTTTAAGTGTGACTATTCCTCAAAATTGTAAGGCCTAGTGAGGATCCCATGTACCTTCACCTCTGATACAAGTTTCCGAATGTAGAGACTATAAATGAAACACTGATACCAATAATATGTGAGCATGAAGCTATTGGATCATAAAATGTAAACTGCTTTTGGAAGGAAGTCTGCCATCCTTATCGGATCTGGCCAATCACAGCCATCGCTCTTCGCAGCACACTGATGGTTAAAGCAGACCTAAAAACTGCAAATGTAACCTTCTTGCGGATGAACCAAGAAACTACAGGCCAGTTAAGCCAATATTTGACATTACAAACATTCCAGAATCAATTATTGAACTGTTAGCTGGAATGTAGAACCATCTGTAGATGAATAAATCTCAATTTCCAGACAGCTTTTGATATAATGCCACACAAAGGTTATTATAAAGATATTGAGAATATTGCAAATGTCTGTATTAAGAGATACACTGTGAGTAATATATTAGCATGAAGATAAAACAGAAAGAAAATAGAATATAATATGGAAAATGTGGAGTTATCCCTTTGGAAGAAAACAGAATATTGTTTACATGGAAACGTGGTAACAAATATTCCTGCACAGAAGGAGTTAACAAGAAAGGAGGCACATGGATTGGTGCCCTTGTTTGTAAAGGGATAGGATGCCAGTGTGGCAACATTTTACAAGCAACAAAACAGGTCAAGATTAAATATAGCTGTTTTGATCTGAACTTAAAACAAACAGCACAAACCAGTGCTATAACAATCAGGCTGCATTTAAATGGATTACCGGTACTGTTATCTCCTGATGGCAGCGGAATTCCCGACAGCAAGGTGATACTAAAAGCACTGATCCATTTCAAATGGATTAGCAGCCTGTGTATTACAGCACTGATCTGCGCTGCTTCTTTTAACTTAAGAAGAATTTAACGGAATTCCCGAAACCTTGGCCTACAAACATGATGACGACAGTACTAGGAAGCGTTGCAGAGTAAGAATGAAGCACCTGTGGCAGGGATCGCACACCATCACTTCCCACAAGGCAAAATCAAGTGGCAGCTGAAGCGACAGTGAGCCATCATTCCCAGATGAGCTCCATGTTTTCTACACATTTCAAAAGGGAGAACATCTTCTCAGGCTCTCATAATTCCTGGTAACACTGCTATCCCAGTCACCGAGGTCATGTCAGAAAATCATTCATATGAGAGTAAACCCTTGGAAACTATCCAGCCTCAACAGCGTACTTGGTGGTGTTAAAACCTGTCAACCTATTGGCTGAAGTTTTTGCAGACATCTCCAACCTCCCATTACTGAGGTCAGAAGTTCCACCCGCTTTAAAAGGACATCAATAGCACCTGTGCCCATTGAGATATGCTTCAATGTTCAACAGTGCCATTAATGTCCACGGTGATGATGTGCTTTGAGAGATTAGTTATGATACACATCAATTCTTGCCTTAGTAAAGACCTGGGCCCACTACAATTTACCTATGGCCAGAATAGAACAATAGAGGATGCAATCTCGCTAGCTTTCCATTCTGCACTGTATCACTTGGACAATACGAACATGGAAGCAAATGGAATATTGCGTAGCAAAGTGGGGAGGTCATGCACTTTGGTTGTAGGAATAAAGACATAGACTATTTTCTAAGTGGGGAAAGGATTCAAAAATTGGAAGTGCAAAGGGACTTGGGAGTGCTGGTGCTGGATTCCCAAACGGTTAATATTCAAGTTGAATCAGTATAAGGAAAGCAAATGTAATATTCTCATTTATTTTGAGAGGACGAGAATATAAAATCAGGGATGTGATGCTGAGGCTTTGGAGTATTGTGTGCAGTTTCGGGCCGAATATCTGAGAAGGATGTGCTAGCAGGGGTGAGGATCCAGAGGTTTACGAGAATGATCCTTGGGATGATTGGGTTAAGGAATGATAAGCGTTTGATGGCTACATTTTTCTATGAGGATTCTGCAAATCCTCTGAATTTTTGGAATTTTCTGCTGTGATGTCTAGCTATTTAGTGTATTCCAGATATGGATAGATTTTTTAAAAAATCTGCAGGTACAGATGATCAAATAAAAACAAATAATATGGAAACACTCAACAGGACAGGAAGATCTGTCGAAAGAGTCACATTTCAGCTGCACGACCCTTTGTCAGATCTACAAATGGATCTTTGTTTGTTATCAAAATTAGGGATCATGCAGAACCGACACAAAATGGAACCAACACAAAATAGTATGTAGTTGTCTTGGAAATATGATGTGAACCATGTTCTCTCCTTTTCCTGCTTATTTATACCCATCTTTGAATTGGTAACTTAGCCTCCAAGAGTGTGTTTTGGAAATGCTTCAGGAAATAATTTCCCTGTGAATTTTTTTTGCCAATCTGAGGTGTGGGAGCGACTTCGTAATGGCAGTAGGAATGAAGGCAAGTAATTTTATGCAGAGAGCACCCCAATCTAGGACATAGCAGGGATGAAAGATCTCATGAGCTTTTCCAGTCCATTGTTGTATTTGGTTTTTTGGTAGGAATTGATATTTCTACTGCAGGATTGTTCACAATTAACAGCTCATTTATGTGCCTATAATAACACAATACAAGATCATCACGACTAAGTCCACTTTGTTCTCAGCTAGAGTTCATGTACAAATCTTCAGTGAAAGTTCAGACCGATGTTTCCTCACAAACACAAGGACACTAAACCAAGTGTAAACCATCAAATCAAGCCTCGGATTATGTGGCACAACTGTTGGGCATCTTAACGAGTTAAGCCATCTGGGGACCTAGCAATAAATATCATCATGATTTAATTATGATAAACTATTTGCTTATTTCCCTTAATCTCGATAGATTGACATTTACATGGATGTGGTTCATTATATTGATTTTCAAGGAAACGTCCTCCCACTGACATCATGTGTAATAAAGCCATAAATAAGCCAAAAGTACATTAAGTTGCAGAATCACCATTATCCAAAATTATAAAATCAATGTTCCATTTTGTATGAGTAACATCATATTTCACTAAAATATTTAGCAGTATAAAATATGTGCTGACCTCTATAATATATTATTTATACATTAATGCCCCTTTATAAATTATTTCAAAGACATGCTCGAATTGTTAAAAGAAACAAACCCTCATGAACAAAATTTCATGAGTTCCATAAAACAGGCTATAAACTTAGATTTAAACATCTTTTACGCATAAAAGTCATTTATTGCAAATAAAAGAGAAAATAAAATGTCCTATTAAAAGAGAAGGTTACATTGAAAATGTGTCTAACTGAATAACCCATGGGATAGCGTGACAAGTTAGTTAAATAGTTGGTCTAAATGAGCACAACATTCCTCATTACGTGCTTTTCATGTACAAAGCCGTGCTCTGAACCAAGCACAGAATTTTGTATAAAATATGCCCAATGTACAGGTTAATTATACGCTTTGAAACATGCCTCAATTTAGAGTTTAAATGACTATAGAAGAGGATTCATGGAACGATGAATACATTTGATGGGAGCCAGATGATTGTGGAGAAGTTTATTTTTATAATGTCATTAAACCATCAAAAGTGCAACTGATTAAAAGATGTTATAAACAGGAGCGAGAACTGGAGAGCACAAGAATATCATAGTGATTTAAAAAAAAATCAAAAATGACATAATTGTCCCTAATCCAGAAATGACAAGGTGATTCAACGGAATCTGCAAAAGAATCACCAATGCTTACTTTGTCATATCATATTAAGACAATATGCAAGATGGGAACTTGGGTAATCTTCTGTTTGGACCCATTTATAATATTATCACAAATATCACCGTACACTTCATCTGAAATAATGCATTTACTTCATTTTATCTTTAAAGTTACATTTTAAAACTCTTCAATTACAGCATTTGCACTGCACTTAAAAGAAGCATACAACGACTTATTAAATCATGTTGTGACAGTTCAGAATCGGATTATGTACTTAGATAACTCAAACCGACAATCCACCGTGGTCTTAGCATGTGGGAAAAAAACCTACATAAAACAAAAAACGAGAGTACAAAAAAAAAGACCAGGGTTAAAGGAACGCAGAGTTTAGCAAGTGATGTGGAAAGAAGGGGTGTGTGGGAGATATGGAGATGATATGATATGAGATGAGAAGATGCTCCAGAGACGGGAATGGCTGAGGACCTAGAGAGAATGCAGCACAACTATGAAGGAACTAGCGGCCAAAACAGACGTGGTACTTTGAATTAAATACGTGGTACTTTGAATAGGCTAGAGTACGATTAGTAAAGCTTTGAAGTTACTTTCCAGAAGATAGAAGATCCAAAGGTATGGTAAAAGATAGAATTAACAACATAAATTGATTCAGCAGCTGATCTGCTGAAGTAGAACTGAAGATAGCCTATGTTGAAATTAATGCGAACAGTTGCTCGAAACTAAAATGGAGGCAAAAGCTCAACTCAACACAAAATAGCACAGGTGGAAAATAGTTTGATTCGGCCCAAGACACTGACCCAGGAATAAGAATGCAGTCAATAGCAAAGGTATAGATTATTCCAGAGACTGAAAGAAGATGTCCAAAGCCTTCTTCAGATGTAATTATTGGAAATCAAGAAGTAGATAAAGTAATAATGTAATACAGGTATTATCATTTGTGATTGGTTTGTCCATATCAATATTGTGGGAAGTGCTGATCTGAATGAAGTGACAACAAACAAAGTTGTGCTGGAGATGAGTATTGATCTGGAGAGCAGCATTGTCGAGAGAATTGAGGAAAATGAGATACATTTTTGACAAGGACCTGCATGATAGGCTGCTCTGGAAGGTTAACATTGCATGGGATCCAAGGAGAGATAGCTGACTGGATGGAAAATTAGCTTCATGGAAGGAAGCAGAGGATGATAGTGGAAGGTTGCATTTCGGACCGGGGGACTGTGACTAGTGGTGTGCCTCATGGTTCAGTACTGGGCCCATTGCTGTTTGTTATCAATGATTTGGATGAGAACACACAAGGCACGATTAGTAAGTTTACAGATGACACTAAAGTGCTTAGTATTACAGATTGCAAAGATGGTGTTGCAGCAGGATTAATGGAGTTTAATACAGATAAGTGCAAGGTGTTGCATTTTTGGAAGTCTAAAAGCCCTGTCCCACGGTACGAGTTCATTCCAAGAGTTCTCCCGAGTTTGCCCTGATTCGAACTCGGAGATTTACAGTAATGGCCACTCGTCGGTACTCGGGGCTCTCGTGGACATTTTTTAACATGTTGAAAAATCTTTACGAGTCTTCCCGTGCTTACCTGCCGTTAGCGAGTCTTCCCGAATACCTGCCGTTAGCGTTACGAGCCCCGTGTTCCGATGTACCCGCTACGTTAATTCTCCATGCTTACCAAGAGTTTGATTTTCTTTTACACTCGGGAGAGCTCTTGGAATGAACTCGTACCGTGGGACAGGGCTTTAACCAGGGCAAGTCTACACTGTGAATGCTAGGACTTAGGGAGTGTTGTAGAATAGAGGGGTTTAAGAGTGCAGGTATATAGTTCCTTTAAAGTGGTCAATCACAAATAGATAGAGTGGTCAAGAAGGGTTTTGTTACATTGGCCTTCATCAGTCAGAATATTGAGTATAGACGTTGGGAGTGTATGTTACAGTTGTATGAGCTACATCAATGAGGCCACATTTGGAGTATTATGTTGAGTTTTGGGCACCATGTTATAGGAAAGATGAAGCTGGAAAGGGTGCAGACAAGATTTATGAGGATGTTGCCAAGACTCGAGGGCTTGAGCTACAGGGAGAGGTTAAGCAGACTAGGACTTTACCCTCTGGAACTCAAGAGAATGAGGGATTATCTTATAAGGTGTATATGATCATGAGAATAACATATAGGGTCAATGCATTATTTTTCCCAGATTAATGGAATCAAGAAGAGAACATAGGTTTAAGCTGAGTGGGGGGAAAATTTAATAGGAACCGGAGGTGCAACTTTCTTCTTTACACAAAGGGTGGTGGGTATAAGGAACCAACTGTCAGAGGTGGTAGTTGATGCAGGTAGTTGAGCTATAATCACGATGTTTAAAATGTACGGATTAAATGCGAAATTAAAATGTACATTTAAACAGGTACATGAATAGGATAGGTTTAGAAGGATATGGGTCATCCACAAGCAGGTGGGACTAGTGTAGATGGGGCATATTGGTCAATGTGGGCAAGTTGGGCCGAAGGCCCTGCTTTCTTGACTCTGACTGAGTAACAGTGATGCATTATTCCACAATGCTTTCTTGCTCACTTCGAAATGGAGAACATCAATGTGCCTTCGCAGGCCCGCATATCCCCCTCACTCCGATGACACCGTGATCTCAGTTACTGCGGCCAATGGTACATCCTTCACAAGGGTGGAATTAATGGTGTACCTGGCCACATTCTTAAAATCATTCTTAAATGGTCCAACTCACTGGAGTTGGTGACATGCCTCAGTGACACTCATGTCTGTTGCAATGAACTGCTTTCAGAGGTTGGTTATGATGAACATCAAATCCTACTTTATTAGTAAGGACCTGGATCCCCTACAATTTGCCTCCCAGAACCACAGATAAATAGCGAATTACATATTTCAGGAAGGAAAAGCATCTTCATCGAAAGGATGGCAACGAAGAGTGTCAACAGTTTCAAGTTCCGGGAAAACATATCTCTGAAGATCTGTCCTAGACCCAGCATATTGATACAATGACATAAAAAGCTCATCAATGCCTCTACTTCCTTCAAAGACTGAGGAGATTTGGTAGTGCACCAAATACTATAATCAAATTTCTACAGGGATACATTGTTACAACTAGATGATCACCATTGTGCGGTAGGTCCAAAGGAAAACTATTATATTTTCCAACTGGGCCATAAACTGACACAGTGATTTATCTGTCCATTGCATAACATGCTTGACTTTGGTTCAATTGAAAATATTGAAATGGAAATTGGGTCACATGATAGAGAGCCATTCTGTTCCAGTAATCAGAGCGAAACACAAAAAGGTACTCCATGGGCTTGGCTTATAAGCATGAAGGGAAGGCCAAGGAACTTGTAATTTTTCCTCATGTTTTCTGCCATACTGCATGAATGAAAATAGTGTTTTAAACAATCATGCCCAATACTTAACATGGAAACATGCTGGTCAAATAGATATTTCCTTTGAGCTAATGCAACTTCATGCTTGGTTCAATTAAAACAAAAACACACCTTTTGGTCCAATCTTTGCCAGAATGGAATGTAGTTGCACCATAATCTCTTCATTTGGTGGTAAATCTTTACTGGCACTAAACAGCAATTGAAGCAGAATCTGACTCCCTCCTTTGGATACCAAGATGCTACCCCTGCGTCCTCCACCTGGAAAAATACAAATTACTTGTTTAAAAAATATATAATTGACTGTTTTACTTTGCAAATGAAATCCAAGTAAATGTCGGATTTTATGTACAGATGAACATAGCTTTCTGGACATTAGCCTAGATTTCATTTCAAAATCACTTTTCAAAACGATTCTTTGCTTCTATCAGACATAAAACATCACCACCATATAAGAAACAGATGTCTTATTTATTTGTTGCCGATATTGTTCTCCAGTATAAACATCTCCTCTACATTCAATCTCGCATCAGCAGGATCTAAAATCCTTCCTCAAACAGAGGACTAACCAGCTCCCCTCCACCATCACACTTACTCAGCTGGCAGAACAATTGGACAATGGTTCCTTCCACTCATTTATTCCACTTCAACGACAGACACAAACTATGCCTGTTTTCTTAAAATCAGGCCCACATTTCCAACTTTTTCCCCACTCTGTTGGCAACTACATTGATGCTGCTTCCTGCACATGCAAAACTCGAAATTTCACCATTATTATTGCTAATGTCCCATAATGTGCTCACCCCTTAATGTGGTCAATCTCTGACTCTTCTCTTCCCTTGTTGGGTCTCTTTACTTCATCTTAGCCAGTCAACAAATGCATTACAAGCCCAAATATTCCTACAGCTATTGATTATATATCATTCCACCTTAGTTTCTGTAAGGACTCCAATCCATTCTTCCAATTAGTCTGTCTCATTTAGAATAACTCAGATGATGGAGCCTCTGAAATATCATCCTTCTTCCTGAACAAAGGATTGCATCCTTGGCTGCGTCACATCCAATTCTCAGACTCTGCTCTCACCCCTCACCCTCAGCAGAATTCCCCTTAAATTCCACAAATCCCTGTATTCAACAAATTATCCTTCAAATCACAGCCAGTAACAAGATTCCACCACCAGTTACATGTTCAGCACTTCAAAGGGATTGCTCCCTTCTTTCCTCCCCACCTCTAACTTCCCATGTAATCGCAGGCGGCGCAATACTTGTCCTTGCACCCCTTTTTTTTCCACCATCCAGAGATCCAAATAGTCTTTCTGGGTGAAATAGTGATTCCCCCACACTTCTTTCAACCTAGTGTCCTGCTTTTGGTGTTCACCATGTAGTCTCCCCTACAATAAAGGAGCTACTACCTCTCTGACCTTTCTGTCCATGGTTGTCAGCATTGAAAAAAGGGGGCCCATTGCAAACTTTAGAAACAATACCTCATTTTCTGTCTGGGCACAATGCAATGTGCAGAAATCAATAACGAATTATCCAATGTTAGATCATTTGCTCTTTCTTTCTAGTTCTATCAGAATTAATGGATTTCTTTGTTGGCTCAGTTTTTCAATTTTCCTTTTAGGTATAGTCTGCTTGCAGCATCCCCCACAGCCATACTATTAAGCAATACCTTACATAAATAAAGTAGTTCAATTTTATCTTAACAGCTCCTTAATTGCCACATTAGGTCACCCAGACTCGGTCTATCAGAGATATTCCCTTTCTTTTACCCATTCTCCTCCCCCACCTAAACTAACTTGTTCTCTTTCCCAGTTTTAATTAACCTTAAATGTCAACTATTTCCTTTTTCACAGATGATGCCTGGTCTGCTGAGTAATCCCACAAAGATTCAGTGATCACTGTGGATTGAATTTCCTGCAAGCGATAGCGTTGTCACCCATGTGTTAAAAGTGATACTTGACATCCAAGCAGCCTTGATGTCAAAGAGGCGGTCGATTAGCCAATGATTTATATAAACATTGGGGTTTTTTTCCAGCAGCTGGAAGGGCCAGTTCCACCCGTCTTTGGTGTTATTAAGAATTAATGTATTCACTTTTATCTGCCCCTCCTTTCCAATCAAACAAATTGTGTGTGGAAGTTTATTGAAATGCCAAATATGAATTAAAATGCCTTCTACACATATTTATCTTTGCTTTCCACCCCTATCCCACCTTTTTGTTAACTCAAAGCTATGAAATTTGATAACTCTATGAAATAGCTTTAAGACACTATTGGAATGCTGCTATTAGATGCAACAGCCTTCCAAGATCATTAGTGTAGAATGTTGCTGAGGCAAGTGAGGTAATACACTTTAGAAAGTTACATTCTGGTGGAACATGTAGAACAAATGGCATGGACCTCAGGAGTGTCGAAGTACAGGGACATCTTGGGGTGCGAGTCCATTGCTTCCTGAAAGTTGTGACAGAGGTGGATAGGGTAGTAACTAGAAGGAACTTGGCAAGCTTGAGGTATTGAGTACAAGAGTTGCAGCTGTACAATACATTGATTAGGACAGATTTGGAGTATTGTGTACAGTTCAGGTTGCCACACAACAGGAAAGATATGGTAACAATAGAGAGACTGCAGAAGTGATTCATCCGGATGTTGCCTTGTGTGGAGGGCTACAGTTATAAGGGAAAATTGGATAGGCTGTGTTTATTCTCTCTGGAACATTGGTAGCTGAGGGATGACAGAGAGGTTTATAAAATGATGAGGGCATAGATAGGATAGTCTTTCTCCCAGAGCAGCGGTCTAGAAATAGAGGGAACAGGTTAAGGGTGAGAGGGGAGAAATTTAAAGGAGTTCTGAGGGGTATGTTTTTCCACATAGAGAATGGTGATTATCTGGAATGAGCTACCAGAAGAGGTGGTAGAGGCAGATAGAATTACAAAAGTCAATTGGATAGGAAAGGCATAGAAGGATACAGACCTAATTTAGGCCAATGGAATGAGAAAGGTAGACATCATGTTTGGCATGGTTAGATTGACCCGTTCTTCCGCTCTGAGAAAGCCTGCAACATTTCCTGGATGTTGTCACGTTTTATTCATCTTATTTTTGTTAAACTCCTCCCTTTTAATAATGTTATGGGGAAACTGGAATTAGACTCATATTTCCTTGCAGATTCCTGCTGGGAGGATATCCAAGAAGATTTGGATTGATTTCAAAATCAGCAGTGACTTTATGAACTCCTTCACAGTGAAAATAGATGTTTTGCATAGAAATATTTAACTCTGGGTGGATTTTATAAACAGTAAATATCGGACTTATTTTACCGATATTGAATTTACTGTTTTCAAACACCAGGAGGCATGGGTCTGCTAATAGGAGATTTAAGGATGCTTCGGAATTTCAGATTATGGGAACTAGAAAAAAGAATGAGAGAAAAAGGAAGAAAATAATCCAAACTCTTGCTTTTTATTATCTGGAACATACTGTTTATTTTATGTTTATTCCTACGGAAATTAATGCGCAAATAAGCTAGAAAGTCTTAACAATATTTCTAACAAATCTTAAAGAAATTGTAAACTTACATCAAGATAAAGTTTATTTGTTAATACATATTAGAATAACAACTTTACATCAATCAAACATTGGAAGCCATTAATTATATATTTGAACTGTGTGCATTTAATGAGAAAAAGGCGTTTTTGGGCTTGATAAAGGAAATTTATCAATAATTTTGCTGCAGTTACTGCCTCATTTTCACTCCTTCTCACCATCTATCTTTGCATTATCATCTAGTACAGGGGTGGGGATCCTGCGGCCTTAAGGCCACATGCGGCCTTCTAGGCCATTAAGTGTGGCCTTTTGAATGCAAATTTTGCTGAACAAATCCTGTTATTTTTATTAATATGTTTTTGTTTGTCTTTTATTATTTTTATTTTAATCTTAAAATGAACGTATTTAAAATACCAAAGAGTAAAAGAAGATTCAACAAAATAATCCTCCCCGACTGTCGGCCACAATTAAAACATTAGTAAGTCATGAGGGCTATTTTACCAAAATAATGTACATTTTGAAGCATATCTAATTGAAGTTTCATGGATGCGGCCTTATTAGATTACAGCTAATTTAATGCGGCATTCCAACATGAAAAGGTTCCCCACCCCTGATCTAGTACCTACCACCGCAAGCAACTCAAATCTACCTCTCTCCATGAAACATGAGTTTCCATGTAGTTCCATTTTGTCATTGATTACAGAATGTTCAATAATACAATTGACAACTTCCAATGTTTGATTGATGCAAAATTGCAGTTTAAAAATTAAAAAAACTTAAAAACAGTATGATTTTTTTTACACACAGAGGGCAGTGGGTGCCTGGAATGTGCTGCCAGGTAGGTGGTGGCAGATATCATGGTGGTGTTTAAGAGGCTTTTAGATAGGCATATGGATATGCTGGGAACAGAGGGGTATGGATCACATGCAGGCAGATGAGATTAGTTTAGCTTGGCCTATGTTCAACAGAGGCATTGTGGGTCAAAGGGTCTGTACGGTGCTTTATGTCCCTTGATTAACAGGTTTAGCAATGATAGTATCTTAGTCACATGCACCAATTTACATAAATTAGCAAACTAATTTCATCTGGTGCATTACACAGCTTCACCACAAATCACTTCTACATTTTGTATTCTTTTCCTTTCACTGAGTTTGGAATACTTGTGTGCTTCAACTCACACAGTCGTATGCTGTATCACTCGAGTTTTAATCTAGTAGTACGTTGATTTCTTCAGTGTGATTTCTCAAAGTATAAACTCATGCATTGACAATAGACCCACACCCTGCTCTCTATGTATATCAATATTGCCCTCTGGTTTGCCAAGATGTACCCTGGCAGAGCAATTGGTCATTGGTGTGCTAATGCAGTTGTTTCAGAGGCAATAATGACAGCTGGTGGTCTGAAAATATTAGCTAGCATCCTTTTCAGGACAGACGATGACAGCAATGTCAACATTTGAAACATAGAAGATGGACACGAAAAAAGAAGAGAGGTGTTTCAATGGTCTGGTCTGGCGTTTTCAGCTTTTTTACGTATTTTTAAGCAAACCAAGTAGCATTGCGAATTAAAAAGCAACTTTTGTATTGTTACCAATTTTTGAAGCCATTAAAAAATAATATATTGTTGCAATGTGAAAATCCGTAGCAAGATCACATATCTAAAGATGAATTCCTTTGCTTTTCACTAATCAAACAAATAATGTAATTAGCCGCATCTAAAGCCAACATATTGGACAATGTCTTAAGTAACCAACCAATTGTATTTTCTTCTGATATTCAGAACCAGGATGGGGGAATAATGCATTCTATGTGGATAATGCAGTGTCCATTATGCCTTTATATGGAATTATTGTAAGGTAATAATTTTCTCACCGAGCTCTCTTTCTCACTTTCAAACCCCAGCTAGAAATGGAACCATGCGATAGTATACAAGGAGAATTCAAAGTTCAGAAATGAAGATATATATTTTTGTACAAACTCACCCACTGAAACCAATTCATTAAGTATGTTGAGAATATTCAATGTCATTTGTTGGTCACGAGAGTTCTGAAAAACAAATTATTTTTTCTTCTCCATCAGTCAAAGCATCTGACTGTGTATAAGCAGATTCTGTCTTTTAGTGATCTTAAGTATGCTATTAAAGACCAATCAAGGCATAATTTTATTCCACTGTAATATTGCCATGGGAGATCACCATTGAAAAAATCGTTAACTTTTTTATAATTTAATTCATAGAGAATTGTTTTAATTTAAAATATTTGATGAGAACAACAACTTAAACCTTCAATATAGTATAAATATACCAAGGCGTACACATGAACATTATCAAATGCAATTGGATATTAATCTCCACAAGTTTCTCGTTGAAACTTACTGAATAATGAAATACCTGGATAGAGTGAATGTGGAGAAGATGTGTTCACCAGTGGAAGTGTCTAAGACCAGAGGGCACTGAATACATCCTCAGAATAAGAGGACGTACCTTTAGAATGGAGATGAGGAGGAATTTATTTAGCCAGAGGGTTGTGAATCTGTGGAATTCATTGCCGCAGACTGCTATGGAGACCAAGTCTTTGGGTATTTTTAAAGCGGACATAAGGGTGTCAAAGGAGATGGGGAGAAGGCAGGAGAAAGGGGTTGAGAGATGATAAATTAGCCATGATTGAATGGCAGATTAGGCTCAATGGACCAAATGATCTAATTCTGCTACAATGATTTATGAACTAAGGGGAGAAATTCCAAAGTTTAGGGCTTTACCAGCAGAAATTACGACCATTGGTGATAAAGTAATTAAATCTGGAGATTAGATGCCTGAATTGAAGGACTGCTAAGGAATACATCATGATGGATTATTGGGATGGAAGGTTGAGAGGGACTCAGAACAAGAACAAGTGCAAATAAATAATCATATAGCAATTATGTTGATACACCAAGCTAAGTCACCCTTGAGAACAATGCAACACAGTCATATTTTAAAAATTGTACTAGCATCATTAAGCTTTCCATAATTTCCTTAACATTACAGCAGCATTTCTGACGTAAAATATAGTAACGTCCCGCTTTGTGCTGCCCCACAGAAAAGGGACATGTTATAGTACTGGAATCCAAAGAATGGCAATTAGATACCTCCTGTGCTTAAAAAGGAACATTTTGGCCGTGCCAGTAACATGACAAGGATACAAACCTTTCACTGGTGGTCCCACAGCAATGAAGCAATGGTCACATCACTGCAGAGTTTGGTGTGGGCAAACCATTGTGGCAGTGTGCAATTGATGCCTGTGTGAGGACTGTTGTTAGATGGGTGGGGCGAGAGTTGAGACTGCTCCAAGCTGATTTGTGGGGCTCAGGGCTGCAGCTTGGGTGGTATAACTGGTGGGACTCTGATGGGGACCGACAGCAGCAACTCCTCCGTGTTAACAGATTGTCTGGATTCTGCAATTACTTTCATCATCTCCTATTGGATGCATTCAAAGTTGTTGGCTCCTTTTGCTTTTGTTTGGTTTAGTTTTGAGATACAGCGTGGAAATGTGCCCACCAGGTCTACGCCAACCATCAATCACCCACACACACCAGTTCTGTGTTATCACACTTTCACACTCACTCCCTACACGTTAAGGGCAATTTACAGAGGCTACTTAAACAACAAACTAGCACATCTTTTGGGATTTGGGAGAAAACTGGAGCATCCGAGGGAAACCTACAGTGAGAACGTACAAACTCCTCATGGACAGCACCCGAGGTCAGGACTGAACCTGGATAACTGATGCTGAGGCAGCAGCTCTACCAGGTGTGCCACTGTGTCGCCCAGGTTGCACAGCTCCCTCCAGCCCATAGATTTCTCTATGGTAAGATCAACTTCTCAAGGTAAGTCAGGTAGGAGCAACCCACCACAGAGAAAGCTCTGGTGATATTATAAACTGCAATGTTGCTTCATTTAAGATATCGTGATTTTAAAATCAATTATTATATTGAAAGAAAAACAATGCATGATACCAGAGACAAGTCTCAATGAGAAACCTGTGGATTAAAACCGCACTTCAGAATTTGAGTGCAAGCTGCATTGCCAAATTGGCACTGAAACGATCTGTTTAATTAAAAAAATATAAGAGATTTAATGAAATAGTAAACAGACATTCCGTTTATTAGTCGAGATCTTTTGGATGGATTTTATTCCATTGCAAGAACAGTAGCAGGTTCATCTTGTGGCCAAATAAACACGATTTCTGCAACCACCATCAGTAACTCATGAGAGATCTCAGTAACTCATCAGATCAGGACAAATTCTCTAATCCCATTGTAGTTATATTGGGAATGGGTTGTAGAAAACCGGACCACAGAAGCATGGAAAGAATTTCATTAACAATTTCAAGTCAAGTCAAGTGACTTGATTAACAATTTGAGGAATGAAGGGCACAAGATAAAATAATTTTAGTTAATTAGTTTAGTTTAGAGATAAACTAAAAGAGAATTGTGTAGCACAATTTAATTTAAAACAAAAACAAAATGGTATGAAGAAGGAATAGGCTAAAGTATACTGGGAAATTAGTTTAAAGATTTACAGGGAAATTAAAATAACAATTTAAATAAATATTTCATAATTTTGAAAAGATGTATATTTCTTTGAGGAATAAAAACGTGACAATAAAATGATCTCTTCATGGCTCATGAGAAAAACATATGGGAATAAGAGACCAATTTAATATACTTTATTGGGCAACTAATTACCAGGTAAAAATGGTGAACCACTTATGTACATTCAATAGCCATGTGAAAACATTGACACTAAATAGTGTTGTCAAGATCTGGGTAAATATTATGAGTGGAAAATTGATTAAAAAAAGATGGAAACTAGAGGAATACAGACCTTTTCACATTTACAGTTATTAGTGGGGTACTGGAAGGATCAATTAAGATGAAAGAATTGTGTTTAGTACATTGATTGCGGACAATGGTGTGGTGAATTACGAACAGGAATCCCTGAATTTCAAAGGGATTTATACAGGATGTCTTAGTTACACAAATATGCAGCAAGACATAATGTGAGCAATTTGAAGCGTTCTCGAAAAAATAGCAAAATGTTATTTTTGAATAATGTTAAATTGTCTGAGAGATTCAGATGTGATAGTGTGCAGATAGTTAACATGTTGGTACAGGGTAATGTTTTTTGCTCATATGTGTGTATGTTGGTTCGTTGGCAAAATCACACATGGAATACAGTGTGCACTTAGCATCTCTATATCCAAAGAAGGATATAAGTTGCATTGGAGTGATTCAAAGGTACCAAACTTAATCTTGAAATGTGGATATTGTCCCATGACAAAGAAAATTGAGTAGGACTGGTCTACTTTCTCTGCAGTCTAGAAGAATGAGAGGTGTCTTCATTGAAACATCTGATTTTGAGAGAAACTGACAGTAGTTTCTCCAATCTGAAGACCTCAGAACTTGGGGGTCAGCCATTTAAATTTAAATTCAAAGGCATTCATTTACTGGTCTAGTCATATTCTTCCCCAGGGGGTTATGGATGCAATGAGGGTTCTAATTTTTACATTCATCTCTGTAGGAACAGAACAACCAATTATTTTTTTGATAGTGTGAAACTCTTTCCAATAATAGAATCCAACGTGTAAAGATTATTTACCAAAGTATTTGAAGGAATAGGAAAAACATTTACCTCAAGTGTTGATAATATTATTTCCATCCCAGTTGACCCCTTGGCTGTTATGTCTTTCTTCGTTCTTTCTGCAAATTCAAATCAATCATTAAATATTCTAAAATAAATAACATATTGGAGACAGGAAGAGCATTTTGGTTTTATAAGCTATGATAAAAAACAGCTACATGCATTTACAAAGAAATTAGTTTCCTCATTAAATATAAACTGACGAATAATTTAATCCAGAAATTTACTGCAGATGGTGAGTTTACTTTAAAGAAATCCAATATATTAATATGATAAAACACAAGGAATCACACCTTATCCCCAAATTGCCCACTGCAGCTCCACACATAAAGGACATTTAAATTCTGGCATTGTATTTTATTTTTGGTTTGACCTTGAAAATGAATTTAATTATAGTTCTTGAAAATAAACCCCAACATTTGTATTTCTCACCTTTAAGCAAATAATACAACATGCATAATCAAGAATAAGGATAGCTAAGGAAAACAACCTAAATAAATTTAGAAAAAGATCGCAGAATAAGAATTCAATTCTTGCGGTATAGCTGCTTCCTCACAGCGCTAGAGATCAGGGTTCGATTCTGACTATGCACACTGTCTATACAGTTTGTACTTTCACCTTGTGACCACGTGGGTTTTCTACAGCTTTCGATTCATCCCACATTCAAAAGTCGTGCATATTTGTTGGTTAATTGGCATCTGTAAATTGCACCGAGTGTGTAGGATATGAAAGTGGGAAAATACAAAACTAGCATATGGGTGATCAATGATTGGCGTGGACTCAGTGGGCAAAAGGCCGTGTTTTTACGCTGTGTCTCTAAACTTAACTAAAAACTAAAACATTACAATTGACAATCAAAATGCTATCGTCCTGACAATGGTATTAACAGTAACTGTGTTTCTACATGTCCAGTGGGTATCCCACAGATAATTACTGCAAATCCAAACATTTATTGGCAATATACGCGTGTTTTGTAGCAAATTGGACAGGAACTTTAATTTAACTAAGGTTTAATGTGTAACTGCACATTTGCAGTCACTGACAGTTTCTATCGATTTAATTCTCACGGTATTTTAGCGGCGTGTCACATTAATGGCAAACAAACTCTCCAAGAAAATGTGGTGTGTCATTTCCTTAGATTAAAAACAGTTTGGTATTTCAGGGATGTCATTTGAACAGTTTTTACAGCAGATATCAGTTATCCCCTTGAACTAATTAGATTATGGCTGATGTGACCCAACTCCAATTTCTGGGCTTCACTCTATAACTCTTAAGTAATGTTGATCAACTCCATTCCACTAAAGTTTAGCCTGCTTTAATAACTGTATAAACCATTGGGAAACTACCATATTTGTTCTTCAAACATTGTTGAGATATTGTTGAAAAATAAATGGAAAAATGGCACAAAACTGAAGAAAAAAAATTTTCCTGGCCATTCTCCATAAAATATGGTGAGATTGAGTTAATTGAAAGTTGCAATTTTGTGTTAAGGTTATGAAACCAGGCACGCAGACCACAATCTGAGGAAATGATGAGCAGAATCAAAAGCGGTCTGTGCATCTTAATTAAACCATGCATCTTCTGATTCAACTGATGAATGTATTAGGTCCATCATTAATGAGGGTTTTCAATGGAAGAGGAACGGCAGAGTTTTGTAGTATAGAAGTCATCCTCCCGCTGCATACTTGCTGCAAGTACTTATTTTTTAAATCCAGTAAAAGCTTCCTGGTGCTTTACTGATTGACAGGATCAATGACTGGCACTTCAGAGGGAACAACTATGTTGATGCAGGGACAGTGCCAAGGGAGCGACCAGACACACTGAAACATTGTAAGAAGGAACTGTAAATGCTGTTTTAAACCAAAGATAGGCACAAAATGCAGCAGTAACTCAGCTGGACAGGCAACATCTCTGGATAGAAGGAATGGGTAATGTTTTGGGTCAAGACCCCTCAACCCGAAACGTCACCCATTCCTTCTATCCAGAGATGCTGCCTGTCCCACTGATTCACTCCGGCATTTTATGTCTATCTTATGGGACTGTCCCAATAAGGCGACTTTTTAGGCGACTGCAGGAAACTATGCGGTCGCCACATGTTTGCGGGTGGTTACCGGGTAGTCGCCTTCATGGTCGTGAGGAGTCCCCGCATTCTGGGAACAAGTTGCGGCATCATTATGGCCGCAATTTTTCAACATGTTGAAAAATTAGCGGCGACTAGAATGAAGCCGCCATGGGGAGCAGCGAGAATTCTTGTGCCATAGGTGTAGTGGCAGTGGGTTGCCAGGAGATCGAAGGTTGTCGTAGGTTCTCGTAGGTTGTAGCCAGTGCTGATCGGTGAATTTCATTGGGGGGGAAAAAAAACGTAAGCAGTAATTTTCAGAACCAAGGAAAACTGACCGGTAATGTTAATGTCCGCCGAGCTTCACAGCCATGTATCTCTGTCTTCTTAAAGGTTGTCCCCATTCCTTCTCCCCCTCTTTTAAAGGACTTACATGACCTTTCCTGGACTCTATGCTTTCACCGTCTTAATTACAGCACCAAACTTCCTGTTCATCGCGGTGTGTGTCTGCATCACATTGGCTTTGCACCGTGTGAATTTCACTCAGACAGTGCTGCCCCCCCCCCCCCCCCCCCCCACTTACCCTGTCCCCCGCCTGCATAACGGGCTGGTGAAGGAAGCGATGTGTACATGTGTGTGTGTCGCCGTTCCAGTCGCCTGAAAAAATCGCCTAAGTGGGACAGGCCCATTACACTGAAAAAGTTGCCAAGGTTGGGCTGAAACTGTGGCATCTGAAACATTGCATAGTTGTTGGGTTAACAGACATATTTAGTCCATCAGAACCAGTTAGGTTCAGCACCAGATGAATAACTGAGCTTTACTAACTTTAGTTCAGTTTAGGTGTCACCACATGCAGAATAAAGCAATTGAAGGACAACATCTCCAACTGAGACCAAGCTCATGATCTACAAATCAGCACTACCCACATCCTCGATAAAGTAAACGTCAGGTAATCATCTCAGAGCACTTAAAAAATATAATTAATGTTGCATCGGCAAAATACTCCAAAATCACCAGCAGAATAAATAAATCAATGACAGATCCTTTCACAAGCCACCATCATCAGCATTGAGGTTCTTGACACACTGTCCTGACATCTTACTTCTGAAACAAGCTGAACTCCACGACTGAAACATATCCAGACAGGCTCAAAAATGATTAAAGGGCACCTTCGAAGCCTTCTTGAAATGCATAAATCTTTGTTGACCATGGGAACCTCTGTCCAAAGACTGCTCAAACTAGCAGAAAGCACTCAGAAGAGCACTGAGCACTTTGAGCCTCTCTGACGAGAGCATGTGGATGCCAAGCATAAATAACAGACAAGGCATGCAATAATTCAAACAACCTGGGCAATTTCATCTATGGCTCCTGTGGCAAAGTCTGTGGCCATGATTTAAGAAATTTAAGCCATGAAGTGAAGAGGGTTCAAAAACATCATGTAGATTTTATGAAACATACAAGAACAATTTAAAAGTCGAACATCAATTTAGTTTTAATTCTCATTGAATGAAAAATGGCATCGGAAAGGTGCACATAATATTGATTTTTCATTTCAGAAAGGAATATTAACCAGCGGTGACCTCTAAATAAGCTGAATGAAGATAGTTAAAAATTCAATTAAAAAAACACGAAAGTCCACGTGCAATGTCATAACAAATAACTGAAAACCTATTACCTTGAACTGTAAAACACTGAGTTACCAGATAATTACTGAAATGACAGTTAATAGTTGAACTGGTTTTGGAAATCATCCTAAATTTACAATGTTATTTTAAAGATACAGCTCAAACTGAACAGCAGCTGCTGTTGAACCTGAGCCCGAAGGAAGTTCTAATAACATCACTCAGCCTTCAATCCATACACAAAAGATGAAGCCTTTTCCCAATGCAATGTTCATGGGGAAAGGGCCTGGTGTTACTTGCAGAGAAACTGTGATATTCATCTACAGATATATCATGCTGAAGATGTTGCCTCAGAAAGAACAATATACAAACTAGGAGCAGAAATAGGCCAGTCAGCAGCTCAAGCTTGTTCCACTGTTCACTTAGATCGTGAGTGATTTTAATGTTACCTCAACTCTGCATCCTTACTTACCTAGTAAATCTTTCATCACCGAGAATCTATCGACCTCTATCTTCAAAACATTCACTGTGTTTCTATGGCCTTGGGCGGGAGTTCCAAAGGCTCTTGACATTCTGAGAGAAGATATTACCTCATCTCTTTCTTATATCGGTAGCTTTTAATATTTAAACAATGAGCCCAGTTCTAGATTCTCTCAAGAGAAAACATCCTCCCCACATCCAACCTCAGAATATGATATTTCCATATAGTCACCTCTCATTCTTCAAACACAGCAAATACGTCAAACTTCTCCAAACTTTCTTCATGATAACCAGTTAAAAAGTTTTTTTTACCGAAACATAATATAGATCAAGCTCATTGTGATGGTTGAAAGTAAAATCAAAATAACCATGACAACAGTTGAAAACAGTTTTGTTAATGTAAATGGAAGTTTACATGCTATTGTGAGGAAATAGCAATCTGTGCATGCATAATTAGATTTTCAGGGCCTGAGAGCTTTTTTGAGCTTTTTTATTTAAACAAAAATCAGCAACATATAATGTGTAATAAGTTGAAATCTCTGTCAATCACAGATTCTGTGCTGCAAATGTTACAAGATTGCTTCTGCATTTTAGCTTTTACTATGACCAGTATATGGAAATGCCAGGAGTCGCTGTTTTGCAAATAAATGCCAGTGAAAACCAGGGTTATACCATTATTATATCTCCAATTCGACCACCTCTTCCACCATTACTGTTTCATTCACCTCTTAAATCTCATTTAGAATGTTTACTTTTTGGCTCCATCATTCACAAATAATGTGTTGCTGTCATTCACAACTTTTTTCTTCAAGCAAATAAAATTCTAGCTGATAGTGGGGAGTAACCCTGCACCAGCAGCATATGACCTCCTGATAGCAGTAGCTCCAATTTCAAGCTTCAAAAATATAAAGAGTGTTATTAAGATGCAGTGATATTACCTTCATTATCTATAGAAAGACTAGCGTTTCAAAACACATTGGTTGGGAACTCAAATCAAGTGGATTAATGACATTAACAATGTATACATCTTACAAAGCCAAGTGGAACCATTAAATCCTACTGACTGTTTAATAACAGGAGAGCTATGCAATGTTACAAAATAACTGGGAGTTGCCAGAGTACAATATACGGGCAATCACTGTGTTACGAACATCAGGATAATAGAAATGTGTCCTTGCAGAATTAAAAATTCACCACCAAAACAAACTGAAAATCTGAATAAAATTCACCCTTACAGAATGTGTGGAAAAATTACACAAGCGCAACATTTTATGACCTCATTTTTCTTGATAAATGCACTGATGATACAACTCTGACCACCCTCCCCTATTGCCTCTGCCCCCACCACACCCTCCTGTTAAGCATGGATCACCTGTACTCAAATAAGTCACCAAGCAAACATTTTATGGAAACAATGTTTACATTTAGTGCATTACCTTTGGTTAAAAAATAGTTTTGATGAAAAGTTCAAAACTTGAAGTGCATCTATTCCTTTTGTAAATGCTGATCCCTTAGAGTTTACATTATTTTCTGCTTTTGTTTCAGATTTTTGGCATGTCTGGTTCATGTTTTTTAAATCTGAGCATTTAATATACGCTGTGAGAACTGAATATAACAATTTTTTTGCCTTTGAACCGGCATTCAACAGTTCAATTTCCATTTTGTATGTTTTCTTCCTGCACCAATGCAATTAATCTCAAATTTTACATTATACACCACATGTCACCAATTCGATTTTCTCATTCCTAAATTCAAAATGATGGAAAGGTCTGAGAGGTAAAGTGAAATTATTATACCAGCTAGTACTAAAATATTGATGCTATGCAATCACTAAAATTAATTCCAAAACAGAATCCTACCTGACACTTGCAGGACTGAGAAAGGGAATTCTGCTGGACAAAACATAAGCAGATTAAAAACTGTCATTGCTTTGTGTGAAAGCAACACTCCCTGAGTATATTGACAAAGTAATTTGAATTATCAATTTCAATGCAGATAGGACTGATATCGGGGAAATATACTGATCAGACCTTTGAAGATCATGCTTCATAGTTTGAAATTTGTTCAACATTTTTATCCCCCCAGAGAATAAGAATGTAAGAAAAAGAGGCCACTGATTTAACCGGAACTGTACTGATATCACTATATTTGACCATTCATTGCAACAGATTCAGCATTCAAAACTAAATGCATTTCAAAACCATATTTTATTGAGTTATCTGTGATTACTGCAGCTGAGAAGTCATCCTTGTCCAAATATAAAAGTTATAAACTGCATTTTCACAACCTCAATCAAAACATAGCTGGCATCGTGGCACAGTGGTAGAGTTGCTGCTTTACAGTGCTGGAGACCCAGGTTTGATCCTGACTATGGGTGCTGTCTATACAGAGTTTGTACATTCTCCTTGTGGCCTCGTGGGTTTTTTTCCCACACTCCAAAGACATACAGGTTTGTAACTTAACTGGCTTCAGTAAAAAAATGTAAATTGTCCCCGGTGTGTAACATAGTGTTTGCGTTTGGGATGATTGCTGGTTGGTGCGGACTCAGTGGACTGAACAGCCCAACTTTGCCCAGTGAATGTTAATTGCTCTGGGCAGTCAGCTACACGTATAGGCAATTCTAATTATTTGCGACCATAGGCAATGTACTATATTTGTCCCTCCTACCTTTAGCACTTCACCCGAGTATGCCTTGAAACTAGCAATACCCCGTCACAGATAGATGGCCACATTTTCTGCTATTATCCATGATGGAACAATCCAATGGTTTAATAGTGTTCATTTTTACAACCTGGTTACTGACCTTCACTTTTATTTTATAACCTTATTGCTTCCTGCTATCTATAGTGCAATGCTCCAAATTGGCTTCAAAGTTATGCAAACTCCATCTCTATATTTTGCTGCTGAACACATTTCTGTTCCATAATAGCATGTCTCTGGTCAGCCATTCCTAATTCAGATTTAGATTGGATCCTTTTTCTTATATAAATAGCACTCAGCTTTCTTAAAAGAATGAACCATTGGCAAATGGCTTCCCTTCCATTTGTAACAAGAATTTGCATCAGGCACATCTGGGATGCTGATCTTTCTTCAGAAATGAAATAGTCACTGCTATCTTTGACTTGGGAATCACCATCATTTTATTATTCATTTTTGGGGAATTGCACGTTGCTGGCAAACCCTGCATTTATTGTGCAATTGCTCCTAAAGAGTCAACCACAGTGGTCAATCTGTAGTATTAGACGGAGTTGTGAACAAATTGAGTTTTTAACCACACTGCCAATAGCAATTTTAAAAATATTAAGAAATTAATTTTTACAACTTGGGTCAACCAATCTGGAACTAATCAGTTCATCACAACCAGCTCGTGGTCTCCGGTCAGAGACCGACTTTGGGAGCTCCAAGCCGCAGCAGCTTCGACCGCCCCAACGCAGGAGCTTTGATCACCCCGACACGGAGGCTTCGATCACCGGCTGCTTCGATCGCCCCGACTGCGGTAGGTTCGACTGCCCCGACCACGGGAGAATAAAGAGGAAAAAGATTAGACTTTATTGCCTTCCATCACAGTGAGGAATATGGGGAATCCACTGTGGTGGAGTTTTATGTAGTTTTTATGTAGTTCTGTGTCTTGTTGCTTTGTTTTTAGTATGGCTGTATGGTAATCTGAATTTCACTGTGCCTTAATTGGTCAATGTGACAATAAACTGACAATGAAACCTTGAGAGTTTCATTCAAGTAGCACGAATTTTCCCCGATTACAGCTAATATTCATCACAATGTAAATACCTTCATTCCCAGTGGTGGTATATCTGAAAGACGGTCTTTCGATGATTCTGAGACAACAGGAGCTTCAGAACTTGGGTCCATACTTTATTACAAACTTAAACCCCTGTCCCACGGTGCGAGTCCACCCCGGAGTTATCCCGAGTTAGAAACAAATCAAACTCGTGGTAATCATGTAGAATGAACGTAGCAGGAACGTCAGAACTCGTGGACGTAACTTAGCGACTCGTAACGCTAACGGCAGGTACTCGGGAAACGTGCTAACTCGTGAAAATTTTCAAATGTTGAAAGGTTTCCACGAGTCAAATATACTCTTGAAGGAAATGTTGATACTTTAAAAAAAACTCGTTGTAATACCGTAGTAGCCCGTGAGTTTTCCGTAGTGACTCGTGAGTTAAAATACAAGGCGTAATTCTGGAACTCGTGGGTTTGGCCTGAGTGCAGAAATGACATGATTGAAGATTAGTCAGAGTTGACGTTAAGCTTTTCCATTGGAAAAATGTTACAGTGAACAATTCATTTTCAGTGAGTAATGCCTTTCAATGATTGATGCCAGACCTTGAAGAAATGCAGTTCAAATGGACACCCGTTGCCTTAGCACAGCATGGCTTTTAGTATTACTAACTCCAAGGGAAGGGCACGGATCAGTTAGTGATGCAGCTCAATCAAACCAAACATTCAATGTAGGACAATGTTGAATTGATGCAGGTTCATTGAGTTGTCGGGGTGGAAGATTGCAACCGTCACGTGGTCTGCCCTGTTTTGACTAATGCCTGTCAGGAATGATCCCCTGATGCTGGAGGCACCTGTGGGAATCTCATCTTGGCCTTTGGAATAGAGCGACTAACAACCAAATTTTGAGAGCGATTTCCAAATTTCCAAGTGCAGGTCACTTCCCTTGTTTATGTGCCTTTCACAATACTGCTTCAGAGGTTTGATGCTTTATGTGGGGTGGGGAGGGGGGTGAATGCATTCCTATTTGAATAAGTGTAGGAAGGAACTGCAGATGGTGGTTTACACCAAAGACAGGCACAAAAAGCTGGAGTAGCTCAGCGGGTCTTGCAGCAGCGCTGAAAAAGTCTCGACCCAAAGCGTCGCCTATTCCTTTTCTCCGGAGATGCCGTCTGACCCGCTGAGTTACTCCAGCTTTTTGTGTCCATCTCTTGTTTGAATAAAATTATTTGAAAATGAAATGATCCACACCACTCTTAAAAATAATCGCCTATATGTGAAAAATAAACCAATTGCAAAATTTTGCCAACACGAAGGGGAATATCCTTTGGGGTCGTTCGCTACCATCCGCAGTCACGGATAAACCAGTGCAGGATATGATAACGTGGCCAGTGATACAGGTGTGAGGCGAGATCCCCGAAATACAGTCTGCCGAGCGATGAATAAACAGGGGTGAGAAATGTACTAACCGTCAGCCTATATATTGAAAAATCCCAAAACTCAGGTTCAGTGAGTTTAAAAAAGTACATTAGACAAGAACCCTTTACAAATAGCGAAGCTTCGCGTATGGCAGCGCACACACCCGGTGAAAATGTCCCAAATTGCGGAAACAGGCCCTTCGGCCCACTGAGCCAGCCATCAAACACTCATTTACCTCAACTCATTTCTGCCCGCATTCACATCAATTTCCCACCTGAGTCCCATTCGTCCACTCACCAACACATCGGGGAAGGTGACAGTCCTTCAGGTGTTTTTGCCATTCATGTCTCATCGAGTCATGGGTTCATACAACACAGCAGGTTTTGCGGGGAGCATTCATACAACAAAGCAGCATGCCGGGAGCGAAAGGGAGCGCTTGGGGGAAACTCCATAAAATACTATCGGTGGTTAGAATCGAACCCAGGTCCCTGGAGCTGCTCAAGTGAACGTATAATGAAATGAATGAGGACAGACAAAAATCAGATTAATTGAACTAATTGAATCAGATTAATTGAATTAATTGAAAGGGTATAGATTTAATGTGAGCAGCAGGCGGAATAGAGGGCATCTGATGATTTTCTCAACCCAGTAAGTACTGTAGTCATAATGTGAGAACACGACGGAGGCAGGTTTACAAAGTATATGGGCCAGAACTCAAATAACGGTCAGGAAGGCTATGGTTGGAATGGACATGGTGGGCGGAGGAGCCTGTTTCTGTGTTGTATGAACCCATGAATCGATGAGAAATGAGTGGCAAAAATACCTGAAGGATTGTGAGATAATGATCATGGATGACTTTTAATGGAAAGTCCATACATACAGATAGACAGCCAAGAAGAACTTCATATCTACACTCAGATGGACTGGCAGATGGAGGAGATAGGAGTTGGGGAAAGAGAGGAAAAGCACAAGAGAAATACAGGGAAAGGGATATTGGAAAAGACAGATGCTGGAATCCTGAAACGCATGTCAAAACATTTAAAAGGTATAAACACCTAGCAAATAGGTGCAGGAGTAGGCCATTCGGCCCTTCGAGCCAGCATTGCCATTCAATATGATCATGGCTGATCATCCAAAATCAGTACCCAGTTTCTGCTTTCTCCCCATATCCCTTGATTCTGTAACTCTAAGAAATGTAAACATGGGAGGCTTTTTATAGTGAAAAAAAAAACTGCATGACATTATTTTTATCATGTGATGATTTTTCCATACGGCAGTAGTCGTTGTTGGCTCAAGAGTAACATGGGACAGGAACTTGGTAACTCGGAAGAGGAACTTGGTACATCGCAGAAATGAGAAGTAAACGGCAAACTTAGACATACACGTGGGAACTCGTTGGAACTCGTGAACATAAACTTGGAATCTGGTAGAAAACCACAAGTTTGATTTTTTCATTAACTCTGGATAACTCGTGGGTAGACTCGCACCGTGGAACAGGGCTATAACAAGTAACATGTGTATTTGCATCACACGATAACATGGAGATTTACATATTTACCACAATAAACCAACGAGGGTGAAACATTTATGCAATTAATATTATCCCGTCAGGCAGCAAAGGAGGGGTAACTGAACTGAATAAAGCAGCGATTCATTAAAATATCTACCCTTGATTGAATGAGCACTTATCAACGAATCAAGTATCCTACAAAGCTAACCAACACCCCTTTGAGGCAGTATCATGTTGGACCTAACAAAAGATTTTTGATATTTGACTGATTGATTGAAAGATACAGAATGGAAGCAAGACCTTCGGCCCGCTGAGCCCACATCAACCATCGAAATGTCACCTAATCCTTTTCGCCAGAGAAGGGTCTCGACCCGAATTGTCACCTATTGCTTTTCTCCAGAGATGCTATCTAACCTGCTGAATGTTCCCAACATTTTCTATTTCTCCTTCACATTTTCAGTAACTGCAGATTTCTGATTCTCATGTTCTACAAAATGTTCGACTCTTAACTCAGAAGCTGAAGAACAGCACCAACTGTATCATTGATGGATTACAGTTGACCACAAGCATCAACTACAGTGCTTGAAATCTAGCACTTTCAATTTCATGCAATCAAAAAGCAGAAAAATATATTATGAGCTGGTCAAATATAATGAATAAGCAGTTCCGTGAACATGGATTGACATTCTATGAGAGAAAGGAGCTTGAAAAGTACAGGGAACAAGTGTCATATGAAAAGGACATATTAATCACTGACGTCACACGGCAAAATACTGTTGGTTACTAATTAATTTTCCAACACTGATCACAGGAAACCAGAAGGATAAATATATAAATAATAACTACTAAACTTTACAACATGAATACGTGATTGTTGGCATCAAATTAAGAAAACTTATTGTGTCCCTACTAAAACCAGAGACAAATAAGTAACACTGCATCCTAAGTCTGCTTCCAGTCTGATGAAGGGTCTCGACCCGAAACGCCACCCATTCGTTCTCTCCAGAGATGCTGCCTGTCCCGCTGAGTTACTCCAGCATTTTGTGTCTATCTTTGATTTAAACCAGCATCTGCAGTTCCTTCCTACACTGCATTCTAAATGTTTTGCACCATTCTTGTGTTGCTTTATTATTTACCACTTTCTTGGCATTAATCCATGATAGCTTGAGACAAATGATTTAAATTACAAACACACAATTATCTGTGCTTATTAAGAACATACTTTATATTATAAAAATTGCAAGTTATGAAGGATCTCTCCTTCGATTACGACTTACGTTCCTGAGGACTATAGCTATGGATGAGGTCTCTGGGTATAGAAGTGGACTTTCTGTCCAAATAACTGGCCATCTCTGCTCCAGACTGTCAGATTAATTTTGTAGATGCACACGACTAGTTATTGCTGAACACTTCATTTTATATAACATAACAGACACCTGAGAAT
Organism: Okamejei kenojei; assembly: GCA_035221665.1. NCBI lineage: Eukaryota > Metazoa > Chordata > Chondrichthyes > Rajiformes > Rajidae > Okamejei > Okamejei kenojei. The sequence continues at coordinate 111,671,303 of CM069133.1, read as the reverse complement.
ATCTTGGTACATTTAAGGAGTTGAGGAAATAAAGATGACCCGGTAAACTATATGACCGTTTGACTCAACAAATTTTATTTCCAACTTGCATCTTATGTCATGATGCCAAAAGAACTCAAATGAAAATGTGCAGAGACTACCACAACACACACACTGTACATGTAATATGGTAATTAACAGCCCTGAGTCTGGTAATCCACATGTATTTTATTCAACATGAGAAAGTCTTCAAAATTGAGGTCAACCCTGACAAACAGAGAAAGCATGGACAGCAATAAAACATTTATAACAAAAATAATGGCAATGGCTCACAGGAATATTTCTCATTCATATTTTGAAACAACTTTGTTTCATTTGCTGCCAAAGCATTCAGTCGCCAATATCTTTGGACACAGGATAGTTGATCAAGTTACAAAGGTAGAAAAGGGAACTTGCTCAATCATGAACAGTTTAACAACGTTTGCATACTTAGCAGAAAATATTGTATAAATGGATATACAATTAAAAGTCATAGACACATCGTCTATCAGTAGAATGCACCTGAAAAGACAATTTAAAAGTATAGAATGATATTTGGTTCAAATAGCCACCAGTGTTATCAGACAAAATGGTTTGCATTTGGCAAACAGGATAATCAAACCAACAAAAAGTTAATTTGTTTTACAAAAAATTTGATGTAGCTAGCAGAGGTAGTTGAGGCACATACTATAACAACAATCAAAAGACATTTGGACACGTACATGGATTGGAAATGCTTAGTGGGATACAGTCCAAATGCGGGCAGGTGTAACTGGCGTAGATGAGGCACTTTGGCCAGCATGGACAAGTTGGGCCGAAAGGGTCAGATTCCGTGTTGTATTACTGCCCTAGACATTCATTGGACTTAGGATCTCTGAGCCCCATATCCTACCATCAACCTGAAACCTGACCAGCCACAAGTATGCAGTAGGGTATAGTGCCAAATCCAAATCACCTGCAGATACCCCACAGCATTCCATCATTTAAAAGCAAGGCATGAATGGATGCAGTCTTCTCCATTTGCTGGGATTAGTGCAGTCCCAACAACCCTCAAGATGCTTGACCTTAGCCAGGACAAGTAGCCAGTTATTTAGCACCCATCAACCGTTCATTTCCGTCACATCTGGTTCAGGGTACCTTCTACAAAATGCACTAGTTATTTAGAGGCTACTCCAACAAGAACTCCCAACTCCCTTTTAAATACATCCACTTTCTGGATTCCATTTGCCCACAAACAACCTACTCCAATCGACTTTTGCACATTCTTATCTAATACCAAAGTTGGCCTTGCTAAAATAATCCAGCTGAGATCGTCCAGCAGTTTATATTTTGCTTCAGGTTCCAGCATCTGCAGTCTTTTATCTCCTCACATTTACTTATTCCCCGCTTATGACTTACTTTATTTTGTATAGAAATATATATTTTTTAAACTCCATTTACGTCGACCAACTTAAATGCCATATCACGCCATGCCTAACGAACTCTTTGGAAATAGCATTTTCTTCACAACATATCCCATCACCATCCAATACTGTGCCCTCACCAATTTTAGGCTCTGTAAAGTCCTCTTTAAACAGTAAGAATCCAACATCCTTGATATCCCAACAGCCACAGGTGCTCAATTAAAAGATTCATTAAATCATCCATTCCCTATGGGGTAGTCAGTTAGAAATCCAGTGTACAAGCCGAGAACCCTTTTCATTTGGGGTTTTCAAAGTTTTCAAACCCTTTTCAAAATGTCATTTTGGTTATATTATTTAAACATCAATGCCCTTCTGTGACTCTATGTCACTCTGCTGTCAGCATTGCAAGTTGCTTCAGATACTTTGACATATTACATACACTCAGCAAATGTATTTTGTTTTACTATAGGAAGGAGGTCTTTAAGCTAATAAGAGTGCAAGGATGTTGCTAGTATTTGAGGGCCTGAGTTATAGGGGGAGGTTGGGCAGGCTATTCATTGGAGGGCAGGAAACTGAGGGGTGATATTACTGAAATTAATAAAATCAGGAGGGGAATAGATAAGTAAATTATTCTTTTATTCAAGGTAGGGAAATCAAGACTCAGAATTCATGGTGACAGGGGAAAGGTTTAATAGGAAGCCAAGGGACAACATCCTCACAGAGGGTGGGAGGTTTGTGGAACAAGCAGCCAGGGGAGGTAGTTGAGGCAGGAGGCATAACACCATTTAAAATATACTTGAACAGGTACATGGATACGAGATGTTTCGAGGAATATGGGCCAAATGCAGCAAATGGAACTGGCTTGGACACCATCTGTGGTGGTATGAAAGAAAAAGGAGAAAGACAAGAGTAAGAAAGAAAATGGAAAGCAGAGAAAAAGGGACTTTAAAAAGGTATTAATTGATATACTATCATTAACAAACATAATTAATGTTATTAATATTCATGATGCCATCTATCGAAAATATTTTTTCAGCAATCATTGCACCAAGGTTTAACTGGTTTGAAAAAAAACTGTTGTGGTAAACTGACCCAGCAAATTCAGAAATAAAAACAGGAACAGCAGAAGGTGAAAAGATTAAGTGAAAGGCCAAGCCTGCTCCTTATAAACCAATGCCACTATCAAATAACCGGTGAAGTAAAATTAGATGAATCTACAAACTTACAACGTGCAACTCCACTCCTTACATATAATTTTTGATAAATCTTGTTCTGTAACACATGTGGCAATCAGAGATGTTGATCCACAGTAACTTCCCACTGAAAGGCAGTTTTATTCCTAAAAGCATTCAATCTTTTATTAGTCAAAATAATTCCCAGAAACAAATATAAACATAAGCAAAGTGTTTTTTCTTTCCAACATCATTCACATGGTCTCAGACATTTTCCCCTTCCCTGCCCAAAAAGTGAAATAGTTTCAATAATTTCTGTTAACATAATTCCTAAACACCATTGGAATAGAATATAATGCCTTTTATTGCCATTCAAGCAGCTTGGTTTGAAATAAATTGCATTTTCTACAGTCTTAATAATTACAAAAAAAAACTAAGACCCACACTTAACACAAACATCCATCACAGTGAATCTCCAACACCTCCTCAATGTGATGGAAGGCAAAAGTCTTATCTCATCCCCTTGTTCTTCTCCCGCAGTCCAGCAGTCCAACTGCAATGTCGAGGCATCTAGTGCTCACGATGTTAGCCCCCGGCGGGTGATGGTAAGTCCCGTGGCCGTTAAGCCGCACTGGGCGATGTTAGGCCCCGCTCCAAGTCATTTAAAGACCACGATTCCAGCGGGAGAAGTTGCCGTTGCGGGAGCTCCGAAAAGTGTTCTCGCACCAGGTACATGCGAGCTCCCGCTCCGAAGTCGGGTTGCAGCCACGCGCCACCACAGCTCCTCCCGCTCCGAAGTCGGCCAGCTCCGCGAAGGCAGGTCCGCAGGCTCCTCGACTGGAGCCCTCAGGTTGGTCCCGGCCGGAGTCCGCCGCAGGCTCCACGACGTTAGGCCCAACGACACCGGAGACCCGACAGGGAAAAAGTCGGGTCCCCGAACGGAGAAGAGATTAAACGGTTTCCCCCACCCTCCACATATACACAGCTAAAAATAAAAATAAAACTAGAATCAAACATACATTTAACAAGACAAAAATTAAAAAAAGACAGACGGACTGCAGTCGAGCCGCTGCTGTTAGGCGCCGCCACACCACATCTTTACCACTCAGTTGGCAGTCATATATTTAATTCATGAATAGCAAATCATATTGTTAAACAGTTCCAAACAGTTTTCTTACATTCATAATTAATAACTTTTGTTTTCTCTGACTACTACAACCTATATTAATTTACCAATTTTTAATGCAGAAAATCATTTTAAAGATCTTTGTAGAGGAGCATTAGCTATAATAGAGATTTGCCAAACTTGGATTGTTTTCTCTGGAGCATCAATATATAATTATGAAAGGCTTAATTAATTAATTAATAGGAAAGATAGAGTCTGTTTGCCTGGGGTGGAATTGTCAAAAATTAGAGGGCATCAATTCATAAATTTAAGATGAGAGAAGTATGAGGCAAGTTCCCCCGCCCCACTACACACAGAGAGTGGCAAGTGCTCGGAATGCACTGCCAAGGGAGGTGGTAGATGCAGATACAATAACATATGATACAATAACATAAAAAACCTGTGGACAGATACAGGCAGAAAAGAGAGATATAGAGCATGCACAGGCAGATGGGATTAGATTGACGTCAGGACCTGCACAAACATGGTTGCCAGATCGGCCTGGTCCTAAGCCATACTTTTCTAGTCGGAAGTGGCGGCACTGCCTAAGCAGTTGCGACTCGCCTGCAGTCCGTCTGTTTTTTCTTTTTGTTGTCCTGTTTTAGCTAGTTAATTTGAGTTATTAGGGTGTGTATGTGTGTGAGGGGGGAGAAACTTGTTTTAGTCTCTTCCTTCGGGGGGGGTGCGACTTTTCTTGTCGTGTCCCCCGTCTCCGTCTGCACTGAGGCCTAATGGCGGAGCTGGCGGCCTCCAACTGCGACCAACCTCGAGGCTCCGGAGGCAGAGCCAGCCAGGACTTACCAGCGTGAGGCTGGCCCGACTCGGGGCTGAGGTGTCCCGGCAGCGGCCCGACTCGGGGCCGAGGTGTCCTGACTTGGGGCTGAGGTGTCCCGAAGGTGACGGCGGCCCGTCCTCGGAGGTTCGGCTGCGGGTCCAGTAGGCGACATCGTCGAGAGCTCGCAGGCCACAGGTTGGTGACCTGTTTTTCCGGAGCTCCCGCGGCAACAGCTTCGTCCGCTGGACTGGAGGGCGGCAGCTTCGGCAGCTTCGACCACCCCGGACCGCGGAGTTTGAACCAGCCCATTCGCGGAGCACGGTTTGAGCCGCGGGACTTACTTACCATCACCCGGTGGGGTCACAACATCGGGAGCCTGGATCGCCTCAGCGCAGAGGGGGAGCAAGGGGGGAAGAGACAGAGATTTAAGACTTTTGCCTTCCATCACAGTGAGGAGGTGCCTGGTGAACTCACTGTGGTGGATGTTAATTTGTGTTTATTGTGTGTTTTGTTATTTTATTAATTGTATGACTGCAAGGCAACAAAATTTTGTTCAGACTGAAAGGTCTGAATGACAATAAAGGATACTTTACTTTACTATGTTCTAAGAGGAGGAACAAATTCACTTCCACCAGCAAAATTCCTCCAAATGTAATATTCATGTTACATATCTTGAGGACAGAGTTCTGCCGCTAAAGGATATCTGGAAACTACAAGCACGTAGACGGAACCTAGCATCTTTTTTTGTGGATAAACAGACACTTCTGATGGCATTTCTACCATTTGATTATTCTGGCACTGATCTTGTCATGTGGAACCAGGAACTCCAGGCACATTTCAGTTGAAAGCAAATACATTCAAATGAAATCTTTCTGAAGAAAAACATCAAAAGCAAATGTTTATGAACAGAGTAGTGTTCATTTGAATTCCCAGGCTTTAGAGTAGCAATGGTCATCTCGTGGTGACCACAGCAAAATCGTCATTCAATGCATAGCTCACTAATGCACTACTCCACGTCTTATGGCTTATGTATTACAACCACACCACATAGGATGAACCCCTACACTCCAAATTCAATGGTCCACTATTGGTTATGAGGTGAACAATATCTGAGCCAGCCAAAACTACCTGGATGCTACCCAAGCCCTCGGAGACTAACTGTGGAAGGAAGGCAACACGCAACACAAAATGATTGATGCAAGGGCAAGAAACACAAGATCAAAAACAGAGAAAAAAGACAGGCAGATTAAAAGAGGAAGGGGAGAAGGTAAAACAGAAGCAGAAGAGAATCGCAGAAAGCAATGGGGAAAATGTGGTGCAGCAGAGATTGAAGAGTTGCTGATTAAAATGAGAGTTGATAGCAATCAATTTTCCTTGCACTTTGTACCTCACATTATACACTCTCCCTTCCCATACACTCTGTTTAAACCCTATTTCCAATAGAGGCAAGCATATTGTAAACAACCAGCATCTGCAGTTCCTTGTATCCACATAGCGCAAGTGATGTAGAATCACCACCCAGTGGTAGGATAGGACAATTACAGCTCTTGATATCGTTTATAACTGCTGTATAGGACTTTTGAATAAAAATAATACGCAGTGAGATGTAATAAGATTCTAACGATAAGATTTTTCCAGCCAAGTATATGAACAAATTATAAATATCTCCTTTACATTTCATAACAGTTATTTAAAAAAATATAGGTTGCACACAGTATAAAGAATTACTAACTCAAAAGAAGAAAGGTTTCAGTGATGTTAGTTTCTTTGATGCAGTTTCTGTGCAATTTAATGTAATCAATTTAATTCAACAATTTTTACAAAATTTAAATTTCATTATTGGCTAATGGAATACAGTCATGGAAAACTTACTGTAATCTGGTCCTTATAATAGTGCTACAAAAACGATTGCAAGAGTAAACATAGATCAGGGTTCGATTAGCACACACTCTGCCACACAAATTATACAGGGAAAATCAAGCAATAAAAATGTTATCAAACCGATAATTCGTGAAAATACTTCCCAATTCTGCCCCAAAATACCTCTGCCTTTCCTGTGAAGTCAATGCTAGTATGTAATAAAAGTCCAATACACTGCTGTCTGACTTCTTACAAAACCTGGTTCTTATGCTCCTTGATTCCTGTAAAACCTCAAAATGCACCTGCATCCGTTTCCACTGCTTCCTTTAAACATATCATAGCCTTTTTTGCCCCGCTCCCTTAAAACATTCTGGGTTCACTAGGGCACAATTTCTTACGTTATTAGATGTACAGCATTTAAAAATTAGAAAGTACACAATTAATAGTCCAACAATATTACCTTGAGTCTGAGCCAGATGCAGAAGTTTGGAAGTAACATAACGCCCATTCTCCACATCATGCACTGTCCCATCCAGAGTCAGCTTCTCCAACTGGGCTAGCAGACTAAGGATGCGTGAATTCCTGAGAACAATGCAAAATAATTTGATGAAAAGTAGGCAATTAGGACCTTTTAAACATATACCATCTTTAAGAGTATTTATTGTGCACTCTAGATCTTACAGTTGAGTGACAATGCTATTCAGATGCATCCTTTTCCAATCCACAGTCAAAGAATAAAATTCACATCAGCAATTCCAAAGGAAGCAAATGAAATGATTTACAATTTTGTAATTCTGCATTTTGTGAGCTGCCATACACAGATATACACATTTAGGAAGTTCACCACAGTTTTCAGGTGCAGAGATCATGTACAACTTTGAGAGCCCTGGCTTCCTTCCATTGTGTTAGTCATAGTGATTATAATTTTGAACTGTAAGATTGCCATGCTTATCAATTACAACATTTATCTGCAATTTTTACTGTACATCTCATCATGTGCTGTCCTGTTGCCCTCCATCTACCAACAGTATTCCCCAGATAAACGGACTAGTATAATTCAGCTATCATACTTCTGAGGAAAAATAAGACCAATGGAAATTCGTAAAAATCTCCATTGTTATGACATCACAATGAAAAGTTACATCACAAAACATCTTCAGACTATTGCTTAGGGCTACACATTTTGCAATAATAAAATCAATTTGCTTCCTTGCATTTAATGCCTATTTATAAGTTACATGGTCGTGGACAATCGATAAAAAAACAAAAATCACAATCTGAGCTTTCTATGATGACGTACTGAGTTTTTCTTCAATTAACATGACGGATTAGGAGAATCCTGAAGAGGCCTTGTGATGTTCAATTAGATCATGAGATTAAATGTTAAGGCGTTTATTGGTTGGACGAGTTTATTCGTTGGACATGTTCCTTTTGTTTTCTTAAATATTGGTTTAATGTTACCTTTCTACCAGTTCACCAGCATTACATCTTTTCATAATGTATTTATCAAATGTTTAGTGGGCAGAATCCATCTGGAACAAGATTTTAATTCTCGTTTTTCTATTAATTTAATTCATACTTTTGATTATTATTTGTATATTATCATATCTATATTCTATATATTTAGAGGGATACAAACCATGTATGTGCAGGCACAATATGCATGTTAGATTAGCATTAAGGTCAGCACCAACATGATGGTTGTCAGCTTGATGCTATGTGGTATTGTTTTATGTTCTAAATTCCTGTCCACCTAATTCTATGTATTTTTTTAAAATAGTACATAAAGCATTTTCAATCTTTTCCTTATTGTTGCATTTGAATTTTAGAAATTCAAGTAAGATCATAAAATTGTCAGAAATTGAAATGAGATTAGGAGCATTTTTGAATTCAGAGATGAATCAAAAAAGAAATAATAAGAAAGATAGAACACAAGAGTAGACTAATGACAAACAAAATCAAACCTCCAGAGCATCTACAGATATATAAAATGGATAAGACAAGCAAGTGGGGGCCTCTTACAGACATTGGCAGGATAATTCAACACATCTGAATTGGTATTTTTTCCACCTAGCACATGGACCTCCCTCCATACTCCATTCACTTTATTGGCAAATGGTGAAGACAAAGTCATGCCCGACTAATCCAGTTAGTTTTTTTTAAGGAGACAAACATTCCAGGGCAGTTTCGGGAATACATTTGCAGAAATCATAAAATATATTCTAGATTTGCCAATGAAAAAGATGCAATGTCATATAAGCTTTGATTTTTGCAGAGATACAATCAAGGATCTGAAGTAAATGGTTTTTAATGGAGGAGCCAAAGTTGGACCATGATCTGACTGCACTGCAGAACAGGTTAAAGAGGCTGTTGGATTGACTGCTGTTCCCAAGAGACGTGTCTGAAAAATTGTGTCGTTTACAAGCACAAATTAAACAATATTTTGTTATTAAAATTCTCCTTGGTGTCCATCTTAAATCTACTTACCCTTTTTCTGTTGAACCTTTGACTTTGTTCATCTTAACTAAACTTCCTCTTTCACTTTGCCATTTCAAACAATCTGAAAATAATTTCATAAAACAGAAATCAGAACAAAAAATAACAACCTAAGTTCATTACAACTTTCTTCAGTTTAGTTTAAGACGTGTTCTTATGAACACACAAATTAGGAGCAGAGATATGCCATTCAGCCATCTCATTAAATGACAACTGATCCACTTGCAATCTCAACTCTGCATTCACAGTAACCTTTCCCCAGTTGCTTATAAAGAATCCACCAGCCCGGCCTTGAAAGACACCCATGATTCTGCATCCTCAGGATAATTGAGGCATAGCCTCCCTTCAATTCCCTGGTAATAAATCAGTTTAGTGATTCTCCTTATTTGCAGAATGTGTACAATAGCCATTTCTTAATAAGGTAGTGGGGCACACAGATCCCTCTGCATCCTTTTGCCATTTAGTCAATATGCTTTTTGCTTATTTTTCCTGCCAAATTAGGCACTTTTATATTTTCCCACAATAGATACACCATTTACCAGATGTTTGCCTGCTCACTTAATCCATCTATATTGCTCCATGAAGAGGATACAAGGAGCCTATAACTTACTTTCCTACTTTTTTCACAATTAATACATTTATCAAACATATTCTTAGTGCATTTGTCAAAATAATTTATATGAAACTGTTGATAGTGGTGGCCCAAAAAACTGATCACAATAATACACAAAACTTATTACATCTTGCCACCCTAGAAAAGATAATTTTATGCCCACACAATTTCCAGTTAGCCAGCCAATCTGTTCTGCACATCAATGCATTATTTCCCATACCATGAGTTTTTATCTTCTGGAAATCTTAGTATATCCATCCATTTACCTTAATTCAAAGCAATTCACTTCCTTGAAGAACCCCAATAAATTGGTCTAACATGATTTTCCTTTCACAAATCTATGTTGACTTTTCTATATTACCTCGATATTTTTCCAAAATGTCCTGCAAAGTGTTCTTTTAAGTTTTTGACAGAAGTGGAGATAACTAGCCATTAGGTTCCTGCTTTCCGTCTCCCTCCCTGCTTTACAAAAGTTCACCAACTTGATTCTTAGTTACATTGTGTTTGCAATCCAGAAGTCACGTTTGGAGGCCCGCTTCCAAACACATTATTGATCCCCAAGCAAAAATGTGGGAGTGCAACCAAATAAACATTCAGTATTTCCTTTTCCTGTTTTTTTTACAACAGTTACATCTAAATTCCTAAAAAAAGTATCCAGTCAACAATTCAGAAAGTGTGCTTATGATTGACATTTTGCAAGAAAACTTGTTTGTCCTTCAGCAGGCTCATAATATGTTGAACATGATGAACACAAGTCCCATACTATAAACGGCTCACAGGAAGATCTAATCGATACAATATGTAATAATACAACAAAATTGACAGATTAAAATTCAAAGGTTATACCACCAAAAGACTGTATTGATTTACAGTATCCTTTTATTTCAAACAGGTACGGATATCGAGGATGGGCATGAGACAAAAAATACTTAGAGGGAGTTAAGCACCATTAAAAATACTTACGAGAAATAGTTTTTTTTTCCAGAAGTCATCCTGCCGTCTATTTTTTTAAAGTTTTTTTTGCCATCAGCATCTATTATCTAACAAAAATCTAATCATAATTTTCATACCCCTGGCCTGCACACATTCTTCCTATTCCCAACCAATCCAGTGGGTTCAGTTGCATGTTTAAATTGCCACAGATAAGTTCAATGGGTACAAGTGTTTCAGATCAACCAGACCAGACAGATGCTACTGAGCTTTATAAATTGGAGTAGGGAATGCTGTACACTCAGCTCTGAACAGTTTCCCTTAATGCTCTTATCTTCAATGGAGTCACGTTGCCATGTGGATCCTCAAGCACCTGACTTAATTTGTGACTAAGGTCTCAAATGTGAAATGTGTCCCCATTATTATGTCAAACCAGATGACAGAAATAATTAAGGAGGCACATGGAACTGCAGATGCTGGAAAGTGGTGAAGGAACTCAGCACTGTGGCAGGAATGGATAAAATGGAATCATTAAAAATTTCATACTGACATCTTTCCAGGTGGACACGTTCCATTTTACTTTATCAATGTATATATTTCAAGGCACAAATTCAATCAAACAAGGGATAATGTAGAATAATCCCTAATCTGTTCAAATGAAGTCTTGTTGGCTGACGGATCACTGGATCTCTTCAGAAAGTAAAAGTAACACTAGATTTGGAATATTATTTGGTATTGTTCAATACAAATCATTCAGCAGTGATCCTCTTCTTCAGTGCTGGAGGGACAGGATGAGGAACAGATTAGCCTGTTGTGCCTTGTGATGGTCTGATACATGTTTAGATTAATATATATGAATATATTATCAATTTAATTGCTGCAACCCTGGGTCTTATAAAGCAAAGCAATCCTCAGCGATATCATCTCATGCAAGCTCAACATTATCCCCGATACTCAATCTCAGACTGTTTTTGTTTCTATCTTTCCTTTTTTAGTGAATTTTCAAATATGTGGTACCATTTCACAAACCATTGTGGACAAGAAGACAGATTTATGATTAAGAGTTTAAGAAAGAACTGCAGATGCTGGTAAAAGCGAAGGTAGACACAAAATGCTGGAGAAACACAGTGGGTGAGGCAGCATCTCTGGTGAGAAGGAAGGTGACGTTTCGGGTAGAGACCCTTCTTCAGACTGATTTATGAAACTTTCATTGTTTCAGGAAACTCGCTGCAGAAGGCTTGTTTTTCTAACAGTGTCCCTGACAAACTTCTATACTTAGTATTGCACAAAAAAATGAAATAGCAGTAATCAAACAATTAACTATACTCAGTGAAAAGGATGTCAACTGCTGACTACATTGTTTAGGGCTGTTTTCCAGCATGGAATGGATATTTCATGGTGATAGGGCTGATCACCAATGATGATGAAACAAACTACAGAGCGGAGGTGCAGAACCTGGCGGACTGGTGCTCACATAACAACTTGTCCCTAAACACCTCCAAGACCAAGGAGCTGATTATCAACTTCAGGAGGACACATAATGGGAAATACGCTCCAATCTCTATCAACGGGGACAGTGTGGAGAGAGTGTCCAGCTTTAGGTTTCTGGGCACACACATCTCAGAGGACCTCACATGGTCCACCAACACCACTGCAATGGTCAAAAAGGCACAGCAACGACTGTTCTTCCTGAGAACATTGAAAAAGACTGGTCTGCCCAACAGCTGCTGACAACCTTTCTACCACTGCACCACAGAGAGCACACTAACATATGGCATCTCTGTGTGGTATCTCAGCTGCACGGAAGCGGAGAGCAGAGCTCTTCAGCGCGTCGTCCACAGAGCGCAGAAGATTATTGGGACACAGCTACCAGCCTTGGAGGGCATTTACTATACACGATGCCTCAGGAAGGCCGTCAGCATTCACAAAGACTCCTCACACCCTTGTAATAGTCTGTTCGAACTCCTACCTTCCGGCAGAAGTTACAAGACCTTCTACGCCCGCACCTCCAGATTCAGGAACAGCTTCATCCCCAGAGCTATAGCTGCTCTGAACTGGCCCTGCTGAGTGCCCCCCACCCCCATGAACTATCTCCCTCGGATGGTCACGTCGCACATCCACTCGGCACAGACCTATTTGTACTTTAGACTGTTTTACTGTTCTTTTTTATAAATCATGTTTCTCGGGGTATCTACATTTTATAAGTTGTTTAAGTTATGACATCGGATGGAAGCTGCATACCAAATCTCGTTGCACCCATGTGCAATGACAATAAAAGATATTATTATTATTATTATTATTATTATTTCAATAGCATTATTCCTGTGTCAAGGTATTTAGGCTTCATAACACAACAGTAAATAAAAATGCATTAACATCAAGTGTTTACTTTAATCGTCAAAATAAAAAAAAACATGTAAATAAGTTGCTGGCTCATATAACTATTATGTTCACGCTAAATTTGATTTAAGCATGATAAATTTGACGTTTAATATACCTGCCTCGGCTTTTAACATCAAAAGGTACAGGCATATCCCCTCGACATGTACACAATCATCAATTATTCTCATATTATAGCTTGCTTCAAATCAGTCTATAGATTCAGAATTGTACTTTACAAAAACAGGCCAAGATGCCGAACTAAACTAATTCATTTGCCTCAAGGGACTCAAATAGAGAAAGCTAGTACGCAGGGTCTGAGGCAGGAGGCAGAGAAGGGAAGCACTCAGACCCAACATGTTGGGGGGAAAGAAGAAAAAAATAATAAACAGAGAATTGGTGGTGGGTTTCTTAAATGTGTGAGCAGAGAGAAAGAGGGGTATAAAATGAGGGTAAAAGCAATCGGTAGCAAGGTGAAAATTAATAGTGGCAGGCAGACAAATCCAGGGCAAAAATCAAAAGAGGCTACTTGTCAACATAATTGTATAAGGAGTAAGAGCATTGTAAAAACAAGCCTGAAGGCTTTGTGTCTCAATGCAAGTAGCATTGGACAAGTTGAATGTGCAGATAGCTATTAATGACTATGCTATAGTTGGGATCACGGAGACATGGCTCCAGGGGACCAAGGCTGGGAGCTGAACATCCAGAGATATTCAATATTCAGGAGGGATAGACAGAATGGAAAAGGAGGTGGGGTAGCGTTGCTGGTGAGAGAGGAGATGAATGCAATAGAAAGGAAGGGCATTAGCTTGGAGGATGTGGAATCGATATGGGAAGAGCTGCGAAACACTAAGGGGCAGAAAACGCTAGTGGGAGTTGTGTACAGGCCACCTAACAGTAGTAGTGGAGTTGGGGATGGCATCAAACAGGAAATTAGAAATGCGTGCACAAGGGTAAAACAGTTATAATGGGCGACTTCAATCTACATATAGATTGGGTGAATCAAATGGGCAGGGGTGCTGAGGAAAAGGATTTCTTGGAATGTATGCAGGATAGTATTCTAAACCAACATGTAGAGGAAGCAACGAGACAGCAGGTTATTCTAGACTGGGTATTGAGTAATGAGGATGGGTTAGTTAGCAGTCTTGTTGTGCGTGGCCCCTTGGGCAAGAGTGACCATAATATGGCTGAGTTCTTCATTAGGATGGAGAGTGACATAATTAAGTCAGAAACAAGGGTTCTGAACTTAAAGGTAACTTTGAAGGTATGAGACGTGAATTGGCCAAGTTAGACTGGCAAGTGATTCTTAAAGGGTTGACAGTGGATGTGCAAAGGAAGGTATTTAAAGACTGCATGGATGAACTACAACAATTGTTCATCACAACTTGGCAAAATAAAAAATCAGGGAAGGTAGTGCATCCATGGATAACAAGGGAAATCAGGGATAGTATAAAAACAAAAGATGAAGCATACAAATTAGCCAGAAAAAGCAGCCTACCAGAGGACTGGGAGAAATTCAGAGTCCATCAGAGGAGGACAAAGGGCTTAATTAGGAAAGGGAAAATAGATTATGAAAGAAAACTGGCAGGGAACATCAAAACTGACTGCAAAGGTTTTTATTGATATGTGAAGAGAAAGAGATTAGTTAAAACAAATGTAGGTCCCTTGCAGTCAGAAACAGGTGAATTGATCATGGGGAACAAGGACATGGCACACCAATTGAATAACTACTTTGTTTTTGTCTTCACTAAGGGAGACATAAATACTCTGCCGGAAATAGCAGGGGACCGGGGGTCAAATAAGATGGAGGAACTGAGTGAAATCCAGGTTAGCCGGGAAGTGGTGTTGGGTAAATTGAACGGATTAAAGGCCGATAAATCCCCAGGGTAAGATCGTCTGCATCCCAGAGTACTCAAGGAAGTAGCCACAGAAATAGTGGATGCATTAGTGATAATTTTTCAAAACTCCTTAGATTCCGGAGTAGTTCCTGAGGATTGGAGGGTAGCTAATGTAACCGCACTTTTAAAAAAAGGAGGGAGAGAGAAAACGGGGAATTACAGACCAGTTAGTCTAACATCAGTAGTGGGGAAACTGCTAGAGTCAGTTATTAAAGATGGGATAGCAGCACATTTGGAAAGCGGTGAAATCATTGGACAAAGTCAGCATTGATTTACGAAAGGTAAATCATGTCTGACGAATCTTATAGAATTTTTCGAGGATGTAACTAGCAGAGTGGATAAGGGAGAACCAGTGGATGTGTAATATCTAGACTTTCAGAAGGCTTTCGACAAGGTCCTACATATGAAATTAGTATACAAACTTAAAGCACACAGTATAGGGGGTGCAGTATTGATGTGAATAGAGAACTGGCTGGCAGACAGGAAGCAAAGGGTAGTAGTAAACGGGTCCTTTTCAGAATGGCAGGCAGTGACTAGTAGGGTAATGCAAGGCTCAGTGCTGGGACCATAGCTATTTTCCAATATAAATTAATGATTTGGACGAGGGAATTGAATGCAACGTCTCCAGGTTTGCGGATGACACTAAGCTGGGGGGTAGTGTTAGGTGTGAGGATGATGCGAGGAGGCTGCAAGGTGACTTGGATAGGCTGGGTGAGTGGGCAAATGCATAGCAGATGCAGTATAATGTGGATAAATGTGAGGTTATCCACTTTGTTGGCAAAAACAGGAGGGTAGACTATTATCTGAATGGTGGCAGGTTAGGAAAAGGGGAGATGCAACGAGCCCTGGGTGTCATGGTACACCAGTCATTGAAAGTAGGAATGCAGGTGCAGCAGGCAGTGAAGAAAGCAAATGGTATGTTAGCATTCATAGCGAAAGAATTTGAGTATAGGAGCAGGGAGGTTCTACTGCAGTTGTACAGGGTTTTGGTGAGACCACACCAAATTGTATTGCGTACAGTTTTGGTCTCCAAATCTGAGGAAAGACATTCTTGCCATAGAGGGGGTACAGAGAAGGTTCATCAGACTGATTCCTGGGATGTCAGGACTTTCATATGAGGAAAGACTGAATAGACTCGGCTTGTACTCGCTAGAATTTAGAAGACTGAGGGGGGATCTTATAGAAACTTACAAAATTCTTAAGGGGTTGGACAGGCTAGATGCAGGAAGATTGTTCCCAATGTTGGGGAGGTCCAGAACAAGGGGTCACAGTCTAACGATAAGGGGGACTTCCTTTAGGACCGAGATGAGAAAAACATTTTTCACACAGAGAGTGGTGAGTCTCTGGAATTCTCTGCCACAGAATGTAGTTGAGGCCAGTTCATTGGCTATATTTAAGAGGGAGTTAGATGTGGCCTTTGTGGCTAAAGGGATCAGGGGTTATGGAGAGAAGGCAGGTACAGGATACTGAGTTGGATGATCAGCCATGATCATATTGAATGGAGGTGCAGGCTCGAAGGGCCGAATGGCCTACTCCTGCACCTATTTTCTTTGTTTCTATAATGCCTCCAAACCTTTCCTATTAATCTACTTGTCCATTTTTGTTTAGCCATTGTAATGGTATCCACCTCTTCCACTTCCTCTGGCAGCTCGTTCCATATATGCATTCACCTTCTGTTTGAAAACCTTGCTCCTTAAATCCTCTTTAAATCTTTCCCCTCTCATCTTACATTTATATCCTGTAGGTTTAGCAGAGGAAAAAGACCAATTATCCACTCAATCTATGCTCCTCTTCTTATTATAAACCTCTGTAAAATTGTCCCTCAGTCCTGAAAGTTCCAGAGAAAAGTTCCAGCCTATCCAATCTCTCCTTATAACTCATGCCTTCCAATCTAGTCATTATCATTGTGAATCTTTCCTGCACCCTCTAGCTTATTTACATTTATGAATGCACTGAATTCAGGCTCAAACCCAGGTTTAGTATGAAGAGTAAACTTAACAAGATGTCACTTGTTTTTTTCTTTTGTAATTGAAAAGGTCAAAACCTCTGAAAAGCCATTCGCAATTCTTCCTACATAATTTATTAATCTAATCATGTTTATTTTTCCATTATCCACCATCTAGTTGATTATAAGACGGCTCAAAACATAAAAAGAGTTACAGAGGTTTCTGTACAACCCGTGCACTATACTACAATATTGATGAGTGTATATTCAGTGGAGCAAGGCACCAAAATAATACGTTTTAAAAGTCTAAACATGCAACAAATGGATTGTAATTGTGTGCTTATTTCAGGTATGCATCTCCAGTAATCCATTAAGATGACAGTTTAAAAAAATAATTTGGTTCAAAAGAGCATGACTGCACTTGTAATTAATTAACTGTAGTACTTGACAATCACATGCTCTTGTTATCAACAATGAAAGCAATCAAATTAATTATTTATCAGCGACAATAAGATATATTTAACCTCAAACATAATGTTTCTCATTATAATTTTATTGTGGCAAAAGGGTTTGGAATTGGTATAACACAGTATAACCTTTGCCTAGCACCTGGATCACTAAGGCACATTTTAACAGGATGCACTATGAGCCTCGGCCAAGGGCGTTACACTTGGCGGCATAACCAAGTTCTCAGACAGCTGTCATCAATCCTTGAACAGAGGCGAACGATCACAAATGCTTCCCCACCAACATCGGCAGGAAATGTCCACTTCACAACATTTGTCCCAGCAGGCCAACCTCCAGAGCACCAGATAACATCAATGGATGCAAGCATTCTGCAGCCTGCTCGGGATTGGAAAATGGAAGTGGACTTAGAAAAAAGGCTTGTGTTTGGTTCCCCCAGACATTGTGGCTACAACACTCCGGCCAAACATGGTCCTGTGGTCCACAACAGCCAAGTTGGCATATGTTGTGGATTTGACAGTTCCGTGGGAAGATGGTGTTGAAGAACCTTATGAGAGGAAAAAGACCAAGTGATCTGAACTGGCAACTGAAGCTTCCCAGAATGGCTGGAAGACCATGATTTTCCCTGTCGAAGTGGGATGCAGGGGATTTGTTGCTACATCTATGACCAGGCTATTAAAGAAAATGGGGGTGAGGGGTCGCTGCCTCCAACAAGCAATCAAATCATTATCAAATTCTGCGGAAAAAAGCAGCAATTGGATCTGGATCAAAAGGAGAGACAACAATTAAGCTGCAAGATGAATACAGGAGGGTATGGAACTGAGTGGGGTGTAACTGAGACGCCAGGTATCACCGTTGAGCCCTCTGGAGATGTTGTGGGCTTATCAATGAAACGTGAAAGAAGGAGGGTGCCCACCTGATGACCCCGATGATGTACCTACCCTACCTTTCACCACTCCAATCCCACTGCAAATAGCAAGAGTGCCGACTTATTACAGGGATTGAAACAACAAGTCCTATTAGCTCCATTCTTACTTGAAATCTGAATCTTTACATTATTTTAACCATTTCTCAATGCCTCAACTTTGACCAATTCCCTCAATGGCCTTGCAATCCTTATCGTTCCACTTCCAATATTTGGCAAACAATTTAAGATGGCAAAAATTGTGAGAACTCAAGACAAGATAGATTAATATTGATGATAGGAAAGGCAATAGAAATCCTACATTAAAAAATGTGGAAATAAAATATTGAATAAAGAACATGCAAGTTATTTGAGCTACTTGAAGAGATGGAGCGAGAAAACAAAGACAATACATTATACAAATAGCCAAAGTTCCAAAGGGCAGCTGATAAATCTCCACCTTTCCCAAGCAGTCCCTTGGAATTGATGAGGTTACGCTTCCATCCCAATTTTGTGAGTTCCAGTGTAGCTAATGTAACAAGTTTGGGAAATGCAAACTCGCCTCGTGAGGCAATAGATGATTGATAAAGCTGGGGAATAGGTAGTTTGTGAGGTGGAACATTTCTTCAACCACCTATGCAGCACTTCCATGTGCTTCTAATGTATGCTTCAAGGTATTCATTATCATCCCAAATGTTCCTTCACCACTTTGAGTGGTCAGGAGGTTCCCAGGAGTCAATAGGCATATTACTTTTCTTCGAGGAGGCTTCAAGTACATCCTTACATCTTTTTTTCTTCATCAACCTGTTATTTCTCTCCTATAGTCATAGAGAATCATAGACTCATGCAGAGTGGAAACAAGTGCTTCGGCCCAAACTTGCCCATGCCAACCAACATGCCCCACTAGTACAATCTGCTGGCATATAGTCAATAACCCTCTAAACATGTACTATCTATGTACCTGTACAAATGTCTCTTAAACATTATGATAGTACCTGCCTCAACTGCCTCCTCCGGCTGCTCATTCCATATACCCACCACCCTTTGTGCAAATAGGGTTCCTATTAAATCGTTCCCTCTGGTTCTTGATTCTCCTACTCTGGGCAAAAGACTCTGTGCATTTCGTGATATATTCCACATGATCTTGTACACCACTATAAGATCACCCCTCATCCTCCTACGCTCCAAGGAATAATCCCTCTGCTCTACAACACTCCCCAGAGCCCTGCCAATCACGGTTGTGGTCCTGCCTTATTAGACTGCTGAAAAAGCAACAGCTTGCACTTCTCTCTATTAAATTCCATCAATGATACCTCAGCCCACCTGCCCAACTGATCAAGATAGTGCTGCACATTTTGACAACCATTTTCACTATCTACAATACCACACACTTTTGTGTCATCTGCACACTTGCTCTCATGCCATGTACGCTCTCATCCACATCATTGATATTCTCTCTCTCTCCATATAATATATATAGAGGGGTGGGGAGGGGAGGAGGGAGGGGTGAGGAGAGAGGGAGATGGAGGGGGGAGAGTGGGGAAGGGGAGGGGGGGAAGGGGAGGAGGGGTGGGGAGGGGGTGAGAGAGGGTTCGGGGAGGGGTGAGAGAGGGGTGGGGGAGGTGGGGGAGGTGGGAGAGGGAGGAGGGGGGAGGAGGGGGGAGGAGGGAGGAGAGGGAGGAGGGAGATGGGGAAGGGGAGAGATGGGGAAGAGTGTGGAGAGGAGTAGGGAGGGATAAGGGAGAGGGAGGGAAGAGTGTGGAGGGAGGGGGAGAGTGGTAGGGGGAGGGGGAAGAGTGAGGAGGGAGGGGGAAGGGAGGGGGAGAGAGAGGTGGGGAGGGAGGAGGAGAGGGGGGTAGGGGGAATGGTGGAAGTGGGAGGTAAGGGGAGGGGGTTTGGGGGGTGGTAGAAGAGGGAGAGAGGGGTAGGGAAAAAGGGGTGGGGGGGAAGGGGGTGGGGGAGAGTGGGATGGGGTGGGAGGAGGAGGGGGGAAGAGAGGGGTGAGGAGAGGGAGATGGAGAGGGGGAGGAGAGGTGTGAGAGAGGGGAGGGGGAGAGAGGTGTGGGAGAGGGGGGGGAGGGGAGGGGGGAGATTGGGTAGGGGAGAGAGGGAAGTTTGGGTGGGGGGAGAGAGGGAATGGGGGTGGGGGAGAGGGAAGGAGGTGTGGGAGAGAGGGATGGGGATGGGAGGAGGAGGGGGAGGAGAGGGAGAGGGGTGAGGAGAGGGAGATGGAGAGGGGGAGGGGAGAGGGGGGGAGGGGGAGGGAGGGGAGGGAGGAGGAGGGAGATGGGGTAGGGGAGGGAGGGGGAAGAGTGTGGAGAGAAGGGGAGAGGGGTGAGGGGAGAGGTAGTGAGGGAGGGGGAGGGGTAGGGACAGTCCATCTATTCCCCACTCCCTATCACCCCCAATCCTCTTTCTCTATTCCCACACAAATGATCACACACTTCCACACAGGCTGCGCGGGCTGGGGCAAGGGCAG
The DNA here is from genome assembly GCA_035221665.1 of Okamejei kenojei. Classification (NCBI taxonomy): domain Eukaryota; kingdom Metazoa; phylum Chordata; class Chondrichthyes; order Rajiformes; family Rajidae; genus Okamejei; species Okamejei kenojei. The sequence continues at coordinate 111,650,801 of CM069133.1, read as the reverse complement.
ATGTAAATGAGATCCATTCTGATTGGACATCTGTGAGCATTGGGCATTGTGACATCACACGATGGAACGTTCACCAACATTCTACGGGTGAGAGCAGTTTGATTGTTTTAAGATTTTGAAAAATTGGAGGGGGGGGGATTTTATTAAAAATTGTGTACGTACAAACGTCTAAACGTAATGAGGAGCGCCTTTGTGAATGTACAAGCGTAACGTATGAGGGTCCGGTTTTGGCGGAGCAGGGAATCAAAGGGCGAAAATCTTATCTGAAAAAAAACGGAATGTGATAGCCAGCCGGCAGCTGGACGGCAGTCGGCAGACACACAGTTTTTAAAGTATATCGATAGATAGATAGATATGATATCAGATATGATATCATATGGTATGATGTATAGAAGATTAAACCTGTATCTCTATTTTTTCTGGATCTGAAAAGATCAATAACGTGAAATGCTATTTTTATTTCTTTTTCCAGATACTGCCTGTCCTTGTGATTATCTCTAACCCTCTGTGCTTTTATTTCTGATTTCTAAAATTCAAAATATTTAGCTTTCTTTTTTTTTTGTTAAGTATTTTTATTATAGAAACATAATAATAAAAAGTACATTATTTTGCATAGATGAAAATACATGATATTAATGATATATTCATACTGTTAATAATATTTGTATTATCATTGATTTTAAAATTTAAGACTATATATTTTATATAATTGAAAATACATGATACTAATAATACCTTCATGATATTAGTAATATTTATATTCTTATTAATATTAAAAATTTAAGATTATATGTTTCTATACATTTTTCTGATTTTTTTTGTAAAGTAAGAAAAGATAGAGAAAAAGAATATAAGAAATATGATGGTGAATGGAGTGTTAATCATTAATCCGTCCTTGGAGATATAGTCATGATTTATTATATATGTTTCTTCATCCATTCTAATATTCAGGCCTCAGTCAAGCCCTCGTGCCGAGCCATTATGACCCTGTAAATATTTAATAAATGGAGACCAAATCTCTCTGAAGAGATCTAACCTGTCCATTAGGACAAGCCTCAATCTCTCCAGATGAAGTGTCTCCGACATTTCTGTATTCCACATTTTGATTGTTGGGGATGTAGGGCCTTTCCAAAATTTTAATATTAATTTTTTCCCAATTATTAAACCGTAGTCAATAAAAATTATTTGATTCATTGTTACTAATTGGTCTGTTTCTAGTATTCCAAGTATTAGTAACTTGGGGTCAGGAGTCAGAATTATATTGACAACATTCAAAATTATCTTAAATATTTCTATCCAGAATTTTGCAATTTTTATACAGTTAGTAAATGAATGTGACAAATTTGCTTCTAAATGTTGACATTTATCACATATGGGGGATACTTTTGGAAAGATGTTATGTAATTTAGATTTGGAATAATGTAATCTATGTAGTATTTTAAACTGTATAAGGGAATGTTTAGCATTTAACGAACAATGATGTGTATGTTGTAAACTTTCATCCCATAGTTCTGGCCTTATAATTTGGCCTAGTTCATTTTCCCAAGACTGTCTATATATTTCTGTTGATAGAACATCACTTTCCAATAGAATATTGTATATATATGAAATCATTTTTTCTGTATTTGGATGTTTATTTAAGCATTCATCTAGAATTTCTATCTTTCTATTTCTAAGTTCTTGTGTATTTGCAGAAACATAATTTCTGATTTGTAAATATCTAAAATATTCTTTAGTGTGTAGTCCATAAATTTGTTGTAACTCTTGAAATGAAAGGAAAGAGTTTTCCTTTTAAAGATCTCCCATCTTAGTAATTCCCTTATTTTTCCATTGTAAAAAAGCTTTATCCATCATTGAAGGTTTAAACGTAACATTATTTACGATGGTAAGAGATAATGGTATAGATTTTAGTTTTAATGTTTTCTTTATTTGTTTCCAAATGCGGATTCCGTTTTCTATTATCGGATTTTCACTATAAATTTTCTTAGCTAAATTAGTATTAGCAAATATTATAGAACTAATTTCAAAGGGAGAACAATCTTCTTTTTCCATATTTAACCAAGTTGGTTGATTATCTATTTCTTCTAGCCAAAAATTCACATTTTTTTAATATTGACTGCCCAGTAATAAAACATAAAGTTTGGTAATGCTAATCCTCCATTTATTTTAGATTTACATAAATGTTTTTTATTTATTCTATGGCTCTTATAATCCCAAATGAAGTTAGTAATTAGGGAATCTACCTTTTTGAAGAAATTTTTAGGGAGATATATCGGAATTAATTGGAAGAGATATAATAATTGTAGAAGAAAGATCATTTTTATTGTATTAATTTTACCTAACATTGAGATAGGTAAGCTTTTCCAATATAAAATATTCTTATTTAATTTATTCAATAATGGGGGGAACTTAGATTTAAATAAAGAGTCGAATCTTTTTGTTACGAAAATTCCAAGATATTTAATTTTTTCATTTGTTATCTTAAAAGGGAATTGTTGTAATATATGTAAGTTATTCACCATTATTGGCATAAGTTCACTTTTATTCCAATTGATACTGTATCCTGAGAAAGATCCAAATTCCGTTATTAATTTTAACAAATTTCGGATACTTGTTTCTGGTTTTGTGATATAAAGTAATACATCATCCGCATATAAGGAGATTTTATTTTTAGTGTCTCTAGTATCATATCCATATATTTCCGGATGTAATCTCACCCTCTGGGCAAGAGGTTCTATTGCGAGTGCAAACAATAAAGGGGATAAAGGACAACCTTGTCTACAACCTCGAGATAAATTGAATTTAGTTGATAACATTCGGTTTGTTGTTATTCTAGCTGTTGGATTTGTATATAACAATTTAATCCAAGTGGTAAACTTCTCTCCCAATTTGAAAGCTTCCATAACCGAAAATAGGTAAGGCCATTCCACTTGATCGAAGGCTTTCTCTGCGTCAAGCGAAATGACTACTAGGTCTTTTTTAATACTTCTTTTCGAATATATTTTGCTTTCTTAATACAAAAGTTGATGCAGTTTGCTGGCCACTCTTTTGACATATTTGAGAAGCTATGGTGTGAAAGGTGGGCTGGAGAAGAGCTTGAGGGGTATAGGGAAAGATTAGTCTGTAATGGTCCAACTGCAAACCAATTAAATAGACTGGAAAGGAAAGGGGATTCTGCTGAAAAAGTGCAGAGCATCTATGGTCCAAATTAAAAAGTACACCCACAAGTCCATAATTCCTACATGGCCACCAGTGTCATGTGCAAATTGGAATGGGGTAAATATGTTCAGAGAACCAAATGTGTGGCTCAGACATTGGTATGATAGATCGTATAATTACAATTTATGGGCTACTGTCATGAGTACTGGAAAAAGGGATACCTTGCTGAGAAGTTAGCGCTAGAATGGGACTGGAACCAGTCCAATAGTGAATCAAAGATAAACTATTTTTTTTTAAATAGGGAAGTGGAGAAGGTGTGATGGGTTCTAATGAGAAGAAACTTAGAAAGTTAAAGGGAGATAACAGCACAAAAAGGTTCAGAATAGCAAAATGAGTGGTAACAATCAGCTGCCTTACAACTACAGCATCCCAGGGTTCACAAGTTATAGTAGAATTAGGCCATTCGGCCCATCAAGCCCACCATGCAATCATGGCTGATCTCTGCCTCCTAATCCCATTTCCCGGCCTTCTCCCCGAACCCCTTGACACCCATTCTAATCAAGAATTTGTCTGTCTCTGCCTTAAAAATATCCACTGACTTGTCCTCCACTGCCCTCTGGGGCAATGAGTTCCACAGATTAACTACTCTATGACTAAAGAAGTTCCTCCTCGCCTCCTTTCTACCCTTTAATTCTGAGGCTTTGACCATCCTAGCCTCTCTAGGATGGTTCTAGACTCTCCTATCCTTTCCACATCCACTCTATCTATTTCTTTCATTATTCGGTAAGTTTCAATGAGGTCCCCCCCCCCCCTCAATCTTCTAAACTCCAGCAAGTAGAGCCCCAGTGCTGTCAAGCACTCATCATATGCTAACCCACTCATTCATGGATTCATTCTTGTAAACCTCCTCTAGACCCTCCAGAGCCAGCACATCCTTCTTCAGATATGGAGCCCAAATTTACACGCAGTTCTCAAAATTCGGCCTGAACAGTGCCTTATAGAGCAACAGCATTACATCTCTGTTTTTGTATTCCCGTCCTCTTAATATAAATGTTAGCATTGAATTTGCCAGGCTGATCCAGACTCTGGGTGCTGTCTATGTAAATGTTTCCATTTGTCTCTGTGACTGTGTAGGTTTCCCCAGGGTGCTCCACATCCAAACAAGCTACACACTGAATTGTTTACTGTCAATCACCCCAAACGTGGGTGAGTTTCAAGAAAATTAGAGTGAGTTAAGGACCTGTCCCACTTGCCGATTTTGTTTCGGCAACTGCCAGCATCATCAGCGTCGCCAAAAGGATTTGAACATTTCAAAATCCAGCGGCGACAAAAAATGTTGCGACACTTGAAAAAACACCACGCGTCAATACGTTGTCACTCGGCGTCAGGCCAAATTTTTCGGGGACATGATACGTCAATCAATGATGCCGGCAGTCGCTGAAAAAAATAATCACCAAGTGGGACAGGCCCTTAAGTGAGCAAGGAAGAGACAGCAGATTTTCAGAAAATTTATTAGGGGACAATGTACTGACGGGGATGCTTGATTTTGTAGTATGGCCTCTTGCCATGGTGCAAGAAAAATATGACAAATGAAAATGCTAGTACATATTTCCAATAAAAGAGTCAAAGAAGAAGAAACTGTTTCAAAGATAATACTGAAGATATTTTATCTGAATGCAGGATAGGCAAAACTAGGAGTCATTAATAAGCAATAAATAAACATGGTGTAATTGTAACTATATCTCATTATTAGCTATGTGACCAAAATCTGGCCACAATTGGTACGTGGGGTATCCCTAATATTAAACTATGGGACAAACAAACAAACAAAATAGCTGGGGACATAGTTCTGCATAGGTACCCAAGCAGTCATGGTATTGCAGTGTGTAACATAAATCTGGAAAATCGCATTGCATGTAGCAATGGTAATACAATACAATAATCATGCAGATCATTAATTATATGCAGAGACTGGGCAAACCAGTTCACAGGAAAAAAATAATAGAGCAGTGGATGAATTCAGACAGTGAAAGAGATCATTTTCTAAGGTAGACAAAAAAGCTGGAGAAGCTCAGCGGGTGAGGCAGCATCCATGGAGCGAAGGAATAGGCAACGTTTCGGGTCAAGACCCTTCTTCAGACTGATGTCGGGGGGGCGGGAAAAAGAAAGGAAGAGGCGGAGACAGTAGGCTGTGGGGGGGCTGAGGGAGGGAATGAAGGAGAAAGCAAGGACTACCTGAAGTAGGATCTCGAACCAAAACATCACCTACTCCTTTTCCCCTTAGATACTGCCTCACCCGCTGAGTTTCTCCAGCATTTTTTATCTACTTAGGAAAACGGAAATGTTCATCGATGTCCTTTGTCAGAATCTCCCTCTTACTGAACTGCATTGTCATAGTAGAAGATAGTAGCAGTATAGTGGAGTTTTGAAGATTGAGGGAGACCTCATTGAAACATACAGAATAGTGAAAGGCTTGGATAGTGGAAGTGGAGAGAATGTTTCCACTAGTGGGAGAGTCTAGAACTAGAGGTCATAGCCTCAGAATTAAAGGACGTTCTTTTAGGCAGGACACTAGGACACATTGGGTCCCTGTCACACAGGAGGCTTGGTCCCCCAACACAATATCCCACTCACCCATAGCCCCAAACTGCACAGGCGCAGCTCATTTCCCCTCATCCTTAGCACTCTCCCCTCCTCTTCACCCTCCTTCTTTCCCCTCTCCTCCTCCCCTCCCCCAATCCTTCCCTCGCCTCTCTCCCTCTCCTTTCCCCTACCCTCAGTCCCTCCTTCCATAACTCCTCTCCCTCCCTACCCCCTCCTATCCCTCTATGCCCCACCTCCCCATATCCCTCCTTACCTCCCCCACTGGCCTCCTCTCCCTCTATTCCCCACTCCCTACCTCCCCCACTCCCTACCTCCTCTACTCCCCCACAGCAAATAGAAAATCTGCACAAACCGAAAGAACACAAGATCAGAGTTTTAGTTATGTATAGATGATGAGAAATTTATTTAGTCAAAGGGTGGTGATTCTGTGGAATTCTTTGCCACAGAAGACTGTGGAGGCCGTCAGTGGATATTTTTTAAGACAGAGATAGATAGATTCTTGATTAGTACAGGTGTCAGATGTTATGAGGAGTAGGCAGGAGAATGGGGTTAGGAGGGAGAGATAGATCAGCCATAATTGAACGGCAGAGAAGATTTGATGGGCCGAATAGCCTAATGAATGATGAATTTACTCAGTGGGTCAGGCAACATCTCTGGAGAAAAGGAATAGGTGATGTTTCAGGTCGAGACCCTTCTTCATCGTAGAACCCAAGTTGAGTATTTGATCTTGCATTAATATGACCAAAAATCTGGCATTTTCACATTTATGACAGTCAACACCAGTCTCCAAGCTGCCTGCACTCATCTGCTGGATACATTTTCATCCTTGCCTGCATTTTCTCCAGGATTTTCTACACTGCTGCAATATTTCTTTGTTTTACTCTCCCTAAACTTGACGTTGACCAAAACTCTGCTAACCCTATGCCAACATCACCCATCATTGCTCCGTTTGTTGCCCTACATGGCTCCAGGTTAAGCAATTCCACCAATTTTAAATCATCTTTGTTTTCAAGGTGGTCCACTCTTTTAATTCTCACCATCTCTGTAGACTTCCCCAACCCTATACCTCCAACATACCTGGCCTGCTCAAGTTCTGACCTCTTGAACATCTCTGCACGGAGTACTCCAGCCCTGCAAGTCACTGTGGCCAAAGCTCTTTGCTGTGGAATTCTCTTTTCTACCTTAAAACCCTATACAGACGAACAACCTTTATCATGTTTTTGGTTATAGGCCTTAATGTGGAGCTCCCTAATGGTCGAAACTGACAAAAACCTCCGGGAACCACACGGAAACCTTGGGTGGGACACAAAGTCTCCAGAGGTTTCCGTTCAGGTTTTCTAAGTGGGACAGGGGCATAAAGGTCTGGCATCCTATTCTTTTTTTTAAAGTAGACAGTCAACACTAGTCTCCAGTTTAAATTCCAGTTGGAATATTTTGGAGGACCAAGTAACCAAGAACCAAGATCATTTCTAGAGTAGCCATGCCTCTGCTTACTTCTCCTTTGCTATGCACCAATCTAAATTCGGAGACCAAGGTTCATGATCAATTTTGCTTGTTCATGAGGTGCAACTATCACAAAACTGCAGATAAATGCACGATTACCTAAACGATTTAACTTTCAAAGTGGCATTTCCAAAAAGTACTATATTGTCAAACATATACTTAAAGCGTCAACGTCCTGAGTAAATATTAGTATAGATAGCAAAGATCACAAATCAATTAATTCAAAATAATCCTCATTGGTTTTCAGACTTTTACATATAGTAGATTTTTGTCAGCACCCATGATTTAATTTCAAGAATCTATTATTGTACTCCATAAGAATCATCAAATCCTGCGGGTATTGAAGATCTATGAATTCTGATTAAAAGCCAACATCACATTGCATTTACTGCAAGGAAAATGCTCTGCATATGATATTTGAACCATTTGTTGACCAAATGGATTTCATTGCTTTATGTCTCAGCATTTTTAATTGAGGAGAGCGGGTGACTGAAGGAAAGATGCTCAAGCAGAGCCTAAACACACACCATCACTGGAATGAGAAGCTGCTTTCGATGATGTACATTCTCAGAATCTATATATTGGAAACTTGGAACAATAGTCTACTATTATTGTCTACGTTTATTATCTTGGACTCAATATGAAAACATTTTTTTGAACTTCATTCCAAACAATAAGATGCAGATTTCATCTCTTGGGAGTGTCTATGGAAATAGCTGGTTTCGCTGACTATTTTTGCATTCTGAATACGAATTCAATCTTAATACAATCCTTTCAAACTGTATTACAAAATACATTCAAAGATCATTACATTTACTTAAAATATTTTACAATCATCACTTTGACGTTTTCTATGCTAATGGCATCCTCTGTGACTACAACTGATTGTGAATTCCTTATTGGCAATCTTTCCTACAAATCCAATATTTAAGTTAATATTAGAAAGCATTATGTATTAGCTTTTAAACGTGAATAGTAGAGCCATTCACATTGTCTGGAACCCGACTGTTCCGTTGCCATACAAAATAAAATCCTCTCAATTAATGTGCCGGTTTAATTGGCTAAAATAATACTAATAGCAATGAGTCTGGTATTTTTATATCAGTAAGATCCTGTTCGTATTTGCACATTACACTTGCTTGCAATCCCCAGAGGATACAACTCCAACCACGCTTTCCCCGCAGTGCGATCCACAAACGTATAAACATTAACATATTTTGACAAATGTGAAATATAGGCCAAATAGGCTAGGGATTGGATTGCACGTTAGCTCTAACGTTTATCTCTAGCGTTTAAGTGCATTTTTAATGTTATTGCAATAACTAATAAATTACAGTCCGATTGACTCGGGATTTGGCTGTGGCATTACAGCAAGGTTCAGGCAAGTGAGCGGGCACTGCTCAAAAGGAGAAAACGGGGCCTGGCACTGACCTCCACTCAGCATTTTCTAAACACTACCCAACGACGTGGCACAGAGGGCTGTCAATATTACACAAAATATTGAATGCGAACAAGATCGTTCAAATAATCAGTCCGTGCAAACATTTGAGTTCGACTCGAGTCAGCTCCCATCTGACCTTAACTCGACCACACATTCTCTTCCTCATGTTACTATTCGCCAAGTTCAGGCGGACGTCAATAATCTTTCAAGCAACCGAAAAGGCTGTTTAAATAAACCCACCTGTTTAAATAACCCCCTACCGCCCATTGAGAGGAGAGGTTGCTCTGCTGCCTCCTTCCCCGCCTGCCTGGCCAGCGAGCAGTTGCTGTATCTCAGCACCGTATGCGACGGAACGCCGCTGTTTTGATACAAACGCTCCCAGCTAGTATCTAATTGAACGTCAACCTCGCGTCTGCGTCAAAATCCTCACGGCCACAGAAGCTCTTCCCCCCCCCCCCGCACAAAATCCTTCCTCACAACGATCAGTTTGTATGCTCCCTATTGCACTATCGGGATTTAATAACGCCCCTGCCCATAAAAAATGGACCCGTTGTAATAATTGTATACAGTCTAGAATGATGGCATGGAAACAGACGCCTCGTCCCACCGAGTTCATGCGTGTCACGGGGAATGTAGAAACAAGGAGACAAAATGCTGGCGTAACTCAGCGGGGCAGGCATCATCTCTGGACAGAAGAAATTGGTCACGTTTCGGGTCGAGACCCTTCTTGAGTCTGAAGAAGGGTCTCGACCCGAAACGTCGCCCATCTCCTTCGCTCCTTAGATGCTGCTGCACCCGCTGAGTTTCTCCAGCTTTTTGTGTAGCCCTTCTTCAGATGTTGGATTACACAAAAGACAGCAAATTGCTGAATTAACTCAGCATTTTAGGCAGCATCAACGGAGAACATGGATTGGTAATGTTTCGGGGCCAGACCCTTCAATGGATAGGGAAAATGTGCAAACTCCACGCAGACTGCACCCGAGATCAGGAATGAACCCGCGTTTTTGCTGCTGTGAGGCAGCAGCTCTACCAGTTGTGCTACCCAAGAACAGAGATGTTGAAATAGAGACTTTGGGTCTCATTGCTATTTTAACAAAATCTGAAACTGGAACTGAAATGAAAAGCACAGCATAGGTCCTTAAGACCACAATATCTGTGTCGAACACAATACAAATTAAACTAATCCCTTCTGCCTGCACATGATACATATCCTTCCATTCTCGTGTGCCTTTTCCAAAAGCCTCTTAAACATCACCATCGTATCTTACATTAGATTATTTTATTTGTCATTCAGACCTTTTGGTCTGAACGAAATTTCGTTCCCCTGCAGTCATACATATAATTTTTTTTTTTTTAAATGACAGAACACACAATAAACACAAATTTAACATCCACCACGGTGAGTTCACCAAACACCTCCTCACTGTCTTGGAAGGCAAAGTCTTAAAGTCTCTGTCTCTTCCCTCTTTGTTTCCCTCTGCGCCGAGGCGATCCAGGCTTCTGTGTACACCACTAGCAGATTCCAGGCAACAGCTGTTAAAAATAAACTTGTCCCACGCATCTGGATTCTCTCCCCATTTAGAAAATAATCTGCGCCTTTATCCCAACTACCAAAATGCATGACTCCACACTTTGCCACACTATATTCTACCTGCCACTTCTCTGCCCACTCTCCCAACCCATCCAAATCCTTCTGTAGAGTCCCTGCTTTCTCTACACTACCTGCCCCTCCATCTATTTTCATATCATCCCCAAACTTGGCCACAAAGCCTTCAATCCCCTCGTCCAAATCATTAATACACAACGTGAATGTTTCTATGTTCCCAGCACCGAGCCCTGTGGAACTCTGCTAGTCACTGGCAGTCAACCAGAAAAAGCTCCATTCTTTGCCTTCTGCCATCCAGCCAACCTGATATCCATACTAGCATCTGCCCTTTGATACCATGGGCTCACATTTTCCTTAGCAGCCTCCCGTGTGACACCTCATCAAAGGCTTTCTGAAAATCGAGGTAAACAACATCTGCTGCCTCTCTGTCTGTCTGTCTGTCCGTCCTGCTATTTATTTCTTTAAAGAATTCCAGCAAATTTGTCAGGCAAGACCTCCCCTTCACAAAGCTAGACTGACTTTGGCCTATTTTATTGTGAACTTCAAAGTACTCCGTAACTTCACCCTTTATAATGGACTCTAAAATCTTACCAACCACCCAAGTCAGATTAACCGGCCTCTAGTTCCCACTATTCTGTTTTGCTCCCGTCTTGTGCAGCGGGGTAATATTGGCAATTTTCCAATCATCCGAAACCACTGCTGACTCTAGTGATTCTTGAAATATCACCATCAATGCCTACATCAATCTCTAAAGCCACCTCTTTCAGAACCGTAGGATGCAGTCCATCTGGTCCAGGTGACTGATCCACCTTCAGCCCTAGCAGCTTCCCAAGCACCTTCTCTCTCATAATACCAACTTCACTAACTTCCACTCCCTGACTCTCTTGAATTTCCGACACAGTGTCTTCCACTGTGACGATTGATGCAAAAAAGTTATTCTACTCCTCTGCCATTTCTTTATTCCCCATTATCATTTCCCCTGCCTTCTTTTCCAGCAATCCAACATCCACTCTTGCCTCTTTCTTACTTTTTATATAACTGAAGAAACTGGGGTGGAAGATTGCAACCTTCACGTGGTCTTCCCTGTTTCGATGAATGCAATTAACCCGGCGTGCACAATCAAATAGAACAAGTTGTCCTACAACTTTAGGCTGTGTAGGCCATACGCAAGAAGAATACTGAAGAAACTCTTGCTTAAGCTTGTAAATTACCTCCCCCAATTTAGTACTTTCAAGGTCCAGACTTATCTTATTCATAACTCAATTCAGTGTAGTTTATTGTCACGTGCACCGAGGTACAGTGTAAAGCTTTAGTTGCGTTCTAACCAGTCAGCAGAAAGACAAAACATGATTATAATTGAGCCATCCAAAGCGTACAGATACATGATAAGGGAATAACATTTAGTGCAAAGTCTGATCAAGGATATTCCAAGGGTCACCAATAAGGTAGATAGTAGGTCAGCACTGGTTGTAATAGGATGATTCAGTTGCCTAATAACAGCTGGGAAGAAACTGTCCCTGAACCAGGAGGTGTGCGTTTTCACGCTATATAACCTTTTGCCTGATGGGAGGGGGGAGAAGAGGGAGTAGCCAGGCTACATCTAACAGAAAGCTTAAAGGAAAAAAGTGCTGGGCGAACTAAGTGGGTCAGGCATGTCTGTGGATTTCCACAAGAGAATTCCCTACACAGGTGCTGCATGACACACTGAGTTCTTTCAGCACTTTTCTTTTAATTCAACATTCCAGCATCTGCAATTTCTCATGTCTCCTTAAAACCAAACTAGTTGTGACCACTGTTCCCAAAATGATCTCCCACTGAAACATCAATCACCAGTCAGTCTTGTTTCCCACTTTTAATGAATGATCTACACACCGTTTCAATAAATGTTTTTGGATACACGTAACAAATTCTTCCTTGTCCAAGTCTCATGCATTAAGAAAGTCCAATCAATGCTAATGCTCCCCGACTTACGTAAGGGTTATGTCCTACGGACACTTGCATAAATCAGATGTTACGCAAGCAGGAAATAGAAACGTTATTGCACATGCGTAAATTCACTATTCAACATGGAGACCACGGGGGAGCTCTGACATGGAGAACATGGGGGAGCTACGATGCGGAGACCAGTGGGGTTAAAGAATTGCGTACGCAAGTTAGAGTTTACATAAGAAGCCCATTACGCATGGTGCCTATATTGGGGAAGGTAACGTCTTCCATTACAACTATCCGGTTGGGAGGCCTATCGTATAATCCTATTAGAGTGATTGCACTGAGTTCTACCCATATTGCCTCAGAGGGTGAACCCTCCAATATCTCCTCAGTACAGCTATGACTTTATCCCTGGTTAGTAATCGAACTCCTCCATCAATTTTACCTCCCTATCAATCTAAAAGATCGAAATCCTGGAACATTATGCTGTCAGCCCTGTCCCACTCACAACCACGTTTCTGAATGGCACAGATCATAGTTCCATGAACTGATCTAGGCTCAAAATTAATCTGCTTTATCTATAATACTTCTTGCATTGAAATAAACACTGGTTTAGGTTTATTATTAATGTCAAGTATACCGACGTATCAAGTTAACTCAAATTCTATAGGTAGAGCTAGGGGGAAAATACAGAGTGTAGAATATAGCTCTCAGCATTGTAGTGCATCAATTGAGCCCATCAGTCTCACCATGTTTATTAACCTGCCTCAGCATGTCCTTCCTTTCATACTTACTTGTCATAACCCCTAACTTCCCATCAGTCACTTAATTTGCTGATCTGCAACTCTGGCTCATGTTTCCTTGATATTTTAGATCAAACCATCCCGAGTAGCAGTAGCAAACCTCTCTGTGAGGATTTTGGTTCCTCTCCAGCTCATTTCTCTTGCACATGTATTCCAGCTTCCCTGTCCTGGAAGAAAGGCTCCACTTTCTTCACACATCTGAAACACTCCCCTGTATACCAGCTTATTTGCCACATATTGATCCGCACTATCTACAGTATATCTTATTATTTGGAAATTGTACTAGCAAGGTTTTTCCCTTCAATTTTGCCTATCCCCATGTTATTCCAATAATTTATTTAACGGAGTGTCCCAGGAACACCATTGGCTCCATGCTGCCCAAACATAAACCAATCTAACAGACACAAGTTCTTTATTCCTTTATCATCGCAGGACAGATTCCTAGAATTCCTTGCATGCTCATGGTGAGAATGCATTCATCCAAAAAAAACTGTAGCACTGTCAGGTGGCAATTCCACATCATCATTTCAAAGGCAGCCAAGGGGAAGGCAGTTGATGTCCGTATCCATCCAAATCATTGTACTAGAAATAGGCCAAAACAGGATTGCAATCAAAGATGAATTAACACGAGTCAATGGTAACATAACTAGCTGTAACCAATATTTTACTGTTTTCATTATCTTTGGCGGTGCAGCAGTTGGAACCGCTGTTCACGTTTCCTGGGGCTCGAGTTTGATCCTGATCTCAGATGTTGTCAGTGTCGAGTTTACACATCCTCCTCATGACCACCTGGGTTTCTCTTTGGTGTTATAATTTACTCCCATATCACAAAGATGAGCTAAACAGCTAATTGACGATTGTAAATTAGTGTAAGTGAAAAACGAACCACAAAAAGGAAATGCTGAACATCGATTGCAGAGGGTAGGCGGAAGGGACTAATGGGATCCCTCTGCTGGGAGCCAGCATAAAGATGGTGGACTGAATTGCAGCCTTCTGAACCTTAAAAAATATGTGGGGAAATACTGGAGGAGTATTTTGAATTGAATTTAGATACACTACAACTCTTTTAAGTCAGTGTTAATGTAAATGCTCTTAAAATTACCCATTGGAAAGCTATGCTCCTTACATGTCTATAGAAAAAGTAAAATCGGGTTCCATTAGCCAGGTCTTTATCAGAGGCAAAATCAATGCAGTATGTTGCACTGTGATAATGCAGACTTCTAAGCCTTTATTGAATTGTAGTAATAATGCACAGATCAAAATTCATGACCAAGGTAGTTTGGTGATTAGGAAAATTTGAAAGGTGCAAGAGTAGGTCAATAAGCCTGATCCAGATAATCCTCAACTCTCTTTAAAATAATCTTTGTCTTGGTCTTACAACTCAAATTCCACAGGATGATTGTGCTAAAGAATTCCAAAGATTAACAACTCTCCTCATCTAATGCGTGATACATTTTTCTGAAATTGTACCCTCTTCATGAGGGAAACAGCTCTCCACATTTACCTTGTCAAACCGCCTCAGAATCTTCATTTTAAGTGGAGGACCTTCCAATCTTTTAAACTCCAATTATAGGCCCAATTTGCTCAAAATTTCCTCAGAAGACGATGCCTTCACTCCAGAATGTATCTTGTCAAACTTCTGTAAGCAGCCTCAAAAAGGGTAAAAGGACAGTATACCGATCTTTAAATAGCTTCAAAACTGTAAGCAGTACTCGGAGTGTGATCCTGCCAACTCTTGCAGCAGTTCAATGCCATCATCCCTCACTACTTATCAAACTCAGAGAACTGGTTCTCTGCTCGTCCCTTTGCAGTTATATCCTCAACTTCCTCATTGGCAAAAACACTTCCTCTTTGATAATCGTCAACACAGGAGCACTCTTTCCTGCTCAGTCCGAACTTTCTCTATACCCATGACTATGTAGCCTAACACAGCTCCAACACCGCCTTTAAAATCGCTGATGATACCACTGTTGTTGGACGAATAGCAGGCAATAAGTCAGAGTATGGAAGGAAGACTGATAATCTGATTGAATGGTGCCACAACAACAATCTTGCTCTCAATGTTAGCAAGACCAAAGAACTGATTGTTGACTTCAGGAGTCCAGTGACCCAGGAACCTGCCTTCATCGGCAGGACTGCGATGGAGAGTCAACAGCTTCAGGCTCCTGGGCATATATATCTTTGAAACCAACAATTCAATGCAATCACAAAGAGAGCTCATCAAAGCTTCAACGTCTGTAAAAGATTGAGGAGATTTGGTATATCGCCAAATTACTGAATCTCTACAGCTGCAGGAAGTCTCATGACTGGTTGCATCACAGCCTGGTTTGATAACTCAAACGGCCAGTAACAAATGAGGTTGCAGAGAGTAATGGACATTTCCCCATCTATCGTGAGCACTGACCACCCCACCGTCCAAGGGTTCTATTGGAAATGCTGCTTCAAACAATGTTATTAATATCAAAGATTCACACCACCCAGGCCACTCTCATTTTGCTACTACCATTGTGAAGAAGGCACAGGTGCCAGAAAACTGATCTCCAGATTCAGAAACAGCTTCTACCCAGCAACCATCAGGCTCTTGAATAATGCACAATTCTAACGAGTACCACAGCAATTTGAAGCAGCATCTCCAATAGATCCCTTCGATGGTGGGGAGGTCAGTACTCACGATGGATGGGGAAATGTCCATTACTCTCTGCAACCTCATTTGTTACTGGCCGTTTGAGTTATCAAACCAGGCTGTGATGCAACCAGTCATGAGACTTCCTGCAGCTGTAGAGATTCAGTAATTTGGCAATATACCAAATCTCCTCAATCTTTTACAGAAGTTGAAGCTTTGATGAGCTCTCTTTTTGCTTTTTGGTTGCATTTCCTACTTTAGGTTTGCACTATTGTGCTCTGGCTACCTCGTATTACTGATTATTATTTTTTTGTATTATTGATTATTGTATAATTATATATGTTTCATCTTAATAGGCCTATAACATTGCAGCAAGTAAGAATTTCATTATTCTCTAGCTGGTATATATGACAATTAAAAACTCTTGACACTTCTGTGCTTTCATACACCACCCTATCAAAATAAATGCCAATGTTGTATTTGGATTCCTAATTACTTCTACACCCAATTATCTCCACACTTAAGCATTGTGTAATAACTCTCTCTATTTAAACAATATCTGCTTTTGTATTCTTCCTACAAAGTAGTTAACACCACATTTCATCACATTATACTTCATCTGCCCAGTAGCTTAACCTGGTTGTATCCTCTTGCAGACAATCAGGGGTGGGAGATTGCAACCTTCACGTGGTCCGCCCTGTTTCGACGAATGCAATCAACTCAGCGTGCACAATCAAAAAAGATCAAATAGAACAAGTTGTCTTACAATTTTAGGCTGTGCACGCCATACACAAGAAGACAGACACTCACAACTTTTTCCCGACTATTCTTGTATCATCGGCAAATATGCTACAATACATCTCAATCATTGATATAAATTATAAATAGTTGAGGTCCCAGCTCTGATGCCTGTGACATTCCACTAGTTAGTTGTCAACTGTTACTCTGTTTGTTATCCTAATTTTGTTTTCTTTAGTTAATCAAACCCTTACCGGTTCTAATATATTATTCCTAAAGCCATAAGCTATCATGCAGTAATTTATCAATGTAATATGATGATTATGAAAGGCATCTAGCAATCTTAATGCATTACAGATTCTGTTTCTTCGTTATCTCCTCTGATTGTTATATCCTCAAAAACACTCAGAAATTGGTCAAATGTAATTTCCCATTCCAAGGCTACACTGACACCTGCTTCATTTAAAAAATAATAATTGTTTCATCACTTTCTCAATCACACATGTCAGAGTAGTTAGGCCAAAGTTTCTTGCTTTCTGTCTTCTTCCATTCTTGAATAGGGACATTACAATACGATCCAACTTTATTTATCCCAGGAGGGAAATTGGCCTGCCAACAGTCATAAAACACAACAAGATACATGAAATTAAAGTGTCAAATGGAAAGGATTGGGGATGTGCAAAGATTGGGGGTGGGGGGGGGGGGGGGGGGGGGGGGTGAGGGTAGTCAGTCTACACCACAACAGACGAGGGAGGAGTTGTAGTTTGATAGCCACAGGGGAAAAGGATCTCCTGTGGCGTTCTGTACTGCATCTTGGTGGAACCAGTCTGTTGCTAAAGGTACTCCTCAGGTTGACCAATGTCATGGAGGGGATGAATTGCATTGTCCAAGATGCTCCACAGTTTGAGGAGCATCCTCCCCTCCAATATCACCTCCCATGAATCCAACTCCACCCCCAGGGTGGAGCCAGCCCTCTTGATGAGCTTGTTAATCCTATTGGCATCCATGGCCTTCACCCTGCAGCCCCAGCACACGACAGCGAAGACGATGGCGCTGGCCACCACCGATTGGTAGAACATCCGCAGCATCTAACTGCAGACATTGAAGGAGCAGAGTACAGACGGCTCTGTTCCTTCTTGTACAGGGCCTCAGCGTTCCTGGACCAGTCCAGTTTACTGTCCAGGTAAACTCCAAGGAACTTGTACTCTTTGGTAAAGTGCACATCCACACCATTGATGGGGACAGGGGTGTTCCTCTACCCCTACGGTCCACCACTAACTCCTTCATCATGTCATTGTTGAGCTGCAGGTGATTCATCCCACACCACTCAACAAAGTTGTTGACTTCACCTCTGTATTCAGCTTCCCTCCCCTCACTGATATGCCTCTTTAACATTGGACCTGCTGTATGCCAATGTTTTCAGATTCCTGGTAGGACAGTCAACAAACTGAGTGAAAGTATGTAGGGTTGAGTCCAAAGTCTCATGGTTGAGAGCACGCTGGGCATTGTCTGGAGTCTCGCGGTGACTGTGTGGATGACATCACCCACACGCAGCGGGTTGGCGGACGGAGGAATGTAAACAGCCACCACAATGGCATGTGAGAATTCCCTGGGCATTATAGAATGGACGGAGACTCACAGCCATCAGTTCAACGCTCCTTAACCGTGATGTGACCAGGGTTGCACCCTTTGTTGTTAACGAGAATAGCAAGTCCCCCTGCCTTTACACTTGCCACTCTTGGCAGTCCCTGTCCGCCCCAACAGTCCGAAAGCCGTCCACAGCCACGTTGGACTCAGGGATGTCCTCGTGGAGCCATGCCTTTGTGAACCACATCACACTGCTATCACAGTGCTCCCTCTGGGTCATCACTAATGCAGCTAGCTCGTCCATCTTGTTAGCCAGCAATCTCACATTCCCATTGTGATGGAAGGCAAGTATGGCGTATCTCCTTTTCTCCGCACGTCAGATTACTCCCGACTGGCATCCCCTGTAATTCCTCCTCAGTTACTTGGGGATTTCTGTTATAACTCTGACAAAGCCAGCCAGTCGGAGCTCCAGCACTTGATCCCTGGTGTAGACAACAAAGAGATCGCCAGCAACTAGTTATTGCAGCCTCAGTGCAGAGAGAGAGAGAGATACGGTGAAAATTCGCAGACCAATTGAATAACTACTTTAGTTCTGTCTTCACTAAGGAAGACATAAATAATCTGCCGGAAATAGCAGGGGATCGCGGGTCAAATGAGATGGAGGAACTGAGTGAAATCCTGGTTAGCCGGGAAGTGGTGTTAGGTAAATTGAACGGATTAAAGGCCGATAAATCCCCAGGGCCAGATAGGCTGCATCCCAGAGTACTTAAGGAAGTAGCCCCAGAAATAGTGGATGCCTTAGTGATAATTTTTCAAAACTCTTTAGATTCTGGAGTAGTTCCTGAGGATTGGAGGGTAGCTAATGTAACCCCACTTTTTAAAAAGGGAAGGAGAGAGAATACGGGGAATTACAGACCAGTTAGTCCAACATCGGTAGTGGGGAAACTGCTAGAGTCAGTTATTAAAGATGGGATAGCAGCACATTTGGAAAGTGGTGATATCATTGGACAAGGTCAGCATGGATTTACGAAGGTTAAAAAAATCATGTCTGACGAATCTTATAGAATTTTTCGAGGATGTAACTAGTAGAGTGGATAAGGGAGAACCAGTGGATGTGTTATATCTGGACTTTCAGAAGGCTTTCGACAAGGTCCCACATAAGAGATTAGTATACAATCTTAAAGCACACGGTATTGGGGGTTCAGTATTGATGTGGATAGAGAACTGGGTGGCAAACAGGAAGCAAAGAGTAGGAATAAATGGGTCCATTTCAGAATGGCAAACTACTGGGGTACCGCAAGGCTCAGTGCTGGGACCCCAGCTATTTACAATATATATTAATGATTTGGACGAGGGAATTGAATGCAACATCTCCAAGTTTGCGGATGACACGAAGCTAGGGGGCAGTGTTAGCTGTGTGGAGGATGCTAGGAGGCTGCAAGGTGACTTGGATAGGCTGGGTGAGTGGGCAAATGCATGGCAGATGCAGTATAATGTGGATAAATGTGAGGTTATCCACTTTGGTGGCAAAAACAGGAAGGTAGACTATTATCTGAATGGTGGCAGATTAGGAAAAGGGAGATGCAAAGAGACCCAAGTGTCATGGTACACCAGTCATTGAGAGTAGGCATGCAGGTGCAGCACGCAGTGAAGAAAGTGAATGGTATGTTATCATTCATAGCAAAAAGATTTGAGTATAGGAGCAGGGAGGTTCTATTGCAGTTGTACAGGGTCTTGGTGAGACCACACCTGGAGTATTGCGTGCAGTTTTGGTCTCCAAATCTGAGGAAAAACCTTCTTGCCATACAGAGAAGGTTCACCAGACTGATTCCTGGGATGGCAGGACTTTCATATGAAGAAAGACTGGATAGACTCGGCTTGTATTCGCTAGAATTTAGAAGATTGAGGGGGGATATTATGGAAACTTACAAAATTCTTAAGGGGTTGGACAGGCTAGATGCAGGATGATTGTTCCCGATTTTGTGGAAGTCCAGGGCGAGGGGTCACAGTTTAACGATAAGGGGGAAATCTTTTAGGACTGAGATGAGAGAAACATTTTTCACACAGAGAGTGGTGAATCTCTGGAATTCTCTGCCACAGAAGGTAGTTGAGGCCAGTTAATTGGCTATATTTAAGAGAGAGTTAGATGTGGCCCTTGAGGCTAAAGGGATCAGGGGGTATGGAGAGAAGGCAGGTACAGGATACTGAGTTGGATGATCAGCCATGATCATATTGAATGGCGGTGCAGGCTCGAAGGATCGAATGGCCGACTCCTGCACCTATTTTCTATGTTTCTATGAAAAAGTATCGCCAGATGGGGAAAGAGATAAAAAGATTCCCCCACCACAATGTGGTGCTAAAAACTATCCAAAAAATACAAAATAGGAATTGACTTGGGTGGCTGCTGTGTGCACAGCTCCGAAACCGGAACTGGGAGAACGACATTTGCAGTTTTCCAATAAGCTGGAACCCCTAGGAACTCCTAGGTTCCACAACCTAGGAGAATTTGGAAGATCACAATTAATGTGGCCACCATCACTGCAACCCTTCTTTTATCATTTCAGCATCCAGGTCATTAGCTCCAATGTGTTTGCCAGCCTTCAGCTGCATAGGCTACCAAGTATTGCTTTCCTTTCTGAAAGTAATTCTTTAAGTTCCACCCATCATTTCGCCTAAGATTTACCGTTATTATTTCAATGGAAAGACAAAAGCAAAATACACGTTCAAAGTCTCTGCCATTTCCTTACATCTTGTTATTAATTCATTAGTTTCACCCTCTGAAAATTGCTCAGTGCAAAGAAGGTGCCTTCCTTACACTTTCAATAGCAGTCGTCAGATTCTGCAGATGGTCACTTTTGAATTTAGACTTTTTTTGAAAAAGGTTTCGACAATTCTTTCCAAATTCTTTCCATTGATAACTCCTCAATCAGAGTATATTAGTATCAGTAACATGAGTTAAAGAAAATAAATGTAGAGATTTTGATGAAGCTTAAAGTTGGAAGTTGACATCAGAGTCAATATAATGCCATTACAAACAGACATTACAAATAATCATTCAACTTCATATTATTGACAGGATGAATGGTAAAGACCATGCACAGGAAATGGGGCTTGTGACAACATTTAATAGGATGAATTTGTATACGTCTATCGTCTCCCCTCAACCTCCGATGTTCTGGAGGAAACAATCCAAATCTATCGAACCTCTCCTGAAGATGAAACTCAGTAATCCAGGCAGCATTGTGGTAAACCGCCTTCGCACCCTCTCTACAGCTTCCACATCTTTCCTGTAATGGGGTGACCAGAACTGCACGCAATATTCCAAATGCAGTCTAACCAAAGTCCTATAGAGCCGCATCATGACTTCCTGACTCTTGTACTCCACGCCCCTGACAATGAAGGCAAGCATTCCATATGTCTTCTTGAGCACCCTTGTGTTGCCACCTTTTGTGAGCTATTAACTTGGACTCCAAGATCCCTCTGCACGTCAATGTTGTTAAGGGTCATGTTATTAACTGTATACTCTCTTCTTACATTCACCCTCTCAAAGTGCACATCTCACACTTGATCGGGGTTAAAATCCATCTGTCATTTCTCCGCCCGTGTCTGCAGCCAATCTATATCACGCAGTATCTTCTGACAGCATTCTTCAGTCTTCAACTCCTCCAATTTTGGTGTTGTCAACAATCTTACTCACCAACCTATCTATATACATTTAAGTGTGAGGCATTTATATATATCACAAACACCAGAGGTCCCAGCACAGATCCCTGCGGAACTCCACTGGTCATAGATGTCCAGCCAGACTATCTACCTTCCACCACAACCTTCAGTCTTCCATGATTAAGCAAGTTCCGAATCCATCCAACTAATAGCCCTGTCTCACGGTACGAGTTCATTCCAAGAGCTCTCCCGAGTTAAAAAAAAAAAATCAAACTTGTGGTAAGCACGGAGAATGAACGTAGCGGGTACGTCGGAGCTCGTCAGGATCAGCCTACCATGAGGGGCCTTATCAAAGACTGACTAAAACCATAATCCACTATATTTGGATGGATAATCATGAAATTAGTTGAGAGCATTTCTCCCGGCAAATGCTAAAAGCTGTTTTTGAGGCTCGGATAGTAAAACTGTTCTGACTAAGAAGAGTTTCCTGTTCAAAGTTTACCAAAACTATAGTGTCCTCCATAATGTTTGGGACAAAGACCCATCGTTTATTTATTTGCCTCTGTATTCGATAATTTGAGATTAGTAATAGAAAAAAAGTCGGACCATATGTCCCTGCTTTTAATTCCTGCATATGCCCCCCTCAGGAAAACTGCTCCTCCCATCACAACCTGGCCTGATGGTGCATCTCAGCAGCTGCAGGACTGCCTCGACAGGACCAACTGGGATGTGTTTGAACACGGGGACCTGGAGTTGTTCACAGACAGTGTACTGTGTTACATTAAAAACTGCATGGACACCGTCACAATGGACAAACGCATCAGGGTCTACCCCAACCAGAAGCCCTGGATGACCCGGGAGGTCCAGCGGCTGTTAAAAGAGAGGAACACCGCTTTTAGGTCTGGCGATAGGGCTTTATACAGCACGGCCCGAGCTAACCTGAAGAGAGGCATCAGAGAGGCCAAGTCAGACTACAGGAGGAAGATAGAGGACCACCTGGACAGTAACAACAGCAGGCAGGTGTGGCAGGGGATCCAGTATCTCACCAACTATAAGACAAGCTTGGAGCTGCTGAAGGTGACGCCTCGTTGGCAGAGGAGCTGAACCTCTTCTTTGCTCGCTTTGAAGTGGAGCCACCCGAGACAGCCACATCACACCACATGGTCCACAGCAGCTTAACCCTCAAATTAGAGGAGCATGAGGTGAGGCGCACGCTGCGGGCCATCAATCCAAGGAAGGCTGCTGGACCCGACGGCGTCTCTGGACGCGTGCTGAAGGACTGCGCAGACCAGCTGGCTGGAGTTCTCACGAGGATTTTTAACCAGTCTCTGGCCCAGTCCACTGTTCCACCCTGTCTGAAGTCCGCAACCGTAGTCCCCTTGCCCACATTTCCAGCCTCAACGACAACCGGCCAGTGGTGAAGTGTTTTGAAAAACTGGTCCGGGGTCATATCACATCACTCCTGCCCCGAAGCTTTGACCCCCACCAGTTTGCGTACAGAGCGAATAGATCTACAGAGGATGCTGTAGCCACAGCTCTCCATGCTGCACTGTCCCACCTGGAGCAGCGGGGGAGCTACGTGCGGATGCTCTTTGTGGACTACAGTTCTGCTTTTAATACTATCCTTCCACACAAACTGGTGGACAAACTGGGGGACTTGGGACTTCCACACTCCACTTGTATGTGGATAAATAGCTTCCTATCGGGTCGCATCCAGAGAGTCAGAGTGGGCCATCACACATCCACAGCCCTCAGCCTCAGTACCGGCTCTCCACAGGGCTGCGTGCTGAGCCCCCTGCTCTACACCATCTACACACATGACTGCACCCCCACCCACCACAGCAACACCATTGTCAAATTTGCGGATGACAGTCATCCCGATATGAGTACGTATATCGGGATGAGGCGGAACAGCTGACAGTGTGGTGTGGAGAAAATAACCTGCTCCTCAACACCTTAGACCAAGGAGATAATAATAGACTTCAGGAAGAACAAAACGGACATGGTACCACTGATCATCAGAGGGGACTGTGTGGAGAGGGTGGCGGATTTCCGCTTCCTGGGAATCCATATTGAGGACGACCTGACGTGGAGCGTGAACACTTCTGCGCTGCTGAAAAAAGGTCCAGCAGAGACTGCACTTCCTGAGGGTGCTCAGGAAGAATAACATCACTCAGAGACTGCTGCTGTCCTTTTATCGGTGCTCCATTGAGAGCATCCTAACATACCGTGTATGCGTGTGGTACACCAGCTGCACAGCGGCTCAGAGGAAAGCGCTCCAGAGGGCCATTGACAACGCCCAGAGGATTGTCGGCTGCCCTCTCCCTACCTTGGAAGACTTACACAGTTCCCGCTGCATCAAAAAATCCCAGAATATTATAAAGGACATTTCCCACCCTGGACACTCCCTGTTTGAACTGTTGCCGTCAGGCAGACGGTACAGATCTACAAGGACAAGGACAAACAGACTTAAAAACAGTTTTTACCCCACTGCTATAAAGGCACTAAATGTACACGCCAAGGAACGCAGGGACTAAGGGACTGTGGTTGGTACACTGTGAAATCGACAGAAGGATGTAGGGTTGGGTGTTTATGCGTGCTATTTTCATATTTATTTTAATTGTTTATCTTTTTTAATATTTTACCTTGTATATATCATTAGCTTTTAGAAATGTTTGAATGGTGCACTGACTGGCTGACATTTTTTAAATTTCGTTGTACATGTTTCATGTTATAATGACAATAAAGAAACTATACTATATGCTTGCAGTTAAAGTGCACTTTGTCAGGTATTATTAAAGGCCATTTTTAAACATTTTGGTTTCAACTTGTAGAAATAACAGCTGTGTTTATACATGGTCCCCCCATTTCAGGGCACCATAATGTTTGGGACACATGGCTTCACAGGTGTTTGTAATTGCTCAGGTGTGTTTAATTGCCTCCTTCATGCAGGTATAAGAGAGCTCTCAGCACCTAGTCTTTCCTCCAGCCTTTCCATCACCTTTGGAAACTTTTATTGCTGTTTATCAACATGAGGACCAAAGTTGTGCCAATTAAAGTCAGAAGCCATTATGAGACTAAGAAACAAGAATAAAACTGTTAGAGACATCAGCCAAACCTTAATCTTACCAAATTCAACAGGTTGGAACATTATTAAGAAGAAAGAGAGCACTGGTGATCTTACTAATCGCAAAGGGACTGGCAGGCCAAGGAAGACCTCCACAGCTGACGACAGAAGAATTCCCTCTGTAATAAAGAAAAATCTCCAAACACCTTTCCAACAGATCAAAAGCACTCTTCAGGTGTGGATTTGTCACTGACCACTGTCTGCAGAGGACTTCATGAACAGAAATACAGAGGCTACACTGCAAGATGCAAACCAATGGTTAGCCACAAAAATAGGATGGCCGGGTTACAGTTTGCCAAGAAGTACTTAAAAGATCAACTGCAGTTCTGGAAACTGCCCAAGGTCCAAAGCATACCACCTAATCTGTGAAACACGGTGGTGGGGGTGTTATGACCTGGGCATGTATGGCTGCTGAAGGTACTGGCTCACTTATCTTCATTGATGATATAACTGCTGAAGGTAGTAGCATAATGAATTCTGAAGTGGAAAGACACATCCTATCTGCTCAAGTTCAAAACTCATTGGCCGCTGGTTCATTCTACAGCAAGACAATGATCCCAAACATACTGCTAAAGCAACAAAGGAGTTTTTCAAAGCTAAAAAATTGTCAATTCTTAAGTGGCCAAGTCAATCACCCGATCTGAACACAATTGAGGATGTCTTACATGCTGAAGAGAAAACTGAAGGGGAATAGCCCCCAAAACAAGCATAAACTAAAGATGGCTGCAATACAGGCTTGGCAGAGCATCTCCGGAGCAGACATCCAGCAACTGGTGATGTCCATGAATTGCAGACTTCAAGCAGTCATTGTATGCAAAGGCAATGCAACAATATACCAAACATGACTACTTTCATTTACACGACATTGCTGTGTCCAAAACATTATGGTGCTGGCGGGGACGGACGGACTTATACTGCTGTAATTTCTATATGGTGAATCCAAATTGTATAAAAATTACCTTTATTAAAATCTGACAATGTGCACTGTAACCACGTGATGTTTTTCTATGGAAAATCTCAAATTGTGGCGCACATAGGCAAATAAATAGAAGATGGGGTTTGTCGCAAACATTACGGAGGGCACTGCACATTCATACATATTGTGCTTTGTACTACACTGCTGTGGTACTACCAAGGGAATAGAGAGGTTCAAACAAGGTGTTCCAAGAAAGGCAGAGTGAATTTGACAGATTCTTCTGTGGGAAGTTTAGAAGAAAAAAAAATACTGAAAGGTTGTTATGGAAAGAGGTGGTCAATATTTGTGGCGCTTCTGAGAGCCCAAAAGCAATTGTTGTTAGGACAAGATAGACACAAAAAGCTGGAGTAACTCAGTGGGACAGGCAGCATTTCTGGAGAAAAGGAATTGGTAACGTTTTGGGTCGAGACCCTTCTTCAGATTTAGGACTTAAGACTTAGGACTTAATTACCTCAGTTCACATAATAATACTAAAGGGCATCCACTGACTGGAAGTGAAAGTTACTTCCCAGTAATAATGTATAAATAACAAATTATGTATTTCTTAATTGAGAAATTGAATAATAGTTCCGTTTAAGTTTTCAATTCCTAACTCCACTTGAACTCATCCTGCAGTAATGCATACAACATGAAGTGCTGGAGTAACTCAGCAGGTCAGGCATCATCGCTGGAATGCATGGATAGGTGACATTTTGAGTCAAGACTCTTCTTGAGCGGAGGCTATCGAGCTAGGCTGAAATCAAACCCGCACCAGCCAGCTCTGCCCAGCATTTTCCTCGCGAATGTCCGGTCCCTGGTGAGTAAAATCGACGAACTGCGGCTGCGGATCACCACACACAACCGGATCGCCGATTGCAACGCCATGGTCTTCACCGAAACATGGCTCACCGACAACATCCCGGACAACGCCATCGAGCTGGAGGGGCGCACTGTCTTCAGGGCCGATAGAACAGCGGAGGACTCTGGTAAGACCAAGGGCGGCGGACTGTGCATTTATGTGAATAACTCATGGTGTACAGATGTTGTCAGGATTGGTAGTCACTGCTCTGCTGACCTGGAATACCTGATGATAAAGTGCAGACCCTTCTATCTGCCCAGGGAATTTACATCGATTGTTATCACTGCAGTCTATGTACCCCCGGACGCTAATGCCAGGCTAACAATGGAAGAGCTGCAAGCTGCTATCAGCAAACAACTAACTGCACACCCAGAGGGGGTTTTTATTGTTGCGGGTGATTTTAACCACTCCAATCTTAAAACTGTACTCCCCAGATTCCACCAACATGTCTCCTGCCCAACCAGAGGAAACAATATTCTGGACCTAGCATATAGCAATATTACTGAAGCATACCAAGCCCTCCCCCTCCCCCACCTGGGACAGTCTGACCACCTCTCTCTGTTCCTGCTCCCCAAATACACACCTCTGATCAGACGTGTGAAACCTACCACGAAGACTGAAGGTCTGGCCTGAGGGGGCAGTCTCTGTTTTACAGGAACAGTTTCAGCAAACAGACTGGAGTCTGTTTGCCACTCAGGCCACCTTCAACTCCCAGGTGGACATCAACTCATACACCTCAACCGTTCTGGACTATATATTCTGCACGGACAACCTCACTACCCACAAAGAAATAAAGACCTTCCATAACCAGAAGCCGTGGATGGGCAGGGAGGTCAGACCTGCTGAAGGCTCGCGACGCCGCTTTTAAATCTGGCGACGCTGAGGGATACAGCTCCAGCTCATCCAGGGCCAATCTGAAAAAGGGAATTAGGAATGCTAAATTCAATCACAAACGGCAGATCGAGGAGCATTTCCGAAACAACTCTGACCCCAGGCGCATGTGGCAAGGAATCAAATCCATTGCTGGTTAATATAAAGTCAACACCCCCCCCCCGCCCCCCCAGACAACGTCTCCCTTCCTGACGAGCTAAACCATTTCTATGCTCGCTTTGACCGGGACAACAAAACTCCAGCCATCAAAGTTGCTCCACCCCCGAATGAACAACCCCTCAGTCTCTCCACCTCTGCTGTACAAGATGCACTGAGCAAGGTGAATGAGCACAAAGCTGTCGGCCCCGATGGCATCCCCGGGCGGTTACTCAGGGCATGTGCTGGACAACTATCCCTGGTCCTCACTCACATTTTCAATCTGTCACTGGCCCAGGGTGTCTTCCCCACTTGCCTCAAGACATCTACCATTGTGCCAGTGCCCAAACAATCAGCGACAGGGAGTCTCAACAATTTCCGGCCAGTGGCACTCACCCCTGTCATCGCCAAGTGCTTCGAGCGGCTGATCTTGGCTCATCTCAAAGCCAGCCTCAATCCGTAACAAATGGGGTTAAATGCATTTCTCTCCGTAACACTCACCTGGGGTTGTTGCCGGCGGCTATGCGCCTGCGCACTGGTGCAGATCAGCGGGCTGCCGGCGGGCGGGTGCGGCACATGCGCACTCGGCAAGGTTGCCGGCGGGTCTGCGCCTGCGCACTGGGTGGGGGTGGGGGGAGGCCCGGTGATGGGGCTGCCGCGAGCGGCCGGCTGGCGGCAAGAAAGTGCCGCTGATCGCGCGGGCCGGCGCCGCCCGGGCTCTGGGCCGCGTGGCGTGGCTCGAAATCGCGCCAGGCCCGGCAACCCTCCCCCACTGCGCACGCGCGGCCACTGGGGCCCGGCAACCCTCCCCCACTGCGCACGCGCGGCCACTGGGGCCCGGCAACCCTCCCCCACTGCGCACGCGCGGCCACTGGGGCCCGGCAACCCTCCCCCACTGCGCAGGCGCGGTCACTAGGGCCCGGCAAAATGCCGCTGATCGCGCGGGCTGGCAAACCGGGGACACATGGCGCCGGCGTTCTCGCGGGAGGAACACCGGCGCGGCGGTGTTCCGTAACAGCATGTTTGGCTGCCGGAACACCGTAAAAAAGTTATTTCGCCGGGACTAAATACGGCGAATCCGGGACACTTGGCATCTCTGCACACTGGACCCCCATCAGTTTGCCTACCGGACCAACAGGTCGACAGAGGATGCCATATCGCCGGCCCTACACTCTGCCCTGACCCACCTGGACAGTAATAACACCTACATCAGGTTGCTGTTCATTGACTTCAGCTCCGCCTTTAACTGTCATACCCGCTAGCTTGATCACCAAACTCAACGGTCTTGGCATCTCCACTTCCCTCTGCAATTGGACGCTGGATTTCCTCACTAACAGACCACAGTCTGTTAGGGTCAACAACCTCACCTCCTCCACTATAACACTGAACACCGGCATGCCACAGGTGCTGTGTGCTCAGCCCTCTCCTCTACTCCCTCTTCACCCATGACTGCATCCCTAAGCATGGCTCCAACACCATCATAAAGTTTGCAGACGACACCACGGTGGTAGGACTGATCAGTGACAACGACGAGTCAGCCTACAGGGAGGAGGTCCAGCACCTGACAACCTGGTGTGCCAACAATAACCTCGTCCTCAACTCCCAGAAGACGAAGGAAATCATTGTTGACTTTAGAAAGAACAGAGGAGGCAGACACACCCCCATCCATAGAAACGGGACTGAGGTGGAGCGGGTCTCCAACTGCAAATTCCTCGGGGTACACATCTCGGAGGATCTGTCCTGGTCCATCAACACCTCCAAGCTGATCAAAAAGGCGCAGCAGTGCCTTTACTTCCTGAGGAGGCTCAAAAAAGCCCACCTGTCCCCCCAGATCCTGACCAACTTTTACCGCTGTACCATCGAAAGCATCCTGACCACAGGAAGGCACTACAACGGGTGGTGAAAACCGCCCAGTACATCATCGGTGCCCCGCTCCCTGCCATGGATGCCCTCCACCGAAAACGGTGTCTGAGACCGGCCGGGAAGATCATCAAAGACCCCTCCCACCCTAACCATGGACTGTTTGCCCTCCTACCATCAGGGAGGCGGTACAGGAGTCTCAGGTCCCGCACTAGTAGGATGAGGAACAGCTTCTCTAACAATACCATCACACTGCTGAACTCGGAGTCCCGCCGATAGATTTCTCCAGTCTCTCCGTCCACATTGTCTGCATTCTGTATCTATTTATATATTGCTATTACTACGAACTGACGCTAAACTACATTTCGTTGTACCCATACTTGTATCTGTGCAATGACATTAAAGTTGAATTGAATTGAATTGAATTCTTCATACTAAAGAAATCCTTCAAATCTGAAGAGCCCGGACACGAGACATCGCCTATCCACTGCCTCCAGAGACGCTACCTGACCTGCTGAGATATTCCAACACTTTTTGTTCTTCGCAAGATTTCAGCACCTGCTGTACCTTGCATCGCCATTATCCTGAAATTTAATCAAGGTAATTAAGCTATATTTTAAATTAACTACTGCAGAACACATACTACTTGATATGATCGGTTTAATTATTTGTCATGATTAAATAATGAAGATATTGTGTTACATATCGTAACCATCATTGGCACTTCAGCAAAGTATTTGCTGCATTAATTTCCATAGGGTTCTTGTAATTTGGCTACAATTCACATAAGCAGTTGTCATTAATTTAAGATGTTTCACATTACGATGGTTGTTATTTTCCTCCTGGCTCGGTATTCTCAAAAAAAATCTTGCTAAAATGAGTAACTATGTAAAATAATCAATTACATTTGGTCCTTTGTAACAATACAAACAAGATCTCATTGTTCTACAACCTAAGGTGACCACACTGTACAAAGTGCCACAATAGATCAAAATGTACTGTTCAATATTCATTGAACTCAGAAATTGCGTATTCACAAAAATATGTACATTTACATTCCCGCATAGATATAATTAAACCACAATATAACCATAGCACTTTGCAACGGAATGGGCTAGAGGCATTTTGACAACGAACTAGATATATATCATATCCAAAGGTCTCGCATTAAAAAAAAATCAGTGAACTACATAAATGTAGTTCCAAATCGACACGATGGGATGAATTATCTCCTTCTGATCAATACATTTCAATACTTCTATGATCCGATATATAATAGTAACCGATTATAGCATAACTAATGGTTACAGAGGTCAATGTTAGCACTAAAAGGAAATCGTCCCTCCTTT
Source organism: Okamejei kenojei (assembly GCA_035221665.1). NCBI lineage: Eukaryota > Metazoa > Chordata > Chondrichthyes > Rajiformes > Rajidae > Okamejei > Okamejei kenojei. The sequence continues at coordinate 111,619,969 of CM069133.1, read as the reverse complement.
CCGCTCATAACACCGGCTACCTCTGGATATTGCTGCGTGGAGTAGGTCTGTGAATAATGCCATATGAACATTTAGAGTGTATTTGGGACTCAAATGCCAACAGTAAAGCAGGGTTGAGGCTAGACTATTTCAATGGTCAGGCACAAATAATGCCTGGCAGCTGGAGCCCGCTGGGCTCTCGCATGTCGATAAACCACAAGCCGCTGCTGCTGTCGCAAACGTCCGTGGCTGTGAAGACACCGAAAGGCCATAAACATCGCCGTTTATTTTTCTCACACGGTCATGCCATTGAACAAGTATCTCGACGAAGAATGTCTCCATCAATTTCCCACAGAAAAGAAGGCACCGAAAGGAAATATAGAGCGTATATTGACCGACCTCGCAGCCTCCCGTTGCCTCCCGGCTCTCTGGTTGCCGCCGGAAGCAGCCGGGCTCCCACCCGGCGCCGGCACTGGCACTGTCCGGCCAAACCTCGCGATCATTGCCGCCGCCGCCGCCTCCCGGCAAGTGATGGGCTGCTGGGATTTGCAGTTCAATGGGGGGGGTTGTCCGGATTTGAGAACAAGGAGCGGTGCTCAGTCGAAGACTACAGTTCCCGGCAAACAATGCGCCACGGCCGCTCGCAGGACGGAGTGGGCTGACCTCACACACAACATGGCTTCAGCTGGTCGTACATGCTGTTGAACTGAAAGCTGCTTCTCTGGAAGGTAATGTCAGTTTGAATGGCGGGGTTTTGGCGTGTGGCTTGAAATTGTTCAGCCATCTCTCCCGAGAGAGGCGTGCACTGCACGGGCATTTAACTGGCTTGTGAAATGCTCAATCGCCTGTAACTTTACTCTCAGGCCTATGTAGTGGAGCGTCTCGATCCCAAACGTCACCCATTCCTTCTCTCCACAGATGCTGCCTGTCCCGCTGAGTCACTCCAGCTTTTTGTGTCTATCTTCGATTATAAATGGTTTAATGTTCTAACTTTCACTTAATGATTTTCAAATATAATATGTCTGTAACAACATAATTTATGAGCATGCACCGCAGTTTTATCAAAAGATTGCCTCTGGATTAATCAATTTATCAATGTATTTGAACAGGAACCTTGACCTTGCTCTCCGTTCAACACAATAGTAGGTGAATCTCAACGTCCAAATCTTTGCCTTACACATCTATCCCTTTATTCTTCTAACATCCAGCAATCTATCAACTCAGTTCGGAATGCAACCACTGAATGTTTCACACAGCCGCTGGAGTAGAGAATTCCAGTAAATACACCTCACTTCTCCTTGGTCCATTCCCCCTCTTACCAACACCTTACTTTGAATCTGTGAAGCCCCTCAACTTTTGTCCTCTATTGTTCTACACTCTTGAGACAATGGAAATATCCTCCTATAGTTTTCAATGAACATGCCTATTTCGTCCATACTCTTAAAGAGGTCCCTGGTTGCTATTCCAGGAACCAATCTGGCAAATCTGCAGTCTACTACTTTGAATAAGGTGACCAAAACAGTGCACAATACCCAAGTGCAATAACATTTGTAATAACATAGAATTCACAGGTTTAAGGTGAGGGGGAAAGGTTTAATAGAAACCTGAGGGGTAGTTTTTTTTGGTGGGTCATGTCATAAGGAATAGGAATAGAATTTGGCCCACCAAGTCTACTCCGCCATTCAATCATGGCTGATCTATCTCTCCCTTCTAACCCCATTCTCCAGCCTTCTCCCCATAACCTCTGATGTGACACCTGTATTAATCAAGAATCTATCTATCTCTGCCTTAAAAATATCCACAGACTTGGCTTCCACAGCCTTCTGTAACAAAGAATTCCACAGATTCACTACCATCTGACTAAATGAATTTCTCCTCATCCTTCCTAAAAGACTCTCCCACGTGGAAACATCCTCTCCACATCCAGTGGGTGTATGGAACTAGTTGCTGGAGGAGGTCGTTGAGGCAGGTACTATTGCAATGTTTAACAAACATATAAGCAGGTACATGGATAGGTTTATAGGACCTGCTGGTGCACAGGATGGGTTTAGAGGGATATGGACCAAAGGCAGACAGTGGGACTGGTGCAGATGGGCACGCTGGTTGACATAGGCAAGTTAAGTCAAAGTTCCTATTTCCACGCTCTATGACTCGTGCTTGATGATTGGGCCAGTACAAATATTATATTGTGTAAATTACATGTCTTTAAAAACAACAAGCAATGTCACGTAAATCAAAGTAGTCATATTTGGTATTTTGATGCATAACCTTTGCACACAATGACTGCTTGAAGTCTGCGATTCATGGACATCACCAGTTGCTGGGTGTCTTATCTGGTGATACTCTGCCAGGCCTGTATTGCAGCCTTCTTTAGCTTATGCTTGTTTGGGGGGCTATTCCCCTTCAGTTTTCTCTTCAGCATATAAAAGTCATGCTCAATTGGGTTCAGCGACTCCCTCGCCGGGGGTCGCTGGAAGGGAGAGCTCCGTTCGCTGGCCCGCGGCAGCCTGGTTGCGGTCTGTGGAGCTCCAGCTGGCGTGGCGTCCAGAGCCTGGGATCCCTGGTTGGGGACCCCGGAGGAGAAGAGTTCCGACCACTGGCCCTGCGGTCTGCAGTGATTCTAACTGCGGCGCGGCGGGGACTGTAGATCTTCGACCGCCGGTCTGCGGTCTACACCATCTTGAAGCCGCGGACTCCGGTAGGGAAGCACTGATTCAGGACTTACCTTGTCTGCACATTTGGCCGCCCGCAGCGCGACTGCGGAGGGTTGTGGTCCCGATCATGAGGGAAAAATGGAGGAGGACTGTCTAAACTTTGTGCCTTCCACCACAGTGATAAATGCTGTGGTGGATTTTTGTGTTAAATTTTTATTGTGTGTTCTTTTTATTATTGTATCGCTGCCGGCAAGTTTACTTCACTGCACTTTATTGTGCACGTGACGAATTAATCTGACTTGAATTGACCCCCAACACCATGTTTCACAGATGCTTTGGATCTTGGCCAGTTAATCTTCCCCTCATCTTTCCACAATACCTTTTTCCAAAACTGTCGGTACTCTTTTAAATACTTCTTGGCAAACTGTAACCAGGCCATTCTATTTTGGCAGTTAACCAGTTGTTTGCATCTTGCAATGTAGCCTCTGTGTTTCTGTTCATGAAGCCTTCTGCGGATAGCGGTCATTAATAAATCCACAAGCGACTCCTGAAGAGTGTTTCTGATCTGTCGGACTGGTGTTTGGGATTTTTCTTTATTATAGAGAGAATTCTTCTGTCATCAGCTGTGTGGTTTTTCCTTGGCTTGCCAGTCCCTTAGCGATGTGTAAGCTCACCAGTGCTCTCTTCTTAATGATGTTCCAAACAGTTGATTTTGATAAGCTTAAGAGCTGATGTCTCCAACAGTTGTATTCTTGTTTCTCAGTCTCATAATGGCTTCTTTGACTTTCATTGGCACAACTTTGGTCCTTATGTTGAAAAACAGCAATAAAGGTTTCCAAAGGTGATGGAAAGACTGGAGGAAAGACTACATAGAGACATAGAAAATAGGTGCAGGAGTAGGCCATTCGGCCCTTCGAGTCTGCACCGCCATTCAATATGATCATGGCTGATCATCCAACTCAGTATCCTGTACCTGCCCTCTCTCCATACCCCCTGATCCCTTTAGCCACAATGCCCACATCTAACTCCCTCTTAAATATAGCCAATGAACTGGCCTCAACTACCTTCTGTGGCAGAGAATTCCGCAGATTCACCACACTCTGTGTGAAAAATAATTTTCTCATCTTGGTCCCAAAAGACATTCCCTTTATCCTTAAACTGTGACCCCTTGTTCTGGAGTTCCCCAACATCGGGAACAACCTTCCTGCATCTAGCCTGTCCAACGCCTTAAGAATTTTGTAAGTTTCTATAAGATCCCTCCTCAATCTTCTAAATTCTAGCGAGTACAAGCCGAGTCTATCCAGTCTTTCTTCATATGAAAGTCCTGACATCCCAGGAATCAGTCTGGTGAACCTTCTCTGTACTCCCTCTATGGCAAGAATGTCTTTCCTCAGATTAGGAGACCAAAACTGTACGCAATACTCCAGGTGTAGTCTCACCAAGACGCTGTACAACTGCAGTTGAACCTCCCTGCTCCTATACTCAAATCCTTTTGCTATGAATGCTAACATACCATTTGCTTTCTTCACTGCCTGCTGCACCTGCATGCCTACTTTAAATGACTGGTGTACCATGACACCCAGATCTCGTTGCATCTCCCCTTTTCCTAATCGGCCACCATTCAGATAATAGTCTACTTTCCTGTTTTTGCCACCAAAGTGGATAACCTCACATTTATCCATATTATACTGCATCTGCCATGCATTTGCCCACTCACCCAACCTATCTAAGTCACCTTGCATCCTCCTCACAGCTAACACTGCCCCCCAGCTTCGTGTCATCCGCAAACTTGGAGATGTTGCATTCAATTCCCTCATCCAAGTCACAGAAAAAGTGCAGATGAAAACTGTGCAAAGGCTGCAACATGGGGTGATTGGAGATTGCGAACTTGTTTGTAGCATATGAGAGATCTGTTCAAGAGTGTGATACTGCAGGGAATAAACTATTCTTGAATCTGGTGGTATGCTTATGACACTTTGTGTCTTCTGGAGAAGAGAGAATGATCAGGATGTGAGTGGTCCTTGATTATGTTGGGTGCTTTCCTGAGGCAGCTTGAAGTGTAAATGGGGTTTGCATAATGGATTGAATTGCACTCGCAACTCTCTGCGATTTCTTAATGCCTTGCGCAGAAGAGTTGCCACACCAATCTGTGATGCAACCAGACAGAATACTTTCTATGGTCCATCTGTAGAAATTGGAAAGAGTCATTGAATACCTGCCAAATATCCTTTGTCTTCTAGGTCTTCTATGAAAGAATGGGTTGACTGGGCTTGTATTCACTGGAATTTATAAGGATGAGAGGAGATCTTATAGATACATAAAATTCTTAGGAGATTGGACAGGCTAGATGCAGGAAAAATGTTCCCGATTACTGAGATGGCGAAAAACTTTTTCACTCAGAGAGTTGTGAATCTGTGGAATTCTCTGTCACAGCAGGCAGAGGAGGCCAATTAACTGAATGTTTTCAAGAGAAGAGTTAGATATAGCTCTTAGGGCTAACGGAATCAAGGGATATGGAGAGAAAGCAGGAACGGGGTACTGATTTTGGATAATCAGCCATGATCACATTGAATGGCCTTGCAGGCTCGAAGGGCCGATTTTCTATGTTTCTGAGGAAGAGACCTGTTAGCATTGTTTCCTGGTTGTAGGTTATTGTGATTGGACCAAAACAAATTGTCGGTGATATTTTCACCTGGGAACTGGAAGCACTCGGTCATCTCCACTTCGGCATCATTGAGGCAGACTGGGGCATGTACTCCACCCCGCTTCCTGAAATTGATGATCTGTTCCTTTGTTTTGCTGAAATTGAGAAAGAGGTTGTCATCTTGACACCATGCACTGAGCCCCTTATCTCCTTCCTCTACCCCTTCTCTTCATTATTTGAGATTCGGACTACTAGGGTGGCACCGTCTACATGGAATTAGAGCAGAATTTGGCCGCACAGTTGTGAGTATACAGGGAGTCTAGCAAGGGGCTGAGAACGCAGTCATGTGGAGTACCTATGTTCAGAATTATCGTGGAGGACATTTTGTCACCTATCCTTCCTAATTGCAGTCTATGGATCAGGAGGTCAAGAATCAATCTGCATAGTGGGTGCTGAGGTCTCGCTCCAGGAGTTTGGAGATAAGTTTGGTTTGGATTATGGTGCATGATTATGGTGAAGATGGAGCATTAGTTAATAATAGGAGCCTGACATGGGTGTTATCCAGATGAACCAGAAAGTTTCAAGGCATACATAGCATTTGCCAGCACTCCCAGTACTACATAGTTGACTTTGCCAAAATGCAAGTCCACAAATGGCGAGTCAACAGATAATGAAGACTTAGATATTTATAAACAGAAAATATATTTGACAAATCTGCTAGTTTTTTCTTAAGTTATTTACAAACAGAGTAGATGAGGAGAGTGTTGCATATTTGAATTTTCATAAGGTGTTTAATAAGATACCATACACAATTCGAGTAGAGAGGATTAGGGGAAATATATTAGTATGGTTTGAGAATTGCTTAACAGACAGTCGACAAGACTGGGAGCACAAAACACCGTATTCAGTATGGCAAAATTTCATTGGTCCTGTTGTAAGAGTCAATACCTGACCTCCATTGTTTACATTCTTTCTTTTCTATTGTGATCTGATAATTTCTTTGGTTTTATTTTAATTTTGTCAATGTATTTGTCAATAATTTCCATTGTACCTTGATACAATAGAAACACTTTGTTTTGTATGCTATGCAGATAAATCATTCTCTACATGAGTACCACTGAAAGTCATTCTCCCATATCAGAATCAGATTTTATTCGCCAAGTATGTTTTGAACATACGAGGAATTTCACTGGCCAGGTCAGTCATACAATTAAAAGCAACAGATTCAAAAACACATTTTAACATGAACATCCACCACAGTGACTCCTACACATTCCTCACTGGGGAAAGTGCTTCCCTCGTGCTCTTCCTTGGTCGGCGGCCTCGAGCCCCCGTTAACGGGATGATCTTGACTACCGTGGCCAGTGGCGTTCGGGCCCTCCGTGTCGAGGCGTTCAGCTCCCGCATCAGGGGGTTGTCAGCTCCCAGCGCCGGGCGAACAAACCTCGCGTCGTGGCTGGTCGAGCCTTCCGCAGCTTTGGAACTCCCGAGACTGCGAGCCCTTGATGGTAAGTCCGCAGGCCGCGGTGGGAGCGATCCCAGGCAAGGGATCCTCTCCGATATTAAGTCGGCGCCCCAGTCCGAGGCGGCTTCCAGCTCCAGCAATGGTAGGCCGCAGAGCCTGGAGAATGTCATCCGAAAAATGATCACATCTCCAGGAAGGTAAGAGTTTGAAAAAAAGTTCCCCACCGATTTCTCCCCCCCCCCCCCCCCCCCCCTCCGGCTCAAAACAAACCTAAGTACATTAAATCAAACACTAAAAATACCAAAAGATGAAAAAAACGAACAGACTGCCAGCAGGGCTGGCCATCACCCCGGCACCCCTGGTGGTCTTAGAGTGGTTTCAGAATTTGGACTGCATACTATTATATCAAGCATAACTTTTCCACAAAATAGCGAGAGAAGAAACTTCAGATGCTGAAATCTTGAGCAAAAATAATGGAGTCATCCTTAAATACAGGAGAGGTGCGGAAGACTGGAGGGTGGCAAATGTTGTGCCTCTTTTCAAGAAGGGCTGCAGGGAAAATGCTGGGAACTATAGACAGATGAGCTTAACATCAGTTGTTGGAAAGTTACTAGAGAGTATGAGGGATAGGTTATTCATACATTTGGATGGGCAAGGTCTGATTAGGGACAGTCAGCATGGCTTTGAAAGTGGGAGGTCGGGTCTCACAAATCTGATTGGTTTTTTTGAAGACGTGACCAAAAAGGTCGATGAGGGCAGAGCTGTATGTTGTGTACATGGATTTCAGAAAGACATTCTACAAGATTCCGCATGAAAGGCTGCTCTGGAAGGTTAGATCGCATGGGATCCACGGAGAGATAGTTGAATGGATAGCAAATTGGCTACATGGAAGGAAGCAGAGGGTGATGGTGCAAGGTTGCTTCTCGGACTGTAGGCCTGTGACTAGCGGTGTGCCTCAGGGTTCGGTGCTGGACCAGTTATTGTTTGTCATCTACATCAATGATTTGGATGAGAGCATAGGGCAAAATTAGCAGGTTTGCTGATGTTACAAAGGTGAGTGGTTTTGCAGACAGTGAAGATGGTTGTGAAAGATTGCAGCAGGATCTGGATCAATTGACGAGGTGGGTGGAGCAATGGTTGATGGAATTTAGTACAGAGAAGTGTGAGGTGTTGCATTTTGGGAATTTGAACAAGGGCAGGACCTACACAGTAAATGGTAGGCCTCTGGGTGGTGTGGTCGAGCAGAGGGATCTCGGAGTACAGGTGCATGGTTCCTTGAAGGTCGAGTCGCAGGTGGATAAGGTGGTCAAAAAGGCTTTTGGCACTTTGGCCTTCATCAGTCAGCGTATTGAATATAGAAGTTGGGAGGTCATGTTGCAGTTGTATAAGACGTTGGTGAGACCGCATTCAGAATATTGTGTTTAGTTCTGGGCACCATGTTATAGGAAAGATATTGTCAAACTTGAAAGGGTTCAGAAAAGATTTACGATGTTGCCAGGACTAGAGGGTGTGAGCTATAGGAAGAGGTTGAGTCGGCTGGGTCTCTATTCCATGGAGCGCAGGAGGATGAGTAATCTTATAGAGGTATACAGAATCATGAGACAAATAGATTGGGTAGATGCACAGAGTATCTTGCCCAGAGTCGGGGAATCGAGGACCAGAGGACATAGGTTCAAGGTGAAGGGGAAAAGATTTAATAGGAATCCGAGGGGTAACATTTTTCACACAAAAGGGTGATGGGTGTAAGGAACAACCTGCCAGAGGTTGGGACTATCCCATCGTTTAAGAAACAGTTAGACGGGTACATGGATAGGACAGTTTTGGAGGGATATGCACCAAGCATGGGCAAGTGGGACTAGTGTAGCTGGGATATTGTTGGCTGGTGTGGGCAAGTTGGGCCGAAGGGCCTGTTTCCACACAGTATCACTCTATACACAAAGTACCGGAGGAACGTAGAGGTTCAGGGAGCATCTGTAGAGTGAAATGTCAGATAATGTATTGGGTCTGGAACCTACTTCAGTTTGGCAAAGGCACCCGACCTGAAATATCGTTGGTTCATTTTCCTCCATAGCGTTGCCTTATCTGCAGAGTTCCTGCAGCACTTTGTGTTTTTATTCAATAAAGTGATATATTCTTCTTTTTTTAAACTTGTTGCGTGTGGTCACCGGTACACTGGCAGGTCACCCATCAAAGGAGTATTTGTTGACATTGGAAGTATTGGGGAAGTCAAACAGCTCGACTATTGCTCAGTTGTTTACAGCTTCACTTGCTGTACTTTGGCCAGAAGGTATAAAACACGGGAATGTTCTGCTTGTGACTTAAAGTTTTATTCCCCAAAATGTTGCATTTGACATGCTTAGCTCCAGGACTTCATAGAATTGCCAAGCATATACATAGCTTGTTTTCAAATGTTGATCGTCTAGTTTCCAATGTCAAGAAATCTTCCTCAAAGCACCGTCACGTGTGCTTTCAAGGAAATGGCACCCAAGATTCCATTTACCTCCTCCGCCCGTTTTGACTAGGTGGGGTACATGGCTCTCTGCTGTACTCTACTATACTGCAAATTTTGAAAAGATAAAAGAAATCTTCAACTATTTCGAAGAAGAAGAATCTGCTGCAGTCAGGATCGTCAGTGAAATCATGCAGAAGAAGTCCCTCCACTGTGATCTTGTGTTTGTTGCTTCCAATTTTGAAAACTTCCCACAAGCTCTCACTTCCCTTGAGAAACGTGGCAAAACATTAGTGTATAACTTGCAGGTTTTCAACAAAGTAACTGGCGATATTCGTAAAGTTCCTGGTGATGTAGGTAAAGACATGCAAGGAAAATGTGAGAGAGTGATTTTAACCAACAAAGATCTGGAAGAAATAGAAAACATAGCTAAAGTTCTCAAAGATAGTTGTAATACACAAGATATCGGCATGAATATAGTCTGTAGCTTGTTTCGGATATGCACCAGTGACCTCAGCTGAGGTAGAAATAAGATTTTCACAACTGAAGCATATTCTGTCTGACAGACGGCATAGTTGAACACCAGATAATTTGAAAAAAATGCTAGAAATACCCCCGTCTCACGGTGCGAGCTGACCCACGAGTGACCCCGAGTTGTCACTCGCGGTAATCACGTACACTAAACGTAGCGGGAACGTCGGGACTCTTGCTAGCAACTTAGCGACTCGTGGCGCTAACGGCAGGTACCCGTGAAACTTGGTAACTCGTGAAAAAAATCAAACATGTTTGATTTTTTCCACAAGTCAAATTTACAGTTCAAGTTAAAAATTGAAACATTTTAAACTCGTTTATAACGCGGAGGCCCATGTGTTTACCTTAGTGATTTGTGAGTCTACCGTGGGAACTCTTTAACTCAGCGGGCAGGCAGCATCTCTGGAGAGAAGGAATGGGTGACGGGATGACATTTCCAAATTTCTCCAGCCCCATGTGTTCACTTTTTTCAACTGGCATCTGCCCTTTCTTGTGTATGACATTATTTGTATCTACAGTGCCTTGTGTCTTGGCAATTCATGATTCACACACACACAATGCTGGAGTACATCACACACACACACACACACACAATGCTGGGGTAACACACACACACACACACACACACACACACACACACACACACACACACACACACACACACACACACACACACACACACACACACACACACACACACACACACACACACAATGCTGGAGTAACTCACACACACACACACACACACACACACACACACACACACACACACACAATGCTGGAGTGACTCTCACACACACACACACACACAATGCTGGGGTAACTCTCACACACACAATGCTGAAGTAACTCGCGCACACACACACATTGCTGGAGTAACTCGCACACACTCACACACACAATGCTGGAGTAACTCGCGCACACACACACAATGCTGGAGTAACTCGCGCACACACACAATGCTGAGGTGACACACACAATGCTGGGGTAACTCTCTCACACACACACACACACACACACACACACACACACACACACACACACACACACACACACACACACACACACACACACTGCTGAAGTAACTCGCGCACACACACACATTGCTGGAGTAACTCGCACACACTCACACACACAATGCTGGAGTAACTCGCACACACACAATGCTGGGGTGACACACACAATGCTGGGGTAACTCTCTCACTCACACACACACACACACACACACACACACACACACAATGCTGGAGTAACACACATACACACACACACACACACACACACACACACACAAAATGCTGGAGTGACTCTCACACACACACACACACACAATGCTGGGGTAACTCACACACACACAATGCTGGAGTAACTCGCACCCACTCACACACACAATGCTGGAGTAACTCGCACACACACGCACAATGCTGGGGTAACTCGCACACGCACACACACAATGCTGGGGTGACACACACGATGCTGGGGTAACTCTCTCTCTCTCACACACACACACACACACACACAATGCTGGAGTAACTTGCACACGCACACACACAATGCTGGGGTGACACACACAATGCTGGGGTAACACACACACACACACACACACACAGACACACACAATGCTGGAGTAACTCTCTCACACACACACACGAACAATGCTGGAGTAACTCGCACACACACACACACACACACACACACAATGCTAAGGTAACTCACACACACATACACACAATGCTGGAGTAACTCACACACACACACACGAACAATGCTGGAGTAACTCTCACACACACAATGCTAGAATAACTCAGCGGGACAGGCTGCATCTCCGGAGAGAAGGAATGATGATGTATCGGGTCGAGACCCTTCCTTAGACTACTACCCAGAGATGCTGCCTGTCCCGCTGAGTTACTCCAGCATTTCGTCTATCTTTAAACCAGCATCTGGACTTCCTTCGCACACAATAACCAATGAGATTCCCCATTAAACTTCCGTGTCCTCATTGTTCCACTCACTGTCTTCCCCAGACCTTGGCTGCAATGTCACCGCTGGCAAATCCGTTCATTCTCGTTCTACTGCACCCGCTCCTCGGTGAAGCGGCTAACTTCATTCAAAAAATTGGAATGTCACATTGGCAGCGCAGCAGTAGAGTTGTTGCCTCACAGCGCCAGTGACCCGAGTTCAATCCTGACGACTGGTGCTGTCCGTATGGAGTTTGCACATTCTCCCAGTGACCTAGAAACACACCTGTCCAACTCGCCCGGAGTTTCGTTCGGTCGAGTTGGCTGTTGTGCTCGGGGAGAGATTTGCTCTTTAAAACATTTGAATCGAAATTCTACTTATAGTGAACTACACACATGAAAGGGATAAGATGGTATAGTGTCTGAAGACCCGACCCGAAACCTCACCTATTTCTTTTCTCCAGAGATGCTGCCTGAGCCGCTGTGTTACTCCAGCTTTTTGTGTCTATCTTCGGTGTAAACCAGCATCTGCGGTTCCCTTCCCGCACAATATAGTATGAACGTCGGGTTTCTAATCTGATACACAATAGATAGGGCACCATCCTCGGGCCAACCTGGTGTCAGGCTGTAGGAAGCAGCTGCAGATGGAAATAAATGCCTTTTTATGCCTTTTTACTCAACAAATACCTTTTTTGTGCCTTTTTTGTAATTTTATTATGCCTTTTTGTCTGCCTATTTCAGAGTTTTTACTGCCTAAACATCCTGACTAGTCATTAGTATGTGATCTTTATGCATTTGGGAAACAAAATGCAAATTGGTGATTATTTGCTGATCATCTTTGTTCAGTCCACAGGAATGATCTTGAGTTTCCTGTCGCCTATCACTTTAATTTCTCATCCTATTCCCATACTGACACAGTGGTCTTCTGCACTGTTACGAGACCCAAAGCAGTCTTGAGGAAGACAACATATTATGTCTAGGCATATTGCAGCCTCTGGACTCAATATTAAATTACCCAACATTAGAAACATAGACAATAGGTGGAGGAGTAGGCCATTCGGCCCTTCGAGCCTGCACCGCCATTCAATATGATCATGGCTGATCATCCAACTCAGTATCCTGTACCTGCCTTCTCTCCATACCCCCTGATCCCTTTAGCCACAAGGGCCACATCTAACCCCCTCTTAAATATAGCCAATGAACTGGCCTCAACTACCTCTGTGGCAGAGAATTCCACAGATTCACCACTCTCTCTGTGAAAAGTGTTTTTTTCATCTCGGTCCTAAAATACTTCCTTAAATTGTGACCACTTGTTCTGGACTTCCCCAACATCGGGAACAATCTTGGGTTAATTGCTGTCTCTTTCTGTCAGTATCTGCAATGGCTTTTTTTGCCAGCTATCAATTTGTATATTGATGCAATTTACCCTTTCCTTTAATATTGTTTGTGCTGCTGGGCATTTTCTGCAGCCTGGTTATTAGGAAGACATAACTGAAACAAAGAACCATAATCTGATACTAATAATTAATAAAAATAATAATCAAAAAATCATTTGGTCTCCACCTTTCAGAGACCATCTTCTGCACTACTGACAATTAACTTGTTTCCTCTCTCTACAGTTCTGATGAAAGTTTTCAGACCTGAAACATTAACTCTGTTTCTTTCTCCATAGGTATTGCCTGGCCTGCTGAGTGTTCCCAGCATTTTCTGTTATTATTCCTACCTCATCTAGCCTGGATTCAGAACCACGGCCTAGACTTGGAAGAATAGTGCTGGCTTCCCGCGTCACTTCCATAAAGATTTACAATTAAATATTATTTCTTTTGCTATGATTTTATAAAATAACAATATTGTTTATCTTCATAATTGACAATGCCTGTCTCTGGAAGTCTAAAAAAAAATCCTACTTTTCACTTGGCATGCAAATAAATCATTTTCAACTGAATGGGATATTCTGAGTAAATGGGAACAAAGTATATTGAACACCCTTTTGCACTTGTATAATTTGATCTCCAGGTTACCATGGTTACAAAAGCATCTTTGGATGAAGACGATGTTGGTTGGGGGCTTGGCATCTCGGAAAAGATGGAAAAGAGTAATGCAAACTGGGTAGATGTGACTAAGGAATTCAAGGATTGCTGTAAAGGTAAAATGTGCCTCTGACTTAAGGGACTTCTGTAATAAAATGTAAAAGTCTCCTGTCATATGAAAAGTGTAACAAAGCATTATTTTAGTATTCCTCTTTCCTAAAAAATTATCGATGTTCTGTTTTGTTAGTCCAACCAAAAGTTCTAATTTACAAAGTAAATACAGTGCCTTGCATCTTATTGAAAACAAAGAATAATGATACAGAATGATACAGAACGATTAGATGATCTACGGCTGCACTATCGAGAGCATCTTTACCAACTGCATCACAGTATGTCTAAGGATAAGGGGGAATTCCTTTAGGACCGAGATGAGGAAAACATTCTTTACACAGAGAGTGGTGAGTCTCTGGAATTCTCTGCCACAGAAGGTCGTTGAGGAGTTGAATATTCAAGAGGGAGTTGGATGTGGCTCTTGTGGCTAAAGGGATCTGGGGGTATGGAGAGAAGGCAGGTACGGGATACTGAGTTGGATGATCAGCCATGATCATATTGAATGGCGGTGCAGACTCGAAGGGCCGAATGGCCTACTCCTGCACCTATTTTTCTATGTTTCTATGATATTAAATATTGGACTCTTCACATTTTATTTAGTTATTTTTCTCCTTCCTCTTTCAAAAAGCATAGGATAAAAGTAATCCCACTCCCTGTTGGGTTTTTATACCTAAATTAGTTTATTCAGATATAAATTTCTAGAACTCTTTAGTTTAATTTTTTTTATTGTTGGTATTCAGAAAGGAGTGTTAATCTGCCTATAGATGTATATGGTAAGGCTTACTTTTAACGTGTGCACGATGCTATGAAAATAATTGGTCTAGATTTGGCTTTTGAAAATGCTTTAAAATTAATATATACGGAGCTGGAGGCTGCAACGGAGCCGACTGTAAGGGAATCCCCGATCGTAGGGGAATCCCCGACCTAACGGAGACTCGCAAGTACTGTACCTTTAAACACCGAGGAGGGCTTCATGGAGAATGGAAACGTGGTCATCGGGCAGGACTACATGTAAGACTTAAGCGTAGGGGACCGGCCCCCTCTCCCTACCATCCTACTGGCCAATGTACAGTCACTAGAAAACAAAGTGGAGGACTTAAGGTCAAGGCTGCTTTATCAAAGGGAGCTGAGGGAATGCTCAATCACATGGCACACCCCCAGCTCCCCAGACTCGGTAGTCTGGCCTGAAGGTTTCTCCATCGACTATGGACCATACGCAGGCATCTGGGAAAGGGAGAGGAGGTCCCTCGTGGTCAACTCTTCATGGTGCTCGGATGTGGCAGTCCTATCCAACTCTTGTTCTTCACACCTCGAACATCTGGTGGTGAAGTGACGTCCCTTCTGCCTACCGAGGGAATTCACCTGCATCATCCTGACCGCAGTTTACATCCCACCCCAGGCAGGTGGAGGAGCTGCATTTACCAGGCGGTTTACCCCGAGGCATTTACCACCGTAGCCGGGGACTTCAACAAAGCCAACTGAAGAATTCCCTCCCTAAGTTCCACCAACATGTCTCCTGCAGCACCAGACGAGGGAGAAGGTTCAGCTCCTAACAGCATGGTGTGCCGACAATAACCTGGCCCTCAACTCCAAGAAGACCAAGGAGCTCATTGTGGACTTCTGGAGATCGAGAGGCTGCACGCACAACCCCATCCATATCAATGGGACGGAGGTGGAACGTGTCTCCAGCTTAAGGTTCCTGGGGGTCAACATCTCCGATGACCTCTCCTGGACCCACAACACATCCTCTCTGATCAAGAAGGCTCACCAGCATCCCTTCTTCCTGAGGAGACTTAAGAAGGTCCACCTGTCTCCCCAGATTCTGGTGAACTTCTACCGCTGCACCATCGAGAGCATCCTTACCAACTGCATCACAGTATGGTATGCTAACTGCTCTGTTGCCGACCGGAAAGCTCTGCAGAGGGTGGTGAAGATCGCACAACGCATCACAGGCTCCTCACTCCCCTCCATTGAGTCTGTCCATAGTAAACGATGCCTGAGCATTTCGTTGTCTCTGTATTGTACACTGCACAATGACAATTAAAGATTGAATTGAATTGAAAAAAAGAGGATCAAACACCCTTGACCACTGCTACACGGCCAGCAAAGATGCCTATCACTCTATCCCTCGCCTCACTTCGGAAAATCCGACCATTCAGCGGTGCTGCTTCTTCCTGCATACAGGCAACGACTGAAGAAAGCACTCCCAGAGGTGAGGACTGTACAGAGCTGATCAGTGGGTGGGGGGGGCAGAGGAACAACTCCAGGACTGTTTGTAGTCTGTAGACTGGGCAATGTTCAGGAACTCGGCAACGGACCTGAATGAATACGCGACAGATGTTACAGACTTCATAAGGAAATGCGTGGAGGACTGAGTTCCAACAAAAACCTTCTGAATGTTTCCCAACTAGAAGCCTTGGATGAACCATGAGATCTGCATTCTTCTGAATACCAGATTCCGGGCATTCAGATCTGGCAATGGTCTAGAAGAAGTCCAGATACATCCTTGGTAAGGCCATCAAAAAGGCCAAAAGGGACCTGCTCTAAGCTGGAGGATGAGACGGATGTTCGGCAGGGCTGGAATGCCATCACTTCCTACAAGGTGAAATCAGGAGGGCGGTACAAACGACAGCAAAGCATCACTCCCTGGCGAGCTCAATGCGTTCTACGCACAGTTCGATAAGGAGAACACTGATGTGCCTTCCCGAGCCCCTATTCGCCCTGACGATGTTACAGCTATAGTCACAGAGGCCGACGTCAGAAGATCCTTCAGGGGGGTGAACCCTCGGAAAGCGCCTGGACCTGATGGTATACCCGGTCGAGTTCTCAAGACTTGTGCAGACCAACTGGCGGGAGTTTTGCAGACATTTTCAACCTCTCACATCTGAGGTCTGAGGTTCCACCTGCTTTGAGAGAGCATCAATAATACCAGTGCCCAAGAAGAGTAAGGTGAGGTGCCTCAATGACTATCGACCAGTGGCACTAACGTCTATGGTGATGAAGTGCTTCGAGAGGTTGGTTATGGTGCACATTAACTCCTACCTCGACCAACTACAATTCGCATACCGCCACAACAGGTCAACGGTACATGCAATTTCACTGGCTCACCACTCCGCACTGGACCACTTGGACAATATAAACACCTACGTCAGGCTGTTGTTTATAGACTACAGCTCGGCGTTTAATACCATCATCCCATCCAAGCTGGTTATCAAGCTCACGGAACTGGGCCTCTGCGCATCCCTCTGCAATTGGATCCTCGACTTCCTCATCCACATACCACAGTCTGTTCGAATTAGAGGAACCACTTCATCCTCAGTAACAATTAGTACGGGAGCACATCAAGGCTGCGTGCTCAGCCCCCTGCTTTACTCACACTACATCCATGATTGCGTAGCCGGTCATAGTGTGAACTCCATCATCAAGTTCGCTGATGACATCACTGTGGTTGGACGAATCACAGATGGGGACGAGTCAGAGTATAGAAGTGAGATCGACCGACTGACCAAATGGTGCCAGCTCAACAACCTCGCTCTCAACACCAGTAAGACCAAGGAACTGATTGTGGACTTTGGTAGGGGAAGGATGAGGACCCACAATCCTGTTTATTTCAAAGGGATGATGGTGGAGAGGGTCAATAACTTCAAATTCCTGGGCGTGCATGCATCAGAAGATCTTTCCTGGACCCAGCACACCGATGCAATTTTAAAGAAGGCACATCAGCGACTCTACTTCTTGAGAAGATTACGGAGATTCGGCAGGTCGAAGAGGATTCTCCTAAACTTCTACAGGTGCACGTTACAGAGCATTCTGACTGGTTGCATCGTGGCCTGCTTCGGCAACTTGAACGTCCAGGAGCGAAAAAGACTACAAAAAATTGTGACCACTGCCCAGTCCATCACCGGCTTTGACCTCCCCACCGTCGAAGGGATCTATCGTAGTCGCTGCCTCAAATAGGCAGCCAAAATCATCAAGGACCCACACCATCCTGGCCACAATTTTCCCACCACTGCCATCAGGAAGAAGGTACAGGAGCCTGAAGACTGTAATGTCCAGGTTCAGGAACAACTTCTTCCCGACAGCCATCAGGCTATTAGACACAACGAATAAGCTGTGAGCTCTGAACTGCAAAAGTTACTATTTGTTATTTGCACTATATTCGTTTTTCATTGAACATTTTCTTTTTTTTCCCGTTATATACAATGTTTACATATTCACGTATTCTGTTGTGCTGCAGCAAGTAAGAATTTCCCATCCAGGATATATTACAATAAAACACTCTTGTCATGTCTTGTCTTGAAATACGACACCTTAAATAGTTTTTATTTCATCACTGTTTAAATACAATTAGGATAAAGTTCCAAATTTGAATTTGTTATTAGGTTAAGTTCAAATTTAAAGTACAGATGTACTGTATCCAAGATGTCAATTGTATCATGAGGGAATATTGAGTAGGTTATATTGAATTTCTATTCTTTAGCATTTTGAAGAATGAAAGGACACTTAATTGAATGTTAAATCTCCTTTGAGGTTTCTATGTTAAAATGTCAGCCTACATTCATAACATGCAAATATTACACTTAGCATTCATTTTGCACAAAGCTTCGTGTCAACTAAAATTGATTCATCTTCATGGCAAAGCTAAATTTGAATATCAGAAATCTTTTATTAAATCCAGTCTTTTCTGACATGGATTAAGAAGCCTATATTGAGCATCAGTCAGCTTGTTCTGGTGTCATGTCTTGAAAGTGGGTTAGTGCTGATTTTGCACCACCATAACATTATTTATGTGAAGTAAGACTCTACATTGATAATGCAGCAACATAAATGTTTGATCTTAAACATAACATTATCATGTGTACTATAATCTCAATGTATTGGCAAGTGGTTATTTATGTAATTATGTCCATTGTAATATTTGTGAAGTTATGCTTAACTTGTCTATATTAGATCAATGAGTGAGATATAGTAACAAAGAATAATTTCAAATCTGTTTTATTTTAGAACTTAAGCTGGGTGAATTACTTCATGACAAACTGTGAGTATGACAGCATTTTCATTGGACATAATTTTAATTCTTTGGAAATTCTCAGTTAATCTTCCAGTCATAACATTGCTTTCGAAATTATCTAAATACTTTTTTTGCTTGCTCGTGTTCACCGGAATTTACTCCTGCCATGTAGTGTAAGTAGTTGACAGTAATTGATGTACAGAATTGTAATTTAATGTATTTAAAATTATTCTTTCAGCTTTGGTCTGTTTGAAGCTATGTCAGCGATCGAGATGATGGACCCAAAGATGGATGCAGGAATGATTGGTAACCAAGTTAACCGTAAAGTGTTCAACTTTGAACAGGCCGTCAAGGTTTGGCACTTTCATTGTTTAATTAAAAAATCCATAATTTTAGCCAAGGTCCATTAACCATGTAACCATATAACAATTACAGCACGGAGACAGGCCCTCTCGGCCCTTCCAGTCCATGCCGACCATTTGTTTTCCCCTAGTCCCATCTACCTGCACTCAGACCATACCCCTCCATTCCCTTCACGTCCATATACCTATCTACTTTACTTTTAAATGTTAAAATCGATCCTGCCTCCACCACCTCTGCTGGAAGCTCATTCCACACAGCCACCACCCTCTGAGTAAAGAAGTTCCCCCTCACGTTACCCCTAAATTTATGTAGTTCTCATGTAAATTAAAGGTTTTTTTTAAGTGCAGATACCAGCAATCTGTCATAACTACATGTAAGATGCTGGAACCGATCAGTAGATAGGGAAAAGTGTTAATTCTGATTCTCTTTCCACAAATGCTACCTGACCTGTGTATTTCCAGCATTTTTATGTTTTTATGCCAATCTTACAGTTGCAACTGTCAATTTATATGATACACTTTTCAACTCCTTCCTGATAGCAAGATAAAAAGTGGATGCAAGATTTCCGTTTGTTATTGACAAAGGTCAGACCTGCTTACCCAAATGAGAAAAAAATAAAGATGTATTAAAAAGTTTCAAATTTATGTCTGAATAAACCTGTAAAGGATATGAATTGATGCAGATTTAAAAAATCAAGGTTTTTTTTAAATCCTGTAAGTGACCTGAACATTTTGGGTTATGGATTTGTTGAAATGGCAGGGACATGTGGTTAAAATCAGAGGAAGTATCAGACTAAGTTTCTGTAATTTCCAGGAATGGGGAAAAAAATATTTTTAAAGCTTTTTTTCCCAAAAGTTTGAATTCTAGCAACATTCCAGACATGTAAGTTCTGAAACCTTGATGTTTTAATGAAACATCTAATCAGTTCAGGTGAAAATTATGTTGTGTTACTTGCACTGTGAGTTGTGTGCGCTTTATATATTTTTTAAAATTGTTAATTCCTACAATGTAACTTTTAGCTGCCAGGGTAAGTATTTTCTTGTATTTCCTTGCTTGATCTGTATTTTCTAAACTTGATTATTTCGGTCACTGATATTTGGTAGGATGAGGTGAGGTGAGGGTGCTAAGAATTGGGACATATGAATGATAGACCAAGTTATTGATGTGAGATTTCATTTCCTAATGTGAGATTTCATCATCTCCTTGCTGATAGAGTATCTATCCATCTCATCCATCTCTTAAAAGTATTGAGGGAGGGCAGGTCTGTCAGCTCAGTGATCCAGATTTTAGATGCCACTGGCATGATCGAGGTGGAGGTAAGACCCACAGACCGCAATCAATGAGGATAGGTGATAATACCTCCTCTACAATAATTCCCAACACTGGTGCCTCGCAGAGATGCATGTCACCTACTATACTATCTATAGACTCACAACTGTAAAGCCAAAATTGGCCCTAGTTCCATCTGCAGGTTTGCAGCTCACTGTGGTGGGCTGAATCACAAACAAGGACGAAGCAGAGTACAGGAAGGAGATAGAGAACTTAGTGCCATAGTGTCTGGACAATAACCTCTCTTTTGTTGTCAGCAAGATGAAGGGGCTAGTTATTGACTCCAGGAAACACGGTGGAGTACATGTTCCAATCAGCATCTGCGGTACAGAAGTGAAAGTAGTTGAGCTTCAAGTTCCTTGGTGTTAATATTAACAATGATCTGTTGTGGATAAATTGCATTGCTGCAACAGCCAAGAACACTTCTGAGGAAATTGTAAGGGAGAATTTAGGTAAACCCAGATTTATTTAACTGGTTATTCACAACATGGAATATCCCCTTGTATATCTATGGAATGTCACCCTTGTATATCTATGGTAGACAAAAGTGCTGGAGAAACTCAGCAGATGCGGCAGCATCTATGGAGCGAAGGAAATAGGCAACGTTTCGGGCCAAAACCCTTCTTCTAATGTAGAAGAAACCCTTCTTCTAAAGAAGGGTTTCGGCCTGAAACGTTGCCTATTTCCTTTGTTCCATAGATGCCGCCACACCTGCTGAGTTTCTCCAGCACTTTTGTCTACCTTCGATTTTCCAGCATCTGCAGTTCCTTCTTAAACACCTTGTATATCTATGTTGTCAGTTTTCCTGTAATAAATACATATGTGTTGTTAGCTCTCCTCATTACTTGCTGTACCTGTGCCTTGTGCATTAGGGCATCCAAATCCATCTGCATCTCAGATCTCTGCAATATCCCCCCATTTAGATCATATTCATGTTTTTATTTACCTGCCAAAATGGACACATTTAAGAGTTTATTTATTTAATGATCCAGAATAATGCAATTCTTACTTGCTGAAATTTTCAAAAAGCAACGCACTCAATCTTTCTTACTCTAACTAAATAAATTCTGATTTTCAATTCTTCCAATCACAGTGAATAATCCCTCATTTAATTCCAACTTCTCTTCTCACTTCTTCTCATTATCACTTTGCAGAATCTATTAAAGTCAGTTGCTTATTTTTACACCCCATGGTTCCATTTTCTCAAGGATATTAATGTTTAAACTTGTATGCTCACACTTCTCAATTCTTTAGCACATTATAAACATGTAAATGTAATTTTGAAACTGAATGTTCATCCATTTCAATCTGGTTGGATTTAAAAACTTGAAATCGTACTTATTGCAACGGGTGAAGTTTCTATTTTTGATCCACCATTTTTTAAATGCTGAGTTTTTTTAGTAGTAATGTTTACTTTTGTTTCTTTCTAAAGGATCAAACTATTACAATCAAGGGTCTAACCATGCCTGAACTTATAGGTATAATAGACACATGCTTCTGTTGCTTGGTGAGTTTGTGGTTTTTGTCTAATGGTTTTAATGGAATTGTTTTTGGTCCTATATCCTTTAACTTTTTTCAAGTAACTAGTCTATTCCCTTTTACAGTTAATTCCTTTAAATATTTGTGATTTATCTAAAATAAGTACATTTATGTTACAGTATTGCTATCTAATGGATTCTAGTCATTTACCTATATCTTTCAGATTTTCAATCATTTTAAGTTTCAATCTTAGGGCTATATGACATTGAAACAGGCCCTTTAGCACAACTCATTAATGCTAACCAAGCTAATGCCCCATGCCTGCATCCGGCCCAGTCTTTCCGAATCTTTTCTATCCATATACCTGTCCAAGTGCCTTTTTAAATATCATAATTATACACTTTACCTGGTGGTTTGTTCCATACACACATTGTCCTCTGTTTGAAAAATATGCCACTTGGGTCCTGTTTATCTTAAACCCATATCTTCTAGTTTTAGACTTTCCTATTCTGAGGAAAATATTGTCCATGCATATTGCCTATGTCCCTCATGACTTTTATAAATCCCTATACAGTCACTCAGCCTATCTACCTCTCCTTATAACTGAATCCTTCCAGACCTGGTAACATCTTCATCAACCTTTTTTGTGCCCTTTCCAGTTAGCAGGATGACTGGAACTGTACATTGTATTCCATATGTGGACATTAACGACTTGTGCAGCTTTTTCTTGTCGTGTCGCTACACTTTTACAAGCCACTGCACAGCACAGGCTCTGGCACATGGGTGGAAGACCTTGAGATTTTCTGGTTTGCAGGGCTCTGGGAGGAGGGGGCAGGTAAGTAAGAGCTCCATAGTTTGGGTTGCCTCCCCGCAGTCACATTTGGTTGGTCCATCTTTGTTGTACCCCCATTTCTCCATGAGGGCTTTGAACTGTCCGACCCGTGTTCTGAGGCGATTGAGGCAGAGCCGGACTGGCCATTTCTCTTTCGCTCCCAATGGAAAGGACTCCTCAAGGTATAGTGTCAGTGTGTGGTGTTTTGATTGTAGGTTTGTCACCCAAATCCTACAGGTGCAGGGGGTTATCATTCAGGGGTTGAACTGCATGTAGGAAGCTTTTTCTGGATTTTAACCTCTTTGGTGCCTGGACACGTTGGAAGAGTGGGTGACGAGGGTCATCCTCCTGCTTGGTATGTTCCACTTTTGAGGATACTGCTCTTCTGATTGGGGGGGATGCAATACCACACAGCAGGTACAGGTCGTCAACTCGTGTGGGTCTGAGGCAACCAGAGATGGTTCTGCATGCTGCGTTTCCAGACTGGGCAGGCATATTCGGCTGCTGACTTGTATAGCTGTAACATGGTGTCCTAATTACTGCATTCAGTACCCTGACTGATGAAGGCATGTGGGCCAAGCACCTTCTTCACCACACTGTATGCCTGTGTTACTGCTTTCAAGGAACTATCCGCTTGTACCCTTGCGTCTCTCTGTTCTTAATGTTCTCTTCTTAACTTTCAGTCCACCAGTGAAAGAGTTTTCAAATCTGCTTTCATAACTAACTTAAAAATAAAATGGTACCTATACCTGCAGACAGTATGACCTGCAGTCAAATCAAGTATCATAATCACCTACTTTTATATTAATGCAGGCAAATGCCAGACCAAAATTTCCAAATATTATTTATCTTATTTACTTTCACGATCATCTTTAGTAATCTGTGTTTCTCATTGTCATCTTTAGTAATCTGTGTTCACCAGCTGCACTGATTCCATTTATTAAGGTTGTTGACTCCCATCTCACTGAAGGTTGTTAACTGATGTAGCAGACAAAGAAATACACAAAATAAACTCTAATACAACTCAGTCTTTATTAATAAAGGATTCAAAGTACAGGCATTCAATTATTTCTTGTAACTCTTATTGACTTTGTCATTAATTCAATATTCTAGCTTGTTGCTTGTAACATTGCATCTCAAAACTCATGGGTTGTACCTGACACCATACTTTGATATGGACTGTCCAGCTTACTTCCAGTGGTAGACACAAAATGGTGGATGCAACTATCCAGGATTACCACCACAGAAGGAAGGCTCCAAGTTTGGAACTCAAGAGAAGACCACGAAGTAAACAAAATGTGTAGGGTGGAACTGCAGATGCTGGTTTAAATCGAAGATAGACACAAAATACTGGAGTAACTCAGCGAGCAGGCAGCATCTCTGGCATGAAGGAATGGGTGAAGTTTCAGGTTCAGACCCTTCAAAGAGTCTCGATCTGAAGTCACCGATTCCTTCTGCAGAGATGCTGCCTGTCATGCTGTGTTACTCCAGCATTTTATGGTTATCTTCGATTTAAACCAGCATCTGCAGTTCCATCGTACACATTGTGTTTACTTCCAGTGGTCTTCTCTTGAGTTCCAAACTTGCAATCTTCCTTCTGTGGTGGTACTCCTGGATAGTTTTTGTGCTCAATATTCTTTCATTAATCTTTTCTGATTTTCCAAAATGGTCAGAACCTTCTGTCTCGATGAGAATGGTGAAGACAAAATTAATTATGTGTAATTGTTCTATCAACTTTCTGCACCGTTTTCTCATTTTCCTGCTCATGACGAACAAAGTCATTTTCTGTAATTTACTTTATTTCCCTTTCTTTCAAGCTGAGAGCACATCAAGGGGGTCTTCAACCACGTCCAAAGTTTCCCCCTGATAAGGCAGCAGACCTCCTGGTTCGGGGATCATTTTCCAAGGGTTGAATACATTGGACATATTTGCTGCAATGTTTTATAGTCATTTTTGTGATTTAACCCCTTAACACAACACATTTGGTGATTCAATTGTCCCAGTCCTCTGGTCGTCACAGGAAACACATGTAAAGTTGGGCTTTTTTCCCCCCCCTTCATGCTTTGTAGAGCTTTAACTCCTAACCACGTGGTTACGAGGTGCATTGCCTTTTTCTAGCTCCTCAAAATATGTACTAAATCTTTACTAATTCTGCAAACCAATTAATATTGGCACCTTTAAGTCTTCAACAATTTCCCCAAGTGCTTTGCATTTTCAATTGTGCTCTTCCAGCTGATCAAATTGCCAATAAATTATTGCACAATAAGCTAGTATTCTTTTTTTTAAAAATCAGTTTAAATTAGTATTTGGTTTATTTATTCACATGTAAAATTATGTTTAGCTTGTTGGAATTAGGCTCAAGGGGCAGAGGTAGGAATACTTTTTATTGATCTGTATTTATTTTGTACTTTTGATGTTGTGTTCTTTTCCTTTGACAATCGCATTGAATATTACAGAGGTCAATTGGTTTGAAAGACGAGTGTGATTTTCATGCATGTGATGTTTACTTTTCCTACAAGGATAGAATCTATTTTATGAAATTTTATTTATTGTCGGAAGCAGTGTAAATATCGATTTAAATTGAAATCTTAACTCGTAGTTTCTTCTAACAGATAACTTGGTTAGAAGGACATTCTTTGGCGCAGACAGTCTTCACGTGCCTTTACGTTCACAATCCAGACTTAATTGAGGATTCGGCAATGAAAGCCTTTGCTCTAGGCATTTTAAAGATCTGTGACATTGCCAGAGAAAAAGTTAATAAAGCAGCTGTTTTTGAAGAGGTAAGTGCAGAAACATTTGCCATTAGATAATTTGAGCATGTTGAAATGGATTTTTGCCCATTGGTAAAATTTAGTTTAAACTTTGAGATGAAAGTAAATAAGTTTGCCTTGTCATTTTAATACTGGATATTAACAAATGCAACCTAAATAATATTTGTATAAAATCCTGAATTGATAAACAGGAGATCAAAAGAAAATGATAATTGGTTTTAAATGATGGTTTTTGCACCACAAATGGTTAATTTACTCGGAAAATTGAAAGCAATGACAGAAGAAACAGCAACATCCAATAAAATTTCACATTCTCGTAGCCAGTAATCTCTCAGTAGCAGGCACATTATGTTTTCCTGTTTTAGAGTATACCCGACACATTGAACAAATAGAGTGAATCGGTTCTCTTTCTCCTTCGTCCGTTGACTTTTGATATCAATAAAGCCGTTTCCAGGCCAGTGGACGAAAATAAAGTGTGAATTGTTAGACATGTAGAAACAAGATACTGAAGATGCTGGTTTCCAAAAGAGCTCTTTTCGTCTTAAGAGCTAATTCAATAATCAACATTTGAGCATGTTTTCTTACGATTAGGCATTAGTGACATAAATATAAATTGGTGGTATAGTTTTCCTCTTTATCTTGGAAGCGAATCTATCTTGTTTTGTGAGCAGAAAAAAGTGTCTTTACTCTATATTTTCTAACACAATATCATATTCTATGTTAATGTACTTTGGACAAAGTTATTACTTTAGTTTTTCTTTTTTTGTAATAACAACAACACAACTTTGCATTATGCTAGCAGAATCACAATGAATTGAAAACTGGTTGTCCAGAAGTTCACTTTCAGTGACAAACACCTTATTGGTCTATAAATATCTACTGCCCATTGAATCTTATCATGTTTATTTGAAGTCGGTGGAATAACTTTTCTTCGCGTATTTAACTATCTTCCCGCCCAGACCCCATTAAGTTATAAAGATTCATTTAGATCACTGCACACTGAATGTAGAGTGATATTGAGCTTCCAATTACCCATCTCTCTAGTTCTCTAATCCATTCCTAGTTTAATCTCTCTTTGGCATCCTATGATTAGGAAATCAAGATCAATGAAGGATCTGCAACTCGTCTTACAATCATGCACATTGCAACTTACTTTATGAACCCATCATAAATTTGAAGCATTTCAGGTAGTTATATACCTTGTATATTTTGTATTCAATTTTATTTTCCCTCTTTTTATTGGTGATTTCAATTATTTTCATATTCATACCTCCCACAAACATAACTCTTGTTATTCATGGCTTCACTGCCCTCTTTTATTCAACTTGTGTCATTCTCTCACTCATGGTCTCCCTTTTTGTTTATTCTGCCCCTTCCCTTTTTTATGCAAATTAAAGCATTCTTTATTTCTTACTTTTCCCATTTCTGACGAGAGGTCATTGACTTGAAACATTAAACTATTTACTTCCACAGTTGCTGCTGAGTGCTTTCTATATTTACTGGTTTTATTCTATTGTTCTAACAGTTAATTAAGTGGCGATTTCCCCCTCATGAAGGGATCCTCTCTGATGGGGGAAGAATGTAGTGAAGATAGTAATCCACAGGAGTTGAAAGGTAGACCCATACATATTGCTGGAATCAATCACTTGGAGCTATACCTTTATTTGTATTTTCAGGAGGATTTTCAGTCGATGACTTATGGTTTCAAAATGGCCAATAATGTCACAGATCTAAGGGTTACAGGTGAGTTTTAAAAATACTGTTGACATAATTTCTACAACTTGTTTTGTATTTTCAACTTAATGCCTGCTTTGTCAAAGGAATTAGATCGATAACTAATTTGCAATAGCTAAACAAATTAAAGATCCTTTATAAAAAATTTAAATTGTGTACAATGTTAACATATGAATATCTTTGAACTTTACTGGAGCGGAGACTGTTTTGTCCATCATGTCCGGGCCACCCAAGAAAGGTATCCTGCCTAATCTCACTTCCTAGCTTTTAATCTTTAACGTTAGGATTGTGCTACATTAGGTGCATATCCAATATTCTATAAATGCACAGTAAAATTCAGATTTCTCAACTCTAACTATGTTATCATCAGCTTAACTACTAATCTCAGCTAAGGTAAATAGATCCTTCCTTTCAACCTATCCAGTCCTCGCACAATCTTACACACTATTATTTTTTATTTGCTGTTCTGAAGAAAATCAGCTGCCTGCCTTACACTTTTTTAAAAAGCAATCTTCACTTTCTCTAACAGTAACACTATTATCATATTTTGCACTCTGGTATATTTGTTTTTGCACTACCTCATGTACTTGTGCATGGCTTGATTGTACTGATTTGACTGGACAACAACACAAACAAAGTTGTTCACAGTATCTTGGTACTTGAGACACAAATAAACCAATACCAAAAAGACTGGTAAACCCTTAGTTGGAAATGGTTTAAAAATCAAAAGAGGGTGATCATGAAATTTACAAAACGAGACAGAATAGTGAGAAAATAGAACAAGCAGGAGACATAGAAAAATATGTTTAACACACCTATACCAGCTTTTGCAGTGATGAATGAATGTAAATGTATAGAAACATAGAAATTAGGTGCCGGAGCAGGCCATTCGGCCCTTCGAGCCTGCACCGCCATTCAATATGATCATGGCTGATCATCCAACTCAGTATCCTGTACCTGCCTTCTCTCCATACCCCCTGATCCCTTCAGCCACAAGGGCCACATCCAACTCCCTCTTAAATATGGCCAACAAACTGGCCTCAACTACCTTCTGTGGCAGAGAATTCCACAAATTCACCACTCTCTGTGTGAAAAGCGATTTTCTCATCTTGGTCCTAAAAGGCTTCCCCCTTATCCTTAAACTGTGACCCCTTGTCCTGGACTTCCCCAACATCGGGAACAATCTTCCTGCATCTAGCCTGTCCAACCCCTTAAGAATTTTGTAAGTGGAGATAACGGAGATGAGTACAATAAGTATTGGAAATGGTAGCAAAATCAATGTGATCCAACTGTTTTGAAATTACTCAAAGTATAATATTTAGGAAAAAAAACCCCATTGCAATTAATTTAATTGTATTATTAATTATTGAAACAAATTGATATATATGTTATGTGCCTCTACTAATGAACTAGAGGAGGCAAAATATATGTGGAAAAGGTACTTTTAAGGTGCCATCAATCCATGTAGGACTATTCATACTCTTGCATAATTTGTGACTGAGGCTTTTTGGTCTGTTCATATATTGGATGAACTAATGTTTTTCAGCATTTATTAAATTCTATCTCTAGGCATGTTGAAAGATGTGGAAGATGATTTGCAAAGAAGAGTGAAGGTAATTTATCATTTCAGTGTGTTAAGCGTACATTTTAATTCAACATTCATATATAATACATAATTGGGTAGATTAAGAATATTATTAATTCCAAAGCAAGCAAGCATAATTTATAATTTTCAATAAATATATTTTATTGTGAAATAAAATCTCAACACATTAGATGATTCAGTTGATGACCAAAATAAATTAAAGATCGGTATCACAGAGTAGAGATTAATAATTTTGCCAAGCAAAGTAATAAAGGTTCAAACGGTCAAAGGTTCTTTATTAGTCACATACACCAATTGGTGTAGTGAAATGCGTATTGCCATTGCAGCACATAAAAAAAGAATACAAACAACAATAATAAAGAAATTTAAACATAAAAAACATCCCCCCACAATGGTTCCCATTATGAGTGAAGGCACAAAGTCCAGTCCCCATCCCCATGTCCACCCATAGTCGGGCCTATTTTGGCCTCAGCAGTCGCCTTTACGGAGGCCCGATGTTCCAGGCCCTTCTCGCTGGATGATGGTGCTCCGGCGTTGGGAGAATCCTCACAGCGGCATGGGAAAACTGGAACGGCCGCTTCCTTACCGGAGACCGCGGCTTCCGAAGCCGACAGGCCGCGCTGGACGGAGCTCCACCACTGGCGATCTCGGCCAGAGATCGCGGGCTCCCGATGTAAAGTTCAGCGCTGCTGGCCGCTCCACAGACCCGCAGCTCTGCGATGTTTTTATCGGCGGTCTCAGCATACTGGAGTCCCAGCGCGGCGACCTGGGCAAGGCATCGCCTGCTCCGCGATAGCGCTCCAGCGCTGTGCCGCCGCCGAAGCCGAGGTTCTGGCCGGTCCCCTCAGGAAACGCTGCTCCAGGCCCACTGGCAGACCGCGAGGACGGGTCGAAGATGCTGCCCGGAGAAAAGCCTCCTCTCCGACCAGGTAGGGATCGTGAAAAGCAGTTCCCCCCCACCCCCACCCCACACATAAAAAAGACAAGAGCTCCAGAAACAAAACACTTTAACTCACTAAAAATAAAAAAAATAGGTGAAAAAACGGACAGCTGCAGGCTGGGCAGACATGCCCATACAGGACGGCGCTTCCGGATGATAATATCCAGAATGGTGAATGTTTTAGAAATCGGCAAAAGATATCAAAAAGTAATAATGTGCACGCTGTGGAATATGTCTCGGGTGGGGTGGTCGGAACGAAGACTCGAAAAAGTTAAATGTGTATTTCAGAAAGAAAGGGGAAATTGGAAGTTAAGATTCCATCAACAGCACCTAGAGTAGTGCTCACACCCAGCCTATTCTACCACAGGAAATTTGATCTATTGAAGTTGTCTATCTAATGTGTTCGTTTATCTCAAAAGTAAATTCTTCTGTAATTAAATATTTATGTAAAACCACTGGTAATATCTGGTCTAAGAATGTGCTCATCAACATAAACTACATTCTAAGGATAGAATATTGTGTAACCACATACAAAATTTGTGATTTAACATAATAAAATGACAATTTGGGGAAGAATATAATATTCTGAAATGGCAGATTTCAGAAATTGTGGGACACCTTTGGGGATACATATGTTTTATAAAATGGTTTCTTCAGTTTTGCACTATAATTAATGTTTCTGTTTTTCTTCTTGTTAGAGCACTAGGAGTCGGCAAGGAGAAGAGCGCAATCCAGAGGTTGAACTTGAAGTAAGCATACGTCAAGATGGATTCAATATATAATTTTTGTGCACCAGGTAGTATTCTGGATCATAACCAAGTGAAAGGCATTGCATAGAATTTGAACGCTTTTACAGCATAATGTTCTGTAATTTCTGATCACATAACTGCCACAGAAGGTAGTTGAGGCCAGTTCATTGGCTATATTTAAGAGGGAGTTAGATGTGGCCCTTGTGGCTAAAGGGATCAGGGGGTATGGAGAGAAGGCAGGTACGGGATACTGAATTGGATGATCAGCCATGATCATATTGAATGGCGGTGCAGGCTCGAAGGGCCGAATGGCCTGCTCCTGCACCTAATTTCTATGTTTCTATATAATCTTCGAATTTTTAAAATAGTTTCCTTGACTTGATGGTAAACAAAATCATTACAGACTTACGAAAATACTGGAGCAGTTCCTTCAAACATATTAGAACGTTATTCAGGGATCGAGAGTGATTGGAAAGTAGTTCCAAGCTTTCCCAATAAAGTCCTTTTCAGGCAGTGAGAAGGACGAAAACCCATGTCTATGTATTTTGGAAAGGAAGCAAGAATCAAATGCCATGATTGATCTCTTAACAGCAGGAGGCAGAGAGTGGTTGCAGAGGATTGCTTTTCCAATTGAAAGACTGTGACAAGTAACATGTTTGTGATAACCGTTAACATGTTTGTGATAACCGTTAATGTTGGGTGGAGCAATGGCAAATTAAATATAATCCTGACAAGTACCTGATGTGTGCACTCCCTTGTGCCTAGGTCCAGGACTTTCACACCGCCAGGCCCCAGGTGGTCAAGATGGGGAGACATACCTCCAACCCCCTCATCCTGAACACAGGACCCCCCCCCAGGGTTGCGTCCCCCCCCCCCCCCCCCAGGGTTGCGTCCTCAGCCCCCTACTGTGCTCCCTGTACACACATGACTGTGGCCAGGTTCAGCTCCAACTCCATCATCAAGTTTGCTTATCACACTCTGGTGGTGGGCCTGATCTCCGATAACGATGAGAAGGCCTACCAGGCGGAGGTGGCTGATTTGGCACTCTGGTGTCAGAACAACAGCCTCCTCTTGAATGCCACTAAAACTAAGGAGCTGATTGTGGACTCTAGAAGGGCATAACAACCAAGGGCGTACACGCCACTGGGAATAAAGGGGACTACTGTAGACAGGGTGAGCAGCTTTAAATACCTGGGAGTCCACATCACAGAGGATCTGACATGGAGAACACTGCTGCACTGGTGAGAAAGGCAAGGCAGTGCCTTTACCACCTCAGGCAACTGAGGAAATTCAGAGTCTCTCTGAGGATCCTTCAATCCTTCTACTCTGGTGCAGTAGAAAACATCCAGACCGGAAACATCGCGATCTGGTTTGGCAACAGCTCTGCCCAGGACAGAAGGCTCTGCAGAGAGTAGTGCGTTCGGCTGAACGCACCAAGGGAACTACACTCCCCCCCCCCCCCTGCAGGACCTATACACCAGGTGATGCAGATCCAGAGCCAACAAGATCATGAAGGACCCCTACCACCCAAGCAACGGACTGTTCCAGCTGCTACCGTCAGGCAAGCGCCTCCACTGTCATGCTGCGAAAACATAGTGGATGAGACGAAGTTTCTTCCCACAAGCCAACAGGACTGTAAACGCTGTTCTCATCAGGGCGTAGTTACTGTTGTGTCTTTTAAAAAAAATGTAAATACTGGTTCTGTTCTGTTGTTTTGCACAATTCCGCAGGCATTGCCACTTTCATTTCACTGTACATCTTGTATGTGTATGTGACAGACTTGACGATGAGGCATTTTGGGAGGGCAAAGACATACATGGGAAAAAGGAGCATTGATGATCAGATGGACCTTGGGGTGCAAGTCCATTGATCCATAAACATGATGGAACAGTTGTTTAAGGTGATGAAGAGGATATATGAGAGGCCTTCAATCACTGTGGTGAAGAATATAAGCGCTGGGTCTTCATGTTGCAGCTTTCTCTAAGCCGCACCTAGAGTATTTTTTGCAGTTGCGGTCACCCCGTTATAGGAAGGCTGTGATGTACTGGAGAGGATGCAGAAGAAATTAGCCGGTATGTTGCCTGAGATGGAGTGTTTCACTTGTAAGAAAAGAGTGGATACGAAGTGTTTTGTTTTCGATGAGTAGGAATCTGAGAGGTAACCTGGTGGAGACGTGTAAAATTATGCTGGGGATAGATAGAGTAGATAGAAATATTTTTCCTGGGGTAGAGTTGTCTAAGACAAGGGTAGGTATTTAAGATGAAAGGGAAGAGGATTGAGGAGGATTTATTTTCACAGTGGGTGGGTGGATCTAGGAATGTGCTGCCTGAAGGTGGCGGTATACCCTCATAACATTTAAGAAGCATCCAGCCAAAGTACTTTAATCACCAACCTAATGCCCGTTCTTTCACATCCTTAAAACAAAATCAGGTTTTGCTACATCGTGATTTATTGATTTACAACCATTTAAATGAAAGGCATTCCACTCAAGGTGAAATTTAAAGAAATCTATTTTACACATTTTACTTCTAGATTTATGTTCTGTGAAATAATGATTTGCCTGCAAACTTGTTTATTAATAGAAAACATAGAAAATTAGGTGCAGGAGTAGGCCATTCAGCCCTTCGAGCCAGCACTGCCATTCAATGTGATCATGGCTGATCATCTAAAATCAGTACCCTGTTCCTGCTTTTTCCTCATGTCCCTTGATTCCTTTAGCCCTAAGAGCTAAATCTAACCAGTGAATTGGCCTCCACTGCCTTCTGTGGCAGAGAATTTCACAGATTCTGCGTGAAGACGTTTTTCCTCATCTCAGTCCTAAATGGCCTACCCCTTATTCTTAAACTTTGACCCCTCGTACTGGATTCCCCCAACATCAGGAACATTTTTCCTGCATCTAGCCTGTCCAATCCTTTAAGAATTTTATATAACATCCCCTCTCATCCTTCTAAATTCCAGTGAATACAAGCCCAGAATCCATTCTTTCATCATATGTCATTCCCGCCATCTCGGGAATTAATCTGGTGAACCTACGCTGCCCTCCCTCAATAGAAATAATGTCCTTCCTCAAATTAGGAGACCATAATTGCACACAATACTCCAGGTGCGGTCTCACAGCTGCAGGAGGACCTCCTTGCTCCGAAACTCAAATCCTCTTGCCATGAAGGCCAACATGCCATTAGCTTTCTTCACTGCTTGCTGTACCTGCATGCTTTATAATTTAGTGCATACTTTTAAAAGAAGGTACCACATAAAGGAATGTTGTTGGCTTCCATCAATAAAGGAAATGTGCTTTCTAATGTAATGTAATTTCCATTTAATATTTCAGCATCAACAGTGCACAGCAGTATTCGGCAGAATGAAGTTTACTCGGTTGCTACTGACTGCTCTGATTGCGTTCACAAAGAAAGAGGTAAGATGCATCCCATGTTGAAGTTATTCAACATAACCAACAGGAACAAAATACCCGCTTCTGGCATGATTTTCCAGGATTAATGCTGGTTATTAGTAAGGAATCTATTATTGAAATTGACAAAGAACTTTCATGTTTGTGGAGCAGTGAAAGATTTGGAAATTTTGATGCAGATTTTACGTTATAACCAATATTTGATGACACACATAATACAAATTGTTTCAAAATTCAGTGTTTGCTTTAGAATATAACGAAAATGCAAGTAAAAATTGATTGTTTTTTTAAGTAACCAAGAAGGTTGACGATGGCAAAGTTGTAGACATTGTCTATATAGATTTCAGGAAGACATTTGATAAGGTTCCATGTGGTAGGCAGATTGTATGGGATCCCGAGAGAGCTAGCTGGGTAGAGAATTGGCTTCACGTAAGGAAGCAGAGGATGATTGTGGAAGGTTGACTGGAGGCCTGTGAGTAGTGGTATGCTCAGGGATCAGTGCTGGGCTGTTTGTGGTTTATACCAATGATTTGGTGGAGAGTATAGAAGGCATGACTAGTAAGTGTGCAAATGACACTAAAGTGGGTGGTATGATACATTGCAAAGATGGTTATCAAAAATGATTGTAGGATCTTGATCAGCTGAGTAGTGGGGCCAGGGAATGGTTTATGGAGTTTAATACAGATAAGTGTGAGGTGTTGCATTTTGGAAAGTCAAACCAGGCCAAGACCTTCATTAATAATGCCAGAGCCATGGGGAGTGTTGTGAAGCAGACGGATCTAGGAGTGCAGGTACATAATACCCTAAAAGTGGTGCCTTAGATGGGGTGATCAAGAAGCCTTTGGTACATTGAAATCATCTGTCAGATTATTGAGTATAGAAGTTGGGATATTATGAGATGTAAGATTTGGTTTCAACACTATGCCTGTCCTGAATGCTATCTAGTAAGAAATGCCCAAAGAAAATGTGAGTGAAATTTGCAGTAATTGACTTTGATCTCCTGAGATCAAATAACCCATCAAAAGTAACGATGAATATGAATCTCTTTGTGACCTCTCATACTCTGTAAAAGCAATTGTTTCTGATGTGGATTCATAAAATGGGTGCAAAGAATTTGATACCTTAATTAAAGCCAGAACTTTAAGTGGTTTAAATTGCTTTTGGTTTCATGGCCAGTAGCTTTTATTGTCTGTCATTAACAATGTTCACATTATCAACAATTATCAGTGTTGTAAATGATTGATTAGTAACGAATAAGTAGACTAGGACAAAGGACGTTTATTGACACGTACACCAATTGGAGTAGTGAAATGTGATTGCTTAACTAATGTCGAGCAATCATTATTTCAACATTCATTCATTAACTTGGTTAGTTATAACTCAAATTGAGTTATTATAGGTGTTTTATGAATGCAGTTTATTGTGTGATATTTTTAAGGTGTGATTCTATTTTTAAACTCCATATGCTAAAAGAGAAACCCAAGATGTTGCTCATTAAACATAATTTTGAGGGAACACTTGTCAACTGGAATTTGTGGTATGCACCAACTATTCTGACAAAATTGGCAGTTAAGCACTTGGAGATCCATTTATTTCAGACATAACTCTTCTTGAATAATTTAAGACTGAGAGATGTACAATGGTTTTGATGGAATTGCTAAAAGAGTAAGATAAATATAAACAAATATTCCCAGCATGGAGAGGAAACCAGTTGTTTAAATTATCTAATGCTACATAATAGGGGGAGGGGGTGAAATTACAAAACAACTATTATAACATATCTTTGCTCCTGACCTTGCTTTATCAGCTCCAAGCCTCTGCAAATATCAACTAGTGGGTGGAAAACCAAATTCAAGAGTTCCCTTAGATATTCCCCATATTCACCCCTTGTGAATAGCCACATGCAGCACCTCACCATATTTCTATATTCCATGTCACCACTCCATATCTTTCAGTTTTGCCACATTGATTGTTTCTAGTTGGGAAATTTAAGAAAAAGTGCACCTTTAAAATAAAATCAAAACATTATTACAATGAAGTAGAAAATTGCATACATTTGATGGAACCTAATAACTACAATAATGTATTATTCAAAATGTTACAAAAAGTTGAGCCAACTTCATGTTTTATGCTTTTAGTTAAATAGTACTGTGACCAAGTGCTAGGCTGGAGGGTTGGGCTACAGCGGCTTGTTGGAGACATGAATGTAAAACATAATCAGATTTGAAGTTTTAGCGCTTAGACCAGCGTTTCTCAACCTTTTTACCTTTGCGCAACCCTTCAAATAATTTTCATGTCTCAGGGAACCCCTACATAAAAGTTATCATATCTTTATTAAGCTCTTTCTATTTCATAAACTTAAAGTTCATAAGGCAAAACATTTTTTTCTGATAACTGGTTTAAGCAAAAAATAACACGTTCTTCTCAAGTTTATTGACATTGCAAAAAATAATGAAATCAAACTGTTTGTTCAAAATAAAGGCAAACAGAATCAACCTTGGAGGAAAGAGAGAACGAGAGAGAAAGAAAACACCACACAAACGTTTCATACAATAACAAAAACATACAAATAAACTTGATAAACTAACAAAAATAAACATAAACATACTTAATTTTTTTTAAATTCATATAACCATATAACAATTACAGCACGGAAACAGGCCCTCTCGGCCCTTCCAGTCCGTGCCGACCATTTGTTTTCCCCTAGTCCCATCTACCTGCACTCAGACCATACCCCTCCATTCCCTTCACGTCCATATACCTATCCACTTTACTCTTAAATGTTAAAATCGATCCTGCCTCCACCACTTCTGCTGGAAGCTGATTCCACACAGCCACCACCCTCTGAGTAAAGAAGTTACCCCGATACCTCTGTCCCTTAATTCTCATGTCATGCCCTCTTGTTTGAATCTTCCCTACCCTCAATGGGAAAAACGTATCCACGTCAACTCTGTCTATCCCTTTCATCATTTTAAAGACCTCAATATCCCCTATGATATGCCTACATGATGGGTAAAAATTACTAAATAACGTGGGTGAATGAGGGACTGTACCTGCACACCAGGAAGCATGGACAGGACTGATGGAGACCGTGCATGCGTCTGCACTCGAGTGAGTCACTTGATGATACATGAATCCGTCACGTACAGCTCCTGTCCACTGACCACGCAAGGCCGTTTCACACTGGTGCTATATAGACATCGCTAAATATGTCAAATAGACGTCGCTAAATATGCTGTACGTGTAAAATAAAATTACTAATGTGAAATTAAACACAAAAATGACTCAAAGCATTTACAAATGATCAGCCTATTTATCACTTTCTCTCAGAACCCCTAGCGACCTCTAGGGGAACACTTAGGTTGAGAAACGCTGGTTTAGACACGCAAATTGCATTTATTCTCAGCTGCAGTGTTTGTGCTAGAATTTCAGTGAAACAGGGTGCTGAGCACGTAGATGTTTGTATTTAAACTGAATTATAGTAGGTTCAAGTACTGATGATTACAGAGAGCTCACAGGCTTTAAATATATTTGTGCCAATGTGTTTTGCATATTGTTACAGTAAAATGAACAAACAGTGCTGGTCGGGGGGCAGAAAAACAACTCCAGGACTGCTTGGAGTCTGTAGACTGGGCAATGTTCAAGGACTCGGCAACGGACCTGAATGAATATGCCACAATCGTTACAGACTTTATAAGGAAATGTATGGAGGATTGCGTTCCAACAAAAACCTTCTGAGTGTTTCCTAACCAGAAGCCTTGGATGAATCATGAGATCCACATTGTTCTGAAGGCAAGATCCCGGGCATTCAGGTCTGGCGATGCAGAAATCTATAAGAAGTCTAGATACGACCTTGATAAGGCCATCAAAAAGGCCAAAAGGCCAAAGACTTCTACTCTAAGCTGGAGGATGAGACGGATGTTTGGCAACTGTGGCAGGGCTTGAATGCCATCACCTCCTACAAAGCGAAATCAGGAGGCGGCTCAAACGACAGCGAAGCATCACTCCCTGATAAGCTCAATGCGTTCTACACACGGTTCGATAGAGAGAACACTGATGTGCCTTCCCGAGCCCCTATTCGCCCTGACGATGTTACAGCTATAGTCACAGAGGCCGATGTCAGAAAATCCTTCAGGGGGGTGAACCCTCGGAAAGCGCCTGGACCTGATGGTATACGCGGTCGAGTTCTCAAGACCTGTGCAGACCAACTGGCGGGAGTTTTTGCAGACATTTTCAACCTCTCACTTCTGAGGTCTGAGGTTCCCAACTGCTTTAAGAGGGCATCAATAATACCAGTGGCCAAGAAGAGTAAGGCGACGTGCCTCAATGACTATCGACCAGTGGCACTAACGTCTGTGGTGATGAAGTGCTTTGAGAGGTTGGTTATGATGCACATTAACTCCTACCTCGACAAGAACCTCGACCAACTACAGTTCGCCTACCGCCACAACGGGTCAATGGTAGTTACAATTGCACTGGCTCTCCACTCCGCGCTGGACCACTTGGACAATAAAATCACCTACGTCAGGCTGTTGTTTATAGACTACAGCCCGACGTTTAATACCATCATCCCGTCCAAGCTGGTTACCAAGCACACAGAACTGGGCCTCTGCCCATCCCTCTGCAATTGGATCCTCGACTTCCTCATCCACAGACCACAGTCTGTTCGAATTGGAGGGACCACTTCATCCTCAGTAACAATTAGTACTGGAGCACCTCAAGGCTGCGTGCTCAGCCCCATCTTTACTCACACTATACCCATGACTGCGTTGCGGTCATAGTGCGAACTCCATCATCAAGTTCGCCGATGACACCGCAGTGGTTGGACTAATCACAGATGGGGGCGAGTCAGAGTATAGAAGTGAGATCGACCGACTGACCAAATGGTGCCAGCTCAACAACCTGGCCCTCAACATCAATAAGACCAAGGAACTGATTGTGGACTTTAGTATGGGAAGGATGAGGACCCACAATCCTGTTTATAACAATGGGACGATGGTGGAGAGGGTCAATAACTTCAAATTCCTGGGCGTGCATATATCAGAAGATCTTTCCTGGACCCAGCACACCGATGCAATTATAAAGAAGGCACATCAGCGACTCTACTTCTTGAGAAGATTACGGAGATTCGGCATGTCAAAGAGGATTCTCCAAAACTTCTACAGGTGCACGGTAGAGAGCATTCTGACTGGTTGCATCGTGGCCTGCTTCGGCAACTTGAACGTCCAAGAGCCAAAAAGACTACAAAAAGCTGTGACCACTGCCCAGTCCATCACCGGCTTTGATCTCCGCACCGTCGAAGGGATCTATCGTAGTCGCTGCCTCAAAAAGGCAGACAAAATCATCAACGACCCACACCGTCCTGGCCACACACTTATCTCACCACTGCCATCAGGAAGAAGGTACAGGAGCCTAAAGACTGTAATGTCCAGGTTCAGGAACAGCCTCTTCCCCACAACCATCAGGCTGTTAAACACAACGAATAAGCTATGAGCTCTGAACTGCAAAACACTATATTATTTGTTATTTGCTATTTGCACTATATTTGTTATTTATTGAACATTTTATTTATTTTTCCCTGTTATATACAATGTTTACATATTCACATATTCTGTTGTGCTGCAGCAAGTAAGAATTTCATTGTCCCGTCCGGGACACATGACAATAAAACACTCTTGAGTTTTGACTGTGTAGAGGATGGAAAATGATCCCCCACATTGTGTGTTATTTACTACTTGCCAATTAGCTGCATAAGAGCACGGTAGTATTACGATAGAATCTATATTCTTTCATTGTTGCTGATGCATTGCACAGTGTTTCTTTTTGGAAAGATCGGTGGTATCGTAAGCAATGCTTGAAAGGAAAATAAAGATTGTAACTGAATTTTGTTCATTTGTTTTTTTATTAATTTAATAGATGAGTGCGGTGAGTGAAGCTCAGAAGCTTATGACCCAAGCTGCAGATCTTCTACCAGCTATACAAAATTCTATCCACCATGGTATTCAGGCCCAAAATGATACTACAAAAGGAGGTAATAAATATTTTGCACACTATAATTGTGTATCATATTTTTAAGAACTCTTCTCTTTGACTAAAAAAGATGTTGAAAATGCTAGCATATCAAGTGAAGGGAAAGTGCTTTTTTTCTGTTTCATTTTCGATAGGTATGCTATTTCAATATCGAGAATGAAATAACATTGAACCAATCATGCCCATTTTCATTACCTGAATAATAAAACTGTTGCTATTTTTTAAAAATTATCCAAAACATGTAACCCATTTGGGCAAATTATTGGCTCATGATATTGGATGTAAAATTACTTCCTCAGTGTGTCCTGTGTCATATCATGGTGTAATTTGGCTAATGAACTCAATGACTGTTTGGAACGTGCATTTATCTTGGTCTGTTGATCCCAAATGTGGTGTTCCTGTTTACCTCAAACACCTAAGGCTTCCTAGGTTAGTACATGAGAATAATATCTTACAATTTTCAGTTTTAAGCTTTCAATTATGTTTTCAAATTAAGAATATGTGAAGACAAGACAATGATCGTACACTTTTGTTTGCTAGATCACCCGATAATGATGGGATTTGAACCTCTAGTCAATCAGAGATTGCTTCCTCCGACGTTTCCTCGCTATGCAAAAATTATAAAACGGGAAGATATGGTCAACTATTTTGCTAAACTTATAGAGCGAATAAAAATGGTCTGTGAGGTTGTGAACTTGACAAATTTGCATAATATTTTAGTAAGTGCAAGATTTCTATTATGTACATACAACTGCAATTTATTTTTCATTTATTTGGTAATAGTGGTTCACAGACTGCACAACAACATAGTCATTATACATGGAATACACAGCCAATACTAGTTTAAATTGCACTCTTTAAGAATTTTAACAATTAAATTCATAACTTTTCTCTTCACATTTACTGAATGAACTCGTCAATTTTCCCTACATTTTGTTTGATAGACAATGTTGTTTTAAAACAAATGGAAATATATCTCTGGTTCTTTTAAGAATTTTGCAATATTCAGAAAGACATTCCATAATAGTTATGCCATTAATATATCAAGATGATTTTTTTTTAAGGGGCACTATATCAGGATGTTAGTAATGTTTTAAAAAAAGCTTTATTTTGTAGGACTTCTTCTGTGAATTTAGTGAACAGTCACCGTGTGTCCTCTCAAGATCTTTGTTGCAGGTGTGTATGTATGCTTTTGTTCAGTTTGGACTGTGCTAATGATTTTCTTCTTTATAGTTGCTTATCATAAACAAGCATACTAATATTTTTTAAATGTTAAAAGTTAAGCATATAATACTTAACTGTTTTAATAGAACATTTTTGAGATACATTTAAACTATT
The DNA here is from genome assembly GCA_035221665.1 of Okamejei kenojei. Lineage (NCBI taxonomy): Eukaryota > Metazoa > Chordata > Chondrichthyes > Rajiformes > Rajidae > Okamejei > Okamejei kenojei. The sequence continues at coordinate 111,578,560 of CM069133.1, read as the reverse complement.
AGATTATTTGCACATTTTCAAAGCAAACTTTTCATTTTGAATAGACAACCTAAACATCCTTAAAACTAAGAATAGATATAGTTGTTAGTAGCGGAGAGGGTATAGTCATAATATTTATTTTACAGGCAACATTCTTGGTGGATAATAAGAAGGTATTTGGTACACATTTGATGCAGGACATGATAAAAGATGCTTTGAAATACTTTGTCAGTCCTCCTGTGCTTTCATCCAAGTGAGTAAATAAAATATTGTGACCTTTCTAAAGAGCAGTATTCTTCCCATTTTCTAGCATGAGCTGCATTATAAACAAATACTTTGTTGTGTTAAAGCTGTTCCATCGCATATTGATTTCAAAAATGCAATACATTATTGTATAATCTATACTTTAAGCTGTGGAACAAGGACAGAAAGTGCTGTAAGTGCACAGCAGGCAGGCACATGCCGTCAGGGTAGGCAAGGTAGGCAGTGCCTACCCTGACTAAAATTATAAAATGGTAATTATTAAATATAAATAGTAAAGGGACAATTATGCCTACATAAGAGATCGATCTCTTAGATCGGCATAATTCTCCCGTGCCTTTCATCTGCAGTACATGTAATACGCAAAAGTATGTGCAGCTCACGTGCCGTTGACGCTGCTTCAAGCCTTCACGACAAGGGGAGCTGAAGGCAGCTGAAATTCTGCCTTTGCATGTGCATGTGCTGCGCAGCAGCCTACTGCACATGCGCAGCGCAAGTTTCTTGGCGGGCTTTTCAAACATGGATTGTCATTATCTTAAGAGTATCTAAAGAAACAAAGAGAGGAGAATGGAGTTTGTGTACAAATAATGTGGTACGTAAATTTCTTTGAGCTATATGTTTTTAAATACCTTATTTCCCGGCAATGAAGACGCTATTTTTTTACCCAAAAATAAGGCACGAAAATGTACCTGCGTCTTGGAGGCCGAAGGTTTAGTTGTTAGCCAAGAAAGATAGACTTGGCTATCCCTCAGTACAGCAACATCAAGAATGATGTTTCTGTACTGAGGAATAGCCAAGTCTATCCCTCATTGCTGGCAGCTGATGGGAGTAAAATGTAGACCGGACAGTGAGGGGACCAGCTCAAGAACGGGTCAGTGGGCAATGGATAACAGGACAGTGGGCGGTGGCTCTTACTCCTGTATCAGCGCGAGTAACCTCTATTGGTCCCTTGATTGCGCTAACACAGGAGTAAGCTCCACCGCCTGCTGTCCTGTTACCCATCGCCCGCTGAACCGCTCTTGAGCTGGTCCCCTCACTGTCCGGTTTGCATTGAAAGACACAGACCGGGCAGTGAATGCCATGCAGTGTCACCCAGCGCAGCAAGTGAGGCCATGTCCTGTTCCCGGCGGCAGTCGGATTTTAAGGATTTGCGAGAAACGGCTGACATGAGCGAGGCCAGCGAGCGGCAGGAGAGAGGTGTTCAGACGGAGAGCACTGCCAGAGGTGAGCGGGCCGGCGAAAGGCGCAGAGGTCGCGGCGGCTGCTCGCAGCCTCCCGAGCGACTTCCCTCCCCGGCCACGATGCAGTGGCTCCGCGCCCGGAGCACCGCGGCAGCGTTGAGCGAGTTGCTGGCATGATCCTCGACCCCCTCCTTCTCAACGCTCCTGCCCACGCTGACCCGGGCCAGACTCCTCACACGCTGTGAAAGGAACTTTCCCCCCAATTGGTCCTTTGAACTAGTATTGTCATTCAGTAAGATCACAACCGATTCAACGTCCCGGTGTGCTCCCATTTTTCTCACCATCTCTCTCCACCTGCCGTCACCCTCCACCCCCCACCCATTCAGTAATTCAGAATGGAGGAGTTTTGGAAGTCTTGGGCAAATTGAATTGTTACTTTCTTTATTTTTATTTTTAATTTTTTTGAGCATGAGAAATTCTATGTCCCGCCAGCCTTTTTTCAAAATTTATCATCTCAAAATGGGGTGCGTCTTTGACGCAGGTGCAACTTCATTGCCGGGAAATACGGTACTTTATTAAGAGAGATGGCTTTTGAAGACAAATTACTTTTATAAACTTTTATTAAGTCGACTGACAGCTTACGGAGAGGAGAACAATCTGCGCTTGCACGGTTTAAGATTTTTTAACAGCCAACTGACTGCCTACCCTGAACCATTACTCACGGCACGTGCCGACAGCAGGTCAAGCAGCTTTTGTGGAAAGAGAATCTTTCAACATTTCAGGTGGAAGACATTTGCCAGGTTGCTTAGCATTTCATATTTCCAGTATCTACAGTTTTTTGAATTTTTTGCTTGTCGTCTTATATTTAAAATACAGATTAATTTTGATCCTTGGTATGCAGGCAGGTTCATTTCTATTTCTCAATTCTGGCTAGTTTTGGTGAAAGGTTAAATATTAAATTGCTCTCTCTTTGCAGATAAGCATGAGCTGCTGATTATTCCAGCATTTTCTGGTTTTCTTTCAGATTTCCAGTATCTGCTTTTGACAGTCTGCTTAGCATCTGTTCCAGATGGGTTAACAAATTTCATCAAAGCCACCATTTTTCTTATTTCACTTTCCTAATTCCATCATAGAAAATTATGACTTCAATATTGCCTCCTAACAACTAGAAATTGTGATGTGTTAACATATAAATTGTGATACCATATGTTTTTTAAGTGCTGAAAGCCCAATCATAGCTAGCTTGGTAATGATATTATCTTGGAACGCATTCTTGTAACAGTATTCCTTTTCGCTTTTTATCATTTTCCAAGGTTAAAAAGAGCTGGATATAAATATGCAAAAAAATGTATATCTACACAAATTTCTTAACACTGCATTAGTTGGAATTTTGTGTATTATGTGAATTTTCTGCTCCATTGCTAAGATTTTTATTTGTGACATTTTGATTGATTCTTGGAAGAATTTTATCTTCATATATATTTCACATATTTTATTTAATGGTTAGAAACATAGAAAAATAGGTGCAGAAGTAGGCCATTTGGCTGTTCGAGCCTGCACCGCCATTCAATATGATCATGGCTGATCATCCAACTCAGTATCCCTTCTCTCCATACCCCCTGATCCCTTTAGCACAAGAGCCACATCCAACTCCCTCTTGAATATAGCCAATGAACTGGCCTCAATGACCTTCTGTGGCAGAGAATTCCAGAGATTTACCACTCTCTGTGTAAAGAATGTTTTCCTCATCTCGGTCCTAAAGGAATTACCCCTTATCCTTAGATTGTGATCCCTTGTTCTGGACTCCCCCAACATCGGGAACAATCTTCCTGCATCTAGCTTGTCCAACCCTTAAGAATTTTGTAAGTTTCTATAAGATCCCCCCTCAATCTTCTAAATTCCAGTGAGTACAAGCCGAGTCTATCCAGTCTGTCTTCATATGAAAGTCCCGACATCCCAGGAATCAGTCTGGTGAACCTTCTCTGTACCCCCTCTATGGCAAGAATGTCTTTCCTCAGATTTGGAGACCAAAACTGTACGCAATACTCCAGGTGTGGTCTCACCAAAACCCTGTACAACTGCAGTAGAACCTCCCTGCTCCTATACTCAAATCCTTTCGCCATGAATGCTAACATACCATTTGCTTTCTTCACTGCCTGCTGCACCTGCATGCCTACTTTCAATGATTGGTGTACCATGATACCCAGGTCTTGTTGCATCTCCTCTTTTCCTAATCTGCCACCATTCAGATAATAGTCTACCCTCATGTTTTTGCCACCAAAGTGGATAACCTCACATTTATCCACATTATACTGCATCTGCCATGCATCTGCCCATTCACTCAGCCGATCCAAATCACCCTGCAGCCACCTAGCATCCTCCTCACACCTAACTATACCCCCCAACTTGGTGTCATCTGCAAATTTGGAGATGTTGCATTCAATTCCCTCGTCCAAATCATTAATGTATATTGTAAATAGCTGGGGTCCCAGCACTGAGCCTTGCAGTACCCCGCTACTCACTGCCTGCCATTCTGTAAAGGACCAGTTTACTCCTACCCTTTGCTTCCTGTCTGCCAGCCAGTTCTCTATCCACATCAATATTGAACCACCAATACCGTGTGCTTTAAGTTTATATACTAATCTCTTATGTGGGTTAGCAGCCATTGGAATATTACTGGATTGCACAGCTTCATGATTCTGTCGCAATTGTTTTATTTCCTATAGCAGTAGGTAATAAGGATATTTTTCAAGGATACGCAAGCTGGTCAGTATTATTGTTCCAGGTAGTGATATAACTAGTCGCTGGAGTCAACTAAATCCGACATTTTCTTCTAACAGGACTTTTAAATTTTCTATCAGTTTAATTTAGTTTAGAGATGCAGCGCAGAACCAGGCCCTTCAGCCCACCGGGTCCACGCCGACCAGCAATCCCCGCATATTAATCCTGTCCTACACCTACTAGGGACAATTTTTTACATTTACCAAGCCAATTAACCTACAAACCTGTACGTCTTTGGAGTGTGGGTGGAAACCAACGATCTCGGAGAAAACCCACGCAGGTCACAGGGACAGCGTACAAACTCCGTACAGACAGCACCCGTAGTCGGGATCGAACCCGGGTCTCCGGCGCTGTATTCACAACAAGGCAGCAACTCTACCGCAGCGCCACCGTGCTGCCCATAAATTACTAATGCTTGGTATAAAGATTTGGCATTAGTAGATTTTGAAATTCTACCAATAGATATAAGCATAGTCCACTAAAGAGAAAAATGTACTTGGGGCAAAGAACCTGCCATTCACTGACACAAATATTGATCCTCTACCTTCAAAAACCACTGTGCTAACCTGACTGGACCTGAGGAACTGTAATTAATCACCAAGTCCCTCCTTAACAACAAGGGAGGAGAATAACTTATTGCCCTTATTCGAGACCTTTCCAAATGTGAGGTTGTGTTGAGTGCAGGAGTGACATCATCAGTTATGGAAGGGGCTATCAAACTCTGAAAGGAGCTGCTGGAGTTTTAGAATGAAAGTGGAGTTTGATTTGGAATTAGATGAGTGAATCTGGGCATGACCAGAAGATGGGTCCAACCTGGAGAATTTGATTCAATAGAGGTGGAACAAGGGTGTGGTAATGGCGAGGGTGGTTGGGGGCACTCTCAGATAATGGGTTGGCATGTTAACTATATTTAATTAGGTTGGAGGACTCTGATTTGATCTGCATTGCAGATTTACTGTGCACAGCAGAATTTCCTAGGCCTTGGGGAAGCCAGCAGCTGCATTGAGGCAAGAACAATGTGGGGAGAAGGTAAGTGCCTCATAGAATTCCTTGTGAGCCAGGATGAGCCGGAATCCTTCTTCCCACCCTGCACAGTAAACCCAGCTCCTGCACCTTTGAACCACTCCCTACCCTGAGATTATGCACCAGAAATATCTGGTCCATCTGCCTCTAGCAGGGTGCCCCCTATCCAACTGGAACCCATGCTTTCAATTGCACTGATATCCATCCAGAAACCTGCCAAAGCCTGGTAATACTTGCTTGAAACTCCACCCTCTTGTCACCGACCCCAGAAAACATATTGGCTTTGGTGTGTGGACTTCCACTTGACAAATCCAACTTGGAGGTCCTGCGCAACTGAAGCCCCAACCAGTTATCATCTTCAAGTAGAGGAAAGGGAAAGCTTTTTTATTATATTATAGACCAATGGTCCTCAATATGATAAAGTTGTGTTTTAGTAAAGCAATAGTACACATCAAATACCTTGATAGTATACATACATTGTTCAAACAAGTCCCTACTCAGAAATATTTAACTAGTCAGACCATTTAATTAAGAAGACAATTGTTGTTCGTTTATTAACATGTGATCAGAGGTGATACAAGACAATGTTTCTAAACTATCTTTGGATATTAAAAGATCAGCTATACCAATATCAGCAATGATTACATTTTGGAATTTTCCAGCAGCTTTTTATTTTTGGATATGTAACTTTATATTAACAAAATAATAGTTAGATTAACAACCACATCAAGTAAGGTGTTTTTGAACTTTGAACCACTACCATAAGAACTTGAATCATGAATTGTAAAAATAAAGTGACACTAATCATTCATCTTTGTGATAATTTCAGGTGTTGCCTTTATAATAATCATCAAGCTAAAGATTACATTGACTCGTTTGTTACTCACTGTGTACGGGTAAGTAATCATCAATGGTTTTTATTAGAGAATGGTTCTTTAATAATCATTTCACTTAAGATGTTTAAAAATACATTTTCTTCAAATATTGTGGTAACAGACTTTTTTTAAGTTCATACTCTTCACAATGATCAGTAAAAAATCATTCTGTTGCTATTGGTGTCTCCTTCCAAATTGATTCTTAAATATTTCTTGGACATGGACAGGCTTTTGCTTAAGCAACCTAAGCAACTTTCTTCATGTACAAGATTAAAAAATGAACATCAATGAACTGTTTTATTGGACAAGTGTACGGGCAAGCGCACACATGTTTGTTTATGTGTCTGATATGCAAGGTCAGAGGAGTGTGGTGGGAGGTTAGAATCACTCCCATTCTGTAATCTAAATTTTACATGGTTTTCCAGTAGGAATCTGTATGAGAAGCAGGAATTGGCCATTCTGCTGGACTGAATAGAATTATATAATTGGAACGGATAAGATATTAAGTTTGAAACATTTGATCTGTGGTCAGCATTAACTTGTAAAGCTAACCTACTTAGCTGTCATTTTTATTTCATTTAAAACATGTGGCATTAATATCCAGTGAAATTGTTTGACAGGAGTCCCACAAAGGAAATCAGTTTGAAGAGGGGTCTCGACCCAAAACTTCGCCTACCCATGTCCTTCAGAGATGCTGCCTGACCTGCTTAGTTACTTCAGCATTTTGTGTTCTTCACAAAAAAAAACCAATTTCCATTTAATAACATTTGGGAAATCTGTATTCTGCCGAAAATTATCATTTTTATGAGCAGTTAAATCAAACACACCCTTTTTAGTATTACCATGGAAAGAGAATATAAATGAATTGCTTTGTTTCTATATTATGGTGTTTATGTATGTAGGTATTAAAAAATATAGGAATCTTATGAGTATTTTTATAAATCAGAATATTCTAACATTTTATTTTCTGTCTTGACATCTTTATGTAAGAGTTTTTTTAAATACAGATTAGTACTGGTTCGGTACTTTTGGAAATCAAGGCACCCTGTTTGATGGCAAATAGCGTTGCATCAAATACCAAAGGCTGCATTGTCTTCGTTAGAGTAATCACATTTTAGTTCTTGCTTGTGATTTTTAGTAAAACAAATTTTCATTTGCCATTAACTACAATTAACTAAACAAAGATAAGACAATAAGTTATACTGAATAGGAAGAAAAAATAACTGAGGGCTATTTTACATCAATGCCTTGCACTTAGATTATATCATTGGAGTTCCAGGTTTTTGTTCTTCCCATCTCTTGGATAGAGGTGATTTTGGGAGGAAGCGAAATTTAATCAACAGAGTATAAAGTCTAACAGAACAATTATACTTTATATATATATATATATATATATATATATATATATATATATATATTTTTTTTTTTTTTTTTTTTTTTTATTTTTTTTTTTTTAAATGTGGATTAAGGGAAAAAAAGCCTCTGCTTGTTACTGGAATCTCAAATGCACGATTCCAGTAGTTGAGGATTTTATAACAGTAAAACTAATTACTGTTTTTATATGTTTGCAGCCGTTTTGCAGTTTAATCCAGATTCATGGACATAACAGAGCTCGGCAAAGAGATAAACTCGGTCACATTCTGGAGGAATTTGCCACTCTCCAAGATGAGGTAATAACCACAAAAATCAAAATTAAGAGGTCTTTCATTAAAACTTTTATGACCTCTGGATATTTCAGAGCAAACTGTAGGGACGGGAGAATTCGTCAGAGGAGAACTTCAAAGTAGGGATATCTTGAGGAGATTTTGCAGTGGAGCAGTATAATGGAGAAACAAGGAACTACAGTTGTTGGTTTTGTTTACAAACCAGCACCTGCAGTTCCTTGTTTCTCTCTTGAGTATCGAAGTTGGGACATTATGTTACAGTTGTACAAGACGTTGGTAAGGCCTCACTTGGAGAACGGTGTTTAGTTTTGGTCGCCCTGTTATAGGAAGGAAGTCATTAAGCTGGAAAGAGTATAAAGAAGATTTACAAGGATGTTGCCAGAATATGAGGAGCTGAACTATAGGGAGAGATTGGGCAGGCGAGGACTTTATTCCATGGAATGCCGGAAGCTGAGGGGCGATTTTAAAGAGGTGTATAAAATCATGAGGGGAATCATTAAGGTGCAGAGCGATATGGGCCAAACATGGACAAATGGATGGGTAACTAGCTTAGATGAGGCATCTTGGTTGGCATGGATGATTTGGGCCAAATGGCCTGTTTCCGTGCTGTCTGACTATTTGCAGAGGACAATTGCCCTATCAATGTTTGCCCCTGTATTTGGGATAAGCCACTCGGGGCAAGATCAGAGATTCTTCTGGAACTTGACCATACACTCAGCCAGACAGATAAATGGTTCGCCTCTCTTTCAGAACAGACAGGCTGACTTTAATGTGAGAATTATTTATTTAAAAATTGCCTCTGCTATTCCAAGACAGTCTCGATCACTCCCTCAGAAAGGCCCTTCCCTAAGAAGCTACAAATACAGGAAGCACAGGGCAGGGATCTGAAAGTATACACATTTGTGAAATATTGTAATCACTTATAGTAAAACTTCCAAAGTCATTCAGAGTTGCCTGAACTGTCCAGTACTTTAATGTGGTGTGCTAATTAGGTCTTTAGCACGTAAACATTAGATGTAATTGTTAACCAAACAAGAGTGAAAACAATCTCCTCACATACAAAAACATGGAGAATATAGAAAACAGATGGGAAAGTAGAACAGTACTAAGAGAAGGAAAAAAAGCTTTTTAATAAGCTAATAACATTCTTTCCGATAATCATAAACACAAGGCGAGATAGCTGAATAGATAGCAAATCGGCTCCATGGAAGGAAGCAGATGGTGATGATGGAAGGTTGCTTTCGGACTGGAAGCCTGTGACTAGTGGTGTCCCTCAGGGTTCGGTGCTGGGCCCGTTACTGTTTGTCATCTACATCAATGATTTGGATAACATATTGGGCAAGATGAACAAGTTTGCTGGTGATACAAAAGTGGGTGGCTTTGCAGATAGTGAAGATGGTTGTGAAAAATTGCAGCAGGATCTGGTTCGATTGGTCAGGTGATCTGAGGAACGGTTGATGGAATTTTATACAGAGAAGTGTGAGACGTGCATTTTATGACGTCTAACAAGGGCAGGACCTACACAGTGAAGGGTAGACCTCTGGGGAATGTTGGAGAGCAGAGGGATCTAGGAGTGCAGGTACATGGTTCCTTGAAGGTCAAGTCGCAAGTAGATTAGGTGGTCAAAAAGGCTTTTGGCACATTGGCCTTCACAGACCTCCCAACTATCCCGCTTTTGGCGGGAGCTTTTTAGTATTGCCATCCCGAATAATGCCGGCGCCATGTGTCCCCGGTTTGCCGGCCCGCGCGATCAGCGGCACTTTGCCGGGCCCCAGGTCATGTTGCCGGCCCCAGTTGTAGTGGGGAAGTGGACGTTGGTGAGACTGCATTTAGAATCATTGTGTTCAGTTCTGGGCACCATGTTATAGGAAAGATATTGTCTAGAATTTTGACAATTGAAAGGGTTCAGAAATGATTTACAGATGTTATAGGAAAGATATTGTCTAGCTTGACAGGACTAGAGGGTGTGAGCTATAGGGAGAGGTTGAGTAGGCTGGGTCTCTATTCCTTGGAGCGCAGGAGGATGAGGGGTGATCTTATAAAGGTGTATAAAATTATGAGAGGAATAGATCGGGTGGATGCACAGTGTCTCTTGCCCAGAGTAGGGAAATCAAGGAGCAGAGGACGTAGGTTCAAGGTGATGGGGAAAAGATTTTATAGGAATCTGAGGGGTAACTTTTTCACACAAAGCATGGTGGGTGTATGGAACAAACTGCCAGATTAAGTAGTTGAGGCTGGGACAATCCCAGCGTTTAAGAGTTAGATAGATACATGGACAGGACAGGTTTGGAGGGATATGGACCAAGCGCAGGCAGGTGGGACTAGTGTAACTGTGGACTTGTTGGCGATGTGTGCAAGTTGGGCCGAAGGGCCTGTTTCCACTGTATCACTTTATGACTCTATTAGGTTATCCGATTTATTTGGGAATTGGCTTAGTGATGACATCATGTACATTTATTATACCATATATGTATAAATGAAGTATATCAGTCAAGGTACTGACATCACTTAATTTAAAAATGTACTCTTGCTTGCAGGCAGAGAAGGTGGATGCAGCACTCCATAGCATGTTACTGAAACAGGAACCACAAAGGCAACATCTTGCATGTTTGGGCACCTGGATTCTCTACCATAACCTTCGGATCATGATCCAATACCTGTTGAGTGGCTTTGAATTGGAACTTTACAGCATGCATGAGTACTATTATGTGTACTGGTATGAAAAATTAACTACCATCAAAGTATATAATTATATTGTGGGTGTTATTACTTTGCACAATTACTTTGAGGTACTTGGGAGCTTCAGATAAAAATTGTTTATGGCTATCGATTCGATTTTCACACTGTTTAGTTGTGAACAATTAAAGTAGTAAAATATTGCATTGCACAATTGAGAAAAATTGGGTGAATTTTGCTCCAATGGTAATATTTCAGTATTATTTTTATTTAAGTAAAATGTTTTTAAGTTTTAATAGAATTACTATTACAATTTATGGTTAATTTGATTCTGAAATTCCTCATGTGACAAAGTAAAATGTAGCAGAGAATTAAATATAAAATGAAAGCATGATAAATCTTTTAAAATCTCTGTTGTTTGTATAAATTACTTTAACTGTTCAAAATTGTTTGAGGGACTGAGGTGTGTGCAAACTAATTTATGCAGGTAACTAAGATGGATTTGGCAACACAATCTGATTATTATCTACATATTTGATAATGGTGTTTGAACCTTCAGAATATTTCATATTGTGTAACATTGTGCTCTCCTTACATTCATGTACATGGAAGAACAGTATGAAGGATCCAAGGACAATGCTCCATTATTTTTATTTTTAATCCAAGAATGCCCAATTCAAACCAGTTTGTTTTGAATAAATGTCTGCAATGTTCCAGTTGATACAGAGGAGTCAGTCAGTTGATACAGAATAGTCGGTACAGTGCCATGGAGTATGCCATAACTTTCTTAAATATCTTGGGCGGCACGGTGGCAGAGTTGCTGTCTAATGCTCCGTCCCACTTAGGAAACCTGATCGGAAACCTCTGGAGACTTTGCGCCCCACCCAAGGTTTCCGTGTGGTTCCCGGAGGTTTTTGTCAGTCTCCCTAATGGTCGAAAGTGGTTTCCGCTTCTTCTATGTTCTGGCGATTATTTCAAAAAATTCAAAACCGGCCGCGACTAAAAATAGGTTGCCGTTTAAAAAATCGTTAATTTTTTAGTCGAAGCCGGTTGCGATGCTAGTTGAAGGTGGTTGCCGGAGGTTGCAGGAAGTGGAAGGTAAGACCTTTTTTTCGCCCAGTTTTATTCCACCAGGGAGGTCTTTCCTTCAACCACCTGCAACCTTGGGTGGGGCGCAAAGTCTCCAGAGGTTTCCGTTCAGGTTTCCTAAGTGGGACAGGGACATTACAGCACCACGACCCGGGTTCGATACCAACTATGTAATAATAATAATAATAATAATAATAATAATAATAATAATAATAACTTTATTACGGACTCAAGGTCCAGACAAGGGGCAACATTACATTAAAAATGCATTGCATCTCAAATATCATAAATATATATAAAATCATGGTAAATCACATAAAAACATAATTTATATATTTTTTTAAAAACCCACAATACTTAAGTTAAAAATCCAGAGTAAAAAATGATCAATGTCGTACAACGAGACGATACCAGTGTCTCCACAACTGGGATTCGTAGCGTGTAGTGCTAACCCTTATGTTTGTCAAGGCCACAATAAGCTCATTTTTAGAGTCATTTATCCTGCAAATGAATTTATACATGTGTTGTCTTAGGATAGCTTCTAGAGTACTGACTCCTGCAGCCACAAACATATTACTGGCACTACACCATCTTGGTTGCCTTAGCAGTGTTCTCATGGCATCGTTATATGCAACCTTTAGTCTCTGCATACTTGGCTTTAAATAGTTCGACCACAGGTGCGCAGTGTAGAGGGGTGTGCAGTATGCTCTAAATAGCGACATCTTCACCACATCTGCACACGCACCAAATTTACGCAAGAGGATATTCGCCTGTATGTACAGCATGCGTCGTTGCCTATAAATATCCTCATCATCTGTCATTTGTTCTGTAATAATATGCCCTAGATATTTTATCTTATTACAGACACTAAGATTGTTGTCAGACAATTTAAAATCAGGATATTTTAGGCTTTTATCCTCTTTGGTTCTACAGACCATAACAGCACTCTTACTAGCATTATATTTAATGTCATGTTCCAAGCCATACACGGAACATGCAGTAAGGAGCTGCTGGAGACCAGCGCTAGATGGACTAAAGACCATAAGATCATCTGCATACATAATATGGTTCACTAAAATATTACCAATCACACACCCAGTGTTATAGGCTTTCAATTGTTTAGACAGATCATCAATATATAGATTAAAAAGGACTGGGGATAAAATTCCATTGCTAACCCCAAATGGGGCTGAGACCCTATTGCCCCATTTTATTTGCATAGTCTGGTGGGCATATTCTCACAATGTATTTAGGCACCCCTCTTTGACGCATTTTACCAAACAGCTTTCTGTGATTAACACGGTCAAAGGCTTTGGAAGCATCAATAAAGCACATAAGGATTGAAGAGTTTTTGCCTCTATATTTGTTTACAATCTCCTTTAGGGCATATATGCATAAGTCAGTGCCATGTTTAGCTTTAAAGCCAAACTGGTTATCTGTGGAGTTAACAAACTCATGTATTCTATCCAGCAGAACTCTTTCTAAGACTTTTGACAATATGTTGGCTAATGCTATGGGCCTGTAATTATTTAAACTGCCTACTTTATCCGCTTTGTCCTTAATAACCGGCACTAACAGGACATACAACATTGAGTCTGGTAACATGCCATGAATCATAAAGCCAGTAAAACAAATAGCTAGGAGAGGAGCTATCCTTATACTCGCATACTTAAGATGTTCAGCAGAGATATGATCCAAGCCACTTGCTTTGTTGTGTGCTGTCTGTACGGAGTTTGTATGTTCTCCCCATGACCACGTGGATTTTTTTCTGAGATCTTCGGTTTCCTCCCGCACTTCAGAACTGCAGGTATGTAGGTAAATTGGCTTGGTAAATGTAAAACAAATGTCCCTGGTATGTGCAGGATAGTGTTAATGTGCGGGGATTGCTGGTCGGCAAGAACCCAGTGGGCCGTAGGGCCTGTGTCTGCACTATAAACTAAACGAAATCTCATCATAAATGTTAATTGACGTTGATCCCACTGATCACATTTCGGAAAATAAATTTCTTGCATTTCATTGTTTCAATATCCATAATGACCGATGCACAGGTGCACAAAGATTACAAAATTGGAATATAACCACCCAATTTTGGTCAAAATTCATTCTAGTCAATTGTAGTTTCCACTTGTTCTTTTTGTCCTTTTTGCATCTCGCATAATTGAGTAAAGTCATAATAGATTATAAAAATATATAATATGCGCAATTTTAGATGATTTAGTACAATTTGCTATTTTTTAAACATAGAAACATAGAAATTAGGTGCAGGAGTAGGCCATTCAGCCCTTCGAGCCTGCACCGCCATTCAATATGATCATGGCTGATCATCCAACTCAGTATCCCGTACCTGCCTTCTCTCCATACCCTCTGATCCCCTTAGCCACAAGGGCCACATCCAACTCACTCTTAAATATAGCCAGTGAACTGGCCTCAACTACCCTCTGTGGCAGAGAGTTCCAGAGACTCACCACTCTCTGTGTGAAAAAAGTCTTTCTCATCTCGGTCTTAAAGGATTTCCCCCTTATCCTTAAGCTGTGACCCCTTGTCCTGGACTTCCCCAACATCGGGAACAATCTTCCTGCATCTAGCCTGTCCAACCCCTTAAGAATTTTGTAAGTTTCTATAAGATCCCCTCTCAATCTCCTAAATTCCAGAGAGTATAAACCGAGTCTATCCAGTCTTTCTTCATAAGACAGTCCTGACATCCCAGGAATCAGTCTGGTGAACCTTCTCTGCACTCCCTCTATGGCAATAATGTCCTTCCTCAGATTTGTTGCGGACTTTGTGAAAATCCATTGAATGTTGCTTAGTTTGACTAAATATCCAAAAGTTCTTCCTAGTATGCATCCTGTTTTTATAAAATATATTTTTTAATTTGTTCATATTGCTCTGCAGGTACCTTTCAGAATTTCTGTATGCTTGGTTGATATCCACACTGAGCCGTGCTGATTCCTCTCAAATGGCAGAAGAACGGATCGTGGAAGAACAACAGAAAGGGCGGAGCAGCAAGAAGACAAAGAAAAAGAAGAAAGGTGTTTAAAATAAACTGTAATTATGCCTTTCATTTGGGCACAGTACTGCAGTGGGTTAATGCAAAGGTGGGCTTGTCTTTATTGGTAATATCTTGCCTGACAATTTGGGAAATAATCTGCAATGTAATAATATAATTTTAAGGGCATTTATAGCAAGCTTGTTAAAGTAATGTGCAAGCTTAATTTACTTTTGAGAATAAGACCTGAAGAATTGCATTTTTAATTACTTTTAATTGGTCTTTCTTTGTCTTAAATACAGTTCGACCATTAAGTAAAGAAATCACTTTGAGCCAGGCTTATCATAATATGTGTGCAGGAATGTATAAGGTAAGGACATTTTTTACATATGACAGAGAGCAAACAGAATTCCCCAAGCTTTAAAGGGCAATAAAGCAAGAAGAGCCACACAAATATAGATTAGCAAGAACAAGGAAGAACCGAAAAAGAGAAGAAAATATTTCTGACAGTCCTCCTTGCCTGAAAATATTAGCAAGGGCAATCGCTCTGCCATAGAAACTGTTGGACCAAATGCCAGAATATGAATAGCTAGAGACAACCTTTAGCTTGAGCTGGTAAAGTATTGGCAATGGTTCTGTCTTGCTATAACATTGTTAACACAGTTGGTTTGAATTTTGGTAATTCAATGCTGCAAAAACAGATTGCTGAAACTCTGGAAATTTCCCAAACTCGTACCAGTATAGCTGAAATCTCCAAGAACGGGATGAGGATTCAGCCCTCAGACAATAGACAAAAGTTGCAGGCCTAGGCCATTTGGCCCTTCGAGCCATTCAATGTGATCATAGCTGATCATCCCCAATCAGTACCCCGTTCCTGCCTTCTCCCCATATCCCCTGACTCCACTGTTTTTAAGAGCCCTATCTAGCTCTCTCTTGAAAGCATCCAGAGAACCTGCCTCCCCTGCCCTCTGAGGCAGAGAATTCCACCACTTTCTGCGAGAAAAAGTGTTTCCTCGTCTCCGTTCTAAACGGCTTACTCCTTATTCTTAAACTTTGGCTCCTGGTTCTGGAGTCCCCCAACATCGGGAACATGTTTCCTGCCTCTAGTGTGTCCAAGCCCTTAACAATCTTATGTTTCAATGAGATTCCCTCTCATCCTTCTAAATTCCAGAGTGTACAAGCCCAGCCGCTCCATTCTCTCAGCATATGACAGTCCCGCCATCCCAGGAATTAACCTTGTAAACCTATGCTGCACTCCCTCAATAGCAAGAATGTCCTTCCTCAAATTAGGGGACCAAAACTGCACACAATACTCCAGGTGTGGTCTCATTAGGGTTCTGTACAACTGCAGATCCCAGAACCTCATATTAATGCATTTAATGTCATTTATTTCCCTTGGTTTCTATAGTTATGATAATTGGTTACGTTCAATATCAATTTTGAATTGTAATTATTTATATTTTCCCTTTTTGTGCAGACAATGATAGCCTTTGATATGGATGGAAAAGTGAGAAAGCCAAAATTTGAACTAGATAGTGAACAGGTTCGATATGAGCATAGATTTGCTCCTTTCAATGGGGTTCTTACTCCACCACCAGTGCACTATCTTCAGTTTAAGGCAAGTACAAAAGTTCAGAGTTTCACAACAGTTTATTACATAATCTGCATTTTAATTGTGGAAATAAGATTGTTTGGCTCAATTATTAATTAAGAAGCACTACTAAAATATATAAATTTAAAGCTCTTTGCCTGAACCCCTCTGTCAGTGGATCAACAACTTCCTGACAGATAGGAAACAGCATGTGAGGCTGGGAAAGCACATCTTGGACCCGCTAACCCTCAGCATAGGAGCACCACAAGGCTGCGTACTCTCCCCTCGCCTTTATTCTCTCTACACCAACGACTGCACCTCCACAGACTCCTCTGTCAAGCCTCTCAAGTTTGCGAACGACACAACCCTGATTGGACTGATCCAGGATGGGGAGGCATCTGCCTACAGACAGGAAGTGACACAGCTGGCGTCATGGTGCATTCGCAGCAACCTGGAGTTCAATGCTCTTAAGACAGTGGAATTGATTGTAGACTTTAGGAGAGCTCCCCCCACTCACCATCAGCAACACCATAGTAATTTAAGTTCCTTGGAACTATCATCTCCAGGGACCTTAAATGGGAGGCCACCATCGACTCCAGTCAAAAAGGCCCAACAGAGGATGTACTTCCTGCGGCAGCTGAGAAAACACAATCTGCCGCAGGCAATGATGGTCCAGTTTTATACTGCCATCATAGAGTCTGTCCTCACCTTCTCCATCATGGCCTGGTTTGGCTCAGCCACCAAGCACGACATCCGGAGGCTGCAGCGCATCGTTCGAGTAAAATAATCTCTGACCTCTCTCCCTCTCTCACCCTGGCCACAAACTCTTTTGTACTTCCTTCTGGGAGGCGACTCCGGACTGTGAAAGTTGCCACAGCCAGCTTTTTTCCATGAGCCGTAACTCTATTCGACAGCCAAAAGTCTGTAGCCTCCTTTAGCTCTGGTATTTTATTTTATTCTTCGCATGTTTAAACAATAATGTTTTATATTTAATTGTATATCATTATCCTAGCGAGCAAAGCAGCAAGGCAAATTCCTTGTATGTATACATACTTGGCCAATAAAATCTCTTCAATTCAATTAACTTGGTTTTTAAATAAATAGTTTTGTCCACTGTTTTATGTGGATTTTCTTTTTTTTTCTCTAATCTCTCATAGTTCTTTTATTTCTCTATGTCATTCACGATTCATGTGATGAAAAGATGCACATGTGATGGCGGAATTTTATTTACCTTAGGTAATCTTCTGCATGGTTGCACCTCATCCCCAGGTTCTATTCACAACTTTGTATGGGGACATGGGCCCACGGTTAGTCTCCCGGAGCCATGTAGTGAGGCCTCAACATTAATTTAGGCTACAGCAACCCACTGCTGCAGCTCTCCCCTTGGAACATGCTGACAGGAGGTCAGGGAGGTGGGATAGGGGAGGGGATGCAGAGCTTGCCTTCAATCGACACGAATGAAGCATTGTAAGACTTTAGAATGCCTCTGGTCTGATTGCAAAACACCATTTATTCATTAAAATAATTAATTAACAAAAATATTAAAGGGCTGTATGTTTTATGAATATGTAAAACAATATTGACTTCATTGTTCTCTTCCAAATTTCTTGGGGCTACCAAGCTTAAGATCGTAAAGATTAATGCAATTAATGTTCATTAACCTGTCTTCATTAAGTAATATTGTAAAATTACATCAAACAGGAAATGTCTGACCTAAACAAATACACTCCACCTCCTCAATCTTCTGACTTGTACATAGCAGCCAGCAAACACTTCCAACAGGCCAAGATGATATTGGAAAACATCCCAAATCCAGACAACGAGGTATGGGACACTGCAGAATATATTTACTAAATGAAGTATTGATGCTTTGAATGTAAAATATGTTTAACTGCTAAATTAATGTCTGCAAAAACGTCTTAGTTTGTGTCGGTAAGAACTACAGATGCAGGTTTACACCGTATACGCAAAATGCTGGAGTAACTCAGCGGGACAGGCAGCATCTCTGGAGAGAATGAATTGGTGACGTTTCGGGTTGAGGCCCTTCTTCTGACATCAAAGGAGCGAGGATCAAGGAAAATGTAGAATAAATTATCATTAACTAAGCGAAGGTGACAACGAAGCAGTGATAACATTTAATCAGGGACAGTCAGACTGATCGGAGAACTAGGAAGGGGGAAGGATGGAGAGAGGGAAGGCAAGGGTTACTCAGTTAGAGAAGTCAATATTAATACCGCTGGGGTGTAAGCTGCCCAAACGAAATACGAGGTGCTGTTCCTCCAATTTGCACTAGGCCATGATGATGTGGCCCTCACGAGGGTCTCCTCTATCCCGTAGCTCTGCTCTTGCTTCCTCTCCTTGCAATAGGGACAGAGTCCCCCTAGTTCTCACCTTTCACCCCATCAGCCGTCGTTAACAGCACATAATACTCCATGATTTACGCTACCTCAAACGCGATCCCACCACTAGCTACATCTTCCGATCTCCAACCCTTTCTACTTTCCGCAGAGACCTCTGAAACTCCCTGGTTAATTGGTCCCTTCCCACCCAACCATTCCCTCCCCAGGGTTTTTCCCCAGCAACGCAGAAGATGCAACACCTGTCCCCACACCTCCTCCCTCGACTCCAACCAAGGACCCCGACAGTGTTTTCAGGTGAGGCAGAGGTTCACTTGCACTTCCTCCACCCTCCTACTGTATCCGCAGTTCCACGTGAGGACTCCCTATATATTGGCGATACCAAGTGCGGGCTCGGCGAGCATTTCGCTGAACGGCTCCGCTCAGTCCGCCTAAACCTACCTGATCTCCCGGTTGCTAAACACCCTGTCCCGTTCCCATACTGACCTTTCTGTCCTGGGCCTTATTCACTCCCAGCGCAAAGGAACAGCAACTCCTATTTTGTTTGGGCAGCTTGCACTCAAGCGGTATGAATATTAACTTCATGCCCTTGCTTTCCCTCAAACGGGATCCCACCACTAGCTACATCTTCCGATCTCCCTAGTTTTCTGACCAGTCTGACTGTTCCCCTGATTAAATTATATCCCTGTATGCTTTGTTGTCAGCTTCTCTTAGCTAACAATGATCAATTCTACATTTTCCTTGAACCGCATCTCCTTTGTTTTCACACCTTGCCCTTCCTTATCTGCCTCCCTCTCCCGACTCTGTCTGGAGAAGGGCCTCGACCCGAAGCGTCACCCATTACTTCTATCTGAGTTATTCAGGAATTTTGTGATTGTCTTGTTGTTTGATATACGTGCTACAAATGCTCAACATGTTTTATATTTCATTTTGGTTGGTTGTGCCTGCTAATTCCATCCATGTTTGATTATTTTTTTAATGTGATTACATAATTTTACTTTTCAGGTTAAAAAAATTCTAACGGTTGCAAAACCTAACATTGTGGTGATGAAGTTGCTCGCAGGAGGGCACAAGAAAGAATCTCAGGTAAATACGAACAATAGTATGATAAATACATAGAGAATTAGTCAAACCTACTAAAAATGGAAGAAACATTTATTAATTTCATAAATTCCCTTTAATTTCAAGCAGCATTATTACTGCAGCTGGCCCCAGGGATTTATTTATGTTCTGTGCTGTGTTTTGATAAAGAAAAACTGGAAAATAAAATTAAGTAAAAACAGAAAAGTCTGGAAATGCTCATCAATTCGAACAGCATCTGTGAAAAGAGAAACAGAGGTACGGTTTCAGGTCAAAGTCATTGAACTGAAACCTTAACTTTTTTTCTCTTTCCACAGATGCCGCCAGCATTTTTTATTTAAGTAGTACGAAAGGTGAGATGCTACTATTGACCTTGGCCCGCATAAGGTTGGTGAAGTTTAGATTGTGGAATTCCTGATCACTTATCGGATCTTACTGTTTGTTGCTTACTCGTTTTGAATTAATCCGTTTGTTATGGTTGTTTGACGTAAACCTTAAGTCAAAAAGACAAAGGTTAAGTCTTATCAAGTTGAAAGACTTTATAAATTCTCAATAGAATGATGTCATACATTTTCAGCCATCTGTATCCATTCCAATTTCTGTATGTGCAGGAAGAACTCATCCTTTTCTGAGCAGTTCCATGCATATTAGGTGACCATGACATGATCCGTTTTGTCTTGATATTGATGCTGTTTCCTTGTCTAATTATGGTGTTCCAGGGGAGGCACAAAGGCAGAAAAATCAGAAAATTCCTAATTCATTCCAGAGTGCAGTACAGAATCAGCCTTTAAAGTACCATGCCATGAGTCCTATGTTCTATTACTTTTTACCGAAAGGCCTCAAAGGTCTGAGGGAAACTGCCAATGCAGCGAGTAGTGTTTCTTTGCTGTCTGTCACAAAGCTCAAGCAGATGGAACTGCTTGCCCTAACAAATTCATGTTCATCTTCCTTAATGTACCTGCATGCGTGGCACCTAATGGCAGTTCCACTGCTGTCAGTCTCCTGCTATGGGTGGATCTTTGGGCACGCCTTAGAAGTGTGTTCCAGACCAGATTCTTGCATATGATTCACTTGGTCATATCTTTCTTAGAAACAACTCTAAGCATATAAACCTCTCTAAGCACTATATACAAGTATATAGTTATTCTTGTGGTTGGAATACCACAGCAGCACTGCTGCCTCCTGGTTACCATCACATCTTCCAAAAATCAAAGATAATGAATTCCAAATGGCGAAAATTGAATTGTTAGGAATGAAAACAGCAGTAACAGCTATTAATAAATTGATTAGCAATTTTGTCCTTATGCTCATTGTCTGGATTCAGAATGTTTTCCATATATCTTAACCTTAAGTGCTGGGAGAGTGAAGAGGTGCTTTTGTTAGGTCAGATAACATTTGAAAGTATTTCAAAATGAAAAGTATGCATTGTAGATGACCAAGATTAATTAATCAAACTTGAATATTTGAATTCCATCAAACTCTGAATTGAGAGATTTCAATGGGCTAAATCAAGCTTGCTGGTGATCCCAGTGGGAATCCCCTGCATTTAGATACTCATTTAGAATCTGTAAATTTTGTTGGACAGTGATTGAGAACATGCAGAAATGAGTGAGCCTTTCATACATGCTTGATTAGAAAATCCTTGCGCGAACAAAGTTGCCGCACTGACATACTGGAAACCTGTGAGAAAAAAAAGTTTAAATGTTGCATTACTATATTTGCTAAACAAGAGGTGACTTGTAGGTGGAAATGACCGGCTGGAGGTTTTTTCTGTCCACAGTACCCATTGGACATGGATAGTTCTAAATTTGTCAAGGATCACATTCAAAACAACTTTTCTGGAAAATTGTTAGTCCTGTTGAACAGAGACAGTAACTACAGAAGATAACACAAAAACACTTTCTTCTCAACTTGTGGCAATCGTATTGGTCAAATGTATTTCAATCCCGCAAGGCTGTCTCCCTTGCAATAGACATAAATTGTACACAAACTAATGCATGGGAAGAGCAGACAGGAGTTTTTACAATTTCAAAATCCATATTTGTAAACAAAATTGATCTGGCTAAATCAATGGACTAAATCTAGGACCCTAGATTGAATATCTAAAAACAGGTTCCAGTTTCTGCCATTGCAGTTCGTGCTACAAGGCTTAAGTTATGTAGTTGTCAAACGGTATTCACTCTTGTCCTTTTGGTATGACGCCAGCTGTCTTTATCTGGTCGCCTTTTCTAGATCAAAATCCGCAGGAACATAGATAACTCTAGTGCCATCAAACTGGCTGACTCACACAATAGACAGCAGTAGTTTGAGATCAATCATTTTCTCATTGCTAATCAGTCCTTAAATCAGTGTGTTTAAGAAGGAACGGCAGATGCTGGAAAATCGAAGGTAGACAAAAGTGCTGGAGAAATTCAGCGGGTGAGGCAGCATCTATGGAGCGAAGGAAATAGGCAATGTTTCGGGCCTGAACTTTTGTCTACCTTAAATCAGTGCCTGTGATCTAGTGGAGACCCAAGGAACTGCAGATGCTGGAATCTTGAGTAATACAAAGTGCTGAAATTCAGCAAATCAGGCAGCATTCTGGAGGGAATGGACTGGCAACGTTTTGGGTTGGAACTCTTCTTCAGACCGATCCAAATGTCACTTGTCCATTCCCTCCAAATGCTGCCTGACCTGCTGAATTCTTCCAGCTGAGTTTTGCCTGTGATTTAGTCTGAGATTTTAAAAATGGTGTGGGATAGCAGAAAGGTGAGCAAGGTAACTGAAGCAGCACCAGGTGATGAATGGGTTGCATTGGCTGAAGAGTCTAGAGGATGTGAAAAAGGAAATACAAGCATACAAAGCAATTCTAGAGTGTGAACAGGTAACAATGACAATTCACGGTGGAATAAGTTTTGGCTTTTTTTTTAATTTCAGGTTCCTCCAGAATTTGATTTTTCTGTTCACAAATATTTTCCTGTGGTCAAGTTAATCTAACTCCAATGGTTCCTGTGTAATGAACTGATTGAGATGTATTGTTCCAGCTGTGGCTTGGGTGTTCCAGATACAGGAAAAAGGTTAAAATACAGAGCCATGAGGCACGTTCTTTGTATATGCTGCTGTACTGTGTTAATACTGTGACCTGAATAAAAGTATAACTTTTTAAATGTGTCTTAACAATTCTTGGCACCAAAAAGTTTCATTCACCTCCACCATCAATGTATAATCAATGTTTGAAATTAAAATTCAGATCAATTTTTGTATTTAAAACAGAAAATGTGCTTCTGAGGGGAAAATATTTTGGCCTTTTGTAATGCCAGGGTGCTGTCTCACCAATGTTTTAAATTAAAACAAGTGAAAAATATCAAATTAAGCAATAATCCTTTTATTTTGAAATTAACACAGTTCTCAATGAGAAAGGTTAGACAGAGAACATAAAATGCAACCTCTTTAGCCAAGTAGATTCAGCCTAAGCAATTAAGTTGCATTTTTATTTTAATTGACAAATTTAATTTGGAGTACAGATGTAGAGGCGATTCAGAAGATGCCCAATCACTACATTCTCACGTAATATTTCAGCACACCAGAATGGAGGGACATATCAAAACAAAATCCAGTTCCAGTTTACATTAACTTCACTTTTCAGAATGTGTAATTATAAATTTTGTTACTTGTCAAATATGCTATTAAGGTAAAGGATTCAAAAATAATTAAATTTAAAAAAAATTAATCCTCAAACCCACTAACACAAGGAGACAGACTTTAACCACACTAATTAAATGTAAATCAGTACAGACGTTGGGCACCTCTTCTTTACCTTTCAGAACGTAGTTTTAAAAAATAAACGTCCTTAAATGTCTGTATTAATGGCAGAATCGATAAAGATAAGCATAAACAATTGCATTCCACAGAGTCTGCTACTTATAAGTGTGATAAATAAGTGTCTGACTTAAAAAATCATTAAGATGCAATTAGAATCAGCATTTAAAACAGCTAATATTACAACATACAGCTTCAATTATAGAACATAGTGAAATTTCCACTATGAATTCAAGTTAAAGATTTGCTTAATAGTTCATTTAATTTTGAATGAATCATAAATTGCTCATACCCAATACTTTCTAAGCAATACTGATTAAATCTCATTGTAGTCAGTTACGAAAGTGCAATATCAACAATTAAAGTTACTCAATCAACTTCTTTCAACCAGTTTCATAAACAGCGTTTGTTTCATATTCTGATCTTCATTTTTCTCAAGAAATATTTTCACAGCTTCTTTATGTCACACTATTTTTTTTAAATATACACAGGATTAATGTAAACTAAAATTGGAAACTACCAAAACAATTAGAATAGTTAATAGAAAAATTAGCAAGACCATTCAATAAGAATTTGTAAGATAAATTATGTAGTAAAGGTCAAACTATGTGGTTGCTCTTCTCCACCCATCCTACACTTATTCTATCTTGGAAATTACAGTTCTATTATAAAATTAAACAAACAATGTGACACATGGCACATTTTCTAAAGCATCTCTTTTACTGCATTTTGTTTCCAGGTTTCATTAATGTAAACCACATTAGCATTGGTGGGAAATCATCCATCTGAGTGACATTGTGCTTATGCAGATGGCAAAGTTTATAGACAATAGGAGTAGGCCATTTGGCCCTTCGAGCCTGCACTGCCATTGAATGTGATCATGGCTGATCATCCCCAATCAGTACCCCGTTCCTGCCTTCTCCCCATATCCCCTGACTCCGCAATCTTTAAGAGCAATCGTTTAGCAAGGCCATATTACAAATGACAGTTCTACCGATGACTACAGGAGCAAATTGTGGAAAAACCTTCAAACACATGCCATAAGCATTAGTAAAATTTGGTTACTAATGTAAAGCGATCTACTTAAATTACCATTAGCCAATGAAATATGCTGATCAAGAGTTTTGGTGAGATTAATTCAGAAAGTCATGGATTTCCAATGGAAAAGACAAATGGGAGGATATGAATTCAACATATGGCAACACAGATTTTTTTTTACCAAACTTGTGACCAAATTGCCATGACTCAAGAGTGATAGCTGAAAGCTTGGAATGAATTCCAAGGAATACAATATGGAATTAAGAACATGTCTGCTGATGGTGAAATAAAAACAAATTATGGTAAGGGGTACGTGGGATGGGAAATATGCTGAGACAGTTACATCTATTCAATTGATACAAAATAAGCTTCTAAGGACAGCAAGAACTTTCCTAATGTTGAGGGCATGAACAGCCACTAGTGACAGGAGAATGAGCTGTGGTTCCCAAACAATGCCAATGGAGAAGACATTTACTCAGTACTTATTCATAGATAATTATTTCATATTATGCACTTTAAAAAAATTGCTTTAATGAGGTACCATTTATTTCTTGCCATCTTCCATAACTTCACCAGGATTCCTTCTGTCATCAATGTTTCCCTGTTGCGATGTATCCAAGTGATGTTGATTATTTTCACCTACATCTTAAATTTGACAAAGAGAAAATGTAAACTGAAATTTCAGTTAAAGACAAGATATCAAATTGATATAATACTTCGGACATAACGTTTAACAATGGTAGGAACTGCACTTCAAAGTGAAGCTGCAGATCAATCGATCACGGAAGATCACTTTCTTTCCTCTGTCTTACCATCAAAACGACCTGACTGATGAAACAGCTGAATGTTGACTTCAGGAGGGGAAGCAGAGGATCCATGAACCTGTCTACATCAAAGGGATGGCAGTCATGAGAATCAACAGCTTCAAGTTCCTGACTGCATATCTCTGAAGATGTGTACTGGGTCCAGCAAACGGAAGGGCCTGTCCCACTTTCACGACCTAATTCATGACCTTTTTTACTCCTGGACATTTTTCATCATGCTTGAAAAACACCTCGGCCTACTTGATGCCACGAGTACCCACGTCTAGGATCACGACCTACCTACGACCTCGTGACAGCCATGCTGCGAGTATGAGTCAAGGGCAAACTCGGCAGAGGTCGTGAATTAGGTTGTGGAAGTGGGACAGGTCTTTGATGCAATAGCTAGGAAAATTCATCAACCCCGCCAAATCCTCAGATGATTGAACTGATTCAGTGCATTTGAGGATAATGACAAATATTTTATTAAACATTTACAGTTGCACAGTAGAGAGCAGCTGCACATAGACACTGGTTGTACTATGGCCCGGTTGACCCAGGATCAAAGATTACAGAGAGTGTGGGTGATCATTGCCTGCTCAATCACCGGGATTGACCTCCCCACCATCAAAGGAGGCACTGCCTCAAAAAGACAGGCAGCATCATCAAAACCCCCAATCACCCTGGCTACTTTCATTTTGCTACTTCCATCAAGGAGGTAATACAGGAGCCCAAAAATCTTGAGCATCAGGTTTAAGAATAGCTTCTTTCCAACAGCCATCGGGTTCGTGAGCACTACACTAACCTCAGTAATTATGAACTTTTATTGACTGTCTTTGGTTGTACTAAGGACAGAGGTTTTTACACGTAATAAGGTTTCTAATTTATTGAGTTTTTCTGACTATTATATATTATCCGTGTATTGTGTTTACGGGCCTGTTTAGCTGCTACAAGCAATAAATTTATTGTTCTATTGTCTGTACTTATGACAATTAAACACTCTCAACTCTTGAAATTTAGTCCTATTTTCTTGTACTATGGCTTACTCAATTCCCTTAATATCCAACAATCTATTGATCTCCATCCTGAATACAAACAGAAACTGTGCCTCTATTGGGCAACCTGATATTTGGCAACATTATCCTGCATCTACCCATCAAGCCCTCTAGGAATTTTGTTTCAATAAGATCACTTCTCATTCTTCTGGTTTTGTTAAGATCCAATCTTCTTCACATAGGACAATCTACTCCTCTACCCATCCACAATATTTAGTGTATGCAGAATGGACAGTTTCTGTATATTCTGGTCAAAGCTATATCCATGGGCAACTTTGTTCAGAACACATTGTAAATATACCACGTCAGAACCACAATCAAATTGCAATAGGTTAGCTATAGGAACATAAAAGGTTTTGGCCGGCGCCCATCATCCAATATCATTACTGATGTGTGTCGAAGCACACACACCCTTCTGTGGTAGGGAATCCAACAATTCAACTCGCTGCATAAAGATGTTGCTCTATCTCTTAGATCTACCACAAACCTCTTTCCAGTTCTAGAATCTCTAACTATGGGGGGAAAAAAAATCAAAATCTACTCCATCCCTCTCAGACAGAGATCATCATTCTTCTAATGTCCTCTGAAAATCAATCAATTTTAAACCTCAAAGAACAAGCCCTACATCAGAGCTGCCAAATTTTGTCAGAGCATTTCAGAATTCTAGTACCTGAAAATCAGTATTTTGCTGAGGAAGTCAGTATTTTTACGTGGTGCCATTTTGCTGTTATCTCTTTGTATACTGCTGTTTGACTGGCTGCTTCCTGCTTTTAGCGCCAGATGATATAGAAGCCATTTTGGAAGCCTCCCTCTCTCCCTCTCTCCCTCTCTCCCTCTCCCTCTCTCTCTCTCTCTCCCCCCCCACTCTCCACCCCTCCCACTCCCCCCTTGAGCCCACCAACCATTGGTAAAAATCAAGGTAACCTTTCATCACTAGGCTTATCCAGAATTCTACCACAGTCTGTAAAATAATCAAAGGCTCAAAGAGAATTCCAAAGACTCACTGTTATAGAAACATAGAAATTAGGTGCAGGAGCAGGCCATTCGGCCCTTCGAGCCTGCACGCCATTCAATATGATCATGGCTGATCATCCAACTCAGTATCCTGTACCTGCCTTCTCTCCATACCCCCTGATCCCTTCAGCCACAAGGACCACATCCAACTCCCTCTTAAATATGGCCAACGAACTGGCCTCAACTACCTTCTGTGGCAGAGAATTCCACAGATTCACCACTCTGTGTGAAAAACGATTTTCTCATCTCGGTCCTAAAAGACTTCCCCCTTATCCTTAAACTGTGACCCCTTGTCCTGGACTTCCCCAACAACGGCAAGAATGTCTTTCCTTAGATTAGAACAAAACTGTATGCAATACTCCAGGTGTGGCCTCACCAAGACCCTGTACAACTGCAGTAGAACCTCCCTGCTCTTGTACTCAAATCCTTTTGCTATGAATGCCAACATACCATTCGCTTTCTTCACAGCCTGCTGCACCTGCATGCCTACTCTCAATGACTGGTGTACCATGACACCCAGGTCTCATTCCATCTCCCCTTTTCCTAATCGGTCACCATTCAAATAATAGTCTACCTTCCTGTTTTTGCCACCAAAGTGGATAACCTCACATTTATCCACATTATACTGCATCTGCCATGTATTTGCCCACTCACCCAGTCTATCCAAGTCATCCTGCAGCCTCCTAGCATCCTCCTCACAGCCAACACTGCCCCCCCGCTTCGTGTCATCCGCAAACTTCGAGATGTTGCATTTAATTCCCTCGTCCAAATCATTAATGTATATTGTAAATAGCTGGGGTCCCAGCACTGAGCCTTATATGACTGGGGTCCCATAACTGAGCCCGAGTTATACGAGAATTTTCCTGAAGTCTGTGACCCATAACACTGTGGCTGTTGCGCTGTGTGTAAAGCTCATTGCACTCCAGCTGGTAGCGCTATTTTTAGAACCCAGAGCGCTCTAGCTGACAGCTCTTAGTTTAAATTCCCACGAGTTAAACTGACAGTACTCTGTTTAAACCTGGAGCGGGACAGGCAGCCTGGAGAGAAGGAAAGGGCGATGTTTCTGGTCGAGACCCTTCTTCAGACTGAACATCATGCTTGATCTACAGTTCCTTCCTATTGAAGAAGAACCCAGGCCCGAAACAACCCCTAATGCATTCCCTCCACAGATGCCGCCTAGCCCGCTGAGTTCCTCCAGCACTGTGTTTTTTTATTTAACTCTGAAATTGAAGATAGACATAAAGCTGGAGTAACTCAGCGGGACAGGCAGCGACTCTGGAGAGAAGACCCTTCTTCAGACTGAACTGAACTCTCGTCGGTGAGAGTACTTGTGATTGTCTGAAGAAGGGTCTCGACCCAAAACGCCACCCACTCATCAGAGCCGCCGTCCGTCAGGCTGAGCCACTCCAGCCCCCCCTGTCCACCTTCAACTCCAGAGCCAAACAAAAAAACAGAGTGCTGGAGGAACTCAGCGGGCCAGGTGGCATCCGTGGAGGGAACGGACCAGGAGCCGTTCCGGAGTTCTCTTATCATATCTGGTTCATTGGACAACACTAAATCCAGAATTGCCTTTTCTCTGGTCGGCTCCATTACAAGCTGCTCTAAGAATAGATCTCGGAGGCTTTCTACAAACTCTCTTTCTTGGGGTCCTGAACCAACCTGATTTTCCCAGTCCACCTGCATATTGAAACCATCACCACAGTGGTATTACCTTTGTTACATGCCAGTTTTAACTCCTGCTGCAACTTACACCCTACATCCGGGCTACTATTTGGGGGTCTGTAAATAACACCAATTAGTGTCTTCTTGCCTTTCCAATTCCTCAACTCAATCCACAATGACTCTACCTCGTCAGTCCCTATGTCTTCCCACGCAATGGACTGAATTCCTACTCTCACCAGCAGCTACCCCCCCCTCCTCTGCCCACCTGCCTGTCCTTTCTATAGGATGTATAACCCTGAATATTATGTTCCCAAGACCGATCCTCCTGAAGCCACGTCTCAGTAATCCCCACAATATCATATCTACCAACCTGTAACTGAGCCTCAAGCTCATCTACTTTACTTCTTATACTTCGCGCATTCATATACAATGCTTTTAATTCCTTACGCATCTCACCTTTCACATCGATCCCTATTACACTTGTCCATACTATCCTATTCCTTTGTGAGCGTCCTTTCCCGTTAAATCTGGGGTCATTAACCATCCCTTTACTCTCCCTTTAACTCCATCCTCGATTATCCCATTTGACACCCCATCCCCCTTATTCAGTTTAAAACCACCCGTGTAGCAGTGGCAAACCTGCCTGCCAGAATGCTGGTCCCCCACCTGTTAAGATGAAATCCGTCCCTTTTGTACAGTTCCCCCTTACTCCAAAACAGATCCCAGTGATCTAAGAATCCAAATCCCTCGGTGACTCGTTGTAACAATTATGCATGCTCGTTTTTTCTTTAAAATCCGTACTTAACAACGCAAAATCGTATTCCCGTATTAGTATTGCATTTCTATACGAAATACAGAAAATCCGTACTACTTGGCAGCTATGAAGCACAATGAGGGCGACAACTACCAAGTGAAAATTTGAAAGAACTTTGACCATTATCAGGTTTTGTTTACAAACTTTGGTGTCCCCTTTACATTTGAACCTTCATGAAAGATTCATCACATTGTGTGCATTTTCATGGATCAAATCAATTTAACCATCATGCATAATAAACATGACTTCTGTCATTGCTTCTAGCAAAGATTTCTACCTCCTTCATTTGTGATCGCACCCAAAACAGAAAAAGCTTAAAAGAAATAAATGTGTGTGATTTTGCACTAAATGACCACAAAACGATTCGTGCAAGGACTGTAATATCCACAGCAGGTTTTTTTAGATGTTGATTTTTCTGATTGACATCATGTAGCATTGCGAAAATAGTCCTCGCACTAAGTCATAACTTCTGTCGAAAGGTTATCCTATCAACAGTGATTCAGTTTGGTTTCCCACATACACACTCAACCATGGTTGTCCAAATTACACGATACTCAAAAAGTGAAAAGCATGAATTCAAACTTAAATTCCTTATTGGTTTCATGAAATATACGCATAAAGCTTCATAATGAACCATTTGTGTTTTAGATCTAATAACTTCAAATTTGTCCACCCATGTCACAGGTTAGAAAATAGGTGCAGGAGGAGGCCATTCGGCCCTTCGAGCCAGCACCGCCATTCATTGTGATCATGGCTGATCGTCCCCAATCAATAACGCGTGCCTGCCTTCTGCCCCTATTCCTTGATTCCACTAGCCCCTAGATCTCTAT
The DNA here is from genome assembly GCA_035221665.1 of Okamejei kenojei. Taxonomy (NCBI): domain Eukaryota; kingdom Metazoa; phylum Chordata; class Chondrichthyes; order Rajiformes; family Rajidae; genus Okamejei; species Okamejei kenojei. The sequence continues at coordinate 111,548,006 of CM069133.1, read as the reverse complement.
CTAACTCTCTCTTAAATCCATCCAGTAATTTACCCTTATTTACGGAAACACCCGTATGCCTAAACCCACAGCCTTCCGAGTAAAAAGCGACATTGCTAAAAGCCTTGATAATTTCAAAAAGAACATATCCAATTAAAATTAAAATGAGGCTTGACCAGTATGAAAGGCATTATTGTTGTGTGTGTGTGTGTGTGTGTGTGTGTGTGTGTGTGTGTGTGTGTGTGTGTGTGTGTGTGTGTGTGTGTGTGTGTGTGTGTGTGTGTATAAATAAAAAGTTACTAATAGATGGTCACTTCCTCATTGTAATTTTATCCAGAAATTGGGTCAAATACTGTACAAAATGGATACTTATACTGAACCTGTGTCTTTGGTGATTATTTCATTTTTAACAAGGGCACCTGTAAAAGAGACTCGTGTTAACATAATTATCAACACTTGCAGACAAATACAAATTTGCTATAATATGATCATTATTGTGAAGGAAAAGAGATTTGTCAGTGCCAAATCAGTTAAAATACAGTAATGTGGAAAACTGAATGGCTCAACGAACTTGAAAAGTAAAATCCCATTCATTAACAGATCTGTTGACAACTGTTCCCATTGCATGACAAGTGTGAGGCAAATACATCAAATGATATTGAGAATTGCACTTTCTATCACATGATACTTTTAAAATGAACACGTTTGAAAAATTCTTACTTGAATCAAGTAGCTTGTTATTTTCTTTTTCAGATACAATCTTTGTAGGAATATCAACTTCATTTGTTTTAACTTCTAACTGACTGGTGGGATCATTATTTTCTTTTGGAGACTGGAGTTCTTGATCTGATGGATCATTGCTTTCTTGTTTCTCTGTTGGCTTGTGCTCTTTCGGCTTAACAATAAGAAAATCACACGGTTAATTGAAATTTATTGAAATCAGCAACTTCCACAATTGTATCATGAAGTCTTTTTTATAGACATTAGGAGTCACGAGAAAGCAGAATTTGAGATGTTCTATTCTTAAAAAATAATTAACAGGCCCAAATCTTATAATGATACAGTATTGCCAATGCAATCATCTACTCAAAATCAATATGTTCTGAAATTCTGAATACAAATTTGGAATACAATTACTTTAGTGGTGTTTTCTTTAAGAAAATGCATCTGGAATATAACAAATATATGCATTCTGAAAATCACACACTAACATCAGATGGAGATGGAGTTTAACATCAGATGGCAGATGGAGTTTAATGCTGTTAAGTGTGAAGTGCTACATCTTGGCAGGACAAATCAAAATAGGAAGTACATGGTAAATGGTAGGGAATTGAGGAAGGCTGTGGAACAGAGGGATCTAGGAATAACTGTGCATAGTTCCCTGAAGGTGGAATCACATGTAGATAGGGTGGTAAAGAAAGCCTTTGGTGTGCTGGCCTTTATAAATCAGAGCATTGAATATAGGAGTAGGGAAGTGATGTTAAAATTGTACAAGGCATTGGTAAGACCAATTCTGGAGTATGGTGTACAATTTTGGTCGCCTAGTTATAGGAAGGATGTCAACAAAATAGAGAGAGTACAGAGGAGATTTACTAGAATGTTGCCAGGGTTCCAGCAACAATGTTACAGAGAAAGGTTGAACAAGTTAGGTCTTTATTCTTTGGAGCGCAGAAGGTTAAGGGGGGACTTGATTGAGGTCTTTAAAATGATGAAAGGGATAGACAGAGTTGATGTGGATACGTTTTTCCCATTGAGGGTAGGGAAGATTCAAACAAGAGGGCATGACATGAGAATTAAGGGACAGAAGTTTCGGGGTAACGTGAGGGGGAACTTCTTTACTCAGAGGGTGGTGGCTGTGTGGAATCAGCTTCCAGCAGAAGTGGTGGAGACAGGATCGATTTTAACATTTAAGACTAAAGTGGATAGGTATATGGACGTGAAGGGAATGGAGGGGTATGGTCTGAGTGCAGGTAGATGGGACTAGGGGAAAACAAATGGTCGGCACGGACAGGAAGGGCCGAGATAGCCTGTTTCCGTGCTGTAATTGTTATATTGTTATCAAGAATAAGCATTCCTGCATATTGTGTGTTTTGAAATAATGGTGAATTTCAGAAGGAAAGAAAGAAAATCTATTCAAATAATATAGTAAAACATTTCAAGCAAGTCAAGAAACAGATCCATGGACTACGCAGAATGTTTTGATGGTGCAAGCACGTTGGAAAAACCATTACGTGGAATAATGGGTCCTTGGCTCTACAAGAGTACGGAAGCAGGCACATTATGCCATTTAGTTACAGCTGTGTTCCCGTTTCAATTCTGATCACACTGATGTTTAGTAAGCATGGGAAGTCAAAGTTTCCCTCCATGTGCAAGCAACTATTAAATTGTCTTGTAAATGTTGTTACTGTGCCGGCCTCTGCCATCTCATCTGACATCTCTTTCCAGGTGCCAGCTGCTCTATCAATTTCCCCTTTGCATCCCTTTAAACATCCTCCCTCCCACATTAAACGTATGCCCTCTAGGTCTCCAACCAAGGAGATCATATATGCCTCTCAATGTTATATACCCATCATGTTACCTCTCAGCCCGACTCAACATGAACCAACAAGCTGGAACAGCATTGCAAAAGTACAAACTAGTATCAGTAATGAAAACTAGCCAACGGTATGCCAGCCATAATTCGTGGTCAATTCCTAGTAGGTACAACATCTTATGTACCTTCAGTCCAATTAATTAATTTCCAGAACCTAGAGCAGCAAAGCACAGGACAGACACTTCGGCCCACAATATCCATGCCGAACATGGTGTCAAATTAAACTTTTTTTTTACTAAACATTACCCATATCACTCCATTTGCTGCATATTTCTGAGACTATACACATGCTTCTTAAATCCAATTATCATATATGCTTCCACCACCACTCCTGACAATGTTATCCAGGCACCAAACATTTGGCGTTAATAAACTCGCCACACATAAACCTTTTAAACTTTCCTCCTTCACCTTAAAGTATGCCCTTTATTATTTGATATTCTTTATCATTTGATATTCTTTATCATTCTTGTAAACCTCCTATGGACACTCTCCAGAGCCAGCACATCCTTCCTAGGATATGCAGACCTCCCAACATTTGATTGTGCAGATCAGCGGGCTGCCGGCGGGCGGGTGCGGCACATGCGCACTTGGCAAGGTTGCCGGCGGGTCTGCGCCTGCGCACTGGGTGGGGGTGGGGGGGGAGGCCCGGTGATGGGGCTGCCGCGAGCGGCCGGCTGGCGGCAAGAAAGTGCCGCTGATCGCGCGGGCCGGCGCCGCCCGGGCTCTGGGCCGGGCGTGGCTGCGAGCTGCCGGGCTGGCAAACCGGGGACACATGGCGCCGGCGTTCACCACGGGAGGAACACCGGCGCGGCGGTGTTCCGTAACAGCATGTTTGGCTGCCGGAACACCGTAAAAAGGTTATTTCGCCGGGACAAAATACGGCGAATCCGGGACACTTGGCATCTCTGCAATATACATAATAACACATACATGGTATCGGAAATGTCAATTTAGCGGGATAATTAGGTTACAAATCGGAATGGCGGGAAGGGAACCTAAAAAGCGGGAATATCCCTCCAAAAGCGGGATAGTTTGGAGGTCTGGATATGGTGCCCAAAATTGGTCACAATACTCCAATAGGGCCTGACCAACGCCTTAGAACCTCAGCATTATACTCTAGAATTGTTCTTAAGGGTGCTGCCATTAACAGTATACTTTCCTCTTACATTTGATCTCCCAACGTGTATAATTGCCCGAATTAAACTCAATTAGCCATTCCTCTGCCCATTTCTTCAACTGATCTACATTTGGAAAACCTGGAACATCGTAAGATTATCTGGAAGGATCTGTGGGAGATGAAAGGAAGCCCTTAGCTTCATCATCAGAGCCACCTACAATATTCTTCCCACACCCAAGAACCTAAACCAGTGGCTTGGAGAAGATCCATCATGTTCTCTCTGTCAAACTTCAGCAACATTAAGGCACATCCTCACTGGCTGCAAAAGCAGTCTTTCACAAGACCGCTACATCTGGAGGCACAATCAGGTCCTGCGACAACTGGCGATTACCTTGGAAGGAAAGAGAACTACCACCAATGCCCTCTCTTCCCCAAAGCCTGGTTTCTCGAACACCATCCCTTTTGTAAAGGCAGGACAACGTCCAGAGAAGCCATTTGCAAAGAAGGAACTGACCCTCCTGGGCACTGCCCGGGATTGGAAAACCAGAAGCTCATCTTTCCACCACAGATAATCACAACTAATCTCAGGCCAAACCTGATCTTGTGGTCAACCTCATAGTAGTCCCTGTACATCGTGGAGTTAACTGTGCCTTGGGAGGCTGCAGTTGGTGAAGCGCATGAACGCAAATGTCAGAAGTATTCAGACTTAGCAGCCGAGGCAGAACAACGCGGCTGGCCTGCCTGGGTGCTCCCTGTAGAGGTTGGTTGGAGAGGGTTTGTAGCCAACAACCAGACTCCAGAAGGGAATGGGAGTTAGAGGACAGGGCTTCCGGCAAGCCGTCAGGCTGCCGAGCGAAGCAGCAACTGGCTGTGGCTGAAGAGGAGGACTCAACTGGGCTGCAAAATAACCAGCAAGAGGGGTAAAACGGAGGGCAGCGTGCCTGGGACGCCAGGTGTTGCTGTTGAGCACTCTGGAGGTCGTGGGCCTATCAAAGAAACACCAAGGAAGGAGGGTGCCCAACTGATGACCCCGATGAAGTCTTTACCTTTACCCCCACTCAAGATATTAAAAAGGTGCCAATTATAGTAGGGATTGTAATATCAAGTCCTATAAGCTCAACTTAAGGGTGCCATTAACAGTATACTTTCCTCTTACATTTGACCTCCCAACGTGTATAATTGACCGAATTAAACTCAATCAGCCATTCCTCTGCCCATTTCTTCAAATGATCTATATTCTGTTGTATTGTTTGACAACCTTCCTCACAGAATGCAATTCCACCAATTTTTGTGTCATCTGCAACATGTTAATCCGAGTCGTTTATATAAGAGAAACAGATGCCCCAACACTGAATCCTTGGAACATCACTGTTTACTGATCCCCAACCAGGTTCCACCACCACCCCATCTTCTATGACTAAGCCAATTCTGAATGTAAACTACCAAGTTATTGTGGATCCCATGCATCTTAATCTTCTGGATCAGCCAACCTTGAGGGACTTTGTCAAATGCCTTAAGGTTCATGTAGACAACATACACTGCCATATGCACAATCACCTTCATTAGCTCCTCAAAAAACTTGAAAAATATAACCCAACCCACTCAAAGCCTTGCTGTCTCTGATTAGCCCATTCTTATCAAAATGTGAGTAAATGTTATCCCTAAGAATCCTCTTCAAAAGCTTCCCTGCCACTAATGTGAGGCTCATCAGCCTATAATTTGTTGAATGATCCCCAATTCCATTGTTATTCTCCCCACAACTGTTCATAATCACCCATGGAAAAAATGAAACTACTTCCAGTTTTGGAGATTTCATCTCAATATGCCAAAAGTTTGAATAACAGTTCCAAATAACAAAGTTGAATGAGATTAACTAACCTTTTATCAGGGTTATTAACTCGCTTAGAAAAGGGTCAGAAAGAAAATCAAAATTGCTCCAAACTGCTGGAATACTAATAATATTTGGGTATTAGTCTGGGCAACCATTAAGTACACACAGTTAACGGTTCAAGTCTGAAGAGTTAATAATTGTAAACTTGCTCAAAGTCTCAAGAGTTAATAATTGTAAACTTGCTCATATTGCTTTAATCTCAGCACTAAATTATAGTGTCTGGCATCTCTGGCAGAACACTGACATGGGACAGATAATTCACCTGGGCCTTGGCTTCTTATCACATTGCAATCCCAAAGGTGATCAACAGGGACTGGCAAAATAATTGCTGAAGGCTATGTAAATCCTGGCCAAAATAGTCAAAATAAAGCAGAGGATTCATGCATTTACAAGGCCTGTTAGCCCTTTCTGTGTAAGAAGCCACAGGCTGCGAGCTGGTGCCGGGAAGTCTAGGTCCCAGATCAATACCTCAGATAAGGAATGTCCAAATGTCTTTGCAATTGAAAATATGTATGAGAACTTTGGAGAGAAACTCTAAGGTATTGTAAATGCAGGAGTTTGATTGGACTACTGCAAAGGAATTGTAAATAATATACATAATGTTGCAAGACAGTTACCCCGCTGTTTGTTGATTGGCCAGAGTGTGAAGCCCTGGTTGAATTGTTTATGTTCCAGGGTAAATGTTGCATTATTCACTTAAACTGACTTCCTTCCAGAAGCTTCTGCAAGAAACATTGTTTGGGACTCTTTGTAATTGGGTTGCGGAAATGTCAATAATACTTCGATGTAATTGATATGTATGATTGGTTTGTAAGAGGAACCACCCCTATATAGTTCGGCCCCTCAAGGTTAGATGACCTATAAAAGGTAGCCCCCATTTAGATCGGTGTCAATCTTCTCGAAAGGCGCTTGGGACTGCATAACCGTTTGGTAGTGTCTGCTTGCACGAGGCTAAAGGGCTTGGCCAGGCAGAGACAAGGATCAAACCCGCAGTGGTTTAGGTATCATATAGGGGGATTTGTTGTTCGATCAAAATTAAAGTTTAGTTGTTCTAGTGCTTGACTCAGTGTTTTATCTGAACTAGACTAAGGGGGGGGGGGGAAGCTTTAGGAGCGTATTTACAGCTACAGGAAAGTAGACCACAAGCTTGCTACCTAGCACCCAATGTTTCAATAAAAACATTTATGGGCACCTCAGTTTTCAGCAGTAGTGTCAACAGATCTTTTGACACTAACATACCACTATAATTCAACTTAGATTATGTAATAACTCTGCAGTTTACCACTTTACCATTTATTTACAAAAAAGCAGTGAGGAAAATGTAGAGAACCACCATTCTGCACCTTGCCCCAAAACAGAGATAGGCAAAGGTATAGTCAAAAGATATATAATGATGTCTTTACCAATAACTTGGTCTGATCAGTTGATTCAGTGTCTCTGTTTCCAGTCTGGAGCTTTGTGGCATCAGCAAGTCTCCTGTTTAGCACCTTAATCTGTTCTTCATACAACTCTTTTTGATCATTTATCTGATTACTGCACTGAGTACTAAATGGTCAAATAAAAAGAAAATCATTAATTTTACTTGTAGTAATTACCAAATTCTATTTAAGTAATATTTTCCCTTGGAAATAAATCTATACATAACTAAAACTCTGATCTTGTGCTCTTCCTGTTTGTGCGGTTTTTCTATTTGCGCAAAAACGGTACGCGATAGCGCTACGATTTTTCGCAAACTCACTCACCATTCTAGTGTGCTGCAAGTACAACAAGTTTTGTTCCGATCGGTGGAATATTGCAAAAGTTAGCGAGGTTTAAAAATCTTAAAAACTGCGCGTGCACAGATCGATCTCCTCTCTTGCCAGTCAGCGCCGCGCGGATTGGTCCCTTCTCCTGTTACTCCCCGGAACTGTCCATCCCTTCCTGTGCCATCACGTCTTTACTGGAGCTGAGGGACACTATGGATGGCCAGCAGAGGTCTCCAAACGGACAAAATTTTTGGAGGGAACAGAAGCGGCACGGAGTTGGAGATGTCGGCAAACGGAGACTCTGAGGAGAACGACCAGTACCCGCTGTGAGTCCCCATCACACCGCCAGCTCCAGCCCCTTCCCTCTGGTCAATATTAATATTGACCAGAGGCCAGCTCCCCCACACCCATATCCCTCCACCCACAATCTCCTGCGCCCACACCCCTCCCTCCCCCCACCATAACCCCCATACCCACACCACCCCTCCCACATCCTCCCTCCCCAACACACCCTCCCGCCCACACACACTTCCCCTCCCACCCCACACCCTCTCCCCACAAGCCCACGCCCATACACACCCCCCTGAGGAGAAATGAGCCGCTCCTGCGCAGTTAGGGGCTATGGGTGAGTGGTGGAACATTGCGTTGGGGAACAGGTTGTGTTGGGGAAACGAGTGAGTGATGGAATATTGTGTTTGGGAATGGGTTGCGTTGGGGGACCAGGCCGTCCGTGTGACTGGGACCCGATGGGTCCCACTTAGTCTCGTAATCCCTAATTTCATTGACCATACATCCAAGATAATGAACACCATTTATAATTTTGGGTAGGGTGGGGGGTAAAAGTGAGAGGTACATCTGCAAAGGTGCTTTATATTTTATATCTCTTCAGTGTTTGGGGGATCATTCCATAATTTTGAACAAACTGTGGTAATGTTTTTTTAGCCTGTGCTTTTTACGTGTGCATCATTAGCCTGCTTAATGCAGCATAAAGCAAGCACCAAAATCAACAAAGGAGCAAACAACAAGATCGATTAAACTTGCACGTCAATTTCCCATCAGCTTTCTATACAGAGATTCAGGACATTATCCACACTGAAGATAGTACACAAATGTTTCTGATTTTGCTGCTTCATCACAATATTTTTTTGTGCTAGAGGATTTATATACTTACATATCATAGGTTAACTTTTTCTGCAGATCCTGCAACTTTTGATTTAGTTGGCCATACCCCCTTTGCAATTGTTGAAATTGTTCTTGGATGAAAAACAGTTATCAAAAGTGAGTTAACAGTTCCCCTTACAGGTACATTTTCTTGCACACATCCATAAATTTAAGTAAACAATGGGATCATAAAATAGTAGATAGCTTAATCCAATATTAATAGAGACACAATGACTGCTTGAGTAAGGACTTCAGCTAATGTACATTGATTTAAAACTATGCAGCAGACCTATTTAAAGCTGTTATGATGGGAATGATGAATTACAAACTTTACATATAAATGATAACTCAAAGCCAGAGACTTCTTCCCTGGTCAAAGTGCCAAAGTTCACCAAAAATAGCTAAATCCTAAACTTCCAACTCTTTTTAAATTGTTGCAAACTATGTATGACAAGTGTTTCACCTAGCGCCCTAAACATCTTATCTATATACTTTTAAAACTGTTTGTTTGTGTGTTTATGTCTGTTAGATTTGGCCTTTGATTTCATGGTTCGCCAATACCATACGCTCAAACTCCGAAAAATTTCCCATTTTGCTAGACATTACACTTTTACATTCACGAATACACTCATTACATTTAGACATTTTTATGTGCACCTTTTTAAATAAAATCCTTCACCCCCCCCCCCCCCCCACACTCACTCATTTTGTGTCCTCCTGCTGGCCAGCCACCATAATGGCAACTGCTGCAGCCCGCTCTCCTCCAAAACGCCGCCATTTTTTAAATTTCGCTGGCAATTTCTGCTACCGCCCGGCTTATTGTTTAAATGTTTTTGATGTTTTTTACTAAAAAAGCATGGAAATTAATAACCAAATGTTCTAATTTTCAAAACAAAATGTGGAGGAGGAAAAACTCTATTGGAATATGTAAAAGTTTCTCCGTTACAGCAAAGGGTGGAGGAGTAAATTCACAAACAGCTTAAATGAATTTTTGCAAAATGCAACCTGTGCAAACAAACACACGAACGACAGTTTTAATAGTTACTAGACCAAGTGCAGACCCGTTGGGCCTGGTCCCCGAACATGCTTTAGACCCCGAGTACGGTGGGGCGGGGGGGGGGAGAGAGGGGAAGGGAGGGAGGAGTAGATTTTACTTCCTCCACCCCCCACCCCCCCCCGCCCGGCTCGACTCCATCACGCTGGTTCAAGCCAAAGATCGCCTCTTCCACCACTGCTTTTCGCCATGCTCTGAAATACAGCGGGGGAACAGCCGATCTTTGCCTTCAGCCGGCGCGTTAACGGCCTGGGAAGGTAGAGACAACTTCCAATCCAGCAGCAGAGTGGCTCCGTTAATGGATTCATTCCACAGTGAGTTCAGTTCGGTAACAACCTCCCCCCATCATTCCCCTCCTCTACTCCTCCCCCTCCCTCTACTCCTGGGTACAGACGCGCGGCCATACCAAGGACTGGCCACTGACGGGAGGGTACAAAATCAGGCGGGACCGCCGCGGAAACCCAGTGCTTCCCATTTCCCCAAAAGAAATCTACCAGCTTCTTCTGTAAAGCAGTAGCAAAGATAGAGGGCGGGACAAGACTAGCCAGCCGGTACCATAACATGGAGTCCACCAGCTGGTTTATGACCAGCACCCTCCCCTGAAAGGAAAGAACTCCAAGCAGGCCTAACCAGCGCCCCAGCTGGGCAACCACTTTTGTCTCCAACTCCTGCCAGTTTGCCGGCCAAGCATCCTCAGTGGGACCCCAGATAGAGGAGGTGCGTGGTACTCCACGCAAACATTGTCATCTCCTCCGGCAGGGAGTCTACCTGCCACTGACCCACTAAAAGTCCAGAGCACTTACTCCAGTTAATCCTAGCAGAAGATGCAGCCGAGAAAATCTCCTGACAGTCGCGCATCCTCCGCAGGTCACCAGGATCAGTGAACATAAGAAGTACATCATCGGTATACGCCGAAAGAACCACTTCCACCCCCGGGCCAGGTAGGGCCAGTCCTGTCAACCTCCTCCGAAGACGACACAGGAGCGGCTCCACACAGACAGAGTACAACTGACCCGACATGGGGCACCCCTGACGGACCCCTCCTCCAAAAATGAAAAGGAGACAACAACGCACCATTAACCTTCCCAAGGCACTCCACAGCAGCGTACAAAGGCCAGACCTGGGCCACGAAAAGCGGTCCAAACCCAAACGCTTGCAACGTCCCGAAGAGGTATTCATGCTCTACCCTATCCAAAGCCTTCTCCTGATCAAGAGACAGAAAAGCAGCTGACTGACCAGTACCCTGGGCTAGATGAATCAGGTCCCTAACCAGGTGGATGTTATCCTGAATGGACCGGCCAGGGACCTCTCTCTCCCCCTCCTCTCTCTCCCCTCCTTTCTCCTCTCTCCCCCTCCAATCTCTCTCCACCCCTCTCGCCCTCCCCTCTCCCCCCCCAACCTCTACCACCCTCTCTCCTACCTCATCTCTCCCTCCCCTCCCCCACTCTGCCCCCTCTCATCTACCCTCCCTTCACATCCCTTATTCTCCTCCCCCTCCCCCCGCTCTATCCCTTCCCCCTCTCCTCCCCTCCCCCAATCTCTCCCCCATCTCCACCCTTCCTCCTGCCCCTCTCTCCTCCCCCTCTCCTCCCTCCCCCCTCCCTCTCTCCCTGCCTCCTCCCTCCCTCCCCTCATCCAACCTCTCTCTGCCCCTCCCCCCTTCCACTCCCCCCTCTCCATCTCCCCCTCCCCACCCCACTCTCCTTCTCCATTCCTCCAACCCCCTCTACTCCTCTACCCCCCCACCAAACCCCATCCCCACCCCCCCGCTCTCTCTCCCTTCCCCCTCTACTCCCCACCCCATCTCCACCCTTCCTCCTCCCCTTCCCTCCCTCACCCCCCCTCCTCCCTCCACCCTCTCTGCCCCTCCCGCTCCCCACCCCCTCTCTCCCTTCCCCCCCTTCTCTCCCCCTCCTCCTCCCCTCTCCCCGCCCCACCGTTCTCTCCCTCCTCCACCTTCCTTCTCCCCTCTACCCCCCTCCCTCCAACTCTCTGCCCCTTCCCCTCTCTCTACCCCTCCTCCTTCCTCCCTCCCTCCGCCCCACCCATCTCCTCCACCCTCCTTATCCCCTCCTCCAACCCCCCTCTGCTCCCCCCCCCCACCGCGCGTTGGGGGGAACAGACCCAGCGGGTCTGCACTTTGTCTAGTTGAATATAAAAATCTTTTAATCAGTATAATAAAAGAACACAGAACTTATCTAACTGCGGATGTACTATAAAAGACTATAATACCTTTTCATTGGGCAGCTGTGACAAATCAGAAAAGGTTACATTTTGAAAAAGTGATGTATTGTTACCTACATTTCTTGTAAAATTGCTTATATATTTAATCTAAATTTGAGCATTTTTCTTGTTTTGAAGCATGATGTTCACCCACTTAATTAGCTTTGCTGCTACCTACCAACACAATCCATTTAAAATAAACCTAAAAATGTATTTCAACCATAAAATCCTAACACTACTAATTAAATGCCAGACAGCACTCATGTCAGCTTCAATCAAACAACGGAACATTTTTTCCATAAAGTTATTACTTTGTCCTCGATTGTTTCATTATCTTTCTCATTCACAATTTACATACAAGAAATAGATTTACCTTGTAGTGTTTGTATAATCTTTGTGCTACTCGTAATGTTCTTATTCAGATTCTCCTTTTTAAGAAAAAGAGTAAAAAATTAGATATTTGAAATGCTATTTGTTATTTGTCATTTAAATTAAAACAAAAGTCTGTTAATTCCGATCTCATTCTAAAACTGTGAAGTGGGAAGAAGATGACAATATTCCACCCATCAAATCTTTGCTGGTCACCAAAACAATCCCATCAATCAAATTTCCCCCAATTATTTCCCTTGTATTCTATTCTCTCACATACCCATCATCTCCACCCCAGTTCACCTATCATCCGCCCACATCTGGGGATAATATTTACAGTAGCCAGGGTGGCACAGTGGTTAGCGGTAGAGTTGCTGAATTACAGCACCAGAGAACCAGGTTTGATCCTGACTACGGGTACTGTCTGTACAGAGTTTGCACATTCTCCGTGACCGCATGGGTTTTCTCCGGGTGCTCGAGTTCTCTCCCACATTCCATCGACATACGTTTGTAGGTTAATTGGCTTTGGTAAGAAATTGTAAATTGTCCCTCATGTGTGTAGGATAGTGCTAGTGTATGGGGTGATCGCTTGGTGGACGTAGATTCAGTGGACCAAAAAGTCTGTTTCCACGCTGTATCTCTAAAGTCTGAAAAAGAGTAAAAGTCTAACTTTCCAACCATCTTATCTTGGGATATGGGGGGGAAACTGGAGCACTCGGGAGAAAAACAACATGGTCACAGTGAGAACATACAAAGTCCACACAGACAGCACTGTAAGTCAGGAAGACAGGAAATCAAGAACACGAGTCATGGCATCTGCTGCAACACTGTTGCTCTACATCAGCATTTCTCAACTGGGGTTCCCCGGAACTCTAGGGTTCCGCAAGAGGTCGCTAGGGGTCTCGCGAGAAATAGTGATAAACTAGACCAGGAGTGTCAAACTACCAGCCTGCGAACTGGATGCGGCCTGCGAAGGGGTCCAATCCGGCCCACGGGATGATTTCCCCAATGCCAGAGCGGGCTGTCTGCGGTGCCGGATCGGGTGGCGGATGCCCCTGCTGCCGGGACGTCCGGGCTCCCCGAGCCGCCGCTCGTGGGTGTGACCGCCTCCCAAGTCAGCCACGCACTCCGCATATGGCGTGAGTGGCCGCGGCTGCGCACTGCCAGAATTGCGATGCCTCCTTGACTGACTCCCGACCCAACCAATCGAATTGCAGATGCCGTTCAAGGGGACGGTCCGAATGCAGCAAGAGCCAGACAAACGAGCTGGCCGTCTGACCCCAGGCTGGCCCAATACGAGAAGGGACAGCCGTCTGGGCAGTCAGTTATGGCCAATGAGGAGGGAGGAGACGGGTGCTGAGTGGGGTTAGGTTGCGTGGTGCGGAGCGGCTGGGTGCTGGGTTCGAATAAGCGAGTTTGGTATTCCGACTGATCATGCCCAGGTCAAAGTGGCGCATGCCCAGGTCAAAAGCTAAGATTATTTTGTTGTTTTTATTGCTTTATGCTTTGGTGAGTGAGTGAGATCGGGCCCGGGTCTGAGGGCGCTGTTGAGTTGCTGCTGGGCCACCCCCTCCCGGGTGTCCTGTCCCGGAGGTGTTGGGCCAGGCCATGGCCTGTCGGGAAGCAAGGTTGGGCTGGAATTGGCACTTCCTCTCTGCGCTGGCTGCGGGCCTGGGGCTGTTGGTGTCCTCCGTCCGGGGCTGTCAGTTGGCCTGGCGGGAGTTGAGCTTCTTCTCAGCGCTGGCTATGGACCTGGGGCCGCTGGTGTCATTGGTCTGGGGCTGTCGTTTGGCCCGGCTGGGGTTGACTGAATAATTCCATTGCCTTGAAATTAGCAGAATAGTGAAATACGACTCAGAAACTATCATTGTTTGTGTTCCAGTCTGGAATACATTAATTTTCCCATAATGTGACCACACAGCACCCCGTTTCTCAGATTAAATATATTTTTACACATAAATTATGAATAAAGATAAGAATTTATCCAGTTTCTTCAGCCAGCGCTTCATTTGCTTTTTCTTCATGGTGAATGACCTTTGACAAATCCCATGATTCCTTGCATTTATCGGAATACCGAACTCGCTTATGCTGTGAGGAAAAACAAACAACATTATAGCGGTGCGGGCTGTGTGGTGGATACTTTTCTCTTTACATTGCGTGGAGCAGCATGGCAGAGGAGAGAGCTCAGCCAACCACAAAGCGTCTCTGTTCTAGGCCATTCCAAGTCTCCCTATCGTCCCAGAAACCCACACTGACCGGGAGAGGCCAAAACCCGGAGTCTCTCTTGTATGCCAGCGCTAAAATGGTGGTGGTGAAGTAGACCTAACAAAACAACAATTTGTTTTGTTAGGTCTACATTTGTATCTGCTAATGTTCGATTTCAAATGGTTTATTAATGGGAAGGGTGTGGCTCCCGAAACAATCTTAGCCAACATAGCATTGTTTTCTTCTCTCCCTCGTCACAACTTTCTTGTAGCCTACGACTAAGTTAATACCAATCATAAAAGTAATGCTTGTTAGGCAATCTTCTTCATAAGAAACAAAATTCGTAAAGTGAAACACTTTGAAGTTACAACAGAGACAGACACATGAGAGCACGTTGAAAAAACAAAGGTGACAAAATCTGTCGGAGCACGCACGCGTGCACAACTGATCCGGCCCGCATGGTCACATTTTGCCCAAACGAGTGACCTAAAATGAAACAGTGAAAGCATGCACAAATGCACAGGGCAGCACGGTGGCGCAGCGGTAGTTGCTGCCTGACAGCGCTTGCAGTACCGAAGACCCGGGTTTGATCCTGAGTACGGGTGCTGTCTGTACGGAGTTTTTACATTCTCCCAATGACCGTATGGGTTTTCTCAGAGACTCCAAAGGCATGTAGGTAAATTGGTTTGGTATAAGTGTAAATTGTCCCTAGTGTGTGTAGGATAGTGTTACTGTGCGGGGATCGTTGGTCGGTGCAGACTCGGTGGGCCGAAGGGTCTGTTTCTGCGCTATATCTCAAAACTAAATTTGCTTGTTTGTACTACATTACCAGACATAGAAACAGAAAATAGGTGCAGGAGTAGGCCATTCGGCCCTGAACCAGCGCCGCCATTCAATATGATCATGGCTGATCATCTAAAAATCAGTATCCTGTTCCTGCTTTATCCCCATATCCCTTGATTCACTTAGTCCTAAGAGCTAAATCTAACTCTCTTGAAAACATTCAGTGAATTGGCCTCCACTGCCTTCTGTGGCAGAGAATTCCACAGATTCACAACTCTGAGTGAAAAAATGTTTCTTCATCTCAGTCCTGACATAGGGATCTTGCTTGTATTTGGTTGGTTATGTACACTTTAGGATGGTTTTAAGATTAGAAAGATGCAACATATCTATTATGCTCTTGTACCATGTTCTACCACGTATATATTGGGTGCAATTCTGAGTTGCCGATTAACTTACTAACCCTTCAACCCCTTGGAAATGGGAGACCCAGAGAGAATCTAGCCAGTCACAGGAAGACGTGTGAACTCCACATATACAGAACCCAGTTCACGGGTGCTGAAGAACAGCATCTCAATTCTCTGAGGGCAAAATGTATTAACTGCTTCCTTGACAAAAGCTTTCAAGATGTTCTGGGAGCAAAAAGTGAGAAATCAAGAGGATCTTGAGCAATTGTTAGCTATCTTGTTCAGCATTGTCATGGGATTGTACAATCAAATGATTTTGTTTAAAATATATTTTTACAGCACTATTTCAGTTACATTGCCATCTTGAGTAAAAACTTTGTGAAGATGGCCTGGAAAACAAGTCCAACCCTCTATTTACATTCAGTTATGCACTGAATTCCACAGAACCGTAGATCATTGTTTTACAGGGTGTGCCGCATATTTTATATTAGGCCATTCATATGATACATTAGACACAGGGTCTAATCCTCGTTTACAAAAAAAACTAAAACGCTGAAGTTACTCAGCAGGTAAGGCAGCATCAGCAGGACAAGGGGTCACAGCTTAAGGATAAGGGGGAAATCCTTTAAGACCGAGATGAGAAAGACTTTCTTCACACAGAGTGGTGAGTCTCTGGAACTCTCTGCCACAGAGGGTAGTTGAGGCCAGTTCATTGGCTATATTTAAGAGTGAGTTGGATGTGGCCCTTGTGGCTAAGGGGATCAGAGGGTATGGAGAGAAGGCAGGTACGGGATACTGAGTTGGATGATCAGCCATGATCATATTGAATGGCGGTGCAGGCTCGAAGGGCTGAATGGCCTACTCCTGCACCTAATTTCTATGTTTCTATGTTTCTATCTCCAGAGGACATGAATAGGCAACATTTCAGGTCAGGGCAATGGGTCTACAGAAGGACCCCGACAAAAAACGTCCCTATCCATGTACTCCAGAGATGCTGCCTGACCTGCAGAGGTATTCCAGCACTTGTGCACTTTAAAAAAAATCATAATACATTATTCTTATTGATACACAGCAACAAAAATACTTTCACCAGCAATAACAATACAGTACCATCCATCAGATATCTATCATTTGTAAATCAGGTTAGAGATGAATATTAATAGACGATGCCCCACCTAAACAATGTACTAAAATGCCATTTTAGGAAGTCATCAACAGATATCATCAACAGGTATAAAAAATAAAATACTTTATTAATCCCCTTATTCAGGGGAAATTCAGATGGAAAAGGAAAAGATGAAAATGTTTTGACTATCCAGAGTTAACCAATGAGTAACAAATGACCAAAAAACAAAGATTAGCACTCCAGATTAACTCCCCAAAGCTAGGATGGACAGTTGCGTTGACGTCAGGGCAATTATATATTTTTTAATCATCCAAGTAACGATAAATAGTAAGAGTTAAATATACAACATTTTGTGGAGATTTCATTAGCAAATTATATTGAAATTATGCACAAAAATCTGCCCATTTTGTTAACTATAATTTACACCAAGATAAAGTTTTATAAATAACATTAACTCCTGGAAACATTTCTTTTTGACAGCATCTGCAGAAAGAGAAACAGAGTAATCATTTCAGGCCAAATTCTATTTATTAGAAATGGACAATTATACAGACCCAGAATCACAATTACACATCGAGAACGTTCAATTGTCCCGTCACCCAACGTGGAGGGGGGGAAGGGGGGGGGAGGGGGGGGGGGGAGGGGGGAGGGAGAGGGGGGAGAGGGGGGGGGAGGGGGGGGAGGGGAGAGGGGGGGAGAGGGGGGGGTGAGGGAGAGGGGGGGGGAGGAGAGGGGTTAGGGGGGGGAGAGGGGGGGGGAAGGGGGGGGCTGGGGGAGAGGGGGGGGGGAGAGGGGGGGGGGAAGTGTGGGGGGGGGGAGCGGGGGGGGGGGGGGGAAGAGGGGGGGGGAAGGGGGGGGGAGGGGGGGACGCATCACAGGGGCGGGTGGTTCGGCCCTCACTCCAGCTCCACCCTCCCCGTCGGCCATCGTCAGCCACGACCATGGCCACGCGAGCACTGGTGTGCCCCTCCCTCCCGGAGTGTCCCGTCCTGCCTTGCGAGTGCATTTTGACATCACTCAGGTTTTTTTCCGAAATGGGTGAGTTTTCGGGCTGGTTTTAAAACTTTAAATGATTGAAAAGTTCAGAAATATAGGTAGGAATGTGACGGGCAGATGTTTATCGCTTCGACAGGAAAAATTTGAATAAAATGTGTGTAATGGGAAAGCTGTGGCCTAACGTTTGGAAGAAAATTGGGAAATAGGAAAATTAACCAAATTGACAAACACAGCCACAAACAAGACGAAGAGTTTTAGTATTATAGAGATATATGTACCAAAAGGAAAGAATGAAATACTGCATTACTCCAGCACTTAAGGTTTGATCAAACTTAAATTTCGACCTTTCTCTCTCCACAGATGCTGCCTGGCCTGATGGACATTGTTCGCTTTTATTCATTTTCTGTTTTCATTCATTATAGTAGACGTGACGTTTACTTATTCCCTTTTCTCCTTCCAAACCTTTGGTCCTACAAATAATCAATCAAGGGCCTTGCTTAAAACGCAAAGTGCTGGAGGACATGGGCAGGCAACATTTCGGGTCGGGATGTTTCAAGAGAACGAGGAAGACACGAAACATCGCTAATCTACGTTCTCCAGAAATGCTGTCCAATGTGGTCTGAAGTGTTTCGACACTTCACCAATTCCCTTTCTCCAGAGATGCTGCCTGACCCGTCGAGTTACTCCAACACTTTGGATCTATCTTCTATGCTGCCTGGCCCATTGAGTTTCTCCAGCGCGTTGTGTCCTTTTGAGCCTTACCTTTGCTTCGTGACAAGTGCGGATCTCCGACTGGAGGAACTGCTGCTGCAGCTGCGTTTGCCGCTCCGCCTCCTCCCGCTGGCCCTGCAGCTGCACCTGCAGCTGGTACTTGGCGAGCTCGGCGACGCCGACATCGGTCGCCACGCGACGCATCTCGGTGCTGAGGACGGCGACGCGCGTCTGCAGCTCGGCGCCACGCGCGCTCGACAGCCAGTAGCTGAGCACGAAGAAGGTCAGGCACGCGCTCAGCGCCAGCAGCAGCAGCAGCAGCAACGGCGGCGTGGAGCGCGCGCCGCGCCGCCCGCTGCCCAGGCCCAGGCCCACCATCAGCCACCGGCACCGGGGTCTGGCCAAAGGTAAGAGCAATTTAATGAAATTGTGCCGAATCCAAATCTATTTGAAACAGTAAATCTTAGGTACAATGCATCGGAGCTGGCAGCCACCCGGAAAGAAAGTGAAGCACGGCTGGCGAGGCTGGCAACGGAGGTGAAGGCCAGTGTCGAATGAAGCGACGAGCGCGCTCCGAGGCGGATATCTGCGGCGTGAAGGCGGATGCGAACCGTGCGGATGCGAACCGTGCACCTGCGGCCTGGCCTCCCCGCCCCGCCCCGCCCGCGACATGGCGCCCGTCGCCTCCCGAGTGCAGATGCGCCGCAGCAAGTTGGTGCTGTTGTCAAACGGTCGCGGAAAAGGGATATTCCCCTTCAAAAATATAAACACGAAAACTGGAATTGATATACAAAGTGGAAACTATGCGCGGGTGCTAACAGTCCACCCAATTCAGTACTTAATAGGGAGGTTTCACGGCAGTCGGGTCACGACCCATGACCCGTGCTGTTGCTACGCTGCGCCAAGTGGAGTACACGCGATGAACTGCAGGTCAGCACTGACCATTGTTTCCAGCGTGGCGGGCCCGTTAAAACCCGCCGAAATTGTCAGTTTTTACGCTGTAAATAATTATGGAAAGCGGGATAAGCGTGAGAGACATTTAGCCTACATCAGAATTCCAAAAGTGAGAAGAAATTACGGTAGATAGAAGTGAGAGCTGAAGGGACAACAACAGCCAGAGTGCTTGGCGAACATTGGCCGTTTGCTTACTGCATTTCATCAACTAAGGCATTATTTGTGTTTTTTCTTGATTCCTTTGGCATCTAAAAACTTTTAGAAGTGATAAATCTGACTGTAAAATTTTAAAATCGCCCATGGTTCTCGTGGGTTTTTACATACACAAAGAAAACGCCTCTGAAGCAAATTTTACAGCCAGATTTGTTGCTTCGGAGACTTTTTAGATACCAAAGGAATCAAGAAAAAACACAAATAATGCCTTACTGTTCATGTAATACAGTGAGCAAACGCGATAATTACCAATATTTTCAATTCCGATATCTGCACGACCAATGTTTGCCAAGCACTTTAGCTGTTGTTGCCCCTTAAGCTCTCGCTTCTCTTTACCTTCATTTCGCTTCACTTTTGGAATTCTGAAGTTGAGTACATGTCTCTCACGCTTCCCCGACTTCCACAATTTTTTACAGCGAAAAAATTCAGCATTTTGGCGGTTTTTAACAGGTAAGAAAGTACGCTTTTCTTGTATTAATAACATATACCGGAAGTTACGGATGTCCTCCAGATGGATTGAGCAGCCGCGTGCGTCAAGCCCTATGACCCAGTGACCTTACGTGCAACCCCCCTATATCATGAAACAAGTTCTCGTAGTGGGTTACTCCGTGTTTAAAATAGTTCTAAATGCAACAAAAGTTTAAGACATGGAAACATAGAAATTAGGTGCAGGAGCAGGCCATTCGGCCCTTCGTGCCTGCACCGCCATTCAATATGATCATGGCTGATCATCCAACTCAGTATCCTGTACCTGCCTTCTCTCCATACCCCCTGATCCCTTCAGGCACAAGGGCCACATCCAACTCCCTCTTAAATATGGCCAACGAACTGGCCTCAACTACCTTCTGTGGCAGAGAATTCCACAGATTCACCACTCTCTGTGTGAGAAACGATTTCACGACTTCCCCCTTATCCTTAAACTGTGACCCCTTGTCCTGGACTTCCCCAACATCGGGAACAATCTTCCTGCATCTAGCCTGTCCAACCCTTAAGAATTTTGTAAGTCTCTATGAGATCACCCCTCAATCTTCTAAATTCCAGCGAGTACAAGCCAAGTCTATCCAGACTTTCTTCATATGGAAGTCGTGCCATCCCAGGAATCAGTCAGGTGAACCTTCTCTGTACTCCCTCTATGGCAAGAATGTCTTTCCTCAGATTAGGAGACCAAAACTGCACGCAATATTCCAGGTGTGGCCTCACCAAGACCCTGTACAACTGCAGTAGAACCTCCCTGCTCTTATACTCAAATCCTTTTGCTATGAATGCCAACATACCATTCACTTTCTTCACAGCCTGCTGCACCTGCATGCCTACTTTTAATGACTGGTGTACGATGACACACAGGTCTCGCTGCATCTCCCATTTTCCTAATCGGTCACCATTCAAATAATAGTCTACCTTCCTGTTTTTGCCACCAAAGTGGATAACCTCACATTTATCCACATTATACTGCATCTGCCATGCATTTTGCCCACTCACCAGTCTATCCAAGTCATCCTGCAGCCTCCTAGCATCCTCCTCACAGCATAACACTGCCCCCCAGCTTCGTGTCATCCGCAAACTTCGAGATGTTGCCATTTAATTTTTCCCTCGTCCAAAATCATTAATGTATATTGTAAATAGCTGGGGTCCCAGCACTGAGCCTTGCTGGCACCCCACTAGTCACTGTCTGCCATCCTGAAAAGGACCTGTTCACTCCTACTCTTTGCTTCCTGTCTGCCAGCCAGTTCTCTAACCACATCAATACTGAACCACCAATACCGTGTGCTTTTAAGTTTGTATTACCAATCTCTTGTGTGGGACCTTGTCGAAAGCCTTCTGAAGTCCAGATACAACACATCCACTGCTTCTTCCCTTCTCCCCTTATTCCACTCTACTAGTTACATCCTCAAAAAATTCAATAAGATTCGTCAGACATGATTTACCCTTCGTAAATCCATGCTGACTTTGTCCAATGATTTCACCACTTTCCAAATGCGCTGCTATCCCATCTTTAATAATTGACTGTAGCAGTTTCCCCACTACCGATGTTAGACTAACTGGTCTGTAATTCCCCGTTTTCTCTCTCCCTTTTTAAAAAGTGGGGTTACATTAGCTACCCTCCAATCTACTACAGAATCTAAAGAGTTTTGAAAAATTATCACTAAGGCATCTGCTATTTCTGGGGCTACTTCCTTAAGTACCCTGGGATGCAGCCTATCTGGTCCTGGGGATTTATCGGCCTTTAATCCATTCAATTTACCCAACACCACTTTCCGGCTAACCTGGATTCACTCATTTCCTCATCTCATTTGGACCGTGATCCCTGCTATTTTCCGGCAAATTATTTATGTCTTCTTAGTGAAACAGAACCAAAGTAGTTATTCAATTGGTCTGCCAGGTCCTTGTTCCACGATTAATTCACCCGTTTCTGACTGCAAAGGGACTACATTTGTTTTAACTAATCTTTTGCGCTTCACATAGTTCGATAAAAACTTTTGCAGTCAGTTTTTATGTTTCTTGCCAGTATTCTTTCATACTCCATTTTCCTTTCCTAATTAAGCCCTTTGTCCTCCTCTGTTGGTCTCTGAATTTCTCCCAGTCCCCTGGTAGGCTGCTTTTTCTGGCTAATTTGTATGCTTCATCTTTTTCTTTGATACTATCCCTGATTTCCCTCGTTATCCACGGATGCGCCACCTTACCTGATTTATTCTTTTGCCATACTGGGATGAACAATTGTTGTAGTTCATCCATGCAGTCTTTAAATGCCTTCCATTGCATATCCACCGTCAACCCTTCAAGAATCAATTGCCAGTCCATCTTGGCAAATTCACGTCTCATACCCTCAAAGTTACCTTTCTTTAAGTTCAGGACATTAACAATGTCACTCTCCATCCTATTGTATCTGCAGAGTAAGAATGTTATTGTTCACTCTGCTGGTGCAAGTGGCAATTAAATATTCATGACTGTTGAGAACTCTTATGTCTGACTGCCCAGAGTGCAAAACTTCACACTTGCTGAGTTTAAAGTTATTTGCTATCTCTCCTCACATCTGCAATTGATCTATATCCTGCTGTATCCTTTGACAGCCATCTTCATTGTCCGCAACCCCACCAGACTGCAACGTTCAGGAATAGCTACTTCCCCACAGCCAATAGGTTATTAAACTCGGCTCGGACAAAACTCTGAACATTAATAGCCCATTATCTGTTTATTTGCACTTTATCTGTTTATTTATTCATGTGTGTATATATTTATATAATGGTATATGGACACTAATCTGGTCTGTATTCATGCCTACTATATTCCGTTGTGCTGAAGCAAAGCAAGAATTTCATTGTCCTATCTGGGACACATGACAGTAAACTCTCTTGAATCATGCTTGACAAATCATCTGGAATTCTTTGATTATGTAACAATTAGAATGGATAAGAGAGCCAGTGGATGTGGTGTATCTGAGCTTTCAAAAAGCCTTGGACAAGGTCCCACACAAGAGATTAGTGTGCAAAATTAGAACACATGGTATTGGGGGTAGGGAATTAACATGGATAGGGAACTGGATGGAAGACAGGAAGCAAAGAGTCCTTTTCAGAATGGCAGGCAGTGACTAGTGAGGTGCCACAAGGCTCAGTGCTGGGACCCCAGTTATTTACAATATATATTAAGGATTTGGACGAGGGAATTAAATGTAACATCTCCAGGTGTGTGGATGACAAAGCTAGGTGGCAGCGTGAGATGCGAGGAGGATGCTATGAGGCTGCAAGGCGACTTGGATGGATTGGGTTAGTGGGCAGATGCAGTATAATGTGGATAAATGTGAGGTTATCCACTTTGGTGGCAAGAACAGGAAGGCAGATTATTATCTGAATGGTGTCAGATTAGGAAACGGGGAGGTGCAACGAGAGCTGGGTGTCCTTGTACATCAGTCATTGAAAGTAAGCATGCAGATACTGCAGGCAGTGAAGAAAGGTAATGGCATGTTGGCATTCATTGCGAGAGGATTTGAGCCTAGGAGCAAGGAGGTCCTGTTAAAGTTCTATCAGACAACAAACCACATTAGTCACTTTAAGAATGTAACAATTCCTCTTTATTACACATGTGGGAGTGGGAGATCAACCCCGAGTATGGTTGCATACTCGATGACCCTCGCGGTGCCATTAAAAGGTCCGATACAAAAGCCATACCCATATACCCGTAGGGAGGTTACATTCCATCATCAGCAGCACATTTAAAGCAACGGTTCTTCTCATGCCTGGAACAGGCTTGTTTTTCTCTGCAGTTTTACTTGGTAATTGGGCATCTTATCCTGTTTCCACATATTTCTTGCAAGAGCTGCTCCTCTTCCCACTGACATATGTGATGAAAGAATGGGTCGACTGGGCTTGTATTCACTGGAATTTAGAAAGATGAGAGGGTTTCCTACAGAATCCTTAACATTCTTAAGGATTGGACAGGTAAGATGCAGGAAAAGTGTTCCCCATGTTGGGGGAGTCCAAAACCAGGGGTCGCAGTTTACGAATAAGGGGTAGTAGGCCTTTTAGGACTGAGATAAGGAGAAACCTTTTCACCCAGAGAATTGTGGATCTGTGGAATTCACAAAAGGCAGTGGAGGCCAATTCACTGGATGTTTTCAAGAGAGTTAGATTTAGCTTTTAGGGCTAAAATAATCAAGGGATATGCAGGGCTCGAAATTAGTGGTTGCCCGGGTGCCATTTACCACCAAACGTGCCCCCGGGCAACCGAAACGCCGACTCATTTTGCCCGGCTTGGCACCCAAATACTGGTTTATTTAAATTAAAAAAAATATAATTTATATTTAATTAATTATCCCGGTAGATGCAAAAAATGGAAGTAAACTGGAGTAACTCTGCATTCAGGCAGCATCTCTGGAGTATAGGAACTGACGTTTCGTGTGGGTGGCGGCTGTATTCCTCTAGTATCTTTAATTGCGAGGCAAAGATACTAGGAGCCAAAGATACCTTTGCTAGGAGCGGGGTGACGAAGAGTCGGAGACGAGCGAATGACGGGCCGCGACAGCGGTTCCACCCACCGCTCCTTTTCCCTCACCCTGCCCGGCGGAACGAGGCCTCCTTCTCCCTCCCCCCTCCCGGCGTCGGCGTGTGAGACGGGTTGTTTGAAAGCGCCTATTTGCGGATTTGCCATCAGCGGCTGCTATCGCCCTGATCGCTGCTTGCAACTCTGCGAACAGCACTTTCAAATCAACCCGTGTTGCGCGCCGAGGCCGGGAGGGAGGGAGGTCTCCCTCCGCCGTCTGAAGCAGCTGCACAACAGACCCTATAGGATCTTTGAACTGCACCGCTCGGCCCCGCACCTTGCTGTTGGCTGGAGGAGGGGAGGCGGTGGCGAGGAGGCAGCGGCGCATTGACGTTGGACAGGGACGGCCAAGGCAGCAGGCAATGTTGTCCGAGGAAGTCCGCAGCGGTTATTCTTGCGTCCTTTTGGGCGCGGGGCTATGTACCGCGGCGGGGACTTCCTTCCTCCCTACCTCTGCCCCCCCACCCCCCCTCGCTCGTACGCTTCCTCCACCTCTCTTATCCTGGGACTCCTCCTCTCCACCCCGCACTGATCCCCATTCCCTCCTCTATTCTGTCCTCATTGACATCCCCTGTGCTCCCCCCCCCCCCAATCTATTCATCACCCTACCCACCATCGCATTGATTCTCCTGCCCCCCCCCCCCCTTCATTCCCATCCACCCTACACTGGTCCCCCAATTCATCCTATACTGGACCCTCCGCTTCCCATCCATCCTGCAGTTCTCCCCCCATTCATACCGTACTGATCCACCCATTCATCCTGTACTGACCCACCCTCCATTTACCCTGCACCAATCCCCCCATCCATCCTGTAGTGATCCCCCCCATTCATCTTATACTGATCCCCCATTTATCCTGCACTGATCCCCTCATTCATCCCGTACTGAATTCCCATTCATCCTATACTGATCCCCTCATTCATCCTGTAGTGAACTCCCATTCATCCTGCATGGACCCTCCGATCCACACTGTCCTGACCTTCCCCCCCCCCTCCCCTCCCATTATCCTATACTGATCCCTCCCATTCATCCTGTGCTGGACCCCCCCCTACCCCCCATCCCCCATCCATCCTGTTACTGATCCCCCCCCATTCAAGAAGAATGGGGGGGGAAACTGTCTGAGAAGGGTCTCAACCTGAAACGTTGCCTATGTCCTTAGCTCCATAGATGCTGCCTCACCCGCTGAATTTCTCCAGAATTTTTGTGTAACTCCATTATCCTGTACTGAACCCCCATTCATCCTATACTGATCCCCCCCCCCCCCCCCCCCATTTCAACACCACTGACATCCCCCGTGCTCTCCCCTCACAATTTTTACATAACTCCAACCAACACGTACTAATTCACTTGCCTCAATCCATCCATTCCGCACTGATTGCCTTCTCAACCCCCCCCCCCCCCCCACCACCACCTATCCACCCCGCACTGATTCACACACCTCCTGACCCTATTGTGCTTCATGGTCTTCAGAGCGAACATTGATTATGTTTAATAACGGAATGTAATCAAATGTGTTTTAATTCCCGATGTTATTATTTGTTTTGACACCTTTAAACATATTACCAAAAGAACATTTGCTGCAGTTATGTCCTTTGGCCATGTCTTGTCAGTTAGTGTAATGTTTAACCTGTCAGATATGTATAGTCGGTTTTAACAGCTATTATCATAAAATGCCTATAGAAATTTCCTTGCAACCTGTATATTTTGTTATGAATAAATTATGTGCGAAGCCAGAGTGTTTCTGTGCCAATAGCAATAATGACCCATGCTATGGTCTTGTCATGGTAATTTTCGGTCCTTCACAGAAAACATGTATCGATCTGTAGTGTGCATGGTTAAGAATAGATGTTACCACGGTCCAGGATTTATTGACACAGGTTGATCATACGCTGAATAATCCAACCACATTTTTGTTTGGCAGTGGAAAGAACTAATAGAAATTGCATTCATTGCAATGTGTAAAAAGAGTTGAGATATTGTATTATAATTTTGCTACATGTCATTGTGGTATATATCATGTCTTGATTTGTGAATATGTTTAGTTTGTGAGTTATTTGAAGCAGAAATAATATGTGAATGTGGACAAAAGTGCTGGAGAAACTCAGCGGATGCGGCAGCATCTATGGAGCGAAAGAAATAGGCAACGTTTCGGGCCAAAACCATTCTTCAGACTGATGGGTTTCGGCCTGAAACGTTGCCCATTTCCTTCGCTCCATAGATGCTGCTGCACCCGCTGAGTTTCTCCAGCACTTTTGTCTACCTTCGATTTTCCAGCATCTGCAGTTCCTTCTTGAACATAATATGTGAATGCTTCATTGTGCATAATTCCGACTGATAACTACGCACTTCGTTCGAGCACATTATCGCACGCGTCATGCAAACAGTTTTCAATGACCACCTAAACTGTCATTTGGCAACCTAAAAAGCTGTCAAGGTTGCCCAGCTGGCAACGGAAAAAAAGCGAGAGCCCTGGATATGGGGAAAAGCAGGAACGAGGTACTGAATTTAGATGATCATATTGAATGGCTCAAAGGGCCGAATGGCCTACTGCACCTAGTTTTTCTATGTTTCTGTAGGAGCCATTTATGCTTACTTAATTACTGTTAGTATATTATAGCCTCGTCTCGATATTTCTAGTTTATCTTGTATGCTTGTAGGTGGGATTTGATATGTAGACGGGTGTGTTTACATCTGAGGAGGCTAGTGCAGACACATAGATTGGGAGTTTAGTTTTTAGCCTCGAGAGATGGTGAAGACAACAGTTTCTTACCACACGACCACAAGACACACGATTATTGCTACAAGACTCATTTGTATTCGACACGACACGGATGAAAACAGTAAGAATGAAAAGTTATATGAATCATTTCTTTGTTTTGCACTACTTCAATAAAAGACCAATTAATCAAGAAACAACGACAGGACGATTTGTTTTTGCTATCTGCTTGTGCGTAAGCTATATCTCCACCACATCCCTGAGTACTCATAGCTATCAAATTGGACATTGAGAAAGTTATGAAATTGCCAGTACAGTTTCTATGTTTCTTAATCATGTCTATACATCACCGCCAATTCAGAAACCAGTGAAAGGAAAGAGAATATCTCTTCTCTATCCTATTATTTGTTTCAAAGTGTTCTGTTGGCATCCTTCATTACAGATTCCAGATCGTTCTTTCAGAACAGTGGATCAAATCTCAGGCTTCAACCAGTTTACAAATGGTCCAAATTTTGAGATTAGCAAAATGAGCTGCTGACCAATGAAAGCTGCTCACAATCTCCATGGATTGGGCAAACCATTTTCTATTAATCATTGCAGCCATTCATCAGATCAACAGGATCTCAGACCGACAACAAATGCATGATCGGGATTACTAGCCCAGTTCATACAGCAGGCCACTGTGCTTAATCCAAAAATACAATAAAAGTTGTGGAAGGACTGTAAAACCTTAAATCTAGTTATATTATGCTACTTGGAGGGAAAGGGAAGGCTTCTGCTTAGAGTATTTTACTTCGGAGTCACGTGAGTGACTACGTGAAGAACCCGCCTGGCGCTGGCAAACGGCATTACGTCGACGCTGACGGCAGAAGCAGGAGCTGCACAGACAGCTCCTCGACAGCGGTAGGTTCGGAACCGGCAGGTAAGTGCTGTTGAAAAAATTTTTTAGGACTAGAAAACTCCGTGCCTGGTGGAAACCAGGATTTTAAAGGTTTTAAAAACTAACTAAAAGTTTAAATTAAACAGATATACTCTGTTAAAATAACGGAGTTTTAAAAAGAACGTCCCAGGGGAATACCCAGCGATCGGGACGAGAGATTAATTACGGGCCGGTTCCGATACTGGTACCGTTAAAAAACGGTAGAAAGGTTTTAAATGCTCCACAATTTTGGCAGGATATTTTAAAAGTCAGAAAGACTATTTTTAAAAAGTTAATAAAATTCGCGATATGGAGAAAGTACTCCATAATATAAAAAGAGACTAGGGTCACAGTACCCAAACAGTTCCCAAAAAAGACCCTGAGGGGCTTGAATGTATTAAAGACCAGGGTCACAGTACCCAAACAGTTCCCCAAAAAAGACCCTGAGGGGCTTGAATATACAAAATATGGCTATGTGCCAAATTGAAAAATAAAAACTCTGACCCTGGATAGGGTAGAGGAAGTCTCTTTGGATATAATTCCAAGTGGATCAGGGCTGCAAAAGACAGACCCTGCAAGTGGTGATGTGAATTATGAATGCACACCACAAATAAAATAAAAATAAAAGTGAGGCCAGGTGTGCCTGAGATAGCAAAAGTTTTGCTATATCTAAAGGAAGTGGTGAGGCTATGGGAAAACTAGCTACCTACATTAATTATATGGTATCTCACCAACTTCAAGAATACGATAAAACTTTATGTTTTATTTAAATATCAATGGTTAATCCATTTATAAATATCCATGTCTCAAATATATGAGATATAAGAAATACAATTTCAAGTTTCAAAATGGTGCAAATATGTAATACTTGCAATATAAAATAATTGTCATTAGTTGTGGAGCTTAATAGGAAGAAATATATATAATTTACCGAATCTGCATCATAGGGTTGCAGATTATACAAATCAGGATATATTAAACTCCTGATTATTATAGAATACCTGCCTTATGATAAATCAAAGATATTAATTACAAAAGAACAGACCACTGATCTTTAAACTTTGGGAAGGAAAACTATGATCAATAAAAAATTTTGATTATGGATCAAAACAAAGACAAAGATCTTTTATCTTACGGTGAAAAAAACTATGATCCAATGGAAAATTTGATGATGGATCAAAATAAAGGCAGAAGTGGTATTATCCAAACATAGCCTTATCTTAACCTATATAATTGGGGAAAAGAAGGCTTGATGTACGTTGAAGAGGTGCAAACATCTGGTTACAAAAATAAGTCATGAAATCTCCAATTATGGGGGATTACAGGTGTATTATCATGGTTAAAACTTAATATAACTAAGGAGGATTGGTTCACCTGTATAAGGGGAAAACTGATTTCAGGTTTGCACTCAAAAGTAAATTTTAAAAAGAAGGGGAACGTACATGTATATTATAAAATTACCTTAGTGTAAAGATTCATGGTATAAACCATACAATAATATCATTATTTACACTTTCACAGTGTAAGAAATAGAAACATCTAGAACATGGAAAAACTGTTGTGATTAACAAAGTGTTAATCAAATATTGCAGGTGCTTGAAATTAATTAAAGTGGGTCAAGCTGTGAAAGTTAAAACTTGTCCAAACAATCAATCAGTTCAAGTTGTTAAACTGAACACTGAAGGAACAATTACTGATAAAAGATCAGCACTTGCACTAATGAGGTACATGGTATGGGTTATCTCGATTACATTTAAATTAGAAGAGATAAAGAGCAGCTGCAAATTAGTGCCTTGCCATTACAAACCTGGTGGAAGGTAGGACTTGACCCATTACATAATGCATATGCTCAGGCATTAATAAAATATTTTTAAATTACTATTCTGAATTCAGAAGTAATTTAAGCACCATAAGAGTGGGGAAAATTGTTCCATGATACAAATATGTATTATTGTTGTTGACATACTTTGTTCCTCCATTAGGTTAGGGGAAAATATAAATAAAGTTCCAAAAGAAGGAATACAGAAGCTTATAGAATACGTATGCCTTGTGAAGAGGCTTATGCAAAATATCAAATGATACGTTATCATTATTAGTAATGTAAAAAAGATTCATAAGCTGCTTCAACTATAAAATTACAACTGAAGCAAGTGTTACAGATGATGTACAGCTTCTGTGAATGTTTGGGTAAAGATAAGAATATTATCTATTTCTTATAACAATAATTGTACCAGGCAAACATAAATGGTTTGTCCTAAGAATTTTCCAAACATTCGTATTAATTGTTGAAGTATAAGGAGTTATGGATAAAAAGATCGATTGTTTTATTATGGAACTGTCCATGTCGTATCAAGATGAACAATACCACGGCTGTGGCATATGTTAACTATGGTCAAATTTGGGAGGAAAATATATTGTCATTATTTTGCATACTTACGATTAATCTGGTTGTATACAGATTAAATCACTGATTTTAAATATTTCTTGTGGGTCACAAGATAAGTCAAACAACAATTATGGGTTATCTAAGTAAACAGATGTGGTATGTTTTAAAGTTAGTCCACCTGTTTATCTCTAAGGAAGAGACAATGGTATCGGAAGAGAACAAATTTGGGAAGAAAAACATATTGTCATTAATATGGATTACTTACGATTAATCTGATTGCATACAGATTAAATCACTGATCTTTCGAATATTCTTGTGGGTAATCTAAGAACAGTGAAGGTGGATGCTTTTCTCCAAATTACATGAGGAAAAGATTCTTTGTGTTCCTCATTTTTGTTTAATAGGGCAGTGTCTGATGAATATGTAGCAGGACACTGCCAGAGGCATTTTGGTGGCCCAATATGGGTCCTTAATGGTTCATTTATATTGTGTGATTTTGAACTGCTAGTGATGATTCATAATGGCAGTAATTTATTGAAGTCAAAAAAGGGGTCTCGACCTAGGTCGTTGCCTGTCTCCCTTTGTTTCTTTGGATGCTGCTGCACCTACTGGGATCTCCAGGTTGAGAAACCCTGCAGTAATTTTATTGTTGTACAAAAACCTTCATAAGTGAAAATATGAATTTGACTATCTACAGGTTGACTAGACCATCTCAACAGCTGATGGTCAAAGAAGTCTATGAATGTAAACCAATATTACGATATATCAATAAAATAATTATGTATAAGAAGTGTTACACCTGCAATTTGCGGAAATAAGTATAAATAACTATATTTTGTTATAAGAAATTGGAGGTCTGTATATACAGTAAAGTTATTTTTTCATTTAGATATATGTGAATTCCTTATGGATTGCATTTTCTAAGTATCTAATTGATAGAGCCAATTATAGGGCTCAGAGTGTTACCGTCTTATAAACGGATAATATATTAACCAAGAAGTTATCAGATGCATTCATAATATCCCAATATGGAAAGGGATATATATGTAAAAGTTAATAAAATATATATATGTGTGTGTGTGTATATAGATATAGATATAGATATAGATATGGGTATATGTATATATAATCTGTCCAAAATTGTAAAAAATATAAAGGCAGGAGATAAAAAATCTTGAAATGCCTTAAGAAATGGACTTTAACTCTATCTATGATTCAAAAAAACTTAAACATTGAAAATAATAATTCTGATAACTTTAGTATCAATATAAGAGTGCAAACATTGCAAATGTTACGTTATAATGGCATGTGGATACAAATTGCATTATCATATGTTTATGAATCTACCAAACAAAGCACGCCAAGAAGACCTGAAAACAAAACCAAGGTAAACCTATAAGCACATCCTGCTGGCTTTAAGTTGTGTGTGTGTGTGTGTGTGTGTGTGTGTGTGTGTGTGTGTGTGTGTGTGTGTGTGTGAACATTGATGAAAATGTTGCAGTAGGTAAGAGTCTGTGGCAATGAGACTGCTTA
Organism: Okamejei kenojei; assembly: GCA_035221665.1. Taxonomy (NCBI): domain Eukaryota; kingdom Metazoa; phylum Chordata; class Chondrichthyes; order Rajiformes; family Rajidae; genus Okamejei; species Okamejei kenojei. Next base: position 111,515,892 of record CM069133.1, on the reverse strand, counting down.
TACACACACAAAAACCACATTGGGTTCAGTAAAACTGATGGTTATAGAGGAATGTATTTCTAGATGGTTAATAATTGGATACATTCAGTAGGAACTAGACACTGAAAGGTGGAAAATCACTCTGTTAATGAGGAAAATACATTCACAGGAATGGCACAGGATGAGCCACTCGAGCAAAGATGCAAGGCCGCAGGAGGTTGTAGATTACTGTTAAAATAAAGGAACCAGTCATGGTGTCAGATTTAGACACGCAATGTTCGGTTCGCTATAATTGTTGCTTTGTCATGCCATAAAAAAATATATATCAATTGATATTTGTGATAAATTTGCTTTTCAATAGAAAGGGGCATTATTTTCATTTTTTATAATGTGAAATTATTTATCACATAACTTGAGGCAATGTTTGGGGAAAATGTGTTATTCGCTCGTTATTGTGTTAATGAGCCGTACTGTCGTATGGAATAAATTCTACGACACGAAAAACACAGAAAGCTTTAAAACTCTTCACGTAGTCACTCACGTGACTCCGAAGTAAAATAGTAAGATTAAACGAGAACTTACCAGTTCGAAGTTTGATCGTTATTTTATGAGGAGTTACGATGAGGGATTACGTGCCCTCCACTCCCCACCCTCATAAAATAAATGATCATCTGGTAGTTCTAAGTCTATTATGAGCCTTACTATGTTACTTCGGCTATGTTTGTGTTCTGTGTTTTTCATGCCGCTGCTTTGAAGTATGCCGTTTGCCAGCGCCAGGCGGGTTCTTCACGTAATCCCTCATCGTAACTCCTCATAAAATAACGATCAAACTTCGAACTGGTAAGTTCTCGTTTAATCTTACTATTGTATTTTACTCGATCTGACTCTACACATGGTACCTCAGAATAATGCTTAAAATGCAGTCCTTATCTGGATAGTCCCAGGATAAAATATTTCATATTGATAATACACAGACTATAGGTATGTGAAATGTTCCTTGGGTTAAAATAATTTCAAAAAATGCAAGAGACATTTCAGATTTCCAAAAATCCATAATTTATTGTCCGATCCAAAATTGAAAGATCAGGTCAGACTTGTACTCTAGAACATTTCTATATACTTATTACCTTTACAAATCAATGGAATAGGAAGTTCGCCTTTATCTTGACTTCCTATTGGAATGGGTTGTACAACACATTTGTGCTTTTCTGTTACTACTTTAGAAACTCGCGTGCTCATAGATCTTTTGTACATCTTCAACTGCAAATCTTTTAGATCGATGAAGGGTTCATGGCGCAGAGTTCCTGAAAGTAAACAAAAACACCAGAGATTAGGGAATAACTCGGGGAATTTCCTCCATGTATATTTAAATTGCACGTAATAATTTGGTTAAAAATTCAATTGAAAGGCTCCTTATGTGTTTCCAGCTTTCCTACAATCTTCTGTTGAAGTTATGCCTGCCAATTGGCAAACATACAACTCCAAATGCCACTTAACACTGCCCCCGTCCCCCAGAGGTTCCTAAAGGAAATGCCCAAAGTAGCCTATGATAATTAATTGTTCTGACATGGAATTTCCCAGACCATCTCTGTGTAAGAATAGCTTTAAGTTATAGACTGCACTACTGGCCTTGAGGAAAATGGTGAACCCTATTTGCAAAAGATTTAAGCCAAAATATCACAACATTACATTTTGCTTGATCAGTGCTTCCATGACAGGCAGTTGCTTATTTACAGTCTACATCTCACATATTAAATACTTTACCAGAGTTTCCTGCCATAGCACCAGTTCACCCTGCTCAAATTTATGTACAGCAAGATAAATTAGTGTAGCTCCATTTTGAAGATCTTTCAAGGGAAGGAGCACTTCTATAATGACTACAGGCACATCTTTGTTGCAGATCCAGTGCAGAATTAAATTGGTATAACTGTTTAATTTCATCAAGGCCACCGCCTCCCTGGCCACACACTCATCTCTCCACTGTCATCAGGTAGAAGGCACAGGAGCCTGAAATCTGGTACATCCAATATATATATATTATATATATATATATATATATATATATATATATATATATATATATATATATATATATATATATATATATATATATATATATATATATATATATAGTCTATGCTATATAGACACACTGAACCGTTCTGTATTTATGCTTACAATACTCTGTTGTGCTGCAGCAAGCAAGAATTTCATTGTCCTATCTGGGACACATGACAATAAACTCTCTTGACTTGAAGGGTTGTGGTCATCAAGTTATATATTGTAAAGTTTTTATAGAGTTTCATACTACATTAGCTTGAACATTTCTGAATTGGAGAGTAATACTTTAGGTGGAAGATAATTTGCAATATCCTGTTGAAGACTGGCCAACACACTTTAGAAAGTTGTTAAAACCTGAGACAGAATGCAAAGATTTAAAAGGAAGACAGTAGAACTGCAGGATTCAGTAATGTGAAGATTGCAGAAGCTTGGATTGTTCTCTTTACAATAAAGAAAAGATTGGATAAAGTTATTCAAACCCATAAATCAGGTAGTTCACGTTTTGTCCATTGCATCTGTCTGGAGCTTGATTAATGGGAGGGAGAAAGGAAAAGTAATCCTGTGCGTACCTGCTAACGTTGACCGTTGAATGTGTAGACGAAATGGAGCTAATTTGGTACTCAAAAAAGGGCTTCGCACTGGCTGTGTTTTGTCAAGAGAGAGCCTTTTTTTCTTCTTTTTTTGTGTAGGTGATGTGAGAGATTGGGGTAAATGTTCATCCAATGGATTACTGATAGGCATTTTCTTTTGTTGTTTAATCATCTGATCAAATCGTTGATCCACATTAGGATTTGAGATCCAATTACATATCAGTTTTGATCTTCGTGTAGCTTGAGGATTTGTATACATTTTATGTGCGTTCATGTTGCATTCAAAAGTGCTTCGTTGGGGGCACTTTATAAATGTAGTTCTTTTGGGTGAGCCAGATCTAATAGTTGTGTTTCCCAGTGATCTTTCATCTTTGATAAGCTGACTCTGATTGATAGTTTGTTTCTCCAAATTGAGTAACAGAGTCTTCTCTGCTTTTGCTACTCTTCCCACGTGTTTCTGTTCACTACCAGGCTTTGATTGTCCTGTAGTTAACCGTTCAATGGCAAGTAATAACTCAGATACCTAAAGAAAATAAATTAGGAAGAATAAACAAGGTTTCCATTAATTGAAATCTTGGAGAGCAACGTTCCTGACAGTGTAATTCACCTTTACCAACATAATTATCATGTAATAATTGATTGATGGTTTTTAAGTTATCTGGTAACTATCTCAACTGCAACAAAGATTAAATTTCATACTAAATGCCTAAGCGTGAAGAAGACATGCACTTGGGTAGTATACACATTATGCATTTTACTCCCAAACTGCAATTTGTACCTTAAAACTCATTGATTAATTATTCTTCAATGCCCTGCAACCTGCTGTGGATTGATGTTAAATGTTGCTTGATTAAGCTCTTGACTAGAACAAGAATGCAACATGGTAAAAATGTAATGTTGTTCTTTGCTATATATACGTGATTACACATATCACAATACAACAGGACTTTAGCAGCCCAGTTCAGTGAGAACATTAGCTTTCTTGATGAGCTTTGACTTTTTTGTGAGGTGCTATGTTAGACTGGTAACATTACCCCTTCCCAGCCCACACCCACTTAGACATTTCTATTTTATGCATTGTCAACAAAGTGGAGGAAAACACAGGGGCATCTCACTACTTGTGTGACCTCTGCACTTATTTGGAGTATTTATATCTATCAATGTCAGCATATATGCTCTGATTCTGGATCATATTTTATACTTGGATTTATAAGAATCGCATTAAAAATGTTTGTTCAACATAGTCCATAGTCAAATTCAGTTCCAATATCAAATTTGGCTAATACAAATATAGCTAAAATATCTTGCTTGTAATAGAAAATAAGCCATTAAAAATAGTCCTGAAAATAGCATATTAAGGAGGAAGTAGATATTGGCCTAGAAATCTGGTAATGTCTGAGAAACAATATGAAGTTAACGTTTGATCCTTGTTAGAATAGCACTGATAAAAATAATAAATCAAAGAAATATCTGTCTGCTGTTTGCTAAAATATTAAAGATTTATTTAATATCATATACATTGATCATCTATATATTTAATTAAAAAGATTATTTTCTTATTCTAAATTTCCAGTCTTTTGATAAGTGTCATAAGGCAAAGTGTGATTTTGTGCTTTGACTAAATTTTTCTTTCTTGAGTAATAGTGCCAAATAATAAACAGTTTTCCAGAGGAAAACACTAGCTATAAATTAATTTAATATTTTCACATTCCTGGAGAAGTGGCCAGACTGATGTTGGGCAGCAAGGAGGGGGTGGGTAGTGGATGAGGGCCCAATATTTGCAGACTGGAGTCAGGCTGTGAATAGATGTGAAGTGTTGGTTAGGGAGGGGAGGGGGGGGGTGGGGGGGGGGAAATGGGGTACCAGGGTTAAGTATCTGTTTATCGAACCTGCAGTAGAACTCCTTCAGATCGTTGATCAGCTGACGATTGTCCAAGGAGCGGGGGATGTTCCTCTTGTAGCTGGTGATTTCTTGCAAGCCCTTCCATACTGAAAAAGAGTCCTTAGCTGAGAATTTGCTCCTCAACTTCTCCAACTCAATTTCTATTGTTGGTGATGGAGAAGTGGCCAGACTGATGTCAGCCGGCCGCAATAGAGTTAGCCGTGTTACAGTTTGTCAAGAATAGGATGGCAGTGTTAGTTTGCCAAAAAGTACTTAAAAGAGCAACCACAGTTCTGGAAAAAGGTCTTGTGGATAGATGAGACAGATATTAACATATCAGAGTGACGGCAAGAGCAAAGTATGGAGGAGCGAAGGAACTGGCCAAGATCCAAAGCATACCACCTCATCTGTGAAACACGATGGTGGGGGTGTTATGGCCTGGGCATGTATGGCTGCTGAAGATACTGGCTCACGTATCTTCATTGATGATACAACTGCTGATGAATTCATAATTAATTCTGAAGTGTATAGGCACATCCTATCTGCTCAAGTTAAAAAAAATGCCTCAAAACTCATTGGCCGGCAGTTAATGATCCCAAGGCAATCATCCCAAACATACCGACAAAGCAACAAAGGAGTTTTTCAAAGCTTGAAAATGGTAAATTCTTGAATGGCCGTCAACACCTGATCTGAACCCAATTGAGCATGCCTTTTATATGCTGAAGAGAAAACTGGAGGGAACTAACCCCCAAAACAAGCAACAGCTAAAGATGGCTGCAATACAGGCCTGGCAGAGCATCACAAGAGACGACACTCAGCAGCTGGTGATGTCCATGAATTGCAGACTTCAAGCAGTCATTGCATGCAAAGATTATGCAACAAAATACTAAATTGTGGAGTACAGAGGCAAATAAATAAATGATGGGTCTGGCCCAAACATTATGTATGGCTTAGCCACACATTTTTGTTTATACACACCTAAAATATTGGTGATTTGTAATGAGTGTGCTATTGTTATCAGCTGTACAATCGAAGCAATAAACAAAGCATAATACCAACACATTTCTAGGTCAGAATTCTTTAGCTAACTAGATGGGCGGATAATCTTTTTCGCAACTTTACCCATTCGATTGTTATCCAACAAGGCAATACTTGGTGTCTGAATGTTAAAGAAGGAACTGCAGATGCTGGAGAATCGAGGGTACACAAAAGGCTGGAGAAACTCAGCGGGTGCAGCAGCATCTAAGGAGCGAAGGACATAGGCTACATTTCGGGTCGAGACCTTCTTCAGACCCTTCTTCTTGGTGTCTGAATGCAGCATTTACATTTTACTGGTGTTGTGTTGGTCATTTTGAAAGTGCTGTGAAACTAGTTTCCCTGGGTAATATTGACCCTTCCCACTTTACAACACAACTGATGCAAGTCTGCTGTTAGAGACAGGGTTATAAGTTAGAGGCATGGGCATATGCGTACTGAGCCTGTCATAATCTTATACTATGCACAAATAATAAGTTCACGTTACATTAATATATTAATTTACTACCTTTCCTATTAATTTTCTTACCCTAAAAGAGGAATATTCTGTTTCTGTATTCTCTTTGTTGTACTCTTCTTCATTTCCCTTCATTTCAAAATTCTGCAAATATTCAGCACTTGATAAATGATTAGCAGTACTTCTTTCAGCAAGCTAGCAAAATAAGTGTGACATGAAGGCTTATTGAAAAATTGTATACAGTATTACTTCTACAGAAGCGCCATAGAAAGCATTTCAACAGGATGCATCTCAGCATGGTTTGGGAACAGGTCCATCCAAGACCGCAAAAGATTGCAGAGAATTGGGGACGAAGTCCAGATCAGCACACATAACAACCTCCTTTCCATTGACTCAATTTGCACTACATGGTGCCTTGGCAAGGCTAACAACATAATCAAGGATGAGTCTCTGTCCAGTCACTCCACTTAAGAGGTATACAAAAGTGGGAAAGCACACACCTCCAGATTCAGGGACTGTTTCTTCCCAGCTGTTATCAGGTAACTGAAACAACCTATCAACAACTAGAGAGTGGTCCTGAGCTGCAATCTACCTCGGACTAACATTAATTGGACTTTATCTTGCACTAAACGTTATTCCCTTTATCATATATCTGTGGATGGCTCGATTGTAATCATGTATTGTCTTTCCACTGACTGGTTAGCATGCAAAAGCTTTTCACTGTACCTTGGTATGGTTGACAATAAACTGAACTAAATACTTTTAATAATTGAATTATAAATTTTACATGTACTGTAAATGATTTGCGATGTAGCTATTTTCTAAACAATACAAATAGCAGTCACAGTAGCACAGCGGTAATGTTGCTGCCTTACAGCAAAATGCAGTGCCAGAGATCCGGGTTCGATCCCGACTACGAGTGCTGTCTGTATGGAGATTGTACGTTCTCCCCATGATCTGCATGGGTTTTCTCCGAGATCTTCAGTTTCCTCCCACACTCCAAAGACATACAGTTTGTAGGTTAATTGGATTGATAAAAATGTAAAAATTGTCCAAGTTGGCAATATGCAGAGTACTGCCCTGCCGACTATAAAATTCAGAACGTTCAGAATAAAAGTAAACTTTTATTTCCACATTGGATTATTGATAAAGACTGCAGATGACGAATAAAAAACGAGGTCAGATTTATAGTACAAAATTATCTGAATTGGGACATTACTCAAAAATTATTTTTAACCATTGTGAATAATTCTAATTGTAGAATAGGACTAGAGCAAGTGCAGAGTTGGGTCTGCTCCCCCAACGCAAGATTCCACCACTTACCTGTTTCCCCCAATGCAAGTCACTCCTCCTCTTCACCATCCCTCTTAAATCTGCAGAGGGGGGAGGGGGTTGAGAGGGAGGGGAGGGCAGAGAGGGAGGAGGGAGTAGTGGGGGACAGGTGTAGAGGGGGACGGGTGTAGAGGGAGAGGGAGGGGTGGACCCAGGTCGTAGAGCTGCGCCAGGGCCTGGAACTCGGCCTGGTTTTCGTACTCGGCCCGGCCCTAGCTGTAAACTCCAGCCCGGCCCTAGCTGTAAACTCCAGCCGTCAGCTCGGCCGCCGCCCGGGCTCCAGTCCAGGCGCCGACTTCATCTCTGGGCTCATCCCTGACCCCGGACCCAGGCTCGTCCTTGGTTCCAGCGGAGGCTTCTTGCTCGGCCCCGGTCACGGTCCCATCCCAAGCCCCGGGCTTGGCTCTCACTCCAGATCAAGCACCAGACTTGGCTCCAGCCAGGGCCCGCGGCACCACCCTCGCCACCAGGTGTCAGGAGCCGCTGCACGAGTGGTGGAGTGCCCCTCCCTCCCGGAGTGTCCCCATCCCAAGCTCCGTGCTCGTCCCTCACTCCGGCTCCAGCACCACCCTCCCCGTCGGGCACCAGCTGCCGCCGCCACTCCTCATTCACCGCGAGTGCTGGAGTGTCCCGTACTGCCTGGTGAGTGCATTGTGAGGTCACTGGGTTTTTTCTCCCCCCCAAAATAGGTGCATTTTCGGGCTGTTTTTAAAAGTTTAAGCGATTATTTAGTTTGGAAATATAGGTGGGAATGCGACGGGAAGATGTTTATCGCCTCAACTGGAAAAATGTGAGTAGGATATATGAAAATGGGAAAGCTGTGGCCTAGCGTTTGGAAGAAGATAAGAAAAGTAGATTGACACAAACAATAGGCAGAGTTTTAGTATTTACTAGATCAAGTGCAGACCCGTTGGGTCTGTTCCTCCAACGCCCGGTTGCGGTGGGGGGGCTGGGGGGGTGCGGCATGCGGCAACACACGCACTAACCACCCCACACACATGCTAACTATCCCCCCTTAATATTATTAAGAGAGGGAGGGGGGGTAGAGAGTGAGGGCAGAGAGAGAATGGGGAGGGGCAGAGACAGAAGGGCAAGAGACAGAGGGAGAGGGGGGTGGAGGGGAGGAGGAGGAGGGTGGGGAGAGAGATGGGAGGGGAGGAGAGGAGAGAGGGGGGGCTGAGAGGTGGGGTAGGGAAGGGGTGGAGGGGAGAAGGAGGTTTAGGGGGGAGGGAGAGCAGAGGGGGGAGGGAGGGGGGAAGAAGGGAGGGAGGAGAGGAGATGGGTAGGGCCGCCCAGCATCCGTCAGCCTCAGCTCCTTCGCCTCGCATCCTCGGTGCATCCTCTGTGTACCCCCGGAGCCAGCCGGTTATCTCCGGGACGTCACAGAGAACTGATTCCCGAATCCTTTAGAATACGGGGTGGGGGGGGGGGGGTGGAGTGGGCGGGCGTGGTCCCGAGTGAACCTGCGGGCCGTGAGCGAGGCACGGAGCGATCCGAGGACGGTGAAAAGCAGCGGGGAGCCAGCCGAGTGCGACAGGGCTGGGCCGTGGGGGGGTGGAGGAGAGCTGGGCGGCCGTTATCGTCACGCAGGGCACGCAGTGAGAAGGTGGCCCTGGCAGCCATTAGTCCCTCTGGATCTTTGGTCCGCAGCACAGCGGGAGGCAAAAAAATGACTGAGGGGGGGAGGGGTGGTGGAAGATGCACCTGCGCATTGAGAGCATCTGCTTTAATCGAGAGCGGGGGGGTGGTGCCGCGAGCAAGGGCATTGTGACGTCCGCAGCGGTTTGATTTTTTTTTAAAACAGTACGTTTTGTGAACTTTATTAAAAATCTGGGGAAATAATTGATCAAATTTAGAGAGGAGTCGATTTCCGAAATCGTAAGTTAAATCGCTACCGAAATATGTAAAAATCTCCGCGTAGTTGCGTCTGATTTTCGAGAAAGTACGTTTCAAAGGCAAAATGACACACACGCACACAGTTTTAAAAGTATATAGATAAAGATAACAAATTCTCATTATTTAATGGATCCTCTTCATCATTTACTGAAATAACTTAAAACCCAGAAACGATTGATTTTCAATAAAAACATTAACTTGGGACTTTAAATCTAAAACTTCTGACAGTCTGCCTCAACTTGTGTTCCAGTGAATATGTTAACATTTTATTCACAGTTTACACGGATAATCGTGGATATGTTCATATAATGGCCCAGAATTTCCAACCAGCCGTTTTGTAATAGTGAAACAACACTAGTGCTTGAAATATAAATAAGTCAAGCAGCATTCAGTGGAGAATGAAATAGTGGTAACATTTCAGAACCATTTCAGGGCAGCACAGCGGTAGAGTACTAGAGACCGGGGTTCGATCCTGACTACGGGTGCTGTCTGTACAGAGTTTGTACGTTTTCCCCGTGATGCATAGGTTTTATGGTTTCCTCCCATACTTCAAAGACATTCACATTTGTAGGTTAAAAGTCCCTAATGTGGGATTGTGTTAGTGTATAGGGTGCTTATTGGTCAGCGCGGACACAGTGGTCTGAAGTGCCTGTTTCCACTCTGTATCTCTAAAGTCAAAAGTATATCCTGAAACAATAACACTGTTTCTTCCACTACAATTGCTGACTGACTTGCTAAATATTTTTAATATTTGGTTTTATTACTGATTTTCAGCAACTTGAATGATTACTTATGATACCCCATGGAAACAGGCCCTTTGTCCCACCTAGTCCATGCCAACCATCAATCATCCATTCATACTAGCTCTATTTTATTCCCACTTTTCACATCCACTTGGGGCAATTTTCTATTTTTATTTTCTCAAGCAACAACTTTATGGTGAACAACCTTTCAGCAAATCTCTAATCTTTAATACCCCCTGCCGTGATCAAAAGGCTGCATTTCTTCAGCCAATGTTTGAAAAACAACTTTGAAACTTCCCATTGGCATATTTTATTGGAGCTCTTTTTTATAGAACTGTGGTCTTTGGTTTTGATTTTCATTATTCACAATGTTATCAGTAACATTGAGGAGCCAAGATAGAAATATAGAAAATAGGTGCAGGATTAGGCCATTCGGTCCTTCGAGCCTGCACTGCCATTCAATATGATCATGGCTGATCATCCAACTCAGTATCCTGTACCTCTGCCTTCTCTCCATACCCCCTGATCCTTTTAGCCACAAGGACCACATCTAACTCACTCTTAAATATAGCCAATTAACTGGCCTCAACTACCTTCTGTGGCAGGGAATTCCACAGATTCACCACTCCGTGTGAAAAATGTTTTTCTCATCTCGGTCCTAAAAGACTTCCCCCTTATCCTTACACGGTTCTGGACTTCCCCAACATGGGGAACAATCTTCCTGCATCTAGCCTGTCCAACCCCTTAAGAATGCTGTAAGGGGGGGATCTATAAGATCTTCTAAATTCTAGTGAGTACAAGCCGAGTCTATCCAGTCTTTCTTCATATGAAAGTCCTGGCATCCCAAGAATCAGTCTGGTGAACCTTCTCTGTACTCCCTATATGGCAAGAATGTTTTTCCTCAGATTAGAAGACCAAAACTGTACACAATACTCCAGGTGTGGTCTCACCAAGGCCCTGTACAATTGCAGTAGAACCTCCCTTCTCCTATACTTAAATCATTTTGCTATGAATGCTAACATACCACTTTCTTCACTGCCTGCTGCACCTGCATACCTACTTTCAATGACTGGTGTACCATGACACCCAGGTCTCGTTGCATCTCCCCTTTTCCTAATCGGCCACCATTCAGATAACAGTCTACTTTCCTGTTCTTGCCACCAAAGTGGATAACCTCACATTTATCCACATAATACTGCATCTGCCATGCATTTGCCCACTCACCCAACCTATCCAAGTCACCTTGCAGCCTCCTAGCATCCTCCTCACAGCTAACACTGCCCCCCAGTTTCGTGCCGTCCGCAAACTTGGAGATGTTGCATTCAATTCCCTCATCCAGATCATTAATGTATATTGTAAATAGCTTCGGTCCCAGCACTGAGCCTTGCGGTACCCCACTAGTCACTGCCTGCCATTCTGAAATGGACCCGTTCACTCCTATTCTTTGCTTCCTGTCTGCCAGCCAGTTCTCTATCCACATGAATACTGAACACCCAATACGGTGTGCTTTAAGTTTGCAGAGATAGATTTGAGGACAGTTTAAAATAATTCTGAGTGCATTTCCTTTTGCATTATAATAATTTCCAAATGTACAATTCTTTCAAACATATCTTCCCAGTCATTCTCTAGCTCCAACAAAACTATGGCCAAATTCATTGTTGTTGCCACTCAAACATGGGAAATCTCTGTGTTGTGCAGGGGCTTGCTGCTCAGCCAGGAGGTTGACACACGTCAGGAAATAGCTCCCAGGAGCTTGCAGCAGGCAGGCATTAGATGTCTGACTTGTTGACTGCAGTTATCTCCATACTTATGACACTTCACATTTTATCCAATTAGAAGGTGGCCAGACCCATGAAATTTTTGCTGCTAACCAAAGTGATGATTTCCTTGTCACCCACTTACCACAACCCTGTCACAGTGCTGATGGCAGGAGAAACTCGGCCTTCGCCTTGGTAGGCAACCTACAGTGCCTGCGACCTAGGCCCTGCTGTAATTTATTTGACCCAGGTAGGACTGCTAAATGGTGGGAAGCTTCTGATTGGGCGAGATGCCATCATTCTTTTCCGGTTCAGATTTATTTTCCCTCTAACTGCCAAAAACATAAATAATTATATCGCATGTTGTTTGTCATGTACATCAATGATCTGGATGATGGGGTGGAAAATTGGATAAGTAAGTATGCAGATGATACTAAGATAGGTGGTGTTGTGGATAATGAAATAGATTTTCAAAGTCTACAGAGAGATTTGGGCCATATGGAAAAGTGGGCTGAAAGATGGCAGATGGAGTTTAATGCTGATAAGTGTGAAGTGCTACATCTTGGCAGGACAAATCAAAATAGGATGTACATGGTAAATGGTAGGGAATTGAGGAATGTTGTGGAACAGAGAGATCTAGGAATAACTGTGCATAGTTCCCTGAAGGTGGAATTGCATGTAGATGGGGTGGTAAAGAAAGCCTTTGGTGTGCTGGCCTTTATAAATCAGAGCATTGAATATAGGAGCAGGGAAGTAATGTTAAAATTGTACAAGGCATTGGTGAGACCAATTCTGGAGTATGGTGTACAATTTTGGTCGCCTAATTATAGGAAGGATGTCAACAAAATAGAGAGAGTACAGAGGAGATTTACTAGAATGTTGCCTGGGATCCAGCAACTATGTTACAGAGAAAGGTTGAACAAGTTAGGTCTTTATTCTTTGGAGCGCAGAAGGTTAAGGGGGGACTTGATTGAGGTCTTTAAAATGATGAAAGGGATAGACAGAGTTGACGTGGATAAGCTTTTCCCATTAAGGGTAGGGAAGATTCAAACAAGAGGGCATGACATGCGAATTAAGGGACGGAAGTTTAGGGGTAACGTGAGGGGGAACTTTCTTTATTCAGAGGGTGGTGGCTGTGTGGAATGAGCTTCCAGCAGAAGTGGTGGAGGCAGGATCGATTTTAACATTTAAAAGTAAAGTGGATAGGTATATGGACGGGAAGGGAATGGAGGGGTATGGTCTGAGTGCAGGTAGATGGGACTAGGAGAAAACAAATGGTCGGCACGGACTGGAAGGGCCGAGAGGGCCTGTTTCCGTGCTGTAATTGTTATATGGTTATATTATATGGTTATATGCAAACTTGGTCTCATCCTGTCACAGTCATTCCCTCTATTCTTCCATCCTCTGAAACTTAAAACATTGCATATTTTCTCTATTTCCCAGTTTTGGCAAAGTGTCTTTGACCCAAAATGTTAATTTAGCTTTTCTTCCCACTAATAGTGGCTGTGCTATTGAACTTTTGGCATTTTCTGCTTTTATTCGAGGATTAATGAAATATTGAAAGAAACATCAGCCAAGTGGAATGTTTTTAAAAGGTGCTGACAAAAGCTCAGGATATGTACGTCCCCGTTACGATTGAAGGGCAAAGCAGGTAAACGTAAGGAAGCTTGGCTGACGAGGGAAATTGAGGCATTCGTCAAAAACGAGTGGGACAGATATACGCAGCTGGGATCCCTGGAGGAGATTCGGGAACTAAGGAGCAAACTGAAAAAGGAAATCAGAAGGGCAAAAAGGGGCCAGGAGATAGCTCTGGTGGGTAGCATTAAGGACAATCCCAAAATATGTTATAAATACATAAGGAGGAAAAGGGTAACTAGAGAGAGAGGGAGACCTCTCAGGAATCAAAGCGGACACCTCTGTGTGGAGCCACAGGAGATGGGCAAGGTCCTCAATTGAGTATTTCTCCTCTGTATTTACCGAGGAGAAAGACAATAGGACGGAGGAACTTGGGGCAGTCAATGGAAGTGTCTTGCGAGCAGTCAATGTTACTGTCGAAGAAGTACTGAAGGTACTATCGTGTATTTAGGTAGACAAATCTCCGGGGCCTGATCAGATATATCCAAGGACATTGTGGGAAACCAGAGCGGAAATTGCGGGAGCCCTGGTTGAAATTTATGAGTTGTCCTTAAATACAGGAGAGGTGCCGGAAGACTGGAGGGTGGCAAATGTTGTGCCTCTTTTCAGGAAGGGCTGCAGGGAACATGCTGGGAACTATGGGCCGGTGAGCTAAACATCTGTAGTTGGAAAGTTACACAAGAGTATTCTGAGGGATAAGTTATACAGGCATTTGGACGGGCATAGGCTGACTCGGCTGATAGTCAGCATGGTTTTGTACGTGGAAGGTCGTGTCCCATAAATTCGATTAATTTTTTTGAAGACGAGACCAAAAAGATCGATGAGGGCAGAGCTGCAGATGTTGTATACATGGATTTCAGTAAGGCATTTCACAAGGTTTTGCTTGGTAGGCTGCTCTGGAAGGTTAGATCACATGGGATCCAAGGAGAGATAGCTGAATGGATAGCAAATTGGCTTCATAGAAGGAAGCAGAGGGTGATGGTGGAAGGTTGCTTCTTGGACTGGAGGCCTGTGACTAGTGGTGTGCCTCAGGGTTTGGTGCTGGGCCCATTACTGTTTGTCATCTACATCAATGATTTGGATGAGAACATATAGGGCAAGATTAGCAAGTTTGCTGATGATACCAAAGTGGATGATTTTGCAGATAGTGAAGATGGTTGTGAAAGATTGCAGCAGGATCTGGATCAATTGGTCACCTGAGGAATGGTTGATGGCATTTTATACAGAGAAGGGTGAGCTGTTGCATTTTGGGATGTCGAACAAGAGCAGGACCTACACAGTGAATGGTAGACCTCTGGGGAGTGTTGTAGAGCAGAGGAATCTAGGAGTGCAGGTGTAAGGTTCCTTGAAGGTCGAGTCGCAGGTAGATAAGGTAATCAAAGAAGGCTTTAGGAAAATTGTCCATCATCAATCAGAGTATTGAGTATAGAAGTTGGGAGGTTATGTTGCAGTTGTATCAGACGTTGGTGAAACCGCATTTAGAATATTGTGTTCAGTTCTGGGCACCATGTTATAGGAAAGATATTGTCAAGCTTGAAAGGGTTCAGAAAAGATTTGCACGAATGTTGCCAGGACTAGAGGGTGTGACCTATAGGGAGAGGTTGAGTAGGCTGGGTCTCTGTTCCTTGTAGCACAAGAGAATGAGGGGTGATCTTTTAGAGGTGTATAAAATCATGAGAGGAATTCATCAGGTAGATGCACAGAGTCTCTTGCCCAGAGTAGGGGAATCGAGGACCAGAGGACATAGGTTCAAGGTGAAGGGGAAAAGATTTAATAGGAATCTGAGCCCTAACTTTTTCACACAAAGGGTGGTGTGTGTATGGAACAAGCTGCCAGAGGAGGTAATTGAGGCTGGGACTATCCCAACATTTAAGAAACAGATAGGTACATAGATGGGAGAGGTTTGGAGGGATATGGACCAAGCAAGCGCAGGTGGGACTAGTGTAGCTGGGACATGTTGGCAGGTGTGGGCAAGTTGGTCTGAAGGACCCATTTCCACACTGTATCACTCTATGATGCTATGTTACATTATCCCTTGATATGTTTACATATCAACAGGAACTAGAAATGTTCACCATGGGATGGAGAAAGAGGATTACTGAGGAACCGGGCATCAGAAGCGATGTTTGGTCAGATAATGAGGGAGGGTTGAGGGTTACCCAGATAATAAATGCAATGACTGGGTAAAGAAAGGATAGTCAGGAGATCTGTCTGAGTACAACCCTGAAATTATAGGGTTATATGCAGAATTATCTTGCATGGAGTTGAAGAATTGTGGACCATTCTTTTGAACTTTTCCAACTTTGATGTAGCATAATTGATCCGAAAGGTCGATCCAGTTCCTCTGGTGAAGGACTACTGCTGCTGACCTGCCTGAGCAAGGCATTCCAGTGTTTAGATATGTTATAAATTATATTAGATCGACCTCTTCCCTCAGACTAATGCTATCTACTTTGTTTTGCTTTAAGTAGTTTGAATTGTGAGGAATATGAAAAGCTTCTCTACCAGTTTTTGTTATTGCATTAGAAGGTGCTTACATTATAATGAGCAGAAGATGAATTCGAGAGGCTTGTAAAGAGGGGTGTAGAATACTGTAGAAAGATGTACAAGCGGAAGACAAAGGTAACAACAAGCTGAACATCCGGGAGTAAAAGGTAAACCACATTCTTCGGCACACGATTTCACAGTACACCTTAAATTCCAGTCTTACCGGCTTCTGTTCGTCCCTCCAGCCAAAGAGACAATTGTCCTTCCGGGTAGGGGAGCGCTGGTCCAATCAACGTCACAATTCCTGGAACAAAGCAATACCCGTCACAAAGCTAATCAGCCTTGGCATCTCCGATGTGGAGAACACACCGAGCGCTGTGTGTTCTCCACATACCAGCCCCAGGTTCCTGCTTGCGGTTACAATTCAGTTACATCACCTGCATTGCTGAGGGACTAGTTATGAATAGCCATCTGCAACGTGGTCTTTTCTCTACGATTATGGGGTTGCAATTCAATGATTCATTCAATGGAAATTACTCTAATCAATTTCTGTGGCGGCAATTATTCGGAATTTGGCCGATAATCCTTTGTTGATCGCCTCGTTAGAGATTCTGCATGGGGCGATTGCAGTCTCGTAAAAAATAATTGAAAAACGCTCCAATTAGTCGTATTTGCTAATATAGATATTACATTAAATTGGAAATTGTTAAAATAAAATGGCCATTTTAAAAAATTGTGCCGTGTTAGATTAACTGCTAAATCGATATGTTATAATTGTATTCGTTAATTGAAACTGTACAGGGTCTCGTTTCAAAGGACACATGAAAAAATGTAAAGATCAAAGCACTGGCATTGGGGGAAACATGTGTCCAGCCTGAAGATCTGAAATTGACTCTTCAAAGGGAGATGCAATCGAACTGAGTCCAGCAGGAAATGTTCTGAAAGGTAAAACAAAAAATCGCTTAAAAAAAATCCATAAAGATCACAAATGCCTGGAGGGGTGCTGGAAGATCAAGTGCATGCCAACGCAGAGCTGACGGAATTTATATTATATAAGGGCGCAGCGGTAGCGTCGATGCAGACCAGGATCTTTGATGCCTACCCAGGTTCGATCCCAACTACAGTTTGTGGGAGTTATGTTTTATACATGTTTCCATGTTTCATTTGAAACGATCTTTTACACTTGATCCCCGTGACCGCGTGGGTTTCCTCCGAGATCTCCAGTTTCCTCTCACACTCCAAAGACGTACAGGTTTGTAGGCAGATTGGCTAATATTGGTATCACTGTGAATGTTCCCCGAGTGTGTGTAGGATAGTTAATGTGCGGGGATCGCTGGCCGCTGCGGACTCGGTGGACCGAAGGGCCTGTTTCCGCGCTTTATCTCCAAACATAAACGTATATTACGAATCTATCTACATCACGAAGAACTTATTCAATCATCTCAGAGATCGAAGCCATTTCGTTATCCTCACGCCAAAAGCTCCACTACACATAATCTGTTAATAAATAAAACTGCAAAATTGTAAATGAAAAAAATAAGAGGTCAGGTTTTTTTTTACACCAAATCCTCTTCACTCTCTGGTGATGAAAGTTTCACGTGGTGAAAGTTTGTGGGCATTATTCGAGCTACGCGAGGTGTACTGTGTACACAAACGACTGCTGATGATGTAAACTGGAACAAACAAAAAACAAACTGATGGGAGTGGGGGGGGGGGGGGGGGGCAGCGAGTCAGCTGCGGGCAGAAATTAACAGTCATCGTTTTGGGTCGAGGTCCTTTGAACTGGACGAGTGGTGGAAATTATAGACAGTGCAAAGAGGAAAAAGCAGAGTGTGAAGAGTCGGTATTCATTATTTTTTAAAGAAGGAACTGCAGATGCTGGAGAATCGAGGGTACACAAAAAGCTGGAGAAACTCAGCGGGTGCAGCAGCATCTAAGGAGCGAAGGAGATAGGCGGCGTTTCAGACTGAAGAAGGGTCTCGACCCGAAACGTCGCCTATCTCCTTCGCTCCTTAGATGCTGCTGCACCCGCTGAGTTTCTCCAGCTTTTTGTGTACCGTCGGTATTCATTAGGTGGATGCAGGTGAGAGGTGCGTTGGTTGATGTAGTGAGGTGGGAGAGAAATGAGTTGAAATAACCGAAGCAGGATTATGATAGGAGCAAGTAACCAGGAGCCGAAGATGAGAAAGAGACTATGGGGTGGGCATATAAGCAGAGTAGGGGAAGGGACTGGCCAAACAGAATGTGTGAGTAACAGATAGATGCCATTGTGTAGGAAGGAACTGCAGATGCTGGTATACACCAAAGACAGGCACAAAATGCTGGAGTAATTCAGTGGGACAGACAGCATCTCTGGATGGAAGGAATGGGCGACGTTTCAAATCGAGACCCTTCTTTAGACAGAGTCAGGGGAGAGGCAGACACGGAGATAAGGAAGTGTAAGGTGCGAAAACGATACCTCAAAGGGGCCGCAGTTCATGGAAAATGTAGAATTGAGACAGTCAGACTGGTCGGAGAACTAAGGGGGAGGGAAGGAGAGTGAGGGAAAGCAAGGGTAACTTGAAGTTAGAGAAGCCAATAGTCATACCGCTGGGGTGCAAGCTGCCCAGGCGAAATATGAGCTGCTGTTCCTCCAATTTGCGCTGGGCCTCACTCTGACAGGAGGCCCAGAGCAAGTTCAAGTTCTGCCCAACCTACCTGATCTCCCTGTTGCTAAACACTTTAACCCCCGCTCCCATTCCCATACTGACCTTGCTGTCCTGTTTTCTTTATAGTTCTATGCTGCGGTGGGAAGTTATGAATCACTCATCCCAAGTCATCTCTGGATAACTAAAATACTTTCAAAATTCAGGCTCTCCTTTCTGATAAAATTGTTTAAATGAAGCGCTGTGATCTCAGATAAAAATAGATATTGATTGTAATTTAATACAACAGGATCCTAGTCATTGTTTTGATAACAGGTCATTGTATTCACTGATTGTCCTATGTTGGAAATGAATATAGTGAAATTACAATTCAATGTTCTATTTTCCTTTGTAAAATATTTAATTTATGTAAGATTGAATGACATTTGTAATCAATCATTTTCTTATAGCCATTAGAATAAATTCTAATGTGCAGAAAATCAATGGAACTTGATGTTATGTCTAATCTTTATTTCAGTAGAAAATAAATCAACACCATTTTCTGTAAAATACCACTGAAGACATTTCAAGACGTGGGTAGACAAAAATGCTGGAGAAACTCAGCGGGTGAGGCAGCTTGTGGGGTGGGAGATTGCAACCTTCACCTGGTCCGCCTTATTTCGACTAATACAATCAACTCAACGTGCACAAACGGAAGATCAAATAGAACAAGTTGTCCAACAACTTTAGGCTGTGCACGCCACACGAAAGAAGAAGAAGAAAGCAGCATGTACGGAGCGAAGGAATAGGTGACGTTTCGGGTCTTTACCTTCCTTCCTCCCTCCCTCTCCCCCACCCCCCCACTCCCTCTCCTCCCTCCCTCCCCCTTCCCCCTACTCCACCCTCCCGCCCCCTCCCCTTACTCGGGGTCTGAAGCACTTTCGGGGAACAGACCCAACGGGTGCACTTGGTCTAGTAATTAACTTAAAAATCCATCAAAAGGCCTTAAATGTTGATATTTCATCCGTTTTCTAACAACAAAAAGGTGTTTAAAATGTGGAGCAAAGAACACAAATACAAATGTATGTGATAATGAAGGTTTACCATGAGACAATGAGATAGAAACATAGAAAATAGGTGGAGGAATAGGCCATTTGGCCCTTCAAGCCAGCACTGCCATTCAAAATGATCATGGCTGATCATCCAAAATCAGTACCCTGTTCCTGCTTTCTCCACATATAAGAGAATCTCTTTATTTATTTATCCCTTAATTCCGTCAGCCCGAAGAGCTATATCTCTCTTGAAAACATCAAGTGAATTGGCCTCCACTGCCTCTGTGGCAGAGAATTCCACTGATGAGGCAGTAGTTGATTAAATGAGAATGAAGCATATCTCCAAGAAAATGAAAAACACATTTTCTTTCTAAGGAATCAAATTTAGGAGAAAGATAATTTAGTGTAAAGTATTTCAACACATGCGCAATGTATTTGTTGAGTAGTTCATTTAAGAATACATTATTGTTTTAAACTGCTGTTAATAACATACAATGTTTGCAGAATTACAACCCTGTAATTTAACTGTGAAACAAAACAATCAATTTTGATGAAGCTGCCAAAAACACAAAATCCCAAATTGTGCAACAATACTGAACGTCATTCGACCCACTGAATCAATGTCAACGTTCAAGGCAATCACATCAGTTCCATGCCGCAGTGAGTGAAATTAAAACAAAACTGCAGATGCTGGAAGTCTGAAAGCAAAACCTGAAAATACATGCAGCATGTGGAATGGGTAACTATTTTGGTCCAGTGAACTTTGTCAGACCTGGGAAAGAGAGAAAACAAGATAGTTTTCAGTTGCAGAGAAGTTGGCGGAGAGAATTAAGGGATAAAATCGCCAGATGTACCCGGGGAGTCAAGACCATCGACAGTGGGGGTGACTATCACTCCCCCAGTTGGGCCCAGAGTGAATTCTGGTGCACCAGACTCAGGGAGTCCCTCTGGAGGCAGGCTAGTTTCCTCAACCCTCTCCCCACCTAGAGTCTCTACCTACACCTCATCCTGGCTGGGTTGCTCCTGGGCTCCCTCAGGTGCCTGATGTGGGACTCCCTCCCAACAGGATCTCCCCCTGCTCTATATCACCCTGGTCCCCATCGCAACCCTCCCCAGAATCCCCTCCAGAACAAGGGACCGGGGCCCAAACCAGAGGGCGGGAGTCTTCCACCACCACAGTATTCCCCTCCCCCCTGGAGGATTCCCTTTTGTCCCCCTTCCACTCCTCCCTAGATTCCTCCTTCACTTTTTCGACGAGGAGCTCACAGATGCTGGGGTCACCTAAGCAACCTTCCTCTGTGGCACCCCCTCCTCCTGCCCGATCCCCACTGCCCCCAGCTGGATTATGGGGCTTGCAGACTCCCTAACGGGAGGTGACAGGATGGGTGGATCATTCATGCCCCTGGGGGTTTTGTTCTCCAGGTGCTTCACCTTCTTTGGCACCTTGCTCCCCTTCTTTTGAACCTCCCCACCCCCATCTGCGCAACCACAAGGTTCCCTAATTCAACTACAGGGGGGTGGCAGTGGGTTAGTGGCACCGGAGGCCTCTGCCCGGGATTTGGGGCAATTCCTCCAAATATGCCCCACTTCCTTACAGGCGTGGCACCTTGGGTGCTCCGATGTCCAGTAGACGGTGAAATTACGCCCATCCTGCTGGAAACAGATGCGTCCATCACCTACCTCCTCAGTCCAGCAACATCGGCAGCTGCCGCCGGAGGGAAAGAACGTGCCGCAGCTCCTTCCCCATGAAAGAGCTAATAGTCAAATCTAAAATAGAGTCTTTCTTCTACAAAAGCATGAACTAGTAGAACAAAAGAGTGGCTTGGTGCCAAGTCTGAATGACTAAATTATATGGAATGCAATATGGAGGACAGGTTGTCTTTTTAATAAAGACATTAAGATGGCAGCCTGCGTAATAACATGTGCTTCTTTTCAAGGTCATAAAGAAGCCAAGATTGAAAAAAATAGCAGAGACGCGCCAGAGATAAGTAATAACGTTATTGGATGTGCTTGATTTTGACCCAGCTTTCCTCTATTCTGAAAGGCTGCAGAATCTTTCAGTCATGCAATATTCAGACTTGGTAGGAGTGTTTTACTGATAAGAAAAATGTGTAATTGTGCTAACTTTCCTTTGTTCTGTGAGTGGAGCCCGAAAAGCACTGAGCAACGTTTGTGCTCATTGTAGATCTTGCCACTCCCGTCTGATGAATCAATTAAAGATTGCCATGGTTTACCTTTAACAATTTTGTTGCTATCTGCTTTATAAGAAACAAACTTTGATACCCTGGGTGTGAAGGTGGGGAAGGAAGGCCTCATTTGTGATGCAGGGCGGGATTTTGGACAGGACTACCCGCTGCACGGTGGTCGCCAAGGGCTCAACCTGCAGGAATGCTCCCCCCACTGAGATCCCTTTACTCACTGCAGCGTTCACACCCGCAACAGACTCAAGGAAGAACCCAGCCTTTCCAAACTTCCTTCCCTCATACAGGATGCCTGCAGGCTAGGCCGCCACGGCCAGAGCAGCCGAGCAGCCTTCCAGGTTCATATGAGGGAACAAGTAGCACCTTATTCCATGCTTGAAAGGCAGGTTCCTCATGGAGAACCGGACCCCAGGGCAGCAGCCGAAGCAGCCACCTATGCATAGCTCCTGGAAGGCCCCGCTCCCCCAGAACACTGACCCAGCATGGTATCAGGTGCTGCAATTTAAAACATAGCACTTACACAAATCCTGAGACGCAGACCGTCCAAATGGCATGAGGCCAAGTCCAAACTCAAAAACAATATGGAACATTTCGAGGGAGGAAGGCAAAGTGGTGTCGCCTCGAACGTCGATAATGGCGGCTCCCCCGAAAAACTGCTGCCTCACCACCTCCGCCCAGCTCTCTCGGCTCTCCTGTGTTCCCTGGTAAGCTGCTGACCTTCCCAGGCAATCCCAGCTGTTCTTCGCTGCTCCTACAGCTCCGTCGGTCTTGCCGTGAGAAAGGAGGCTTAGTCTTCAGCTCCAGGCTCCAAGGCCGCTGAAAGAGGTCGAGACGGTGCAGGTGCAGAAAGCCTCCCACACCATACAATAGCCAGACCAGCCCGGTCAGCACCGACGAGGCAGTAAGGGGGGTTGTTCTGGACGCAGGTGTAAAAGTCCAGAAAGCTTTTCTCTAAAAGCTTTTCCAGAAAGCAGGTTGCCAGCCAGGTGTGCGAGTTGGACAGTTAGTTGATAAGACTGTTCGCAGTCCCAAAAACAAGCAGAAACTTTAAAACAAATCTTTGCAACGTCGCAGTAATACACAAATATGTTTAAATTATCGCTTTATCTCCTCCGAATTCCATAAAGATGATAACACACTAGTTCTTGTGTCTGGACGGGAGCTCCTAATCACCACACGTCTTCACGTAACCAGCTTTTTTTCTTTTTTAATCAAAAAATGTATTCAATTATTAAAAAATATTTACACAACAATAAAACAAGCCAGAACCCACCACCATAATACAATACAAACAAATATCCATAATGAACTATTATACCACTATGTTCCAATCCTTATTGAGGATACATTCAACACCCTGCGGAGCCCAGCGGTCCCAGAACTCCCTCAGAGTGCCCGTGACAGCGTATTCCCTTTCTAACCTCACCCGGGCACGGACATAACCCCGGAAAAGGGCAGGCAGCCGGCTCGGGTAAAGCCCTCCACCGCCTGGCACTTTGACTCACAGATGGCCAGCTTGGCCAGGCCCAGGAGCTACCCAACCAGGATATCTTCAGCCCTACCTTCTCCCCTACGCACAGGGTGTCCAAAGATGAGGATGGTGGGTGAAAATTACTTTAACCACATGTGGACATTGTCAGATTTTATTAAAGGCCATTTTTATACATTTTGGTTTCACCATGTATAAATTACAGCAGTGTTTATACATATTCCCCCCATTTCATGGGCACCATAATTTTTGGGACACATGGCTTCACAGGCGTTTGTAATTGCTCAGATGAGTTTAATTGCTTCCTTAATGCCTGTATAAGAGAGCTCTCAGCACCTTGTCTTTCCCCCAGTCTTTCCATCACCTTTGAATGAATGTTTATTGGCCAAGTATTCACATACAAGGAATTTGCCTTGGTGCTCCGCCAGCAAGTGACAACATGACATACAGTGACAGTCAGGAATAACACATAAAACATTATCAATTAAACGCAAATTAAATAAAATACCAGAGCAAAAGGAGGCTACAGATTTTTGGAAATTGAGTAGAGCAACTACTCATGGAAAAAGCTGTTTTTATGACTGGCTGTCGCAGCTTTGACATTCCGGAGTCGTCTTCCAGAGGGAAGTGATTCAAAGAATTTGTGGCCACGGTGAGAGGGGTCAAAGATGGTCTTACCCATGTACTTCCTGGCCCTTGCAGTGTACAGTTCGTCAATGGAGGGAAGGTTGCAACCAATAACCTTCTCAGCTGATCGAACGCTTCACTGTAACCTCCGGATGTCGTGCTTGGTGGCTGAACCAAACCAGACCATGGTGGAGAAGGTGAGGACAGACTCTTACCACCCCCTGTTTGGAACATCATTAAAAGAGAGCACTGGTGAGCTTACTAATTGCAAATGGACTGGCAGACCAAGGAAGACCTCCACAGCTGATGACAGAAGAATTCTCTCTATAATAAAGAAAAATCCCCAAACACCTGTCCGACAGATCAGAAACACTCTTCAGGAGTCCGGTGTGGATTTGTCAATGACTGCTGTCTGCAGAAGACTTCATGAACAGAAATACAGAGGCTACACTGCAAGATGCAAACCACTGTTAACCACAAAAATAAGATGGCCAGGTTACACTTTGCCAAGACGTACTTAAAAGAACAACCCCAGTTCTGGAAAAATGTCTTGTGGACAGATGAGACGCAGATTAAACTTCATTAAACGAGATACTGCACACAATGATTTTAATAGACTTAAATTAAAAATCCAAATTGGGAACTAAAGTAATAAAAGGAAACCCGAATCAACATTTTACAGAATGAGAGTCTGTAAATTATATTGTGCGTAAAAAGTGTATTGTGTGTACAAAGTGATTAAATATCCAAGTATTTAAAATACACCTTATACATGTAATTAGTAAAAGTACATCTATATAATTAAATTAGCTAGTTACACTGGAACGAAACAATAGTTAAAAACTGTGCATCAAGATTCTTGATATATATTGGAGATTTAAGATCTCTAGTAGGTAGAACAGAATTTATGGACCTTCTTGGTCATGAGGTATAAATAACCAAACAGCTAGATTTATTGCATCAACTACATGAAGTGCATTTTTACCTGATAAAGAAAATCTGGAAACAGAGATTCAAACAATTCTGACACCTTCCAGGAACAATTTGGTAGTGATGTAGCTTGTTGTGCTGGCAAGGTAGTACATTGATACGACATTTGGATTCCAGTGTCAGTTTTAACTTCATTGCATATTTGGTGGCTGGTAGTGGAGAGAAAACTCCTAAATCCCCTTAACAATCTCGAGACCTTTATAGCAACATCTTCAAAAAATCTTTACGCTTTATTGCCAAATAAAGTTCCCTTTAAAGAAGATTGATTTGTGGAGCTTGAAAATGAAATGGCAAAGTGGTGCCAGTTGCAGTTGGTAAATAATTTTGAATCCAGCATCAATATAGCTCAAATAATAAACCAATTCTGGTTCCAAAGATCTGACTTTGACAAAGTGTGTATTTGGAATTATTAAATGCAAGAATAATTTCCAGATGCAAAATGGTTGTATTTATCCTATCCAGTCACACATTCATTCAATGCACCAGTTTACAATTCATAACCTTAGCATTATCCGCTGTTTGACAATTGAATAGGAAAAAAAAAAAAAGATTTTACACCACAACCTCGTGCAAAATTCCCCGTCAGGAGAACGATCCATTGTTAGTAACTAAATACCAATAGGGATGCGATTTCGGTTTCTTCTTGGAAATCAAAATAAATATTCAGCTACACTCAATGGTCTAAAAACGAATATCACAGTTCTTCGCCACACAATGCCCACAATAGTGTTCACAATACACATTGTTGGCTTTGGTTAAACATGAAAGCTTTCTCCACAGCCACAGGTTCCTTTGATGTTGGGATTGTGAAAGACAAATTCACTTGCAAGTTTATTTTCAGTGTAGTCCATTTCTGTCCCAAGAAGTGTCAACTGTGCTTTCTTTTGAATGAATATTCGAACACCTGAAATAGAAAATTAACAGCATTATGTCTATCAAAGTCAAAGGCAGCATTAAACTGAAAGGGAAAGCATATAATATTGCAAAGATTAGTGGGAAACAAAAGGATTGGGAAGCTTTTAAAACCAACGGAAGATAACTAAAAAGGCAATAAGGGGAGAAAAGACGAAATATGAAGGTAAGCTAGCCAATATTATCAAAGAAAGTTCAAAAGTTTTTTCAAATATATAAAGTTAAAAGAGAGGCAAGAGTGGATATTAGACCACTGGAAAATGATGCTAGTGTAGTAGTAATGGGGGAATAAATAAATGGCAGATGAACGGAAGAGGTTTTTTGCATCAGTCTTCATTACGGAACACCGCAGCAACTTGCCAGAAATTCAAAAGAGTTGGGGCAAAAGTTAGAGTTGCTATTACTAAGAAGAAGGTGCTTAGGAAGCTGAGAGGTCTGAATGTTGATGTCACCTTCACCAGATGTACTACAGAGTTCTGATACAGGTAGCTTGCGAGCCAACCAAAAACTCCACAATCTCCAGTAGAGGCATTTGTAGTGATCTTTCAAGAATCACTAGTCAGGAGTGGTCCCAGAGGACACACAGGACAGCTTCGGCACAGCTTCAGGAGAAAATGACGTATCTTTTGAAGGAGACAAGGAGGAATTTCTTTAGACAGGGTGGTGACTCTGTGGAATACACTACCACAGACACCTGTGGAGGCCAAGTCACTGGATATTTTTAAAGTGGAGACTGGCAGGTTCTTGATTCATAAGGGTGTCAACGTTTACAGAGATAAGGCAGGAAAATGGAGTTGAGGGGAAAGCTAGATCATTCATGAATGAATGACCTAATTCTACTCATATGACTCATGAACTATCATAGGAAAAATTCAATTATGCATTCAGCCTCCTTTTGTACACTGTTCAGTTAATTTTGTAATTTCCCCATTTCCGGGATTTAATTTTTGACTAATTCCTATTTGTCATCCATATGTTGCCCCCTAGTGGCATCATCTAAATATCCAACCAGTTTCTGCACACTTAAAGGTCTTGACCTAAAACGTCACCCATCCATGTTCTTCAGGGATGCTGTCTGACTTGCAGAGTTATTCCAGCACTGTGTCTTTTTGTGTACTCACCAGTATCTGCTGTTCTTGGTTTCTAATTGCACATTTACCGTTCCCAGCCATACTCCATTGCCACAAGCTCCCTGCCTTAATTTGTCCTGCTAATGTGACATACAATACTAACTGAGCAAAGGTTTATTTCAATAAAATGTGAGGGCAGAAGCCACAATTGATAAAATTGATAGTCTGCTGAGTTACTCCAGCACTGTGTCGTTTCACCTTAAAACTAGGCACCGTTGCTGCTGGTTTGCATCAGCAGGCTCTTCTTCACCAGCTGTCCCATGCAGCAGTCGGTTGACGCAGCTGTTGTGCCTCTAGTTGTTGCCCCTGGCAGACAGAGCTTTTTTCAGGCGCAGCCACCGGCAGTCACTGTAGGGTTCTCTCCATCCCCTCTCACCAGCTGCCGCTTCTTCCTGTCGGGGGTAGCAGCCTTACGAAAGCACTGCCAGCCAGGGGCTACAACGTGAGCCACAACCGTGTCAACAGACAGATGATGAAGAAGGGCTCGCTGGAGGACATTGTGGAAGATGTTGGCGACTCGACCTGAAGTTGCTCTCCACTGTCTCTCTCGCCTCCCTAGTGCCACAGCGACAGTCACCACAACTGGAAGAGCAGCAAGCCCAGGTGACGCTATTATATCTATGAAACGGGCGGAAAGCCCTCACCATCCTCCCGTACAATAACGCAAGTCATTTAAGAAATATGATAACCTACTGTGAATTGTTTACGTGTGCGAGTTTACGTATCTCACTTATTGTGCAAGTCGGGGAGTGCCTAAACAGTTAAAATGCCTTAAACATGCTTTTTCACAAAGTTGGACAGAAAGTGCTAGAGTAACCGTGGGCCAGGCAGCATCTTTAGAGTAACATGGATATGTGACAATTCGGGATGCAACCCTTCTTCAGACAGATTCATTCTGAAGAGTCATTGGACAGGTTTGGAGGGATATGGGACTAGTGCAGCTGGGACATGTTGGCCGGTATGGGCAAGTTGGGCCGAAGGGCCTGTTTCCACACTGTATCACTATATGACTCCCGACCTGAATCGTCGCTTACCCATGTTACTCCAGTGATGCTGCCTGACCCGCGGAATTACTCTCACACTTTGTGCCTTATTTGTAAACAAGCATCTGCAGCTCCTGGTTTCTACACTTTCATTCACTGCCTACTATGGTCACCTCTGTACTGCAGGTCTGTTTTGAAAACTTTTCTGTTCAGGCCACAGGGGTGATGAACACCTTCCAGTCACCTGCAGTACAGTCCATTCCACTCCACTCCACAGAAAACAGTTTTCAACATCCTTGCAGGTTCTTGACAATGAGTCAGATTGTCTAATTCTTAGTCAGCAGCTGCAGGAATAAATCGTCAGTGCTCACATGGTATCCAGTTGGATGGTGACTGGATTAGAGTAGCATGCCAGACACAATGACACTGATACCCAGAGATTGCGGCAAGGTTTGCACACAATAACAGGCTACAAAGGTAAGGTGGGCGGTATCAATGGAAATAATGAGTCCCTCCATGATGAACTCAATGCATTGAACAGACGATCCGGATGGATTCCCTGTCTGCATCCTCAGGACCTGTGCCGATCAGCTGGCAGAGGTATTCGCAGACATCTTTAACCCCTCACTCTTCCATTCAGAGATCCCACCTGCTTCTTCTTCTTTCGTGTGGCGTGCACAGCCTAACGTTGTTGGACAACTTGTTCTATTTGATCTTCCGTATGTGCACGTCGAGTTGATTGCATTAGTCGAAACAGGGCGGACCACGTGAAGGTTGCAATCTTCCACCCCCCACCCGCTTCAAAAAGACCACTATCATCCCAATGCCAGAGAAAAGTAAGATAGTGTGACTTACTGACCACTGTCCTGTGGCTCTGTCATGCACCACCATGTAGTGTTTCAAGAAACTGGTGATGGTGCACATTAACTCCAGCCTCCCAGCCAGTCTTGACCCATGGCAGTTTGCTTACCATCAAAACAGTCCATAGTAGATGCCACATCCCTTGGCCCTATACTCATCTCAGGAACATCTGGACAACAAGGACTCCTAACTAAACTCCTATTTGTCAACTATAAACAGTTACCTTCAACTCATTCCAAACTCGTGCACCTAGGAATTAGCTCGCCCCTCTGCCACTGAACCTTTGACTTTCTGACCCAGACCCACAGACCACAACTAGTGAGGATAGGTGACAACACCACCCCCGCAGTAATTCTCAACATCGGTGCCCTGCAAGGATGCATTCTCAGTCCCCGACTATACACCCTATACACTCACGACAGCCGGAATTTGGCTCTAACTCCGTCTACAAGTTTGCAGAATCCACTCCTAAGATGAGATGAGTCAGGAGTACAGGAATGAAACAAAGAACTTGGTGGTTTAGTGTCAGGGCAATAACCCCTCCCTCAATGTCAGCATGGCAGAGTAGCTAGAAAGCATACGGTTGGGTGGTATCACAGTTTGGTTTGGGAACAGCTTTACCCAAGACCACAAGAAATTGCAGAGAGTTGTAGGTGTGGACTAGTCCATCACAGACCAGACTTGCAAACATTGACTCCATCTACTCTCATTCAGACTGATTGTTGGGGGGAGCAGCGGGAAGGGGGTGGAAAAGGCCTTTCCAGTGTTCTTCTGCCCCCCCCCCTCCCTCCCCCCTCCCTCCCTTACAATCAGTCTGAAGAAGTCTAAACCCAAAAAGTCACCTCTCTATGTTGTACAAAGGCGTTGCTTAATATGCTGAGTTACTTCGGCATTTTGTGTCCTTTAATGAACACCTGTAGCAGCACCATACGTGGTGAACAAACAGTTGCTTTATTCAGACATTACGTGGTTGGCGTACATGCAAGTTTGGTCCTCTAACATATTGTCATTACTGCTGCTGCTGAGCGAGGGTGTTGTCTCGAGGTCAGCTACCTGTTGACTCCTGATCTCAAGGTGACTCCGCTTAAGTAGCAGGACATTCCCCATAACCATAACTTAGAATAAAGGGGAGGTAATTTAAGATTGAGATGAGAAAAACTGTTTTACCCAGAGAGTTGTGAATTTATGGAATTCCCTGCCACAGAGGGCTGTGGAGGCCAAATCACTGAATGGATTTAAGAGAGAGTAGGGGCTAGTGACGTCAAGGGATATGGGGAGAAGGCAGGCACGGGTTATTGATAGCGGACGATCAGCCATGATCACAATGAATGGCGGTGCTGGCTCGAAGGGCCGAATGGCCACCTCCTGCACCTATTTTCTGTTTCTATAACCCATGACGTCACGTGACAGCCTCGTAACCACCGAAGATGAACAGCCAGCAGTAGTGCACGTAGGCACAAATGAAATTGGGATGAAGAGGAAGGAGGTTCTCCAACATGAGTTCAGAGAGTTGGGAAGAAGACTGAAATGCCAGACTTCTAGAGTGGTTATCTCTGGATTGCTTCCAGTACCTCGTGCTAGTGAGGACAGGAACAGGGAGATAGGGGATCTGAATGTGTGGCTGAGGGGCTGGTGCAGGGAGCAAGGATTTTGATTTATAGACCGCTGGGGTAGGGGTGACCTGTACAAAACGGACGGGTTACACCTTAACTGCAGAGATGCCAACCCTAAATTTAGTTCACAGTAACATTCAACCCATTTGTCCGTAACAAATGGGGTTAAATGCATTTCTCTCCGTACTCACTTGGGGTTGTTGCCGGCGGGTCTGCGCCTGCGCACTGGTGCAGATCAGCGGGCTGCCGGCGGGCGGGTGCGGCACATGCGCACTTGGCAAGGTTGCCGGCGGGTCTGCGCCTGCGCACTGGGTAGGGGTGGGGGGGAGGCCCGGTGATGGGGCTGCCGCGAGTGGCCGGCTGGCGGCAAGAAAGTGCCGCTGATCGCGCGGGCCGGCGCCGCCCGGGCTCTGGGCCGGGCGTGGCGTGGCTCGAAATGGCGCCAGTCCCGGCAACCCTCCCCCACTGCGCACGCGCGGCCACTGGGGCCCGGCAACCCTCCCCCACTGCGCAGGCGCGGACACTGGGGCCCGGCAACCCTCCCCAACTGCGCAGGCGCGGACACTAGGGCCCGGCAAAGTGCCGCTGATCGCGCGGGCTGGCAAACCGGGGACACATGGCGCCGGCGTTCACCACGGGAGGAACACCGGCGCGGCGGTGTTCCGTAACAGCATGTTTGGCTGCCGGAACACCGTAAAAAGGTTATTTCGCCGGGACAAAATACGGCGAATCCGGGACACTTGGCATCTCTGTAACTGGAGGGGACCGACATTCTGGCAAGCAGGTTTGCTAGGGCTACACGTGTGGGTTCAAACTAAATAGTGGGGGGGGAGGGATTGACAAATTGAGAGTGTAAAGATGGAGTTGAAGGGGAAGTGACTACAGGAATAATTACAAAAGATTCTCAAATTAATGGGAAGGAAAGCTCGAGAAGGGACAACAGAGTAAGGTCAGGGCCAATTGCGAGTGGTGCAAGGGGGGGAAGTGAATACGGAGGTCAAAGTGCTGTATATGAAGCGCAAAGTAAAAGGAATAAAGTGGACGAGCTTGAGGCTCAGTTAGAAATTGGCAAGTATGATGTTGTGGGAATTACTGAGACATGGCATCAAGAGCGCCCTGGCTTGGAACTGAATATTTAAGCGTATATCTCCTATCGAAAAGGCAGACAGGTAGGCAGAGGGGGTGGGGTTGCTCTGTTGGTGAGGAATGAAATTCAGCCCCTTGCAAGGGGCGACATTGAAACAGGAGATGTGGAGTCCATATGGATAGAACTAAGGAATTGTAAGGGTAAAAATACCCTAATGGGGCTAATGTACAGGCCTCCAAACAGTAGGCTGGACATAGGGCACGTTGAATCAGGAGTTAAAATTGGCATGTTGTAAAAGTAATGCTGTGGTTGTTATGGGAGATTTCAACATGCAGGTAGACTGGGAAAATCAGGTTGGTAGTGGACCCCAAGAAAGGGACTTTGTAAAGTGCCTTCGTGATGGATTCTTCGAGCAGCTTGTATTGGGGCCTACCAGGGAGAAGGCAATTCTGGATTTAGTGTTATGTAATGAACCGGATTTGATAAAGGACCTCGAGGTTAATGAGCCATTAGGAGTCAGTGACCATAACATGGTCAGGTTTAATCTACAATTGGAGAGGGAGAAGGGTAGATCAGAGGTGTCAGTGTTGCAGTTGAATAAAGGGGACTATGGGGTCATGAGGGAGGAGCTGGCCAAAGTTGACTGGAAAGATACACTAGCAGGGATGACAGTGGAACAAAAATGGCAGGTGTTTCTAGGAATAATACGGAAGGTTCAGGATCAATTCATTCCTAGGAGGAAGAAAGATTCCAAGTGGAGAAAGGGACGACCATGGCTGACAAGGGACCTCAGGGACAGTATAAAAAATAAACCAAAGAAGTACAACGTAGCAAAGATGAGCGGGAAGCAAGAGGATTGGGTAATATTTAAAGAACAGAAGATAACCAAAAAGACAATATGGAGAGAAAAGATGAGGTACGAAGATAAGCTAGCCAAGAATGTAAAGCAGGATAGTAAAAGCTTCTTTAGGTATGTGAAGAGGAAAAAATTAGTTAAGACCAAAGTTGGACCCTTTAAGACCGAAAAGGGTGAATTTTATATGGGGAACAAGGAAATGGCAAATGAGTTGAACAGGTACTTTGGATCTGTCTTCACTAAGGAGGACAAACAATCTTCCTGATATAGTAGTGGCCAGAGGATCTGGGGTGATGGAGGAACTCAAGGAAATCCATATTAGGCAGGAAATGGTGTTGGATAGACTGATGGGATTGAAGGCTGATAAATCCCCAGGGCCTGATGCTCTGCATCCCAGGGTACTTAAGGAAGTGGCTCTAGAAATCGTGGATGGATTGGTGATAATTTTCCAATGTTCTATAGATTCAGGATCAGTTCCTGTGGATTGGAGGGTAGCTAATGTTATCCCACTTTTTTAGAAAGGCGGGAAAGAGAAAACATAGACCAATTATAGACCAATTAACCCAACATCGGTGGTGGGGATGATGCTGGAGTCAATTATAAAAGATGAGATAGCCAAACATTTGGATAGCAGTAAAAGGATCGGTCCGAGTCAGAATGGATTTACGAAGGAGAAATCATGCTCGACTAATCTTCTGGAATTTTTTGAAGACATAACTAAGAAAATGGACAAGGGAGAGCCAGTGGATGTAGTGTACCTGGACTTTCAGAAAGCATTTGATAAGGTCCTACATAGGAGATTAGTGGGCAAAATTAGGGCACATGGTATTGTGGGTAAAGTGCTGACATGGATAGAGAAGTGGTTGGCAGACAGGAAACAAAGAGCAGGGATTAACGGGTCCCTTTCAGGATGGCAGGCAGTGACTAGTGGGGTATCACAAGGCTCGGTGCTGGGACCACAGCTATTTACAATATACATCAATGATTTGGATGAAGGGATTCAAAGTAACATTAGCAAATTTGCAGATGACACAAAGCTGGGTGGCAATGTGAACTGTGAGGAGGATGCTATGAGAATGCAGGGTGACTTGGACAGGTTGAGTGAGTGGGCAGATGCATGACAGATGAAGTTTAATGCGGATAAATGTGAGGTTATCCACTTTGGTAGCAAAAACAGGAAGGCAGATTACTATCTAAATGGCGTCAAGTTGGGAAAAGGGGAAGTACAACGGAATCGGGGGGGGGGGTCCTTGAACATCAGTCTTTGAAAGTAAGCATGCAGGTACAGCAGGCAGCGAAAAAAGCAAATGGCATGTTGACCTTTATAACAAGAGTAATCGAATATGGGAGCAAAGAAGTCCTTCTGCAGTTGTACAGAGCCCTAGTGAGACCACACCTGGAGTA
The DNA here is from genome assembly GCA_035221665.1 of Okamejei kenojei. Lineage (NCBI taxonomy): Eukaryota > Metazoa > Chordata > Chondrichthyes > Rajiformes > Rajidae > Okamejei > Okamejei kenojei. The sequence continues at coordinate 111,482,209 of CM069133.1, read as the reverse complement.
TCGTGTGCAGTTTTGGTCCCCTAATTTGAGGAAGGACTTTCTTGCTATTGAGGGAGTGCAGCATAGGTTTACAAGGTTAATTCCCGGGTTGGCGGGACTGTCATATGCTGAGAGAATGGAGCAGCTGGGCTTGTACCCTGGAGTTTAGCAGGATGAGAGGGGATCTAATTGAAACATATAAGATCGTTAAGGATTTGGACACGCTAGAGGCAGGAAACATGTTCCCGATGTTGGGGGAGTCCAGAACCATGGGCCACACTTTAAGAATAAGGAGTAAGCCATTTAGAATTGAGGCGAGGAAACACTTTATCTCACAGAGAGTGGTGAGTCTGTGGAATTCTCTGCCTCAGATGGCGGTGGAGGCGGGTTCTCTGGATGCTTTCAAGAGCTAGCTAGACAGGGCTCTTAAACATAGCAGAGTCAGGGGATATGGGGAGAAGGCAGCAACGGGGTACTGATTGGGGATGATCAGCCATGATCACATTGAATGGCGGTGCTGGCTCGAAGGGCCGAATGGCCTACTCCCGCACCTATTGTCATTGTCTGTTGACCGTGCGTGGTCTGACCATCAGGTGACGACACACCCCCAAGTTTGTCCTAATTTTCTTTTTTTTTAATTTAAATTTTTGCTTCTTCCCATGAATTGATTGACATGGAGACCTCGGTATTACTCCACAGTTATATTCTCTTTTAAGATAGGAAGTTGGTACAAAGTCATTCTCTATTCCCATAAAAAGAGCTATCGAGGAAAGTCACCAAGGGTTTCCCTGTCAATCGCCTGTGCTACTAAGGAATTTATTTCATCATGCCATAAAAGAACACCCTGGCAAAATTATGTCACACAGGTGTAGATGATTGAAGAACGGTACAGAATAATCCACATCAAACTCACTAATGATGCCAATGAAGATGTTGTGGGTTCGAACAGTGCAGGATGGCAGGTGCAATTTGCTTGGACGACCGAGCTCAATATCAAGTTGAACTAGGAGGAATTTATTCCCCCACCCCAAACATGTTCTGTCACCACTTTTGGCATTTAATGTCTTTGGAGTCATACAGTAAAAAAAACAGGCCTTTAGATCCAATTTGGCCATGCTGACCAAGATTTCTCCCCGAGCTAGATATGTTTACCTGCATTTAGCTTACAGCTCTGTGCAACCTAGCTATGTTGTACCAATACGTCATCTGTTTTTATCCTATCATAGACATCCTTTTGGTACTTTCCTTCGTTCTCTTATTTTGGAGCTTATGACTTATTTTCTCCAATTTTTTTTACAACTCAGCTAATAGGTCACTGGCTCGAATCATTATTTCTCGCTCCATAAGTTTCAGTTATTACTACATTTTCTTTCTTTTTTACACAGCTATTGTATTTATCCTACACGTGGCTGAAATTTAATTCTCTCCTCACCTAATTTATACTCAAATTCAGAAATAATTCTATTTTTTCATCAGTGTTTAAAATCTAGCCAATTCCCATTCTACCCAGTTATACAGCACTGAGTAAACCATTCATGGTACAGTACCGTATTTCTGCTGCACAATTATCATTGGACTAGATTCCAGCTAAATTGTAGCTGTCATTTCTGTAGCTGTGACTTTTTGTTGATTGGTGTGGGTGGGGGAAAAAGTAAAAAGATTACTTGCCATCCTGGATTACTTCTTCATCTGAATCTCTTTTCTCCTTTGTGTATTCCAAGGTATAAGACAGACCATTGCACCCTCTAGTTCGGACTCCAATAGTCATCCCAATCTATCACAGAAAATAATCATTTCTTAATTTTTATTTTCTACATTTTATGTTTTAGAAAAACGTAAACAACATGCTTCATCATCATATCATTTCACTCAATCAGATCCCAGTATGTTACTGTACATTGGCTAATAAAAATTCTGCCCAAGGCAATTTTCCCTTCAAATAAATAACATTTCCAAAAACATATTTGTTGTAAGTTAGTTTAACTCAATTTTCAATTAAATATTCAATTGGTTATTCGTAGAACATGGAGTTAAAATGTATATTTATTTCAAATATCAAGTAGGTAAAAATAATTGTAATTTGTAACATGTATATGTTTCTCTGAAAATCAATTATCAAAAGCAGTCAAAATGAATTAAGACGTTAGAAAAACTTTTAAAATATGTTGTACTATACAGTTTCATTACACATCTGAATAAAAGATTTCTTTAATCCGCAATCAATTTTCATCTTTGAAACAGTACCTTTCTTTTATTGTTTGTTAGAGAGATAGTGTACTTTGTGTTACTTACGTATTCAGGCTTTTCCCAAAGCAGTTGCTTAATTTTATTAACAGCCACAGGGGTCTAGGCAAGGAGAGAAAAATAACTGAATGTAATTTCAATTTTAATGTCTTCTCCATACAATTCAAAAGCTCCATTACTATGTACCCTCTCAAGTTAACAATGATCTACTTTTCCTGTTCTTTTTGCTTTCTAGATATTTCTCATAGTTTCATGATCAAGTTCATTATCTGTTCAACCAGAGCTTTGTTTTATGCAACTATTTAGCAAATGAGAGGTGCCAAATCTGTAATCACTGTCATTTTAAGAACACTAAGAGGTAATAGGATACAAACGTCATTTATGGATGACGAGCTTTCCTTTAATCGTGTTATGTAGATGTGTGAAAACCCATCACTATACTTATGTGCTGAAAAGGCAACCACAGAATTACACACTTTTGTCTAAAAATAGTTCAGTAATCTCAGCAAGACATGATTGGTTGAAACTAATGAAATTCCAACTCCCGTTGGGTACACTATGCTTCCCAATGCTTGCCCAACTTCTTGCTGGGCTATTTGTTTGCTGCATTATTTGGTCTCATGCAGAAACAGTCTGGTCTCCACTGATTGCTTTATCACTTATATTTTGTGTCATTCATTCTTACTAGTCAAATTACTAACAGCATCTTGCAGTAAGGCAGATTTCTCCGATTCAAGTTATCAAGCTATTCATTTGCCATCAAAGACAAATAACTGTTTCAAACTTGCTTCCCTACAAGTGGGCTTCTGTAGCCAATTAAGATTAACTATGAAGATTTACTACAAAAAACAAGGTACTGGATGAATTCAGCAAGATCTGTGGAGAGAGTGGACAGGTGACATTCTGGGTCATGACCATTCTTCAGACTAATGGTAGAGAAGTCTGGAAATGAGAGGCGAGGATGGGACAAAGCCTGGCTGGCAGGTGGATACAGGTGAGTGGGTTGACTGGCAGACAGTTAGTGAGTGACAAAGGCTAGAATGAAATAGGGGGCAAGAGTTTCAGATAAGGAAAGAGCGACATAAGTGAGGGATATAGGTGGTAGGGGGCACAGAGATGAGGAAAGAGAGGGGGGATAAAAGGGAAATATTAGACACGGGGATGGGAGAAGAACGTACTGAGCAGAAAGAAGCTGAGTGACTGATTTGGTGGGAGGAGTAGGAGAAATATGTCTGCTGATATTAACATCCTTTTACTCTTTAAGGAGCAGAGTTATTTGATAGTAACATCTATGGAAGTTAACATGAATTACACCACTATGGGGTGGCATTCACTAGCAGCATGTCTTTATGCTGCAATTTATGTTGTCTTTTTTTTTCACCTTTTTGTTTTTCTACGAGATAGTTTATCTATTCTTGTTAATGCACTTTCTTCTGGGAGATACCTGCAGGGGATAGGAACAGGGCTCACCCACCCAGCAACTAAAAGCTTCATTTTAAATATTGTGTAGGACCATTTGAAACAAAGGAAACCATGTAAGCTTTAAAATGCAAGACGATGTCACGAGGAAATTTGGAGGAATTACATTTTGTAGTTAGAACGCCAGGGGGCGTTAATGCGCCAATTAAAAGGGGTACGGTTTTAGCCTACTTAAAATCTATTAATACTGATATAATATCTTTACCGGAGACGCAGCTCAAAGATGGAACTCATAGCAGGCTGAAGGCTAACTGGATTGGTCAATTATATCACTATACTTTTATTTCTAAAGCAAGAGGTACTGCAATTCTAATTCGTAAAGGTACACCATTTAAACACAAATCCATTATAGCCGATAAGGAAGGTAGGTACATTATAGTATCTGGGGAGCTACATTCAACCCCACTTACTATGGTGAATATCTATGCTAATTTTGATAACACACAATTTTTTAATAAAAGAATCAATATAATTTCAGACTCCAATCAGCAAAATCTGATAATTGGAGGATACTTTAATTGTGTATTGGATCCATATTTGGATAAATCTTCACAGCAAAGGAGACACATCAAAATCCAGTGAACGTTTAAATACTTACATAAAAAACACAAACATAACATAGAAAATAGGTGCAGGAGTAGGCCATAACGGCCCTTCGAGCCTGCACCACCATTCAATATGATCATGGCTGATCATCCAACTCAGTATCCTGTACCTGCCTTCTCTCCATACCCCCACATCTAACTCCCTCTTAAATATAACCGATGTATGGAGGATTGCCAACCCATCCGGAAGAGAATACTCTTTTTATTCAGGTGTTCACAAAACATATACACGAATTGATTATTTCTGGTGGACGCAAAACTGATCCCTTTTACAATCAATTCTAAATATCATAATAAGATCATTTCTGACCATTGTCCATTAACCTTCTCCTTAAAACCAGAAGGAATGCACAACAAAAAATGTTTTGGAGATTTAATCCATAAATATTAACTGAGCCAGGTTGCTGTGATTACCTGAAGCAACAGATGGAATTATTTTATGAGACAAATAACACACCTGGTATTTTGGCTACTTTATTGTGGGAATCATTTATGGCCTTTATCAGTGGCTCCATTATTTCATATCAAGCTTATCAAAACAAAAAAAACAGGTTGGAACAATTGGAATTAGAAAACAGCTCGATTCAGAAAATGCGATTGATCCATCTACTGTTAAACATAATAAGATAAGTTAAATCAGATCCTCTCCGCAAAAGTTGTTAAGTTATTTCAATACACTAAGCAAAAGAATTTTGAATTTGGTGATAAACCGCAGAATCTTCTGGCACGCCAGCTGAGAAAAATGGAAAAAGATCACACTATTCAAAAAATCAGTTCAGAAAAAGGTGAGCTGCTTACACTTCCTAAAGATATTAACAAAAGATTCCTAAAATTCTATCAAAATTGATATGCATCCAAAACTTCAGCCGACTCCACAAAGATAAAAAACTTTCTTGACAATTGCAACCTCCCATCATTGTGGTACGAGAAGAATTAGGAGCTGAGATTACAATAAGAGATATTGAAGAGACTATCAAATCACTGAATAATGGGAAAATGCCAGGTCCAGATGGGTTCAGTAATGAATTCTATAAAAAATTTAATGACTTAATTTCCCCACGCCTTCGAGCCTTTTATATACATGCTTTTAAAGAACAGATGTTACCACTAACCCTAGCCGGATCAACCATTACATTGATATCTAAAAAAGACAAAGCTCTTAAAGAGCCTGGATCATACAGAGCAATAGCTCTTCTAAATACACATCAGAAAATATTAGCTATGACTTTGGCAAGAAGACTAAGTTTGTACATTAGTAAATGAATGCATCCAGACCAAACTGGGTTTATACCTGAGCGACATCAGTTTCATAATTTGAGACCCTGTTTAATATAATGTATTCACACAGAACGATAAATGAAGACTTAACAATTATTTCTTTAGGCGCAGAAAAAGCATTTGACCAAGTAGAATGGGCCTATCTCTTTACAGTGTCGGAAAAATTCCAACTAGGTGAAAATTTTATCTCATGGATAAAGCAGTTATATAACAATCCGACTGCCAGAATATTGACTAATCAAATTCTGTCACCTAAATTTCAATTATCCAGGGGTAATAGACAAGGATGTGCTCTTTCTCCAATGTTATTTGCCTTAACCATAGAACCCTTAGCAGAAAGCATAAGGGTACATCCGGGCCATTCACGGATATAATACTAAACATACCAATAACAAGATTTTGTTTTTTGCAGATGATGTACTATTATGTATTACCAACTCTCAAGTCAGTATCCCAAATATATTAAACCTTATAGAACAATTTGGTTCCTTCTCAGGGTATAGAATAAACTGGAATAAAAGTGAAATCATGCCAATAAAACCTCAAGACCCTTCACATCTCCAAATATTTCCCTTCAGAATTGTCACTGAAAAATTTACATACCTTGGAGTCTATGTGACTAGAAAATATACCTCTCTATTTCCCACCATTAATTACTAAATTAAATGCCCTCATTCAATTTTGGAAAAAACTCCCTATTTCCCTTATAGGTAGAGTAAATGCCATAAAGATGATTTTCCTTCCACAACTCCTATACCTATTTCAATCAATACCGATTTATCTCCCTAAAAGTTTTTTTTTTTAAACTTGACTCTGTTATCACAAAATTTCATTTGGGATTATAAAACCCATAGAATTCACAAACGACATTTATGTAAATCTAAAGAAAATGGAGGATAAGCACTCCCCAATTTTCTTTTCTATTACTGGGCGACTAATATTAAAAACTTAATCTACTGGATGGATGATACATGTCAACAGGTAAACTGGTTAAAAATGGAGAGGGAAGACTGTTCGCCTTTTAATATATGCGTGATTCTTCTTTCTCCAATACATCTGAATAAATCAACGTATGAGCAAAATCCGATAATACATAGCACCCTATGATTTTGGAAACAGTTGAAATCAAGTCTCAAACTGAGAAATTTCTCTCTCCTTTTACTAATCGCTAACAATCCCTCGTTTAAACCGTCTACTTTAGATAAGGCGTTTGCACAATGGAAAAACAGGAATTAAAACGCTGGGAGATCTTTACGAGAAGGGGATTTTCCTCTTGTTTCAAGAATTACAGGAGAAATATCATTTAAAAGCAAGTAATTTTTTTAGATATCTTCAAATCTGAGACTATGTGAAACATACACAAGACTGTCATTCTATGGGCCCAGATATATTAGACGAATTGGGTTTATTAATCTCAAAGGATAGCTGGGAGGAAAGCCTTCTATACATACTTTACTGCTCTCTTAATGTTAGGCACACCCTGATACAATTTAAAATACTGCATAGACTCTACTATTCACAGTCCAAATTGAACAAGATTTTCCCAAACGTCTCTCCTATTTGTGATAAATGTCTCCTCCAAAAAGCGACTATAACCCATACTTTCGCTTCCTGTATAAAGTTACAAAACTTCTGGAGGGGAATATTTGATACCTTCTCCAAAATACTTAAAATTAAATTGGAACCAGATATAAAACTGATTACATTAGGTATGTCAGAGGCCTGCTCTAAGCTAACGATATTTCCTCAAAAGACGTTTCCTCAATTACGGCAAAAAAATGAATACTCAAATTTTGGAAACAGTCAACAGTCCCTACAGTGAAGATGTGGATTACGGATATGTCCGAGACACTACATTTGGAAAACATTAGGCTAGACTTGGTGGAAAAACCAGATCAATTTCTTAAGATATGGTTACCTTTTACTGAATTTCTGCAACAACAGAATGGTTAAACACTAATTTAAATTTAAATCCGATGCCAAGGATGGGTGGGGGGTGGGGGAGAAAGGTATATCTCCATCTTTTCTTTTCTTCTTTCTTTTCTTTTCTCCTGCACTTCTTTGGTAGCTTAGGGGTCTTTTTCGTGCTCTTTTGTATTTTACTTTTTTTTCTTCTTTTCTTTCTTCTTTTCCTTATTTTTTCTTTTTTTTTAATTTAGGTTACAAGGTTAAAAATGAAGCTGTACAATAATTGTATAACTGTTATGCCAATCGTCTCTTCGTTGTACAACTGCTTCTAATAAAAAATAATTAAAAAAGAGAAAAAAACATTTAATTCCTTATAGGTATAAACCCAGTCTGAAGAAGGGTCTCGACCCGAAACGTCGCCTATCTCCTTCGCTTCTTAGATGCTGCTGCACCCGCTGAGTTTCTCCAGCTTTTTGTGTACCCCCCATTTAATTCCTTACCACTCTTTCAATGTTACTTGTTATTATTTTTTTAAAGTGTTGATAACACTTATACGTTTCAATCGTGTAAAGGATGGAGACGAGCAAAAAAAGCTTATCCAAGGAAGCAGTGGGGAAAGTGCAGCCTCTGACTGGTACCTTAGAAGCAATAACGGAAATGAACGGAGAAATGAACACAAGATTCTGCGATTTGGAAGAAATAATGAAAGGAATTTCGAGCAAATTGAAGGAAGTTCAAGACAAGCTGATTATGTTATGTCATGAATCTCGTGAACAGAAGGAACAAATTAATAACTTGCGAAACTTGGGTCAGGAAAGAGATTTGAAGATTGAACTACTGGAACGGAAAATAAACAAAAATACTCGGGCGCTCGAGCAATACAAAACTAAAAACATGGATCTGGAAAACAGAAGCCGTCGACTGAATCCGCGAATTGTTGGTTTGCCTGAAGGTCAAGAAGGGGATAATGTTATAAAATATGTCTCTAAAATGATAAAGGAGACTTTCAACATCGAGCAGTATGAAAATCTTCCCATTTTGGACAACGCACACAGAGTCGGGAAGAAAGCTGGTCTCAAAGATAAACCGAGACATCTGCAGATGAAGGAGAATATCCTCCGAGCAGCAAAAAAGTTGGGCATGGTTGAATATGAAGGATGCAAGTTTCGGTTTGTTCCTGATTACAGCCGTGAGCTTATGGGACTGAGAATGCCTTTTCATAATGTAATGTCTGAGTTGTTTAAGAAACAACTGCACCCTGCCTTGCTCTATCTGGACTCTGGAATGCTAGAAGTCTGGAGATTCCTACACCCAAATGACAAGAATTTTATTTTTTCTCTCATGTATATCATAGTTATTCTAGGATTGACTACTTTATAATAGATTCTCGGCTAGTTTCATCAGTCACTGCGTGCGAGTATGATGCAATTGCTATTTCTGATCATGCACCATTGAAACTATCAATCAAACTACCCAATTCCAAGTTTAGTACTAAACAATAGCGATTTAATACTACTTTGCTTCAAGATTTAAATTTTGTTAATTTTATAAAAAATCAGATTGCTTTCTTCTTCTTAACAAACTCTACTGAATAAATATCCAATGGTGTAGTTTGGGATGCTTTTAAGGCATAATTAGTGGACAAATTATTTCATACTCCGCTGGATTACAAAAACAAATTAAAAATTAAATACGTATATTGGCTCATGAGATTAACGAAATTGATTAAAAATATTCAAAAGCTCCTAATCTACAGCTCTATAAGAATAGTTGAACTTCAACTGAGACATGATTTGTTATTAGTATTACCGATTAAGAATCAGCTACTTAAAACCAAAAGTCAATTTTAGAGACATGGCGATAAATCTGGCAAATTACTCGTCAATCAGTTGAAAGCTGTGTCAGCCAAACGTCAGATTATTAAAATGAGTAAACGGGATGGTACATTGACAGTAGACTATGATGAAATTAATAAATCCTTCCAGGAATTTTTATACCTCCCTATACCAATCAGAATTTCCAACTGATCCCAATATAATGCACAAGTTTTTAAAGAAACTGAACTTGCCAACTTTACCACATAATACTCTGTTGTTAGATGAATCCATTACGGAGGAAGAAATACAGAACACAATCCTTTCGATGAATTTTGGTAAAGCTCCCGGTTTGGATGGGTTTACAGTGGAATTTTAAAAATATTTTTCAAGTTTACTGTCCCCCTGGCTATGCAAGGTTTTTAAAGAAGCCTTTTTAATGAATATATTACCACAATCCTTTTATGAAGCATATATTTCTTTAATTCTTAAAAAAGATAAAGACCCTACTGAAGTGACATCATATAGACCTATATCACTGTTAAATGTAGATTCCAAAATTCTTTCAAAAATATTAGCTATGAGACTGGAAAATATTTTACCGCAAATTATTTCTGAAGATCAGACAGGTTTTATTCAAAATCTTTACTCATCCTTTAATGTTAGGAGATTAACGAATATTGTATATACAGCGTCAAATAAAACTCCAGAATGTGTCATTTCATTTGATGCTGAGAAAGTATTTGATAGAGTAGAATGGGAATACTTATTCAATACACCTGAAAAATTTAAGATTGGTCCAAAATTTATCTCTTGGATCAAGCTGATATATCATATACCTCAAGCTTCTGTACTTGCCAATAATCAAAGATCCCCTTTTTTCAGGCTCTTTCGAGGTACTAGACAGGGCTGTCCCTTAAGTCCTTTATTGTTTGATATCGCTTTGGAACCTCTGGCCACCACTATCAGGGAATCCCCTAATATTTTTGGTATTGTCCATGAGAATAAGACACATAAGCTATCTCTCTTTGCAGATGAGTATTATTTATCTCTAACCCTTAAAAATCTATTCCTGCAATAGTAGCACTACTTAATCAATTTAGTAGTTTTTCTGGTTATAAACTAAATCTTAGTAAGAGTGAGCTTTTTCCATTAAACAATCAAATTTCAAATTATGGATAGTTTCCATTAAGATTGACTACCAACTGTTTTACTTATTTAAGCAATAAGATTACCAAGAAACACAAGGATCTATTTAAAGCCAGTTTTTACGCCCCTAATTGACCACATCAGACAACAGTTTACTAAATGGTCACCAATGTCCTTATCTCTAATCGGCCGAATCAATGCTATTAAAATGTTTTTCCTACGTAGATTTTTGTATTTGTTTCAGACAATACCAATTTTTATTGCTAAATCTTTCTTTGATATTATTCTCAAAAATCTCTTCATCTATATGGCAGAATAAAAATCCCAGACTAAGTAAAAATTACTACCAGAAATCAAAAAAAAGATAGTGGTTTGGCACTGCTGAACCTTAGATTTTACTATTGGGCAATGCTCATTATTTATCGATTTGGACAAAAGATTTAGAAGATACCCAATGCCTAGGATGGATAAATCTTGAACGTGATTCTATGCAAGGGCTATCATTGGCTTCTATTCTCGGGGCCTCGTTACCCTTTACAATTACGATATTCAATAAATATACGATTAACCCAATAATAAGACATACATTACGAATATGGTTTCAATTTCGTAAGTTTTTTGGATTGAATGATTTTATCTTATCAAGTCCTATCATATCTAATTTTTTCTTCCAACCTTCTAATAAAGATCAAGCCTTTCTGTTATGGAAGAGGAAGGGATTATCAGATTTTCATGACTAGTTTTTGGATGGTTGTTTTAGGTCTTTTGAACAACTCTCCAATATATATAATCTACCCAACTCACATTACTTAAGATATTTACAAATTAGACATTTTTTAAGGCTGCTCTACCCCCTTTTCCGTTACCACATCAAACCAAAACCTTGGAAAAAATTTACATTTGAACCCTTATCAGAAAGGTTTAATGCAAGGAGCATTCGTAATAAGGTGGTGAGTTGAATGTGCAGAGTGGATAAGGTGGATGAGTTGTATGTGCAGATAGTTATTAATGAATATGATATAGTTGGGATCATGGAGACATGGCTCCAGGGTGACCAAGGCTGGGAGCTGAACATCCAGGGATATTCAATATTCAGGAGGGATAGACAGAAAGGAAAAGGAGGTGGGGTAGCGTTGCTGGTTAGACAGGCGATTAACGCAATAGAAAGGAAGGACATTAGCTTGGAGGATGTGGAATCGATATGGGTAGAGCTGCGAAACACTAAGGGGCAGAAAACGCTAGTGGGAGTTGTGCTTAGGCCACCCAATAGTAGTAGTGGAGTTGGGGATGGCATCAAACAGGAAATTAGAAATGTGTGCAACAAAGGTAAAACAGTTATAATAGGCGACTTCATCTACATATAGATTGGGTGAATCAAATTGGCAGGGGTGCTGAGGAAGTGGATTTCTTGGAATGTATGCGGGATAGTTTTCTAAACCAACATGTAGAGGAACCAACGAGAGAACAGGCTATTCTAAACTGGGTATTGAGTAATGAGGAAGGGTTAGTTAGCAGTCTTGTTGTGCGTGGTCCCTTGGGCAAGAGTGACCATAATATGCTTGAGTTCTTCATTAGGATGGAGAGTGACATTGTTAATTCAGAAACAAGGGACTTCCATTGATGCTAATGGTGGAGTAGGGCGAGTGCCAGCTAGCTCCACGCGAAAAAACCCGGGAATTAAACTTGGAACTTGGAAAACTTTATTGTCATTCAGACCTTGCGGTCTGAACGAAATTTCGTTGCCTGCAGTCATACATATAGTAAATAACAAAACACACAATAAACACATATTTAACATCCACCACAGTGAGTTCACCAGACACCTCCTCACTGTGATGGAAGGCAAAAATCTTGTCTTTGTCTCTTCCCCTTCCTCTTCCTCTGCGCTGAGGTGATCCAGGCCTCCGATGTTGTGACCGCACCGGGTGATGTAAATAAGTCCCGTGCAGAAATCGCTCCGGCAGCCTGCGTGACATCATCAGACCGCGACTCTGGAGACCTAATGTTGGTAGTACGCTCCCCCACAAAGGAACCGACTAAAAAAATTACAAGAGGAAAACAACCGAAGGAGGAAGTAGGCCCGACTGAAGCCTCAGACTCAGTCTTAACGTTGTCCAGAAGACAAAGATAAAGATTCAGAGGCCCACAGGAGCCATTGGAAGAGGAGGAGGGGGGGGAGCGACACCCGACCGGTAAGGTTTAAAATCCAGCGCGGGGCTTGTTTTTTCAGAGGCCCACAGGAGCCGTTGGAAGAGGAGGAGGGGGACGAGAGAGACACCCGACCAGTAAGGTTTAAAATCCAGCGCCGGGCTTGTTTTTTTCAGAGGCCCACAGGATCCATAACATTCCATTTGGAGAAGTGTTTTTTTTTTTGAGGAAGCCGCTGATTGGTGGGAAGTGGACCAGGGTAAGCAGCTGATTGGCAGTCAGATCCCAGCAGTTTGTTGTGTACTTTGTATTGTGTTGCTATTGTATCCTGTGTAAGGGGGCAGTATGAAGGCCAGGGCAGTGTACTGTTCTGGATGTCAGATGTGGGAGGTCAGGGAATCTGATAGCCCTCCAGACACCCACATCTGCGCAAGGTGTGTTGAGATGGGGCTCCTAAAGGACTGTGTTAGGAACCTGGAGCAGCAGCTCGATGACCTCCGTCTGGTCAGGGAGAGTGAGGAGGTCATAGAGAGGAGCTACAGGGAGGTAGTCACTCCCAAACCACAGGAGGCAGACAAGTGGGTCACAGTTAGGAAGGGCAAGGTGCAGAGGCAGGGGCTAGAGAGTACCCCTGTGACCGTACACCTGGAAAATAGGTACTCGCGTTTGAGTACGATTGGAGGGGACAGCCTAGCTGGGGGCAGCAACAGCGGCCGGGCCTCCGGCCTCCGGCACAGAGACCGGCCCTGATGCTCAGAAGGGTAACAAAAAGAGGGCAATTGTAATAGGGGACTCTATAGTTAGGGGATCGGATAGGCGATTCTGTGGACGCAGTCGGGAGACCCGGATGGTAGTTTGCCTCCCTGGTGCCAGGGTCTCGCATGTGTCAGAACGTGTCCAAAAGATTCTGATAAGGGAGGGAGAGGAGCCTGATGTTGTGGTACACATAGGTACCAATGACATAGGCAGAAAAAGTGACGAGGTCCTGAAGGGAGAATTTAGGGAGTTGGGGGGAAAGTTAAGGAGAAGGACCAAAAGGGTAACAATTTCAGGATTACTGCCTGTGCCGCGTGACAGTGATAGTAGGAATGAAATGAGGTGGAGGATAAATGCGTGGCTGAGGGACTGGTGCAGTGGGCAGGGATTCAAGTTTCTTGATCACTGGGACCTCTTTTGGGGAAGGCATGATCTGTACACAAAGGACGGGTTGCACTTGAGTCCGAGGGGGACCAATATCCTGGCAGGGAGATTTGCAAAGGCTACTGGGGAGACTTTAAACTAGAAAGGCTGGGGGGAGGCTCGGGTAGAGGGGGCTAGGGGTCAGGATGTGGGCCAAGAGGCAGAGAAGGGAAGCACTCGGATCCAAAATGTAGGCGAGAAAGATGAAAAAGATAATAGACAGAGAATAAGGGATGGTGGGTTTCTAAAATGTGTATATTTTAATGCTAGGAGCATTGTAAGTAAGGTGGACGAACTTAGAGCCTGGATTGACACCTGGAAATATGATGTTGTGGCAATCAGTGAAACATGGTTGCAGGAGGGCTGTGATTGGAAACTAAATATTCCAGGATTTCGTTGCTTCAGGTGTGATAGAATTGGAGGGACCAGAGGGGGAGGTGTTGCATTGCTTGTCAGAGAAGATATTACAGCAGTGCTTTGGCAGGATAGATTAGAGGGCTCGTCTAGGGAGGCTATTTGGGTGGAACTGAGAAGTGGGAACGGTGTAGCAACACTTTTAGGGGTGTATTATAGACCGCCAAATGGGGAGCGTGAATTGGAAGAGCAAATATGTAAGGAGATAGCAGATATTAGTAGTAAGCACAAGGTAGTGATTGTGGGAGATTTCAATTTTCCAAAAATAGACTGGGAAACACATTCTGTAAATGGGCTGGATGGTTTGGAGTTTGTAAAATGTGTGCAGGATAGTTTTTTGCAGCAGTACATAGAGGTATCGACCAGAGAAGGGGCAGTGCTGGACCTCCTGTTAGGAAATGAGGCAGGTCAGGTGACGGAGGTATGCGTTGGTGAGCACTTCGGGACCAGTGATCACAATACCATTAGTTTCAATATAATTATGGAGAGAGTCAGAACTGGACCTAGGGTGGAGATTTTTGATTGGAGAAAGGCTAACTTTGAGGGAATGCGTAAGGATTTTAAAGGAGTGAATTGGGACACTTTGTTTCATGGGAAGGATGTAGAAGAGAAATGGAGGACATTTAAAGGGGAAATTGTAAGAGTACAGAATCTTTATGTCCCTGTTAGGTTGAAAGGAAATAGTAAAAATTGGAAAGAGCCATGGTTTTCAAGGGAAATTGGACACGTGTTTCGAAAAAAGAGAGATATCTACAATAATTATAGGAGGCATGGAGTAAATGAGGTGCTAGAGGAGTATAAAGAATGTAAAAAGAATATTAAGAAAGAAATTAGGAAGGCTATAAGAAGATATGAGGTTGCTTTGGCAAGAAAGGTGAAAGTAAACCCAAAGGGTTTCTACAGCTATATTAATAGCAAAAGGATAACGAGGGATAAAATTGGACCATTAGAGAACCAGAATGGACAGCTATCTGCAGAGCCAAAAGAGATGGGAGAGATATTGAACAATTTCTTTTCTTCGGTATTCACCAAGGAGAAGGATATTGAACTCTGTGAGTTAAGGGGAAAAAGTAGAGTAGCTATGGAAACTATGAGATTCAAAGAGGAGGAAGTACTGACACTTTTGAAAAATATAAAAGTGGATAAGTCTCCAGGTCCTCACAGGATATTCCCTAGGACATTGAGGGAAGTTAGTGTAGAAATAGCAGGAGCTATGACAGAAATATTTCAAATGTCATTAGAAACGGGAATAGTGCCGGAGAATTTGGCGTACTGCGCATGTTGTTCCATTGTTTAAAAAAGGGTTCAAAGAATAAACCTAGCAATTATAGACCTATTAGTTTGATGTCAGTGGTGGGCAAATTAATGGAAAGGATACTTAGAGATAATATATATAAGCATCTGGATAAACAGGGTCTGATCAGGAACAGTCAACATGGATTTGTGCCTGGAAGGTCATGTTTAACAAACCTTCTTGAATTTTTTGAAGCGGTAACTAGGGAAATTGATGAGGGTAAAGCAGTGGATGTTGACTATATGGATTTCAGTAAGGCCTTTGACAAGGTTCCCCATGGAAGATTGGTTAACAAGGATCAATCTTTGGGTGTTAATGGCGGAGTAGCAAGATGGATTCAACAGTGGCTGAATGGGAGATGTCAGAGAGTAATGGTGGATGGCTGTTTGTCAGGTTGGAAGCCGGTGACCAGTGGGGTGCCTCAGGGATCTGTGTTGGGTCCACTGTTGTTTGTCATGTACATCAATGATCTGGATGATGGGGTGGAAAATTGGCTAAGTAAGTATGCAGATGATACTAAGATAGGTGGTGTTGTGGATAATGAAGTAGATTTTCAAAGTCTACAGAGAGATTTGGGCCATTTGGAAAAGTGAGCTGAAAGATGGTAGATGGAGTTTAATGCTGATAAGTGTGAAGTGCTGCATCTTGGCAGGACAAATCAAAATAGGACGTACATGGTAAATGGTAGGGAATTGAGGAATGCTGTGGAACAGAGGGATCTAGGAATAACTGTGCATAGTTCCCTGAAGGTGGAATCGCATGTAGATAGGGTGGTAAAGAAAGCCTTTGGTGTGCTGGCCTTTATAAATCAGAGCATTGAATATAGGAGTAGGGAAGTAATGTTAAAATTGTACAAGGCATTGGTAAGACCAATTCTGGAGTATGGTGTACAATTTTGGTCGCCTAGTTATAGGAAGGATGTCAACAAAATAGAGAGAGTACAGAGGAGATTTACTAGAATGTTGCCAGGGTTCCAGCAACTATAACCATATAACCATATAACAATTACAGCACGGAGACAGGCCCTCTCGGCCCTTCCAGTCCGTGCCGACCATTTGTTTTCCCCGAACTATGAACTATGTTACAGAGAAAGGTTGAACAAGTTAGGTCTTTATTCTTTGGAGCGCAGAAGGTTAAGGGGGACTTGATTGAGGTCTTTAAAATGATGAAAGGGATAGACAGAGTTGACGTGGATACGTTTTTCCCATTGAGGGTAGGGAAGATTCAAACAAGAGGGCATGACATGAGAATTAAGGGACAGAGATTTCGGGGTAACGTGAGGGGGAACTTCTTTACTCAGAGGGTGGTGGCTGTGTGGAATGAGCTTCCAGCAGAAGTGATGGAGGCAGGATCGATTTTAACATTTAAGAGTAAAGTGGATAGGTATATGGACGTGAAGGGAATGGAGGGGTATGGTCTGAGTGCAGGTAGATGGGACTAGGGGAAAACAAATGGTCGGCACGGACTGGAAGGGCCGAGAGGGCCTGTTTCCGTGCTGTAATTGTTATATGGTTATATGTTATATGGTTATAAAGAAAAATGAAATGGACGAACTTCGCAACTTCATCACAAAGGAAATTGCAAGTATAAAAGAAGAATTGATAAGCTTTAAAAATGAATTGAATATTAAAGAAATACTAAAAAGTCTTTAAAAAAGAGATTAAAGAAGACTTGTTAGAGTTTGAAAATAAAATGACTAATCTTGTGCGTATGAAACTGACTAATATGAAAGAGGAAATGTCAGTAAATTTCGACTTACTAATCAATGAAGTAAACGAGAAAATTAAGTCGAATAAAACCAACTTTAATGATAAGCTGGAGTCAACCTTCACTACAATGCATCAACAAATGGGGGAGCAAGCTGACGCCATAACTCACTTGGAAGAAACTACAGAGACGCTCCTTGCCGAGAACAAGCGTTTATCAGATTTACTGCATAAAGTAACTGAAAAATGTATTGACTTGGAGGGCCGTCAGAGACGACAGAATTTAAGAATTGTGGGCGTTCATGAGGGTAAAGAAGGAAATAAAGATCTCCGTGACTTTGCTGCAGACTTATTAAAAAAAGTCTTGAATTTAGACCAAATGCCCTTATTAGGGCGGGCACACAGAGTTCTTGGACGTCGCTCGGACCCGAACGCCCCCCCGAGGCAGCTGATAGTGAAGGTCCAATACGATCATGTTTTGGAGGATATCATGAAAAAAATTGCTGGCACAAGAAATCTTATGCTTGATGGAGACAAAATAAGCATATTTCGAGATTACCCTGCAGAGGTGGTCAGAAGGAGAGCGTTATTCAACGAGACAGGAGGGATTCTAAAGAAGATAGACAACTTGAAATATGGATTGCTGTACCCTGCAAGATTGAGAGTCACTTATCTGCAGAAGGAACAGTTTTTCACTGATCACAAGAAAGCATTGGCGTATGCCCAGAAGATTGCGGCTTCGAATGAGGACTGAATAACATTCATATAATATCGTCATCTTGCTGAGAATAAATGGAACTTTAATTCGCTTTATTCAAGGACTAATGAAAGCTGATAACAACTGTGCAGTCCCTCCTGTTATGGACATATTATTCTAATATTTTAGTACTAATTTTTACTAACAATTACTAATCATTGAAAACACTTATTATTATTGGAATAATTAGTTAAAAACATTAAATGTTAAAAAAAGGTATAATTTAGATATCTTATTAATTGGAATTTGTTATGTTCTTCCTTTATTTACACCAGACTAACACTTGACTAATAATTAACTAAGAGAGTAATAGTCTCTCACTATATGATTACTAATACTCTGGACCACAATAGTTTTAATTTAATCCCGTAAATTACTCATATTCACATTTTTTTTTTTTAAGCGTGGAGCTAGGAATAATTTTTTTTTAAATCTATGGAAGTCCTTAGATGGTCAGCCACGTTAGTGTGGCTAGCACTAACTACACTAAATTTAGATGTAGTTTCTTTTTCCTTCTTACACTTTATTATTTTTTTATTTTTTTACTTTTTGTATTTTTTACTTAATTATTATTTTAAACTTGAATTAATTTACAAATATAATTTGTGGAGATGTGTCCGTGAGGAAGATTTATTTGAATTAGATTTACAACTCATCTGTCCTGTGTTCGGGTGGAATGTCGGGTTTATGGTGCTGAGCTATCTGCTATTTTATAGACCACCCTAACCACAAGATGCATGACGTAAATATAAAAAACGGGGGTCAAGGAATTACTTTTTGTAGTTGGAATGTTAAGGGAATTAATGAGTCAATCAAGAGAGGTAAGGTATTAGCACACTTAAAATCACTCAAAGCAGACATAACAATTCTTCAAGAGAGCCACCTTAAAAACGACGCACAACATAGATTGAAAGCAAAATAGATCACTGAAACATCCTTTGGCCTTATGAGAGATCATTCTCTCATAAGGCCAGAGGTGTTGCAATTTTAATTCGTAAAGGTATACCTTTTAAACACATATCAACTATAGCGGACATCAATGGTAGATGTATTATACTAGTGGGTGAATTATATTTTTAAAAAAGTGATTTTTCTCAATGTCTATGGACCAAATTTTGATAATCCTATGTTTTTAGGAATATACTTAATACTATCCCGGAGCTCACACAACATAATTTGATAATCGGTGGAGATTTAAATTGTACACTAGATTCCTATCTCGATAGATCATCGAAAAAGAAAAGCAAAATCCAAGACAAGCGAATTATTAAACTCATACATCAATACTACCAATATCAAGGATGTTTGGAGAATTGAAAACCCATCTGGAAGGGAATACTCATTTTACTCATCAGTACATAAAACCTATTCAAGGATAGACTACTTTTTAGTAGATTCTAAACTTATCCCATTTACTTATAATTCAAAATATCATAATATTATAATTTTGGACCATGCTCCTTTAACATTTATGATCAAACTAAGTGGAATGACTGATAAGCAGACACAATGGAGACCTAATCCTCAAATTTTAAATGATAAAGCATGTTACGAATATCTTATCAGACAGATAAATATGTTTTTTGAGACAAATGACTGCCCTGAAATGTTTGCCTCCCTTCTTTGGGAAACATTTAAAACATTTATACGAGGAGCGTTAATCTCCACACACGCCTTTCGTAATAAAGAGAACCGTGCCAAACAACTGGTATTGGAAATGGAAATAAGGCAATTAGATATGGAAAATGCAATTACGCCTTCTATGATAATACATAATAAAATTGCTGCACTCAAATACAAGTTAAACCAAATATACTCAGACCAAATCATAAAATTGTATCAAAAGACTAAACAGTTAACACTTTGAATTTGGTGACAAACCACAAAAATTACCTTCATGCCAACTCCGGATACAGGAAGGGGAAAAAACAATATATAAAATTAAATCAGATACGGGAGAAATATTAACACTACCCAAGGATATTAATGATAGATTCTCTCACTACTATCAAACACTTTACTCAACCAAACGGTAGTGGGTTCTGCAGGAATGGAATTATCCTTACAGAATTGTAACCTTACTGGTTTAGACTTGAGAGGGAATTATTAGGGGCCGAAATATCAGTAAAAGATATTGAAGAATCTATTAGTTCTTTAAAAAATGGAAAGGCCGCTGGTCCAGATGGTTTAAATAGTGAATTTTATTAAAAATGTCATGATTTGATCTCGCCACGCCTATAGACATTACATACTCAAGCAACATAAACTCCCAGAAACTTTAAATGAATCAACAATAATTCTTATACCAAAAACAGATAATAACCTTGGAGACCCAGGTTCATATAGAGCAATTGCTTTCTTAAACACCGATCAGAAAATATTAACCAAGATTCTAGCACATAGATTAAGCTTATTGATTCATAAATGAATACACCCCGATCAAACTGGCTTTATTCCAAAACGTTATTCATATTATAATCTGAGACGATTATTTAACATTATATACTCAAATCGAATAGCTAATGTAGATTTAGCAGTCATTTCGCTAAATGCTGAGAAAGCATTCGATCAAGTTGAATGGTCCTATTTATTTTCGGTGATGGAAACATTTCAATTAGGTGAGAAGTTTTGTACTTGGGTTAAACTTCTATATACCAACCCAACAGCCAGAATAATGACAAATCAAATGTTATCAAAAAAAATTGATTTATCTAAAGGTTGTAGACAAGGATGCCCGCTATCCCCGTTACTATTCACCCTTACTATTGAACCACTAGCAGAAAGAGTTCGAGCACATCCAGAAATATATGGGTATAATAATAAAAACAGTTAATAAAATTTCTCTATATGCAGATGATGTATTACTATATATTACAAATCCAGAAATTAGCATCCCTAACCTGTTAAATCTTATAACTCAATTTGGTTTATTCTCGGGATACAGAATCAATTGGAATAAGAGTGAGATTATGCCAATAATGGAACCTAATTTATATATATTGCAACAATAACCTTTTAAAATAGTGAATGAAAAATGTAAATACTTAGGAATTTATGTGACCAACAAATATACTTCTTTAGTTAAATCAAATTTCGTACATTTCCTTAATAAATTGCATAAGAATATTCAATATTGGAAAACACTTCCCATTTCAATGCTCGGTAAAATTAATGCTATTAAAATGATTTTCCTTCCTCAACTTCTATTCCTCTTTCAATCAATTCCAATATATCTCCCTAAAAATTTATTTTAAAAAGTCGACTCTATTGTAACAAGTTTTATTTGGGATTATAAGAACCACAGAATAAGTAAAAAACACGTATGTAAACCCAAGACGAATGGAGGATTAGCCTGACCAAATTTCTTATTTTATTTCTGGGCAGTCAATGTCAAAAACTTAAATTTCTGGTTGGAAGATATGGATCAACAACCAGACTGGTTAAAGATGGAAAAGGAGGATTGTCTGCCATTTTAAATTGGCCCGATTCTGCTAACTCCTACAAAATTGAATTAAAAAAATCTAGAGTGAAAACCCAATAATACATAGTGGTATTCGAATTTGGAAACAAATAAAAAAGACATTAAAATTGGATAATTTATCACTTTCGCTCCCTATTGCAAATAACCCTTCATTTAAGCCTTCAGTATTGGATAAAGGTTTTGCACAATGGAAAAATTATGGAATTAAAAAGATGGGACATCTTTATAGAAAAGGTGTGTTCCTCTCGTTTCAGGAGGTACAACAGAATTATGGATTACATTCAAATAATTTTCTTAGATATTTACAACTGAAAGATTATGATAAATCACAAACACAATATAGAACTAGAGAGCCAGAGATTCTAGATGAATGTTTGAATAAACACCCCAACACAGTCAAATTAATATCTTACATTTATAATATTCTTTCAGATAGTGAGAATCCGTCGACGGAATTACATAGACAAGCATGGGGAAATGAATTAGTTCAACCCATAACGTAAGATATTTGGGATGAAAGTCTACAACATATACATCAATGTTCGTTAAACGCCAGACATTCTTTCATACAATTTAAAATATTACATAGATTGCATTATTCTAAAACAAAATTAAATAGAATTTTTCCTAATATTTCTCCTATGTGTGATAAATGTCAATATTCTGATGCTAATTTAACCCATACCTTTGTAAGTTGCATAAAAATTAAAATATTTTGGGTGGATATTTTTAAAATTATTTCCGTAGTGGTTAATACTCAACTGGAGCCCGATCCTAAATTAATAATATTGGGCATATCTGAACAATGCCTAAAACTTACAATCAACCAAAGAAATGTCCTTGATTATAGTATAATAACTGGGGAAAAAATATTAAAATTTTGGAAAAACCCTGCACCCCCACAATCAAAATGTGGATTATGGAGATGTCAGAGACCTTAAATCTGGAAAAAATTAGATTTGGCTTAATTGACAAACCAGAATTATTTACTAGAATATGGTCTCCGTTCATAGATTATTTGAAGGGGTAGAATTGACCGACGCTGATACCTGACGGAAGTTTGAACCCAGGACTAGATGAATAGTTATGCTTTCTTCCCTACGGACCCATCTCCTAAGTTGTATTATGGATAGTTTATTCTATTTTTCTAATGTTATTTTATTTTTCTTTATTTTTTCTATCTATTTAAAAAAAAAACAAGTGTTCTAAACTTAAAGAAAGGTAACTCTAAGGGTATGAGACGTGAATTGGCCAAGATAGACTGCAATTGATTCTTAAAGGGTTGACGGTGGATATGCAATGGAAGGCATTTAAAGACTGCATGGATGAACTACAATAATTGTTCATCCCAGTTTGGCAAAATAATAAATCAGGGAAGGTAGTGCATCCATGGATAACAAGGGAAATCAGGGATAGTATCAAAACAAAAGATAAAGCATACAAATTAGCCAGAAAAAGCAGCCTACCAGAGGACTGGGAGATATTCAGAGTCCAGCAGAGGAGGACAAAGGGCTTAATAAGGAAAGGGAAAATAGATTATGAATGAAAACTGTCAAGGAACATAAAAACTGACTGCAAAGGTTTTTATAGATATGTGAAGAGAAAAAGCTTTGTTAAAACAAATGTAGATCCCTTGCAGTCAGAAACAGGTGAATTGATCATGGGGAACAAGGACATGGCAGACCAATTGAATAACTACATTGGTTCTGCCTTCACTAAGGAAGTCATAAATAATCTGCCGTAAATAGCAGGGGACCGGAGGTCAAATGAGATGGAGGAACTGAGTGAAATCCAGGTTAGCCGGGAAGTGGTGATGGGTTAATTGAATGGATTAAAGGCCGATAAATCCCCATGGCCAGATAGGCTGCATCCCAGAGTACCTAAGGAAGTAGCCCCAGAAATAGTGGATGCATTAGTGATAATTTTTCAACTCTTTAGATTCTGGAGTAGTTCCTGAGGAATGAAGGGTAGCAGTACATTTGTGTGAAATCATTGGACAAAGTCAGCATGAATTTATGAAAGGTAAATCATGTGTGACGAATCTTATAGAATTTTTCGAGGATGCAACTAGTAGAGTGGATAAGGGAGAAACAGTGGATGTGTTATATCTGGACTTTCAGAAGATTTTCGACAATGTCCCTCATAACAGATTAGTATGCAAACTTAAAGCACAAGGTATTGGGGGTTCAGTATTGATGTGGATAGAGAACTTCCTGGCACACAGGAAGCAAAGAGTAGGAGTAAACGGGTCCTTTTCAGAATGGCAGGCAGTGACTAGTGGGGTACCGCAAGGCTCAGTGCTGGGACCCCCTGCTATTTACAATATATATTAATAATCTGGACGAGGGAATTGAATGCAACATCTCCAGGCTTGCGGATGACACAAAGCTGTGTGGCAGTGTTAGCTGTGAGGAGGATTCTAGGAGGATGCAAGGTGACTTGGATAGGTGGGCAAATGCATGGCAGATGCAGTATAATGTGGATAAATGTGAGATTAACCACTTTGGTGGCAAAAACAGGAAAGTAGACTATTATCTGAATGGTGGCCGATTAGGAAAAGGGGAGATGCAACGAGACCTGGGTGTCATGGTACGCCAGTCATTGAAAGTAGGCATGCAGGTGCAGCAGGCAGTGAAAAAAGCGAATGGTATGTTAGCATTCATAGCAAAAGGATTTGAGTATAGGAGCAGGGAGGTACTACTGCAGTTGTACAGGGTCTTGGTGAGACCACACCTGGAGTATTGCGTACAGTTTTGGTCTCCTAATCTGAGGAGAGACATTCTTGCCATATAGGGAGTACAGAGAAGGTTCACCAGACTGATTCCTGGGATGTCAGGACTTTCATATGAAGAAAGACTGGATAGACTCGGCTTGTACTTGCTAGAATTTAGAAGATTGATGGGGAAGATTGAGGGAAACTTACAAAATTCTTAAGGGGTTGTACAGGCTAGATGCAGGAAGATTGTTCCCGATGTTGGAGAAATCCAGAACAAGGGGTCACAGTTTAAGGATAAGGGGGAAGTCTTTTAGGACCGAGATGAGAAACATTTTTCACACAGAGAGTGGTGAATCTGTGGAATTCTCTGCCACAGAAGGTTGTTGAGGCCAGTTCATTGGCTATATTTAAGAGGGAGTTAGATGTGGCCCTTGTGGCTAAAGGGATCAGGGGGTATGGAGATTCAGATTCAGATTCAGATTCCTTTATTGTCATTCAGACCTTTCGGTCTGAACGAAATTTGTTACCTTGCAGTCATAACATGTAATAAATTAAAACAAAACACACAATAAACACATAATTTAACATCCACCACAGTGAGTTCACCAAGCACCTCCTCACTGTGGTGGAAGGCAAAAGTCTTAAAGTCTTTGTCATTTTCCCCTACATGTTCCCCCTCTGTACTGAGGCAATCCAGGCCTTCGATGTCATCGTCCACCAGGCCCGCGGCCGAGCCTCTGAAGCCAGGCCGCCACCGCCGCCGCCGGAACACCACCACAGCCCCCAGCCAGGATCGACCACGGGAACGCTGGAGCCGCCGGAGCTCTGAAGCCGGGCCGCCGCTGGAGAGCCGCTGGAGCGCCGCAGCCGGGCCGCTGCTGGAGCACCGCTGGAGCGCCGAAGCCCCGAAGCCGGGCCGCTGCTGGAGCACCTGCTGGAGAGCCGCTGGAGAGCCGCCGGAGCGCCGAAGCCGGGCCGCCGCCGGAACACCCGCCGGAGAGCCGCCGGAGCGCCGAAGCCGGGCCGCTGCTGGAACACCCGCTGGAGAGCCGCTGGAGCGCCAATGCCGGGCCGCTGCTGGAACACCCGCTGGAGAGCCGCTGGAGAGCCGCCGGAGCGCCGAAGCCGGGCCGCTGCTGGAACACCCGCTGGAGCCGCCGGAGCGCCAATGCCGGGCCGCTGCTGGAACACCCGCCGGAGCCGCCGGAGCGCCAATGCCGGGCCGCTGCTGGAACACCCGCTGGAGCAACTGCTGGAGCGCCGAAGCCCCGAAGCCCCGAAGCCGGGCCGCCGCCGCTGGAACACTGGAGCTCTGAACGCTCGCCACAGCTCCGAGGCCACCAGCTCCGCCATTAGGCCTCAGCACAGACGGAGACGGTGACGGGGGACACGACAAGAAAAAGGTCGCATCCCCCCGAAGGGAGAGACTAAAACCTTGTTTCTCCCACCCTCCCCCCCCCCCCCCCCCCAAACACAGCCTAATAAACCAAAATTCTAACTAAAAACAGACACAAAAGGACGAAAAAAAAGAAAAAAACAGACGGACTGCAGGTGAGCCGCAGCTGCCACGCAGCGCCGCCACTTCCGGAGAGAAGGCAGGTACAGGATACTGAGTTGGATGATCAGCCATGATCATATTGAATGGCGGTGCAGGCTCGAAGGGCCGAATAGCCGACTCCTGCACCTATTTTCTATGTTTCTAACCCTTATCAAAAAGGTTTAATAACGACTATTTATGAATTGATTTTGAAATTACAAATAGATACATTGGATAAAATTAAGAAATACAGAGAAAGAGAACTTCAAATTTCTGTACCTATAGAGAAATGGGAGAGGAGTCTTCAATTAGTTAATACCTCTTCAATCTGTGCAAAACACACTCTGATACAATTTAAGGTGATTCACAGAGCTCATATGTCAAAAGATAGGTTAGCTCATTTTTATGGTCATATAAATCCTATCTGTGACAGATGTAACTCTGAAGTGGCCTCACATGTTTTGGTCTTGCCCAGCTTTGGAAAAATATTGGAAATACATTTTTGACACTAGCTCTGTAGTTTTAGGTATTGATTTACAACCTCATCCTATTACTGCAATTTTTGGGCTACCAATGTTAGATTCTACTTATCTGTCCCGTTCTGCCCATCGGCTGATTGCTTTTACTACATTAATTGCCAGAAGATCTATTTTATTTTAACAGAAATACTCTAATCCTCCTACCACACTTCATTGGTACTCTGAAACGATATCATGTTTACATTTAGAAAAAAATTAGGAGTGACATCGTCGAACCCTTGGTTAAATTTGAAAGGACATGGGGAAGCTTTATTCAACATTTTCACACGATATAAATTGTCCCATCTCCAACTGTTAGAATAATTATTTTACCTTTATACAATGGAACGGACTTGACGACAAACAGGGACGTGCTTTCTTTTTAAGTTTAGGGGGTTTTGATTTTTCTCTTTTTTCCTCTTTTTATCTTTTTGTTTTTATATATACAAGTTCTCTTTTAAACACTTAACTATATTTACATAGAGACCAGGAGGTCTATACCTAATGTGTATTTTGACACTGCACTCATACTTAGGTTATACTTGTTATTAATGTAATCATGATCCCTAAGTATCAATATCGCTATTATGTTTATCATTGTTGGGGTTTTTTGTGTTGTTTTGTTTTTGTTTTTGGAAAAAAATAATAAAAAGATTTTAAAAGAAAGATTGGTATGGGAATGGGTCGGGGAGTCAAAATGATTAGCAACCAGGAGCTCCAGCAGGCCTTGGTGGAAGAGCAAGTGTTCGGAGAAATGGTCGCCTGGTCGACACTTTGTCTCATTGAAATATAGGCGGCCATATCGGGATCACTTCTTCTTGCGTATGTCGTGCACAGTCTAAAGTTGTAGGACAACTTGTTCTATTTGATCTTATTTGATTGTTCACGCCGGGTTGATTGCATTTGTTGAAACAGGGCAGACCACGTGAAGGTTGCAATCTTCCACCCCTCGGGATCACTGAATGCAATGGACAAGGTTGGAAGAGTGGCTACACTTCCATGAGCCCCAGATGTGCCAGTAATTTTGTTGGTTACATTGAACATTCCATGTTCCAAGGCCCGGCACCATTCCTCAACTCTTTCTCTGCTAAATCGATGACTGCATTGGTGCTGCCTCCTTCACCCATGCAGTTACAAAGCTCCTCTGTATGCTTCATAATTCATACCTCTATCCTTGTCTCATACCTTTTGTGTTTTTATCTCTGGCCTTTGCCTAACCATTTGCCCGTCAAAAACCATGTCACCTATCACTCGCCGAGCTTTGTCTTGCCCCTTCCCTCTTTCTCCCCCACCCCCACCACAATCAGTCTAAAGAAGGGTCCAGACCTGAAACATCACCAATCCATGTTCTCCAGAGATGCTTCCTAACCTGCTGAGTAACTCCAACACTTTGTCCCACACCTCGAGTATCTTTGGTTCTGATGGACGGGGTGGAGTGGTAGAATTATGTGTCAGATACAGAGTTAGGAGCAGAAAACCTGTATATCTGATTATTAAAGATTCTAAACTGTTTTATTAATCACATTATGTGATTCTTGGAGACAGCCTAAAGTAACACGATTGTATTGCGCTGTCATTTCTGTATGCTTCGTTTTGACCTGGGCATCTTTCTGTACAGTAAATTCACTTAATCACATTCCAGAGAATCTTAGAAACTTGGAAAATAGATGAAGGAGGAGGCCATTCAGCCCTTCGAGCCAGCACCGCCGTTCATTGTGATCATCCCCTATCAATAATCCATGCCTGCCTTCTCCCCATATCCCTTGACTCCACTAGCCCCTAGAGCTCTATCTAACTCCAGAGACCTCTATCTAACTTAAAACCATCCAGTGACTTGGCCGCCACTGCCCTCTGTGGCAGGGATTTCCATAAATTCACAACTCTGGGTGAAAACGTTTTTTCTCACCTCAGTCTTAAATGACCTCCCCTTTATTCTATGGTGGTGGCCCCTGGTTCTGGACTCGCCCAACATTGGGAATATTTTTCCTGCATCTTCATGCAGATCGGTAGTTCCAAGAATTTAGGTACACTTGCACGCTCAACAAAGCTAGCTAAGACTAGTTTAAATCAATAATCAATTTTATTGTAGACACAACGAACTGCAGATATTGGTTTACAAAAAAATGGGACAAACTCTGCCCACACCTCTGCCAGAAGTATACTCGCACCATGCCCCCCCTACCACCACCACTCCCAAGCACCCACTACTTATCACAATGCCCCACCATCTGTCATTTCATGGCAAGAACACATGTCGAAAAATACTTTAATCCCTCTGCAATTTACACCCTAATGCGGAAAAAGGACTGTCATCGGAAAATCTATTGTCCAGGGGAGTACAAAATGCACAAGAATTGTAAA
Organism: Okamejei kenojei; assembly: GCA_035221665.1. NCBI lineage: Eukaryota > Metazoa > Chordata > Chondrichthyes > Rajiformes > Rajidae > Okamejei > Okamejei kenojei. The sequence continues at coordinate 111,453,642 of CM069133.1, read as the reverse complement.
ACGTCACAGCCTGTGAACGGTAAGAATGCACACTGTTAACGCACGAAACGTGTGCATTCTTACCTGTTAAAAAGCACCGAAATGGTAATTTTTTGCGCTGTGAATAATTGTGGAGGTGACTGAGCTCTCTGAACCAAATGTTCTGGTATCTTTGCTCTGAACCCGTGCACCAAGGTGTAAGCGGCCGAAGGAGCTCATCCCCTGGGATAGCCCCTATTCTCCCCCTGGGGTCAGACCCGTCTTACTGTGACGGGCCGTGGGTCGGCAGCGCCCACACATGGGGCCGGGCAGCGGACACACGGGGATGAAAACCCGGCAACGTCCCCGTCAGCTGCAGCAGAGTTGGGGACAGACCCAGAGTCACTGACCGCGCTGCCAGAGGAACAAGCTGTCACATGAGATAGTTGAGGCAGCTACGGTAACAAAAAGCTGGAGAAACTCAGCGGGTGCAGCAGCATCTAAGGAGCGAAGGAGATAGGCGACGTTTCGGGTCGAGACCCTTCTTCAGACTGGTCAGGGATCAGGGAAACGAGAGATATAGACGGTGATGTGGAGAGATAAGGAACAATGAGTGAAAGATATGCAAAAAAGTATCGGTGATAAAGGGAACAAGCCATTGTAAGCTGTTTGTGGTGTGAAAATGAGAAGCTAGTGCGACTAGGGTGGGGGAGAGATAGAGATAGAGGGAATACCAGGGCCCGAGGGCTGAGGGAGAGGTGGGAAGGGGAGGAGACAGCAGGGGTTAACAGAATTGAGAAAATTCAATATTCAAGCCCAAAGGATGCAGACTCCCCAAGCGGAATATGAGGTGCTGTTCCTCCAGCTTGCGGTGTTGCTCACTCTGGCCGTGGAGGAGGCCCAGGACCGAGAGGTCGGATGTGGAATGGGAGGGGGAGTTGAAGTGCTGAGCCACCGGGAGGTCGGGTTGGTTATTGCGGACCGAGCGGAGGTGTTCGGCGAAGCGATCGCCAAGCCTCCGCTTGGTCTCACCGATATAGATCATCTGGCATCTGGAGCAGCGGATGCAGTAGATGAGGTTGGAGGAGGTGCAGGTGAACCTCTGTCGGACCTGGAAGGACTGCTTGGGTCCCTGAAAGGAGTGGAGGGGGGAGGTGAAGGGACAAGTGTTGCATTTCTTGCGGTTGCAAGGGAAAGTGCCCGGGGAAGGGGTAGATTGGGAGGGAGGGAAGAATGGACAAGGAGTTGCGGAGGGAGCGGTCTTTGCGGAAGGCAGACAGGGGGGGAGATGGGAAGATGTGGCGGGTGGAGGGGTCACGTTGGAGGTGGCGAAACTGGCGGAGGACTATATGTTGTATTTGCCGGCTGGTGGGGTGAAAGGTGAGGACCAGGGGGACTCTGCCCTGTTTGCGAGTGGGGGAATGGGGAGCGAGGGCAGTGTTGCGGGGTATGGAGGAGACCCTGGTGCGAGCCTCATCAATAGTGGGGGAGGGGAATCCCCGTTCTCTGAAGAATGAGGCCATTTGTGATGACCTGGTGTGGAACACCTCATCCTGGGAGCAGATGCGGCGTAGACGGAGGAATTGGGAATAGGGGATGGAGTCCTTACAGGAAGCAGGGTGGGAGGAAGAGTAGTCCAGGTAGCTGTGGGAGTCAGTGGGTTTGTAGTGGATGTCGGTCAGGAGCGTATCACCTGCAATAGAGATGGTGAGGTCAAGGAATGGTAGGGAATGGCATCTGGAGCAGCGGATGCAGTAGATGAGGTTGGAGGAGGTGCAGGTGAACCTCTGTCGGACCTGGAAGGTGGCATCTGGAGCCGAACACCTCCGCTCGGTCCGCAATAACCAACCCGACCTCCCGGTGGCTCAGCACTTCAACTCCCCCTCCCATTCCACATCCGACCTCTCGGTCCTGGGCCTCCTCCACGGCCAGAGTGAGCAACACCGCAAGCTGGAGGAACAGCACCTCATATTCCGCTTGGGGAGTCTGCATCCTTTGGGCTTGAATATTGAATTTTCTCAATTCTGTTAACCCCTGCTGTCTCCTCCCCTTCCCACCTCTCCCTCAGCCCTCGGGCCCTGGCATTCCCTCTATCTCTATCTCTCCCCCACCCTAGTCGCACTAGCTTCTCATTTTTCACACCACAAACAGCTTACAATGGCTTGTTCCCTTTATCACCGATACTTTTTTGCATATCTTTCACTCATTGTTCCTTATCTCTCCACATCACCGTCTATATCTCTCGTTTCCCTGATCCCTGACCAGTCTGAAGAAGGGTCTCGACCCGAAACGTCGCCTATCTCCTTCGCTCCTTAGATGCTGCTGCACCCGCTGAGTTTCTCCAGCTTTTTGTGTACCCTCGATTCTACAGCATCTGCAGTTCCTTCTTTAAAAAAAAAAAAAAAGCTGTCACATGAGATAGTTGAGGCAGCTACGGTAACATTTAAATACATTTGGACAGTTACATGGATAAGAAAGGTTTAGAGGAAAATGGGCCAAATGCGGGAAGGTGGGACCAGCCTAGATGGGGCATCTTGGTCGGCATGGACAGGTTTGGGCGAAGGGCAAGGGCCAGCCTCCACACTGAGCCGCTTTCGCTGTAAACAACTAGCCGCGATGACCAACAGCAAGTAATCTACAGCCAGCAGCAGTAGCCCGTTTACACCACGCCCGTCGCACTACAACACACCCACTCAAGCTCCGTCCGTCTCCCCGCCATATCTGCCCCACACCCGAGCATCGGCCTCTCGCCAACAGGCTTCCACTCGTCCAGCCACCCCGCCCCGGCCCGGCTCCGGCCTGCTGTCCACGACCGGCCCCGGACTCAACCTGCGCCGAGAGACAGCTGCTGAAAAACGGGCAGATTTAAAACCAGTCTTCGGTTTCCCAACTCACCAGAGTCAGCGCCGCTCTGGTCGGGATCAGCCGCCTCCTGGCACTCACGGCTCTGATAGACGCTCTGAGTATGGAGCCGGACATGCTGCCGGTACGCGGGGGTAGGCGGGTCCGGAGGGGAGAGGAGGAGCGGGTCTGGAGAGGAGGGGGAGAGGCAGAGAAGCCGGGAGAGGAGGGGGAGAGGCAGAGCGAGCCGGGAGAGGAGGGGGAGAGGGTCAGGTGTGGAGCGGAGGGGGAGAGGGGGAGCGGGTCAGGAGGAGGAGGGGGAGCGAGAGGGAGAGGGAGAGGGGGAGCGAGAGGGAGAGGGGGAGGGGGAGCGAGAGGGAGAGGAGGGGAGCGGGTCAGGAGAGGAGGGGGAGCGAGAGGGAGAGGGGGAGCGGGTCAGGAGGGGAGCGGGGGAGCGGGTCTGGGGGGTGCGAGGCGCAGGGCGCCGATCCCGGAGCATCCGGCAGCCTGATTGGCAGCGCTGATAATCACCCTCCAGCAGGACCAATGAGGAAGAGCGACAGGAGGACGTGTAATTGTCAAAGTGACGGGCGGACGGTGAACTGGCGCCGGGCCGGGCAGGGACAGGGGCAGGGGCAGGGGCAGGGGCAGGGGCACGGGCAGGGACAGGGGCAGGGACAGGGGCAGGGACAGGGGGCAGGGACAGGGGCACGGGCAGGGGCAGGGGCAGGGGCACGGGCAGGGGCAGGGACAGGGGCAGGGGCAGGGGCAGGGACGAGGGGGCACGGGCAGGGACAGGGGGCACGGGCAGGGGCAGGGGCACGGGCACGGACAGGGGCAGGGACAGGGGCAGGGGCAGGGGCAGGGGCACGGGCAGGGACAGGGACAGGGGGCAGGGACAGGGACAGGGGGCAGGGACAGGGGCAGGGGCACGGGCAGGGGCAGGGACAGGGGCAGGGACAGGGGCACGGGCAGGGGCAGGGACACGGGCAGGGGCAGGGACAGGGGCACGGGCAGGGACAGGGGCAGGGGCAGGGACAGGGGCACGGGCAGGGGCAGGGCAGGGACACGGGCAGGGGCAGGGACAGGGGCAGGGGCAGGGACAGGGGCAGGGGCACGGGCAGGGACAGGGACAGGGGCACGGGCAGGGACAGGGGCACGGGTAGGGGCAGGGGCAGGGGCAGGGGCACGGGCAGGGGCACGGGCAGGGGCACGGGCACGGGCAGGGGCACGGGCAGGGGCACGGGCACGGGCAGGGGCAGGGGCACGGGCACGGGCAGGGGCACGGGCAGGGGCAGGGGCACGGGCAGGGGCAGGGGCACGGGCAGGGGCAGGGGCAGGGGCAGGGGCACGGGCACGGGCAGGGGCAGGGGCACGGGCAGGGGCACGGGCAGGGGCACGGGCAGGGGCACGGGCAGGGGCAGGGGCAGGGGCAGGGGCACGGGCAGGGGCACGGGCACGGACGGGGGCGGGGGCGGGGGCGGGGGCAGGGGCTGGGGCTGGGGCGGGGGCGGGGGCAGGGGCAGGGGCAGGGACGGGGGCGGGGGTAGGGGCACGGGCAGGGGCGGGGGCGGGGGTAGGGGCACGGGCAGGGGCACGGGCAGGGGCACGGGCGGGGGTAGGGGCACGGGCAGGGGCGGGGGCAGGGGCGGGGGCAGGGGCAGGGGCACGGGCAGGGACGGGGGCGGGGGTAGGGGCACGGGCAGGGGCAGGGGCACGGGCAGGGGCAGGGACACGGGCAGGGGCAGGGGCAGGGACAGGGACAGGCGCCGCTCCGGGCTGGGCCGGGAAGGCGCAGGCTCGGCGCCGCTTCAATTCAATTCAATTCAATTCAACTTTAATGTCATTGCACAGATACAAGTATGGGTGCAACGAAATGCAGTTTAGTGACAGTACGAAGTGATAGCAATATATAGGTAAATACAAATTAAAAAATACAGGTGTGGAAATCTATCGGCGGGACTCCAAGTTCAGCAGTGCGATGGTGTTATTATAGAAGCTACTCCTCATCCTGCTGGTGCGGGACCTGAGGCTCCTGTACCGCCTCCCCGATGGTAGGAGGGCAAACAGTCCATGGTCAGGGTGGGAGGGGTCCTTGATGATCTTCCTAGCCCGTCTCAGACACCGTTTTCGGTGGAGGACATCCATGGCAGGGATGATGTGCTGGGCGGTTTTCACCACCCGTTGTAGTGCCTTCCTGTCTGCTATGGTGCAACTGCTGTACTATACTGTAAAGCAGGTGGTCAGGATGCTTTCAATGGTGCATCGGTAGAAGTTGGTCAGGATCAGGGGGGACAGGTGCGCTTTTTTGAGCCTCCTCAGGAAGTAAAGGCGCTGCTGCGTCTTTTTGACCAGCTTGGAGGTGTTGAGGGAGCAGGACAGATTCTCCGAGATGTGTACCCCGAGGAATTTGTAGTTGGAGACCCGCTCCACCTCAGTCCCGTTTATATGGATGGGGGTGTGTCTGCCCCCTCTGTTCTTCCTGAAGTCGACAATGATTTCCTTCGTCTTCTGGGAGTTGAGGACGAGGTTATTGTTGGCACACCAGGTTGTCAGGTGCTGGACCTCCTCCCTGTAGGCTGACTCGTCGTTGTCACTGATCAGCCCTACCATCGTCGGCAAATGTTATGATGGCGTTGGAGCCATACTTAGGGATGCAGTCATGGGTGAAGAGAGAGTAGAGGAGAGGACTGAGCACACAGCCCTGTGGCACGCCAGTGTTCAGTGTTATAGTGGAGGAGGTGAGGTTGTTGATCCTAACAGACTGTGGTCTGTTAGTGAGGAAGTCCAGTATCCAGTTGCAGAGGAAAGTGGAGATGCCAAGACCGCTGAGTTTGGTGATCAAGCTAGCGGGTATGACAGTGTTAAAGGCGGAGCTGAAGTCAATGAACGTTATATAACGTTAAGTTACCGATACCCACGTTCGCAGGAAATCAAGTCCTGCCACGACTTGATTAAGACTCAATCAAGTTGGGCAGGCGGGAACTTTATTTCTTGGAGCACGAAGAGTAATCTTATCGAGGTGTATGTATAACTCCATGCGGGCAATAGATAAGGTGAATGTACAGTCTTTAGTTTAGAAATACAGGAAAAAGGCACTTTGGTCCACGCTGTCTACATCGACCAGCGATCCCCGTACACTAACATTATCTTGCACAATAGGGACAATTTACAATTTTTACCGAAGCCAATTAACCTACAAACCTGTGATTCACACAAAATGCTGGAGTAACTCAACGGGACAGGCAGATGATTCCTTCTATTCAGAGACGCTGCCTGTCCCACTGAGTTACCTCAGCATTTTGTGTCCAGCATCAGCAATTCCATCCTTTATCCTACAAACCTGTACGTCTTTGGAGTGTGGGAAGAAACCCCCGCAAGTCACGGGGTGAACGTACAAACTCTGGACAGACAGCACCCGTAGTGAATGCACAGACTCTTTGAGTTTAGAGGTATTATTACACATACGGTATTAGGGGTTCAGTATTGATGTGGATAGAGAACTGGCTGGCAAACAGGAAGCAAAGAGTAGGAGTAAACGGGTCCTTTTCACAATGGCAGGCAGTAACTAGTGGGGTACCGCAGGGCTCAGTGCTGGGACCCCAGCTATTTACAATATATATTAATGATCTGGATGAGGGAATTGAAGGCAATATCTCCAAGTTTGCGGATGACACTAAGCTGGGGGGCAGTGTTCGCTGTGAGGAGGATGCTAGGAGACTGCAAGGTGACTTGGATAGGCTGGGTGAGTGGGCAAATGTTTGGCAGATGCAGTATAATGTGGATAAATGTGAGGTTATCCACTTTGGTGGCAAAAACAGGAAAGCAGACTATTATTTAAATGGTGGCCGATTAGGAAAAGGGGAGATGCAGCGAGACCTGGGTGTCATGGTACACCAGTCATTGAAAGTAGGCATGCAGGTGCAGCAGGCAGTGAAAAAAGCGAATGGTATGTTAGCTTTCATAGCAAAAGGATTTGAGTACAGGAGCAGGGAGGTTCTACTTCAGTTGTACAGGGTCTTGGTGAGACCACACCTGGAGTATTGCGTGCAGTTTTTGGTCTCCAAATCTGAGGAAGGACATTATTGCCATAGAGGGAGTGCAGAGAAGGTTCACCAGACTGATTCCTGGGATGTCAGGACTGTCTTATGAAGAAAGACTGGATAGACTCGGTTTATACTCTCTGGAATTTAGGAGATTAAGAGGGGATCTTATAGAAACTTACAAAATTCTTAAGGGGTTGGACAGGCTAGATACAGGAAGATTGTTCCCGATGTTGGGGAAGTCCAGGACAAGGGGTCACAGCTTAAGGATAAGGGGGAAATCCTTTAAGACCGAGATGGGAAAGACTTTTTTCACACAGAGAGTGGTGAGTCTCTGGAACTCTCTGCCACAGAGGGTAGTTGAGGCCAGTTCATTGGCTATATTTAAGAGTGAGTTGGATGTGGCCCTTGTAGCTAAGGGGATCAGAGGGTATGGAGAGAAGGCAGGTACGGGATACTGAGTTGGATGATCAGCCATGATCATATTGAATGGCGGTGCAGGCTCGAAGGGCTGAATGGCCTACTCCTGCACCTAATTTCTATGTTTGTTTTCAAGCTCAGGACATCATTAATACGACTGATAAATAATTTCCCATCAGTATTTAGGGACAATTAGTATTGATTTGTCCAGGGCAGGTCATAACCTACACACTTTAGATTTTAGAGCGAATGAAGGTGATTGATGCACATGATCCACAGTGACTCAGTTTAGTCAAACTATAGATGATAGAGGGTATAGAAACATTGACAATAGGTGCAGGAGTAGGTCATTCAGCCCGAGCCAGCACCACCATTTGATATGATCATGGCTGATCATCCAAAATCAGTATCCAGTTTCGGATACTTTTCCCCATATCCCTTGATTCCCATAGCCCTATGAGCTAAATCGAACTCTCTTGAAAACATCCAATGAATTGGCCTCCAGTGCCATCAACTGTCTTCTGTGGCAGAGAATTCCACAGATTCACAACTATAGTTGAAAAAAGTTTTTCCTCATCTCAGTCCTAAATGGCCTACACATTATTCTTAAACTGTGACTCCTGGTTCTGGACTCCCCCAACATAGAAACATAGCAAATAGGTGCAGGAGGAGGCCATTCAGCCCTTCGAGCCAGCACCGCCATTCATTGTGATCATGGCTGACCGCCGCTATTAATAACCCGTGCCTGCCTTCTCCCCATATCCCTCGACTCCACTAGCCCCTAGAGCTCTATCCAACTCTCTCTTAACTCCATTCAGTGATTTGGCCTCCACTGCCCTCTGTAGCAGGGAATTCCATAAATTCACAACTCTCTGGGTGAAAACGCTTTTTCTCACCTCAGTCTTAAATTACCTCCCTTTTATTCTAAGACTGTGGCCCCTGGTTCTGGACTCGCCCAACATTGGGAACATTTTTCTTGCATCTATATTGTCCAGTCCTTTTATAATTTTATGTTTTTATAAGATCTCCCTCATCCTTCTAAACTCCAATGAATGTCTAGTCCGCCTAGTCTTTTCCATCTTTCCTCATATGACAGTTGCGCCATCCCAGGGATCAATCTCGTGAACCTATACTGCACTGCCTCAATCACAAGGATGTCCTTCCTCAAATTAGGTGACCAAAACTGTACACAATACTCCAGATGTGGTCTCACCAGAGCCCTATACAACTGCAGAAGAACCTCTCTACTGCTATACTGAAATCCTCTTGTTATGAAGGCCAACATTCCATTAGCTTTCTTCACTGCCTGCTGTATCTGCACGCCAACTTTCAGTGACCGGTGTACAAGGACACCCAGGTCCCGCTGTACCTCCCACTTACCTAACCTAACCCCATTGAGATAATAATCTGCCCCCTTGTTTTTGCCACCAAAGTGGATAACCTCACATTTATCTATATTATACTGCATCTCTTATTATGGCGAAGATGCTAGAAGCCAGAGAGTGCAGAAAAGATATACCAGTACTCCAGGGACTGAGTGAGGGAGAGATTGGGCAAGCTAGGACTGTATTCCTTGGACTGAGGAATTATCTTTTAGAGGTGTATAACATAATGAGGGGCATCGATAGGGTGAATACACACACACTTCACCCAGGTTTGGGGAATCTAGAAATAGAGTACATAGGTAAGAGGGGAAAGATTTAAAGCCCTGTCCCACGGTACGAGTTCATTCCGAGAGCTCTCCCGAGTTTTAAAAAAAGTCAAACTCGTGGTAAACATGGAGAATGAACATAGCAAGTACATCGGAGCTATGGGACATCTCTCAGTGGCTCATAACGCTAACGGTGGGTACGCGGGAAGACTCGCTAACGGCAGGTAAGCACGGGAAGACTCAAGAAGATTTTTCAACATGTTGAAAAATGTCCACGAGAGTTCCGAGTACTGACGAGTGGCCATTGCCGTAAATCTCCGAGTTCGAACCAGGGCAAACTCAGGAGAGCTCTTGGAATGAACTCGTACTGTGGGACAGGGCTTTTTATAGAAAACAAAGTAGCTAATTTTTTTTGCACACAGAGGGTGGTCAATATATGAAAGGAGCTGCTCTTGGAAATAGTTGAGGCGCGCACAAAAACATAATTTAAGGGGAATTTGAGCAGGTACCTGAATAGAAAAGGTTTAGGGCGATATAGGTCAAAGACGTGAAGCTGTCAAGGCAGGTTGACACCTTTGTTGGTGCAGACAAGTTGGGCCGAGAAATTCCTGTTTCCATGCTGAATAAATCCAGTGTGTATTTGAAGTTTGTGGTGTGATGAATTAGGGGTAAATGAACAGCAACAAGTAAAATGTTATTGTGCTCGTTTTTATTAATTTTATAATTACCATATTTGTATTTGGTGAAATTATTTATATTGTGTACCAAAAAAAATGGGATAAATTTTGGGTATTCAACATCATACTCATGTGCTTTTGTAATAACTTTTGTATTTAGGAAATATAAACAACTAAACAAAATAAACTAAAGTTTTAAAACGTGTAAACCTTTGTCAAGAAAGTTTGTCAAGAATATAAATTAATTGTGCAACACATCTGAAGGAGAAAGATAATTTTTTTTGGGTGTGAACCCTTGGTGGACTTAAGATACACAGGCTGTATGAATGAGATAGTTTAGCTATTATGAATAAGCAATTAATTATGTTTTTCCTGTGGGTGGGAGACAAGGTGAGGGACAGATATAAGGACTACAGGATTATCTTGAAGAACAGGGCTCAGAACATTGATCTAAGAAAAATAATGTATCATGCTCTGCAATGATACCTACAGTTATACTGATGTGTTCTGATGAAATCTTGTTATGGAATATCACATTATAAATATATTGTGTCAATGGGAAAACTGAATTAGGAGCTAGAATTTCAAACTTGCAATAACAAAAATTATTTTTCATTGCAGGATTTTTTAAAAGTTTTTTAATAGCTATGTTTATATTTGTTACTGCAAGCTAAAAAAATGTTTAATGGAATATCATTGTAAAAGCTTCAATAGAAGCGATTGGTTGTCAGTTTCAATGGCCAGCTGCAGTGAAACTGACAGTTTAAGAGTCAATCGTATCTGATCACGGCAGGGAGTTTATATGGAAATACTTTCCCCTTTAGTAGAGTATTTATTCTAGAAATAATTTGTTTGTGCATAAACTATTCATTATAGTTTAAATAATCATGCTTATGTCAAAAGTGAATCAAATTCAAGATTACACCTCATCTTTTTCAGAAATTCTGAGTTTAAATTTTTCTAAGAATTTTATTTTTTCTCACAAGACTTTACGCACAGCAGTTGAGATTTTGAATGTACATTTACCACATATGTACAAATACAAGGTACTTGTCCACATTTTCTTTATACAACCATCATTGTTTAAAACATCTTGATAATTAAAGCAGCAAATCCTCAAAAACATATCTATTCAAAAGCAACAAATCACAAATATCACAATCAAACAGTTCAAGCAGATTCAAGATTCCTTTTTTCTGAAATACCACTTCAGTGGATTACACAAAACATGTCACTGGGTAGTTTTCTTCAGACAATACTCCCCGCCCCTCTCCCCCCAATCCAGCAACACAAAAATATCACTGATACAATAATTCAAATTATTTATTTTTGGCTCTAATTTCAAGTTGAATAAATGGGAATCTATCAATTTGGTCTTGCAAAATGAGCAAGATTGATTATTAACAATATCAATGCAGCACTTATTCTGTTTTGCAAATCCATTGCAATTAAAGAACGATTGAGTTGTGATATTTGTGTTTTTATAAATGTACCAAAATGACTTTTTGTATAAACTCTCCCTCCTTCCCCTTACTAAGATATGCAAATATGACACACCAAAAGAAAAACAAAATAAAATGTTGAAAATTTAAGGTTTTCCATGGAATAAAATGCATATTTATCTGAACTATGCTATTACATTAATTGCGCCTAAATAATTTTACAATTAAGGTGCCACCTTATCTATTTCATTTGAACAATGATTAGTAGATTTACACAAGGCATTAGGTAAATTAAAATACACAAAATGTATGCTTAATATCACAACAAAGTATTTTAAACACGAAACACGTTCTAATTAAAATCATTAAGATCAGTAAGATCAGGGACCCCTGTGTGACAACATTTCATGGAACATAAAATCATACTATTCTTTCAAGAACAAGTATAAAACATTTACTAGGCTGCCTTAACTGAGGGAGAATTGAGGAGGATTTGCACAAAGGTGACAGTTTATTATCAAACTGAAATACAATTAATCATATTTTTCAGCATCCTTTCAGATTCCTTCTGATTGCATCTTTTTCTGTGGAGATCTTCCCTGAGTTGAATTTGCTGAGACTTTACTACCGAGACCTGAAAGTAAATATACTTTAAATAGAAATATGATAATACACACAATAATTGCAAGAAAACGTATCCTAAGGAAAATCCAGTAGTGGTGCTGAATGAAGAATGGGTACATTGTCACCAGTGTACAGCCAATGTACATGAAGAACATGAAATGAAGGAAGCTGCAGGCTTACATCCATCCATGGTAGAGAACATGTTGTGAGAAGGCCTGGTTTGTTGAGAAATAGGAAGGCTAGAGTACTGTCAGATTCAAGAGGTTTGTTTCCCACTGTCTTGTACTTTTCTTATTTGCACTTTCTCTGTAACTAACATTATAAAGCTGTACTCTTGATTATTCTGCACTCATTATTTGTATCTTATTGCATACAGTATACGAGGTGTGGTCTTATCAACATGCTGTACCGAAGGCATCACTATTGTATTCAATTTTTAGCAGTAAACTGTAACATCATTAAGTTAACTTAATATACCTATTGCATCTACATATTCACCTTTCACAAATCTGGAACTAGGATACCCAAATCTTTCTGCATATCAGAGTTCTACAATATCTCACTGTTTAGATAAAGTGCTTTATTATTTTTCCTTCCATAATAGACAATTTCACGCCTTCTCACATTATACTCTTTGGACAACATATTGAAATTATAGAAGCATGAATTGTTAAAGAAACCCTACAAACAGCTTACAATGGCCTGTTTCCTTTATCATCGTTACTTTTTTGCATATATTTGATTCATTGTTCTTTATCTCTCCACATCACTGTCTACATCTCTCGTTTCCCTTATCCCTAACCAGTCTGAAGAAGGGTCTCGACCCAAAACGGCACCCATTCATTCTCTCCAGAGATGTTGCCTGTCCCGCTGAGTTACTCTAGCTTTTTGTGTCTATCTTTGCTAAAGAAAATGTTTCTCAATGAAAAACAGCCACCAATGAATTACACACCCCCAACTAATGATCATCGTGGAGCATTGGGCAATTTTGGAACAGAAGATGGCAATGCTCATTATATTGGGCACCATACTATGTATTTAACTATGCAGAGCATGTCAATTTTTTAAGATTGATACAATGCTATTACATATTTTGCTCCACTTTATTTAGTAACAAAAATGTCCTAACCTGATTGGGAATTTCCCCGCTGTCTTTTCTTCTTCTGCAATGAGGTTACAAAAACACAAGTTAATGGACAGTCATGTTTTCTTTCTAAGCTTCACCACTCAAAGGACAAAGAACATTTATTGTCACATACACCAATTGGTGCAGTGAAATTTGAGTTCCATGCAGCACACAAATGAGATAAACACAACACTTTAGAATTTAAAACATCCCACCATAGTGGAATCAACTTTTCCCACTGTGAGGGAAGGCACCAAAGTTCAGTCCGCTTCCTCTGTTCACCCGAGGACGAGGCCTATTTGAGACCTCCGCAGTCGCCGCTACGGGCCCGATGTTTCAAGCCCTCGAACGGAAGAACACTCAGCAGCCCAGAGTCTCCGAATCGGCCACTTCCTACCGGAGACCGTGGCTTCCAAAGTCCACAGGCCGAGCTGGGTGGAGATTCAACGCTGGGGACCTTGGCGAGAGATCCCAGGGCTCCGCGATGTTAAGGACAGCGCCGCCCGCAGCTGGAAAGTCAGCGCCGCTAGCGGCTGGGAAGTCAGCGCCGCAGTCCACAGCTCCACGGTGTCAAAGTCAGTAGTGCCAGCACTCTGGAGCTCCAACACAGCGACCCCGGTAAGACATCGCTCGCTCCGCGGTGGAATCCAGTGCTGCGCCGCCGCTGCTGAAGCTGAGGCTCTGGCCGGTCTCCGGCAGGAAAGGCCGCACCAATCCAGCTGGTAGGCTGCGAGGATGGGGGGCGAAGATGCGGCTCAGAGAATAGTCGCATCCTCGATCAGGAAGTGACTAAGAAAACAGTTTCACCGTCCCCCCCACAAACAAAAATAACGGGCCTCCAAAGCAAACTTTAAAACAGACTAAAAAATTAAAAAAAACAATAACAAAATAACACCCCTTCCTTAAGTTGGTATTTTGGACACAAAATTGTTTGGTATTAAATGACAACTTAATTTTTCTATAGTTAATCCATTATTCAGCATTTGTTCTGTCCCTTACCACGTTTCCTTTGGTGTTCTCATTCCCAATGTTGGATGTTGAGGAGGATGCCCATGCAGCAATTTCAGCACTTTTTTCTCCTACAGCAAAGCAGAACAAACAACTCATCAGTCAAATACAAGGACAATAGTTCTGGGAAATGGCATCATTAAAAGCAAGTAATGAATGGAAGTTTCCCCCCATTAATTAATTAATACAAGACCAAAGAGAAATCACTCTAAATAGGTTGCAAAACAATTTCAAAAAAGCTGAGTGACAATGCTGCCAATACCATTGAGGCAGCGTTTATTTACTCTAGAAATACAGTGACCCACCTTGAAGCGAATTACCACAGTGCTATAGCCACATGCATTGGCAGTAGAAACACCAGTGAGAAGTTTTCTAACATTCGGTCAACTTAATAGCTAAGCCTTCCATTATGAATAACATGTAGATTCACCACCATTTGATAGGAAAAGTTGAGATATAATCTATAACTTTAGAAATGAATATGAAAGTGTTGTTAATCTTATACTGCATTCTTACCGAATCTCATTGGTGCAGCAGTATTGTGGTTTTCTTGCTGAACTAGCAAATCAGTGGAATCACTAATAATGAGACAGGCATTCAAATTTCTCATGACTGCCAGGGAATCTGTATTGTTAATTAAATAAATATGGAATTAAATCACTACAGCATCAGTGAAAGTGACCCTGAAACTACCAGGTTATTGCAAAATAAAGGAATGTGAGAAAGGAAATCTGCCATATATGTAGCATTCCGCTATTTTTGCTCATTATCCTTCCCATGCAGCAGCCCTAATGTCTTCCAAAGGTTAAACCGGGCAGGACTTACAAAGTAAATGGTAGGGCTCCAAAGAGTATTGTTGAATAGGGATACTTAGGGTTGCAGGCACAGTGCCCTCCATAATGTTTGGGACAAAGACCCATCATTTATTTATTTGCCTCTGTACTCCACAATTTGAGATTTGTAATTAAAAAAAAATTAACGTAAAGTGCACATTGTTAGAATTTATTAAGGGCCATTTATATATATTTTGGTTTCACAGTGTAGAATTTACAGCTGTGTTTATACATAGTCCCCTCCATTTCAGGGCACCATAATGTTTGGGACACATGGCTTCATACGCGTTTGCAATTGCTCAGGTGTGTTTAAATGCTTCCTTAATGCAGGTATAAGAGAGCTCTCAGCAACTAGTCTTTCCTCCAGTCCTTCCATCACCTTTGGAAACTTTTATTGCTGTTTATCAACATGAGGACCAAAGTCGTGTCAATGAAAGTCAAATAAGCAATTTTGAGACTGAGAAACAAGAACTCATGACTGCGTAGCCGGTCACAGTGCGAACTCCATCATCAAGTTCGCTGATGACACCACTGTTGTGGGACGAATCACTGATGGGAATGAGTCGGAGTACAGAAGAGAGATCGAGCAACCGTCCATATGGTGCCAGCACAATAACCAAGCCCTCAACACCAGCAAAACCAAGGATCTGATTGTGGACTTTGGAAGGAGTAGGATGGGGACCCACAGTCCCGTTTATATCAACGGGTCAATGGTTGAAAGGGTCAAGAGCTTCAAATTCCTGGGCGTGCACATCTCTGAAGATCTCTCCTGGTCCGAGAACACTGATGCAATTATCAAGAAAGCTCACCAACGCCTCTACTTCCTGAGAAGATTGCGGAGAGTCGGTTTGTCAAGGAGGACTCTCTCTAATTTCTACAGGTGCACAGTAGAGAGCTTGCTGACCAGTTGCATCGTGGCTTGGTTCGGCAACTTGAACGCCCTAGAGAGGAAAAGACTACAAAAAGTAGTAAGCACTGCCCAGTCCATCATTGGCTCTGACTTTCCTTCCATCGAGGGGATTTACCGCAGTCGTTGCCTCAAAAAGGCTGGCAACCTCATCAAAGGCCCACACCATCCTGGCCAAACACTCATCTCCCTGCTACCTTCAGGTAGAAGATACAGGAGCCTGAAGACTGCAACGACCAGGTTCTGGAATAGCTACTTTTCCACAGCCACCAGGCTATTAAACCTGGCTCGGACAAAACTCTGATAACTAATAACCCATTATCTGTTATTTGCACTTTATTCGTTTATTTATTCATGTGTCATATATATTTATATATGGTATATGGATACACTGATCTGTTTTGTAGTAAATGCCTTCTATTGTCTGTGTGCTGATGCAAAGCAAGAATTTCATTGTCCTATCAGGGACACATGACAATAAACTCACTTGAACTTGAGAATAAAACTGTTTGAGACATCAGCCAAATAGGCTTACCAAAATCAACTGTTTGGAACATCATTAAGAAGGAAGAGAACACTGGTGAGCTTACTAATCGCAAAGGGACTGGCAGGCCAAGAATGACCTCCACAGCTGGTGACAGAAGAATTCTCTCTATAATAAAGAAAATAACCCCAAACACCTGTCCCATAGATTAGAAGGTCAGGAGCCAGTGTGGATTTATCAATGACAACTGTCCACAGAAAACTTCATGAACAGAAATACAGAGGCTACACTACAAGATGCAAACCACTGGTTAGCCGCAAAATAGGATGGCCAGGTTACAGTTTACCAAGAAGTACTTAAAAGAGCAACCACAGTTCTGGAAAAAGATCTTGTGGACAGATGAGACAAAAATTAACATATCAGCGTGATGGCAAGAGCAAAGTATGGAGGAGAGGAGGAACTGCCTAAGATCCAAAGCATGCCACCTCATCTGTGAAACACGGTGGTGGGGGTGTTATGGCCTGGGCATGTCTGGCTGCTGAAGGTACTGGCTCACCAATCTTAATTGATGATATAACTGCTGATGGTAGTAGCATAAAGAATTCCAAAGTGTATGTAAGAGATACAAGATACATTTAGAAACATCCTATCTGCTCAAGTTCAAACAAATGAATCAAAACTCATTGGCCGACGGTTCATTCAACAGCAAGACAATGATCCCAAACATACTGCTAAAGCAACAAAGCTAAAAAATGGCCAATTCTTGAGTGGCCAAGTCAATCACCTGATATGAATCCAATTGAGCATGCCTTTTATATGTTGAAGAGAAAACTGAAGGGGACTCGCCCCCAAAACAAACATAAGCTAAAGGTAGACAAAAAATGGTGGAGAAACTCAGCGGGTCAGGCAGCATCTATGGAGAGCAGGAATTGGCGACATTTCAAGTCGAGATCCTTCTTCAGACTTAAACTAAAGACGGCTGCAATACAAGCCTGGCAGAGCATCACCAGAGAAGACATCCAGCAACTGGTGATGTCCATGAATCGCAGACTTCAAACAGTCATTGCATGCAAAGGATATGCAACAAAATACTAAACATGACCACTTTCATTGACATGACATTGCTGTGTCCCAAACTTCATGGTGCCCTGAAATGGGGGGGGAGGGGTTATGTATAAACACTGCTGTAATTTCTACATCGTGAAACCAAATGTATAAAAATGGCCTTTATTAAAATCTGACAATGTGCACTTTAACCACATGTGAATTTTTCTATTACAAATCTCAAATTGTGGAGTACAGAGGCAAATAAATAAATGATAGGACTTTGTCCCAAACATTGTGGAGGGCACTGTATAAAGTTCCCTGAATGTGGCGACAAAGGTAGACAGAGCGGTGAAGAAAGCATTTTGTACACTTTACTTCATCTGTCACGGTACTGAAAACAGGTGTTGGGATGTTATGTTGCCACTGTACAAGTCATCGGAGACACCACATTTGGAAGTATTGTAAGTTCTAGTCACCCAGCTATAGGAACAACATCATTAAGCTGGAAACAGTACAGAAAAGATTCACACAGATGTTACCAGGACTGGAGGCCTTGAGTTAGGAGATGCTGGATAGGTTGTGGCTTTTCCCCCTGGAATTTAAGTTGTTGAGGGGTTATCATGTATCCATACACTAAATGGCTCGATTGTAATCGTGTATTGTCTTTCCGCTGACTGGTTAGCAAGCAACAAAAACTTTTCATTATACCTCAGTACACGTAACAATAGACTGAACTGAACCATGAGGGGATGATGATTGTCTTTTTCCCAGTGCAGGAGAGTCTAAAACTAGAGGGGCAGATTTGTGGTGAAAGGGGAAAGATTTAAAAGGGACCTGAGGGTCAATATTTTCACACTGAGGATAGTGAGTGTAAGGAATGAGCTGCCAAAGAAAGCTTTAGCATTGAGTACAAATACAATGTTTTGAAGGGATTTGTACAGGTACATAGATAGAAAACATTAGAGCGTATGGGCCAAGTGCAGACAATTGGTATTAGCTGAGATCGATAGCTTGGTTGGCATGGACAAGCTGGGTCAAAGGGCATGTTTCTGTGTTATAGAACTCTATAACTCATCTCCTGACTCTTCAAAATATTCCACAGTCCGAATGCTATAAACCAGGAATGTAATTGAAAACTAGCCTGGAGGAAAACAGCTCCAACAATATCCATCGAACTTGACACCAACCATCAGCCCCCATTAATTCTTTCTTACCACCATTAACGCATGGCTGATGTGTACACCATCTACAAGATGAACTTTACTAATTGCTTCTTCCACACCATCTCACAAACCAGTGTACCCCCACCAAGGACAAAAGCAACTGGAGGAATTGAGTTCCCTTCTTAAATCATATATCATTCAAGCGAGGTCAAAATCCTGGAACTTATCATCTAACAGATGAGTTAGTACCGAGAGAAAGTACCGTTAGTGTGTTAACATGCTGGTCAATTAGCCTTTATTACATAACCGCAATGCAAAGAAAGTAATTTGAATCGATCAATATCAAATAATAACAGCTAAAAATCCACCTTAATATCACATTGCACCTTTGTATCGAGGACATTCTTTTTTGATGTGGCCTTCCTTCCCACAGATAAAACAACGTTTATCTCTCTCGTCTTGCTTCTTCCTTTGTTCAGGATACTGCCTGGGAGTTCTGTCTCTGAGCATTTCATTTGCTGCTCTATCGTCCTTTGACTTCCTCGGTGTTCGAATCTCTGGATATGACTCTCCTTCTAGTACTGGAGCATCTTTTAAACCTTGCCGTTGTGGCTTCGACACTTCCTTTTTTGGAGAATCTATCTCAATAATCCTTCCCTTTTCCAAGTATTTTTCATATTTGCCATCAAGTAATAAATAAGTTTGAAAATCATCGATATTATGTCGCTGCCTTGCTTTGCTGCTAATATTAAAAAACATAAGGAAACAATTATTTTTGGCAAATGAATCCTTTCAAATGCAAGCATGATATTTTTACAGAATCGGTGGTAAGCAAGTCTTTTATCTTCAAGCAATGCAAAGATTAACAACCACTAACAGAAACCAGATTATAAGGGGTTTAGTAAAAAGCAAAACAGTTCCTACTGATGAAATGACACAAAATGTCTGAAGAAGGGTCTCGACCCGAAACGTCACCCATTCCTTCTCTCCAGAGATGCTGCCTGTCCCGCTGAGTTACTCCAGCTTTTTGTGTCTGTTACTGGTTTAAACCAGCATCTTTCCTACACATTCCTACTGATGAAAAGGTCAGTAACCAGAGAATAACACATTTAGCTAACATGGATGAGCTAAGAGAAAAGATTTGTTTCCCCCTAAAACAAATATTTGAAATGGTGGTGGATGCACACAGAAAAATATTTTAAAATGAATACTCAAAAAGAGAAATTTGCAGAACTGCAGTACAAAAAATGGAAATTGTTGATCGACGATGCCTTCAAAAATGTTAATTCAAAATTTTATTTTCCTCACTTCCCTACTCTTTCATTATTAATACTGTCCTTCATTTAACCTCCTCCAATACAACAAGGAAAAGTCTACTGTATTCAAAAAGATCCAAGCTATTTATCCTTTCTCCCAAGTATGACATTTAGATAGCTTCTCTTCCATGGCTTCCTATCTTGTACCTTCAGATCCTCCTGTTGGTAATATGGCTGACTTTATCTACAGAGCACTTTAAACATGGTCTCTTCAAGATTCAACATATACAACCTCTCCATATTTCAATTCTACCCTTCTAGAATTAAACAGCAGTGCTGTTGTTATGGCATTATTTGTCTGCAAGAGATTTCTGTGGTATGTGTATTCGAACTCCCAGATTCTCGTGGTCTTACACTATTTTAGATTCTGATTTTCTCTTGCACTTGTAAAGCTCACCGAGTGCAAAAATCACTAGTTGGGCTGCAGCTTAAATAAGGCTCAGTTTTGTATCTGATTTTTAAAGGATTGTCACATATATGGAATATATCTAAACAATATCTAGGTGGTACAGCTAATAGGGTTGCAGCTCCAGCATACTGGGTTCCAACCTGACCAACGAAGTTATGCTTGTGAAGTTTTCACTTTCTCCCTGTGACTGCAAGAAGTCCCTCCCATGGACTAAAGACGTGCAGGTCAATAGGTTAACTGGCCACTTTAAATTGTCCCTGGCACGTAGGCGAGCAGGACTTTTAGTCGTGAATAGAGACAGGGAATTAGAACAGTCACAGTTAACATAGGAAATGGGTCACTAGTTTTTTATGTTTCCTATACTAGAAGTTGAGGCCTGGATTAATCCAGCAAACACAAATTCAAGTTCGTCATAGTAGATATGAAATCAGTTCAATAGTTATTCTAGAAAGAATAAGCAGGCATCAGTAAAAAAATGAACAAGACATTTTGGGATTTTGAAAACAAAAATTTGAATTTGAGTGAAAAAAACATGATATCTCTGCAACATTCAATATTCACTTCCAATTCATCAATAATATATTTAACTTAATTGTCCAGAACGGAGGCCTAACAAATCATTCCATTAATTACAACACAACTTGTTCAAGTAAATGTTTAAGAAGGAACTTATTGTTATCCCACTTTTCAAAAAAGGAGCGAGAGAGAAAACGGGGAATTACAGACCAGTTAGCCTGACTTCGGTGGTGGGAAAGATGCTGGAGTCAATTATTAAAGAGGTAATAATGGAGCATTTGGATAGCAGTAAAATGATAAGTCCAAGTCAACATGGATTTATGAAAGGGAAATCATGCTCGGCTAATCTTCTGGATTTTTTGAGGATGTGACAAGTAAAATGGATGAAGGGGTGCCAGTGGATGTAGTATATCTACTTTCAGAAAGCCTTTGAGAAGGTCCCGCATGGGAGACGGGTGACTAAAATTAGAGCACATGGTATTGGGGGTAGGGTGTTGACATGGATAGAAAATTGGTTGACAGACCGGAAACAAAGAGTAGGAGTGAACGGGTCCTTTTCAGAATGGCAGGCAGTGGTGAGTGGAGTGCCGCAAGGCTCGGTGTTGGGGCCGCAACTATTTACCATATATATTAATGATTTGGAAGAGGGAATTAGGAGCAACACTAGCAAGTTTGCGGATGACACAAAGCAGGGTGGCAGTGTGAACGGTGAAGAGGATGTTAGGAGGTTGCAGGGTGACCGGGACAGGTTGAGTGAGTGGGCAGATGCGTGACAGATGCAATATAATATAGATAAATGTGAGGTTATCCACTTTGGTGGCAAAAACAAGGGGGCAGATTATTATCTCAATGGGGTTAGGTTAGGTAAGGGATAGGTGCAGCGAGACCTTGGGTGTCCTTGTACACCGGTCACTGAAAGTTGGCGTGCAGGTACAGCAGGCAGTGAAGAAAGAGGTTTCAGTATAGGAATAAAGAGGTTCTTCTGCGGTTGTATAGGATGAGGTTCTTCTGCAGTTATATAGGTGAGACCACATCTGGAGTATTGTGTACAGTTTTGGTCTCCTAATTTGAGGAAGGACATCCTTGTGATTGAGGCAGTGCAGCGTAGGTTCACGAGATTGAACCCTGGGATGGTGGGAGTGTCATATGAGGAAAGATTGAAAAGACTAGGCTTGTATTCACTGGAGTTTAGAAGGATGAGGGGGATCTTATAGAAACATATAACATTTTAAAAGGACTGGACAAGCTAGATGCAGGAAAAATGTTCCCAATGTTCGGCGTGTCCAGAACCAGGGGTCACAGTCTTAGAATAAAGGGGAGGTCATTTAAGACTGAGGTGAGAAAAAACTTTTTCACCCAGAGAGTTGTGAATTTGTGGAATTCCCTGCCACAGAGGGCAGTGGAGGCCCAATCACTGGATGGATTTAAAAGAGTTAGAGCTCTAGGGGCTAGTGGAGTCAAGGGATATGGGGAGAAGGCAGGCACGGGTTATTGATTGGGGACGATCAGCCATGATCACAATGGCGGTGCTGGCTCGAAGGGCCGAATGGCCTTCTCCTGCACCTATTTTCTATGTAACTGCAGATGCTGGAAAATCGAAGGTAGACAAAAGTGCTGGATAAACTCAGCGGGTGTGCAGCCTCTATGGAGCGAAGGAAATAGGCATCTTTTCAGGCCAAAACCCTTCTTCAGACTGATTAAAGTAAATAACCATTGATGCCTACTCAGAACAATCAGAGGTCATGAAAATTGTACTTGTCCACATGTGCGGAATGAATTTTTTAAAATTATTCAATCAGTTTCTCTTTGTTGTTGCAAATAATCACCATAAAAAGTGAAGAGAAACATTAAATATCTTTAAACAGAAAAATGTGTTATATATATTAATTCTTCTAGAAAATAGTAGCAGAAGCTCGATATGTATCATATATTTTCCCTAAAATGAAAAAAAATCGATATTTCAGTGGACAGGACCAACTTCAGTAGCATGATGGGCCAAAGGGGCATTTTTCTGACAAATCATTGATTTGTATAGGCAGCCACTAATTCTAACATATTTTAAAGTAGTTAATAAAACAAGAATTGGGATTCTGAAAAAACACATTTATCAACTCCACAGAAAGCAACACAAATTGTTTATCTCTTACCCTCTCCGCATTGGACAATCTTTCATAAAATGTCCGATTTTACCACAAATTCTACAGCATCTGTCATTTGGAGCTCCCTTGCCCTCAGTCAGAATTTCTGGATCAAAGAAATACTCCTTCAATTAAAAGAAAATAAGTGAGTTACACATACTAACAATCACATAATCTGCAAAACTGGCAGTATTTTTAAGAAATAGTATTTTTGGTGAAAAAGAAAATGAAACTCCTTATAAATTGAACTGAAAATGTCAAATACTTTCCTGAATATCAGATAGGCTCTTCGGTGTTAAAAAAATTCCCAATTTTTCATAATGCTAAGATCTGTCGAAAACTTGAATATACCTCTAATATTTGAGAACACTTCTAACTCTTCACCAGGAAAGGATACAATAGACAATAGGTGAAGGAGTATGCCATTCGGCCCTTTGAGCCAGCACCGCCATTCAATGTGATCATGGCTGATCATCCCCAATCAGTACCCCATTCTCGCCTTCTCCCCATATCCCCTGACTTCGCTATCTTAAAGAGCCCTATCTAGCTCTCTCTTGAAAGTATCCAGAGAACCGGCCACCACCACTCTCTGAAGCAGAGAATTCCACAGACTCACCACTCTCTGTGAGATAAAGTGCTTCTTCCTCTCCGTTCTAAATGGCTTACCCCTTATTCTTAAACTGTGGCCCCTGGTTCTGGACTCCCCCAACATCGGGAACATGTTTCCTGCCTCTAGCGTGTCCAAACCCTTAATTATCTTATATGTTTCAATAAGATCCCCTCTCATCCTTCTGAACTCCAGAGTATACAAGCCCAGCCGCTCCATTCTCTCAGCATATGACAGTCCCGCCATCCCGGGAATTAACCGTATAAACCTACGCTGCACGTCCTCAATAGCAAGAATGTCCTTCCTCAAATAAACTGCACACAATACTCCAGTTGCGGTCTACCTAGGGCCCTATACAACTGCAGAAGGACCTCTTTGCTCCTATACTCAACTCCTCTTGTTATAAAGACAAACATGCCATTCACTTTCTTCACTGTCTACTGTACCTGCATGCTTACTTTCATTGACTGCTGAACAAGGACCCCCAGATCCCGTTGTACTTCCCCTTTTCCCAACTTGAAACCATTTAGATAGTAATCTGCCTTCCTGTTTTTGCTACCTAAGTGGATAACCTCACATTTTCCCGCATTTCCCACTAGTCACTGCCTGCCATTCTGAAAGGGACCCTTTAATCCCTACTCTTTGTTTCCTGTCTGCCAACCAATTTTCTATCCATGTCAGCATTGCTACCAATGCCATGTGCCCTCATTTTCCCCACTAACCTCCCATGTGGGATCTTATCAAATGCTTTCTGAAAGTCCAGGTACACTACATCCACGGCTCTCCCTTGTCCATTTTTCTAGTTACATTCTCAAAAAATTCCAGAATATTAGTCAAGCATGATTTCCCCTTCGTAAATCCATGCTGACTCGGACAGATCCTGTTATTGCTCTCCAAATGTGCCGCTATTTCATCTTTTATAATTGACTTCAGCAACTTCCCCACCACCGACGTCAGGCTAACTGGTCTATAATTCCGTTTTCTCTCTTCCGCCTTTCTTAAAAAGTTTGATAACATTAGCTACCCTCCAATCCACAGGAACTGATCCTGAATCTATAGAATATTGGAAAATTATCACCGATGTGTCCATGATTTCTAGAGCCACTTCCTTAAGCAGCCTGGGATGCAGGCCATCAGACCCTGGGGATTTATCAGCATTCAGTCCTATCAGTCTACCCAGCACCATTTCCTGCCTCATATGGATTTCTTTCAGTTCTTCTGTCATCCCAGATCCTCTGGCCACTAGTAAATCAGGAAGATTGTTTGTGTCCTCCTTAGTGAAGACAGATCCTTTGGATCTTTTTCCAGAACTCTGGTTGCTCTTTTAAGTACTTCTTGGCAAACTGTAACCTGGCCATCCTAATTTTGCGGCTAACCAGTGGTTTGCATCTTGCAGTGTAGCTTCTGTATTTATGTTCATGAAGTCTTCTGCGGACAGTGGTCATTGTCAAATCCACACCTGACTCTTGAAGAGTGTTTCTGATCTGTTGGGCAGGTATTTGGGGATTTTTCTTTATTATCGAGATAAATAGTCTGTGGTGGTCTTCCTGCCGGTCCCTTTGCAATTAGTAAGCTCACCAGTGCTCTCTTTCTTCTTAATTATGTTCCAAACAGTTCATTTTGGTAAATCTAAGGTTTAGCTGATGTCTTTAACAGTTTTATTCTTGTTTTTCAGTCTCATAATGGCTTCTTTGACTTTCATTGGCACAACTTTGGTCTTCATGTTGATAAACAGCAATAAAAGTTTCCAAAGGTGATGGAAAGACTGCAGGAACGACTAGGTGCTGAGAGCTCTCATTCCTGAATTAAGGAGGCATTTAAACACACCTGAGCAATTGCAAACGCCTATGAAGCCTTGTGTCCCAAACATTATGGTGCCCTGAAATGGGGTGACTATGTAAAAACACAGCTTTAATTTCTACACGGCGAAACCAAAATGTATAAAAATGGCCTTTAATTAAATCTGACAATGTGCACTTTAAGTACTGTTTTTTAAAAATTACAAATCTCAAATTGTGGAGAACAGAGGCAAATAAATAAATTATAGGTTTTTCTCCCACATATTATGAAGGGCACTATTTTACTTATTCAAGGGTTTGAAAGATTTTTTTATTTACACAATTACATTGCATTCTTTTCTCTCTCATGTTATGACAATTATTAAATTCGTACATCGATTCAATCCAAACCTACTGTACTTCTGACCATGATCTCTGCTTCCTCTCCCCTATTTCTGAAGTTGCTTCTTATTATCTTCCTATTTCATTAGTATCTTGTGTGTTCATTGCAGTTCCTCATCTTACCGTTTGTTTTTAAATTTTCCTTGCATATTATCAGATTTCAAATCAGATAAATCCAAGGACACCCTGACTAGATATATCTGAGGACACTGTGGGAAGCTTGAGAAGAAATTACGAGTGCCCAAGCTGAAATATATGAGTCATCGTTCGACACGGGGAGATGCTGGAAGGTTGGAGGCTGGCTAATGTTGTGCCTCTTTTTAAAAATGGCTAAATATGAAAAAGACTGGGAACTAAAGACCAGTGAGCCTAACATCTGTAGTAGGTAAGTTACTAGAGAGGATTCTGAGGGATGAGATGTATATGCATTTGGATAGACAAGGGCTGATTAGGGATAGTCAGCAAGGGTTTGTACGAGAGGAGATTGTGTCTTACAACTTAGTTTTTTTGAAGAAGTAACCATAAAGATTGACTAGGGCAAAGCCATAGTCAATATGGATTTCTGTAGGGCATTTGATAAAGTACCACATGACAGACTGCTCTGGAAGATCACATGGGATCCAGGGAGAGCTAGAGAATGATGATAGAGAATTGGCTTAATGGAAGGAAGTAGAGAGTTTTTCAGACTGGAGACCTGTGACTAGTGGTGTGCCTCAGGCACATTAATAAAAAAGGATGCATATGATGACTTTCAACAGCTTATAAATCTTTGCATTTCTTATGATACCACTGATACATTCTTGTCTGGAAGTTTGGGAGAGGATTTCTAAGATTGGGAGATGAATGTTCATACAATCATGTTTTGAAATTAAATGATTGCTTTTGAAATTTCTTCCCTTCTCCAAAATAAAACCATTTATTATTTTTTAAAATACAAGACTATTATCTTACCTGTAATAAGATCACTAAATATGAAATTAGCCTACTCAATAACAAAAACGCGGTTCAGAATATAAGGTATGTATAAGAAGTCGCAGACAAATGCATAACATACCATAATTGTGGGATATTGCACTGGGATGCATTTAATCGGTGTTCCAAAAACTTTTCTCCCGTTGATGAAAGCTTTCATGATAAAATTTGTCACTGAAAAAAAATAGAATAATTCCCTTTCAACCAGAACCATGTCACTAATAGTGAAAAATTGTTGGATAAAAGTTTAAAGGAAACTTACTCTTTCGGGACAGCCCAGCTCCAAGATTATGGTTGAGGTCAAAAGGATCTATTTCAAACAAAATCTATTATTTACACTTCAAAAAAATGACTTAAAACAAATGATCAATTTAAAAAAATCAGTAATTACATGCTCACGAACTATTCAAGTAAATTGTGAAAAGATAAAAAACATGCAAGAGTAGAATTAGAAAAGGAGCAAATGAAGGAAATGCAACTAGTCTCAGAACCAACAATAACACAGCACTTTTAATACACTAAAAAGGCCACAAGGTGCATGTCAGGAGCATCCATAAATTAAAAGGAAATGGAGATGCTAAAAAAATGTTGAATTTCCTTAGCAAGTTAGACAGTATCTGCAAACACATAGAGAAACAAATTATTTTCCATTTTCTCTGCACGTGCTGTGTGACAAGCTAAACATCTCTAGCATTTCCTTTCATCAAACTCAATCAAGGCTCGGTGCTGGGACCGCAGCTATTTACAATAAACATCAATGATTTGGATGAAGCGATTCAAAGTAACATTAGCAAATTTGCAGATGAAACAGTTGGGTGACAATGTGAACTGTGAGGAGGATGCTCTGAGAATGCAGGGTGACTTGGACAGGTTGGGTGAGTGGGCAGATGCATGGCAGATGAAGTTTAATCCGGATAAATGTGAGGTTATCCACTTTGGTAGCAAAAACAGTAAGGCAGATTACTATCTAAATGGCATCAAGTTGGGAAAAGGGAAAGTACAACGGGATCTGGGGGTCCTTGTACATCAACCTATGAAAGTAAGCATGCAGGTACAGCAGGCAGTGAAGAAAGCAAATGGCATGTTGGCCTTTATAACAAGAGGAATCGATTATAGGAGCAAAGCGGTCCTTCTGCAGTTGTACAGAGCCCTGGTGAGACCACACCTAGAGTATTATGTGCAGTTTTAGTCCCCTAATTTGAGGAAGGTAATTCTTGCTATTGATGGAGTGCAGCGTAGGTTTACAAGTTTAATTCCCGGGAAGGTGGGACTGTCATATGCTGAGAGAATGGAGAAGCTGGCCTTGTACACGCTGGAGTTTACAAGGATGAGAGGGAATCTCATTGAAACATATGATTGTTAAGGGTTTGGACACGCTAGATGCAGGAAACAGGTTCCCGATGTTGGGCGAGTCCAGAACCAGGGGCCACTGTTTAAGAATTTAGAATGGAGACGAGGAAACACTTTTTCTCACAGAGAGTGCTGAGTCTGTGGAATTCTCTGCCTCAGAGGGCGGTGGAGGCGGGTTCTCTGGATGCTTCCAAGAGAGAGATAGATAGTGCTCTTAAAAATAGCGGAGTCAGGGGATATGGGGAGATGGCAGGAACGGGGTACTGATTGGGGATGATCAGCCATGATCACATTGAATGGCGGTGCTGGCTCGAAGGGCCGAATGGCCTATTCCTGATCCTATTGTCTATTGTCTATTTGAACCATGTAAAGATATGAGAGAATTGAACAAACATTTAGTCAAAGAAAGTGGTTCGAAAGGAGGACCATTAAGGAAGAGAGACAAAAAACATAGACGGGGAAACTAAGCAGTAGAGAACCAGCAGGGAGATTGGAAGTCAGTATAGAAGTCAATGAAGTGGACTTCAGAGTGACATCAACCGTCTTGACTTCCCTTACCTACTCCAATTTCAGCCCCTCTGAACACACAGTGCTCTGCTCACTCAGCAACAATCCCATTATTGTTAAACCTGTTAAAAGCTATTGGGCAAGACTTTTGGGCGCAACAATCACAGTTCCATTAGATTTAAACTGGTCCTCAAGTTGAAGTTCTAAATTATGGCAAGGCTAACTTTCATGGTTAGACAACAACTTGCAAAATTAGATTGGGGTAGTTGTTTTTGCAGGCAAAGGAACATCCGAAAAGTGAGATTCTTTCAAAAGGATGACATTGACAGTTCACGGTATGTATCTATGTCTTATTAGGGTGCAGAGCAAGGTTGGGAACCCTGAATGATGAGAGAGATTGAGGCTCTGGTCAGGATAAAGGAGGCAGCATGGGTCAGGTGTATGTCCGCAGTCGCAAGCGGCGCTGTCTGTCATCCCCCACTTATGCAGTGATGGGCTGTTCTTGCATGGAGGGTGCGGATTCTGTTCATAGCCATTGCTTGCGATGGAGGTCAAAACCCGGTGGTTTCACTGTGGGGTCTGTGATGACCTTTGGTGTTGGCATCTTTCCAAGCTCTGCGCCACTCAGTCTTGGAGTCAAAGTCTTCCAGGGATTTAACGGAAGACCAGAAGGGTTTGTGGGACTTCAGGCGCATGTTGGGCAGATTGTTCAAGACAGCATGGATGGGAAGGTCAGGTTTAGCCTCGATGGTGCACCAATCTTTAAACATCCTCTCCCTTCTGAGTATGCTGGGAGGGGTGATATGAGAGTGGACAGGGAGCCACTGCAGGGGCGTTGACTTAAGCGTCCCTGTGATGACCCACATTGCAGAGTTAAGGACAGTGTCAACTCGTTTGGTGTGGCAACAATTAGCCCCAGCTGTTGAGCAAAACCCGGCTGTTGAGTAGACTAGGGCCAATCTTGCGGTACGGAGGGTGCGTGCATTAGATCCCCAGCTGTTGCCCGCAAGTTTCCTGATGTTGTTGACCCTTGCTTTCAGTTTATCAGCCACCCTCTTCAGGTGTTCACGATGGGCGAGTGCGCGATCCAGGTGACTCCGAGGTACTTGGGGAATTCTTCATTCGTCACCAGCTTACCACAAAAGGACACTCAGAACTTTGCATTGGCGAGCCGATTGCTGAGGTGAAAGGCAGTGACAGTTGTCTTAGATGGGTTTGGGCAAAGTTGCCATTAAGTGAAGTACCCCTCCATCCCCTTCAAGTCTTGGGTTAGCACTCTGCTGATAGCCTCAAGGGCAGCTCCCTGGTAGGCAAGGGCAAGGTCATCTGTATATGCAAACTTCCTGGATGAGGTAGTTGGCATGTCACTCACATAAATGTTGAAGAGTAAAGGGCCTGTCCTACTTGGACGTCATTTGCGCGTCATCATTTACGCGTCACGACACGCACATGATGCGCGCATGGTGCGCATTGCGCATGCATGGTGCGTGGTGACGTAGGCAGTGAAGCGCGGCGCCCCAGGATTTTGGGATGTACAAAATGTTTGCGCGCCATCTGTGGGACAGGCCCTTAAGAGAGCTAGGACAGAGCCCCGGGGGAGACCATCATTCAGGGTCCTGACAGAGCTGGTCTTCCCAAGCGAGACCCTAAGTCTACAGTTGCTGAGGATAGATGAGAGGGCACGCACGGTGGTTTGACACTTCGAGATTCTGGAAGCTTTCAACGACAGACCATATATCCACACGGTGTCATAAGCTGATGACAGATCGATGAGAGCAACACCAGTTTTCAGGTCCCGTTGGAAGCCAGCCTCTATATTAGTAGTGAGGGCAAGGCCTTGATCTGCGCAGCTTCTATCAGGTCTAAAACCAGCTTGCTCTCTGGGCAGAACAGGTTCTGTCAATGGAGAAATCCTGGCAAGCAGGAGGTGCTCAAACAGCTTGTAGGATGTGCACAAGAGGGAGATGGGTCGGTAACTAACTGGATCAGCAGATTTCCCAGGCTTGAGGATGGTGATGACTTTAGACTCTCTCAGGCCTTAGGGATAATTCCACTACAATGGATGTGGGTGAAAAAAGCTGCCAGCCAGATGCGTCCATGGGGGTCAAGGTTCTTCAGAAGTTTAGTAGAGGACAGGCCTTTGTCTACATCAACTGGAGTGTATGGATTAGAAAGGGGGCTTGAGGATGATGAAGAAGAGATGGACTTTTTCAGACTCCGTCTCATTTATTGTCGGGCTTCTTTTGAAGTGGCGACCTTCCAGTTTGCCAGCAGGCGAGAGGCTACAGCATTTACTGACACCTTGGGGGGTTGTACTGGGCAGGAGCAGCTGAACCAAGATGACGAAGGAGAGTCCAAACCTTCCAACTGGAGTGCATAAAGTTCAAGTCATCTACAGTCTCTTGCCAGCGCTGACGTCTTGCTGCATCCAGGGTATCTAGTAGTTCTTTGGCAGTATCTGGGTCGCCTGTGGCCTCATACTGCTTCAAGAGGTCTTCTGATTCAGGGAGCCAGCAAAGAGTGAAGTTTTGCGGAAGCCTCTAGGACGTACTTCTTCGCTGCAGCCTTCAGGATTGTGCAGAAGGACTTGTAGCTCTTGGGCACAGGTTCAAGATCTTTTCCTCCACTTCTTGTGTGAAACCTGTCCAATCTGCTTTCTTGAAGTTCCAGTGTGGGAGAGGCTTGGATGAAATCTCTACATCGATGTGGATCAGAACAGGTCTATGTTGACTGTGAGGGAAGTGCGAAAGGATCTTACGTGACGCATGGAGGGGGTGGCCTACATCAGTTTTCGATATGAAGCAGAGGTCTGGGTTGTAGTCTCTCCTCCATCTGCTTCAGTGGAATGTGCCTGATTGCTTGGCATCATGGAGGAGGTAGCGATCATTGTTGGATGGCCACAGATCCAGTAATTCCCCATACTCATTATTGGTTGAGTAGCCCCAGGATGAGTGATGACTGTTAAAGTCCCCTGCGTGTACTTCTGGGAGATGGAAAGTGGGCAGTATGGAGGCAGGCCATGTAACTCTAGGGGGTTTATATACATTTGTGACAGTGATATCCCCAATCATCACAGTAGCAATGAAGATGTCATTGGAGCAAGATTCCTCAAGAACACAGAAGACATGTAGGTCAGGGGTCGGCAACCTGGTTCTGCACAGGGGCCAGGATGCATGCCTGTGAGCGGATGGTGGGCCACATCTATCACGTGTACACATGGATCAAGCCCCCATCCCGCCCCGGATGGCAGGCATAAAATCATGCGTTCACATTGATCTCACCCCTTCGAGGACGCCACACAGAGCACTGGCCCCTAGTTACGGGCGATCACGAACATGGCGTACCTATGGACCATTGCCTCGGCTCTGTCCTGAAGGCGGTGGCTCAAATATTCACACTCACTCGTCCCTGCTTATTGACAACCCCAATCCCAACAGTGAAGCTCAGAAGGTGCGCGGCCGTGCCGGAGGCTTTGCGCAGGATGCTACTTCAAAATAAATTTAGTGCTACCTCAAAATAAATTACTATCTGTTACTTTTTCCAGAGTGCCTGCTTCTAAATGAACAGTCTTCAACCAGAGTACTGACCAACTACATAATTAAAATCCTTGATGGAACTACTCAAAGCATCAATTAATCATACTTGTGAGTCTTACCTTCTATAACAATATATTTAGATGTCCATAGCTTCTTAAAGGTTGTGAGTAGAGCCTTTCGCCTGATGCTAATCACATGTTCTTTGAAGTCAAACTCCTCTGTGTAGAACCTGAGCAGCCCCAGCCATAACTCTCCAAGGGACTCTTTATTCTTTCCATAGTCAGGCCATTTATTTTTCTACATTTGTGAAGTTTAGAAGGAGTGCATTAATTTTCAGCCATCAAATGGCTTTTTGGAACAAAAGCTTTACAAACCCCACCAGACAAAAACTTCAGATCTCACAGCACAAAAACATTGACCAAAGAGAATAACTGAAAGTAGTCTGTAAAAATAACAAAGTGAGTTTAAAGCGACTCACCAGTTCATCCAGTTTATCAAAATAATACACATTCCAACCATCGACCAAGTGTTTTGTCCTTTTTGTTCCTTGATGCATCTGAAAATTAGTGAAATGTTCAGGTGCTAATTCTACAAAATAAATTAGTTTCCCAACAAGGATTTTGTTCCTACATTAAGCATATCATTTTATGAGCAGTAACTCTGATGCTCATCTTACATCATTTCAGAAATACAAATCGTGCACATTCCTTTCTACTCATTTTGATCATTGGGTCCATGTCAGCTACCTGCAGGGTAATCCCATCACCCATTCACCACTCCTCAATGTCCTCTATCCTGGCATCTATTATTTCACACAGGCCCAACATCCCTTTGATTCCTTTATCATTTAGCCAAGATTAAGGGTTAATTTACAGCAACTAATTTACGTCGTCGTCTTTGGGATATCAGAAGAAACCAAAGCATCCTGTGGAAATCTACAGGATCTCAGGGAGAACATGTAAACATCACAGACAGCATCCATATAGGCACGTTTATTATTTATTTCAATCATTTACAAAATCTGCCTCTCATGGTATGGTGAAGACTAACAGTGTTTCCTTTTTGTCTCAGATGGAATTTTTTTTTAATCAACTTTGTTTATAATGTTCCCTTTTCAAATGGTCCATCTCCGATTCCTCCTTTCATTTAATTATTTCTGATTCTGGATTAGGTTATTAATCAATATTTACCTTTAAACTGACTGAGTCTCATATTCACCTTTGTTACATTTCTATCTACCAGCTTTCCCTAAGGTCTCAATTCCATTCTCTTAGTTTCACTGTCTCTGTCATATCTAGTCGGATAATGCCACCTTCCAAATCAATGCTTTTCATGTCTTAACTTTGTCCCCACTGAAAGATTCTCATTTACCATGGACAGCATCAGTTGCATCTCGTACATTTCTAATCTCATTCCTTCCTCTCCTTCCCAGAACCATGATAGTTTATTTCCCTGCTCCAATCACCTCAAAATACCTTCCCATGCAAACCCAGGAGATACTAGTTCCAAACACTATTTATAGATGAAACAGCAATTTACTTTAATTTGTTGCTTCACTTTTGCCCTCTAAATTGAGGAGACCAAACACAGACCTTGCTAAATAGACTAGTTTGCAAGGTGCCCTGACATCCTTCAGTCACTTGACATCTTCTGCCCCAAACCGATTGGACTCTTCCAAATCAACTTTGGAGAAACAACTTCCTGTCAATTTCAGTTAAAGATTCCGTGGTCCTGTTCTGTGGACACAGCTGCTATTCCTCACTTGTCACCTTCGAGTAACACATTGGGCACCACAATGTGGTCTCTACACCAAAGGAACCATACACAGACATTTGCATTCAGTCAGCTAACATTACCCTGAGCTACCTGTATGTAACCTGTCCAATTTCCTATCCCACTTTGATCTTAGATTTTAATCTTGTATGTTCCAAAAAAAGCCCACCCCAATGAGGAAATTAAAAACAGCATCTCATCTGCTGTCTAGGCACACTGCTGTTCTAAGAACTCAACATTGAAATAAATGTTTTCAGAATATTAGCCATGCCTGCCTCTATCAAAACTGACCAGTTCTAATGTAAGGTTGTCCCACCTGTAACATTCAGTTTTTCTCCCTACACTAATACTGCCTGATCTGCTCTATGTTTTCAGCTTTCTCCAATGACATTTCCAACTGTTTTCGGCATCTTCATGTGTTATTTTATTTATTTTCTCTCTATAATTAATTTTGTTGAAAACAAAGCAGCACCAAGATCAAATATGTGACTTGGGCACTCTTGATCTCCATTGTATGCAGACACTCTCTCTGTTCTCACCAGCTCCCTCAGTCTTTGCAACTTAAAACACACTTATTTTTGCAGTTTGATATGGGATATTGATCTGAAATGTTATATTTTCTCTCCATAATGCTGCCTGTCCTGCCACATATTACCATCCTTTCCTTTGTTATGTTTCCTCCCCTGCAATCTACTGTATCACAATTCTTTTTCCGCTGCCTCCTTCTTTCAGGTCTCTGTTCCTGCTTAAAACTGGTTGCATTCAACTTCTGTGTATTATAACCAAAGGTTATTCCCTGTCATAAAATGGGTCTCTGAAGGGTCTCGACCCGAAACGTCACCCATTCCTCTCCAGAGATGCTGCCTGTCCCGCTGAGTTACTCCAGCATTTTGTGTCTACCTTCGATTTAAACCAGCATCTGCAGTTCTTTCCTACATACATTATTCCCCGCCAACTGCCCAATCTGTCTTTCCAGCATAATCTGTGTATATTATTTAACTAATTTCATGCTACCGACATAATTCAGCTTTGTTCTAATGTTTTTTAAATTTAACATGTATCCACACAATAAATCACCATCG
This sequence comes from Okamejei kenojei, assembly GCA_035221665.1. NCBI lineage: Eukaryota > Metazoa > Chordata > Chondrichthyes > Rajiformes > Rajidae > Okamejei > Okamejei kenojei. Next base: position 111,419,032 of record CM069133.1, on the reverse strand, counting down.
ACACTTTGCTAAAAATAAATGTATCCTCCATACAGTAAAAAAACTAAAACAGAATCTGTTCCTTTCAGAACTAAAGTAAATTCATGTTTGCATACCTCTTGAAGGATGGGAATTACTGGTGGCTTCCTTTGCTGTAGGAAGTAAATTGCCATTAACGTATATGCATATGATGAAAGGCTGCCTCTGGATGCGTCACCGATATCGCACACCTGTTAAAATTGAAAACAAATTCTAGTACACTACATAGAACATAGAAGAGTACAATGCAAGAACAGGCCCTTTGGCCCACATTTGTTCCGACCCATGATGTCAAATTAATCCCGTCTGCATTCACATTAACCAGATCCCTGCATATGCACAGTCTAAAAACCTCTTATATATCACTATCGTATCTTCCACCCGACGGACGACCCGTGTGGTAGCCAGGACACGGCTGCCGGGAGAAGAAACAATGGAGGCCCGCCATTGGGGGGGGGGGGGGGGGACGACTGCTGGGAGGGGGGTAGAAAATTAACAATGTAGGACCCAATGAGGTGGTGACACCGTGAAGAGGGGGGCGGGAGGAGAACAAAGGAGGATCTGGTGCAGGTACTTTGTAACTTTGTCAGCGGCCTTTATGTGGCAATCATTTGCATACCTTGTCATGGGCGGGAATCCTGGGGGGACGGGGGGGGCGTTCCCTCCATGTGTTGAAAGGCGGGGGACAATCCCCCCCATGTTTTGTATTCCAGATTTTGAAATTAGTTGAAAAAAAACTATTAAAATCTCCGGTTTCCGCGAGACAGTGGGGGTGTCACTGTTAAGCGCTTGTGAAATGTCTCTATTAACACCATATTAACACGATGTATCACCAATTATGTTTTGATCTTCCAAAGCTGTCTGATGCTGGTACAATTACCATTTGAACTAATTTAATGTATTGGTGGATGGGAAAGATTTAAATGGGTATCGGATTTAAACGGGTCAGGTCATTAAGGAATCCGGTCGAAAAGATTTCCTGGCTGGCTTGCAGGTAAGTCCCTCACGTTAATACAGGTCACTCACGTTATTTAGTATGTTTTTCCCATCTCTCTCTCTCCAAGGTCGGTTCTACTGTTTGCCTTTATTTGCTTTGGTTTTATTTGTTTAAGTATTATTTATTACTGTAGCTTTTGAAAGATTCAAGCGGGTATCAGACGCTCTCTAAGGGCTGAATTGGCCCATTTGCGGGGCCTTTCATGACCCCGCGCGGCTTATCTGCTGCATCGAGGCCATCGAGGCTCCCGATGTTGAAGCCCCTGCCAGCCGATTTTAACCCGCGCCAGGCGATGAAAGGCCCCGCAAACGGGCCGATTCAAGGCCCACAATTTGGGGCGGACGAAGCTGCTGTTTCTGGAGTTCGGAGTCGGTCACCAATCAGGTGACCTCCCGATGTAGAGTGAGAGTGAATGAGTGCGCGTGTATGTGTGTGCGCGTGTGTGTGTGTGCATGGCCGCCAAGAAATTGTGTCCCCCCCCCCCGTGTTTTGATAGCGATTTCCGCCCCTGTACCTTGGGTATGCAAGCAAAGAATTTCACTGTGACTTATAAAGTGTTCATTAATTTATTCATTCATTCACACCTCACATAATTTTATAACCTTCTTCCTGGTCTCCTTTCACACAAAACAGGCCTTATGGCCTTCATAACAAGTGGAGTTGAGTAAACGAGCAAAGAGGTCCTCCTGCAGTTGTACAGGGCCCTAGTGAGACCATACCTAGAGTATTGTGCGCAGTTTTGGTCTCCAAACTTGAGGAAGGACATTCTTGCTATTGAGGGAGTGCAGCGAAGGTTCACAGGGTTAATTTCCTGGGATTTACAAGGATGCGAGGGGATCTTATTAAAACATCTAAGATTATTAAGAGTTTGGACATGCTTGAGGCAGGAAACGTGTTCCCAATGTTGGGGGAGTCCAGAACCAGGGGCCCTAGTTTAAAAATAAGTGGTAAGCCATTTAGAAAAGAGATGAGGAAAACGTTTTTCACACAGAGAGTTGTGAGTGTGTGGAATTCTCTGCCTCAGAGGTCGGTGGAGGCTGGTTCTCTGGATGCTTTTAAGAGAGAGTTAGATAGAGATCTTAGGATTAGCAGAGTTAAGGGATATGGAGAGAATGCAGGAACGGGGTACTGATTGTGGATGATCATCCATGATCGCATTGAATGGCGGTGCTGGCTTGTAGGGCCGAATGACCTACTCCTGCACCTATTGTCTAATACTCTCTAATCCAGGCAACATTGTGGTGAACCTCTTCTGCACCCTCTCAAAAAGCCTCCACAACTTTTCTAAAATACGGAGGCCAGAACTATACACAATTCTACAAATGTGACCTAACCAAAGTTTTATACAGCTGCAACATGACTTCCTAGGTTTTGTACTCAATGCTCAACCGATGAAGGCAAGCACACCATACACCCTTGCTATCCCCATCTGCTCCAAACTGGTTATCAACCTCAGGGAAGAGATTTGGTATATCAACAAATAATCTTAAACTTCTACAGATATACAGTAGAGCATGTCGACTGGTTGCATCACGGCTTCAGCAATTCAAATGTCCAGGAACGTAGATTACAAAAAGAGGTGAAGACTGCCTGTTCCAACATGGGTACTGACCCCTCCACCATTGAAGGAGCATCATTGAGGTACTGCCTCAAAAAGGCAGCTAACATCATCAAGGACCCTCATCACCCTGACCACACACTCATTTCTCTCCTACATTGGGAAAATGTATAAGAGTAGAAAACTGCAAGGCTGTCTGCTCAGTCCCCAGCTCTATATCCATACTGTATAATGAGTATGGTATAGAAAACTATGACCTTCAGGTTCAAGAACAGCTTCTTGTCCACAACCATCAGGCTCTTGAACACTACAAACAGGAACTAAAATAAATACTGTCTTAGTTTCACTAGGAACTTTGGACTTTTGTTTACACTAATATAGTTTATTTTTAATTTATTGAACTTGTGTTTGTTTATTGTATTATCTACAAGTAAAAATAGGAAAATAGGTGCAGGAGATGTCCATTTGGCCCTTCGAGCCTGCACCGTACCAACATACCTGTTATGCTGCTGACAGAAAGAATTTCATTGTTCTGTTTTTTTTTTAAACATATGACAATTAAGCTCTTGATTCTCAACCATATTCCCTTAAATTAGTCATCTCTGAGGTTACCCAGCCTCTGACCTGCCTCTTGCACTCAGAAGACAAATAAAGGCTTCAACCTCAAGACTAATATGCATGTTTGGATTTGATAAATCATGCTTTTTCTTTGCACTGGATCTTAAATATGTGCATGGAATATCATTCAACGGAATGACAAATTTTGTTTTCAATGCACAAATATGTCACATGACATACACTTCAATGTTCCATCTCTAAAAATACACACATATGTTAATTGTCCAATATGCATAAAAGCAGTTACCTTGGCAAAAACCTTCATCGTATAGCCAATATATTTCACCCTTGGATCAATTGCTGCATAGCAAGCTAACAGTCCAGTGTTATGTGAAGCCTGCAGAAGAAACATACATATGTTTTGATGAATCAAATTAACCAGACTGCAATTAATTAAGATCATCTAATATATAAATAAAAATTGTACAAAGGTGCACAAAGTTAGTTGCTGTCTTAACAAAATGCTAATCATGAAAATGATATCGCAAAATTTATTTTATTTTCACGATCTTTCGCAAATACTCAAGATCAAAAGATAGCGCACAACTTTTTAAAGGACTATTTATTAATAATGAAATGCCATATTTCTTACCAGAGTGTTATACAAACTAATGTCTCCCTCAAGACCACTTCTTACATGGAAAAATTTAACAATGGGAACTTTTGCAGTTGTAATGGGCAGAATGTTCTTTAAACCTAAGATTACAATTTCAAATTACAGGTTACAATTTCAAAAAGGCAAACAGTACTGCTAAAGTTTATGAAGTTAATTAAGTACCAAAAATACAAATGTTTGAAATCTGATCAAAAGCATTTAGATACGTAAAAATATATAGAAAATCAGTAGCATGTAACAAGCAATATGCGCAGAAGAACCAAGTCTATATTTCTAGGTAGGTCCTTCAGTAACCAGTCTAGTGCAATAAAGTGTCTGTGACATGGAATTGAAATTCTTGGTTCACAGAAACAAGCAAGTTAAATCCACAAAAGGCAGTGATCCAAGCCAATCAAGTGACTTGCTTTAGATACATGTTTTTAGCAACCTATACTACAAAATGCTTGGAGACCAACATATACACACGATTATGTTACTCGGTGGACGATTTCAAAGTAAGAGGGGTAGGTGCAATAAACTATATTCCCAGAGTAGAATTTGACACAGGGAAATAACTTGTCCAATCACTTGTTTGGTGTCTTGATTAGGAAGCCTCAAGGGTATGAAGTAAAGCAATGAAGGAAGACAAAAACACACTAATAAGTGGCTGCAGATGTTCTACAGAAGAGGAATTCCACAAAGGTTCATTCAGTGCAGACTGTGAGAAGTTGAGGTGATATTTTGTTTCTCTGACAAGATTATGTAGAAATGTATAGATTTCTGCAATGAAATGAATGCAATGAGATTACTGCAATTAAATTGAAGACAGCAGAATTTGTTTTGTTTGCAAGAAATGTTTTAACAGGCAAAAGAAGAATTTTAATCCAAGTCTTAAACAGAAAAGAGAAAAAAACTAAATTCTTATAAAGTTCTATCCGAACTATGCCTAATGAAACAATTGTATGAATATCTGTGGTTTATGCATTGAATTTTAGGTTTTTTTTCTTGGCCCTACATATCCCTAATTAACCGCTATAACTCTAGCTCTACCAGTGTGGTAGCATTGCAGGATGTGCTCACATGTCCCAACAAAATGGTGTGTAGTTCCGGCTACTTAGCATATGGGAAAATAGTTTCCAGCATTGAGGGAATATATTAAATCTCATTATTCTAGTCATGAGATAAGACATGAACTTAGGGGGGGGAAAAAGCCTTCAAGATAATGTATCATAGTTTAAGATTAAGGAATAGGCTAACCAAGTCTAAATTTAGAGGACATAGAAACATAGAAACATAGAAACATAGAAATTAGGTGCAGGAGTAGGCCATTCAGCCCTTCGAGCCTGCACCGCCATTCAATATGATCATGGCTGATCATCCAACTCAGTATCCCGTACCTGCCTTCTCTCCATACCCTCTGATCCCCTTAGCCACAAGGGCCACATCCAACTCACTCTTAAATATAGCCAATGAACTGGCCTCAACTACCCTCTGTGGCAGAGAGTTCCAGAGACTCACCACTCTCTGTGTGAAAAAAGTCTTTTCTTCATCTCGGTCTTAAAGGATTTCCCCCTTATCATTAAGCTGTGACCCCTTGTCCTGGACTTCCCCAACATCGGGAACAATCTTCCCGCATCTAGCCTGTCCAAACCCCTTAAGAATTTTGTAAGTTTCTATAAGATCCCCTCTCAATCTCCTAATTCCAGAGAGTATAAACCGAGTCTATCCAGTCTTTCTTCATAAGACAGTCCTGACATCCCAGGAATCAGTCTGGTGAACCTTCTCTGCACTCCCTCTATGGCAATAATGTCCTTCCTCAGATTTGGAGACCAAAACTGTACGCAATACTCCAGGTGTGGTCTCACAAGACCCTGTACAACTGAAGTAGAAACCTCCCTGCTCCTGTACTCAAATCCTTTTGCTATGAAAGCTAACATACCATTTGCTTTTTTCACTGCCTGCTGCACCTGCATGCCTACTTTCAATGACTGGTGTACCCATGACACCCAGGTCTCGCTGCATCTCCCCTTTTCCTAATCGGCCACCATTTAAATAATAGTCTGCTTTCCTGTTTTTGCCACCAAAGTGGATAACCTCACATTTATCCACATTATACTGCATCTGCCAAACATTTGCCCACTCACCCAGCCTATCCAAGTCACCTTGCAGTCTCCTAGCATCCTCCTCACAGCAAACACTGCCCCCCAGCTTAGTGTCATCCGCAAACTTGGAGATATTGCCTTCAATTCCCTCATCCAGATCATTAATATATATTGTTAATAGCGCTAAACATTAACAGTAATAGGAAAATATTATTAAGACTCTTTAATTATTGTGTTAACTTGTTTGTTACTTTGCACACTAGTTTGACCATTTCTGTATTAATATAGTGGCCCATTCCAATCCAACACAGAAGTAGAAAATAGATTTGTTCTGAATACCTGACAAAGCTACAGCTGAGCTACAGAAATGTAGCTGAAATGACACGAAAGTCATTTTATTTTCCACCATTGCCCTTTCTCCATTGGTGGGTGAACTTTTATTGAAACCAGCATTTTGAAAGATATTAACAGATCTGTACAATACCTGGATTCTTTCTCAGCACTCTTGCCAAATCCTCAATAATCTTGATACAATTTAATCCCTGCAAGATATTAAACAAAATTAGGTTACTTTTTTATTTTTGTTCTTGTCTGGTGTTTTCCATAACTATTACCAAAACGACTCTCAGATGTTCAAGATTAGGGACAAACAGGTCTAAGAAGTCTCAAAAAAGGTAAAATATTATGTTCAATTATAATTTTTTTTTTTAAGATACGCTTTTACATATATAGATGCGTGGCATAAGAGCCAAAACAATTTTTAAAATGCAAGCTAATTCCTCATACCTCGACTTATTGATGTAGTTGAAATTAGTACAGGAGCAAGTAATCTAAAGATTAAATAGACAACTATACAGCACGCAATTACAAATAAAGCGTCAGGGGATATTTGGGATAATGATTGACTGCATTTAAATTCACACCAAAATATGAGGTAACACAAGCCGAGTAAAATCCAAATCATAATGTAATAATTTTACTGGATAATGCACTGGTCAAAACCCATCAAAACGGCATATATTTCTGGCCACCAAACCCAAGGAGAACATAATCTAGCTATGAGAGGGATCATATCGAATCTGATTATTCTAACTGAGAAATCAATTCTAAGCAAAGAATATAGAAGCTTGGCTTATTTTTCCTTGATAGAGCAAAACCTTCAAGATGATATACTGGAGTTTAATGTTCTAGAGTTGATTGTTGATTAAGTTCAACTTCAAAGTATAACGTTTAATATTAACAGCAATTAGAATTTTTCACCAAGGTAACTACACCAAATGTCTTTTTAATATAAAAGCACGGATAAACGTACCTCTGCTGTTTCCCGATCTTCAAATGTCATACAAATGTCAAGATCACTTTGCCTAAAACCAAACCCATTCTTGGAAGAGCCAAACAAGCAGAGCTTTACTTTAGCTGTAAAATAATAAACTGCACTAAATATTTTGAAAATACTTGGAAAATAGAAAATAAAGTGTCCTTTTGTATAAAATACCAACAAGTGAGGAATTCCATTATTATTATTATTAGCATTGTGTAAAACCATACAGTAAAATAATGAGGACTGTTTATACTTTCAGAAAAACCTGTGCAAGCACATCAAGCATTACGCTTAAAGAAAGTATTAAACATCTCAGTAACATACAATAATACAATTCAACAGAACTTTATTATTGAGACTTTAAACATGAATCATTTAGTCTCTACATCTTGTATTCAAAAATAACTCTTAATCTTAGAAAATATGCAACTGCCAAATTGCTGGCTCATACGAAGGAGAACTTGATAATTTTAAATAAACAAAGATCTGGAAAATAAACAGATATAGGAACATTTCCATAAAATGGGGAAGTGGTTCCCCTCTTTTCTCAGATGCTCTGTACTTGATGTCCAGGTAAGATAAGTGCAGCAGAGTGTCCTAATGTCTCTGATTGCTCCGAGTGCAGAAGGTGCAGACCAGAATTCGCATTGGATTTTTGAGGTTCAAATAGTCCCAATATCCGTGACCAGAAAGACAAATATATGTTGTGACCTCCCTGAAGCATTGTGCTATATTGAACTGAACTTTGGATGTTTCACTTCAAGTCAGCAGTCAGACAGAAGGGGAAAATTAAGTTAGGGTTGACAATTTTCATGAAATCATGTTGAGTTTGCAATGTAGTCATTAGGAATGACTCGCAGAATGCTTCCATCAACTGGACTTATTTTTCATAATTTCCTCAGCAGTGACTCCTGAAAGATTATGTTGCTCTTTATTAAAATTCATTCTCAGGAATCTGCCAAGGCCAGCATTTAACCAGAACTGAGGAAGTAATGAAAAGTCAACGGCAACAGATGCCAGATTAGATAATGATGGCATAATTACTTCTGTGAAGAAACCGAGCAAGCCTGATATGCTTTAAAATGACAACCCACTCGCTATGTGAATACCATTACACTAGCTCTTTATTTCTGATTTAGTTACTTGAAGTGAGGTTTCCCTGTTGCCAATGTGCAGTTTAAACATATCTGGAGCAATGATACAGGTCCCTGGATACTAATCTAGTAACAGTAATTGGAGTACTGATGAAAAACAAATGTCATGCTAATAAAAGTCTCTATTTTGCATTCATGCTGTATTGATAAATTAAAGAAATGACATTCATACCATCCAGTTCCCTCCTGATGAATATCTGCAGGTTCACCAGAATATGCTCACGTGCCTGAATTTCCAGACGATCGGGGGAAAAGTCAGCTGAAATGAAAAAGGAATATGTCTAGTTTCTATTATTTATTTGATGCCCTGAGAAAAGAATGTCAATTCCTAAGGTTATCAGTTAAATACAGTTCCCTCCATAATTTTTGGGCCAGACCCATCATTTATTTGCCTCTGTACTCCACAATTTGAGATTTGTAATAGAAAAAAAATCACATGTGGTTAAAGAGCACATTGTCAGATTTTAATGAAGGCCATTTTTATACATTTTGGTTTCACCATGTAGAAATTACAGCAGTGTTTATATATAGCCCCCCTCCCCCCCCCCGCCCCCCCCCATTTCAGGGCACCAAAATGTTTGGGACACAGCAATGTCATGTTTAGTATTTTGATTTTAGTATCCTTTGCATGCAACGACTGCTTGAAGTCGGCAATTCATGGACATCACCACTTGCTGGATGTCTTCTCTGGCGATGTTCTGCCTGGCCTGTATTGCAGCCATCTTTAGCTTATTTTGGGGGCTAGTCCCCTTTAGTTTTCTCTTCAGCATATAAAAGGCATGCTCACTTGGGTTCAGATTGGGTGATTGACTTGGCCACTCAAGAATTGACCATTTTTTAGCTTTGAAAATCTCCATTGTTGCTTTAGCAGTATGTTTTGATCATTGTCTTGCTGTAGAATGAACCGCCGGCCAAATGAGTTTTGAGGCATTTGTTTGAACTTGAGCAGATAGGATGTGTTTATACACTTCAGAATTCATTATGCTAATACCATCAGCAGTTGTATCATCAATCAAGATAAGTGAGCCAGTACCTTCAGCAGCCATACATGCCCAGACCATAACACCCCCACCACCGTGTTTCACAGATGAGGTGGTATGCTTTGGATCTTGGGCAGTTCCTTCTCTCCTCCATACTTTGCTCTTGCCATCACTCTGATATGTTAATCTTTGTCTTATCTGTCCACGACACCTTTTTCCAGAATGTAGTCGCTCTTTTAAGTACTGTAATAGCAGATTATTATATTGTTGAAGGAATCATTCCTCTAGCCACTGATTGAAGACAGGGGTAAGGAGATAATTTTGATACGCATGCGAGCTCTCCATGAGACATTCAAAGCCGTCCAAAGATAAATCTTCAAAACACAGTCTCTTGATTAATGGTTTCTTTATTGCCGTTGTAAAAACAGTAAGATATTCATCCAAACTTCTTCTTGTTTAAGTGCATTTTGATCTTACTCATAGTCAAAATCGTGCATGGTCAAAACCTGTGCCTTCTGCCCCATGCTTCCTCCAACTAAAACTAAAGCATGTTGATATGTGAAAGTCCTGCAAGAGAATAATAGGATGGTTAGCCTTTTCAGGCATTGCCAATCTATTTAGGCGACCACCCACTCTCAGAAGTCCTTCCTCCAATACTGGATCAAGCTTGGATAATTGACTGTTTCTTTTGACACCATGTACTCCAGCTTCTATTAACGAGGCAATTACTAATAGACATCAAAAAAGTAGCTATAAAGGCTTAACATATATCAAAAACCAAAAATAGCATGCATCATATATCCACATTCAGACTTATGCACCAATTTCTCCATCTTCACTTTTGCCTTCTAGAAGCAAGCATAACTTGGTCATTGTTCTTAGTCTGAAGTCGTACCGTGCGCACCAAACCCTTAACATCAAGCATGATACCCAGTATGTAGTCCAAAACACAAAAGCCCAAAGTTTTGACAGCATAAAACTTCTTCCTCCATGTGAGATCAATTAATGAAAATGTCGTAACAATTATATTGATATGTGAAAGTCCTTCAAGAGAATATAGGATGTTTAGCCTCTTCAGGCATTGCCAATCTATTTAGGCGAACACCCACTCTCAGAAGTCCTTCCTCCAATACTGGACAATTGACTGTTTCTTTTGACACCATGTACTCCAGCTTCTAACATCGATATTTCTTCTTTGTATTTCTGTTTTTGACAGAAATAGATAATTGTCTTTTCCACTTTGAGATTATCAAGATGTAAACCCTGTACGTCGTATGATGCCTTAAAAATTTGCATCTTCTTTTCAACTTTTACTTGTATTTCAAAGATACCTTCAGCAATCTCATTTTTTGAGCGAGCATAATAGCAATAACTTTGTTCTTAGTTTAAGAAACCAAGCTACCACAGTCACCAACATATTCCATGATGAAACGTGGGTAATTAAATCATTTGTGATGAATCTTTAGCAATAACGTTCACCTAACGTTCACGAGCACCAAGGCAAATTCCTTGTATGTGAATACTTGGCCAATAAACTTACTTACTTACTAACTTCACTGTGAGGTTTTGTTTAATTTCCGGATCATAAGCAGAGATTTCAAATCCCAGCTCAAGCTTTGGCCATTCTCTGTCTGGCTTACAGAGAAACTCTGGTCCATTGGTCAATCTCTTATTGCTTAAGAAGCGGTCTGCTGTTAGTCCTCTAGAAGCTTCATCCGCAGGATTTTCCTTTGTGTTAACATATTTCCATTGTGAAACATCAGTAACTCCCAATACAAAAGAGATTTTGTTTGCTACAAATGCCAAAAAATGTTCTCATTGTTGAGGTATTTAAGTACCGTAGTACTATCAGTCCAGAACATAGATTCTTCCAGTTGAAGCTGTAGTTTTTTTGCAGCAATATGTCAACTTTAACAGCTAAGACTTCGGCAGTAAGTTCCATTCTGGGAATTGTCATTTGTTTCAATGGTGCCCCTCTGCCCTTTCCCATTAAGAATGCAACATGTACTTATCTATTATAATTTTCCAATCTTAGATATGAAACAGTACATTAGCCACTTTCACTGACATCTGAGAAATGATGCAGTTGTGCACTTCTGATCTTGCCAAAGCTTGTAAGCTACATGCACTGGTCCACTTTAAATTCTGAAAATCTGAGACCTGCTAATCATTCTGTCCATCGGTGAGAGGAAGTTTGTGTTATACTCCCATCCCAGTCAAGTTTTTCCTTACAAAGATCCTGCAAAATCAACTTGGCTGGCAGTGTAAATGGTGCAAGAAATCCCAAAGGGTCATAAACAGAACCAGTCACGGATAGGATACCCCTTCTAGTACATGGTCGCTCTTGAATCGAGATTCTGAACTTGAACACATCTGTTTCAATGCACCAGTGCAGCCCCAATGCTCTTTCCATTGGCAAATTCTCTTTGTCCAAATTCAACTCACTGGTCTCTTTGGCTCTATCATCTGGTGGATACAACACGACTGTTGCTGATCTGCTTGGAAAGCGTGAATCCTCCCTTATTGCAGAGGGAAATCAGATGTTTTACCATTTGAATTGCTTCCTGCTCCGTAGACATGGATTTTAAGCAATCCACATAGAAATTATTCTTCACAGTGGTTATCACTTCTTCTGGAAAGTGAGCTTTATTGTCCTCTGTGTCATCCGGTATTCAACAAGATCTTGTTGTGCATCCCCTTCAGGCCACCATAAGAATTGCAAATAGTCAATGTGTTTTTCTGATACTTTGACTTGATGAAACATCGCTTTAATATCGGCCATCAAAGCAATTGGTTCTTGTCTGAATTTAATAATAACTCCAATGAGTGAGTTGGTAAAGTCTGGACCTTGCAGTAGTTGACAGTTAAGCAATGTTCCTTTGGAGACTGCAGCATAGTCAAAGATCACCCTCATGGTCCCTTTCTTCGCATGATACACCCTATGTGCAGAATGTACCAAAGCTCTCCATCACTTCTATTTAGTTGCTTTGTTGGTACCATTTTGGCATAATCATTATCAATCATGTCCTTTAGGAAAGACGTATATTCCTCATGAAATTTTGTATTCTTGCCAAACTTGCGTTTCAGATTCTGGGTGCGTTGCTCTGCCATAGGACGATTATTTGGCAGACTAACACTTTCTTGTTTGAAAGGTAAATCCAGACAGTGGTGTCCGTCTATCATCTTTACTGAGTAGTTCATAATATCCAAGAACTTTAATTATTCCCTGGACATTTCTTCTGATTCCTTACTGCTACTTTCATTGAAGTCGTGATTGTATTGCTTGATCAATAGCTTTTCTAATTTACCAGTAGATATTTGATTAACAGCAGCGGCAGGGTAGTTCTTCCGATTCCCGCTTTCATTGTTCCTTCTCAAGAAGCCATAGATAACCCATCCTAGTAGGGTTTTCACAGCAAACGATCCATCACCTTGGCTCCTCACAATCTGTATAGGTTCTAATGCCTTCAAAGCATTCATTCAGATAAGTAGGTCAATACCAGAATTTATTTTAGATATTTTGACATCCTTCAAGTAAGGCCACTGTCTCAAGTCCCCATGTCCGGGTATAGTTTGATGACCAACAGGCATGGTCTCATGTATAAACACTTCAGATATTGGTATTAAATTATCTTCATCCAGACTGGATATCTCCATATTTGTTGTTGTGTATTTGGGTGCTTGGAACAGACTTAAATAAGGCTCGGACACTGGTGTACACTTACAAGCTTCTCTATTCCAGGACTCCACCTTGAGTCTCCCTTGCGCATGCGTACTTGCACAAGACATCACATGTGCTAATTATAGCACACACCTAACACTCCTCCCCCTTTAACTTGGAGGCAGGTAACACCATTTCTATTACATACCTAACACTCCTCCCCCTTTAACTTGGAGGCAGGCAATACAATTTCTATTACATACACCGCACTCCTCCCCTTTTAACTCAATTTCACCTGCACGGTATATGCTCTTTACTTAACATATCATTAATTAATACACTGTTGCACAATTGTATTATTACAGTCATCTCACAATATATCCTCATAACTGTAGTAATCATATCTAACCACGGTAATATGCTTTTTACCTAAAATATAATTGATTAATACACTGCTGCAAAATGGTATTATTACATTCATCTTACAATACATCCTAACTGTAATAATCCTATCTAAACCAGCACATCATTTTTTTCATTTCACCCATCTACCTTAAGCCAAATACATTACTCCTTGCTTTATGTGTTATCATTTTCCGTTCATATATGTATAAATTACGAACACTTTCTAATCGCTCTAGCTCTGCCTGGATCTCTGCTTCTTCCCTTTTAAATGTCCTCCAAATTTGCACATTTCTTCCTGTTCCTGATATTCTGTATTTCATTTTCTGATTCATGTATTTGCTTTGTTTTCCTCTTTGTAGGTGGGATCTGACCCATGGCTGCAAGTTTTCATTTTCTAGCAGCTTCCTCTGTTGTTCAATTTCCATTCGCTCTGTCTTTATCTGCTCTTGTTGTTTAATGAGATTCTGCAATGCATAACCATTTGTCTATTGCTCAGTGAAGGAGGCTCCCTGCTGGACTATAGTGAAGTGGCCTAATCACAATCGGTCCTGCATACTTTTGTCTCGACCGACAAACCTCTCTTCTTTAGACTTTTCTATTAGCAGCTTTTTTTCCCATTGACACACATTTATTTAACCGCTCTTTGTATCGTTTAAGCCTTTTCTGTTGTTCATCTATTAGGTATGTTACAAAATGTACCTTTAGCGGTGCTGCAGTTCTGCTGCTGGCCGTGTGCGCAACTTTGGCGCTTTTAAGGGGAGGGAGGGGGGTTAAAATGCAGTTTTTCCCTTGCCATCCGGAGCTTTCTTTTGTCGGAGTGCGATCTATTTCTGGAGATTCGTTCCGACTGCCGGTAAGTTCTTTTTTTTTTTATAAATAGCCCGACTATTTCATCGCTGGAGTAAAATAAAAATTAGCTCCTAATGCCGTGAACGCCAACAACGGGGACGGATTTTACGTAGGGGACAGGTAAGTGAAAGCTGTTTATTTACACATATGAACTTGCTTTTTTAGATGACCTTAATCAACATTTAATGTTGCGAAACGGCGATTTAGTCCCCATACGAACCGGCAGAATTTTTCCTGCCGATATTGGATTCACCGCAACCGCAACGTTCTAATCCATCGCGTTCCAGAAAATCCCACTCGCAAGCTGTTTAAAATGCCCATTAATTTATGGGCATTAACACTAAATTCCTTCAATTTGGCCTATAAATTAATGACAATTAGATTTAAAAATCATGTTATATTGTGAATTATTGTGTGAATGTTAATTGGACACTTAGGTTTTAATTTTCTTTTTAATTTTTTCTTAAGAAATGGATAGATGTTTACATGTAGTAATTAAATTTTGTAATTAGCTACAATTGGGTAACTAACTAATTATATGCTTTAATTTCAGGTCATCCAAGTAAGATTGTTTCATATTTGTTTCAGAATACTTCATTCTATAATAACTGAAAATGTATTTCAGTTCTCTTAGTTTTTAAGAAAGTTATGGTCTTTTGACTATCCTCGATCACAACTTTTGTGTTAAGTCAATAGAAAAGCAATAGGAAACAAGTTGCTAATTTCCGAGTATGAAAATGGCATAACTTTTTTAATACTGAAGATATGAAAGTGAATTAGGTGTCAAATTAAACTTATTTTTATGCTTTATAACCATATAACAATTACAGCACAGAAACAGGCCCTCTCGGCCCTTCCAGTCCGTGCCGAAATCTGATGGGATAAATTGCAGACTTGAGTTTTAAAATCTCAAAATTTTGTAACATTGCTACAACTATGTGTCTCCTTATGTCAAATTTCTGGTTATTCATCACGAAGTAGGATCTATATTGTCTTTGCAATACAACAGTGGCTTTGATTTGCGCTCTGTGTAGTTTTCTTGCTTCATAAGCAAGGTAGTGAGACTGCACTATAACTGTTGTATAATTCAGTTTGAGGAAGTCTTTCCTATATCGTTTAAGCCTTTTGTATCGATTCAGCCTTTTCTGTTGTGCCTCTATGTCTTCTTAAGTCTTTCCTATACCAACTCATACGGAGTACTGACTGAACTTTTATAGTAGCTCTCTTTTGCTTAACCCACTGCCTAACCACCATACTCTTGTAGGCAGCCTGAATGGTAATAGTTGCATACCTCATTGACTGATATTGCACAAACTGGGAATGCCCTATTTTGCATGCTTTGTACCATCTCTGAATCAAAATGGCTCTGGAGCGTACCCTTGATCGGTAACCACAGTATGCAGCTTGCAGAGTGACTACAGCCGCCTTTTGCATCAAGAAATGTTTTCTTGTAATGCACATCATTATGAATGACTTAATATGGCGTGCTGCCTTGGTTTTCCTAACCAATTCTCTGGCTTTAATCCCGCGGTGGAAGGCTTGAATATAAACCACTGCTTTTCTCAAACTATTATAATGTCTCACTTGGACATTTCTTATCTGGCAAGCTCTGTATCGTTGCTGCACAGCAATGGCAGACCAGTGTAGTTTCTTGAAATACTGACGCTGTTTATGCATCTGATAAGTCTGTATGGCCGTGGCAGATTTGTGCATGCACCACAACTGCTTTCGAACACCCATTCCTCGGTAGCCAGCCTGAAGCAGCACAACGCTGCTGCGTACCTTCATGTAAGTTTTGCGATCACTTTCCATTTGAAGGTGTGCCCTATAATGGGTTTGTACTATTATAGCTGCCAATCTCATTGCCTTGTATGGACGGTATACTCTGTGCATTCTAAAATGCTGCCTGTATTACCGTTGCTGCCTTCTGTTTGTTCTGGATCTCTCTCCGTACCTTCATACCCTTGAATGCAGCTTGAATAGTTAGGGTTGCCCTCTGGATGGCAATGTCCATTTGCATTTGTCTTTTGTCCCTTTGCATTTTACCTTTGGCCTTTTGCACTTGACCTTCGTTACTTGGCACTTGACTTTTGTCACGTTGCCCCTGACTTTTGTCACGTTGCCCTTGACTTTTGTCATTTTGCCCTTGACTTTCGTCTTTTGAGGGATTCCCTGCCCTCTAGTTCAGGCTCCTTGCCTCTGGATGCCCTTGGAGGTTTTGGCGAGAAATGAGACATTAATGCTTCCTTATAACCATATAACCATATAACAATTACAGCACGGAAACAGGCCCTCTCGGCCCTTCCAGTCCGTGCCGACCATTTGTTTTCCCCTAGTCCCATCTACCTGCACGCAGACCATACCCCTCCATTCCCTTCACGTCCATATACCTATCCACTTTAGTCTTAAATGTTAAAATCGATCCTGCCTCCACCACTTCTGCTGGAAGCTGATTCCACACAGCCACCACCCTCTGAGTAAAGAAGTTCCCCCTCACGTTACCCCGAAACCTCTGTCCCTTAATTCTCATGTCATGCCCTCTTGTTTGAATCTTCCCTACCCTCAATGGGAAAAACGTATCCACGTCAACTCTGTCTATCCCTTTCATAATTTTAAAGACCTCAATCAAGTCCCCCCTTAACCTTCTGCGCTCCAAAGAATAAAGACCTAACTTGTTCAACCTTTCTCTGTAACATAGTTGCTGGAACCCTGGCAACATTCTAGTAAATCTCCTCTGTACTCTCTCTATTTTGTTGACATCCTTCCTATAACTAGGCGACCAAAATTGTACACCATACTCCAGAATTGGTCTTACCAATGCCTTGTACAATTTTAACATTACTTCCCTACTCCTATATTCAATGCTCTGATTTATAAAGGCCAGCACACCAAAGACTTTCTTTACCACCCTATCTACATGCGATTCCACCTTCAGGGAACTATGCACAGTTATTCCTAGATCCCTCTGTTCCACAGCATTCCTCAATTCCCTACCATTTACCATGTACGTCCTATTTTGATTTGTCCTGCCAAGATGTAGCACTTCACACTTATCAGCATTAAACTCCATCTGCCATCTTTCAGCCCACTTTTCCAAATGGCCCAAATCTCTCTGTAGACTTTGAAAATCTACTTCATTATCCACAACACCACCTATCTTAGTATCATCTGCATACTTACTTATCCAATTTTCCACCCCATCATCCAGATCATTGATGTACATGACAAACAACAGTGGACCCAACACAGATCCCTGAGGCACCCCACTGGTCACCGGCTTCCAACCTGACAAGCAGCCATCCACCATTACTCTCTGACATCTCCCATTCAGCCACTGTTGAATCCATCTTGCTACTCCGCCATTAACACCCAAAGATTGAACCTTCTTAACCAACCTTCCATGGGGAACCTTGTCAAAGGCCTTACTGAAATCCATATAGACAACATCCACTGCTTTACCCTCATCAATTTCCCTAGTTACCGCTTCAAAAAATTCAAGAAGGTTTGTCAAACATGACCTTCCAGGCACAAATCCATGTTGACTGTTCCTGATCAGACCCTGTTTATCCAGATGCTTTATATATTATCTCTAAGTATCCTTTCCATTAATTTGCCCACCACTGACGTCAAACTAATAGGTCTATAATTGCTAGGTTTATTCTTTGAACCCTTTTTAAACAATGGAACAACATGTGCAGTACGCCAATCCTCCGGCACTATTCCCGTTTCTAATGACATTTGAAATATTTCTGTCATAGCTCCTGCTATTTCTACACTAACTTCCCTCAATGTCCTAGGGAATATCCTGTCAGGACCTGGAGACTTATCCACTTTTATATTTTTCAAAAGTGTCAGTACTTCCTCCTCTTTGAATCTCATAGTTTCCATAGCTACTCTACTCTTTCCCCTTAACTCACCGAGTTCAATATCCTTCTCCTTGGTGAATACCGAAGAAAAGAAATTGTTCAATATCTCCCCCATCTCTTTTGGCTCTGCAGATAGCTGTCCATTCTGGTTCTCTAATGGTCCAATTTTATCCCTCGTTATCCTTGTGCTATTAATATAGCTGTAGAAACCCTTTGGGTTTACTTTCACCTTTCTTGCCAAAGCAACCTCATATCTTCTTTTAGCCTTCCTAATTTCTTTCTTAAGATTCTTTTTACATTCTTTATACTCCTCTAGCACCTCATTTACTCCATGCCTCCTATAATTATTGTAGATATCTCTCTTTTTTCGAAACAAGTGAACAATTTCCCTTGAAAACCATGGCTCTTTCCAATTTTTACTATTTCCTTTCAACCTAACAGGGACATAAAGATTCTGTACTCTTACAATTTCCCCTTTAAATGTCCTCCATTTCTCTTCTACATCCTTCCCATGAAACAAAGTGTCCCAATTCACTCCTTTAAAATCCTTACGCATTCCCTCAAAGTTAGCCTTTCTCCAATCAAAAATCTCTACCTAGGTCCAGTTCTGACTCTCTCCATAATTATATTGAAACTAATGGTATTGTGATCACTGGTCCCGAAGTGCTCACCAACGCATACCTCCGTCACCTGACCTGCCTCATTTCCTAACAGGAGGTCCAGCACTGCCCCTTCTCTGGTGGATACCTCTATGTACTGCTGCAAAAAACTATCCTGCCCACATTTTACAAACTCCAAACCATCCAGCCCATTTACAGAATGTGTTTCCCAGTCTATTTTTGGAAAATTGAAATCTCCCACAATCACTACCTTGTGCTTACTACTAATATCTGCTATCTCCTTACATATTTGCTCTTCCAATTCACGCTCCCCATTTGGCGGTCTATAATACACCCCTAAAAGTGTTGCTACACCGTTCCCACTTCTCAGTTCCACCCAAATAGCCTCCCTAGATGAGCCCTCTAATCTATCCTGCCAAAGCACTGCTGTAATATCTTCTCTGACAAGCAATGCAACACCTCCCCCTCTGGTCCCTCCAATTCTATCACACCTGAAGCAACGAAATCCTGGAATATTTAGTTTCCAATCACACCCTCCTGCAACCATGTTTCACTGATCGCCACAACATCATATTTCCAGGTGTCAATCCAGGCTCTAAGTTCGTCCACCTTACTTACAATGCTCCTAGCATTAAAATATACACATTTTAGAAACCCACCATCCCTTATTCTCGGTCTATTATCTTTTTCATCTTTCTCGCCTACATTTTGGATCCGAGTGCTTCCCTTCTCTGCCTCTTGCCCCACACCCTGACCCCTAGCCCCCTCTACCCGAGTCCCTCCCCCCAGCCTTTCTAGTTTAAAGTCTCCCCAGTTTAAAGTCTCCCCTTACACTCCTCGTACGTTTTATCCGTGGGCTTTGTTGGCCGCAGTAACGTACGTACGGTGTGATAACCCTCTAATCCTAAGCCTAATATGAACCATGATCTCTTCATCTCTCCAGTGATATCATTGGAAATGAACGAAGTCTCCAAGACTTCATTTCTCAAATTTGCACCCAGAATCTAACATGGGAATAGCTATTTGAATAGCCATGCTACCTGTTGCTATTCAGGTGCCCTATATTCTGTTCTCTCACTGTGTTTTCTGCCCTGGACTTAATCCTTTTACATTCTACAAGATTATCCAGCTCACTGCCTATTACTTAATCTTATAATAATAGTTATACTAATAACCAACATTTCAGGTTAATAGTCAACTAGAACATTTTAAACCATATTCCTGCTATGCACACAGATTTACTGTTATTAACAGTGACCAATACATTACATCCAAACAGTCCTGCTTTTACTGTGAAGGAATAGTGAACAATGCATTACATTCAACCAGTGCTTTTATTAAGAAGGATTTCACCGGTCCAGCTTTTACTTTGAAGGATTCCACCGGTCCAGCTTGTCGGCCTATGGACTCTGGTGCATCCTCGACCTCACGGATTATCCACCGTTACTTCCGCTGCTGGCCTCACCGGACTTCCGCTGCTGCTTTCGCTGGTTACCCGGGCCTCACCGTTACTTTTAAATTCTGCTGGCCACTCAGGACCTCCGCTGCTGCCGCTGGTTCAGCCGTTGCTGTTGCTTCCGCTGGCTCGTTGTCAAGTCGACTCCCGCTGCTCCGCTGACTTGCCTGCTGTCTCCCTTGGACGCCCTGCGGAAGATAAGTCTCTGGCTCCCCGCTGCTCCGCCCGTCGAGGCTCCACAGCGCCCTCTCACTCTGCTGGGCCCCACTGCTCGGCTCGTCGAAGGCTCCATGGCCCGTCTCTATTAAATCTTGTTTTTGTGTTTCTTGGCAGTCCTTGTTCTTTTCTTTTCTGTTCTTTTATCCTTGTCGCCAATTGTTGTGTGTGGAACAGACTTAAATAAGACTCGGACACGGGAGTACACTAACAAGCGTCTTTATTCCAGGACGCCACCTTGAGTCTCCCTTGCACATGCGTACTTGCACAAGACATCACATATGCTAATTATATCACATTGCTCACAATTGCTCACAATTGTAATGTAACGACTAACGCACTCCTTCTCTTCATTTATGGTGCGCAATCGAATCTTCATCTCTTCTCCAGTGATGTCCAGCCTTCTCATCAGGCTTTCTGTGCAAAAGGTAGCCAAACTTCCATGCTGCAAACATGCACATGCACATGAGGCCAGCGAGCGGCAGGAGAGGGTTTTTTAGATGGAGAGCTGCCAGAGGTGAGGGGGGACTGGCAGAAGGAGCTAAGGTGGCGGCTGGATCCGCTGTCCGGCCCGGCGGCCGCTCAGCCACCCAAGCTACTTCTCACCCCCCCACCCCGGCCTCAATGCGGTGGCATTCCATGCCTCCGTGCAAGGAGTGTCGCAAGTGGCATTATCCCAATCCCCTCCTTCATAACATTCGTGCCCTCCCCGTAACTTTACCCCGGGCCAGACTCCCCAAACGCTTGGAAAGGAGCTCTCCCCCCACCCCCACACCCCGGGAAATACGGTATTTAAAAACATCACCAAGAAATGTACTTACCACATCACGACAAACCATATTTGAAAACCCCGCCAAGAAACTTGCGCTGTGCATGCGCAGTAGACTGATGCACATACGCAGTGCTGCAAAGGCAGAATTTCAGCTGCCTTCAGCCCAGTTGAAATTGACGGCTTCAGGCAGCGCTGACGGCACGTGGGCTGCACACACCTTCCCGTGTTACAAGCGCTGCAGATGAAAGGCACGGGGAATCACGCCTACCTAAGAGATCGGTCTCTTACATAGGCATAATTCTCCCATGCATTTACTATTTATATTTAGTAATTACTATGTTATAATTTTAGTCAGGGTAGGCAGTGCCTACCTTGATGGCACATGCCTGGTCTTGATCTTCCTTTAGTTTTAGTAAAGGTAGAACCTTTGACAGTTGCAATAGGTTTATGATTATGAATACTCCCGTGGCGTGGATCTGACATGAACTGTACCCCCCTTTCTAAGAACGCAACCAGGTCTGGTAACATGGCTACTCGATTCTTTGTTTCCATTATTTGGCCTGCTTTATCTCTCCACTTTTCTCTAAGTCTTAAGGCCAGTTTTAGAATGATAGCTCTCGTATTACTAACAAAATTCATTTCCTCCATGTGGTCGATATTTTTCATCAAGCTACAACAACTTCTAAGAAATATCGCAAACTCACTTAATGCCTCCACATCTTCTGACTTGATATGTTTCCAAGCATAAGCCTTCTTCATGTATGCGTTAGCAATCCTGTGTTCATTACCATAACGTTCTTTAAGTAACCTTCTTGCCTCTCGATAGCCTTGGCTTCCAGGCCTATTTAGACAACTTTCTACAAGCACCGTAACATGTCCGCTTGTGTAATTGTAAGCGCTCTTTTTCATCGGTAGTTTTCATTTCTACTCCTTCAGGAAACGCCATTATGAAAACTTCATACCGCAAAGGATCACCATCATATCTAGGAATTTCTATTGGTGAAAAGAATACTGGTCTGAGTAATTTTTGTCACGAGCCATATGTACCTGATGAGGCCTCTTCGTAAAATGAACAGGCATCGTCCAATGTTGCTCGAGCCTGTGTATTAGGCCTCAGAAAAGAGTACTGAGTCGCTGGTTTGTCCCGAGTCTCGACAGTTGCCCCATAAGTAATTTGCTTTGGTTTAACACCCAGTTGTTGAGATGAAGATTTGTCACCCATCAACAGGCTACGTGCTAGTTCTGAGTCACGAGGCCGGATATCCTCTGGCTGCAGATTTGATTTAGCTGTTGTTTCCTTTTGAGCAGTTCCTTTTCTGTAATAAGAGCTCACCCCATCAGATGCTTTAGAACTGCATCTTGAACCCTCACTTTCCATTATCTCCTTCTTCGTTTTGACAACCGCCAACTTTGTGGCTAGTTCCAGCTGTTCTTTTTGTCTCCTCTCCTATCAGCTGTTCTTCTTGTCGCTCAATCTCATGTTTATTCTCCAAGTCATCTGCTTATATTCAGAGAGCAACTAAATCAGCTTCAACTTCCATTCGAGCAGAGGCCCTTGACACTGAACTGGCTATAGAGCCAGATTTATGTCTTGATCTTCGTGTAGATACATTCAAGATACTATCATGTGGTGTAATCTCCTCTTCCATTTCAGCACCTTGTTGCATCGCACTTTCAACTGTACCAAAAGTAAGTTGTTCGATTTCAACACCTTGTTGCGTATCATCTCCTGCTATAATACATGTGGTCCTTTGTTCAACTTCAGCTAACCATCTCTTCCCATCTTCCATAGAATCATCAAATAACGTCACCTTTTCTTCGAACCATTGGGTGTATATTTTGAGTTCTTCCTGAGGCAGCTGTGAATCCTGCCGTGCTTTTTGTTTATCTCCAACCTCTTTACCGAGGCTGAATAGTTGCCCCAGATTAGATTGCACTTTGTTCATATTCTCATCTGATTCCATTAGCTCCTTCTGGAATTCAAATAACTTTACCATCTTCTTCCATAGCTTGCCAAAGGTTTGGCTGATATCACTAACAGTTTATTCTTGTTTCTCAGTCTCATAATGGCTTATTTGACTAATTGGCACAACTTTGCTCATCATGTTGATAAACAGCAATAAAACAGCATTCCCCTTTTCAATGATTGTACGGCCCAGCAGCAGTGCTCCGGTTTCCTCCCACATTCCAGACTGACAGGTTTGTAGGTTAATTAGCTCTGTAAAATTGTAAATTGTCCCTACTGTGTGTAGGATAGTGCCATTGTATGGGATGATCGGTGTGGACTTGGTGGGCCTAAAGGCCTGTTTCTACACTGTATCTCTAAAGTCATTCTTAACCTACGGCTCTTCAGCTGCATTCTGATTTTGCCTCTGGAATATTTTGCCCACCTTTAGAAATATACCAATTGACTCCTTACATTCATAATTTTAATCATGTAAAACTTTGTTATCACAAAACTCACCACTCTTTTATCTTCCCAAAACCTCTCCATCGACATAGCCCAGGCATGATATTCTCCTCCAAAAAAAAAGTAGGAAGTATTGGCCGGGGGTTCAGGGGGTCGGTTAGGTTCCCCCCCAGTGGGGGTTCAGGGGGCTCCTGCATTTTCAATAAACTGAAAGTGATTCCCAAGCTTTTTGCTGGTAGTTTACATAACAGAAGCTTAGAATTTTTCTAACACATAACCGGTAAAATAACCCCCAAAAGATAAATATTTCATGAAATAAATTACTCCATACAACTAAAAAAATCTTTACAAAAAATGTTACCTGAAATGTCTCTGCCTTGCACTGTGATTTGCCTAAAAAGTGATTTTGGCTGCAGCCATCGCCTGCTTCAGTAAGGGAAGCTGATCGGTGATTGGTTGCAACGCCCCTCGGAGACTGCGTCTGATTGGCTGCCAAGTGATCAGCACATTATATGATTGGATGCAACGCCCTTGGAGACAGTGGCTGATTGGACAGCAGAAGACCCATTTGTTGATTGGATGGAAATTTTAAGGGAAGCTGGTCGGTGATTGGACGCAACCCATTAGAGACAGTGGCTGATTGACCGCCAAATATTCAGGCACAAAAAAATTGAAAAATAGGAAAACAAACATATCGTAATTCCGATTTAAATCGGAAGAATATCATGCCTGATAACCTCTCGACTTCCTCTGTTCATGGCAATAATCTTCATCCTGCCTCCATTTGTAGCCTGTCTAACCGCTTGTTACAGACAATACTACTTAGCCACTTCCTTTCATCACTCATGAGCCCACTCCACTTAAGCACTCATTTTTCTTCTTGCATGGAAAAACTATAACTACTATGTGTAAAAATCTAGTGTCCAAACCTTCATCTCCACTCCACTCTAATCCAATGTCTAATCCATTTACACGGCATCTGTGAGCAGGCAACACTATTCAACTTCTCGCATTAAGGAGTCTTCATGCCAAATTTTGTAAAACTCTATGAATTATTTTGTTGCATTCAAGACACTAAAATGTGACTGTTATTGAAATAAACAATCTAAACCAGGATCTCAAACGGAGCATAGCATTTTGGACAGAAGCAAAAATATTTAAAAAACAATAAAAGAGGCAAGTAACAAAAATATGAAAATAAATTAAAAATAAATGTATGAGAATTAACCTCAATTATAATAAATACAAAGTTTTAATAAGGTCAGATGCATTATTTGTAAGTAATGCCCCTGTCCCACTTAGGGAACCTGAACGGAAACCTCTGGAGACGTTGCACCCCACCCAAGGTTTCCGTGCGGTTCCCGGAGGTTTTTGTCAGTCTCCCTAATGGTCGAAAGTGGTTTCTGCTTCTTTATATGTTCCGGCGATTATTTCAAAAAATTCAAAACCGGCAGCAACTAAAAATATGTTGCCGTTTTAAAAACAGGTAATTTTTTAGTCGAAGCCAGTTGCGATGCTAGTGGAAGGTAAGACCTTTTTTTCACCCTGTTTTATTCCACCAGGGAGGTCTTACCTTCCACTACCTGAAACCTCCGGCAACCACCTTAAAAATCTTAAAAACTGCGCATGCGCAGATTGATCACCTACTGCCAGTCAGCGCCACGCAGATTAGTCTCTTCCTCTGTCACTCCCCGGCATGGTCCACCCCTTCCTGCTCGATCGGGTCTTTACTGGAACTGAGGATCGCCGACGGAGGTATCCAACCGGACACAATTTTCGGAGGGACTCGAAGCAGCCCAGCCCCAAGCAGCCCAGCGTCGGGAGACAGAACCCAGCCCAACGTCGAAGACCCTGCCCAGCCCAGCGTCGGAGACCCAGCCCAGGCCGGAGTCGGAGATGTCGCCAAACAGAAAGCGAAGACTCTGATCCCGGTGGAGAAACAACCAGTGCCCGCTGTGAGTCCCCATCGCACCGCCAATTCCAGCCACTACCGCTCTGGTCCCCTTCACCTCCCCATGATGGCCCCCCCCTCTCCTCCATGGCTCTTCCCGTCTTTTATCCGAGCTCACTTCTCCCCTCCCACACACCCCTCCCCCCACAACCACCTTCCGCCCCCCACAACCATCCGCCCCGCCCCCACCCCTCCCCCAAAAAAACCCCCTCCCATACACACCCCTCCCCCCTCCCGCCCACACACACCTCCCGCCCCCCGTCCCACTTACCTCCCCTCCCACACATGAAGAGGAGGGGGGGGGAGTGGTCGGGGATGAGGGGAAATGAGCTGTGCCTGCGCAGTTAGGGGCTATGGGTGAGTGGTGGAATATTGCGTTGATGGAACGGGTTGCGTTGGGGGAATGGGTGAGTGGTGGAATGTTGCGTTGGGGAATGGGTTGCGTTGGGGGACCAGGCACCCATGTGACTGAGACCCGGCGGGTCCAACTTAGTCTAATTATTGAAAAAAAACCCATGCAACTATTTTATTCACCACCATTATTGTTCTACCAATGCAGCTCCTCAAATAACCATTATTATAAACACATTTTATTTGATAGATATGCATTAAAGATTACCTGTGAAAAGGTTTCAGAATCAAAAACAATTGTTAAGGCATATTTGGTGGTCATTCAGTCTATCAAGTTTATCCTGTCAGTCCCATTTCTCTGCTTACTTCATTGTCCTGCACATTATTCTTTCCTTTGTAAAAACATCAAATTATCCAATTTCACTACCTTTACAGGCAACAAAATTAACATTGAAAAAAAAGATGGTCATCACATGCTCCTTGCATCTTTTCCCAAACATTTAGAATTGTGTCTGTTTTAACCACCTGATAATGGGAACAGTCCATTTTTATTTACACTACTTGAATCAATCAAACATAACCATTTTAACTACTTTTCTCATTCCCATATTGACCTATCTGTCCGGGGCCATCTCCCTTGCCCGAGTGAGGCCACATGGAAACTGGAAGAATAGGATCTCATATTCCGCTTGGGTAGCTTATGGACATTGAATTCCCCAATTTTAGATCCTCCACCACACCCCTTCCCTGTGCCCCACACACATCCATTTCTCCCTCCCCCTCTCCTTCCATCTATATTCCTTCCTCAGGCTTCACAATTTGCCTCTTCTATGCTTATCCCAAACTGTTTGTCTTTCCGTCTCTAGCCTTTGTCCAACCATCGTCCTATCAAATCCCACCCTCACCTGTATCCACCTATCACTTGCCAGGCCTTGCCCTATCCTTCCTCTCTTCCAGCTTTCCACCACAATCAGCCGGAAGAAAGGCCCCAACCCAAAACATTGCGTAATCATGTTCTCCAGAAATGCTGCCCGACCCTCTGAGTTACTCAGACTCGTTGGATCCCTGTCACACGGGAGGCCTGGTCCCCCAACACAACCTGTTCCTCAACGCATTGGGTGTCATTCAACCCGTTTCCACTGACTGGGTGTCGTCAATGGTAGCTGCCACGAAGAAGAACAAGTAAGACATTCGCATTTGTATCAATCCCAGTGACCTGAGCACGCACTCAAAAGGCCACATCATCTGATGCATACCGTGCAGTAAGTAGCTGTCCATATGGGTATGGCAGCAGTATTTTCTGTGTTAGGTGCCAAGAGCTCTTTCTGACAAATTCCTCTGGAATCTCAGCAATCCTTTCGGCCGCTACAGATTTCTACGGATGCCGTTCGGTATCAATTCGACCAGCGAGGTGTTTCAACGCTCTATGGAACAGATCTTCAATAGATACCCCTGCATGATCATTGTTGGTGACATAATCGTTGCAGGCAGGGACATGAAGGAGCATAACGACAATTGAAAGAAGGTACTCGAACGTGCCAGGGAAGTACACTTGAAACTCAATCCTAACAAGTGTAAGTTCCGTGTTAACCAGATGAGCTACCTGGGGCATGTGTTCACCAATAACGGCCTCAAGGTTGATCCTTCCAAGACGGCAGCCAGCTGGCGGCGCCTACAGATGTCACCAGCGTGCAGAGATTTCTGGGCATGGTTAATTACCTCAGGAAGTTCATTCCCAATTTCAGCGAGCTTTCGGCTCCCCTGCGGCAGCTTACTCACAAGGACACTGTCTGGACGCGGCATGAACAGCAGAAACACGCTTTTGACATACTCATACAACAGGTCTGAGTGCAGGTAGATGGGACTAGGGGAAAACAAATGGTCGGCACGGACTGGAAGGGCCGAGAGGGCCTGTTTCCGTGCTGTAATTGTTATATGGTTATATGGTTATAGGTGTCGTGCCCTCCTACCTTGGCTTATTTCTGTGTCAATCAGCCTGTCACACTGACCTGCGATGCTTCCCAGTACGGCCTCGGCGCTGCGTGCCTGCAGGGTGAAAATCCTATTGCCTATGCTTCTAGAACAATGACAGACACAGAGACACGGTGTGCTCACATCAAGAAGGAATTGCTGGCGGTGGTCTCCTCGTGTGTCCAATTCAATTATTACATTATAACCATAGAAACTGACCACCTGTCTTTGGTCACCATTTTAAACAAACTTATAAATGCTGCTCCGGCAAGACTGCAAAGAATGATACTGAGGCTGTGAAAGTACGACATCACGCTCGTTTACAAACGTGGTAGGCACATGTATCTGGCTGACACTTTATCTCGTGCTCCCAGGAAAACCAATGCCCAGCACACATTTAAAAGACACTTTTGATGTCATGATGGTCGACTATAATCAATATCCGTTGGGTTCTTGTCAGACGGGAGGCTTGGTCCCTCAACGCAACCCATTCCCCCAACGCAATATTCCACCACTCCCCTGCCTCCCCAAGTACTAGACTTTAAAAAAAAATCTTCCAATTCCAAATCCACTTTCCCTGGCTGCTCACCCTCCTGTGCTAGCATGAGCAGGAGTAAGTGTTCTATGATGGCAACACTGTTGCAAATGTCGGGGGACTGTGAGATACCATTCAGGTGAAAACATGGTGGAAGCACAGAGTGCTTGCACCAAGTTTGCAACTTTGTATGGAAGTTTGTTGTAAGCTGGGGCTGCAAGGCTGTAACAGTAAAAATATTTTTAAAGTTGGCTTTTTTAAACGTTCAAGTATTAATAACTTGTGAAATATAACATCAAATCTGTAGGAAACTTGACAAGGGCGACGGTGTCAAAAAGCTGAGTAAGGTTCTGCAAAAAGTTTAGCGCTACCGTGTACCATTTTGCGTAGATACGATCACAAAGAGAGAGAGGCACACACACGACAATACTTTTAATAGTATATAGATAATGTCCAAGTTATGGCTAAATAGTGCTTTTGCACAGCTTTAACATTATTTTTTTTATAGACTTATTCCTCAATTTAAGAGTACAAACATCATACATGCTTTATGAAACACTTCCTCATCATGCCTGCTTTTCCAAGGATTTAAGTACATGTGAAATTGAATTTACGTATTCCTGCACATACTTTAGAACTTAATTTGCCACGTAGAGATGAAGATTACAAATTGACTGGGAACACAATTTTATCAAAAAAGTGGTAAAAAAAAGTTTTCATCTGTTTTATCTCCAATGTCACAGCTGATATGAAGCCAAATGAAGCCTTGCATATTATTGCCCCAGCACATATAGGCCGTAGAAAATTCCGGCAAGAGAAAGGGGGAAAACCATGGCTGTTAATTGTCAATTTCTGAGAGATTAAGGGTAACAAATGGGAGGGATGGGGGGGGGGGGGGGGGGGGGGGGGGGTTAGGTTATTCCAGGATAGACACAAAATGCAGGAGTAACTCAGCGGGACAGGCAGCATCTCTTGAGAGAAGGAATGGGTGACGTTTTTGGTCGATAATCTTCTTCAGACTGGTTAGGGATAAAGGAAACGAGAGATTATAGATGGTGATGTGGAGTGATTATTCTGGGAGATGTATGGACTCGACGGCCTCCTATTTCACAAGAAATTTGGGAAAACATGAATTTTCATTGAAAAAAATGAAAAAATTAAAATGTGGAGTTTAAATTCCACAATCTATTAATCCTCAATAATCAAGTGGAATGATGCAGTATTATAGTGATATGCTATAAATGGTAGTACACAGCTTTAAAATAGAACATTAAAAAAAATGGGGAAATCAGATTTTATTTTGAATTGTAAAGGATACTAGACTAAGTGCAGTGCTCCCCCAACAGTGTGCGTTGGGGAGCTGATGAAGCGGTTTTTGAAATGAGGCCCTCCTCCTGACGTCACTGACAGGTGGTGGAATATTCTGTTTCACTGTACCGTTAGGGGAGAGGGGGCATTGTAACTTTAATCATGAATAACCCGGGAGGATTAGGGGGAGTGTGAATAACCCAGGGGGGGGGGGGGGGGCGTAGAGAGGGAAATTCGGCAGCTTGAGAGCCCATTGTGATTATCATCACTGGAAGCTTCTGGAAAAAAGTCTGTCTGTGCGAAGCCGTTGGCAACGTCCATTGTGATATCACTGTGCCACTCGGCAGCTTGAGAGCCCATTGTGACTGATGCACTGTGAGTGGGATGGCAAGTCCTGGAAAAAGGCTGTGTGAGAACCATTTTTTTGCCTTTAAAAAAAAAAAAAACTTGAATTGTCAATAGCTTGTGAAATATAGGATGAAATCTTAAGTGAATCTGATTACTGCGTGGAGGGGAAAAATGTGTCAGAATATGTAAAAATGTAGACTACGCATAGTGTTTTGGCGAAGGTAGAAAAACACACACACACACGTATACATATAGACAAGATGAGACTTTTAATAGTATATAGATTAAACTGAAAAGAGAAAAATAAACAAAAAGATTATATACTTACAGTAACATTGAATACAGACTCTGTCAAGTTCTTCCAGGAATTTTGGTGTAATTTGTGGCAATGGCTCAAGATCAACCTTTTTGAAGTCTTCTGGACAATCATGTTTTAAGTGGCCTTCTCGCTTGCATAAACTGCATACAATTATGGAAGCCTATTTAGGAAACATGTGATAGTAATTTTACAAAATAAATACTATACACATACACTAATGTTATTTATTATTCAACAGCTGATTCCAATGAGCTTAACCAAATTGTGAACGTCTTGCAGATTATTTTCCATGTTCTAACCATTCTGATAAATAGTTAAAAATGTGATCAAAATGCAGCAATTTTGAGAACCAGAAAATTATGTCAGTGGTATTACCTTGCCCTTTGTAAAAGCCGCTTTACTGAACACATAATACAGGTTGTCCTCACTCGATTGTGATTCACATCCAAGTAAAGTAGGGTTAGTTTCTCCAACAGTAACTTCCTTATTTATTTCATTCTGAACTTGTTTTTCTTTCTTGCTTGGAGTATGTGCGATCGTCTGAGAAGTCACATCACTTAGGCTTTCCAGTGTACGTTCTTTCCAGTTTAGCAATTCATCATCAATTATTCCATCTTCATCAGACGGGTTATCCTCCTGACTAGATTCTGTGGATATATTCTCAAATTCCTCTTCAGCTGTAAGACTGTCAAGATGAACTCGAGGTGTGATATTCAGATCCAAGTCATCATCATCATCATCATCGTCATCATCATCGTCGTCATCTTCTTCTTCCTCATAGTCTTCATTTCTGTTTAGTAGCCTTTTCTGGTGCTGTATTGTCTTTTTAGGGAAACTGTGCAGTTCGTCCATACTGTCAGAACTTTCTCTAACTTCATTTAGCATGATTTCATCATTTTTCATTTCCAGTTGATTAGAATTATCAATATCAACATCATCACTCTCGATATTATGAGGATTCAGAAAATTCCCAGAGTCTGAAAGATTTTCTGAATTAAAGCGATCTCTGTAACAATTCATGCGGTTCACACAAGAGTTCATTTCATCATCACTGGAGGTCTCATTATCTGTTTCTATTGATTGCATAAATTTGCTTTCATTTAATATCTTGTTGGCAATTGTTGAAGTTTTTTTCTGCTGCCCAGACATATTAAACAGTTCTTCATCATTGCCACTTTCCAGAAGTTCATTATCATTTTTATCTTCACTTTCTGGTTGATTTTCATCATCGTCGGGCAAGTCATCCCCAGTAATTCTGCACTTTTGGATATCAGATATCAACTCTTCCTCTTTGCAGCTTTTACTCCCACATTCTTGTAAATTTTCCAAGTTTCTGTAGGGGTTTTCAGAAGATAGTTTTTCACCATCATTACATGCAGCAGGAGCATTGTGGATCTGTTGCCATTCTCCATCAGGAATTTCCGCTGAACTGGTAGACGTTGTCTCTGGTAGCAGTGCCCTTGACGTACAAAGATCAACAAATTTCTGCTGACCTGCTTCAACCGTAGATGCTGTTTTAGAATCAGCTTTTTCATTGCTTCTTTTGTTGAATTTTGCTGACTTGTATCTGGGCAAGGCAAAGTACTTGTATGTTGCTCGTAAACAATGAACGAGATAGTCAAAAACCATTTGACTACTTAAAGTCCGTGCAACATTTCTCTTCACAGAGTATGGATCTGGAGAAAAAGGTACATAATTAATCTTTTCATAGATTGAAATTACATTTCCAGCAGATTTAAAAATCTAAACTTTGTATCTTTCTTAATCTTAAAATAACATCACAGACCCCGCGGTCTCTGGTCAGAGACCGACTTCGTTAACTCCAATTCGCAGGAGTTTTGACCTCCCCGACGCAGAGGCGGAGGCTTCGACCGCCCCGACAGATGGTTCGACTGCCCCGACCGCAGGAGAATAAAAGAGGAAGTGCATTGGTCCATTTTGCCTTGCATCACAGTGAGGAATGAGGGGGATCCACTATGGTGGATGTTTATGTTAACTTTTATGTAGTTGTGTGTCTTGTTACTTTTTTTCTACTATATGGCTGCATGGAAATTCGCTTATCACTGTACCTTAATTGGTACATGTGACAATAAAAGACCTTTGAAAATACCGAATTAGTAATGCTCCTGAACCGAACAAATATTTCCACAAGCCTATTCAAGAGATTGGATATTAAACTATCTCCATTACTAGCTTCCAAGTCTCTTATTCAGTTCCAAGATAACCGTAAGCCTAATGCATTCAAGGCAAAGCTGTAAACATTGGCTTATCTTATCGTAGATTTGAATCAATTGTCAAACCTAGAAACCCAGATGTTGATGAACACCATCACTTACAATAAACAATGAAAAATGTAATACAAATACAAAAATGTGCTATTCATTTAGAATTCAAGCTGGAATGGGTACAAATAAGATTTACGAGGATGTTGCCAGGGCTGGAAGGTCTGAGCTATAGGGAGAGGTTGAGTAGGCTGGGACTCTATTCCTTGCAGTGCAGGAGAATGAGGGGTAATTTTATAGAAGTGTATAAAATCATGAGAGGAATAGACCGGGTAGATGCACAGAGTCTACTGCCCAGAGTAGGTGAATCGAGGACCAGAGGACATAGGTTTAAGGAGAAGGGGAAAAGATTTAATAAGAATCTGAGGGGTAACCTTTTCCACACAAAGGGTGGTGGGTGTATGGAACATGCTGCCAATTGAGACTGAGACTATCACAACGTTTAAGAAACAGTTGGACAGGTACATGGATACGACAGGTTTGGAGGGAATGGACCAAACGCAGGCAGATGGGACTAGTGTAGCTGGGACATGTTGTGAGGAAGTTGGGCCGAAGGGCCTGTTTCCATGCTGTATCACTATGTCTAACTTCACCAGCGGGCTTCCAATTTTGATCTCCAAGTGGACCACTATTCTTTCACTTTAAAAAAAAACCAAGATTGCTTGATTTTACCCATCAATATTTTTGTGCACTCATTGTGCCTTCCTCATTTTCTTTCCCATGATTTTTGTAACGTTGAATTCTAGGTATTCATTACAAACTTTCCTTTTTTTTCTTACCCTTCTCTATGTGTTTCTCAACATTGATAGAATTTGCAGCTCCTCCTTTTATGCTTGGCTATATTTGGTCTAATGCCGAGTGAAAGCCTCTATTACTCACTGATTTATTTTCAGGTTGATTTTTCCCGTCCATTTTCGCTAAATCACAATTCGGACTGGTAACATTAGTTCATCATAAAAATTTAACATAACTACAAATTAATAAATTTCTCAGGTTTGGATATGTTTCTCAGGTTAGCATAATGACTGCCTCGAATTGGGCAGCACAACTGGGGCCAGAGCCCCAAACCAGTTGGGCCACTGATCACAGATTGTGGGAGGTGTAGAATTCTTGCCTCAAGTTTTCTGTCTCTACAGTGTCCCCCCCACATCACTACCACCCCCCCCCCTACCCCCACCATATGCCTCGAGGTATCTGGGTAGTGATACAGTACAACTTTATTTATCCCAGGAGGGAAATTGATCTGCCAACAGTCATAAAACGCAAGATGCATGAAACGCAATATTAAAGTGATGAGTGGAAAGGATTGGAGGTGTGCAAAGATTTGGGGGTTGGGAGGGAAAGGAGGGTCAGTCTACCCCACAACAGATGGGGGAGGAGTTGTGCAGTTTGATAGCCACAGGGAAGAAGGATCTCATGTGGCGTTCTGTGCTGCATCTTGGTGGAACCAGTCTGTTGCTGAAGATACTCCTCAGGTTGACGAGTGTGTCATGGAGGGGGTGAACTGCATTGTCCAAGATGCTCCACAGTTTGAGGAGTAGCCTCCCCGCCACCTCCCATGAATCCAGCTCTGCCCTAGGACAAAGCCCAGCAGTGCTTTGGCAGGATAGATTAGAGGGCTCGTCTAGGGAGGCTATTTGGGTGGAACTGAGAAGTGGGAACGGTGTAGCAACACTTTTAGGGGTATACTATAGACCGCCAAATGGGGAGCGAGAATTGGAAGAGCAAATATGTAAGGAGATAGCAGATATTAGTAGTAAGCACAAGGTAGTGAATGTGGGAGATTTCAATTTTCCAAAAATAGACTGGGAAACACATTCTGTAAATGGGCTGGATGGTTTGGAGTTTGTAAAATGCGTGCAGGATAGTTTTTTGCAGCAGTACATAGAGGTATCGACCAGAGAAGGGGCAGTGCTGGACCTCCTGTTAGGAAATGAGGCAGGTCAGGTGACGGAGGTATGCGTTGGTGAGCACTTCGGGACCAGTGATCACAATACCATTAGTTTCAATATAATTATGGAGAGAGTCAGAACTGGACCTAGGGTGGAGATTTTTGATTGGAGAAAGGCTAATTTTGAGGGAATGCGTAAGGATTTTAAAGGAGTGAATTGGGACACTTTGTTTCATGGGAAGGATGTAGAAGAGAAATGGAGGACATTTAAAGGGGAAATTGTAAGAGTACAGAATCTTTATGTCCCTGTTAGGTTGAAAGGGATTAGTAAAAATTAGAAAGAGCCATGGTTTTCAAGGGAAATTGGACACGTGTTTCGAAAAAAGAGAGATATCTACAATAATTATAGGAGGCATGGAGTAAATGAGGTGCTAGAGGAGTATAAAGAATGTAAAAAGAATATTCAGAAAGAAAATTAGGAAGGCTAAAAGAAGATATGAGGTTGCTTTGGCAAGAAAGGTGAAAGTAAACCCAAAGGGTTTCTACAGCTATATTAATAGCAAAAGGATAACGAGGGATGAAATTAGACCATTAGAGAACCAGAATGGACAGCTATCTGCAGAGCCAAAAGAGATGGGGGAGATATCGAACAATTTATTTTCTTCGGTATTCACCACGGAGAAGGATATTGAATTCTGTGAGGTAAGGGAAAAAAGTAGAGTAGCTATGGAAACTATGAGATTCAAAGAGGAGGAAGTACTGACACTTTTGAAAAATATAAAAGTGGATAAGTCTCCAGGTCCTGACAGGATATTCCCTAGGACATTGAGGGAAGTTAGTGTAGAAATAACAGGAGCTATGACAGAAATATTTCAAATGTCATTAGAAACGGGAATAGTGCCGGAGGATTGGCGTACTGCACATGTTGTTCCATTCTTTAAAAAGAGTTCAAGGAATAAACCTAGCAATTATAGACCTATTAGTTTGACGTCAGTGGTGGGCAAATTAATGGAAAGGATACTTAGAGATAATATATATAAGCATCTGGATAAACAGGGTCTGATCAGGAACAGTCAACATGGATTTGTGCCTGGAAAGTCATGTTTGACAAACCTTCTTGAATTTATTGAAGCGGTAAACTAGGGAAATTGATGAGGGTAAAGCAGTGGATGTTGTCTATATGGATTTCAGTAAGACCTTTGACAAGGTTCCCCATGGAAGGTTGGTTAAGAAGGTTCAATCTTTGGGTGTTAATGGCGGAGTAGCAAGATGGATTCAACAGTGGCTGAATGGGAGATGTCAGAGAGTAATGGTGGATGGCTGTTTGTCAGGTTGAAGCCGATGACCAGTGGGGTGCCTCAGGGATCTGTGTTGGGTCCACTGTTGTTTGTCATGTACATCAATGATCTGGATGATGGGGTGGAAAATTGGATAAGTAAGTATGCAGATGATGCTAAGATAGGTGGTGTTGTGGATATTGAAGTAGATTTTCAAAGTCTACAGAGAGATTTGGGCCATTTGGAAAAGTGGGCTGAAAGATGGCAGATGGAGTTTAATGCTGTTAAGTGTGAAGTGCTACATCTTGGCAGGACAAATCAAAATAGGACATACATGGTAAATGGTAGGGAATTGAGGAATGCTGTGGAACAGAGGGATCAAGGAATAACTGTGCATAGTTCCCTGAAGGTGGAATCGCATGTAGATAGGGTGGTAAAGAAAGCCTTTGGTGTGCTGGCCTTTATAAATCAGAGCATTGAATATAGGAGTAGGGAAGTAATGTTAAAATTGTACAAGGCATTGGTAAGACCAATTCTGGAGTATGGTGTACAATTTTGGTCGCCTAATTATAGGAAGGATGTCAACAAAATAGAGAGAGTACAGAGGAGATTTACTAGAATGTTGCCAGGGTTCCAGCAACTATGTTACAGAGAAAGGTTGAACAAGTTAGGTCTTTATTCTTTGGAGCGCAGAAGGTTAAGGGGGGACTTGATTGAGGTCTTTAAAATGATGAAAGGGATAGACAGAGTTGACGTGGATAAACTTTTCCCATTGAGGGTAGGGAAGATTCAAACAAGAGGGCATGACATGAGAATTAAGGGACAGAAGTTTAGGGGTAACGTGAGGGGTAACTTCTTTACTCAGAGGGTGGTGGCTGTGTGGAATGAGCTTCCACCAGAAGTGGTGGAGGCAGGATCGATTTTAACATTTAAAAGTAAAGTGGATAGGTATATGGACGTGAAGGGAATGGAGGGGTATGGTCTGAGTGCAGGTAGATGGGACTAGGGGAAAACAAATGGTCGGCACGGACTGGAAGGGCCGAGAGGGCCTGTTTCCGTGCTGTAATTGTTATATGGTTATATGGTTAAGAGCCAGCTTTCCTGAAGAGAAACTGGGTGAGATCAACACCAGTCACTTCTTTTAAGAGACTGTGCGTTTCTCGGTGCTCTCCTCCCACACACACTTACTGTTGCATCATTAGTATGCCAATTTTAATTTCTTTAATCAAAAATGTAACATATTTCTGATAACCAAGGCCATGAGAATGTAGGGGGAATGGCAAATATTTGAAATTAAAAAATAAAAATTGCAAATTAGAAATATCGTACAGAAGTGGTAAAGCACCAAATGGCATGTTTCTGCCTACTCTGGCAGAGCTCAGAGAATAAGGACTATGAATATTTTAGAAAAGCTGCTTACGGCTATTTTTTCAATGCCACCAGACAAGGACTGCGCTTACAATAATACACATTAAAGTACTACTACCAATCTACTTTCTTTTGCGCAAAGCCACAAATATCCTTAGAGATGAATGATGTAATTAGAAATTCAGAGCAAAGTGCTTGAAAGCGCACCAATTCACTGACTAATTACAGTAGAGGGGAGAGATGGGGACAGGGTGTGGTGTGGGGAAGGAAGAACCAGCATTTAAACTCATAATTAATTTAAAAAACCATAGTTCAATGCAGACCTTCCACAGCAATTCTCCTTTTGGGCCATTCTTTAGCTTCCCGAGAAAGTGGCTCTCTGGTTCGTATGTTAATAACAAAATAAGTCACTGAAAATTCAATTGCATAAAATCGAAGTAGTTCGACCCACAGCTGTCCCACAGGCACAGTACTTTGTTGATTTTTATCAAAGACGAGTGGAACCTACAAAGGAAAAATGCTTGATAAATTA
Source organism: Okamejei kenojei (assembly GCA_035221665.1). NCBI lineage: Eukaryota > Metazoa > Chordata > Chondrichthyes > Rajiformes > Rajidae > Okamejei > Okamejei kenojei. Next base: position 111,381,301 of record CM069133.1, on the reverse strand, counting down.
TTCTAGTTTGATCGGTTACCAAGATAAAAATCAATAAAATCTATCCATGCTGGGAAAACCTACCTTTCCTCCAAATGAAACATCTTCCTCACTTGGTTTGTGTTCCCAAATGACCTCATTGTTTTCTACCCTTTTAAGACTGAAGTTGGCCAAGTTGTCCACCAAAAATCCTTCAATCTTTACAAAAAAAATAGGTAATTTCTGGTTAAAAAAAACATTGTTTTTTTAATTTACCAAAAAATCTTACCAACAATTATAATGAATGCCTAAATCTAGAAGTGCCACTGGATCAGTTTCTTGTTTTTTTTAAAACACAGATTATACTATCTTGATAAACAAATTGATATGACCTCAACTTTAAGCAAAGCTTTCCTCACATTGATGACTTCACTGATCAAATAAATTTATACTACACTCTAAACAATCTCTCTATGGCAAAATGAAAATTTATAAAAACACTATGGTAAAACCTCGCAATAATGGAGGGGGCGGGGGGCAGGGACGGTGTCTGTTGTTGTCGATTATCTGCTATAACCGGGTGACAGAGGTAAGTTTAACCGAAGGGGAAAAAACACTGTGGGGGGGGGGGGGAGAAATTTTGGGGTTAAACTAGGGTTAAGAATTCACAGGCCGGGGAGCCACAGAGCCTCCAGCCCACACACGGTACGCCAGGGAAAGGCCCGGAACTCACGCCGCCTTCATGCTGCTCGCTCTCTCTACTCCCGCAACCAGAAGCACGCCACATGGCGAGAGCTCATTGAGTAACCTGGTGGAAGTGGAGGGCAGTGCAACGGGAGCCTCATGCTGTTACCAAGCAACCAAGACATGCACTGCCAGAACCATGTAGGTGCTGTGGTGCGTGCCAGGTTTATATCCAACATGCGGGACCTCACTTTATGGCAACCACTGCAAACCCATGCCCAATGAAATGCTCTTCAAAAGTGTTTTACTTCTTGCCCTCTCACCGCCGCCCTTCCGATGCACTGCGTGCCGACCGCCACCATAAACAGATGATTCGGTCTGCTATAACCTAAATCCATTATATAGAGCCGCGTAACCACGAGGGCTTACTGTACTTCTACATTTCAAATGTTTCTTGCAATTAGATTGATTCACCAGAAGAGCAGATAGAAATCTTACCCATAATCCAAGATACACAGGTAGCACACATTCACGCCTTTGTTGAAGAAAGAATATTACCATTATAGCAAAAGCATAGGGTGGCAACCCTCCTTCCTCTGGGCTATCAATATGACAAAGCTGAAAACATCAACAGATTAGTTGGATTTAAAAACAAGTTCATAGATGATCATAGAAACATTTAAATAACACGAAGGGGGAAATGTCCAGCACATCATGCTTGCGCTGTTCTTTGAAAGTTTCACACGATTTATTTTCACGTGTAACCTTGTAAAACAGTCATCCTTCAATTTTTTTATGCAAACAACTTTCACAGTCTGTGTGAAATATGATGCCAAGACCTTATCTGCCTGCATTGAATCCATATCTATATGCCTATCTGAAAGGTTCTTAAATGCCACTATAATATCTGCCTCAACCACCAATCCTGACAACATTTTCCAGGCACTCACCACCCTTGGTGTAGAAAAACTTGCCTCACACATTTCCTTTAAACTTTGCCCCTCTCACCTTAAAGCTTTACTTTTTCCATCTGGGGGAAAAAAAGGTTCTGTCTAACCTATCTATGCCGCTCATAATTTCATACACTTCCTTTGGTCTCCCCGCAATCTCTGGTGATCCAGTTCTGTTTAACCTCTCCCTGTAGCTAATACCCCCTTATCCAGGCATTATTGTGGCAAACCTCCTCCACACCCTTTCCAAAGCTTCCACATCCTTCCTGTAATGCACGTAATACTCAAAAAGTCCTTAGATTAAAGTCCACCTGCCATTTTTCCATCCATTTCTGAAGCTGCTCTCTATACTTTGACAACCATCCCCACAGTCCACGAGTCCATCATCTACAAACTTGCGAACCCATCTACATTTACTGCACATACATTTTTCACTATGACAATAACAACATTTTCCCGGGTGCTATATACAGTGCCCTCCATAATGTTTAGGACAAAGACCCATCATTTATTATTTTGCCTCTGTACTCCACAATTTGAGATTTGTAATAGTAAACAATCACATATGGTTAAATTACATTGTCAGATTTTAATAAAGGCCATTTTTATACAGCTGTGTTTATAAATAGTGCCCTCATTTCAGGGCACCATGTTTGCGACACATGGCTTCATGGATGTTTGTAATTGGTCAGGTGTGTTTAATTGCCTCCTTAATGCAGGTACAAGAGAGCTCTCAGCACCTCATCTTTCCATCACATTTGGAAACTTTTATCAACACGAGGACAAAAGTTGTGCCAATTAAAGTCAAATAAGCCATTATGAGACTGAGAAACAAGAATAAAACTGTTAGAGACATCAGCCAAACCTCAGGCTTACCAAAATTAACTGTTTGCAGCATAATTAAGAAGAAAGAGAGCACTGGTGAGCTTACTAAATGCAAAGGGACTAGCAGGCCAAGAAAGACCTCCACTGCTGATGACAGAAGAATTCCCATTTGATTTATTTCTGTTACAAATCTCAAATTGTGGAGTACGAGGCAAATAAATAAATGATGGGTCTTTGTCCCAAACATTATAGAGGGCACTGTATGCAACATGCATAGGGAAAAAATAAATTAAGTTAAACAGTGGAAAAGATTTTATCTGAGCAACAAAAGCAAAAATTTGAATCATTTAAAACCAGCTGTAATGTTGCTGAGAAAAATGACATGAAATTGGTCCTTCGACCCACAGAGACCACCTGACAATCAAGCATCCATTTATACTAATCATATATTCACCAAACAATAACTGTTTGTAAACATTAACTTAATGGTCATCTTCACCTTATTTGCAAGATTTACAGCAAAATACATTATATCCCCCCCACAGTCATCTGGACGTAAAAATGTGAAAGATTTACAATACACACATGCCATTGGCCTTTCTATTTGCTGTAATTCATAAGTTAACTATGTATTTGAAATGCAAGGTTAACCATATCCAAACAATTGCATTTTCCAAATGTATTAAAAATAAAACTCTGATTTTCTATTTTTCTTCACAAAATCAATAATCTCATATTTATCCATTTTATATCCATCTATTATTTCCTGACCATTCACTTTCTGGCCTAAATCCTTGTTGCACATACTTTGCAAAATTAGGTACGTGACATTCTGCCCCTCCCCGTTGACAATTACTAACATTGGAGAGTCAGAGGAAACCAGTTTTGCCATTTATAGGAACCAACGTCTGGCTGGTCACGGTGGCGCAACGGTAGACTTGCTGCCTTACAGCGAATGTAGCGCCGAAGACCTGGGTTCGATCCTAACAACCGGTGCAGTCTGTACGGAATTTGTACGTTCTCCCCGTGATCTGCGTGGGTTTTCTTCGAGATCTTCGGTTTCCTCCCACAATCCAGACGTACAGGTTTGCAGGTTAATTGGATTGGTAAATGTAAAAATTGTCCCTAGTGGGTGTAGGATAGTGTTAATGTGTGAAGATCGTTGGTCGGCGCGGACCTGGAGGCCGAAGGGCCCGTTTCCACGCTGTATCTCTAAACTACACATCACATATATTGTACTTTTTGATTTAATGCTATTATGCGAGCATCTTTGCATGTATCCTTGCCCATAAGTCAGGCATTCGTAACTCAGGGACAGTATGGTTCTTAACAATGGAGAGCATTATTTTGTTTTAAATTTCAAATTTCATTTCAATGGATCGATCATTTCATATATCTAGTACCAGAAAAATTCATACATTAAAATTAAGTCTTTTATTCAAAATGAGATGTCACAAATGTAATTTGTTTTCTTGAAGAGATGATGCAGAGGACTGATGAGTGGAGGGCAATAGATATTTCTGCATGGACTTTTTCAAGCTACGACAATGGAAAGGGTCAGAGGGTGGTAGTGAACGGTTATTTTTCAAATTGAAGGCTTGCGACCAGTATTGTGCCACCACTGAGCATGGTGCTGAGAATATTGTTGTTTATCATCTATATTAACGATTTGAATGACAATATTTTTAATACGGTTGACACCAAAATCTGATTTCAATGAAGAAGATTATGATTATAAAAAGATTAGATTATCTGGGGAAGTGGGTCAAGGAATGGCAGGTGGAACATAACTTGGTAAAGTGTAAGGTGTGGGACTTTGGTAAATTAAATATATCTTGTACAGTAAATGGTAGTATTTGGGACAGCATTGTAGAACAGGAAGATTTAGTTCCCCGAAGGTGGCGACTCAGACAGACAGCGACATGAAGGCGGCATTGGGCATGCTTGCTTGTCAGGCAAGGCAATGAGTACAGGAGGTGGTATGAAATGTTACAAGTCATTGGCGAGACCACACTTGGGAGTATTGTGCGCAGATCTGGTCGTCCAGCTATCTTTAAGCTGAAAAGGCTACAAAAAAGATTTGCGAGGATGTACCAGGAAAGGAGAGGCTGGCTATGACATTGTTTCCCTGGAGTGTAAGAGGCCGAGGGGTGGCCTTTTTTCAAGACATATAAAATCATGATGGACATAGATAGTGGATGGTCACAGTTTTTCATCCAGGATAGGCAAGTCTAAACCCAGAGGGCATAGATTTAAGGTAAGAGGGGCAAGATTGTGCAACATTTTCCATAGTGAGAGGCGAGTATCATGAACAAGCTGCATGAAGAAGCAAGCAGGTACAATTACAACAGGTACAATTACAACATTTAAAAGACATTTGAACAGGTTCAAAGGTTTAGAAGAACATGGGACATACATGGGAAAATAGGACATTTAGTTCAGCATGGACAATTTGGGCCAAAATGCTCATCTCCATGCTGTAAAACTCAATAACTCCTTGAATAAGTTGAAAGCAATCTAAACTTTAAGGAAAGGTAGTTGTCAAAGCAAGGCTGGAGGAAAAAAGTGAATATTGACAATTAAACTTGTACTAAACAAACTACTATTTTAGTCCAGAAAAAAAGTTAAATTTCTTACCTTTCCCCAAGATCTAAGGGCAATAACCAACGGAGTAAGAGAAGGTTCAAACTTTCCCAAGGCAGCTAAGTGACAAGTTGTGAGCCATGCATTTTCATTGCCTGCACTTACTTTACATAAAAGGCCGCTGAAAGGGAGTATGGGGAGGAGATTATAAAATCATGCAGGTTAATTCATAACTGTACAGTGCTCTCAAATAAATTCATACACAGATTTAGAACATAGCTTTTTTCTTAGAGAAAAATGAACATACTGATCAAATAGATCAAATATAAAAATTAATTTTCAAAATCAAAAAAGCAGGTGTATCAATATTTCAGGAACACTTTGCCTTGCATGTTTACTTGCTGCAGGTTGATCGAGAATTTTGTAATAAGCCATTCAAGGAAGTTGGCATTCATGGAAGAACCCATGAATGAAGCCTATGATTTCAATTTGCTTCTGTCCCACTGGAATGGCAGTCTTGATTGGCAGGCGTGTTCATTGTAGCACAGGGCTACATTGTCATTATTTTGAATGTTAACTGTGCAATTGAGGACATACACTTTCTCACAACATGCCAGTTAGAAGCAATTAGGAACTATTAATATGCAGAGGATCCCCTGGTAAAACAGTCAGTGAAGTTCACAAGGGACAATTTTATCTAATGACTAGTTTTAGCTCAGAAAAGGATGCAAATACTACATAGTGTCTGTACAGAGTACAATTACTTTACTTTAATTTATTACAACACAATAAACCTGGATAACCAGCCTTTATTTATGAATGTATGTTCATCTGCCAGTCAATGGAAATGTCAGATATACAGTGCCCTCCATAATGCTTGTGACAAAGACTTATAATTCATTTATTTGCCCCTGTACTCCACAATTTGAGATTTGTAATAGAAAAAAAAAATCACATGCGGTTAAAGCGCACATTCTCAGATTTTATTAAAGGGTATTTTCACTCATTTTGGTTTCACCATGTGTAAATCCCCCATTTCAGGGCACTATAATATTTGGGACACATGGCTTCACAGGTGTTTGTAATTGCTCAGGTGTCTTTAATTGCCTTCTTAATGCAGGTATAAGAAGCTCTCAGCACCTCGTCTTTCCATCATCTTTGGAAACTTTTATCAACACGAGGACCAAAGTTGTGCCAATTAAAGTCAAAGAAGCCATTATGAGACTGAGAAACAAGAATAAAACTGTTAGAGACATCAGCCAAACCTTAAGCTTACCAAAATTAACTGTTTGCAACATCATTAAGAAGAAAGAGAGCACTGGTGAGCTTACTAATCGCAAAGGGACTGGCAGGCCAAGAAAGACCTCCACTGCTGATGACAGAAGAATTCCCTCTATAATAAAGAAAAATCCACAAACACCTGTCCGACAGATAGTCAGGTGTGGATTTGTCAATGACCACTGTCCGCAAAAGACTTCATGAACAGAAATAACAGGCTACATTGCAAGATGCACTGGTTAGTCGCAAAAATAGGTTGGCCAGGATACAGTTTGCCAAGAAGTACGTAAACGGTCAACCACAGTTCTGGAAAAAGGTCTTCTGGACAGAGGAAACGAAGAATAACATATCAGAGTGATGGCAAGAGCAAAGAATGGAAGAGAGAAGGAATTTACCAAGATCCAAAGCGTACCACCTCATCTGTGAAAAACTGTGGTGGGGTGTTATGGCCTGAGCATGTATGGCTGCTGAAGGTACTGGCTCAATACAATATTAGCCAAGTATGTTTTGCAACATATGAGGAATTACATTTGGAAAAAGTCAGTCTTACAAATAAAAAGTACCAGAACACACAAAATACATTTTAACATAAACATCCACCACAGTGAGTCCTCCACATTCCTCACTGTGATGGAAGGCAAAAAAAAGTTCAATCTCTTCCCTTCCTTTTCTCCCGCAGTCGGGGGCCACGAACCTTCCGTTGACGGGACGATCTTACTCGGGCCCTCCTAATCAAGGTGATTAAGCTCCTGCAACAGGTCCAAGCAATCTGACCCCGGGTCGGGGCTTGTCGAACCTTCTGCATCGTTGGAGCTCCCGACATCTACCCGAGACTGCTGGCTCTCGACGGTAAAGTCCGCAGGCAAGGGATTGGCTTAAAGTCCCGTGCAACGCCTCCAGGTTCACGATGTTAGGTCGCAGAGCGACCAAAGATACGACCCTGAAAACAATCGCATCTCCGGCAAGGTAAGAGATTGAAAAAAGGTTTTCCTCTCCCCCCACAGAAAACAAACCAGAGAAGGAGTTTTTCAAATCAAAAAACTGGCCAATTCATGAGTGGCTAAGTCAATCACCCGATCTGAATCCAATTGAGCATGCCTTTTTTTGCTGAAGAGCAAACTGAAGGGAACTAGCCCCCAAAACAAACATAAGCTAAAGATGGCTGCAATACAGGCCTGGCAGAGCATCACCAGTGAAGACACCCAGCAACTGGTGATGTCCATGAATTACAGACTTCAAGCAGTCATTGCATGCAAAGGATATGCAATACTAAACATGACAACTTTCATTTACATGACATTGCTGTGTCCCAAACATTACGGTGCCCTGAAATGGGGAACTATGTATAAACACTGCTGTAATTTCTACACGGTGAAACCAAAATGTATAAAAATGGCCTTTATTAAAATCTGACAATGTGCACTTTAACCACATGTGATTTTTTTTCTATTGCAAATCTCAAATTGTGGAGTACAGATGCAAATAAATAAATAATGGGACTTTGTCCCAAACATTAGGGATGTTTCACAGAAGGGCACTGTACTGATAAGTCATAGCATTTGCCCCTTGGAAGTCTTCCTGCATACCAACTCAAAATTAGTAAATTACAATGCCAAGATCCCTTCCCAGAATAGGAAAGTGAGGAATGAAAATGATAAAATAAATACTTCAAAATATTATGGAAATAAATTATGCTTGATATTGGTGTATTGTAATATACAGCCAAACTAATTAGCACTCAATGGTTTATCTTTTGTAAACATTTCATTCCACATTACAAATAATTACTGAAATTGCATTCAGATTAAGAAAAAGCACCACACACCTTTGCTTGGCTCTGCATAGTATGACTGGCACTCTGGCATGGAACTCCGCCTCAACATCAATGAAAGAAACTGGATAAATTTGGGAAAAGCAAAAAAATCGATTTAACAATTCTTCTGTCTTTCTGGCTACAGTTCTTTCTGCTCACCAATGATGAGGTGATGGGAGTTAATACATTTGAATAAAGCTAAAACCAAACTAACCTGAACAATAAATCTGCTCAGAGCTATTCTGGCATTCACCATGTAGATCCCTCAGAAATAACCATTTCCTCAGGCACAGTTGCAAATCCTTATATTGGTGAGGCAGATCAGCATAACTACGTATGTAGTCAATATATAAATGGGGTCAGTCGTTTTCAGTGAGCAATAATCATCCAGAAACTTTTGAGGTTCTATTTGTGATATACTGGAGCACAAATATATATTTTTTGTAAAAATGGGCCTGGTTGGGATTTGCAAGATTTCAGCCTCAGCAATTCTGGTTTTGACCTAGAAGAGCACAGGCTAAAAAGGACAGAAATATAATGAAATGTGCCCACGTTTTAATCTGATGACAATATGAGTTTCAAAAGCGTTTGCATCTCTATATGGTCATTTTGAAGCAAATCCTTCGGTGCACTTGCGTCTACACTAACCTATTTTATTCTCCCCATATTCCTATAACACTCCCTATACACGCACTATAGCATACCAAAGATTCCATCCAACACTCATGTACACATCAGAGGCCATTTTCATTGACCTATTGACCTGTTAATGTGCACATTTTAGGATGTGGTGGAAAGGTGATGTGGTCAAAATAAGAACATGCACTCCACCCAGAGAACATTATTGGTCAGGACAGAACCTGAGTTGCTGATGTTATGTGATACAGCACTACTAGTTACGTTCACTGTATCACCCATATTGTGCATCATAATTTGTGTGTATCAAGCTCTTCGAAGGGCAAGGCATATTACAGTAGCCCCATGCCAGCTCTAAAACAAAAGATAATTAAAAATAATTCAAAAATTGAATTCAAACTGATACACACAATTGGAAGTCAGTTTTTTTTCTACCATTTTATTCAACTGTTGTACGTAAGACCATTCTGGATTAAGTAGTTACCTCTCAATGACAGTCAAATTATGCATACAATGGCTTGCAAAAGTTTTCATACCCCTTGAACTTTTCCACATTTTGTCACGTTACAACCACAAACGTAAATGTATTTTATTGGGATTTTTTGTGATAGACCAACACAAAGTGGCGCATAATTGTGAAGTGGAAGGAAAATGATACATGGTGTTCAAATTTTTTTACAAATAAAAAACTGAAAAGTGTGGCGTGCAAAAGTATTCAGCCCCCTTTACTTTGATACCCCTAAATAAAATCAAGTGCAACCAATTGCCTTCAGAAGTCACCTCATTAGTAAATAGAGTCCACTTGTGTGTAATCTAATCTCAGTATAAATACAGCTGTTCTGTGAAGGCCTCAGAGGTTCGTTAGAGAACATTAGTGAACAAACAGCATCATGAAGCCAAAGGAACACACCAGACAGGTCAGGGATAAAGTTGTGGAAAAGTTTAAAGCAGGGTTAGGTTATAAAAAAATATCCCAAGCTTTGAACATCTCACGGAGTACTGTTTAATCCATCATCCGAAAATGGAAAGAGTATGGCACAACTGCAAACCTACCAAGACATGGCCGCCCACCTAACCTAAACTGACAGGCCAGGCAAGGAGAGCATTGATCAGAGAAGCAGCCAAGAGGCCCATGGTAACTCTGGAGGAGCTGCAGAGATCCACAGCTCAGGTGGGAGAATCTGTCCACAGGCCAACTATTAGTCGTGCACTCCACAAATCGGGCCTTTATGGAAGAGTGGCAAGAAGAAAGCCATTGTTGAAACAAAGCCATAAGAAGTCCCGTTTGCAGTTTGCCACAAGCCATGTGGGGGACACAGCAAACATGTGGAGGAAGGTGCTCTGGTCCGATGAGACCAAAATTGAAGTTTTTGACCTAAATGCAAAACGCTATGTGTGGCAGAAAACTAACACTGCACATCACCCTGAACGCACCATCCCCACTGTGAAACATGGTGGTGGCAGCATCATGCTGTGGGGATGCTTTTCTTCAGCAGGGACAGGGAAGCTGGTCAGAGTTGATGGGAAGATGGATGGAGCCAAATACAGGGCAATCTTGGAAGAAAACCTGTTAGAGTCTGCAAAAGACTTCAGACTGGGGCAGAGGTTCACCTTCCAGCAGGACAACGACCCTAAACATACCGCCAGAGCTACAATGGAATGGTTAAGATCAAAGCATATTCATGTGTTAGAATGGCCCAGTCAAAGTTCAGACCTAAATCCAATTGAGAATCTCTGGCAATCTCTTGAAAATTGCTGTTCACAGACACTCTCCATCCAATCTGACTGAGCTTGAGCTATTTTGCAAAGAAGAATGGGCAGAAATTTCAGTCTATAGATGTGCAAAGCTGGTACAGACATACCCCAAAGGACTTGCAGCTGTAATTGCAGCCAAAGGTGGTTCTATAAGGTATTGACTCAGGGGGGCAGAATACTTTTGCACGCCACACTTTTCAGTTTTTTATTTGTAATAAAATTTGGAAATCATGTATCATTTTCCTTCCACTTCACAATTGTGCACCACTTTGTGTTGGTCTATCACATAAAATCACAATAAAATATATTTACGTTTGTGATTGTAACGTGACAAAATATGGAAAAGTTCAAGGGGTATGAAAACTTTTGGAAGCCAATGTATATGAAAAAAATATGCTCCCATATTGTTTGAAAAACTTACTGCTATTCTTGAGGCTTTCCTGGACAAGCAATAGCACATCTGGTTGATTCATCTGAGGAACAAAAAAAAGACACATGTAATTTATCAGTTGCTTCATTTATACTGCTTTAAAATAAAACATGCTTTCATATGTTTAATTTATTTTTTAAAAAGCAATATCTTTCCACTTTTCCAAGGACAACCGTTTGCGACCATTACTTTAATAAGAGTTTCTGATAAACTGCCATATACATTTATGATTATACAGTACATTTTTCATATTTACTGAAGTTAACAGATATATCAAATGTAAACAATTCAATCTTTAAGGTTATTCCAATATACTAACGACTGTTTTTGTTGAATTATGGTATAGGCTAATCTAGTTACAGTGCCCTCCATAATGTTTGGGACAAAGACCCATCATTTATTTATTTGCCTCTGTACTCCACAATTTGAGATTTGTAAAAGAAAAAAATCACTTGGTTATAGTGCACATTGTCAAATTTTAATAAAGGCCATTTTTATACATTTTGGTTTCACCATTAGAAATTACAGCAGTGTTTATACATAGTCCCCCCATTTCAGGGCACCATAATGTTTGGGACACAGCAATGTCATGCAAATGAAAGTAGTCATGTTTAGTATTTTGTTGCATAGCTTTTGCATGCAATGACAGCTTGAAGTCTGCGAGGCATTTATTTTTTGTTGAGGCATTTGTTTGAACTAGAGCAGATAGGATGTGTCTATACACTTCAGAATTCATTATGCTGCTACCATCAGCAGTTGTATCATCAATGAAGATAAGTGAACCAGTACCTTCAGCAGCAATACGTGCCCAGGCCATAACAACCCCACCACCGTGTTTCACAGATGAGGTGCTATGCTTTGGATCTTGGGCAGTTCCTGCTCTCCTCCATACTTTGTGCTTGCCATCACTCTGTCCACAAGACCTTTTTCCAGAACTGTGGTTGCTCTTTTAAGTACTTCTTGGCAAAATGTAACCTGGCCATCCTATTTTTTGCAACTAACCAGTGGTTTGCATCTTGCAGTGTAGCCTCTGTATTTCTGTTCATGAAGTCTTCTGCAGACAGTGGTCATTGACAAATCCTCACCCGATTCTTGAAGAGTGTTTTTGACCTGTCGGACAGGTGTTTGGGGATTTTTCTTTATTATAGAGAGAATTCTTCTGTCATCAGCTGTGGAGGTCTTCCTTGGCCTGCCAGTCCCTTTGTGATTAGTAATCTCACCAGTGCTCTTTCTTCTTAATAATGTTCCAAACAGTTGATTTGGTAAGCCTAAGGTTTGGCTGATGTCTCTAACGGTTTTATTCTCGTTTTTCAGTCTCATAATGGCATCTTTGACTTTCATTGGCACAACTTTGGTTCTCACGTTGATAAACAGCAATAAAAGTTTCTAAAGGTGATGGAAGGACTGGTGGAAAGACTAGGTGCTGAGAGCTCTCGTATATCTGCATTACGGAGGCAATTAAACACACCTGAGCAATTACAAACACCTGTGAAGCCATGTGTCCCAAACATTATGGTGCCCTGAAATGGGGGGATGATGTATAAACATAGCTGTAATTTCTACATGGTGAAAACAAAATGTATAAAAATACCCTTTAATAAAATCAGACAATATGTACTTTAACCACATGTGATTTTTTTTCTATTACAAATCTCAAATTGTGGAGTACAGAGGCAAATAAATAAATGTCTGTCCCAAACATTATGGAGGGCACTATATGCGACCCAGTTTGAATCTGGCAGAATTATGTTAAAGGGAGACTAGACTAAGTGCAGACTCCCCCAATGGTGTGTGTTGGTGAGCTGATTAAGCTGTTTTTGAAATGAGGTCATCCCCTTATCACTGGAAGATGGTGGGGGGAAACATTAATCGTGGGGGGAGATGAGGAGGTAGTGGGTGTGAATAAACAGTGGGGGGGGGGGATAACTAAGGGGGCGGGGAGGGGCGTGCGGTACTCGGCAGTTTGGGAGCCCATTGTGATTGGTGCACCCTGAGTGGCATTATGATATCATCAGTGGAATATCCTGTAAAAAGGCTGTTTGTGAGAACCGTTTTTTGCCTTTTAAAAAAAAACTTGAATCGTCAATAACGTGAAATATAACATGAAATGTGATGGGAACCTGTTTTTTGAGTCGACTGGGTTAATTTGAGTAATAATCTGTAAAAATTTCAACTGTAGCGCGTGGTGTTTTGATGAAAGTAGAAGAACACATACGGAAACAGGCACACACACGCACGTATGCATACATACAAGATGAGACTTTTAATAGTATTAAAGAAGGAACTGCAGATGCTGGAGAATCGAGGGTACACAAAAGGCTGGAGAAACTCAGCGGGTGCAGTAGCATCTAATAAGCGAAGGAGATAGGCGTCGTTTCGGGTCGGGTCTGAAGAAGGGTCTCGACCCGAAACGTCACCTATCGCCTTCGCTCCTTAGATGCTGCTGCACCCGCTGAGTTTCTCCAGCCTTTTGTGTACTTTTAATAGTTTACTAGACCAAGTGCAGACCCGTTGGGTCTGGACCCCGAATGTGCTTCAGTACCCGAGTACAGGGGGGGAGGGGGGGGAGGGAGGGTGGCGGGAGGGAGGGAGTGGAGGAAATGAAATCGGGAGCCGAATCGGCAGTTAACATTGTCCAAAAAAAATGGCGGCGTTTTGGTAGGATAGGGAGCTGCAGCAGCTGCAGTTATGGTGCCTGGCCAGTAGGAGGCCACAAAATGAGTGAGCGCTGCAGCAGCTGCAGTTATGGTGTCTGGCCAGCAGGAGGCCACAAAATGAGGTGGGGGGGGGGGGTGAATGATTTGATGTTAAAAAGTGTACATAAAAATGTGTAAATGTAATGAGGAGTGTGTTTGCGAATGTACAAACGTAATGTCTGGAAAAATGGAAAAAATGGCGGCGTTTGAGGGTCCGGTTTTGGCGGAGCAGGGAATCAAAGCGCGAAAATGTGATAGCCAGCCGGCAGCCGGACGGTGGTCGGCAGACACACACACACACAGTTTTAAAAGTATATATATATATATATATATATATATATATATATATAGTAGATAGATAGATTAAACAGGTCCGCCAAAGTAACTGAACATATGGGCACGGTGTGTGGAGCAGGTGTGAAAGGTTTCAGAAGGTTTGATACAATGTTAATAATGTTTCAGGAGAAAGGACCCTATGGCTAACTATTAAACATATCTATGCAGTCAGAATCTGCAACATTGATCAAAAGATAATGCTGGCAGAGAAAACATGACATACAGTAATAATTTACAAAGCATATCAAATGAAGGGCAGATCAGAAATGATGTGCATTTTTTTAAAATGTAGAGAGTATTTAGTGTTCAGAGGGTTAAACAATGTTCAGTTTGACTATCTCAATTGTAACAATTATCCTTAAAATTTGATTGAATAAAAAATGTTACATCAACTATGTATACAATCTATAATAACTTACATAAACTGGAAATTGAATATCAATGTTAAGGTCAGAATCTCTAAAGCCAAATCCTGTACAAGAGGATCCATAGAGCCTAAGTGAGCAGTCTGGGTGATAAAAAAGAAACACCAACATATAAATATTATATATATCAATGTTGCCTCAAAGCAATATTACAACATGAAATAAAACCAACAACATGATACATCTTGAAAGAAAAGGATTCTATAGTGTGCCTAAAAAAATAATGCAGAACTGAAATATGAAATAGCAGGTATAGGCTTTATGCCTGTTCGCCATGCACTGAGAATATGGATCAGCTCATTGGATTTAGCCCAGGCCCACTTTCCTGCAATAACCTCATATTGCTCGATTCCATTATCATGTAAAAATCTATAGATCCCTTCTGTGAATTTGCTCAGCGCTAGAGCTTCCAAACGGCCTTCTTTCATAATGGACTTCAAAGAAACACCACTCCATTCAAGAAATGTCTACTCATCTTTTTTTGAATGTCCAACCGCTTATTTTAAGTTCATCTCTCATTCTTTACAAACTCTCTATCCAAGTAATCAGTCTGGTGAACCTTTGTCAGACATATCCTGCTTTCGGTGGGTAAACTAGACCTGTACATTATACTCCAGAAGCAGTCTCACCAAGCTCCTTTACTCTTGCAATATTTGCAAGGAAAAATGATCTTGCAATATTTGCCAACTTATGTTTACCTTGGTTGTAAACTTTCATATTAACATTCAATTATTTGTATACAAGCAAACTGTCGCTCAGAACAACAATACCGTACATTATCTTTCTACTCTTTCCACCCAAAATGGAAGACCAAATACGTTTCCACATTATATTCTATGTTATCACCCATGCGCTAAGCTTGTCTACATATCCTGAAGTCTTTCAGCATCATCCTCACGGCCCACATTTTGAATCATCAGCTTTGCATCGTCAATAAATTTGGATAAACTGCATTGAATTCTGCCATTCAGATTTCTTGGAGCCCGAGCAACAATCCCTGTTACTCCACTGGTCACAACCTCCCAAGTCAAAAGTGACCCATTTACTGTCACTGCTTTCTGACTATTCACCAATTCTCAATTCACAGTATTATTACTCCCAATAACATGCATTCTAAATTTTCTAACTAATCTCACGTGGCACTTAATCAAAGGCCTACTGAAAGTTAAGATACTCCACATTATTAAGTTCAGCATTAGCTACTCTGCTGGTTGCAACCTCAAAAACTTTAAGATTTGTCATACACGATTTCTCTTTTCTAAATCAAGGTTGACATTGTTCAATTCTATTAGGATTTTCGAAGTCCCCCGTTACCAACCCCTTAACTATAGATTCCAGCATTTTCCCATACTACTATCAGGTTGACTAGTCTACAGTTCTGTTTTCTTTCCTTCTCATTTGAGCTCTACAGAGCAAACAATTAGTATCAAAGGTAATAAATGTTGCATTACACAAAATAAACTGTACCTGGCAATAAATGTTGCAGAACATTTTCCATTTTTCTGGTAATTTCATGCCTTTTTCTCACGTCACCCTCAGTTAGGCCATCCTCCTCAACAATCTTGTAAATGGCTGCATCAATTGCTCTGACTTGTGATGGACTCGGCGACGGAAGCATTGCAAGCATTCCCTCTTCTTGTGTGTCCTAACACCATAAAATCCAAGTTAACTGACAAAATATTTTAAATTGTCTCAAATGTTATGCACTTTGTTTATCCCCGAAATTATAGTTATTAAATAATGCATATTCCATTTTATACATTTTCAATAATTTCACTGCTGAGCTATTTTCTTTGTATCGTCAAATTCAAGGACAAGGAGGACACTGGCAAAGACAGTATATGATGCACATCCCCAAGTATATTTGTGACGGTGCCAGTGAGCTACCTCCTTGATTTGTTCAATCTTCCTGGAGAAGCTATTCCCACAATGCTGCAGGGTAGGTAGTTCCAGGAACCACAATGAAGGAACAACGATACATTTCAATGTCAGTATAGTGTGTAACTTGGAGGAAAGTCTGCAGGTAGTCATGCCCTTGTACCCGTTGCCCTTATACTTTATACGTCACAACTCGAGAGATGGTGTCAGTGTAACCAAGGCGGGTAACTGCAATACGTTTGCAGAGTGTACACACTGCAGCTACAGTATACAGGTGGTGGAACACAGTAATATTTAGTGATGGATGTGATGCCCATCAAGCTCCATAAGCCTTGTTGGAGCTGCACCCATCCAGGTAAATAGAGAACAATAGATTAACCTCATGTCTGTAGATAGTGTCAAGATGCAAGTCACGTGTTGAGGATATCTAGCCTGACCTGCCTTTGCACACCATACCTCCATCTACAAAGTAAGCATACAGAGGCATGTCAATACCAAATTCCCTCCACTGTATAGCCTGACCTGAAATATTGCCTATCCACGTCCTTCAGACTGCCATCTGACCTGTTCAGTTACTCCAGCGCTTTGTGTTCTAGCCAAGATTCCAGCATCTGCTATTCCTATGTCTACATTTTTCCAATAAGACATAGTATCAGAATTAGCCCATCAAGTCTGCTCCGCCATTTGTTCATGGCTGATCTATTTTTCCCTCACAGCTCCATTCTCCTGCCTTCTCCCCATAACCTTTGACACCCTTGTTTGCAGGCAGAGTACAGGATTAAAGCTCATCAAAGACATATATTACAGAGGTCAATTATGTCAGTCGAAATATTTTAATACCTATATTGAAACAAAAACAAATTATAGAAACAGCCTATGCTGCTAGAATCTCTTTTATCCCCCCACAATATGATTTCTTGAACTTTGCATGGTCCCTATTGCCTCCACATGTAATTCACTGATCTCAAAAAAAGTTCTTTACTCATAGGACTCGAGGGTTTCTATTAGTAACAATTAGACTCTATATGTTCACTATAGTCAGTTCCATCAGAATCGATTACCGTGAACACTGCCTTGAAAATGTTGAAGCAATGATGAAATTAAATTTTATATTTGCAATTCATAAAAAGTATTCTCAGACTCCCACTTCCATTCCGTATGTTGCAGATATCCGAGCAGGCAACCAACATAAAAAGATAAAACCAGTACTGACTCACCTTTAGGCACTTCTTGTGTCTTTTCTCCTTAATGTGTTTGTAGGCAGATGACTCTGATTCGATCAACACATCACAAAGTTTACATGTGTACTTTGCAGTTGGACGATTTTGTGCACGCTGAAAAAACAACAGATTAACCATTTCTATTCCTGTACCTGTCCAAATATCTTTTAAACGTTGTAATTGTACCTATCGCCACAACTTCCTCTAGCAGCTCATTCCATACAGCATGATCTGTGTGAAAAAAAATGCCCCTCGGGTCTCTTAAATCTTTCCCTTCTCACCTAAAACCATGCCCTCTATGTTTAGACTTCCTCACCCTCGAAAAAAAACTGCTGCACCTTATTTATATTCCTCACGAGTTTGTGCCTCCATAGTCACCCCCTGAACCACCTACACGCCAGGGAAAAAGGTTCAACCTATCCAACCTCTCCTTGTAGCTCAAGCGCTCCAGTCCAGGTAACATCCTTATAATACTTTCCTGCACCTTTTCTAGCTTAATAACATTTTTCCTAATGTCGTGCAACCAAAACTGTGCACAAGATTCCAAGTGTGATCTTACCAGCGATGTGTTCAGTTGCAACATGATGTCCCAATTCCTGTAGTCAAAACACTGACTGATTATACAAGCAGGTCAGATGCACTTCTTCATCACTCTCTCCCCACACGTGTTGCCACTTTCAAGGAATTATGTACCCCTAGGTCTCTCTGTTCCATAACATTCTCAACCCTACCACTGACTATGTTGGTCTTACTCCGGGTTAACTCATAAAATACAACACCCCATGTTTGTCCGTATGAAAGTCCATCTGCCATTCCTTGGCTCAGTTCACCTACAACCTGCTTCAGGTTGTAATCTTTGTAAACCTGCTCCACTGTCCTCTACACCACCAATTTAGGAGTCAAAAATAGCAGTGCCCCAGTATCTATCACAGTACTGGCCACAGTGCTCTCATCTGAATAACAACCATCCACTACTACCCTTCTTCCACCAAGGCAATTTTGTTTCTATTTGGTTCATAGTTCCTTCATTGATGTAAATAGTTCCGTCACTGAATAATCTTAAAGCAAACTAAACTCTTGCAGCATGAACATATTTTAATTTAGAAATTGAGCAAACAATACTGATCCAGTTGAAAGAAACAGACCCTTGGATCCAATGTGATCTGACCTTCATGTCCAACCTACCATGTAGGATTTGCCAAAGGCCTTGCTAAAGTCCATGCACACATCTAATGCTTTGCTCTTTCCACTCCAAAATTTGAGAGATGCAACCTCCATGCTACCTCTCCCCTTAACAGCCCTTGCCTTTCCAAATGCCAGTAGATCCTGTCTCTCAAAATCCTCTCCAGTAAATTTTCCACTACTAATGTTAGGCTCACTGGTCTGTAGTTTCCCTGTAGTCACATTCGATACTTCTGAAATTAGTGTTTTTGAGGTTGTAACTAACATGATAAGGACAAACTAGTGGATGCAACGTATTTAGATTTGTAGGATTTTCAATAAAGTGCCACAAAAGAGTTCACTGAACAGAGTTTGAGCACATGGGATTGGAGGTAATATGCTGATGTGGATAGAGAACTAGTTAATGGACAAAAATGAGAGGGTACGAATTAAAAATGCCATGTTTGGAGTACCACTGTTCCCTATCAAAAGATTTAGAAGAGGACCATGTAGAATACATCCATGTTTGTTGATGATAGTAAACTAGGGGGCAGTAGTGCTGGAGGGAGGAGCGGGATATAGAGAGAGGCTTCAAGGGAATATAGACAGGTCTATGCTTGAAGGCTTGACAGATAGAATACCATGTAGAAAAATATTTGGCATTCCAACTGGTAAAAGGTATTGAAAGGTTATGTTTTAAATGGTGCAAGATGAAAAGGAGCATGTCTTCAGAGGAACTTGGGCCTGCTTGTTTATGATTCATTGAAAGTCAACATGTAGGTTTACCAAGCAAACATTATGTGGGCATGAGGATTTAAGTTTAAGACTAAAGCTTTACTCCCCCAAAAAAAATTTTCATGGGGTTTGGTGAGACCACATCTAGAACAATATGTACAAGTTTGATTTCCTCATCCAAAGAGGGATGTGCAATAAAACTCCGATAATCCGCTCTCTATTTTGAAAATCTAATGGCTGGGCATTTGGCTCACCAGGTAATGTTTGCCATATTCTTCACTCAGATGGCCCAGGTTCCTCAAATCCCTTGAAACATAATTTTTCTGTTTTGCGTGCTCACTTTGAAAGCAGTAGTTCACTGGAAAATGTGTTATTATTCTATTTTACATCTTTTTTTAAATGTGAGCAATAGCTTCAAAATAAAGCATGACATGCCAGGACAATAAGGCATCAATTGCAAGAATTCATTATGTTTTGTGCACAGTACAAAGAACCTATTGGCTAATTTCCTGTTCTTGTTTCTTAATTAAATATTTTATTTACTTATATCTTTTAATATATAAATAATATATACTTATATCTTTTAATATATAATTAAAATATTATTGCTAACTGTTATTCTACTGTATGGTTTGATTGTATTCATCTAGAGTATTATCTGATTTAATGGGATAGCCATAAGCAAAAGCTTTTCACTATATCTCGGTACACGTGACAATAATAAACCAACACCAAGAATATTACATCAAATTTGAAAGTAATTAAAATAAGCAAAACGTTAACAACAGTATCAGTAAGAACATTACTTGACGAATAGAGTAAGGGACCCGGATTCGATCCTGACTAAGGGTTTTCTCTGAGATCTTTGGTTTCTCCCCCCCCCCCCCCCCCCCCCCCACACTACAAAGACGTACCGGCTTGTAGACTTAATTGGCTTGGATAAATGTAAAAAAATTGTGCCTAGTGTGTGCAGGATAATGTTATTGTGTGGGAATCGCAGGTCGGCGTGGACTCGGTGGGTCAAAGGACCTGTCTCCACACTATAAACTATTTAAATATCGGTCAAGTGATGGAGCACAATTAAAATCATTGGAGGCAATAAATTACAGAGAACATTTTATAACACATTCTTGTAACTTTTCTCCTGCTCCTAAAGTCAATAAATGAAAATGTGTGTACAGAAACAATACTTTTTTTAAACTCCAATAAAAATGCCAGAGTAGAGTTGCCACTTAAAATTCTTAGCAGAAGCAATATTGAAATGTTTTAAGTTGGCTAAAAGTATTTTTTTTCTATAATCCAGTAAACAAAAATAACTACCACTCTACCTTCTTGAGTCTGAAGATAGAATCTTCTTTGAGCCTTTCTTCTGTCAGATCTGGTTGATCTTCTCTTGTTAATTTGGATTCATCTGTAACTATTGTAAAGTCTTGCACTTGTTCATTTATTTTTGTTCTCTTTGATTTCTTTTGACCTTCAAATAAAATGTAGTCTTTAATTATCTGTACTGAATCAGGGTAGTTTACATTGTTGTATTTAGTTCCTTCACTGAATGTTCTTAAAGCAAAACAAACTCTTGCAGCATGAACATATTTTCATTTAGAAACTGAGCAAACAATACTGATCCAGTTGAAAGAAACAGACCCTTTAAAACATTCACTAATAAAACTTCAACAAATAGCACATATATAAAATAATCATGTCTCAATATCAGAAAGTTTGTCCACCTATTCTAATTTTTGGTCCAAAGTCTACATTTAAAATTGATGCAGAGTCAACTGGCAATTATTTTGTGAAACGACCAGTCTAAAAGCAGATATAAAGGATTGCCCTGGTCCATATTTATATTCATTGCTATTTATGTAGTTGATTGTTGTACCAAATGAAAAAAAAATCACATGTGGTTAAAGTGCAACCATTGAGTCAGATTTTATTCCAAAGGGTATTTTTAATACCGTTATTGTTCCACCATGTAGAGATTACCAGCAGTGCATATCCATCAGTCCCCATCCAAATTCAGGCACCATAATGTTTGGGGCACAGTAATGTCAGTACGCTGAAAAGTAGATCATGTTTTAGATAGTTTTACTTTGGAGACTACGTGAAGTGACTTCGGAAGACCCCGCCAGCACGCACTGCGCGCATAATCGTCGCGCGCTACTCGACGAACGGCAGAGCTGGGGAGGGGAGTGCGCTCTCATCTCCTCCGGCATCCTTCCACAAGACCCAGGTAATAATTATACCTTTTTCTTCACAGCAATGACAAGGGCCGAGAACGACGCTGTCAAGGAGACTTGCTGCGGCCAGGCCAACGGACCTTGTCCCCGGAGCGCAAGGAACCCCGCAGCTTTCCAACATAGAAACATAGAAATTAGGTGCAGGAGTAGGCATTTCAGCCCTTCGAGCCTGCACCGCCATTCAATATGATCATGGCTGACATCCAACTCAGTATCCCGTACCTGCCCTGCCCTCTCCATACCCTCTGATCCCCTTAGCCACAGAGGGCCACATCCAACTCAACCAAAACACTAAATAAAGGCCATAGAACAGCCTCAACTACCCTCTGTGGCAGAGAGTTCCAAGACTCACCACTCTCTGTGTTGAAAAAAGTCCTTTCTCATCGCGTTCATAAAGGATATCCCCCTTATCCTTAACTGTGACCCCTTGTCCTGGACTTCCCCAACATCGGAGACAATCTTCCTGCATCTATCCTATGTCCAACCGCCTTAAGAATATTGTAAGTTTCTATAAGATCCCCTCTCAAACTTCTAAATTCCAGAGAGTATAAACCGAGTCCTATCCAGTCTTTATTCCATAAGACAGTACCTGACATCCAGGAATCAGTCTGTGAACCTTCTCTGTCCTCCTCTATGGCAATAATGTCCTTCTCAGATTTGGAGAGCAAAACTGTACGCAATACTCCGATGGGTGGTCTCACCAAGACCCTGGGTACAACTGAAGTAAGAACCGTCCCTGCTCCTGAACTCAAATCCATTTGCTATAAAGCAAACATACCATTCGCTTTTTCACTGCTGCTGCACCTTAGCATGCCTCTTGTCATTCAGAAGACTGGTGTAACATACACCCATTTCTCGGCTGCAATCTCCCCTTTTTCCTAATCGGGACCACCATTTAAATAATAGGTTCCTGGCTTTCCTGTTTTGCCAACACAATGTGATAACCTCACATTTATCCACATTATACTGCATCTGCCAAACACTTGCCCCACTCACCGGCCCTATCCTAGTCACCTGCAGTCCCGCTAGCATCTCCTCACAGTCTAACACTGCCCCCCCAGCTTATGTCATCCCCCGCAAACTTGGAGATATTGCCTTCAATTCATCATCCCAGATCATTAATATTATGAAATAGCTGGGGTCCCAGGCAAACTGAGCCCCAGCGGTAAACCACCACTAGTCCACTGCCTAGCCGATTGTGAAAAGGACCCGTTTACCGTCCTACCCTTTGCTTCTGTTTGTCAGCCAGTTCTCTATCCACATCAATACTGAACCCCTAATACCGATGCTTTAAGTTTGTATACTAAACTCATATAAGATGGGACCTGTCGAAAGCCTTCTGGAAAGTCCAGATATACCACAGCCACAGGTTCTCCCTTATCCACCGCTACTAGTTACAAATCCTCGAAAAATTCCACAAGATTTCGTCAGAAACCTGATTTACCTTCGTAAATCCTGCTGTGTCCAATGATTTCATCAACCACTTTCCTAATGTGTCTGCTATCCCATCTTTATTAAACGGACACTAGCAGTTTCCCACTACCGATGTTAGACTCAACGCATGGTGGGGCATGATATGCGGAGAAGTCGGAGCGCTGAGCCGCTGATTCTCAGGGTCCGACACACCCAAAAGGGTACTTTACCGCATCCCGGAGCTGGATGCAACGGATCCAGACTCCGAGGCCCCCATCCCCCAAGAGAAGAAAGGGGGGATACAGTTACGTGGCTAGGGTCTTGTTCTTCACAAGGCAACCTCTCCCCGAGCTCCAGAAGATCCCGAGGGGGCTGGGGCCGGGGGACAGCCGCAACGACAGGGGAGCCCATGCAATGTGCACATTACGTACCGACAGCCAGGGAATCGCCCAGTGGCAGCCTGGCAATATCACTGCGCAAGCGTCCGAGTAGTGCCTGCTGGAAGCAGATAAACCTCGCCGACAACACACCCCGTCAGAGCTGGGCGGTCAAGAGGGCGGAGGTGGCAGCAGGAAGCGGTTCGGAATTTCCATCTCAGCCAGGGAGCGGCCGGACCATAAGCGCCTCCAAGCCAAAAGATGCATGTGTGGAGGTAAGCCATGCATCGGACTCCTGGAGTCAATGTTCCCGGGGGCCTGGCAGAGCCGCTTCAAAACTCACCCTGCCTTCTTATCAAATTAGTGGGCCGCCACAGTCTCTGGAGAAGACAGACTACAGCGGAGAGTCGAGCGGGATCAGAATGAGAATCCTACTTGGGACTGAAGGTCACATACAACCTGGCAATAGGACCCTAGATCAGCAACCTGTAATGGAGGTGAGGGTCCGACTGGTGTGAACAGCCCAGTGAGCTTTCGCATGGCCTGGGGAAGCCGCTTGTCCGCATGCCGTATAGTCAGGGACGGATCGCCAATAGAGCGGTTGAGCTCTTAGTGGTGCAGACGCTTCTCAGCGTGGACCGGGAACGAGAAAGAAAGGAGTACTCGCAAAGGGCTGCCCCTAATCCGTCGGAGCAAGGACACCACTCAGCACCTCATGCGTCTCCAGCCCAGAAGCATTAATGATTGCCCCAGCTCTGCTGTGTTATGAAGACGAACCCGGGGACAGCCAGTGACCGCTGAGCCAAGAGCATGAGGAGATATGCTGGATGGTGGTGAGTGGAAAGTTGCCTGTTTCCACTCCAGAACAGGTGAACCCCTGCACCACGAAGTTGGCGGGCACCATTGATTGCCTAATTACGCACACAACCCGGATTCATGTTCTCCTCAATAATGAACCTTGGAGAAAGGTCTCTCCACGGGCATAACGGCGTTTGCTAGGACCCTGGTCGGGGATGAATGTGGCCAGGTAAACAGCAAGATGCACTGGCACTCCTATTCAACGCCCAGAATGAGATAAACTGCCTGCGTAAGAGCTCCATATAGCCCACACTCAACCCCAAATTCGCCAGGATTGTGCCGACGCATTAACCTGCTCTCAAAGCCGCCGCAATCAGTTGTTTGGAGACCTGTCCAAACAGGTGAAGGGACTGGACAAAGGAGCCAAAACACGTGACCCATGAAACTCCATCGGCCAGAGTTCACTCCATATCACCGGCAACATATCTACTACAACCTGTGAACCAAGGCTGCCGATAGGGCACAAAGATCCTACCTACCCTCCATCTCAACAAACAACAACGACCTTTTTAGGGCAAAAGGCCACACGGCCTGCATGGAAAATGCTGCCTGTCTCGGCCCGTCAACTCCATAACGTCCACACCGACAAGCACCGTATGTATGTGAACCGCTCGTTCACTATGGAGGTAAGGGGGTCTGGCTCCTCTCACGCCGATAGTATCCCCCCTGCATCCGAATAATATGTGGGCGGTTTGCGTGACTGCCATGGACATAATTGGGAAAACTGACACCACATAACAGTTTTATTTTTACGAAGTGTTTCAAGGTATATAATTTGTTGGAAGGGTATAAAAATTCCCCTTACCCAGCCATTCGCCTCGTAGGAATTTACATCTATCCCAAAAAGAGGTGGAGGCAGGGCATGCTAGAAATTATACGGCGATCAGTGAAAAAGGGGTAATTGGCATAACCAAGCATGGAACCTAATGAGTTTGAGTCAAAAATGTTCACCAGCATTAAAAAGAAGGGGGGAATGTGCGATTATAATAGATTTAACTGCGAGTTGAACGCATTTTTGACAATATACCCCATTTCCCAAATGGATCACTTTTGGAATATCTAGAGCAGATGCTTTACCCAGGGTACATTATTGTGCATGCATATCGGTTTGAAAGAAGCATGCTATACTGGTGCCCATCGCTGAGGCCTCCACTAGGGAAATCTGAAGTTGGTCTGGAAGGTGCATGTGGCCGATGGAATCATCACAGCCCTAGGCTGTTATACCAAATTGGTATTTACCTTATTGGCTCTTCTCCGACAACAAGATTATAGTGATGGCATATTGATGAAATCCTTATAAGTGGGCATAACCCTCCAAATGGCAATTCAAGAGTTGGCTGCAAAACCATAGCTCTGCTAGAGAACTGGGGTTGTAATCCATCTAGACAAAATCAAAACTGCACCCGGTACGGGTTATGGATTATTTGGTGTGTCACCCTAGACACCAATTTAATGAAGTTTTATCATCCAACTAAAAAAGCTACTGCTATAATAGAAGAGTGCCACAATCTTGCTTGCGCCAGGGTAACCGACCATTCGGCAAACAGCAAAAGTTTGCATTAGGTATTGGTAACTCTAAATTGGTAAACTTGGTACATTCCCAGCTGCACGATTCGGGCGCAATCCCCATGTTTCTACACGCTACACCCTACCGAAATTTACAAAGAACAAAAATCACAGCATTAAAAAACAAATGCTGGGCCGCTTTGGATCGGCCAATTCGGTTACCACCGAAGCTAGAAATGAAGCTACAATGGTGGTAGATAATATTAAAGAATGTCATGACCTAATTATAGTGAGCAACCCTGATGTTGTGCTACTAACTGACGCAAGCGCACCAGGCTGCGGAGCAACTAGGTAACGATGTCCAGTTGTGTGGATGGTGCAGAGATGGAACTCTCATGAGTCTACATTCCAGGAGTCACATGGATAAACTATATAGAAATGCTGGGGGCATTTCATGGACTGCGGGCCTTACTGTACTAATTCACGGGGATTACATGTCCGCTTTTACGAATAGATAATGCTAGAGTGGATTACATCAATCATATGGGTAGTATCAGACGCTAGTTTGCGATGAATTGGCTAATAAAATTTGGCACTGGTGCATTGAAAGAAATATTTGGATTACTCTGCGACTTATTTGCCTGGGAAGCTTAATTCAGTGGGGCGGACACCAGGTCACGTGACTTCAATGACAACATTGAGTGGGATGTTGAACCCCAAATTTTTGGAGATATATAGCTCATTTTGGGACACCAGATATTGACACCCTATTTGCATCCCCAGGCTGCTTGAACCATCGAATACCAACGTATGTGTTGTGGGAACCAGACCCTGGGGCAATAGCAAATGGATGTTTTTTTATAATCAATAGTGGGGAAATGGTTGTGCTACGCATTTCCCCCATATCTGCCTCATCAGTCGGTATTGCAGAAAATTAAACTAGACCTACTGCAACTGGCATATTGATCATTCCCCGACTGGCCTACACAACCATGGTACCCGATGTTGTAGAAATTTTAAAACAACCATGGATGGCGATTGGGAAAAAACATCCCAAATTGATTACACACTCCATTACGGGGGGGGTCAGTCATCCTTGCCAAGGTCATTTAAACTTGTTGGCCTGGCAGGTTCTCATTGAAGACCACTCATCCGGGCAGCATCTTGTTAAGAGCCAAAGAACTGATCGCCGCATCATGGCCGAGAATCAACTACACGGAAACAATACCTCACCGCCAACATCAGAAAGTGGAGGCATTCTGTGCCCGGACCAACAAGTCTTCCAATAACTAGCGGCAACAATACTTGATGTGTTGGAGTTCTAGCAGGCCTCCATTTCGATGCTCTGGCCTCAGCTACAGTGCCATCAACAGCGCCCAGGAGTACGCTGTCCTCATACCTGGATATAGGTGTCGGCTCCACCACCTGGTGTCTAAACTAATGAGAGAGTGTTCAACACCAACCCACCACGACCCACATATACAGTACCGTGGGATGTGGGGATCGTGCTGACCCTACTGAGAGCTGGGCTCCAATAGATGAGCTACCATTGAAACAGCTCACCCTCAAGGTGGTGATGCTTATGGCACTGACTAAAGCCCAACGAGCCCAGACGTTACAGAAACTTGCGACTGGACAGCATGGTGGCCAACCCCTGGTCAAATAAATTTCTCTTTTGTCAAGAAATTAAAACAGCAACAGGCCCAGGGGGCGCATGGGCTGCAGTTGGAATTTCGGGCGTACCCTGTAGATGCCACTCTCTGCATAGTCACCCATCTCCACCACCTACATCCAGTTACTGAGTTATCAGGATGAAGGAACAGGGGCTCCTCATCATCATAAACCTCCCCGCACACATCGAGAGAGACAAAGAGAGAGAGAGAAAGACAGACAGCGAGAGAAGAGAAAGAGAGAGAGAAAGAGAGAGAAAGAGAAAAGAGAGAGAGAAAGAGAGAGAGAAGAGAGAGAAAGCGAGAGAAGAGAGAGAAAGAAGAGAGAAAAGAGAGAGAAAGAAGAGAGAGAAAGAAAGAGAGAGGAAAGAGAGAGAGAGAGGAGACGAGGAGAAAGAAGGAGGAGAAAAAGAGAGAGAAAGAGAGAAAAGGAAGAGAGAGAGAGAATGAGAGAGAGAGAAGAGAGAGAGAGAGAAAGAGAAAAAGAGAAGTAGAAAGAGAAGCAAAGAGAGAGAAAGAGAGAGAAAGTGAGAGAAAGAGAGATAAAGAGAGAGAGAGAGACAAGAGGCAGACAAGAGAGGCGAGAGTAGAAAGAGAGAGAGAGAGGAAGAGAGAGAGAGAAAGAAAGAGAGAGAGAGAAAGAGAGAGAGAGCAAAGAGAGAGAGAGAAAGGAGAAGAGAGAAAGGATAGAGAAAGAGAGAGAGAGAGAGAGAAGAGAGAGAGAGAGAAAGAAAAGAGGAGAAAAGACGAGAGAAAGAGAGAGAAAAAGAGAAAGAAGAGCAAGAAAAGAAAAGAGAGAAAAGAAGGAGAGAGAAAGAGAGAGAAAGAAAGAGAGAGAGAGAAAGAGAAGTAGAGAAGAAGAGTAGATGAAGAGAAGAGAAGGAGAGAAAGAGGCGAAGAGAAAGAGAAGGAGAGAGAAGAAAAGAGATAGATAAAGAGAGAGAAAGAGAAAGACTGCAGCAACAGTTGGACCTACTTGATGAGTACAGCCAAAATTGGGCCCTGGCAGTAAATCTAAAGAAAACCAAAACCATGATTTTTTCAGAAAAGACCCAGATCAGGAAGATAAATACAAATTACTCTCAATAGTATTATTAATCCGAACACACTATAAGCTATACCTACCTTGGTCTAACTGTTGCAGCATCAGGGAGCTTCAATATGGCAGTGAATGCACTAAAAGAGAAAGCTCGAAGAGCTCTGTATGCAATAAAAAGAAGATTTCCCAACAACCAAGACAAGATCCCAATTAAAATCTGACTTAAAATATTTGACAGTGTAATCCAGCCTATTGCACTTTATGGACGATAAAGTATGGGGTCCGCTCAGTCCACCATAGTTATAGTAAATGGGAAAAACATACAACGGAGGCCCAATGCATGCGGAATTTTGTCGAAACATCCTCTGGTATCCAAAGGAAAACACCAACAAGCGCATGTAGGGCGGAATTAGGCAGATACCCACTGATAATAAATATCCAGAAAAGAGCAATAGAGTTGGATCACCTTAATCTAGCCCCACTAGAATACCCTCCAGTTAAAGTCCCTTCAAACACACTAGGGAAGCCCAGAAAAGATTCACTGTGTCAGTTGGTAACTGAGACTAACTACCTCATTTCTAGCTAAAACCTATCAGTTAACACTGACCGCGCCTCAGATCAATACTGATCCCCAATCATCCGTGGTGTTAGTGAACCAAATTATCAAACAATGTAAAGAAACATATTTGGAACATTGGGATAAAAGAAACCAAATTCAAAGCAGAATAGAATTTACCATGCCCTAAAAAGAGATTATAAATTGGCAGACTATCTCTTCAACTGTTAGAGACATAAAACAGAGACAGACCTCACCAAATACAGGTTAAGTACCACTATTTGCAGTTGAAAAGGAAGACAGAAGAGATTCTGGCAACCAAGCGGGATAATAAAAAATGTTGGCCAATGTTTGACAGATAAGGTTAAACAGAGGCTACACTTCCCTCCTAAAATTGCAAAAAATTTGTCGAAAACAAGGAAAACGTACTGTGTCAAACTCAGTCTGGCAACCCCTGATTAAAAGAACTAGAAGATAAAACTCAAAACTAAGAATAATCCTTGGTGAAGGAAAATAAGCGTGGCAGACATTACCTCTAAGGTGCACAATACGCAACAAGCATGCCATAACTGTAAGAGACGGTGAAGTGTACATCCCATACAATAATGCTATCGCAACCACACTAATTGATTAACTGACACAAGAAGTTAATATTGAAATTGCTAAACGTGCTATTCTGTTTATACTGCTTACAGACTGCAAGAACGTGTACAGACACAATCAATATAAGGGCTATAGCCTATTGCGAGTTTATGTACAGGGACATATCAATCCGTGCCACTGTAACTACTTGTATTTTATACTTATTCATTTATAATACGTACATGTTTTATATACCTTTGGCATATATAACGATGTAATCTTATTCATGCCCATAAACTTATTACAAAATTTTAAATTGAATAGAGAAAAAGAGGATAAGAGAAGGGGGGGGGGGGGGGCCGGGAGGGGGGGGGGGGATAGACCAAGGCGGCTACCTGAAGTTAGATAAAATCAATAGTTCCATACACTGGCGAGCGCCTGTAAGGCTAGCCCAAGCGAAACATGAGAATTACTGTTTCCTTCCATTTGCATTATTGCCTCATCTGACAATGGAGGAGACCCAGTACAGAAAGGTCTGTGTGGAAAGGAAGGAGCTTTAAAGCCTTTACAACCAGGACATCAGGTAGGTTCAGGCGGACTGAGCGAAGTTGTTCAGCAAAAAAAACTATCTTCCAGTCTCATTTGGTCTCGCGGATGTATAACAAGGTCCACATACTGAACAACGGATTCAGTAATGCGAGGTTGGAGGAGGTCAAAAAGGTTGGGAACCTCTGATCTAACCTGACCAGGACTCAGGTTCCTGCCCAATTGGAGGGTGAGAAGGTATAGGGACATGTGTTTGCAATCTTAGGTTGCAAGGGGAAGGCACCTGGGATGGGGATGGTTTAGGTTATGCAAGGGATGAGTTAACCGCAGGAGTAGCGGAGGGGACAGTCTCTGCGGAAGGCACAAATGGTATAGGAATGGGGAAATGTGGCTATTGAGTGTAGATCCCGTTGAAGGTGGTTAAAATATTTGAGGAGAATAATGTGCTTTAATAGTGCAATAGCAGACTGGTGTTAAACTGTAAGGGGGACTGTCCCCCTTGTAAAGACTAGGGTGACTGTCTTAATATTGCGCCTCAGGAGGGGAAGCAAAGGCCAGAGTTACAGGTAACCGAGGAGACAACAAGTGAGGGCCTCATCTATGATGAGGAATCCCCATTCCCTAAAGAAAATAGGACATAAACAGGATGTCTTGGCATGGAATTTACTGGATAGCTGTGGTCAGGTTTGATTACCAATTACCCTTTCCACTTGGTCACTGCACTAACCAGTTAATAAACAAAGACATGGTATTTAAAACAAATAGGTAAATAAAGTAAAACTTTTAGCAAGATAGGGCGACAAACAATTATACCTTCTAAATCCTCTAAATATATAATTTTATTTAAATCCCTGAAGAGATGTTTTTTTGATGGGAGTGCTGCGACAAACCAGTTAGCTATTAATAATTTTCTATTGTGATAAGTTAGTTTCAGCGGTACAAGAGCCCTTGGGTGAAGGACAATAAAACTCTCAAAAAACAGATTAGCTGTCCTTAATTGATTAAAAAAAGGACACACTTAAACCTTCAGGAAAGGCAGCAATACAGAAAGGTGGAGAGGGTGGAAGATTCATAAACCTTCACTGGCCCGCCCGGTTTTTCGACTACTGCAATCAACACTCGACGTGATCAAGAACAGAAGATCAATAGAACAAGTTGTCCAACAACTTTAGGGCTGTTGCACGCCTCATGAAAGAAGACACAGAAGAAGAAGTAGAAGAAGAAGCGAAGAAGAAAACGTGAAATAGTTTAAAATATTATTGCATCTACCTTGGAAATAAGTTTAAAGAAGTCAATGAGTAAATATTTTGATAACCAAGGAATAAAAACTTTGTGACCAAGGAAGTCTGTCATGAGCGCAATACCGAAAAACAAGGCAAGGGTGAAAAATGCACATGCAAATGATTAAAAAAGGCTCAAAATCTCAAATGAGCCTTGAAAGGCAACATACCTCTGGGTCAACAAAATGGTGAGTGACCCAGAAAGGAACTGGGAATAAGAAATATGCGCCATCCTTTGGTGACATAGATCATTGTTGAACCAAAATTTGACATCAATCTCACACAAATCCAAATGGTACAAAAGAAATTTAAAGGATAATTTTTATTAAAGACAATAAGGATCAGATTATAAAATTCAGGACAAAAGAAATCACAAAGCACCAAATATGGAGCAACAAAAAGCAGTACTTACTTTTAGGTTGAACGATCACTAAAATCAAGCAATGAAAATAAATTCCAAGCAGCAATGAACATAAACCAAATGCAAATCCAAGTGTAGTACATAATAATGTATGAGAATTGAAATGTAGACTGGAGATGTAGTTTATAACAGATTGGTAGACAATGCACTTTGAGGAGTGGGGATCGTGTGGTGTTGTGTAGGGAGGGGGGGGGGGCGGGTCGGAGATAGCAAGAGGTTTCAAACGTAGGTGTGGGGGTTGTTCCGTCCGTGGCTATGTAACGCGAAGGTGATCCCCGGCTGGTCAGGTTTGAATGGGGGTCATCATGGATCACGGATCCCATAGTGGATTGGGGGGGGCGGAAAGGGGGGGGCTGGGAGGGAGGAGGGCGGTGGGTAGAGGGGGAGGGTTTAAAAGAAGGGAGTATGGGAAAGGTTTGGGAAGAGTGTTTTTTTGAGGCAGTGTGGGGTTTCATTGTCACATTCGATTAACGGGAGGGGGAAAGATAGTGAATTTCAAAGACACAAAAAAGTTCAGGGATCAAATAAGGATTTTTGACGTAAGGATTGAGTGAGATTATTAATCAAATTTCGCAAGGAAATAAAGAATGGAAATATGGGGGTGAGTGGAATGATAAGTTTTGGAAAAAAAGAATTTAAAAGTAGGGGTTATAGTTAGGAGTATAGATGGGGAGTTGTGGTTTATATTTGTTGGTGGTTAAGAGTGAAGGGATAAAGGATGATTAAATGATATTTGGTTGGGTTGGGGTGTAGGGTGTAGGGGTTGAGAGAAAAATGGATGATGGAGGATTTTGGGGAGATTCAATTTAGTATAAAGGAGGAATAGAAATTGGAGAAGGAAGAAGTGGTAAAAAGGGGAGGGGGAGTGAGTAGGGGTTTTAA
The DNA here is from genome assembly GCA_035221665.1 of Okamejei kenojei. Taxonomy (NCBI): domain Eukaryota; kingdom Metazoa; phylum Chordata; class Chondrichthyes; order Rajiformes; family Rajidae; genus Okamejei; species Okamejei kenojei. The sequence continues at coordinate 111,348,571 of CM069133.1, read as the reverse complement.
TAGAGTATTGGAAGGAAGAAAGATAATAATGGGGTTGAGGTATAATTCATCGTATACAAAATGCTAGTATATAATCTTATAGATGAGTTGGGTTAATCCAGCTCCTTAGTGCTCATGGCCTTAAGCCTTGCAAACAAGATGGTCAAGCAGAAAATCGTTAAGGAAAGGAGAATTTCCAAAAATTAAATACTGAATGAAGTGGAAACAGGGATTTTAGATTAAATGCAGCAGAAAAGCCAAATGAAAAAGTACTAATTATTTAAAACTAATCATTCAATTATAGTTTCCACTTCCCAGATTAGGTGATGAGGTCATGAATTAATGATTTGGAAGAGGGAATTAGGAGCAACACTAGCAAGTTTGCGGATGACACAAAGCTGGGTGGCAGTGTGAACCGCAAAGAGGATGTTAGGAGGTTGCAGGGGGACCTGGACAGGTTGAGTGAATGGGCAGATGCAGTATAATATAGATAAATGTGAGGTTATCCACTTTGGCGGCAAAAACAAGGATTATTATCTCAATGGGGTTAGGTTAGGGGGAGGTACAGCTTGACCGGGGTGTCCTTGTACACCAGTCACTGAAAGTTGGCGTGCAGGTACAGCAGGCAGTGAAGAAAGCTAATGGAATGTTGGCCTTCATAACAAGAGGATTTCAGTACAGGAGTAAAGAGGTTCTTTTGCAGTTGTATAGGGCTCTGGTGAGACCCATATCTGGATAGTGTGTTGTTTTGGTCCCTAATTTGAAGGAATACCTACCTTGCGATTGAGGCAGTGCAGCGTAGGTTCACGAGACTGATCCCTGGGATGGCGGGACTGTCATATTGAAAAGATTGAAAAGACTAGACTTGTATTCACTGGAGTTTAGAAGAATGAGGGGGGATCGTATAGAAACATATACAATTATAAAAGAACTGGACAAGCTAATGCAGGAAAAATGTTCCCAATGCTGAGTGATTCCAGAACCAGTGGCCACAGTCTTAGAATAAAGGGGAAGTCATTTAAGACTGTGAGAAAAAAAAAATTTACCCAGAGAGTTGTGAATTTATGGAATTCCCTGCCACAGAGGGCAGTGGAGGCCAAATCACTGTGTGGATTTAAGAGTCAGGGGATATGGGGAGAAGGCAGGAACGAGGGTACTGATTGGGAATGATCAGCCACGATCACATTGAATGGCGGTGCTGGCTCGAAGGGTCAAATGGCCTCCTCCTGCACCTATTGTCTATTGTCCATTCCAGAGGGAAATTGGTCTGCCAACAAGTCTTAAAATGCAAACAAAATACATGAAACAAGAAATTAAAGTGACATGGAAAGTCTGGGATAGTGAATGTGGCCAAAGATTAGGGAAGGGGAGTCCAAGTCTAAACCCACGACAAAGGGGGAGTATTGTAAACAGTTTTGATGTCAATACATGGACATAAATGTTGGCCTTCATAACAAGAGATTTCAGTACAGAGTAAAGAGGTTTCTTTTGCAGTTGTATGGGCACTGTGTGAGACCATATCTGGAGTATTGTGTTGTTTTTGAGTCTCCAATTTGAGGAAGGTATATCCTTGTGCATTGAGGCATGCCAGCGTAGGTTTTTTTAAGAAGCCCTATCTATCTCTCATCTAGAAAGCACCCAAAGAACCCGCCCTCCACCCGCCCTAGTGAAGGCAGAGAATCCCACAGAATCACACGTCTCTCCCTGTGAGAAAATGTATTTCTTCGTCTTCCGTTCTAAATGGCTCACCTCCATTATTCTTAAACTGTGGCCCCCAGTGTTCTTGAACTCCCCGCAACCATACGGGGAACCATGTTTTCCTTCCCTGGGTGTCGCGTCTAGCGTGTCCAAGAGGGGGAGCGCCTTAACGATCATCTCGCTAATGCAATTAGCGTTCCCTCTCATCGGTCAAATTCCAGAGTGTACAAGCCCAGCTGCTCCATTCTCTCAGCATATGACAGTCCCGCCATCCGTGAATTAACCTTGTAAAACCTACACTCCCTCAACTAGCAAGAGTGTCCCCTGCCTGCAAAATTAGGGGACCAAAAACTGCACACAATACTCCAGAGTGTGGTCTCTCCTAGGCTCTGTACAACTGCAGAAGGATCCTCTTTGCTCCTATATTCGATTCCTCTTGTATAAAGGCCAACTAGCCATTTGCTTTCCTTCACTGCCTGCTGTACCTGCAGTGCTTACTTTCTCCATGGACCGACTGGTCACAGGACCCCCCAGAGCCCGTTGTAAATCTTTCCCCTTATCCCTACTTGATCATTTAGATAGTAATCTGCCCTCTCTGTTTTTTGCGACCGAACGGGATAACCCTCAATTTATTCTATCCGCATTAAACTTCATCTTGCCATGCATCTGCCCACTCCTCCAACCTGTCCAAGTCACCCTGCACTCTCATAGCATCCGCCTCACAGTTCACACAATAAATAAAGTTCTATCGTATTCGATCTGACTGGATAACATATAAAACAAATCTTTTACTGTACCTCATTGCACATGACAATAATAAACCTAAACAATAAAGTTTATACAAAAGAAAAAAAACTAAATCCTGAAAATGAAGCATACAAGCAAGGTAACTAATTCATAAAATCAGACTATTTTAATTCTATTTTGCCTTAAAAGTGTTATTATACCTAACTCAACAATCAATTCCATTGTAACTACAGTTGACATATTGTTCTATTCTCTATAATCCTGAGACAATACAAAACGTTGCTGCCTGTAACGTAGCTTTGATCAATTACCTCTCTGCTTCTTGACTGATATTAGTTTATATTTAGGCTCTGCTTCTTAGTCACCTTCATTTTCAAATTCCTCAGTGATATTATCTCTATGACTATTCTATTTGGCATCTTCGTAATTCATGAAACGAAGTTGTTCCAACAAAGGGCCAAAGCCGCCTCCCATAACATCCGGGTTCCTAAATTCCCATCCATAAAATCTCTCTTCTCAGATACTCAAATTTGCTTTTCATCATTCAAAACTCCTGATTCATTTCAGTTTCAATACAGTGATATTCAATTAATTCACTAATGCTGCTTTTGAAGCACCTTGGGCAGAATTTGCTTACTTACAGAAAACACATTAATACATAATTCTGATACGCTGAAAGTGCAGATATTGTTTTGTAAAACTATTTCTGAAAAACAGGATTGTGTCAAAACACTGGTTAACTTAGGTTGTTCTCTTGTGAACAGAGATAACAATAACACTTGGCAAATATTTTAAAAACATAGGTTGCTAAACTTTTAAAATTGGAGGGGAATATGAAACAGAAGATTGTCAACAAAATGTTATTTGAGCACACGCTGCCTTAGCACAGGAGATGCAATCTTGCTGGCTGTCCATTCTGCACTGGACCACTTGGATAATAAGAAAACATTAGCATTTAACATCGCAGATGCAGAATACCGAGTCTCTGCTTGTCCCAATGAAACTAGGCCCTTGGCTTCCAATGAGGAGATTGGCAGATCATAATCAGTGCAAACTGGCAACACTTCCCCGTGCAATAACCACAATCACAGGGAGGACCCCTCAATGCTGTGTGAGCCAGATTCCTCCTCGAAACCAATGACTGGCAGTCAATCACACCCACCACCATTTTTAAAATTCCGCAGACAAACCACACCGTTGATAATGAATAAGGATAGCTATAAACCAGAGTACAATCGGAGGGGGGATTAATACTCTGATTCGATGGCACCAGAACAATTTTTACTCTCCATGTTAGCAAAGATCAAGGAGCCAATTGCTGATTTGGGGAAGAGAAAGCCAGAGATCCATGAACCAGTCTTCATTGACAGGGACGGCAGTGGAGAGTTCAACAGCGTTAACGTTACTGCATGAAATCTCTAAAGATGTGCCCTGGATTGTTGCCAAATATAAAGAAAGCTCATTAATGCCTCTACTTCCTAGAAAATAGTGAGGAGATTTGGTATGTCCACCAAATTTCTCTATCTAACTTGCTAACAGCAAGATAATATACTGACCGGTTGATCATCACCAACTAGTTGCGGTTAACTTGAACCGTCCCAGGAACCAAGCTGCAGAAAGATTACCACCCGGTCCATTAGGGGTCTAGTAACATTGACCTTCCCCCAATGAAGGGATCTATTGGAGATGCAACTTCATAAAGGCCATCGTTATCTTACCCAACACCTACACTATCCAGGCTTATGGACTCCATCTAGCTACTATCATTAGGGGGAGTGGTACACTGCCTAACAAAGTCAAGCCGCAAACCTCCAAGTTTTCAAGAACAGTCTTTGCTCGTTTTCTTCGCCAGCAACCCCAGTTTCCTTTGAACAATGGACAGCACTAACGCACTAACCAGAAGCTTATCTCCGCAACTGTATGAATCTTTCTGAATTTGGTGGAGGGGGGTTGCACTATTGTCATCAGTTTTGCATGCATCATTACTATCCAATCCATTACGCTATACTAACTGATTATAATTATTATATTTTCGTTATATGTACACATGGAATTCAGCTTAATATGCCGCTAACTAAAGGGAGCAGCAAACAAGAATTTTATTGGTTTCATTGTTCGTGACTATGACCATTAAATACTCTTCTGTCTCTCTTGATCCTGTAGTCAACCTCTGATTCCTTCTGTGCTCAACAATAAAACTAATTATCTATCACTACTCCCTTTTCTGCAGTCTCTTCTCCACAACTTACTTCCTCTGCAATCTCCAACCCCCAGTAAGACAGGATATGGCAGAGTGAAGAATATTACATGAAGCATAAACCTGGGGCCACTTGTGCGATAGAATATTGGTGCTTCCCCTTCAGTGAACCGGCCATGAATTGCTGTGGGACAATTAGGATAGGGTAATAGTTTGGACATCCTAGTCAAGAAAACATAAAATCGACTATTTTTGGAATGAATAACCATGGGGCATAGATTTAAAGTGATCAATAAAATAAAACAAAGGGAGATAGAAGACAAATTTTAAATGTCTAACCATGCTTCAATAGTATTCTTCAAAATTAAATTAACACTTAAATTTGAAAATTTGAGGGGTAGTGCAAAAGATGGAATAGAACCAAATGATTCTTCAAAAACCTGAAGCTGTCTCAGCTGGATCATTTTGTTTCCGATTTAACATACCTTCTGCTTGTTTTCCAAATAGTTCATTGTTTACATATTCCTTATGTAGTTGCCTTCGAGCATTCCTGACTTTATCACCATTACTTTGAGACCTGTTCCATTCAGTTTTACTATAGTCATTGTTTTTTGGCAGAGATTTATATCTCAACTCAAAAGCATTCTCCTTCCACTTCCTCTCTTTGTTCTGAGCTACAGAACCTTGTTCCACACCAGATACCCGCTTTTTACTTTTTTCTCTGCGTCCATCTTTGGAACGACTCCCAGGACTGTGAGCAACTCTTGTGGCTGTGTTTGGATTGCCCACGATAACTTGAGCACACTTCCTTGCACTAGGACCATTGTTCTCTTGTACTTCCCTTTGCTTCTGGATTTCTGCTCTTTTGTTAAAAATTTTCGAGTGGCTTCCAGGTGTAAAGTGATTTTCTTGGTGCACAGTACCCCTCCAATTAGCTTCTTCTTTGCCAATTACTGGTTCCTTGTTCCTTTTAGGAAAATTGGGCTTTTCTTCCATTTCACTTCATTAAAATGCAAGATCCTATAAATTAGAGCAAACAAAATTTAATTTTCTGTAAAAAAACACAAAACTTGTGCAGTAGCTTTGGGCTGATTGATTGTGGAAACGATTATGTTTAAGAATGAACTGTATATGCTGGAAAAACTCAGCGGTTGAGGCAGCATCTATGGAGCGAAGGAATAGGTGATGTTTCGGGTCGAGACCCTTCGTCAGACTGATGTGGGGGGTGGGAAGAAGAAAGGAAGAGGCGGAGACGGTATCATGTGGGATAGCAGGGAAGGGGAGGGGAAAGAGGGAGAAAGCAAGGACTACCTGAAATTGAAGGTGAATATTCATACCGCTTGGGTGTAAACTACCCTAGCGAAATATGAGGTGCTGCCCCTCCAATTTGCGGTGGGAGTCACTCTGGCCATGGAGGAGGCCCAGGACAAAAAGGTCGGATTCGGAATGGGAAGGGTATTGAAGTGTTGAGCCACCGGGAGATCAGGTTGGTTAATACGAACTAATCTGAGGTCTTGGGCGAAGCGAACGCCAAGCCTGCGCTTGGTCTCACCAATGTAGAGCAGTTGACACCTAGAACAACGGATGCAATAGATAAGGTTGGAGGAGGTGCAGATGAACCTCTGCCTCATCTAGAAAGACTGCTTGGGTCCTTGGATGGAGTCGAGGAAGGAGGTAAAGCGACGAGTGTAGCATTTCCTGCGGTTGCAAGGGAAAGTACCAGGGGAGTGGGTGGTTTGGGTGGGAAGGGACAAATTGACCAGGGAGTTGCGGAGGGAGCGGACTCTGCGGAAAGCCGAAAGCAGAGGAGGCTGGAAGATGTGGCAGTGGTGGGATCCCATTGGAGGAGGTGAAAATGTCAGATGCCGAAAGTTTCCAATTCAAGAAGAATGGGGGGGAAACAGTCTGAAAAAGGGTCTCGACCCGAAACATTACCTATTTCCTTCGCTCCATAGATGCTGCCTCACCCGCTGAGTTTCTCCAGCACTTTTGTCTACCCCCATTCATCCTGTACTGATCCTCCCATTCATCCTGTACTGATTCCCCCCATTCATCCTGTACTGATCCCCCCCATCCAACCCGTACTGACCCCCCCCCCATTCATCCTGTACTGACCCTCCCATTCATCCTGTAACTAACCCCCCCCCCCCCCTCCATCCCGTACTGATCCCCCTCATTCAACACCACTGACATTCCCTGTGCTCTTCCCTCACAATTTTACAACTCCAACCAACACGTTACTAATCCACCTGCCTCAGTCCATTCCATTTCGCACCGATTGCCTTCTCAACCCCCCCCCCCCCCCCCCCCACCCGCCATCTATCCACCCCGCACTGATTCACATCCCCCCCCCTGCCTAACCCCATTGTGCTGGAAATGTCTTCAGAGAGAACATTGACTATGTTTGATAACGGAATGCAATCAAATATGTTTTAATTCCCAATGTTATTATTTGTTTTAGTCCATAAAGATGGATTAATTAAATTGTGAACACATGAAACATTAAAACCACAATGTTCGATTGTCACTGCTACCATTGACACGTTATTACAGAATTCATTTTAACGGTCAAATCAATGCTCTTAATATGGAGTATCAGTACTGTAGTTATTTAATGAGCAACATTCACAACTATACATTGGATTTATCCAAATTTTACTTCTACAGTCGGTCAAATACATCATAAATTTGGTCAGGAGATATTTCAGTTGAAATTTTAACGTTAATTCTGAAGTGGGAATGATGGTAACAACGTTTATCAATAATTTAGTGCGTACAAACTGGGTATCTTCACGCTGTTCACAACACGTAATCTAATCTGAATGTACGGTAATGTGGCTTTTTGACACCTTTAAACATATTACCAAAAGAACATTTGCTGCAGTTAGGTCCTTAGGCCATCTCTTGTCAGTTAGTGTAATGGTTTTAACAGCTATTATCATAGAAACATAGAAATTAGGTGCAGGAGCAGGCCATTCGGCCCTTCGAGCCTGCACCGCCATTCAATACGATCATGGCTGATCATCCAACTCAGTATCCTGTACCTGCCTTCTCTCCATACCCCCTGATCCCTTCAGCCACAAGGGCCACATCCAACTCCCTCTTAAATATGGCCAACGAACTGGCCTCAACTACCTTCTGTGGCAGAGAATTCCACAGATTCACCACTCTCTGTGTGAAAAACGATTTTCTCATCTCGGTCCTAAAAGACTTCCCCCTTATCCTTAAACTGTGACCTCTTGCCCTGGACTTCCCCAACATCGGGAACAATCTTCCTGCATCTAGCCTGTCCAACCCCTTAAGAATTTTGTAAGTCTCTATGAGATCACCCCTCAATCTTCTAAATTCCAGCGAGTACAAGCCAAGTCTATCCAGTCTTTCTTCTTATGGAAGTCGTGCCATCCCAGGAATCAGTCTGGTATCCCAGGAATCAGTCTGGTATCCCAGGAATCAGTCTGGTGATGAAATGCCTTTAGTAATTTCCTTGCAACCTGTATATTTTGTTATGGATAAATTATGTGAGAAGCGAGAGCGTTTCTGTACCAATAGCTATAACGACCCATGCTATGGACATGTCATGGTAATTTTCGGTCCTTCACAGAAAACATGCTTGCATCAATCTGTAGTGTGCATGGTTAAGCATATATGTTACCATGGTCCAAGATTTATTGACACAGGTTGATCATACGCTGAATAATCCAACCACATTTTTGTTTGGAAGTGGAAAGAACTAATAGAAATTGCATTAATTGCAATGTGTAAAAAGAGTTGAGATATTGTATTATAATTTTGCTGCATGTGATTGTGGTATATATCATGTCTAGATTGGTGAATATGTTTAGTTTGTGACTTTATTTGAAGCAGAAATAATATGCGAATGTTTCATTGAGCATAATTCCGACTGGTAACTACACACTTCATCCGAGCATATTATCGCACGCGTCATGCAAACCGTCTTAAATGACCTCCTCAACTGTCATTTGGCAGCCTGAAAAGCTGCCAAAGTTGTCTGGCTGGCAACAGGGAAAAAAGTTAACTGAGAGCCCTGAAGAAGCACAAGACTCCATTGTATGCAGATGCCGAGATGTGTGTTCAGCTCAAGCTGAACAATTTCTAATCTTGTGATGTGGACTCAATAAGAAGAAGACCTGAACTCACTCGATACAGGTCATTCCCCTATAACAAAATAGCTGTTTCCCTAAGAAACATCGCTTTACAGAAAACCAGGTTACAAAAATAATCGTGTCAGTGGGTGAAAGGTTAGTGAGATGGGTTAGAAAACATTGAAAATAAATGCAGGAGTAGGCCATTCAGCCACTTGAGCCAGCACTGCCATTCAATATGATCATCCAGAATCTGTACTCTGTTCTTGCTTTTCCCCCCATGACCCTTGATTCAGTTAGCCTGAAGAGCAATATCTAACATAGACACAAAATGCTGGAGTAACTCAGTGGGTGAGGCAGAATCTCTGGAGAGAAGGAATAAGTGACGTTTCGGGTCGAGGCCCTTCTTCAGACTGATGTCAGGGGAGTGGGCGGGTCAAAGATAGAATGTAGGCGGAGACAGAAAGATCAGTGGGAGAACTGAGGAGGGGATAGAGAGGGAGCGCTAGGGCAATCTGAAGTTTGAGAAGTCAATGTTCATACCGCTGGGGTGTAAACTACCCAAACGAATTAAGAGGATAGGGCCAGTGTATGCCTGGAACAGGGATTGTTCGACGTACCCTACAAAGAGGCAGGCAGAGCTAGAGCCCATAGCAGCGCCTTGGATTTGGAAGAAGTGGGAGGAGTCGAAGGAGAAGTTGGTGAGGGCAAGGACCAGCTCTGCTAGGCGGAGGAGAGTATTGGTAGACCGAAATTGGCTGGTTCTGTGGTCAAGGAAGAAACGGAGGGCTTTAAGACCCTCCTGGTGGGGGATGGAAGTGTAGAGTGACTGGCCATCCATAGTGAAGATGGGGGAGTGGGGGGCTGGAAAATGGAAGTCATTGAGGAGGCTATATCTAACTCTCTCTTGAATACACCCAGTGAATTGGCCTCCACTGCCTTCTGTGGCAGAGAATTCCACAGACTCACAACTCCCTGGCTCAAATAGCTTTTCCCCATCTCAGTCCTAAATTGGCCTACCCCTTATTCTTAAAGTGTGACCCCTGTTCTGGACACCAACATCGGGAATATTTTTCCTGCATCTAGCCTGTCCAATCCCTTAAGAATTTTATATGTTTCTATAAGCCATCCTCTCATCCTTCTAAATTCCTGTGAATATAAGCCCAGTCGATCCATTATTTTATCATATGTCAGTCCTGACATCCCAGGAATTAACTTGCTGAACCTATGCTGCACTCTCTCAATAGCAGAGGTCTCCAAATTATGGCCTACGGGCCACATCTGACCCGCAGCAAGCTCTTAACACGTTCCGTGCGGCGGACCATTTAGCGGGTTCTGTGGTAACGCAGCTTTAGAAATACAGCGTGGAAACAGGTTGGTCGGCCCATCGAAGCGATGCCCGTACGCACTATCACTATCCTACACACACTCGGGTCAAATTCAATTAACCTGCAAACGTGAAGTGTGGGAGGGAACCAGAGCACCCGGTGAAACCCACACAGGTACAAACTCCATACAGACAGCACCCGTAGTCAGGATGGAACCTGGGTCTCTGGCGCGGAGGCAGCGACTCTACCGCTGCGCTGCCGTGCCACTGCTCCTGTGTTGCAAAGGCAAGTTGTGCGGGGTGGTAGTGTGGGGTGGGGAGTGGAGAGAGGGGGAGGGGGTGGAGGGGGAGCTAGTTGGCGGCAGGGTCAGTGGTTTGCGGTCTCCCCCCGTGACGGTGACCCGTGAACAGGTCCCACTCCAGGGCGCCACACTGACCTGGACCCTTTGACCGGGTCTCCACTGATGGGAAGGATTCCCCTTCCCCTGCCCTCCCCTTCTCTCTCTCTCTCTTTCCGTCCCCCTCTCCCCCCCCCCCCCAGCCCTGCGGAGATCAGCGGATCGGTAGCCGGCTGTGTGTGTGTGTGTCCGATGGGTGAGCATGATGTGTGCGTGAGTCTTTGTTAATATGCCTGAGCGGTGATCACAGTGCGTGTGTATGTGTGAGAGGGAGAGATAGAGTGTGTGAGAATCCTGTGTGTGTGAGTCTGTGTGCGTGTGGCTGTTTGTGCGACGGTGTGCGGGTCTATGTGTCTGTGTGTTTTAGTATGTGGGAGTCCACGTGTGCGTTTCTGTGTGGGTGTATGTCACTGTGTGGGTGTATGTCACTGTGTGGGTGTGTCAGTGTGATTTCTTTATTTTTTCCTACGGCTCGCAAAAACATGCCAAATATATTATGTGGCCCTCATGCTGAAAAGTTTGGAGGCCCCTGCTCAATGGCAAGATTCTACACTGCACTCCCTCAATAGCAAGGTTAGGGGCTAGAGTGTTTTAGATTTACAATAACAAAGTTTTTTTCCCAGTGGTATCTTTAGATATATATATATATAAGATATATATACATACGTGTGTGTGTGTGTGTGTGTGTGTGTGTGTGTGTGTGTGTATTTGTAATAGCTACTTTATTTTGTTACTTCAAGTTAAATGTACTGAAGGCGTATGTTACATTGTTTAATAGATTATCATTACATAAGTGTCAATAGAAGCGATTTCAGTGGCCGTCTTCAGTGGAAGTGATTGAATGTGATCTTAAGAGACAATGGTGCCTAGAAATACAAGCTACTGCAGATGCTGGAATCTTAAACCAAAGTGCTGGAGGTACTTAGAGGGTCACACATCAACTGTGAGGGGAAATTAACAGACCACGTTTTGGGTCGGGACCCTTCTTCAGACTGATGCCGATCACTGCAGGCTGGTTGCAAGTGAACAGTTTTTTTTGAATAGAGCTACTTTTTTGTTTGTTAATTCCCTAAACAACTCCTTAATTCACCAATCTCCATTTCGCGTTATGGAAACGACGTATTACAGCCTCGATTATCTCATCTCAATTTGCAGAACTATAACAAGCGTAATAAACTATTACGAATCCCAATTTGCGTAAAACGAAAGCGAATCTGAACCCAGATCGCCTTACAATGGAGAGGAATAGAAACTTATGTACAGAGAGGACATAACTGGGCTTGGCTGCGTTACCCCAGCCTTCGGTGTTTCGCCGAAAATCAGCCCAGACATGTAGACAGCAACCATGTGCAGACATCACTGGAGGGGCAAGCACCTCAAGGACTGCACTCTCCCCAAATTATGACAAGAACAAAAAGAAAAGACAGCGGGAAGTGGCACGGTGGGACTGTAAAAAAACGTGCACCAAATCTTTGATCGCTGCCTCCCTTCCACATAATTTAACATTGGCTTCCTCCCTCTCGAGCAGTGTAATACTTCCCAACACCAAGAAGATCACTTACTACCAACCAAACAATAACGGTGTTGGAAAAACCCCGGACATTCCTGCTCCTCTCTTCATTTTGCGCCGGTTTCGTTCCCTGGGACAGGACACCCGGCAATTTCCCCCACCTCCAACTCTTGGGTGCAAAAGTGCAGGCAGCTCGCCCCTCTCGTTGGACAACCTCATTAATCCGCGGCTTCACAAGTGAGGGGCACACAACGGGACAGCGCACCGAGTGTAGGCAGAGCAGAGCGGGGCAGAGCGGGCCGGGCCGGGCCTAGCACCCGCACAACAGCGCCCGGCCTGCGGCTTAAATCCGCCGCCGCCTCCCTCCCTCCCTCCCTCCCTCCCTCAGTCCGGGCGCCGCGGGGAAGCGGACGCACTAACCTGCAACTGCGGCCCTCGCGTCCCGTCCCGTCCACTCTCTCCCTCTCCCTGCTCCTGCTCCGATCGCCGACCCCTGCCGGTCCGGTCCCTCCCCCCCCGCCGCCGCCGCCGCCGCACTCAGACACCAACCACCGGTGTCTGGAGAGGAGCTCTCCTCCAGCGCCAGCCTCCAGGCGCGCTGTCCCTGCAGGACAACCGCCGAACTGCAGCACCCGAGCAAGGAGGGCGCAGCGACCGGCGGGCGACATGGGCCAAAGTGCCTGCTTCCATGCCGCATCTTTCAACCAAACAAAGCCAAAACATTAACCCTGCTTCTCGTTCCATTCATGCAACCTAATTCGCATTATGTTACCAGTGTTTACTGGTTTCATTACAGATGGAGGGTGATTGATCAGGGCACTTCTAGATCGAAAATTAGAATTGAGGACAGATATTCAGGAAACATATCAATTGATATGATTTTTAGTGGACGTTATGTGTAAACATTAAGCCCATTGTTTATGAATGTGTTTTTTTTTAATTATATATGCCTAAATGTACATTTAATTGAATATGTGAATTATATAAATATATTTTTCCTATTAACAACTATTTATAGTTATGTGGTGTGTGTGTGTGTGTGTGTGTATATATATATATATATATATGTATAGTTAGTAAGAGTTGTTAATTATTTTAACAAGAAACAGTTATATATAACTACAAAGCCATTAAGAAACTGCAGCATCTGATATGTCTGTTGGTACATTGTTGCATCAGGCATTGTTGTTTGTGGAACATTGACTGTCTTTAATAAAGGGCATATTATCTTTAAAAAGACACAAACTGCTGGAGTAACAGTGGGTCTGGCAGCATCCCTGGAGAACATGGATAAGTGAAGTTTCGGGTCAGAACCCCCCTTCAGACTGTTTGAGAGAGAGAGAGAGAGGTGTGGGGACAGGGAAGGGGAGGGGAGTGGGGTTGTTAGAGGTTGCATAAAATTGGAGAATTCAATGTTTGTAATGTTTGTGCCATAGAAACATAGAAATTAGGTGCAGGAGTAGGCCATTCAGCCCTTCGAGCCTGCACCGCCATTCAATATGATCATGGCTGATCATCCAACTCAGTATCCCGTACCTGCCTTCTCTCCATACCCTCTGATCCCCTTAGCCACAAGGGCCACATCCAACTCACTCTTAAATATAGCCAATGAACTGGCCTCAACTACCCTCTGTGGCAGAGAGTTCCAGAGACTCACCACTCTCTGTGTGAAGAAAGTCTTTTTCATCTCGGTCTTAAAGGATTTCCCCCTTATCCTTAAGCTGTGACCCCTTGTCCTGGACTTCCCCAACATCGGGAACAATCTTCCTGCATCTAGCCTGTCCAACCCCTTAAGGTTTGTGCCATTGGGGTGTAAGCTACCCAAGCAGAATATGAGTTGCTGTTCCTCTAGCTTGCGTATGTCCTCACTCTGGCAATGGAATAAGCCCAGGGCAGAAAGGTCAGAATGGGAAGGCCATTCAGGACTGAGGTGAGAAAAAACGTTTTCACCCAGAGAGTTGTGAATTTGTGGAATTCCCTGCCACAGAGGTCAAATCACTGGATGGATTTAAGAGAGAGTTAGATATAGCTCTAGGGACTGGTGGAATCAAGGGATATGGGGAGAAGGCAGGCACGGGTTCTTGAATGGGGATGATCAGCCATGATCACAATGAATGGTGATGCTGGCTCGAAGGGCCGAATGGCCTTCTGCACCTATTTTCTATGTTTCTATGGAAGGGGAGATAAAATGGTGAGCAACCGGGTGATCTGAGAGGTCCTAGCACATGTTCAGCTAAATGGTCACCAAGTCTATGCTTGGTCTCGCTGATGTAGAGGAAGCCACATCGGAAACACAGGATGCAGTAGATGAGGTTAGAGGAGGTGCACGTGAACCTTTGTCTCACCTGGAAGGACTGCTAGTGTCCCTGGATGGAATCTGCAATTTTGGTTAAAATTTTCTCCCTCCTGTCAGAACAGCCTGACCTCCCAGACATATCCTACAGAACTGCTATTAACAACACATAATTAAGACAAAGAAATGTAATCACCATCTATTAACCCATTTAACTTTTGACTTCACCTTAAGACAGATATTCCCTTTGTTCTGTTCATCACTGCCACCTTCCACCTTCTCTACAAAATAGCTAACTTGTCTTCCTCTTTTTCCCAGTTCTGAAACAGGGCTTTGACTGGAACTGTTAACTGTTTCTCTTTCCACAGATGCTACCTGATCTGCTGAATGTTTCCAGCAGTTTTTCATTTTGTATCTGTAGTATAAAATGTTATTTGATGTAATTGACATTTTAGTTTAGTTTATTATTGTCGTGCGTGCCAAGGCACAGTGAAAAGCTTTTTGTTGCAATCAAGTCAAAGAAAAGATGAATGAATACAATCAAGTCATCCACATTTAACAGATATGGTATATAGGGTATAACGTTTAGTGCAAGATAAAGTCCAATTAAAGATATTTCAAAGATATCCAATGAGGTAGGTGGGAGGTAAGGACCACACTCTTGCTGGTGAGGGAATGGTTCTTTTGCTTAATAACAGATGGGAAGAAACTGTCCCTGAATCTGGAGGCATGCGTTTTCAGAATTCTGTGCCTCTTACTTGATGGGAGAGAGGAGAAGACGGAGTGGCTGGGGTGCGACAGGTCCTTAATTATGCTGCTGGCCTTGCTGAGGCAGCATGAAGTGTAGATGGCATCTCTGCAAGTTCTTGTGCTCTTGGATGGAGCTGTTCCCAAAACATGCTGTGAAGCATCCTGATAAAATGCTTTCTACGGTGCATCTGTAGAAGTTGGTGAGGGCTGTTGGGGACATGCCGAACTTCCTAAGCCTAAGCCTAAATAAGCCTGCAAATACTCAAAAGGTCACGGAGGGAGAAACAGAGAAATGTTAAATGAAATGTTAACTGTGTTTCTCTTTCCTCCTCTTTCCTGAAATGCTGACTATGTCCAGATTTTATGGGGGGTTTTCTTACATACGAGGCAACAATCGAGGAACATAGGTTTCCAGCTCTTCAAGATGGAGATCTAAGGGTACAAATGCTGGAAGTTGGATGCAACACAGAGGATTGGGGAATGGGTGTGGAGACTGAGCATTGATTGTGAGAGGTGGGGGAAATGGTGGTTGGATATTCATGGCAATCGCAAGAGTAACCCTGACCACCAGGACACGGCTTGGAGGTCTTGGCTGCTGCTCTCCTGCCCTCCTTCTTCCACAAGAAGTGCTCTATATATATTTCTTCCTTGCACAGAAAAATTATCACCTCGCTTTTGACACCAAGTTTCTTGAGGCCCAAGAAACTAGTTTCTTGAGGCCCAAGAAACTAAACCATCCAACATCAAAGTTGTAAGATAGTGCAGTTCTAAAACATTCAGGGTCATTAAAATGTTTACATTTATCTTCTGTGAATTAGTTGATTACTCAGCCCACATTCCATTCCAGTAAGTAATAGTGGGCTCAAGTTTGAAATTATCCATTTTTTAATGAACCAAATTATCTATTTTTGAGGGAGAACGTTAAAATAAATTACGCTATCTGTGAGAGGATTATAAATATGTAATTTTATATCAGAAAGTGTGACATTGTGCTTGGCATTCCAAAGCACCATCTCTGGGACTTGCTGGTTGAGGTGAACAAATTAATTTAGAAGGATACGTGCCACACTGGGAACTAACGGGCTGTAGACAACACCAGGCTTAGAAGGCTTGCTCAAAGGTGAGAGGCCATACAGTCATACTATCCTAAAATATATAGCTGAGTGCCAAGACTTGGTTACTTCCCAGGTCGAAATTCCAATAGAAACCAGTAGAGCTAAAACCAGTAGAGTCTTACTGGTTTCTATGGTCCAATTCTCTACTGGTTTTAATATGGAAAGTGAAATAATACCAGTAGAAACCAATAGGGATTTCCTACTGGAGCCATGTAGCAGACCAGTACAAATTCTTCTTGGAACCAGTATAAACCAGTACAAATCTTCATGGAACCAGTAGAAACCAGTACAAATTATTCATGGAACCAGTAGAAACCAGATGGCATTCCTACTGGAACCAGTAGAAACCAGTACAAATCTTCATGGAACCAGTAGAAACCAGTACAAATTATTCATGGAACCAGTAGAAACCAGATGGAATTCCTACTGGAACCAGTAGAAACCAGTACAAATCTTCATGGAACCAGTAGAAAACCAGTACAAATTATTCATGGAACCAGTAGAAACCTGATGGAATTCCTACTGGAACCAGTAGAAACCAGTACAAATCTTCATGGAACCAGTAGAAACCAGTACAAATTATTCATGGAACCATTAGAAACCAGATGGAATTCCTACTGGAACCAGTAGAAACCAGTTGGATTTCCTACTGGAACCAGTAAAGACTAATTCAAAAACTGCCATTGAAACCAGTAGAAACCAGTTGGAATTCCTACTGGAACCAGTAAAGACCAATTAAAATTCCCATAGGAACCAGTAGAAACCAGTTGGAATTCCTACTGAAACCAGTAAAGACCAATTTAAGTTCCCATATGAACCAGTAGAAATTTTTACAACAACCAGTAGAAGACCAGTGTAGCTAATCACACTGGAACCAGTACAAACCAGTATAAACCAGGAGGAATCCCTACTGGATCCAGTAGAAGAGTTCCAGTAAAGAGCAGTTTCAGAGTATTTGGATGCTTCACTGGACTGTTAGAATGCACATCGGCAGGGCATTGGTAGGAAAAGTAGATTTGGAATGATGCCACCAGAAGTCCAGCAGGTCGAATGAGACATAAACATATCTGAATGCTAAAAACCAATGGAGGCTTACGTACAACAACACATTCCACAAACAATCACACAAACTCATGCTATATAAATTGCATACACACAAAAATATTTTTTTTTTACATGTTTAATATCTGTGACTTCAGATGATGAACTTTTAATACAGATACAGTAGGTGGATCATAAATCAACTCCGTTGCTTGGCACCACGAAGAATATTACTTTAGTGAGCACACCAATATGTATGCACTTTTAATGGGGTGCATCTTTGCCAGTTCAAAATTCTTACTTTACATCCATAGCAAATAATTTTTCTACGTTGTAAATACCTGTAGCGAACACATGCATTTATAGTACTACAATGGATTCTCATTCTCACTTGCTCTTTAGTTACTTGACATTTTAGGTGATTGCTCTTGTAAGACACTCAATGAAATTTCAGTGACTTCAAATGAAAGGAAAACAGGAATTTCATGACATAACAATATGATATTGACGTATGACAGCAATAGAAAGAGTTGTTCAAAAAAATATACACTCTTTGTGTTGTTTGGCAAGTGATAAATCTGTGAGGTAGCATTAAAACAATCAAATAATTCTTTGGTTTACAATGAGAGAGATCACATGGCAAGAAAATATACATGTATAATACAGTGTACATAGAAAAACATAAGAAAAAGCTACTGGTAACAGTAAAAACAAAGAACACCATGATGCCATAAATACAGTCCACATTTGAATTATCAAATGGTCATGAATACTCTATCTACATTTTAGGTGACTGGTTTTATAGCGCACTCAACTACTTTCCCTATCGACAACATACCAAGTAAACAGCTTTTTCTCGACATCATGGGGAAATAAATTGAATTCTATGAGGTAGTGTTAAAACAATTGCCATTATTTGGTTTAGAATGAGAAGGATCATGTGGCAAGAAACATGTATAATACTCTGAAAGACATGAAAAAGAAGATACTGGTAACATTAAAAACAAAGAACATCATGACGCCATGAATACAGTAGACATTTGAATTATCAAATGCTCATGCATACACTCTATTTACATTTTAGGTGACTGCTTTTGGTGCTTAATGCACTCAACTACTTTCCCTGACTATTGACAACATCCCCTGTTTGACATAGTGGGAAAATAAGTTTGAATTTCCAAACAATTTCCATGTCTCATTTCTTTGTGCTACAGATTACATGATTGTTCTACTCGTATACATTATATAAACGTTCATCAAAATGGAGGCAGCTGCTGTAATCATCGATGAAGAGTAATAACAGAAATTGAAGGGGCATACAGGTCTAGATCTCTATACGTAAGTTAGTCTAGAAGAATCGAAATATTTTAAAACAGTACATATTATTTTGACAGAAAAAGCTGCATACAAGGTGCTACATAAGCACTTGCCTGATTGCTCAGGGTAAGTGAAAATCAAAGTCAGGCAAGTGTTTTGGAACATTGACTAAAAAATGTCTGCCCGATTCGGGCGAGCAAAAAGTTTTGAAACCACCTTTTTTTTCACATTTTTATGATGAGAGTATGCATGAAATATTACACATTTCCTCAGTGTCTCACAATCAATGTTACATTGTAGCTAACATTTCTAATTTCTAATACATTTCTAATACCATTTAGATTGTAGTATTAGTACGAGAAGTAGACCAACAAAACTGCCATTTCCCACCATTTTTTATTCTCGGTCTGCTCCCTCTGAGATTGAAGTCTATTGCCTAGTATATATTTTGCCCCAGTTGTGGAATGGATCTTCGAATGTTATAAATAAATGACTTGACAACAATGAAGTTTCTAGTTCCATTAGTATAAACAGTTTTCCGCGGCTATAATGGTTATTAAACCATCAAAAACTACTGAGTCAAGCACTTGCGCAACAAATCTTTATTTTGACAAAACACAATTACAGTTCCCACTACAGTACCTAACCACCGCAGGTTCGACCTCGTATCTGCCTGCTCAAGCCCTCCTGGCCTTGCTCAAACAGAAACACTCCAGAAGGTCACACAGTCCTAAGTGCTCTCCCAGAAGATCGACATCAGACCTTGTGGGAGCGGACTATTATAGGTCCCCGAACCTCGAGGGGCCGAACCACATGGGGGGTGGTCGCTTTACAATCCAATTGCAGATATCAATTAATCCCGTACATGACAGACATTTCCCTAACCCAATCATACAGTGGCTAATGCATTGCATTCAAACAGTGTTTCTCAAAGAAAATGAACATCGCAACATGTGCCCTGATATGCAAGAAAACCAGACAAGGCTCAATACTTAATCCAATCCCAGCAAAGTAAAGTTTTGCAACATTGTGTATATCTGGTTTGCATTCATCCAATCCATTCTATGCATTTTGCACATAATTGTCATTCCTGCAGATGTTCAATTTTTTTCCAGCAGCTCTGAACTAGGCTCTAGACAAACCGGCACCATTCTGCAGCTTGTCCCATTTCCACAGAGGCACTTTTAAATTGAACAAATGGTCTAGCAGCCCAGAAGCCTTTACTCAATTTTAGGGTCCTGGCCCCTCCAATTTGGCCAGGATTAACATTCCGATATACAATGAAAATACTTGTTTGCATGCTATCTGGTCAAATCATATAATGCATGAGTACAATCGAGCAGTATATAAGTATGACAGGTAGTGCAAGAAGAAAAATACCAGAGTGCAGATTTCTTAAAATCATGTAATAATTTTTTCAAGTGTGTTTATATTTTTGTTGTTTGAATTGCATATTTAATGTTGTACTGCATTATTTACAATCTCTTTGAACTAGTAGACTCTACTAGATTCTACTGGTTTGACTTCATATTTTTTCCACCCTATAAATCTCTTATACCAGTAGACTTCTGGTTTCTAATGGTCTCTGCTGTTTTTGACATGGCGTTTTCCACCCAATTCAAACCAGTAGGCTCTAATTGCTTCTAGTGGTTTCTACTGGTCTGACTTCATGTTTTTTCCAATCTCTTTGAACCAGTAGACTCTACTGGACTCTACTGGTTTGACTTAACATTATTGCCACCCTACTCTTAAACCAGTAGACTCTACTGGTTTATATTGGTCTCAAAGTGGTTTGACTTGTTATTTTTACATGCAAAATTGTAGTGGTCTTCACTGGTTTTTCTACTGGTTTAACTTCGTATGTAACACACCATTTTCAAACCAGTAGACTCTACAGGTTTCTACTGTTTTCTACAGGTTTGACTCCCCACTTGAAACCATGACACTGTACTGGTTTCTATTGGCTTCTTCTGGATTTCATTTTGGAATTTTTATACCCCTCTTAAAACCAATAGAATCTACTGGTTTCTATTGGCTTCTTCTGGTCTTCATTCCAGTTGGATCTACTGGTTTTCTAATGGAATTATATAATTGAACCACTGGAAATTCCCATAGAAACCACTAGGATCCTGAAAACCAGTGTAAACCAGTAGAAGGTCTCTCTACTGGTTTCTACTGGTTTCTATGGGAATTCGACCTGGGTTTCACAACCAGTCGTTGCTCACCTTGATTTGGTTAGCACATTGGCTGCCTGGCCAAATGCAGGGAACAACAGAGAAAATAACGATTCCATCTTTATATTACATGGGGAGAACCAAGAGACTACTCTGGTGGATATGCCCACTGGTTAAAGGTTGTGTAATAATTCCATCACACAGTACCGCTGTGTGTAGGTGGCAGATGCTGTGGAAAACACAGGTACCATTCAAAATCATTTCTGCCTCAATACAAGTCATTACAATCCTGTTACAGATTTAACTTCTGACACAAGAGTACTTGATCAGTTTAGGCAGAGAGCAGACTGTGAAGTCAAGAGTGGTTAATTGTCTTGTGTTTAAAATGCACCAGGAACGGAAGTAGATTTGCATTGTTCTTTGCCAGAACATATGACTGGAATCTTGAAGAGAAAGAAGGTCAACATGGATTAGACTCCTTTGTTTGACGGTTTGTCAGTCTGGAGTTTAATATGGTGCAGAAGTTTATATTCCAGCAGTTCACTGTTTGTTGAATGTTAATGTCCTCCTTTATGAGGATATCAACTCGACTCTTGAAACCACCTCTCATTTTGCATGCTCACCCCTGGCCCGCAGCCAGCTATCCCTCACCTCCTCCTTTATTAGCCCCGGACACCAGTCTGAAGCCAGTTTGTCTGCCTAGATTCATAGGTAAAGGGAGCTGCATTCCTGGGGAGTAGTGGCGGTAGTCAAGTAGAGGAAGCTGCAGCTTAACGCAAGACAACAAAACCCACCCATAACTGATGTGATACAGGAGAAGCAAGAAGGCACATAATTTCACTGAAGAATAATTTTCCTTCAATGTATCATTTCATGTAACTTCATCATTACATTTTCTGGACACCAACGCAGTTGAACAACAGGAATAGGTTTCAACATTGTTGAACCCATTACCATTCAGAGCAAATAAGCTGCATTTAATATTATGTTAGTGTTGGTCAATACAACGATTCCTATTTTTAAATCAATAGCATTTTCTGCAATTAAAAGCAAACCTAGGAAATGGGGCCACTGTAATATTTATTAAATTGCTTTAGTTATCCTTAACAATCACATTTGATGCTGCCGTATCTGTAGGTAATTAATTTATATGAATATATATTTTAAAGTGTTGCGAATAAAAGACCATTGAGTCAATTTGTTCTTTGCAAAATATAATTAAGGCTTCCAGTTAGTTTTACTTTCACTTTTCACTTCCATAATTGTCCCTCCCACCAGAGTCACCGATATTTGGTCCTCGCTTATTTTGTCAGAAAGATTATTTCTAAATTTTGAATAAAGAGAGGTACTACACAATACTCCACCTTGTTTAGTCACAGGTGGAGTATTGTGTCCAGTTCTGGACACCATGCTTTAAGAAAGATAGGAAAGCTTTAGAGAGAGTGAAGAACAAAGTTACTTGAGTAATTCCCAGTGTATTTTACATTTTGAGTGCATTTTAATGTTTCTGGAGAGGTGACGTCCTTCTCTTTTGAACAGATGAAGTAAAGGGTCTGTCCCACTTTCACAACTTAATCCAAAACCTCTGCCGAGTTTAAAGGACCTAAAAAAAAAAATCAAGATTTTGGTAATCTACAAACTCCGATGACCTTCCACGAATATGCTCCCGAACTGGAGTGACAGAGGTCATGTGCTGATGTCACCTTTTTTTCTCTATCCAGCTGCCGAGCTACGAGTACGCACGAATATCTACAAGTAGCCACGACTACCTACGACTACCCTCACGGCCTACTACGGGTAGGTTATGGGGAGAAGGTGGGAGAGTGAGACAAATTGAATTGTTCTGGCATGGAGCTCATTTAGATTCATTAAACCAAATGATTTCCTTTTGTGGTCTAATAAATTATGATTCTATGATTTTAATTTGCCCCTCTCTGCTTCTAATCTTTCTCTTGCTATCTTTCTCCATCTCTCTCGTAAACACCAATACAGTAAACCCTTGCTATAATGGCCCAGGGGGGATGGAATGGTATTGTTATTGCTAATTTTCTGCTGTAACTGAGTGACGGGGGTAAAGTTTAACCCAAGGCCGAGAGGGAAGAAATGCAGCATTGTGGGGTTAATCCACTACATAGAGGTTCGCTATTGCAAGGGTTTTACTGTATTGCATTCTACCTTTCCCCTTGGCTTGGCTTGTTTCCAATCAAGTCAATAATTCCTTTCAGTTTTATGATATTCAGCAGGTAATTTTGATAAAATGCCTTTAGGTATTCCATCCAAGTAACATCAATGAACATTTTTCTGTCCCGTAGTTTAATCACTTCTTCCAGTACCTGCATTCATACTGATTACCTCTGTTAATTTGGATATGTTATTTATTAAACCACTCAGTTCTTAGATTCTCCTCATTTCCCATCAACGGATTTAAATTCAAATTGCACGGAATATCGTGAACATCTAATTTTGTGCATTCTGCACTAGCACACAAAATCAAAGTAAAGGCTCCAGTAGAAAGTCTATTCAGTGGTGCCTGATGCCTTTGGTCTTGGATATAGTTAACCTTTCAGGCTGCCGACACAACCAAACTGATCATTGCCTCCTGCCCATCCACTGTGCAGCAACAATTTCTTCATATTCTACATTGCATTTTTTCATCGCAAAGTTGTTCTCATTGAACTATTGGGTTATTCATAAACCCTGGGAATATAAATTGCTTCCTTTCAGCTATGCCTTCCAATCCTCATGAACCTAATATTGGGTAATGATACTTTCACTTGATTGCGGTCTCGCTTTGCTGTCTATTTCATGCTAGTATTGCTGTTAACCATGCATGTAAACCTGTGTGCTAGCCTCACCAATGCTCGAGGCCCATTGTTCTGTCCCATTCATTGAACCAGTGTAAGCCTCTGGTTTGATGATAAAGGCAATGGAAGCATGTGCCATGCAATGGAGTAACAGATTATGGCAAAATACTATTCAGATGTTGCTGATGACGTACAGTGCTTCATGAGCATCTAGTTAGCTGTTAATTCAGTGCTGAAGACTTGCACGATTTGCAGGTAGATCAGCAATGGCAAAGTCAAGTATATTTGTCCCTCATGTTATTCTGTCACCACCTGCTGTTGATCTACTCTAGCAGCTGCATTATTCAAGACTCCCACAGGCATTTCGGCTATAACACTATCAAACTCTCGGCAATGAGTCTGGAAGGCCCTACATAGAATATGCCATACTTTTGATATATTCCCAGTACTTTTCAAAATTGTGTTCAACAAACAGAATATTTATCCCTTCAACCATAGAGGATAGCATATGATAATTAGATGGAGGTTTTTGTGCCCATAAAGCCTCATGACAATACTAAGAATGTTTAGCTATTCTCTGCTATAGCTTTCTCTTTCTCTACATCTATATCAACATCTTTCTCTAGTTCCTAATTTCTCTCCTCATAATCTGAGTTTATCTTGCCTGTAAAACCCACTTAATCCTCCTTTGATCTAACTTGCTTTAAACAGTTGGCTGACTTCCCTTCCATCCTCCTAGCCTCTGCTTTCCCCAACTCCATCATTTATGTGTGATAACATTTCTCTCATTTTTATTAATCTTGAATGAACCTATATTCCATTAAAACAAATAATGTGGCCCTTTGTCCTTGTAAATTAAATCCCATTTCAAATCCCTCTTAGCTGCCTTAACTTTTTAAGAGCTATGCAGTCCTAATTAATGACATGGCCTTCTGCCCTATAAAATTCTTGGTATAGCATCGTGGCAATTGAAGTTCATTTCTTGATGATAGTTTAGAAATGCTTGTTTTCACTGTCAGAATTCTGCTCTGAAAATGAATGCCAACTTTTCTGAGCTCAGAGCCTTCTGATTTTTACAATTGAGCGCCTCCAATATTGAAGTGTTGTTAAATTAGTGGTGTCATATTCTCTATATGCAAAAATGGTGTCTTAAGAGCTATCATAGTCTTTCTCTGATGTATATTTACTATACTTCCCGGCCATCTGGCAGACAACCTGCAATAATTTAAATAATCAGTGACATAAAGAACAGGCACAGCATTGTTATGCCTTCTCCTGCTAGCAGCTTTTACATTGCAATGTTCAATCTTTTATTCTGCAACTTTTAACTGTACCAATCTCTTCTGTGTTCACGATACTGAGTAAACTAAAACTGCGTAACCAAAGAGGGTGTTCCAGAATCATGGTGGAATATTCTGGTGGTGTTGATTTCCAGATCCCCATTATTTTAGAACAGAATGTTTTTGGAGAAACAATTTTGAATGTAGTAATCAAAATATTAAACAATGATGGAGGTACAATTCGAGTTTAAACAGTAGTCGTAAACTATGTGGACATTTTGCAAAATTCCTCTGTAATTCGGTCACATCAACTGTCAGTCTAATTGTGCAAAGACAATCTTAAATGATGTTATCAGGCACCATTGAAAGTGTAAATCTATTTGGCTGATTGGTTGCTCAGTCTACCTTGCTCCTACAAAATTCTCCAATCGATGTCGTCATTCATTGCTCCCAAGAATAGCTTCTGCAAATAATACTGGGGCTAGTTGCTTCTGTCATCCCAAAAACATTTGATGGATGTCCAAAAGGCAATGCGATAATAAAAGGATGATCTTTGTGTGATTGATGAGTATAAAGCAATCTGTAATTGTGTCTTTTGTGTCCAGACTTTGGTCTCCTTCTTAAATATATCTCATAACTTGGCCTCCACCACCTTTTCTAGCAGGCAATTCCACACGCTCATCACCCGATTTCCTTATCTCAGTCATAAACGCTTTACCCCCATTTTATGAAACCATGGCCCTTCTTGTAAGGCCAGCGAGCCAGGGGAATTGTCCTCCTTATCTCCAGGCTCTCTACCCCTGTCAGAATGTTCTACTTTTCACTGAGGTCCTTTCCCATTCTTTTAAACTCTCCTCATGCTACAATCCTAACTTCAAAGGAATCAATCTAGTGAATCAATCTAACCGTGGGTGCAGTGGGGACTTGCCCTCCGGAGCGGGATCCCTCGCCGGGGATCCCTGTAGAAGAGCTCCGACCACTGGCCCGTGGCCTACAACATCTTTAAGTTTCTAACCGCGGCGCGGCGGGGACTTAGATCTTTGACCGCTGGCCTGCGGCCTACACCATCTTGAAGCCGCAGTCTCCGGTAGGGAAGCACCGATTCGGGACTTACTTTGCCTGCACATCTGGCTGCGGAGGTTTGTGGTCCCGACCATGGAGGAAAATGGAGGAGGACTGACTAAACTTTGTGCCTTCCACCACAGTGATGAATGCTGTGGTGAATGTTTATGTTAAATTTTTACTGTGTATTGTGTGTTCTGTTTTATTGTACCGCTGCTGGCAAGTTCATTTCACTGCACTTTATTGTGCATGTGATGGGTAAAATAAACTATTGACTATTGAACCTTTGCTGCACTCCTACTGTGGGAAATCTATTCCAAGCCCTATATACACCAAGCCACCCACCAATCTATTCAAAATAATTTGGAATGAAAACCCTCATTACATTTCACTTTTTAACTGATACACCTGCATGTTAACTTTAAGTGAACGAGGACAACTGAGACTTTGTATGTAGACATTTTTCAATCTTCACCTTATAAATAATTTCTATTTTTCTTACCGAAATGGATAATTACATTTACCCAAACTATACTGCATCTGCAATGGATTTGCCCACTCACTTAACTTATCTAAATTGCCATCAAGCTTCTTTATGCCCATCTCGCAAATCACAATTCCACCCTGTTCAACAAAATTAATAAATTCCAGCAAAGGTTCACCAAATTGATTCCTTCATCCAAATCATTGAAATATTTTTTGTAAAGATGGAACTCTTCTTTGTGGTATCCAGCTAATTCCGACCTGCCATCCTGAGAAATTGTTGCATATTCCTATTCTCTGTTTCCTGTTCTCTCTCTCTCTCTCCTCTCTCTCTCTCTCTCTCTCTCTCTCTCTCTCCCTCTCCCTCTCTCCTTCTCTCTCTCCCTCTCAATTTTTGGACCACCTTACTCACCATTGTCCTGGGATGTAAAAGGGACATATTTTGTTCAGATTGATGTTATATTTTACAAGTTATTGACATTTTAAACTTTATAAAAGCCACTTTTAAACCACTTTTCCACTCCCTGCCCATCACAATGATGTCATAATGGGAACCCGAATCTCATTTACATGAAAAAATCATGATTAAAAAAAAAATCAGTTTAAATCTAATTCTTCCATTTTCATTAACAGCTAATATTGTGTGTAGGTTTGTTAAAGAAAAAACATGATTTCATTGAGAATTCCATTGTTTTTATATCGTGATTTTCATTGTGGGGGGGTAGGATAGTGGGGAGGTGAGGAGTGGGGAGCGGGAGAATAGACGGCGAGGAGGGGGGTAGGGAGGGGAGAGCGATTATGGAGGGAGGGAGGGAGGGAGTGTGGAATTTAAAATAACTGAAAGTCTCCCCGCATGTGTGCAGTGGGCCCGGTATCCGCACGTGAAATGACTGCGGTGCTGAGGCTGGGGACGGCAGCGTCCGGGCCCGTGGGGAGGGAGAGGAGCAGGACCCAGGGCAAGGATTAGGCCACAGGCTCTGCCTCTCCCTCCCCCTCCCCTGGATCCAGTCACTTGGCCCGTCTCCCCCGACAGCCCCAACTCAAGTATAGGATTTGAAATGACCACGGTGCTAAGGCTGGAGCTAGGTCTGGGGGTGGCAGTGCTGCTGCTCCGGGCCCGCGGGGAGGGAGAATAGCAGGACCCGGGGTAAGGACTAGGGCGCAGCCTCGGCCTCTTCCTCCCCCTCCCCCAGCTCCAGGCCACTCAACCCATCCCCCCTGACAGCCCCTGCCTCAAGTACAACTTCATCGCCGACGTCGTGGAGAAAGCGGGGCCAGCGGTAGTTTACATTGAGATCTTGGGGAGGTGAGGAGAGAGTGTGGGGGGATTGAGGGAGAGGAGGTGGTAGGGAGGGAGTGGGAGGGGAAAGTGGGGGAGGTGAGGAGGGAGAGTGGAGGAATGGGATAGGGGGGAAGTGAGGATTGGGGAGGAGGGGGATAGAGGGATAGGATGGGGTAGGGAGGGGAGAGGGTTATGGAGGGAGGGAGTGACTGAGGGTATGGGAAAGGAGTGGGAGGGAGATGTGACGGAGGGAGTGGGGGAGAGGAGGAGAGGGGAATGAAGAAGGAGGATGAAGAGGAGGGGCAGGGAGTATGCAAGGAAATGGAGGAGAGGTGGGGTGGAAGAGAGAGGAGAGGGAGGGGTGAATGATGGAAGCAGGGGAGGGTTGGTGGAGGGTGGGGAGAGGGAAGATAATGGAGGAGGGGAATAGTGGACTCAAGAGGGAGAGTTAGATGCGTTCACATTGATCTTAAATTTTACAAGTTATTGCCATTTTAGACTTTAAAAACATCACAGTCGCGCTCCCACTTGCCGGCCTTGACTGCGCAGTTGGGTGAGGGTTGCCGTCATAGACTCGCATCACAACGGGGATCTGTTGAACACACTGAACAGTTTGGTGGACTATTGCATTGGGGGAACGATGCCCAATGGGTCCCACTTGGATGGATGGATGGATGGATGGATGGATGTATCTAGAAACATAGAAACATAGAAAATTAGGTGCAGAGTAGGCCATTCAGCCCTTCGAGCCTGCACCGCCATTCAATATGATCATGGCTGATCATCCAACTCAGTATCCCGTACCTGCCTTCTCTCCATACCCTCTGATCCCCTTAGCCACAAGGGCCACATCCAACTCACTTCTTAAATATAGCCAATGAACTGGCCTCAACTACCCTCGTGGCAGAGAGTTCCAGAGACCACCACTCTCTGTGTGAAGAAAGTCTTTCTCATCTCGGTCTTAAAGGATTTCCCCCCCCTTATCCTTAAGCTGTGACCCCTTGTCCTGGAAACCCCAACATCGGGAACAATCTTCCTGCATCTAGCCTGTCCAACCCCTTAAGATCTATCTATCTATCTATCTATCCTTTTAAAACAGTGTGTGTGTGTGTTATTTTGCCATTGAAACATATTTTCTCGAAAACCAGACGCAAATACGCTGAGATTTTTACATATTTCGGGAGCGATTAAGTCGATTCTTCTCTAAATTTGATCAATTATTTCCCCAGATTTTTAATAAAGTTGTTCACAAAACGGGCTGTTTTTAAAAAATCAAACAGCAGCGGCACCTGAGGACGTCACAATGCCCTTGCTCGTGGCACCACCCCTCACCCCCCCACCCCCGCTCTCGCTTAAAGCAGATGCCCTCAACGCACAGGCACACTTTCATCACCCTTCAGGCCCCCCCCCACCCCCTACTCAGTTATCTGGTCCAGACCAAAGATCCATAGGGAGTAATGGCCGCCAGGACCACCTTCTCATTGTATGCCCCGCGCGACGATAACGGCTGATGCCGCTCGGTATCCCACACCTCCACCGCCCCCCCTCCCCCCGGCTCGGCCCGGTCCGGCTCTGTCACGCTGGTGGAAACCAAGATCGGCTGTCCCCCCCCCATTGCTTTTCATCGTCCTCAGATTGCTCCCTACCTCGCTTGCGGCCCGAAGACTCACTCGGACCACGGCCCCCCACACACACACCACACCTCCCACCCCCCCCCCACTCAAGATCTGAAGCATTTGGGAATCGGTCCTCTGTGATGACCCGGAGAAAACGGCTGCTCCGGGGGTACAGAAATGGATGCGCCAAGGATGCGAGGCCAAGGAGCTGAGGCTGACTCTGAGGCCGACCGGCTGGCTGAGCACCGTACAACCTCTCCTCCCACTTCTTCCCCCCCCACCCTTCTCCCCCCCTCCCTAATCTCCCCCACGCCTCTCTCATCCCTCCTCCCCTCACCTCTCCCCCTCTCCCCTCTCTCTCAACTCCTCACCCTCTCCTCCCCTCCCCTCTCTCTCTCTCCTCCTCCTCCCATCCTCCCCATCCTCTCTCCCCTGTCTCACCTGTCTCTCCGTCCCTCTCCCCCCCGTCCCTCTCCCCCATGTTATCCCCCTCCCCTCATCTCTCTCCCCCTCCCCTCTCTCACTCACTCTCTTTATGTTTCAAAAGCTTTATTCGACACAATCATATAATACAACACATCAAACCATAATCAAAAATTGCACTATATAAAAAAAATCATTATAGTACAACAATACAATGATTGTTCACAATACTCTGAACCCCACGCGGTGACCAGCGCCCACGGAAGGCCTCCAGAGTCCCCGTGGACACCGCATGTTCCCACTCCAGGGACACACGTGCATGGACGTAGTTCCGGAAAAGGGGCAGGCAGCCGACTCTAACCTGACCATCGACCGCCCGCTGCCTGGACCCACAAATGGCCATCTCGACCAGGCCCAGAAGCAAACCGACAGGGAAGTACCCCCCCCCCCCCCCAACTCGGCTCTCCCCACTCCCTGCCTTGTGTCCGAACACTAGAATCGTGGGACTAAAATGCAACCAGAACTTGAGGAACAACCCCTTCATATATTGGTACAGGAGCAGTAGCCTCTCACACTCCATATACACGTGGAACACGGTCTCTTGCTCGCCACAGAAAATACATGCGGCAGACGAGCCCGTGAACCGACTCAAAAGTTTATTACATACAACCGCTCTGTGCAACACTCTCCACCCCAGGTCCCCAATGTAAAGGGGAACAACTCGCTTATAGAAGGACCCCCGCTGGGGACCTCCCCTGCCTTCAGGTGGTAACACCGTCCGCCATGGTGTGTCGGGACAGGAGACGAAGGCAAGGAGCATCCTGTACAGTGTGCGTCTCTTCGCATCACGAAATGGCATGCTGGTCATCTCAGAAAGGTGGCTTAGATTGGGTGGAACCGGAACCCGAGAAATATCCCGGATCCTAGGCCCGATGAGCAGATCTGACGGAGCGGGGGTAAGCTCTAACAGAACCACTCTAGGCACTCGCCTCTCCTCGACACCCGCCATGACAGGGTGAGGACCGGCCACTCCCGCAGCCACGACAACCCCCTCCCCTCGTGGAGCAACACGCTGGCTGAAAACAACCAAATTCCTCACTCTTAGCACATCCCAGTAGAAGACAGGCAAACCCCTTAGGGTGGGTCGACTGATACCCGCCACCGGGAGCCGTGAGACCCCCCTTAGGCAACGACTCCGACGGAAAAAATACGTGGCCAGAGCGTGCCATCTGGGGGGGGTTCTCTACGTACATGTACCTCCGCAGAGTCCTGAGGCGGAGAGCCGCCACCTGGGTACGGACGCATACCAAGGACTGGCCGCCCTCCTCTAACGGGAGACTCAGGACCGCCGCGGAAACCCAGTGCTTCCTATTTCCCCAAAAGAAATCTACCAGCTTCTTCTGTAAAGCAGTTGCAAAGATAGAGGGCGGGACAAGAGTAGCCAGCCGGTACCATAACATGGAGGCCACCAGCTGGTTTATGACCAGCACCCTCCCACGAAAGGAAAGAACTCCAAGCAGGCCTGACCAGCGCCCCAGCCGAGCGACCACCTTCGTCTCCAACTCCTGCCAGTTTGCCGGCCAAGCATCCTCAGTGGGACTCAGGTACACCCCCAGATAGAGGAGGTGCGTGGTACTCCACGCAAACATTACCATCTCCTCTGGCAGGGAGTCTACCTGCCACTCACCCACTAAAAGTCCAGAACACTTCCTCCAGTTAATCCTAGCAGAAGATGCAGCCGAGAAAATCTCCTGGCAGTCACGCATCCTTCGCAGGTCACCAAGATCAGTGAACATAAGAAGTACATCATCGGCATACGCCGAAAGAACCACCTCC
Source organism: Okamejei kenojei (assembly GCA_035221665.1). Taxonomy (NCBI): domain Eukaryota; kingdom Metazoa; phylum Chordata; class Chondrichthyes; order Rajiformes; family Rajidae; genus Okamejei; species Okamejei kenojei. The sequence goes on along the minus strand of CM069133.1, from coordinate 111,317,136 downwards.
GCCCCCGGGCCAGGTTGGGCCAGGCCTGTCAACCTCCTCCGAAGAAGACAGAGGAACGGCTCCACACAGACCGAGTGCAACTGACCCGACATGGGCACCCCTGACGGACCCCCCTCCCAAAATGAAAAGGAGACAACAACGCACCATTAACCTTCACAAGGCACTCCACTGCAGCGTACAAAAGCCGGACCCGGGCCACGAAATGCGGTCCAAACCCAAACGCTTGCAACGTCCCGAAAAGGTATTCATGCTCTACCCTATCAAAAGCCTCCTGATCAAGAGACAGAAAAGCAGCTGACTGACCATTGCCCTGGGCTGGATGAATCAGGTCCCTAACCAGGTGGATGTTATCCTGAATGGCCCGGCCAGGGACTGTATAGGACTCTCTCTCTCCCCCTCTTTTTTTTTTTATGTTTCAAAAACTTTATTCGACAGAATCATATAATAGAACACATCAAACCATAATCAAAAATTGCACTATATAAAAAAATCATTATAGTACAACAATACAATCATTGTTCACAACACTCTGAACCCCACGCGGTGACCAGCGCCCACGGAAGGCCTCCAGAGTCCCCGTGGACACTGCGTGTTCCCTCTCCAGGGACACGCGTGCACGGACGTAGGCCCGGAAAAGGGGCAGGCAGCCGACTCTAGCCTGACCATCGACCGCCCGCTGCCTGGACCCACGAATGGCCATCTTGGCCAGGCCCAGGAGCAAACCGACAGGGAAGTCCCCCCCCCCCCCCCACTCGGCTCTCCCCACTCCCTGCCTTGTGTCCGAACACTAGAATCGTGGGACTAAAATGCAACCAGAACTTGAGGAACAACCCCTTCAGATATTGGTACAGGGGCAACAGCCTCTCACACTTCATATACACGTGGAACACGGTCTCTTGCTCGCCACAGAAAATACATGCGGCAGACGAGCCCGTGAACCGACTCAAAAGTTTATTACATACAACCGCTCTACGCAACACTCTCCACCCCAGGTCCCCAATGTAAAGGGGAACAACTCGCTTATAGAAGGACTCCCACTGGGGACCTCCCCTGCCTTCAGGTGGTAACACCATCCGCCATGGTGTGTCGGGACGGGTGACGAAGGCAAAGAGGTGCAGAATGTGCAGGAATATCCTGTACAGTTTGCGTCTCTTCGCATCACGAAATGGCATGCTGGTCATCTCAGAAAGGTGGCTTAGATTGTGTGGAACCGGTACCCGAGAAATATCCCGGATCCTAGGCCCGATGAGCAGATCTGACGGAGCGGGGGTAAGCTCTATCAGAACCACTCTATGCACTCGCCTCTCCTCGACACCCGCCATGACAGGGTGAGGACCGGCCACTCCCGCAGCCACGACCACCCCCTCCCCTCGTGGAGCAACACGCTGACTGAAAACAACCAAATTCCTCACTCTTAGCACATCCCGGTAGAAGACAGTCAAACCCCTTAGGGCAGGTCTTCTGATACCCGCCACCGGGAGCCGTGAGACCCCCCTTAGGCAATGACCCCAACGGAAAAAATACGTGGCCAGAGCGTGCCATCTGGGGGGGGTTCTCTACGTACATGTACCTCCGCAGAGTCCTGAGGCGGAGAGCCGCCACCTGGGTATGCACGCATACCAAGGACTGGCCGCCCTCCTCTAACGGGAGACTCAGGACCGTCGTGGAAACCCAGTGCTTCCTATTTCCCCAAAAGAAATCTACCAGCTTCTTCTGTAAAGCAGTTGCAAAGATAGAGGGCGGGACAAGAGTAGCCAGCCAGTACCATAACATGGAGGCCACCAGCTGGTTTATGACCAACACCCTCTCACGAAAGGAAAGAACTCAAACAGGCCTGACCGCGGCCCCACGCCGAGCGACCACTTTCGTCTCCAACTCCTGCCAGTTTTGCCGGCCAAGCATCCTCCAGTGGGACTCAGGTACACCCCCAGATAGAGGAGGTGCGTGGTACTCCACGCAAACATTACATCTCCTCTGGCAGGGAGTCTATCTGCCACTCACCCACTAAAAGTCCAGAACACTTTCCTCCAGTTAAATCCTAGCAGAAGATGCAGCCGAGAAAATCTCCTAGCAGTCACGCATCCTCCGCAGGTCACCAAGATCAGTGAACATAAGAAGTACATCATCGGCATACGCTGAAAGAACCACCTCCGGCCCCCGAGCCCAGGTTGGGCCAGGCCTGTCAAACCTCCTCCGAAGAAGACAGTAGGAACGGCTCCACACAGACCCCGAGTGCAACTGACCCGACATGGGGCACCCCTGACGGACCCCCCTCCCAAAATGAAAAGGAGACAACAACGCACCATTAACCTTCACAAGGCACTCCACTGCAGCGTACAAAAGCCGGACCCGGGCCACGAAATGCGGTCCAAACCCAAACGCTTGCAACGTCCCGAAAAGGTATTCATGCTCTACCCTATCAAAAGCCTCCTGATCAAGAGACAGAAAAGCAGCTGACTGACCATTGCCCTGGGCTGGATGAATCAGGTCCCTTACCAGGTGGATGTTATCCTGAATGGCCCGGCCAGGGACTGTATAGGACTCTCTCTCTCCCCCTCTTTTTTTTTTTTTATGTTTCAAAAACTTTATTCGACAGAATCATATAATAGAACACATCAAACCATAATCAAAAATTGCACTATATTAAAAAAATCATTATAGTACAACAATACAATCATTGTTCACAACACTCTGAACCCCACGCGGTGACCAGCGCCCACGGAAGGCCTCCAGAGTTCCCCGTGGACACTGCGTGTTCCCTCTCCAGGGACACACGTGCACGGACGTAGGCCCGGAAAAGGGGCAGGCAGCCGACTCTAGCCTGACCATCGACCGACCGCAGCGGCCGCTGCCCTGGACCCACGAATGGCCATCTTGGCCAGGCCCAGGAGCAAACCGACAGGGAAGTCCCCCCCCCTCCCCACTCGGCTCTCCCCACTACCTGCCTTGTGTCCGAACACTAGAATCGTGGGACTAAAATGCAACCAGAACTTGAGGAACAACCCCTTCAGCTATTGGTACAGGGGCAGTAACTCTGACACACTCCATATACACGTGGAACACGGTCTCTTGCTCGCCACAGAAAATACATGCGGCAGACGAGCCCGTGAACCGACTCAAAAGTTTATTACATACAACCGCTCTATGCAACACTCTCCACCCCAGGTCCCCAATGTAAAGGGGAACAACTCGCTTATAGAAGGACTCCCACTGGGGACCTCCCCCGCCTTCAGGTGGTAACACCATCCGCCATGGTGTGTCGGGACGGGTGACGAAGGCAAGGAGGTTCAGAATGTGTAGGAGCATCCTGTACAGTTTGCGTCTCTTCGCATGACGAAATGGCATGCTGGTCATCTCAGAAAGGCGGCTTAGATTGTGTGGAACCGGTACCTGAGAAATATCCCGGATCCTAGGCCAGATGAGCAGATCTGACGGAGCGGGGATAATCTCTATCAGAACCACTCTAGGCACTCGCCTCTCCTCGACACCCGCCATGACAGGGTGAGGACCGGCCACTCCCGCAGCCACGACAACCCCCTCCCATCGTGGAGCAACACGCTGGCTGAAAACAACCAAATTCCTCACTCTTAGCACATCCTGGTAGAAGACAGGCAAACCCCTTAGGGCAGGTCGACTGATACCCGCCACCGGGAGCCGTGAGACCCCCCTTAGGCAATGACCCCAACGGAAAAAATACGTGGCCAGAGTGTGCCATCTGGGGGGGTTCTCTACGTACATGTACCTCCGCAGAGTCCTGAGGCGGAGAGCCGCCACCTGGGTATGCACGCATACCAAGGACTGGCCGCCCTCCTCTAACGGGAGACTCAGGACCGCCGTGGAAACCCAGTGCTTCCTATTTCCCCAAAAGAAATCTACCAGCTTCTTCTGTAAAGCAGTTGCAAAGATAGAGGGCGGGACAAGAGTAGCCAGCCAGTACCATAACATGGAGGCCACCAGCTGGTTTATGACCAGCACCCTTTCACGAAAGGAAAGAACTCCAAACAGGCCTGACCAGCGCCCCAGCCGAGTGACCACTTTCGTCTCCAACTCCAGCCAGTTTGCCGGCCAAGCATCCTCAGTGGGACTCAGGTACACCCCCAGATAGAGGAGGTGCGTGGTACTCCACGCAAACATTACCATCTCCTCTGGCAGGGAGTCTACCTGCCACTCACCCACTAAAAGTCCAGAACACTTCCTCCAGTTAATCCTAGCAGAAGATGCAGCCGAGAAAATCTCCTGGCAGTCACGCATCCTCCGCAGGTCACCAAGATCAGTGAACATAAGAAGTACATCATCGGCATACGCCGAAAGAACCACTTCCACCCCCGAACCAGGTAGGGCCAGGCCTGTCAACCTCCTCTGAAAAAGACACAGGAACGGCTCCACACAGACCGAGTGCAACTGACCCGTCATGGGGCACCCCTGACGGACCCCCCTCCCAAAATGAAAAGGAGACAACAACGCACCATTAACCTTCACAAGGCACTCCACTGCAGTGTACAAAAGCCGGACCCGGGCCACGAAATGCGGTCCAAACCCAAACACTTGCAACGTCCCGAAAAGGTATTCATACTCTACCCTATCAAAAGCCTTCTCCTGATCAAGAGACAGAAAAGCAGCTGACTGACCATTGCCCTGGGCTAGATGAATCAGGTCCCTTACCAGGTGGATGTTATCCTGAATGGACCGGCCAGGGACTGTATAGGACTTTCTCTCTCTCCCCCTCTCTCTCTCTTCCCTCTCCCTCCTCTCTCTCCCCCTCTCGCTCCCCCCCCTCTCTCTCTCCTCTCTCTCCCCCTCTCTCTCCATCCCCTCTCTCTCTCCTCCCCTCTCTCTCCTCCCTCTCTCTCCCTATCCCCGTCTCTCTCTCCTTCTCTGTCCCCCCTCTCTCTCCTCCTCTCTCTCCACCTCTCTCGCTCCCCCTCTCTCTCCCCCTCTCTCTCTCTCCCCCTCTCTCGCTCCCCCTCTCTCGCTCCCCCCTCTCTCTCACTCCCCTCCTCTCTCTCTCTCTCTCTCTCCCCTCCTCTCTCTCTCTCCCCTCCTCTCTCTCTCCCCCCTTCCTCTCCCTCTTTCCCCCCTCCTCTCTTGCACTCTCCCCCTCCTCTCTCTCTCACCCTCCTCTTCCTCTCTCTCTCCCTTCCTCTCCCCCTCCCCATCTCCCCTCCCCTCCACACCCTCCCTCCACCTTTAACCCCCTTCCCCCACTCTCTCACCCTTCCCTCCACCCCATCCCCTCCCCACCCTCTCTCTTTCTCCTCCTCTCTCTCTCACCCCCTCCTCTCTCTCTCTTCCCCTCCGTTACCCCCCCTTCTCTTTCCCCCTTCCCTCCACACCCTCCGCCTTAACCACCTTCCCACCCCCCCACCCTCCCACCCTTCCCTCCACCCCACCCCCTCCCCACCCCTCCCTCTCCAGCCTCCCTCTCCCCCTCCCTCTTTCCCTCCCAACCCTCTCCCCCTCCCCTCCACCCCTCCCACCCTCCCCCATCCACCCCCCTCTCACCCCCCCTCTCTCATCCTCCCCTCTCCCCCCCTCCTCCCCCATCCTCACCCCCTCACCCACCCTTTCTTCCTCCCCTTGTCCCCCCTCTCCGCCAGTCTCTTGCCCCTCTCTCTGTCTCTGTCCCTCTCTCTTGGTCTCTCCCCCTTCTCTCTCTGCCCTCACTCTCTACTGCCCCCTCCCTTTCTAGACACGCCTGCGATTTGAGGGCTATGCGTCAGTAGACAAGGCGGTTATGGGGTAAAAGGAGCAAATTAATAATATTAATACAATATCAAGGGGGGTAGTTAGCTTGTGTGCAGGGGGTAGTTAGTGTGTTTGTGGGGGTGATTAGTGTGTGTGACGCCCCCCGAACCCCCCTCCCTTCCCCCCCTGCAAACGCGCATTGGGGAAACAGACCCAATGGGTCTGCACTTGGTCTAGTATGCATTAAAAGCGAAATGTTACGAGGGTCTTCATTCCAAATGATTTAAAAAAAAAATATATTTATTAGAAGCAAACACATATGGTAAAAACATTTCATATATATCAATCATATATTATTAATATTATCAATTGTGGGTTCATTCTGCTTCTAATTTTTTTAATAAAAGTAAGAAAGAAAGAAAGAAAGAAAGAGAAAAAAAACATAAATGTCAAAAAAAAAATGGAATGATTTACTAGTAATACATCATTGGAGATAGGTTTGAAGATTATAAAGTATAGCTTTTCATCTAATCCTGAGTTCAAGTGTCAGTCAGGTTCTCATTCCGAACCAATCTACCCCTTCAAATAATCGATGAATGAAGACCATATTCTAACAAAAGTTCTTGTTTGTCCATTAAGACAAATCTGATCCTTTCCAGGAGGAGGGTCTCTGACATTTCCATAATCCACATTTTAATTGTGGGGGTTATATTGCCTTTCCAAAATTTTAATATTAATTTCTTCCCAGTTATTATACTGTAGTCTAGAAAGTTTCTTTGGCTTGGTGTGAGTGTTAGACTTTGTTCTGATATTCCAAGTATTATCAGTTTTGAGTTGGGATCCAATTTAGTATTAACAACTTCAGAAATTATTCTAAAAATATCAATCCAGAAATTTTTGATTTTTATTTGCAAAAGTATGTGTTAAGTTAGCCTCTAGATGCTGACATTTATCGCATAGGCGAGATGGGAAAATTCTATTTAGTTTTACTTTAGAGTAGTGTAATCTGTGTAATACTTTAATGTTGTATTAAAGCATGTCTGGCATTTAACGAACATTGATGTGTATATTGTAGACTTTTGTCCCAAATATCTTTCGTTATAAGTTGGCTTAATTCATTTTCCCATGTATGTCTATATGATTCATCGATGGGACCTCGCTATCTAAGAGGGTATTATAAATATGTTGTTAATTTTTCTGTATTTCTGGTTCCCTACTCATATAATCTTGTGTCTTAGATTTAACAAAATCTCTAAGTTGTAGATATCTAAAACAATTATTTGGGTGTAGTCCATAAATCTGTTGTAATACCTGAAATGAAAGAAAAATTCCTTTCTTATAAAGATGTCCCATCTTTTTAATTCTGTATTTTTTCCGTTGTGTGAAACCTTTATCCAATATGGAAGGTTTACATAGAAACATAGAAACATAGAAATTAGGTGCAGGAGTAGGCCATTCAGCCCTTCGAGCCTGCACCGCCATTCAATATGATCATGGCTGATCATCCAACTCAGTATCCCGTACCTGCCTTCTCTCCATACCCTCTGATCCCCTTAGCCACAAGGGCCACATCCAACTCACTCTTAAATATAGCCAATGAACTGGCCTCAACTACCCTCTGTGGCAGAGAGTTCCAGAGACTCACCACTCTCTGTGTGAAAAAAGTCTTTCTCATCTCGGTCTTAAAGGATTTCCCCCTTATCCTTAAGCTGTGACCCCTTGTCCTGGACTTCCCCAACATCGGGAACAATCTTCCTGCATCTAGCCTGTCCAACCCCTTAAGAATTTTGTAAGTTTAAATAAGGGATTCTTTGCAATGGGAAAACAGAGTGATATATTATCCAATTTTAAAGCCTTTTTTAATTGTTTCCAGATTGTATACCACTATGTATTATAGGGTTTTCCCTATAGGTTTTTGTGTGCAATTTTGTGAGTGCAAACATAATCAAACCAATTTCAAGAGGCAAACAATCTTCCATTTCCATCCTTAATCGGTTTGGTTGCTGATCCATTTCTTCCAGCCAGAAATTCATGTTTTTAATATGGACTGCCCAAAAATAAAACAAAACATTTGGTAAAGCTAAACCTCCATTAGTCTTTGATTTACATAAATGTTTTTTGCTTATTCTATGATTCTTATAATCCCAAATGAAGTTTGTAGCAATGGAGTCGACTTTAAACAAAATAATTTGGGGGATATATATCGGAATTGACTGAAATAGGTACAGTGATTGCAGCAAAAAGATCATTTTTATAGCATTAATTCTACCAAGCATTCAAATGGGGAGTGTTTTCCAATACTGAATATTCTTATTTAGTTTATTCAGTAAAGGTGGGGTGTTTGATTTGAATAAAGAAGTATATGTCTTAGTTACATAAATACCTAAATATTTAAATTTTTCCTTAACTATTTTAAAAGAGGATTGTTGTAGTGTATGTAAATTGAGTTCTGTTGTTTTCGCTTTTAATCCAATTAATTCTATATCCTGAAAACTGACCAAATTGAGTTATTAGATTTAATAAGTTTGGAATACTAGTTTCTGGCTTTGTAATATATATTAATACATCATCTGCATATAAGGAGATTTTATTCATTGTGTCTTTAGTATTATACCCATGTATTTCTGGATGAGTTCTAACACTTTCTGCTAATGGTTCAATTGCAAGAGCGAATAATAATGGAGATAACGGGCATCCTTGTCTACAACCTCTAGAAAGATTAAATTTAGTTGATAACATTTGGTTTGTTAATATTCTAGCTGTTCAATTCAATTCAATTCAATCTTTAATTGTCGTTGTGCAGTGTACAATACAGAGACAACGAAATGCAGTTGGTATCTCCGAAGGGCAAACTTAAGAATAAACAAGTGATACATATACATATGCAGTGGTATCCGTGCAATTTGCTGGTGATTGGATAGTCCGGGGGGGGGGGGGGGGGGGCGGTGAGGGGTGGAGACAGGCAGTCATTGAGGTGCAGCGTTGAGAAGTGTAGTCATTGAGGTGCAGTGTTGAGAAGTGTAGAAGTAAGGTGAGGTATAGAATATATAGGTAAGGTGTTGGGTTAGAATATAAAAATTTAACCCATGTACAGTACTTCTCTCCCAATTGAAATGTTTCCATCACCAAAAATAAATATGACCATTCTACCTGATCAAATGCTTTTTCAGCATATAGCGAGATAATTGCTAGGTCTGCATTAGCAATTCTATTTGAGTATATAATATTAAATAGTCGTCTCAAATTGTAAAATGAGTAACGTTTTGGAATAAAACCTGTTTGGTCGGGGTGTATTAATTTGTTAATCACTAAACTCAATCTATGAGATAGGATTTTAGTTAATATTTTCTGATCAGTATTTAAGAGAGCTATTGCTCTCTATGAACCTGGGCCTTCAATATCCTTTCACTAAAGATGGAACTTGCAGATTTCTGGAGAATCGTTTAGGGTACACATGTAAATGTGGGGAGATAATAATAAATTTTTAACTAAAATTCAGAGAGGGCCATCAGGGTTGCCTGCAGCCTTTCCGTTTTTTAAATATCTAATTGACTCTATATCTTTTATCGTTATTTCAGCAACTAGCGAAAACCCGGAAGATAGTAAAAATGCTTGTCCATTCGTGTTCGGTTTGTAAAGTTTTTGATAGTATTGTGAAAATCGTCATTAATATCTTTGACCATTAATATTTTTAATGAAGTTCCCTGTTTTACTTGCATATATTTTACTTAAGATATTTCTCTGCAAGTGTTTTGCCATAGGAGGTGCTATGCGTTTTCTATAAACCTCCACTTCCAATTGTCTGTTGTTTAGCCCTTTTCTTTTATTAAGAAATGCCTGGAGGAGATGCTGGCTAAATGTTTCAAAGAAGGGAATCTTCTGGAGACTTCAATAAATTTGTTTACAAGGTATGACATACCTTTTCATTTTAAGATTTGGGGGTTAAGTCTTCTGTTTCTCGGCCAAATTTAGTTTAATCTAAAATGTTAGTGGTGCAACTGTTCCTTGTGGAACGCACTTCTTCAAAAGCAAAACATAGGCGTATTTTCCTTTTCATATTAGGTCATAGTATTTAGACATTTTTTTGTGCTATTTAAAACAGTGTTGAACGTTCTGTCGGCACACAGAAATGGCTGTGGAGAAATTCAGCGGGTTGCAGCAGCAGAGACCCGGGGTCTATGGGAGCGAAGGACCTTCTCCCCTGATAGTGGGTTTTCCAGATTTTTCTGTTTCCACCAGATACCACTATTTAAATGTAAATTGTCCCTGTGTGCATTGGATAGTGTTACGATCGTTGGTCGGTGCAGACCTGGTGGGCCGACCAACCCCAATCCTGACTTCTCTTTTTGACAGTTGAATTATTAGGGTGTTATTGCTGGCTTAATTCTCCTCCAGCGTTTTTACACTTACAAATTCTTTTAATTCTTCCACTTTATTAGCTCTGAATCATTTTTTTTTTGCTTTAAATAGGATTGTCTGTGTAAACATTATATATTTTAATCGGTGACTATTGACATTAATCCTTACACCTCTTGCAAGAAGACTATTATTTGAAATGCTTCCAACTAAAAACTTCGAAGGAGATAGACACATTTTTTGTGCTTTTTATAAAATCAGTTTGAACGTGGGCACAGATGAAACCTATGAGAGCGAAGGAGATAGACAAAGTCGGGCCGAAACCTTCAGACCCTTCTCTCGGACGTTCTGTCTGTCTGAAGAAGGGTCTTGACCCGAAACGTCACCCATTCCTTCTCTCCAGAGATGCTGCTTGACCCGCTGAGTTACTCCAGCATTTTGTGTCTACCTTTGATTTAAACCAGCATCTGCATTTCTTTCCTACACAGTTTTGAATGTTCACTGGTTAAGAGCTTCTGGAGATTTGAGGAGGATTCTTTAGACAGATTGTGAAGTTATTGGGAACACTCAAAAATTTACTGATACTTATTCCGGAAATTATCTGGAATGCCCACCTGAAAAGAGTGATGCTTTGTTACTCAAGCTTATTTTGTCATTGTTAGAGTGACTGGGATAAATGAAAGACCTTAGTCATTGGTAACTTGTTAGGGCCTATAAATTCTGAAGAGTCTGAAAAAGAGATCTGTCTCAAAATGCCACTTATCTACAGTATGTTCTCCAGAGATGCTGTCTGATCTGATTAGTCCCACTCACACGACTTTTTCGGCGACTACCTGCACCCATCATAGGCCATAACAGGTCGCCGAAAATGGTCAACATGTTGAAAATCTAGCAGCGACCAGAACAAGGTACGACTCTTTGGGCGACTACTCACGACCATACAGGCTTCATCCCGCGACATGTTGCCAGGGTGTCGCTTCTATGGTCGTGAGTAGTCTCCTCAGTCGCCCAAAGAGTCACAACGTCTTTCTGGTCGCCGCTAAATTTTCAACATGTTGAAACGACCTATGACGGGTGCTGGCAGTCGCCGAAAAAAGTCACGTAAGTGGGACAGGCCCATTCCTCCAGCAATTTGCATCAATTCTTGGTCAACCGACATCTGTAGTTATTCACTGGTACCATTCTTGCTACGGTCTCCTCTCACTTTTACTCTTATTTGTGGTACTTATAAGAAACATAGCTACATAGAAACATAGAAATTAGGTGCAGGAGTAGGATTCAGGCCTTCGAGCCTGCACGCCATTCAATATGATCATGGCTGATCATCCAACTCAGTTATACCGTACTGCCTTCCTCTCCATACCCTCTGATCCCCTTAGCCACAAGGGCCACATCCAACTCACTCTTAAATATAGCCATGAACTGGCCTCAACTACCCTCTGTGGCAAGAGAGTTCAGAGACTCACCATCTCTCTGTGTGAAGAAAGTCTTTCTCATCTCGGTTTAAAGGGATTTCCCCATCCTTAAGCTGTGGCCCCTTGTCCTGATTCCCCAACACGGGAACATTCTTCCTGCATCTAGTCTGTCCAAACCCCTTAAGAATTTTGTAAGTTTCTAGAGAGGTAAAACCGAGTCTATCCCAGTCTTTCTTCATAAGACAGTCCTGACATCCCCAGGAATCAGTCTGGTGAACCTTCTCTGCACTCCCTCTATGGAAATAATGTCCTTCCTCAGATTGGAGACCAAAAAACTGCACGCAATACTCAGGTGTGGTCTCACCAAGACCCTTACAACTGAAGTAGAACCTCCCTGCTTCCTGTACTCAAATCCTTTGCTATGAAAGCTAACATACCATTCGCTTTTTTTCACTGCCTGCTGCACCTGCATGCTACTTTCAAGACTGGTGTACATGACACCCCAGGTCTCGCAGCATCTCATCTTTTCCTATCGGCCACCATTTAAATAATAGTCTGGCTTATTTGCCACCAAAGTGGATAACCTCACATTTATTCCATTAACTGCATTGCCAAACATTTGCCCACTCACCCAGCCTATCCAAGACACTTGCAGTCTCCTAGCATCCTCCACACAGCGAACACAGCGAGAACACTGCCTCCAGCTTAGGTGTCATCCGCAAACTTGGAGATATTGCTTCAATTCCCTCATCCAGATCATTAATATATATTGTAAATAGCTGGGGATCCCAGCACGGCCTGCGGTACCCCACTAGTTACTGCTGCCATTGTGAAAAGGACCCGTTTACTCCTACTCTTTGCTTCCTGTTTGCCAGCCAGTTCTCTATCACATCAATACTGAACCCTAATACCGTATGCTTTAGTTTGATATACTAAATCTCTTATGTGGGACCTTGTCGAAAAAAAGCCTTTGGAAGTCCAGATATACCACATCCACTGGTTCTCCTTATCCACGCTACTAGTTACATCCTCGAAAAATTCACAAGATTCGTCAGACATGATTTACCTTTCGTAAATCCATGCTGACTTTGTCCAATGATTTCACCACTTTCCAAATGTGTGCTATCCCATCTTTAATAAACTGACTCTAGCCAGTTTCCCCCACTACCGATGTTAGTCTAAAAACTGGTCTGTAATTCCCACGTTTTTCCTCTCTCCCCTCCCTTCTTAAAAAGGGGTTACATTTGCTACCCGCCAATCCTCAGGAACTACTCCAGAATCTAAAGAGTTTTGAAAGATTATCACTAATGCATCCACTATTTCCTGAGGCTACTTCCTTAAGTACTCTGGGATGCAGCCTATCTGGCCTGGGGATTTATCGGCCTTTAATCTATTCAATTTACCAACACCCACTTCCCGATCTGACCTGGATTACACTCAATTCCCTTCCTTTGACCCTCGGTCCCCTGCTATTTCCGGCAGATTATTTATTTGTCTTCCTATGTGAAGACGGAACCAAAGTAATTATTTCAATTGGTCGCCATATCCTTGTTTCCCCATGATCAACTCACCTGTTTTCTGACTGCAAGGACCTACATTTGTTTTAACTAACCTCTTTCTCAAGTTAGGTCTTTATTCTTTGGAGCGCAGAACGTTAAGGGGGGACTTGATTGATGAAATGATTGAAAGGGATAGACAGAGTTGACGTGGATACGTTTTTCCCATTGAGGGTAGGGAAGATTCAAACAAGAGGGCATGACATGAGAATTAAGGGACAGAGGTTTCGGGGTAACATGAGGGGGAACTTCTTTACTCAGAGGGTGGTGGCTGTGTGGAATGAGTTCCAGCAGAAGTGGTGGAGGCAGGATCGATTTTAACATTTAAGAGTAAAGTGGATAGGTATATGGACGTGAAGGGAATGGTGGGGTATGGTCTGAGTGCAGGTAGATGGGACTAGGGGAAAACAAATGGTCGGCACGGACTGGAAGGGCCGAGAGGGCCTGTTTCCGTGCTGTAATTGTTATATGGTTATATGGTTACTTTTTGAGTCCCTGAAATTAAACATCAGCTCTATTTCTCTGCACATGAACACCAAAACTGGATGGGCTCTCAATGATCAATTGAGAACTTATAGCATTTTATTATTTTATTTCAGAACTCCAGCCCACACAGTTGTTCATTGCAACTACTGAGTGGGGTTCCTAATACCAAGCTGGGATGGTATTCAGTGACAGGAGATATTAAAACATGCTTATTCTGGTGCTGTCCAATGACACGTGAAACTTGGAACAAAAAAGTCTAGTTTTTGGGTTACACTGTAAAGGAGCACTGCTTGAGAACCAGAGTCATACAACATGGAAACAATCGCTTCAGCCCAACCTGTCCATGCAGACCAACATGCTCCATCTAAACGAGTCCCATTTGTCTATGTTTGTTTCATATAGCTCTAAACCCTTTCTGTCTGTGTACCCGTCCACATAACTTTAAAATGGTGTTATTGTTCCTGCCCCAACTGCTTCCTATGGCACCTCATTCCATATACCCACCACACTGCGAGGACAAAGTTGACCATCAAGTTATCATTACATTTTTCCCCCTCACCTTAAACATATGTCTTCTAGTTCTTGATTTCCCCCTACCCTGGGAAAAAAGATTCTGTGCATTCACCTCTTTACTCCACTTGATTTTATATAGCTCTCTTACAACACCCTTCAGCCTCTTAAACTACAAGGAATAATGTCCTTATCTGCCCAATCTCTCCTTGTAACTCAGCTCCCCAAGTCCTGGCAGCATCGTTATAAATCTTTCCAGCTTAATGGCAGCTTTCCTATGGCAGGGTAACCGAACTGAACACAATACTCCAAATGCAGTCTCACCAATTTCTTGCACAACTGCAACATAATGTCCCAACTTCATTACACAGTACCCTGACTGATGAAGCCCAAGATGCCAAAAGCCTCTGCATCACCCAATCTACTTGCGATGCCACTGTCAGGGAACTTGTACTTGTATTCCTAGATAGTCACAAAATGCTGGAGTAACTCAGTGGGACAAGCAGCATCTTTGGAGAGAAGGAATGGATGATGTTTCGGGTCTGACCCTTCTCAACTCCGAAATGTCACCAATTCCTTCTCTCCAGAGATGCTGCCTGGCCCACTGAGTTCCTCCAACATTTTGTGTCTATCTTCGATTTAAACCAGCATCTGCAGTTCTTTCCTGTACTTTTATTCCCACATCCATCTGCTCTGTAACACTCCCTAGGCCCCTACCATTTGCTGTGATGGTCCTTCCCTGACATGACTTCCTAAAATGTAAAGTCTCACACTTGTCTGAATTAAACAAATTCAGCCATTCCTCAATCCGCTTGCCCAGCTTATCAAGTTACTGTTGTAATCCTTGATAACCATTTTCACTGCCTATGATATTGCCTATTTTAGTGTCGTCACCACCTTTCCATCTGCATTTGAACTGGAAATCCTTGCCATTCACAGAAACGTGTTTCACAACCGAAAGCACCAAATTAAAATTCCAGGGCAACAATTTTGCAAATCAGTAAATGATTGCAATTATGTTCTTCTCTGGAAAATTTGATTTGTATACATAGCACAGATGAAACAAAAGCACTGTGTATACAAAATGTTTTGGGCTCCATCAAACTCAAATCTTGTTAGTTATCGAATAGCCCAAAACGGCAGCCTTAAATTTAACCTTTGAACAGGGACCTCTTAATAGCTTTGTATCGATTTTGCTTCCATTTTCAGGCTTGCACCAAAACAAAGTTAGGTTTAGTCTAGATGTACAACGTGAAAACAGGCCCTTCGGTCCACTTAGCCCACACCGACTATCGATCACCCGTACACTAGTTCTGGTATCCCAGTTTCACATCCTACAAGTTAGGGGCAATTTACAGAAGCCAAATAAACTACAAACCTGTAGGAAGGAAATACAGATGCTGGCTTACACCGAAGATAGATTCAAAATGTGGAGTAACTCAGTAGGTCTGGAGAAAAGGAATAGGTGGCATTTTGGGTTGAGACCCTTCTTCAGTCAGGCTTCCCTGACTCTCAGTCTGAAGAAGGGTCTCAATCTGAATAGTCACCTATACCTTTTCTCCAGAGATGCTTCCTGACCCTCTGAGTTACTCCAGCATTTTGTATGTAACCTACAAACCTGCACGTCTTTGGAATGTGTGAGGAAACCGGAGCACCTGGTGAAAACCCACTCAGCCACTCACTCAGGAGAATGTGCAAACTGCACACAAACAGCAGCTATTGTCAGGATTGAACCTTGGACTCTGGCAATGTGAGGCAACAGCTATACCTCTGGCCACTGTGTGGAAAAGTACGGATTAGTATGGCATTGTATGTGCTTCCACATCATTAGTTTATCTGTATACAACCAGCAGATAGTGGCCAGAGAGTTCATTTTTCTTTGAAATAGTGAGAATCAAAATGGATCAATAGTTTACTTAGTTAATATTTTCTGTTTTTGAAGTCTTACTACACTTTCTCAATTTTATTTTGAATTAAAGAACAACCACAATTATCAAGTGTATTTATGTGTATTTATGTTTTCACAACCATGCGATCATAAAAGAAAGCAATGTCCCTTGTACTTTCAATCCAGTATCCTTTATGATCTCAGCATGTCTCAAAGCATTTCCTTGGGAATAAAGTGCTTTTGAAGCATAATCACTGTTGAAATGAAAGATTGGTTCCCTTGCCCACAAAACCACAATGTGAGCATTGTTTGTTTAGATGGCTGCATTAGCAATAATTACATAGAATTAAAGGATTTTTTCGTTTTTGCATGCAGTACCGGAAGACATCTGGATCTGAATCAGTACTGTGGAGCTGACTGTTCCTGCAGCGCTAAATCTAGAACTTAGTGTTATTTATTTTAGCCACATGTATGCCATTGGCATATGTCATATCTGAACCAGACAATGTTCTGACTAATGCCAAAGATGCTGCAATGTACAATTTCTATTGACAATATCCATCAGTCTCATTACTACAGCAACATTTTCTTTTGAGGATGTATACGATGCTGTTTATTTTTATGCAGATTTTTGATTTGATGGAGACAGTAATGTAAAAGTAAACTGGAAAATATTGATACAATTGCTACAGCATCTTGTAATAGATGCCAACTACCCAAATGATGATGATGTTACTTTATTGTCACTTGCCAGGTGCAGGGAAATTCGTGTTTTTGCATACAAAAGAGTTGCCACAAGGGCGCTGAAAAAGTTACAAAAAGTATTCAATAACCCTTCTTCGTCTCCCCCAGCTGGGTCCCGCTTTCGTTCTTGGCAACGTGGCCTGTACACCTCAGCCTGACCTCATCCTCGGTCTGTCTAGACCCTAAGGGCTCCGTCCTCGGCCCGACTCCATTCCAGGCTCCGAACCCAACCTCGTCCCCCCCCCCCAGGTGGCTTCAACTTGTCCTCAGGGCTCGGATTCATTGTTGGCCTACTCGTCCTCCGGGGCTCTGACCCAACCCACTCTCACTCCGACCACCTCGCTCTGTCCCGTTTTGGATGCGCCCCTCCTCCGTGGTCTGGCGGCGGGCGAGTATGGCCTGCTCGCGCGCGAGTGTCCCGGCCCACTACTTGCTGGGAGTGTCATACAGTTATATAGATCATACAATGTGGAAACAGGCCTTTCGGCCAACTTGTCCACAGCAGCCAACATATCCCAGCTACACTAGTCCCACCTGCCTGCATTTGGTCCATTTACCTTCAAACCTGTCCTAATCCATGTACCTGTCTAATTGTTTAGTTAAACATTGTGATAGTCCCAGCCTCAACATCCTCCACTGGTAGCTTGTTCCATACACCCCACCCTTTGTGCGAAAAATGTTTACTCCTCAGATTCTTATTAAACCTATGCGTTCTGGTCCTCAATTCACCTACACTTGGCAAGGGGGTGGGTAGGTGAATTAGCTCTGTGTATCTACCAGGATCTATTCATGATTTATGCACCTCAATAAGATCTGGCCACATCCTCCTGCGCTGTGTAATCACCCTTCTCCCTATAGCTTAGACCCTCTAGCCCTGGCAACATCCCTTGTACCTTTCCAGCGTGACCTACCGTAACATGGTGCCCGGAAACTGAACACGTTACTCTAAATGCGGCCTCCACCAATATTTCTTATATGTCTTATAAAAGTGTGTATCATTCCAACTTTTTTTTAGTTCTAACCTGATTGTTTTTATAAATACATTTGTCTTCTCAATCTTTGCAATGTTTTGGAATTAATTGTTAACAATTAATTGCACACGAATTGCAAGCTGGTCACTTTGAAGAACTAATATATTAAAAGGAAATTTCCCCATGCTAAAAATTTATCCTGTACTGTATAGTTGTTTTATTTTGTGAGAATAAAGGTGAAGTTTTGCTTTCCAGGCGAGTGTTTTCCATGAAGGAACATTGTGGTGGTGGGGGCGGGGGGGGGGGGGGTGGGTTTGTGAGGGGAGGAGTTTGGGGCGGAGGGAGGGTTGTGGGAGAGGGTTGTGTGGGCAGGGGAGGTTGTGGTGGCGGTGGGGGTTGTGGGGGGCGGGGGGTTGTATTGGGGGGCGGGAGGGTGTGTGGGGCAGGGGGATGTGGGGGATGTGTTGGGGTGAGGGGGGGTTTTGAGGGGGGGGAGGGAGGGGTGTGGGTGTGTGGGGGGCGGTAGTAGAGGTGTGGGGGGTGGGGGGGGGATGGGGCGTAGACAACTCTGAGAAAAGACGGGGAAGAGCCATGGGGGAGATGGGGGTATCACATGGGGGGAGGGGGGCAGGAGCCAGAATGAGGGGGACCAAAGGGAAGGGGCTGGAGCTGGTGGTGGTGCACTGCACGGGGACTCAAAGCGGGTAGCGCGGGTTGCTGGTCGTTCTCCCTCCACCGGGATCAGAGTCTCACTTTGGCGACATCTCCGACTCCGCGCAGTCGCGCTCGGTCCGTCCGAAAATTGTGTAAGATTGGAGATCTCCGCCGACCATCCGACTGTCTGAAGCTATCAAAGATCAGTTGGCTCACTAACCCTGCCTTTCCGACTTCGAGTCTAATGATTTCCCTGGCTGTCCAGATTGACTCTAGGCTGAGAGAAAGAGAGCAAGAGAGGAGATCGGCGGCAGTTCAGTCCTCCTCCCAACAGTGGCGGCAGCGTCGACCTTCGCCTTCCCGGTCGGGACTTCGTCCCTCTCAGCCGGTCCAGTCAGCTACAGTGCCACCTGTCTCTTCGGAGGAGCCCATGCAGGTTTGGGACGAGCCAAACTCAGCCCGGAGGAATGGCAGCGCCGCCTAAGGGAGGGGAGGTGTTTTTACTGTTGTGAACTGGGACATTTGTTGAACAGCTGCTCAGTAAAGAGACAAGGTTCACTAATGAAAGATGGGGACATTGGTGAGCTGTTACCACTCCTATGAGCCGTTCCTCTCGCCAACTCACAACTGTACAATTGTTGGTGCATTCCCAGGACACTCCCTGCAGGCTTTGGTTGATTCTGGGGCAGATGAGAACTTTATGGACATTCGCTTGGCTGATGAATTGAAGCTGGAACGTGAACAGCTTCAAGATCCTCTGGAGGTTAGTGCACTGGGATGGGCGCCTAATGTACAGGGTGATTCACCGAACTCAACCTGTTCCAACTCATCGTGGCAGGTATCACTTGGAGACCATCAGTTTTCATCTCCTTGACTGTCCTCTTCATCCTTGGTTTTGGGGCTCCCTTGGCTGTATTACCATAATCCTCACATGATCTGGGGTACTGGGAAGTAATTTATTTGGGGAAATAACTGTAATCTCATCTATCTGCATGATTCTTCTCCTGAGTCTATGAAGGATCCATCAAGGAGCAGTTTGCTGGGATCTTACCAGGACCACCCTCCGGCAGCCTCCTCCGTTCAAGGGAGGGGGAAGAGATTTTCAGATCTCACCAAGGTTCCCCATGTTTTCTAGACCTAAAGGAGGTGTTCAACAAGGCCAAGGCCACCTCTCTTCATAGACCGCATTGTACATATGACTGCTGCATTGACCTTCTGCAGGTACAGCGCCTCCTAAGGGTCGTCTTTATTCCTTGTCTTCACCTGAGCGGCTCGCCATGGAAAAGTACATTGACAACGCCTTGCTGCAGGGATCATCAGACCTTCCTCTTCACCTGCAGGAGCTGCTGATTCTTCTTTGTGGATAAGAAGGATGGAACACTTTGGCCCTGCATTGACTACAGAGAGAGCGGGGGGTCAATGGGACATTACTGTTAAAAACAGATACCCTCTTCCTCTTATCTCCTCTGCATTTGAACTGTTAAAAGACGCTTAAGTATTCACTAAGTTAGATCTTCGAAATGCTTATCATCTGGTAAGGATAAGGGAGGGGGTGAATGAAGACATGCGTTTAAACACCCAGTGGTCATTATGAATATCGGGTCATTACCGTTTGCTGCAGCCGTTTTTTCTAAGGCATGGTTAACGATTGTATTTTTTTTTTTACGGACGGACATAATGAACAAATTTGTGTTTGTGTGTACGTTGATGACATTTTGATTTTTTTCTCCAGATGAAACTTCCCATGTGCAAGCATGTACACCAGGTGCTGGAACGTTTGCTCTTGAATGATCTGTTTGTGAAAGCTGAGAAATGTGAATTTCATGTTAACACTGTTCAATTCCTTGGTTTATGTTGTGTCACCTGATGGGATACAGATAGAACCGGGCAAGGTCAGTGCTGTGGCCACCTGGCCTACACCCTTACCAGTCGTAAGCGATTTCAGGGGTTCCTTGGGTTTGCTAATTTTTATAGGAAGATGCTGTTGCGCAGTTCTGCGCATTACAAGAGGATGGCTGATCGTGGAAGAACGTCGGCTCCAGTATACTCGCAGGGCCAAAAGTTGTGGCTCTCCACTCGAGACTTGCCTCTGAGGATGGAATCCCGGAAGCTGGCTCCTCGTTTTGTTGTGGTCCTTTTTTTTTCCCCATTTTTTTTATTTCGAAGGTCATCAATCCTGTGGCGGTTCGGTCTCAGACTCCCCCGTGCCATGATGAGTCCCCCCTACTTTCCATGTCTTCCCGAACTGAAGCCATTTAAGGAGAGTCCTCTGGTCCTGCCTCCACACCCCCTCCGCCCCCCCGGTTCCTTGATGGGGTCCAGTGTTTACAGTCAGCGGTTGCTGAGGATGCGCCGGCATGGTCGTGGTTGTCAGTATCTTCTGGATTGGGAGGGGACTTATGGACCTGAGGAGCAGTCTTGGGTGACATATTGCGACCCGGAAAAA
Source organism: Okamejei kenojei (assembly GCA_035221665.1). Classification (NCBI taxonomy): domain Eukaryota; kingdom Metazoa; phylum Chordata; class Chondrichthyes; order Rajiformes; family Rajidae; genus Okamejei; species Okamejei kenojei. The sequence goes on along the minus strand of CM069133.1, from coordinate 111,296,425 downwards.
CTTATCATAGGGAATATCACACGCCAACATCCTGACGATCCTGGGCCGTCGGGAGCCGGCTGTGGTGGTGGGGGTGGGGGGGTACTGTCAGGTCTCGCGTTTGATCTAGTTTCTGTTGCTTATTGGTTTTTAGTATTAGAGTTTGCATTCTTGTTTTATTTTGGTGTCTCACATTTCTTTGTTTCAGGTCCATTTCCTATCATGTCGTTTACCCTCATGTGATTGTTGGCCCGCCCTGATTGTGTTTCACCTGGTCTCGTTATCCCCTGTTAGTTGTATTTAAGGCCTTTGTGTTTTAGTTCTCTGTGCCAGGTTCGTTGTGTATGCTACTTGGTATCACCTCATTCCAGCTTCTAGAAATCTTGTGACCTTGTGATCTCGACCATTGCCTGTTTTTCGACCACTGTATTTGCCTGCTCCTAGATTATAACTGTTGCCTCTTGTTTTTGCTTAACTGTGTACCGACTTGGACCGATTAAACTCTGAAAACGGATCTGCCCTGGGTCTAAAGCCTGCATTTGTGTCCTCCTCCTAGTTCAGTTCTGATGGGATTAATATCATGATGCTAACTTAGCCATTGTTACTTAACTGGTGACCATAGTCCCAATAGACTTTGACTTCATGCAACAATGTGCAGAATTCTATTTGCAAATATCCTGACATATTTACCAAAACCAAATTTTATAATTTATTAACACGCACTATGTAAGCCTCTTGCTGTGTGATGAAAGGGAAAATATCCATTCTGTTGGCTGCTAATGAGCCATCAGCAATATCTGAGACTATGGATATAACAATAAAGAAGCTATCTTTCATCTCGTAGGTACTAGCAAGCTTCAGTGCACTTGTATAACCTAATGACACCCCCAATCTCTGCTCTGGTGGGTATGCTGTCAACTTTCAAATTATGCAATCATGCCCATTTTGCTTATGAGATTATTCCCTTAACAAGCTAACTCTAAATGTCAATTATAACCAGAGACCGAGCCAGAGATTGATTAAAGAACTGTTCTTTGTGCTGAGATTAGTTGCTGAAGCATAATCATCTTAAAAATACTGCTCCCATTAGGAATTACAGTAGAAGAATATTTGCATAATAATTTACTGATGTACATTGCACACTACAATATGAGTGTAGGCTATTAGAGTGGCCATTATAAAAGACACCCTGCATAAATGTTAGTGGTTATTCACCCGATGTTCAATTCATTTATTGTCCCACTTATGGTACTGTTGAGAATTACAAAAAAAAGCAGCACAAGCAGTGTCAATTGTGCAATCACTTAAAGCTTCTCTAGGCTCCAACTGAAAGCCACATAAACCTCTGTTGCTTCCGTTTAAAAGTAACTCACATATTTTGTTCACAAGCTTTCCATACAATCGTGCAGAGCTAGCTGCCCGAGAAGATGGGCTGCCCTAGCCATCACTCGTAACTATGTGTAAATAGGAGTTGCTTCAGCCGCGTTACCATGGCCTGAATGAATAGGGAAGAATTGGCACAATTAAATTTCATGTTGCTTCATTCTTAATATCGCAAGAGGTATCTACTGATAACCCCTAAGTTTTATCAGTTGCAAATTTTGCATATTATCTAACTCGATGACACATTGCCCTTTGCTCTGAGTAGGGCAGCATTGGCTTCCACCACTGGCTTTGTTATCAAAACATCAGATAATCGGTGCCTCATATGTATAGATATGGCAAAGTATGCATCTTCAAGATCGATTCTCTGAATCAGTTAATTTGCTGAAAGCCAATAATCCATCTTAAAACAGGGTAAACTAACGCTAATGATAGATTAGCCAAATCCTAACCTGATTCAGCATGCTCCATGTTTCTGTATTCTTGAGAAGTATCAGAAATATACCCCTCGTTCTTGGCCAGACCACTCATCCTCTGATGATACGTCACTGATTCACTCAGAACCACCGTTCTCTATTGACCATAACGGATATGGAATTATTTTGGCTTCTCTTGCCGTGGAAGATGCATTATCTAGTTATTCATACATTTCACTGATAACATAATCAGGACCTTACGACTAGAGCTGAAAACACAGTCTCCCTTTGATGTTGGAATACGAGTTCCCTGTCAACTCTTGACCATAACAGTCACCACGAATTCTCAGCGTTCTTCCTCAGAGTGGAATTTAGCATAATGCAAGCCTGAATCAGGAATTGCATCACAGTCCTCTGACTGAAACCACTTGTCTGAGTCACCAGAGTGCACAACCCAATCTCCTCGACCAGCACTCAATCAGGAAATACTGGTATTGAGAGCCTATGGATTTATTATAAATACATTTTGATTCACAACATGAACCTGCTGGTCAAAAAAAATATTATATGCCAGACCAGCTTCCTGCTGGTAGCTACCTATCCCAGAGAGGATGGCAATGATAATTCCAATGAACCAGGAACTCTACTAACTGAGGAGAAAATAAAAACATGTGTTGAGGAAGACTTCAACTACTTCAATCTACTGAGCAGTCTGATAACCTCAATCACAGATGATGAGGCAGTGCTTCCCTGGTCAATATGACCCATATGGCCAGCCAGTTCCATGATGGTCTACCCTGAACCAGGGTAACCATATAATATAACCATATAACAATTACAGCACGGAAACAGGCCCTCTCGGCCCTTCCAATCCGTGCCGACCATTTGTTTTCCCCTAGTCCCATCTACCTGCACTCAGACCATACCCCTCCATTCCCTTCACGTCCATATACCTATCCACTTTAGTCTTAAATGTTAAAATCGATCCTGCCTCCACCACTTCTGCTGGAAGCTGATTCCACACAGCCACCACCCTATGAGTAAAGAAGTTCCCCCTCATGTTACCCGAAACGTCTGTCCCTTAATTCTCATGTCATGCCCTCTTGTTTGAATCTTCCCTACCCTCAATGGGAAAAACGTATCCACGTCAACTCTGTCTATCCCTTTCATCATTTTAAAGACCTCAATCAAGTCCCCCCTTAACCTTCTGCGCTCCAAAGAATAAAGACCTAACTTGTTCAACCTTTCTCTGTAACATAGTTGCTGGAACCCTGGCAACATTTTAGTAACTTTAAACTAGAAAGGCTGGGGGGAGGGACTCGGGTAGAGGGGGCTAGGGGTCAGAGTGTGGGGCAAGAGGCAGAGAAGGGAAGCATCGGATCCAAAATGTAGGCGAGAAAGATGAAAAGATAATAGACGTAAATAAGGGATGGTGGGTTTCTAAAATGTGTATTTTTTAATGCTAGGAGCATTGGAAGTAAGGTGGGACGAACTTAGAGCCTGGATTGACACTGGATTTACGAGTCTGAAAGCGGCAGGAACTCAAGCCGGACAACCAGAAAGGAAAGCGAAATCCTTAAAAACACATATGATCCCAGGATATATACCAACAGTTATCCTGATGGAAGCTTCACCAAACACTGTTATAAAACTGGACCAATATCATTAAGCTATAGCAGTGAAGGAGATACTACCTCCTTCCTGCTGTCCCACAGATTTGGTATACTTATATTCCAAAAATAATATAAGGGAAGGCGGCCTTGGTCTACCAAAGCTTGAAGTGCAAATTCCATCTGCAATTCATCCGGGAATACTCGAGTAGTCCCTTGAAAAATCTGAAGATGCAGTCATCTTGGCATCATTCCAGTTACGAGGAAAAAGAAACAACATATGGTGCACATGAGTAACATGGAAAAATCTAAAAGTGCTAGAGAATTAGAAGGAGTTTCTCCCGAGCCCGCCAAACAAATAACTACGATGGAGACGGGCCTCTCTACCATATGGAAGAGGAAGTTACTATACCCGGAACTGAAAGATAATAGCCTAACACTGGATATATTGCGGGATCTACAACGATCAATAATTGGCATTGTTATAATATAAAATAATATTAATAATAATATAAAATTAATAATAAAAAAAATAATAAAAAAAAAATAAATTTAATAAAAATAAAAATAAAGCAAACACATCAGTTGATGTAATTACGGGTTAACTACTACCGAGGATGCGTAAAAGCTCAGTAACGTTACCCTTACGGTGGTGACTTCCATGAATAGCGATTGTTTTCTTTTTGTGATGTCTGTCACAAGCCATCGTCAGTACCAACCTGATGTCAGTTTTGTGATCGTTGTCCCCCGTACCCTCCCCTACCGACCTCATCGTTTCGCCTAGCTCCCGCACACCCGATTGATACCCTCCCAAAATCCACAAATCCCACTGCCCAGCAGAACCCATAGAGAGATGCCTCTGCCTGTTCGTGCCCCACCGAACTACATTTCCACATACCTTGAACGCCATCCTATCCCCCTTTGTTAAATCCCTCCCCACCTATTTCAAGACACCTCTACAACTCCCGTCGGCTCCGTGCATTTCCCATTCTCCAGGCCCCCAACCTCTCATCTTTACCATGACGTCCAGTCACTCTACACCTCCATCCCCACCAGGTACGCTCAAGCCCTCCCTCCGGTTCTTCCTCTACCAGAGGAGCAACCCATACCCGTCCACTGACACCCTCCTCCGCCTAGCAGAGTTGGTCCTCACCCTCAATAACTTCTCTTTTGATTCCTCCCATTTCCTCCAAACACAAGGCGTAGCTATGGGCACACGCAAGTGGGCCCCAGCTACGCTTGCCTCTTTGTTGGGTAACGTCGAACAATCCAGTTCTCGACCGTACCAGGCCCACATCCCCGACCTCTACTCCGTTTACACATCGACGACTGCTTTGGTGTCACCTCCTGCACCCACACACAACTGACTGACTTCATTCACTTTCACCACCAACATCCTTCCGGCACTCAAATACACTTGGACCATTTCCGACACTTCCCTACCATTCCCTTGACCTCAACCATTCTCTATTGCAGGTGATACGCTCCTGACCGACTCCACTACAAAACCTACTGACTCCCACAGCTACCTGGACTACTCTTCCCTCCCACCCTGCTCCCTGTAAGGACTCCAACCCCTATTTCCCAATTCGCTCCTCCTACGCCGCATCTGCTTGCTCCCAGGATGAGGTGTTCCACACCAGGTCATCACAAATGGCCTCATTCTTCAGAGAAACGGAATATTCCCCTCCCCCACTATTGAAGGCTAGCACCAGGGTCTCCTCCATACCCCGCAACACTGCCCTCGCTCCCCATTCCCCCACTCGCAAACAGGGCAGAGTCCCCCCTGGTGTCCTCACCTTTCACCTCCACCCCCGCCGGCAAATACAACATATTAGTCCTTGTCCCCAGTTTATTCGCCACCTCCCAAGCGTGACCCCTCCACCCCGCCACAATCTTCCCATCTCCGCCCCCTGTCAGCCATCGCCTTCCGCAAATACCGCTCCCCTCCGCAACTCCCTTGTCCCATTCTTCCCTCCCGCTCCCACTCTACCCCTTCCCGGGCACTTTTCCCTTGCAACCGCAAAGAAATGCAACACTTTCCCTTCAACACTCCCCCCCTCCACTCCTTCAGGGACCCAAGCAGTCCTTTCCAGGTCCGACAGAGTTCACCTGCACCTCACTCAACCTCATCTACTTAGCATCCGCTTCTCCAGATGATTCCAGATGATCTATATCGGTGAAAAAAGCGGTAGGCTTGGCGATCGCTTCGCCGAACACCTCCGCTCGGTCCGCAATAACCAACCCGACCTCCCGGTGGCTCAGCACTTCTCAACTCCCCCTCCCATTCCACATCCGACTTCTCGGTCCTGGGGCCTCCTCCACGGCCAGAAGTGAGCAACACCGCAAGCTGGAGGAACAGCACCTCATATTCCGCTTGGGGTGAGTCAGCATCCTTTGGGCTTGAATATTGAATTTTCTCAATTCTGTTAACCCTTGCTGTCTCCTCCCCTCCCACCTCTCCCTCAGCCCTCGGGCCCTGGCATTCCCTCTCTCTCTATCTCCCTCCCCCACCCTAGTCGCACCAGCTTCTCATTTTCACACCACAAACAGCTTACAATGGCTTGTTCCCTTTATCACCGATACTTCTTTGCATATCTTTCACTCATTGTTCCTTATCTCTCCACATCACCGTCTATATCTCTCGTTTCCCTGATCCCTGACCAGTCTGAAGAAGGGTCTCGACCCGAAACGTCGCTATTCCTTCGCTCCTTAGATGCCTGCTGCACCGCTGAGTTTCTCCAGCTTTTTGTGTACCCTTGACACCTGGAAATTGATGTTGTGGCAATCAGTGAAACATGGTTGCAGGAGGGCTGTGATTGGGAAACTAAATATTCCAGGATTTCGTTGCTTCAGGTGTGATAGAATTGGAGGGACCAGAGGGGGAGGTGTTGCATTGCTTGACAGAGAAGATATTACAGCAGTGCTTTGGCAGGATAGATTAGAGGGCTCGTCTAGGGAGGCTATTTGGGTGGAACTGAGAAGTGGGAACGGTGTAGCAACACTTTTTTTAGGGTGTATTATAGACCGCCAAATGGGGAGCGTGAATTGGAAGAGCAAATATGTAAGGAGATAGCAGATATCAGTGGTAAGCACAAGGTGAGTGATTGTGGGAGATTTCAATTTTCCAAAAATAGACTGGGAAACACATTCTGTAAATGGGCTGGTGGTTTGGAGTTTGTAAAATGTGTGCAGGATAGTTTTTGCAGCAGTACATAGAGGTATCGACCAGAGAAAGGGGCAGTGCTAGACCTCCTGTTAGGAAATGGAGGCAGGTCAGGTGACGGAGGTAATGCGTTGGTGAGCACTTCTGGGACCAGTGATCACAATACCATTAGTTTCAATATATTTATGGATGTGAGAGTCAGAACTGGACCTAGGGGTAGAGATTTTTGATTGGAGGGAAAGGCTAACTTGAGGGAATGCGTAAGGATTTTAAAGGATGAATTGGGACACTTTGTTTCATGGGAAGGATGTAGAAGAGAAATGGAGGACATTTAAAGGGGAAATTGTAAGAGTACAGAATCTTTATGTCCCTGTTAGGTTTGAAAGGAAATAGTAAAAATTGGAAAGAGCCATGGTTTTCAAGGGAAATTGGGACATTTGTTTCGAAAAAAGGAGAGATATCTACAATAATTATAGGAGGCATGGAGTAAATGAGGTGCTAGAGGAGTATAAAGAATGTAAAAAAAGAATCTTAAGAAAGAAATTAGGAAGGCTAAAAGAAGATATGAGTTGCTTTGGCAAGAAAGGTGAAAGTAAACCCAAAGGGTTTCTACAGCTAATATTAATAGCAAAAGGATAACGAGGGATAAAATTGGACCATTAGAGAACCAGAATGGACAGCTATCTGCAGAGCCAAAAGAGATGGGGGAGATATTGAACAATTTATTTTTTCTTCGGTATTCCACCAAGGAGAAGGATATTTGAACTCGGTGAGTTAAGGGAAAGAGTAGAGTAGCTATGGAAACTATGAGATTCAAAGAGGATGGAGTACTGACACTTTTGAAAAATATAAAAGTGGGATAAGTCTCCAGGTCCTGACAGGATATTCCCTAGGACCATTGAGGGAAGTTAGTGTAAGAAATAGCAGGAGCTATGACAGAAATATTTCAAATGTCATTAGAAACGGGAATAATAGTGCCGGAGGAGTTGGCGTACTGCGCATGTTGTTCCAATTGTTTAAAAAAGGGTTCAAAGAATAAACCTGTAGCAATTATAGACCTATTAGTTTGACGTCAGTGGTGGGCAAATTAATGGAAAGGATACTTAGAGATAATATATATAAGCATCTGGATAAACAGGGGTCTGATCAGGAACAGTCAACATGGATTTGTGCCTGGAAGGTCATGTTTGACAAAACCTTCTTGGATTTTTTTTTGAAGCGGTTAACTAGGGAAATTGATCTGAGGGTAAAGCAGTGGATGTTTGTCTATATGGATTTTAGTAAGGCCTTTGACAAGGTTCCCCATGGCAAGGTTGGTTAAGAAGGTTCAATCTTTGGGTGTTAAATGGCGGAGTAGCAAGATGGATTCAACAGTGGCTGAATGGGAGATGTCAGAGAGTAAATGGTGGATGGCTGTCTGTTTGTCAGGTTGGAAGCCGGTGACCAGTGGGGTGCCTCAGGGATCTGTGTTGGGTCCACTGTTGTTTGTCATTGTACATCAATGATCTGGATGATGGGGTGGAAAATTGGATAAGTAAGTTATGCAGATGATACTAAGATAGGTGTGTTGTGGATAATGAAGTAGATTTTCAAAATCTACATAGAGAATTGTGCCATTTGGAAAAGTGGGCTGAAAGATGGCAGGATGGAGTTTAATGCTGATAAGTGTGAAGTGTACATGTTGGCAGGACAAATCAAAATAGGACGTACATGGTAAATGGTAGGGAATTGAGGAATGCTGTGGAACAGAGGGATCTAGGAATAACTGTGCATAGTTCCCTGAAGTGGAATCGCATGTAGATAGGGTAGTAAAGAAAGCCTTTGGTGTGCTGGCCTTTATAAATCAGAGCATTGAATATAGGAGTAGGGAAGTAATGTTAAAATTGTACAAGGCATTTGGTAAGACCAATTCTGGAGTATGGTGTACAATTTTGGTCGCCTAGTTATAGGAAGGATGTCAACAAAATAGAGAGAGTACAGAGGAGATTTACTAGAATGTTGCCAGGTTCCAGTAACTATGTTACAGAGAAAGGTTGAACAAGTTAGGTCTTTATTCTTTGGAGCGCAGAAGTTAAGGGGGGACTTGATTGAGGTCTTTAAAATGATGAAAGGGATAGGACAAAGTTGACGTGGACGTTTTTCCCATTGAGGGTAGGGGAAGATTCAAACAAGAGGGCATCATGACATAAAATAAGGGACAGAGGTTTCGGGGTAACTTGAGGGGGAACTTCTTTATCAGAGGGTGGTGGCTGTGTGGAATCAGCTTCCAGCAGAAGTGGTGGAGGCAGGATCGATTTTAACATTTAAAAGTAAAAGTGGATAGGTATATGGACGTGAAGGGAATGGAGGGCGGTATGGTCTGAGTGCAGTAGGTGGGACTAGGGGAAAACAAATGGTCGGCACGGACTGGAAGGGCCGAGGAGGGCGCTGTTTATCCGTGCTGTAATTGTTATATGTTATATGGTTATATGGTTAAATCTCCTCTGTAACTCTCTCTATAATTTGTTGACATCCTTCCTATAACTAGGCGACCAAAATTGTACCACCATACTCCAGAATTGGTCTTACCAATGCCTTGTACAATTTTAACATTACTTCCCTACTCCTATATTCAATGCTCTGATTTATAAAGGCCAGCACACCAAAGGCTTTCTTTACCACCCTATCTACATGCGATTCCACCTTCAGGGAACTATGCACAGTTATTCCTAGATCCCTCTGTTCCACAGCATTCCTCAATTCCCTACCAGGAATTCCCTACCAAGCTGTTCCTACTTGGAATTACAGAGGTTAATATGCAAGGCACCCTGCCAATGTCTCTACATCAACCTGATCTATCCTAGCGGCAGTGAAAAAATACTAGACAGCCCATGCTGCCAGTAAAACTAAACCTGGGCCGACAGACTGCTCCATATCGGAGTTTTACGGAGGTTAATAAAGAGACCATACCTGCCAGCGTCTCTGAACCCGGGTTGATTTGCTTGTTGGAGCTTCAATGAAGTTCCATTTGCAGACCCTGTCTGTCATTTCTTCAGCTGGTGTGATGTTAGATAGCTGATGCCGCTGGCCAACAGCTCTTGTAGTGGCTTGTCCTCCCCGAGGGGAACAGCAAATTTAGAGGCAATAGCAGGCAGCTCTTCCTTATGCGACTCTCGTACATCATGCATTAAACTATGGGATTCAGGCACATAGTCATGTTCGGAGTCATGTTTGGAATCAGCTACATACTGATCTCTGACACTCCCTTCGTGTACCCAGAATCAGGCATTGCCACCATGCGTGTGACTTGAACTGCCTGTGCATGCACGTAACACGGAACATATTTTGTGACACCATCTCCGATAGTTTTTTTTCGAGTGGGAGAATATTGCAACCCTGAACCAGGAGTTGCTACAAGGTCATATTGACTTGAATTTGCCTGTGCTGGACTCCGTAACACGGAGCATATTATTTGGCACCATCTCCAACACTCCATTCATCCATGTGGGAGGGAATATTGCCAACCCTAAACCAGGAGCTGCCTCAGGAGCCTCAACGAGTATTTCAGGGAGGAAATAGTTGAGCGCAACCTGTACCAGGTGTTGTTTCCTCAGTCCTCTGGCCCCCATATGACTCGGATGAGCCGACATTATATTTGGAGTCACCTCTTTCCGATAGTCTGCTGGACAGAGTGGGAGAAATACTGCAACCCGTGCCAGGTGTTGTCACAGGCAAATTACTGGAGCCGTCTGTAACATATGATTTAAACAGAAGCATAGCCCCATTGGATCAAAGATTCGACTGCTTTGTCGATGTCCACGTGGTCGATGTCCACATCTTATGAAAGATCTCCAACAGTCCCCTCTACTGAGCGGAAGTTATCATGACGCAACCCTGCACCAGGTATTGCTCCACAAGTGTGTAATAGATACAGCTTCCCAAGCCAGGAGCTCTTTACTGGAGCCTCAATGGAGTTCCTCCGAATAACCGCCCGCTCCAGTGGAGCCCCATCCTGTGCCGTAATGGCAAGTCAAAATTTACTATACCATATATAAAAAATGTGCTATCTGCTGCCAGAGTCACAAACGTGACCGAACAGCAACCGCTATTAAAACTACCAGCTCTATTTATAACTACCTTAATCAGTTCTTCAGATTTTGACTTCAATTAAAGAACTATCTGTCGTATATTGAAATGTCCCATCAAATAGAGCACACATTATATGCTGTCTACAGTGTGTGCTGCCTCAGCAGCATCTATGTTTAAACATTTATAGGCGCAATGGCAGCTGAGCTTACCTAGCGTTCGCTGCCCTGGCCGTGGCTAACACCAGCTGCTGTTATCTTTTGCAGCAATCGAAACCTAGCCGCGCCAGCAGCCCCAACTCCTATTGGAGCTTCCACGGTGGCCTAAAATCTGGCCGCCTGCTCCTGTATGGAGCTCCAAAGCTGGCAGGCAATTACGAAACCAAGCTCCTATGGAGCTTCCATGGCGGCCTCAATTCGGCCGCCTGCTCCCGTTCGGAGCTCCAACGGCCGCAGCCGCAACTTGAATCTAGCTCCTAATGGAGCCTCCACCGGCCACCTCCATCAGCTATTCCGGGCACGCTGTGCGCAGCGGCCCGCTGAAAGTAAAATTACTTACCTGCCAGAGCAGTTGCGAACTGCTCCGACTCGCCCCATGCGTCTCGCATACTGACGCACATGCGGACTGGCGGGCTCTTCACGTAGTCACTCACGTGACTTCAAAATAAAATAGCCCTGTTCCACGGTGCGAGTCCACCCACGAGTTATCCTGAGTTAAACAAAAAATTAAACTCGTGGTTTCTACGAGATTCCAAGTTTATGTTCACGAGTTTCAACGAGTTCCCATGTGTATGTCTAAGTTTGCCGTTTACTTCTCATTTCTGCGATGTACCAAGTTCCTCTCCCGAGTTACCAAGTTCCTGTCCCATGTTACTCTTGAGCCAACAACGACTACCGACGTGTGGAAAAATCATCGCATGATAAAAATGATGTCAAGCTGGTTTTTTTTCACTATAAAATCCTCCCCTGTTTAGATTTCTTAGGGTTACGGAATCAAGGGATATGGGGAGAAATCAGAAACTGGGTACTGATTTTGGATGATCAGCCATGATCATATTGAATGCTGGCTCAAAGGGCCGAATGGCCTACTCCTGCACATATTTGCTATGTGTTTATACCTTCTAAATATGTTGACATGCGTTTGAGGATTCCAGCATCTGTCTTTTCCAATATCCCTTTCTCTGTATTTCTCTTGGGCTTTTCCCTCTCTTTCCCCAACTCCTATCTCCTTCTCTGCCAGTCCATCTGAATGTAGATATGAAGTTCTTCTTGGCTGTCTATCTGTATGTGTGGACTTTCCATTAATAGTCATCCATGATCATTATCTCACAATCCTTCAGGTGTTTTTGCCACTCATTTCTCATCGAGTCATGGGTTCATACAACACAGAAACAGGCTCCTCCGCCCACCATGTCCATTCCAACCATAGCCTTCCTGACCGTTATTCGAGTTTCGGCCCATATACTTTGTAAACCTTCCTCTGTCAGGGGATCCGGGTTCGATTCTAACCTCCGGTACTATTTTATGGAGTTTCCCCCAAGTGCTCCCTTTCGCTCCCCGCTCGCTGCTTTGTTGTATGAATGCTCCCCGCAACACCTGCTGTGTTGTATGAACCCATGACTCGATGAGACATGAATGGCAAAACACCTGATGGACTGTAACCTTCCCCCAATATGTTGGTGAGTGGTCGAATGGGGCACAGGTGGGAAATTGATGTGAATGCGGGCAGAAATTAGATGTTTTGAGATGAGATGAGATGTAAATGAGTGTTTGACGGCTGGCTCAGTGGGCCGAAGGGCCTGTTTCCGCCCTTTGGGACATTTTCACCAGGTATGTGCGCTGCCATACGCGAAGCTTCACTATTTGTAAAGGGTTCTTGTCTAATGTACTTTTTTAAACTCACTGAACCCGAGTTTTGGGATTTTTCAATATATAGGCTGACGGTTAGTGCATTTCTCACCCCTGTTTATTCATTGCTCGGCAGTATTTCGGGGATCTCGCCTCACACCTGTATCATTAGCCATGTTATCATATCCTGCACTGTTTTATGAGTGACTGTGGATGGTAGCGAACGACCCCAAAGGATATTCCCCTACGTGTTGGCAAAGTTTTGCAATTGCTTTATTTTTCCCGTAAAGGCGATTTATTTTAAAGAGTTGGTGTGGATCATTTCATTTTCAAATGATCTTATTCAAATAAGAGATGCACACAAAAAGCTGGAGTAACTCAGCGGGTTAGACGGCATCTCCGGAGAAAAGGAATAGGTGACGCTTTGGGTCGAGACTTTTTTTCAGCGTTGCTGCATGACCCGCTGAGCTACTCCAGCTTTTTGTGCCTGTCTTTGTTGTAAACCACCATCTGCAGTTCCTTCCTACACTTATTCAAATAGGAATGCATTCACCCCTCTCACGGGCTACTACGGCATTACAAAGAGTTTAAAAGTATCAAAATGTTCCTTCATGAGTATATTTGACTCGTGGAAATCTTTCAACATGTTGAAAATTTTTCACGAGTTAACACTTTTCCCGAGTACCTGCCGTTAGCGTTACGAGTTGCTAAGTTACGTCCACGAGCTCCGACGATCCCGCTACATTCATTCTACGTGATAACCACAAATTTGATTTGTTTTTAACTCGGGATAACTCGTGGGTGGACTCGCACCGTGGGACAGGGGTTTAAGTTTATAGCATTTTCTGCTCCAAATAACAGGAACATCAAACCAGAAAATCCCTCCTTATTTTTTCCAGGAGTAATGAACAAATAAATGACATAAGAACTAATGATACAAGACAAGAATAGACAATAGGCAATAGGTGCAGGAGTAGGCCATTCGGCCCTTCAAGCCAGCACCGCCATTAGATGTGATCATGGCCGATCATCCACAATCAGTACCCCGTTACTGCCTTCTCCCCATATCCCCTGACTTCGCTATCTTCAAGAGCCCTATCGAGCTCTCTCTTAAAGTATCCAGAGAACCAGCTTCCACCACTCTGCCTCAGAACTCTCTCTGCGAGTTCCACAGACTCACAACTCTTTGTTTTGAAAAAGTGTTTCCTCATCTCCGTTCTAAATGGCTTACCCCTTATTCTTAAACTGTGGCCCCTGGTTCTGGACTTCCCCAACATCCGGAACATGTTTCCTGCCTGTAGCGTGTCCAAACTCTTAACACTCTTACATGTTTCAATAATATTCCCTCTCATCCTTGTAAATTCCAGAGTATACAAGACCAGCAGCTCAATTCACTCAGCATATGACAGTCCCGCCATCCCGGGAATTAACCTTGTGAACCTACGCTGCACTCCCTCAATAACAAGAATGTCCTTCCTCAAATTTGGCGACCAAAACTGCACACAATACGCCAGGTGTGGTCTCAAACAGGGCCCTGTACAACTGCAGAAGGACCTATTTGCTCCTATACTCAACTCCTCTTGTTATGAAGGCCAATATGCCATTCATTTTCCTCACTGCCTGCTGTACCTGGATGCTTACTTTCATTGACTGATGAACAAGAACCCCCAGATCCCATTGTAATTCCACTTTCCCAACTTGGCACCATGTTTTTGATACCAAAGGGGATAACCTCACATTTATCCACATTAAACTGCATCTGCTATGCATCTGCCCACTCACCCAACCTTCCAAGTCACCCTGCATTCTCATAGCATCCTCCTCACAGTTCACACTGCCAGCCAGCTTTGTGTTATCTGCAAATTTGCTAATGTTACTTGTAATCCCTTCATCTAAATTATTAATATATATTGTAAATAGCTGCGGTCCCAGCACCGAGCCTTGCGGTACCCCAGCAGCACCACAGCTTGGCGCCAACCCGGAGCATGCGCCCTTTTTAGGGCGGGCACCTACGGATGTCGAACCGGATGGAATCACCCTGGATAATATATAAAGGCTACAGTATTTAGTGCAAAGCTATAACATTGAATTCCGATAAAGTCCGATGAAAGATAATTCAAAAGGTCTCCACTGAGGTAGATGGGAGGTCACGACCATACACCAGCTGATGCGAAGATCGTCAGTTGCCTGCTAACAGCTGGGAAGAAATTGTTCCTGAATCTGGAGGTTCAGATTCAAACCTCTGTTCCCCTTACCTGATGGAAGATGGGAGAAGTGAACATTGCATACTTAATGTAAAATCTGGTCTTCAGGTTAGAAGAGAGATGCGTTTTTACACCACTGGAGATTGCTGGGTGACTTGGACAATACTTTGAATTTCAGAGAAGACACATTTTTTACTGTTAAGTATGACTAATGATCACTCTAATTTTTCGGAATGCCAACATGTTGTCAAGAATACAGATGTCACAAGTTCTCTTTATATGTCATCATTTTGCTTTAGATTTGCAGCACTTGAATGCCTTGGTTGGAGTTCATTCTTACAATGAGCTAAAATGGGTGCCACAGTAACCCACAAGAAAATTGGGGAGTTGGTGGAAAACCCCACTGAAATAGTGACAAGACACAAGAGATTGTAGGTGCTGGAATGCAAAATAAAAAAAATTATAATGCTGGTGAAAGACAGTCGGTTGAGCAGCATCTGTGGCGGAAAAGCAATTGTCGATGTTTCGGATCAAAGTCCTGCATCAGTACTGAGAATGGAGAGGGAAAGCAACCACAAAAGAGAGAAGAAGAGGAAAGGTGAGGGGGCAAGTCGGAGAGTAAGAACACGATCAAGGAGTAGGGAGCAGGATAAACCACAGAGGGGCAGCAGTGAGAGAAGGCCTTTCACAACTCCCTTGAAAGAGAGGCATGAAACCTGTTCAAAGTCACCTGGTCTTGAGATTTTGCAATGGAGTAGTACTTTATTTATTGATGAGCTAAAATGGATGCTATACATATATCCCACAAAAAATTGAGAAGTTGGTGAAAAACCCAGTAAAAATAATCATGAAACAGAAGAGCTGTAGATGCTGAAAGCTAAAACAAAAAAAAAACAGACTGCATGAGGAAATCAACGGGTCGAACAGCATTTGTGGAAGGGAAGGAATTGTTAATGTTGATGAAATGTCTCCAATTCTTTCTTCCTCCCCACAGATGTTGCTGAGTTTCTCCAGCAGTTAAAAAAAAAAACTAATTACGAACAAAAATGTCATCCGCATGTTTCCCAATTGTGGCTTCCTGCAAAGTTCACACTTGCTATGTCGTTGCTGCACTGATATTTGGGAAGTGAAACAGCACATTAAGAAATATTCACCGCGGTGGCCATAATTTAGTTTAGTTTCGTTTATTATGACATATATCGAGGTACAGTGAAAAGCTTTTTGTTGCATGCTAACCAGTCAGCAGGAAGAGTATACATGATTACAATCGAGCCATCCACAGCGTACAGATACATGACAAAGGGAATAACGTTTAGTGCAAGATAAAGTCCAGTAAAGTCCAATTAAAGATAATCCAAGGTTCTCCAATGAGGTAGATAGTAGCTCAGGACTGCTCTCTAGCTGGGTGGTTCGGTTGCCTGTTAACAGCTGGGAAGAAACTGTAGATAAACACAAAATGCTGGAGTAGCTCAGCGGGTCAGGCTGCATCTCTGCAGAAAAGGAATACGTGACGTTTCGGGTTGAGCACCTTCTTCAGACTGAGGGGAAAGGAAAATCAGAGATATAGATGATGATATAGAGAGATATAGAACAAATGAATGAAAGATATGCAAAAAGCAACGATGATTAAGGAATGGTGGAACCCACAATGGTCCATTGTTGGCAGTGGGGTAAGTGATAACGAGTTATACAGACAGTGAAACTACAGGGTGATGGTGAAACTAGTATGGCAACTGGGGGGGGGGGGGGGGGGGGGGGGTCAGGGAGGAGGGAGATGTATGAGTTACTTGAATACACTGGTGGCTTTCCCGAGGCAGGATGAAGTGTAAATGGAGTCAATGGAAGGGAGTAGAAATGAACTGCAAATGCTGGTTTATACCGAAGATTGACACAAAGTGCTGGAGTAACTCAGTGGTGGGTCAGGCAGCATCTCGGGAGAAAAAGGATGGATGACATTTCGAGTCGGGACCCTTCTTCAGACTGAAGCATCCCGACCTGAAATATCACCCTTCCTTGTTCTCAAGAGACGCTGCCTGACCCACCACTGAGTTACTCCAGCACTTTTTGTCTGTCTTCAATGAAGGGAGACACAAAATGCTGGAATAACTCAGCAGGACAGGCAGCATCTCTAGAGAGAAGGACTGGGTGACGTTTTGGGTCAAGACTCTTCTTCAGATTTGTTTTTATGGCCATTGGTTCAATCGGAGGATCTTCCTGGACAAATTGCTGGTAATATTTTCTCCCAGGAACTTAAAGTTTTCAACCATCTCTACTTCGGTACTGTCAATGCATACTGGTATGTGAACCACTTTGCTTCCTGATGTCGATCACTTTCACCTTTGTCCTGCTGACGTTGACAAAAAGGTTGTTGTCTTGATACCTGGTCACGAGGTTTTCAATCTCCTTCCTGTACTCCGTCTCATCATTATTTGATATTTATTGATTAATTGAATTGAATTTGTGCTTGGCTGCACAGACGTTGGTATGTAAGGAGCGGGCCTAGAACCCATCCTTACGGAGCACCAGTGTTGATGATTATTGTAGAGGATAAATTGTCCCCTATTCTCACTAATTGTGGTCTGTTGGTCAGGATGTCTCATCATAAAAGGCTGCCAAAGATATAAGGGAAGATAGTGCGACAAAAACAAAAAATCTGATTTATGAGACATAATTTCCCACACACATTCTGTGGGGATCATCCCTAATCTTGTCTATCCAAATGCTGGTAGATCATGTCCCACAATATCTCCTCCAATAGTCTACCCACTATTGATGTCACGTTCACTGGCCTGTAGTTCCCCGGTTTCTCCTTCCTGCATTTCTTATATAATAACACCATATTAGCCTCTAGTCTTTTGGAACTTTACCTGTGGCTGAAGATGATCCTTGACTTTTATGTTCAAACTATGCATAAACTAAACATGCACAAATGGGTCCAATTTCAAGGTGGAATTATTTTCCTCAAATTCTGATGCTACCCACTAGATGGCGGTAAATACAAATACATAAAGTGCAGCACACTGATTCCCCACTCTTTGAGTTTTGGGCTTTTAGGTAGTGTTTAAAATCCCTTTTCATATACTTTAAACTTGAAAATACACACCAGAAGTTATTAACAGAAAAATAATCTAAAAAAACGGACACTAAAGTGGTGTCAGGGGCTAGTGAAATCAAGGGATATGGGGAGAAGGCAAGCACGGGTTATTGATTGGGGACGATCAGCCATGATCACAATGAATGGCGGTGCTGGATCGAAGGGCCGAATGGTCTCCTCCCGCACCTATTGTCTATGTTTCTATGAAGCAAATGTTATATTAAAGATGTGTAGGGAGGAACTCCAGATGCTGGCTTACACAAAAGATGGACCCAAAATTCTAGAGTAACTCAGCGGGAAAGGCAGCATTTCTGGAAAGAAGGATTGGGTGACGTTTCGGGTCAAGATCCTAAACATGCTGGTCAAAGAGTTAGGTTGTAAGGCGAGTCTTCTGAAGATAGAGAGGTTTAAAAGTGAAAGAAACAAGGGATATTTTGCAGTGGCATCTGATGGTTGGGTGAAAAGGTGGGCACAGGAAGCCAGATCAAAATGAATGGAGAGTCCTGGCATGTTATTTATGAAGACAGGGAAAGGTGAGGCCACAAAGAGAATGGCAAAGTCAAACATGTGGATTTTTAATTTAATCCATTTGCACTCCAAGAAGAAGATGGGTTAACAAGTGTAGCAATAATTGGTTGGCTGGATGGCAGAAATTTTGGGATTTGTGCATCTGAGTACTGGGTGACCTGCAGTCATTGAGCAGAGAAAATGGTCAGTCAGTCAGAAGTACGAAGGAGGTGATAAAACTTTGTTAGGGTAGAAACACTGAGCCATTTGCAAAGGCGGGTGTTATTGCAGAGGAAGATCAGATGAACCATCAAATGGAAGAGAAGAAGGTGTATCCCTGATAAAGGATGGGATAAAGGCTGGAGAGATAAAGGCTTAGGATGGAAAATCAGGAAGTGGAATTAATTTGTCAATGGTCAATGGTCCTTTATTACCACATGTACCGAGGTACAGTGAAATGCTTTTTTGGCATACAATTCAGTAAATTATTACTATGCATGAGCACAATTTCAGATTAAGTATAAAGTGTATAGAAATATCCCACTGAGACGGTATACAGGAGTCGCCGGGATTAGGCGCCATTTTCAGGCTGCAGCTGGCCATAAAGGCCTGTTGTCCTGGCTGCAGGGCCTCCAGCCTTTGCCTCAATCCGGATCTGCCAGCATACCGTCATCCCTCTGCATGCCCGGCTTCAGCCTTTGTGCTCCTGGGACGCCTCCGCAGCCAACCTTGAGGGCGTAAAAGGTAAGTCCCCGGATCCACTTTGTTCTTGTGCCTGCCATCGCTGACTCCCACCATCCTCCTCTCCGGTCTTCGGGGAAGAGCAGATGCCAGTCTCAATAGACAATAGACAATAGGTGCAGGAGTAGGCCATTCAGCCGTTCGAGCCAGCACCGCCATTCAATGTGATCATGGCTGATCATCCCCAATCAGTACCCCGTTCCTGCCTTCTCCCCATATCCCCTGACTCCGATATTTTTAAGAGCCCTATCTAGCTCTCTCTTGAAAACATCCAGAGAACCTGCCTCCACCGCCCTCTGGGGCACAGAATTCCACAGACTCAGTGGCTTTCCTCTTCAGGTTCCGCAGAGGGTGAGCCAGGCCTGCTGCCAGGGGTAGCCACGGACCAACGGTCCTTTGGAGCTGAGAAACAGTAGAAACCATTAGAAACAGATGTCCTTTATGCAAAATCGTCCAAGGGGAGAGAGCAAGTGAACTGGGATTAAATATTCCAAAATTGAGAAGAATGAGAGGTGACATTGAAGCATCCAGCATTTCAACTGGAAAGACGCACATTACTGGAGTAGCCCAGCGGGCCAGGCACCATCTGTGGAGAACATGGCTAGATGACATTTTGGGTTGGGACCCTTCTTTGGACTGAAGAGAAATAGAAACACAAGCTGCTGGTATTACTCAGTATTTCTGGCAGCAATTCTTGGTTAGAAAAGCAAAGTTAACTTGTCAGTTTGAGGACGTTTCATTGATGACAGTTCCCTTGGCTGTGGTATCCTGAACCAGGCTTCATCGTCACAAAATAAATGAATAGCCATTCTGGACAGAGATACAAAGACATTTCTTCACTAAAAGGGAATTAACTTTAATATTCTCTACCCAAGGTAACTGCAGAGGTTCAGTTGCAGAGTATGTTTACAATCACAATCAATAGATTTTTGTATAGTCAAAGAACCAAGGAATAGCCAGTAAGTGTGGGAAAGTGGTGCTAAGGTAAAAGATCAGCCATGATCTTAGAAACATAGAAAATAGGTGCAGGAGTAGGCCATTCGGCCCTTCGAGCCTGCACCGCCATTCAATATGATCATGGCTGATCATCCAACTCAGTATCCTGTACCTGCCTTCTCTCCATATTTCCCCCCGATCCCTTTAGCCACAAGGGCCACATCTAACTCCCTCTTAAATTAAGCCAATGAACTGGCCTCAACTACCTTCTGTGGCAGAGAATTCCAGACACTCACCACTCTCTGTGTGAAAAATGTTTTCCTCATCTCGGTCCTAAAGGAATTCCCCCTTATCCTTAGACTGTGACCCCTTGTTCTGGACCTCCGCAACATCGGGAACAATCTTCCTGCATGTAGCCTGTCCAACCCCTTAAGAATTTTGAAAGTTTCTATAAGATCTTATTAAATGGTAGAACAGGGCCAAGAGGCCATGGGCAACTCCAGATTTGTTTTATTTTTATGTTTTATGTTTAGAATAACTGGATATTTAAGACTGAGGTGAGAAAAAACTTTTTCACCCAGAGAGTTGTGAATTTATGGAATTTCCTGCCACAGAGGGCAGTGGAGGCCAAGTCATTGGATGGATTTCAGAGAGAGTTAGAGAGAGCTCTAGGGGCTAGTGGAGTCGAGGGATATGGGGAGAAGGCAGGCACGGGTTTATTGATAGGGGACGATCAGCCATGATCACAATGAATGGCGGTGCTGGCTCGAAGGGCCGAATGGCCTCCTGCACATATTTTCTATGTTTCTATGTTCTTAAATCCTTACAGATTTTTTTAGTTCTGAGGGCTTCTGAAGCTAACTCCCTTTTCCTTTTAAAAGATGCAGCCTGTCTGGCTGATTATTTCCAGAATGTTATGTTATTGTTTTAGGTTTTGTGTTTGCAATGGTGTGGGGGGGGGGGGGGGGGGGGGAGGGGGAGGGGGATTTTAACTCATCAATGACTGCATGACAGATATGCAGTCTGACAGGGCAATGCTGGAGTAGATGAAGAAAATTAATGGAGCTAACCTGTGTGTACTCTGTGAAGCGGATTCCCTTCTGGCAGATAATGTTACATAAGAACAACAGGTAGGTGAGACAGAGTTCTTGGCAGGCACTTGAGTAATGCCTCAAGTGCTGGACGACGAGCTGCAGTCAACAATTCATTTGGTAAAACAAGAATCAAACACAAACAAATCAAATGGCACACAAAGAAAAATGCTCCTGATCTTCTCATTTGTCAATTATCAAGTCTGTTTTTAACTGTTTACTGACCTTCATACTTTAGGAATAATTTCTTCTAATATATTTGATCAAATCTTTCCTTGATTTTGGACAGTTTTTTTTTCAAAATCCCTACACCATGGACACAATTGGAATCATGCACAGTCTTTTCACGGACTGTATAGCAGGCAACAAAAAAGCTTTTTACTGTACCTCGGTACACGTGACAATAATAAACGAAACTAATAAGCTAATTATCTCTGCTTTAAAGAGAATGACTGTATTTCTACAATGTAGCTTAAATTCCATATCCATGGTATTGTTCCAGTAAAGGTTGCAGTGAAACTTTGGCTTGCACTATCAGGGGCTGGTTTACCTGGAATAACTGATATCTATTGTATATTGTTTGTTGTAATGATGTGTTTAAGGCACCTGTAAAGCTGCAGCATGTAAGAATTTAATTGTTCTGACGCGAGTGCACTTTAGAAATCTTAACATTTCTCCACAGCTACCCCAGATCTTCCTAATGAGTAGGGAGTGCTCTTGCAGGGAGTCCTAATGCAGGGAGTGCTCTTGCTGAGGGTAAAGATGTGAATTATAAAAGCTCACTTTCTTGCTCTTGTACTTGGCATAGGTAGGGGAGACAGTAGAAACCATTTTTTCCCAGAATGGAAATATCAACTACTAAACGGCATAGATTTAAAGTGAGCGGGGCAAAGATAAAGGAGATGTGCAGGGCAAGTATCTTACACAGGGGGTGGTGAGTGCCTGGAATGCGTTGCCAGGGGTGGTGGTGGAAGAGGCAGATTCGATAGTGGCTTTGGGGTGGAAAATTGCAACCTTCACGTGTTTCGACGAATGCAATCAACCTGGCGTGCACAATCAAATAAGATCAAATAGAACAAGTTGTCCTACAACTTTAAGCTGTGCATGCCATACGCAAGAAGAAGAAGACAGTGGCTTTTAAGAGACTTTTCACCAGGCACATGGATATGCAGGGAATGGAGCGATGCAGATTATGCAGAGGCAGATGAGTGCTAATTTTGGCATTATATTTAGCACAGACATTGCATGGGCTGCGTAAGCGGGGGAGGTGCAGCCCCCCACTTTTTTGGCTAGACATGTGTCAGTGTCTCCGGCTTTGGATGACGATGCTGCGCTCTGAGCAACCTGGCCCTGGGTGTTGGAGAGCCGGGGCAGAAGGAGGGATGGAAGCAGGACTCAGATGAGGACAAACTTTCTTCACCCAGAGAGTTGTGAATCTGAAGAATTCTCTGCCACAGAAGGCAGTGGAGGCCAATTCACTGGATGTTTTCAAGAGAGAGTTACATTTACCTCTTGCGGCTAGCGAAATCAAGGGATATGGGGAAAAAGCAGGAACGGGGTACTGATTGTAGATGATCAGCCACGATCATATTGATTGGCAGTGCTGGCTCGAAGGGCTAAATGGCCTATTCCTGCACCTATTTTGTATGTTTCTATGTAACTTGCTCATGCTTGAGTATATGGCAATAAATCTCGACCACTTGATTTTAAAGCATTCATGCATGGTGGAGGTATAATGCAGCCATAGAGTGATACAGCGTGAAAACAGGCCCTTTGACCCAATTTGCCCACACCCACCAACATGTCCCAGCTACACTACCTGCTTTTGGTCCATATCCCTCCAAACCTGTCCTATCCATGTATCAGTCTAACTGTTTCTTAAATGTTGGGATAGTCTCTGCCTCATCTACCTCCTCTGGCAGCTTGTTCCATACACCCACCACCCTTTGTGTGGATAAAGTTACCCCTCAGATTCCTATGAAATCTTTTCCCCTTCACCTTAAATCTGTCCTCTGGTCCTTGATTCACCTACTCTGGGCAAGAGTGCATTGAAATGTATATTTCTAATGCATTTTAGATTTCTCGAAAGTCTTACTTTTAAAAAAAGTAATGTTTCCACAAACATATACCCCCTTTATTAATGTCATGGTTTGATTATTCTAAATTCAAATCAAAATGAAATATACGTCAAAATGAGAACGCATACTTTCAAAATACTCCGATTTTTTTCCCCAGCAAAACATAATTTGTATGACTTTTCAAAATCAGGAATGTCATGATTATTTCTTGTCCCTTTTTCCAACTACAAACAAACAAAAATAGCACTTGAAATTATAACACTTTATAACAAAATGTTTTTTGTCACATTTTTTGTACCGTGGAAGGCACTGGTGTCGATCCCGGGGGGATGGGGGATATGTCCCCCCATTTTTTGAGGTGGGGGATGGCCTGTATTATTATCCCCCAGTTTTTGGAAGTTGAGCAATAACAAAAATAATAATCACCTGCTCCTATCTCTCACGTAGGCCCTACATTATCTTCAAACAAAAAACATTGAAATCATACTTCATTGAAGTATATTGAAATGCACTAAAACATGATTTTAATACATCAAATTTCAATGTCCCTACCATGGGAGGGTGGATGCCCCGCTCGTACACCCTCCACCCACTAGGTCACTCAGCTCCTTTGCCGGGAACCCCCAAGGCCGGTGATCAGTGATCACTCAACTCCCCCCACTTTAAAAAACGCTCCGCGCCCCCCTGCATTGTGGGCCAAATGGCTAGTTCCCATGATGTTCTGTTCTATGTTCATCTACTAATGTTAAAGGGTTGAAATATTTGGTGATTAAACTGGAAGGTGTAAGTATATTTAAATGTTTAGTTAACTTTATCATGGGCAGAGTCAGACAATCAGGTGTGGGTGGGGGGTGTTGAATGCCAGGCCTCCTCAATCATGGCAACATGAGGCCCAAGCAATCTGGGCCTCAAATGCTCCCTGATAAATTGGCCATTGAAAGTAGTGGGGAATAACAGCTGGAGAGTGAGGGGGGAGGGTCGATTTGAACAGAGATCATGTTTTTTGCTGCATGAAGTGATGTTCAGGAGAGGAGAAGTCTGAATTGTTGTTGTGAGCTTTAGGGGATCACTTCTGCTGCTCATGGCACAAACTCTCACCCTAAATCACCTTTACTGGTCCCACAGGCTCTTCCTGCTGTCTTCACCTCCATCAGACCGCATATTAAAAGTAAACACCTCTACTTTCAGATGATTCCTTTACTGCTGACATACAAGGGCAGATTAAAGTGAAATTGAAAGTGATAAGAACCATCTGATTTACATCCATTAATTCGTAATGCCCACCCACTAAGATTGCATCAGGAACGTTGGTGTTTTTTTCTAATAGTGATCAATGAAATGAAAATAATTGTGGAATATGTGAAATAAAAGAATCTTGTCACAGGGAATTTTGCTCAATCTGCAGTTCCTGCTCACACTACACTTCAATTACTGGGTGCCCTCTGATCACAAAGGCACAAGAGGGATTTTCAGACACGGAATGCAGTTAAGAGGGAACCAGGAGATTGATCCCTTATGTTGGAGAGCTTGATAGAGTTTTGTGTTTTCCGTTTTGATAGAGTTAACAAAGATATAATAATGCAAAGACTTTGGGGAGATCGATCTGCAAAATTGCTTCAAACTGCACCAAGCAAGTAGAAGCAGATGCTCATATCAGTAACGTGAACCTCAAACTTTTGGGAAACTTTCTTAATTTCAAAGTGTTGTAAATAAGTAAAATAAATCTGAAAACTGTGAAAGTTAAGTCATTGGAAACCAGGAGTGAGAAAACTAAAAACGATTTCCCTAGTTTTGCAGAACGGATGAGTTCAAATTTAATTGATAAT
This sequence comes from Okamejei kenojei, assembly GCA_035221665.1. NCBI lineage: Eukaryota > Metazoa > Chordata > Chondrichthyes > Rajiformes > Rajidae > Okamejei > Okamejei kenojei. Next base: position 111,271,482 of record CM069133.1, on the reverse strand, counting down.
CTCTGTAATTTTGTCATCTTTGTGCATTTTATTAAGCTGTAAGTCAGAAACATGATGTTATAAGGTTATTAAAATGTTACAGGAACCTATAGCAAATGTAAATAAATATTGACTCGTGTATAGAATGATGAATTGCATGGTTGATAGGCTTCACTTTTTCAGCAGTGAAAGACAAAATCTCACCCTGCGGGCACAGTGACACTAGAGTAATCAATGGCAAGTGAAACTGCTAATATTTATAGTGATGTAAGAATAGTCAGAACAAATCATAATTTGCAACCCAATTATTTTTATATTTCCACTCTCAAAATTCAGTTTACTTCAGCTGAGTCCTTTTTAATTGACTTTAGAAGAAGCAGATTTAAACATTAGGAATCATAAAGGCTGGTCTAATTTCCCAGTTTATGGCAGATCCAAATCTAATTACACCCTGCCATGCCCCTACTCCTTCAAGCTGCATAGTCACAGTGAGAACCATGGCAACCTTCCCAAATAAACCTCTGGCATGGGAAAGATTTGTAGATGGGCAATTAAGTGACGTTACAGTGCAGATATTTCAGCAACTACCAGAGGTTTATAACGTAAAAGTAATAGACAGGATAGAGCAGAGTCACTTCCATGAAACAATCAATTACAGTACAAATTTTCCATAGTGATGATAATTATCATTGTGGGCTCCCTGCATCTGCTTGGGGGAACCTTAATCCGCTGTAAAGGTCTGAACTAGTTAGTTTTGAAATCAGGCAAATCATTTTGGTTCAGTGATCTCATGATAATTATTGATGAGTTAGTCGGAACAAAACTGCATTCCCTAAAAGCCAACAAGAACATCAGGACTCGGTGAAGCTGGACTGGCAGGGCTAAACGTGAAGGTTTTGTCGCATTTCTTTAAAGGGCAGATTGAAAACAGATAACTAAAAGGAAACAATGTCGGCAGCTGACATTTCGGCATAAGTACAGCAGCAAAGTCATTAAATGTGGATGCTTTAATGGCTTAAATCCCAGAAGGAGACTGCAGTAAAAATGAGTGCCAAAGCTACATTAAGGTTTCCCTGTCTGTGTTTGAAGATCTGTTTTTAATGAGTAATAAAAATAACTGTCTTCTTATATGTACATCACATGTCTGATGAGTTGGATCAGCATTCAAGTGAGTAGAGATCGAAAATGTCATGAGAGTCTGAACTGTTAGAATCCAAATGATTAATTTTCCTGGGTACACAAAAAGCTGGAGAAACTCAGCGGGTGCAGCAGCATCTAAGGAGCGAAGGAGATAGGCGACGTTTCGGGTCGAGACCCTTCTTCAGACTGGTCAGGGATCAGGGAAACGAGAGATATAGACGGTGATGTGGAGAGATAAGGAACAATGAGTGAAAGATATGCAAAGAAGTATCGGTGATAAAGGGAACAAGCCATTGTAAGCTGTTTGTGGTGTGAAAATGAGAAGCTGGTGCGACTGGGGTGGGGGAGGGAGATAGAGATAGAGGGAATGCCAGGGCCCGAGGGCTGAGGGAGAGGTGGGAAGGGGAGGAGACAGCAAGGGTTAACAGAATTGAGAAAATTCAATATTCACAATTAAGTTTCCTGTTGCTTCTGGCAAGATCGCAGGATACCTGGGCTGGAGCATAACCTGCTCGAAACTGGCCTGGGGCAGGTACTCGCAATGAATAGACATTTTTGTCAACACGTTTGCTGGAAAGAGTGCAGAGAAGATTTACAAGGTTAAGTTGGAAAGAGTACAGAGAAGATATACAAGAATGCTGCCAGGACTTCAGGGTCTGAGTTGTGGGGAGAGGTTGGGCAGGCAGAGACATTACCACACAGAGGGTGGTGGTGTATGGAACGAGCTGTCAGAAGAGGTGGTTGAGGCGGGTACTAGAACAATATTCAAAAGACATTTGGACAAGTACATGAATTGGACCGTTTTAGGATATGGGCTATATGTGGGCAGGTGGGACATGTAGATGAAGCATCTTGATTGGCATGGCAAGTTGGGCCAAAGGGCCTCTTTCCATGCTGTGTTACTCTAAGACTCTATGAATGTAGTATTTTGGCGCAGGAACCACCAGAACAGTACTATAAGCAAGAGGAAGAATCACCATCTGGGAGACCAGTGGGATGGATTTGTCGACTGCTGCAGACATCTTCTGCTGTCTGGTAATGTGGCTCATACCTATATATGAATGGTTGAGATAAACGCCCTGGTTTAACAGCATGATGCCCTTGGTTGGCTTATGTTTTTATTTAAATACATTGCCAGGTGGCTGTATATTTCCGAGTTGTAAAATTGGTCAGCTTACAAACAGTTCTCAGGAGCGGAACCTGTTCTAACCTGGGCAGAACCTGTGCTGGGTCAAAACACTGCGACCAACAGAAATGCCGATTTATGCAAGAGGACAGCACAGTGGAGCCATGGTAGAGAGGCTGCCTTACAGTGGCAGAAACCAGGTTCGATCCTGACTATGGGTGCTGTCCGTACAGAGTTTGTACGTTCTCCCTGTGACCGCATGGGTTTTCTCTGGGTGCTCTGGTTTCCTCCCACATTACAAAGATGGTTTGTACAGCAGGTTAATTGGCTTTGGTAAAAATTGTAAATTGTCCCTAGTGTGTATAGTGCTAGCGTACAGGATGATTGCTGGTTGGTGCAGACTCGGTGGGCAGAAGGGCCTGTTCCTACGCTGTATCTCTAAACGAAACATAAACTAAAGGACAAATCAGAGGAATAGTTAGTCATTTACAGATTTAAACTGAGCCAGTTGCTAGATATAAGCCATTAATTATTCATATTTTTCCATTGTTGCCAGAGTCATTGTTTACTGTTTTTGCATTGTAGACCAGGGGTGATGTCTGGAGCCCCGCCTGTAACTAAACCTATGCACCCCTGAGCCTCCAGCCTTGAATGGCTGGGGAAGGGAGGAAAAGCTGAGTGCTTCATGGGAAGGTCAAATGGAAAGTGGTGAAGTTCTGGTCCAAGACAATGGCCAGAAATTCCCAATGATCAACACAGGTAAAGACCAGCTCACAGGTTCAGGTGGTGTAAAGTTAAGACAGATCCAACGGAAAAAAACTGAGGATAAAAATTACAAATGAAATATCTGAAAGAAAAGCAAAATTCTTGAATTCCTTTGTTCCTCACTGATTAGCTGATAAACTGCAAATTGGATTCATGCACAAGTTACTTTCATATGTTCTGGTAGTGCAAAGGGCCCCAAACATGCTATTTGTACTGCTTGCTTTTCATTGAAATCTGAGGTGAAGTGGTGAATTGTGTTCTCCACAGAATTTAAAACAAGGTGAGGGATTTGCATATATCAATTAATTATTGGTAAATAGCTTCATTAATAAAATACAGCAAATCTCAAAAGGCATCCTCTTTACATCCATCTAAAATGTTCAGCTCAAGTCAAAGTCAAAGTCAAAAGAGTTTATTGTCATGTGTCCCTGACAGGACAATGAAATTCTTTCTTTGCATAGCACAACAGAACATAGTAGGCATTGACTACAGTTATATACTTAAATACACACATTCATTAATAAATTAATAAAGTGCAAATAACAGATGGAGGGGTATTAATGTTCAGAGTTTTGTCCGAGCCAGGTTTAATAGCCTGATGGCGGTGGGGAAGTTGCTATTCCTGAACCGGGTTGTTGCAGCTCTCAGGCTCCTGTACCTTCTACCCGAAGGTAGCAGGGAGATGAGTGTGTGGCCAGGGTGGTGTGGGTCCTTGATGATGCTGCCAGCCTTTTTGAGGCAACGGCTGTGGTAGATCCCCTCGATGGAAGGAAGGTCAGAGCCGATGATGGACTGGGCAGTGTTTACTACTTTTTGTAGTCTTTTCCTCTCCAGGGCACTCAAGTTGCCGAACCAAGCCACGATGCAACCAGTCAGCAAGCTCTCTACTGTGCACCTGTAGAAGTTAGAGAGAGTCCTCCTTGACAGACCGACTCTCCATAATCTTCTCAGGAAGTAGAGGCGCTGATGAGCTTTCTTAATATTTGCATCTGTGTTCTCGGACCAGGAAAGATCTTCACAGATGTGCACGCCCAGGAATTTGAAGCTCTTGACCCTTTCAACCATCGACCCGTTGATATAAACAGGACTGTGGGTCCGCATCCTACTCCTTCCAAAGTCCACAATCAGTTCCTTGGTTTTGCTGGTGTTGAGGGCCAGGTTATTGTGCTGGCACCATATGGACAGTCGCTCGATCTCTCTTCTGTACTCCGACTCATCCCCATCAGTGATACGTCCCACTACAGTGGTGTCGTCAGCGAACTTGATGATGGAGTTCGCACTGTGACCGGCTACGCAGTCATGAGTATAGAGTGAGTACAGCAGAGGGCTGCGCACGCAGCCTTGAGGTGCTCCCGTGCTGATTGTTATCGAGTCTGACACATTTCCACCAATACGAACAGTCTGTGGTCTGTGAATGAGGAAAGTTTCAATGTATATAGCAATATTACACATATATCGTCAACTTTAAGTCATGGTATGTGACTCCACAGAATTGACCGAGAAGGCTGCACTCATTTCCCAAAGTATTTCATGTGGTCCTAACCATGGTTGTAATGTGGGCAAATGGGATTAGTGCAGATGGGCAAGAATGTCAGCATGGATGTGGTGGGCTGAATGACCTATCTATGATTTTACGATGATAGACACATAAAGCTGGAGTAACTCAGCGGAACCGGCAGCATCTCTGGTGAAAAGGAATGGGTGACGTTTTTGGACTCTGGCTCATTTGATCAGCAGATCAAAGATACCTTTCCTCATTAACCACAGTGGCAATGAAGTGTGCTGTGCAAGAATGTTGGTGGATCTTCCCATTCCGTTCAGAATTACCAGCGTTTTCCAGCACAATCCAGCTCTTTATTTTTAACTTGTCAGATGTTTAATGGTAATGTCATGGTGCACAGCCACCTTGTGTTCACAATGCAATGACATTGTGCAGGGAAAGGACCATTTCGTATTATCCAAGGTAACCGATCTTGAACCCATCCCACACAGATTTGGTTTCTGCTTCTGTATTACTTATTTAAAGTATCCTACTTTAATCCTATCCCATTCAGTCCTTCTGACGCCTTTTTCTTAATTTATTTTATAAAACTTGAACTAGCAATTATTGTTTTTCCCTAATTGGCCCTGACTCAAGGCAATTAAGAGCCAACCACATTATTGGACTGGAGTCACATGCAGGCCAGATTTGGTGCTCATGGCAGAATTCCTTTTTTTGGAGGGGATGAGTAATCTTGGTGTGTTTTACAGCAAACCAGTCATTCCATGGTTGCCATTTTGAAGCGGTGCCTTCTCTTAGATAAGACTTTAAACTGAGGTTCCATCTGCCTGATCAGATCACAAATAGTTCCATGCCAGTGTCTGAGGAAGGCAGAGAGCTCCTCTGGAACCAGGTCCAACATAGATTCCTTTATCAACATTGCTAAACCACATTACCGAGTCATTTATCTCAGTGGGATTTCATGGTATGGACATTGGTTGCTTCATCTCTTTAAAAAGAAGTTTTGACTCCAGTTCAAAAGCAGTTCATTTACTATAAATGTGTTTTTAGACATCCAATGGACTATAAAGATGATAGAACATAAAACTGTACAGCTTAGGAGGAGGCCCTTTGGCCCACAATGTCCATGCTAAACTTGATGCTGGGTTAAACTAAAGTCCACCGGCAGCATGTGATCCATATCCCTCCATTCCCTGCATATCCATGTGATATAAATACAAATTGTTTAATTTAACTTTAAAATGGCCCCATTGTATCAATGTCCTGAGGCACTGAGGGTTGTTCCATTGAAAATGTACAAAACACTCCTATATAAATTACACTGTCTGTGTTAAATCCATTTTCAAAAGGGTAGATTAAAATACTCATATTCAACAAATTAACATTCAGATGAATGTTTTGCATTATGTCCTTTTAATGTGGATTTTTAATTTAATTTTCCTTGGTGACAGAGTAGGGAAAGGCTGCCAGGAGTGTTAGCCTGACAGTGAATTACACAATTTATACAGAACAATTAGAAAATATGTTGCTAATGAATAAATTATTACCATTTTAACATTTTATTTAGTTAAAAGTTCTTCTTAGAGATATGTTATGCCCAATGGCATAAATGAAACAAACAAAACAGAGGGGGGCATTAGTTAATTATTTGTGGTGTTTGGCATTCACACAGCCACCTCGGGAAGAGAAAGCTGATTTAAATGTTTAAATAACGCCAAGGGTGTAACCAAAGTAGAGAGTCCATTTATTTATGGTGTCTAACTGTCACTTCATGAGTGACACAGACTATATATATGGCATATAAAGCCGTCAGTGGTTAATTGAGGTCTTTCTATTGTAATCTGTCACTGTTGAACATATGGAATTCTTTTAGTCCCAGTTTTATTGCCAAGCCTCCCCACAGGTATCCTTCACAAGATATGTCTGTGGTTCTAATTTAAACCTGGGGTCTGAGAGAAGTTAACAACAGTGGCAAAGTTCACGGTGGCCAATGTTCACAGTTGCATACTTTCAGTATATTTTTCAGAAATAGTTAAATGACTGAGACAAACCACGGGAAAATAGTGGAAAATGCAAGGGCAACCCAAGGGAGACGTTTTACAACCGGCCGACCTGAATATTAACTCCAGTTTTAAATGACACTCATACCTGAGGGGATTTTCCGTCTCTCTGCTCAGTGAAACCCAGAGGTACAATTAAGCCCTCCACAACTCCATGGTCAACTCGTCCCTTCCCACTCAAACTACCCCCTCCCCAGGTACTTTCCCTGCAACTGCAGGAGATGCACACCTGTCCCTTTACCTCCTCCCTGAACTCCATCCAAGGAACCTGACTGTTTTTTCAGGTGCGGCAGAGGTTCACGTGAACCTCCTCTAACCTCATCTACTGTATCCGCTATTCCAGGTGACAACTCCTGTATATCGGCAAGACCAAGCGCAGGCTTGGCGATCATTTCTTTAACACCTCCACTCAGTCCACCTTAACCTACCTGATCTCCCAGTTGCTCAGCACTTAAACTTCCCCTCCCATTCCCAACCTGACCATTCTATCCTGGGCCTTCTCCATTGTCAGAGTGAGGCCCAACGCAAATTGGAGGAACAGCACCTCATAGTTCGCTTGGGTAGCTTACACCCCAGCGGTATGAACATTGACTTCTCTAACTTCAAATAGGCCTTGCTTTCCCTCTATCCCCTCCCTCTTCCCAGTTCTCCCACTAGTCTTACTGTCTCCAACTACATTCTATCTCTGTCCTGCCCACTCCCCTGACATCAGTCTGAAGAAGGGTCTCGACCCGAAACGTCACCCATTCCTTCTCTCCAAAGATGCTGCCTCACCCGCTGAGTTACTCCGGCATTTAGGTACAATTAAGGAACTCTTTTTCCTTCCACTTTTCCAACCAGTCAAAATGCAAGATGTCCAACAGATGAAGATTCATGGGTGGCAGCTATGTAGACTGGGAATAAATTTGAAGGAATTCCCAATGAGAAGATTAAAGTAACATTGATGAAATTTAAGACAAATCACTGATTTACTTAGGAAATTGTCACATGGAACAGAGCTTGTGAAGTTAAACCCATTCTTGCATTTGAGTGTATATTTTAAGTGTGATTAAAGATCATGTCAGCCAGTGATAAACGCTTACCTTATGCCAAGGAACATTCATTAGATGTCTCCAGTGGGGACCCGTAGGAATCTCTGTTTGGAACTTACCATTTCACCATAATTATAAATTAAAAATCTTAATATTCTGATGGTATAAAGACAACTCATTTTTGCAGTTACTGCATTCTCATCAACTTGGAACTCCATCTATGAATCCTCTGATCTTACAAATGTTGCCTCAAAACCTTTCTGTTTCAACTGCAGTTTTGTCTCAAATACAAATATTCGCAGTCTGCCTTTAATGAATTGTGATATAATCCACTCTCTTTCCTCTCTGTATGAGGAACACACACATTTTGTAATTGTCCTGTTTTTATGATTTAACTGCTAGCTCATTTACTCTGCTATTCATTCTCTGGTCAGCAAGAACTTAATGTGTGTTTTTATTTGCTCATGATTTTTTAATTGGCCCCCCGAACTTGCTGACGTAACATAACTATTTGCGGATTTATTTATCCATTATGCCAGAAAATCCCAGAGGTTAGTTGGTAAATTAATAGTGACAGATGTTAACTAACAAGCTTTCTAATTTCATGCATTCCCTAAATGATGTCACAGACGTGAATTGGTTAATATTCTGACACTGTCAACAAATCTCTTAACTGAATGTAAACATTTCTTTTCTTTGTTTGACTTAGCTGGAATTAAAAATCCAATAAAGGGACATCTTTAAGCCCTCATAAAAAAAACACAGTCACTGCTGGAAAACAGGCCTGATGATCTGTACTCTTAAGGTGACAGTTGTCCACTGCACAAATGTAAACTGTTGGGTTCTCACGTAAATTGGGCACCTGTCAAACTTGGCAGGCCTGCACTAAAGGACAAAAGGACCTTTAGAACGGATAGTCAGCAGAATTGGCAGAACAACCACCCTCAAATGTGATTAATGTAAAATTAAGAATTTAAATGAAAATAACTTGTATATACCGAAGGACTGTTAAACAAATGGACCAAAAGGGAAGCTAAATTGCTCGAAGCCTCTTTTGTGAGAATCATTTACCAGAGCACCACAAGGTGGCAACATCATTAAACAGTTTCCCTCTGGCAGTTTAAATATATTGATAGTTTAAAAATCGCATGTTTAAACTCATTCCAGATTCCCCATTTCACATACATTACTTTTTACTGCTTGTTCTGTGAATTATAATGGATTTTAATTTTAAGGGGCTCGTTTGTCCTTCATACTGTGTAACTTAGTTTAGTTTAGTTTAGATACAGCGTGGAAACAGGCCCTTCAGCCCACCAAGTCTGTGCCGACCGGCGATCCCCATACACTGGCACTATCCTACACACAGGGGCCAATTTACAATTTCACTGAAGCCAATTAACCTACAAACCTGTACGTCTTTGGAGTGTGGGAGTGTGGGAGGAAACTGGAGCACCTGGAGAAAATCCACATGGTTCCAGGGAGAACGGACAAACTCCATACAGACAGTATCCGTCATCAGGATTGAACCCGGGTCTCTGGTGCTGTAAAGCAGCAACTCTACCACTGTGTTTCTGTGCTGCTCTGCCTAGTTTGATCAGTGTCCTGTTCTATGTACAATTCCAACAGGCCTCATGCTATTGTTGGAGACAACATTCATCATGGGAGCTCGGTAAGTTATTTACAGAAATATAGATAACAAAAATTAATAAATTAGCAAGAAATGCAGTGGGGTTACAGAAACAATCGATCACCATAAAATATATAAATAAATGCCCCCATTTTGTAATGTTCTTTAAAGAAAGTAGTGGGGCAATTTGTACCTTTGCATGTTGGAATCAAACGGCAAAGATTGCATTTTAAGTTAAAGTTACAGTACCTTCCACATTGCAAAGGCGGGATTTAGTGATGCACAGGCAGATTTCTTATAAAATGTCCAGGTATGACATTGAGGGTCCGTTAATGTGAGCGCAAACATAATCCCTCAGATGTAGTTGCATCTGCACTTGTTGCCCCTTGTAAACTCGTTTTCATTACAGAATCCTAAACAAAGTCCCTAAAAGGAGTAACTGCTACAAATTATTTTACAGTGGCATCACGCGATATTACGCAACATGGTGTTTAAACATAAACCATGATAAGAAGAAAAAAACTGCCAGGAATGGATTAATGCGCCAGAAGTAAACTGCAAGTCAATTCAAAATATATCCACACATATTTATTACCCTTGGATAATATAATTAACCGTTAGGAATCTAAATTCACAACTATTATGTGGCCAATTTCTTTGTATGAGGTAAGCACATACACATAATCATATCTTGATTACTCAAACAAGATATACATCGGTAATTACTTTAATTCCTCTCTGCTGCATCTTTTTTGGGGTTATTTTTTCTCCTTCTGCAAATACGAAATCTGCATAAACATTAAAGCACAATAAACTGCAGATGCTGGAATCTTGTTAAGGTAAAAAACAAACTGCAGGAGGAACTCAATGGATATTGTGTATTGTGGGTGTGGGGGGGGGGGGGAGGAGGACAGTGAGACTAGAAATAGGTAGGGTAGATCACCCTAGCCAATGTAAAGCACAAAGTGCTGGAGTAACTCAGTGGGTTAGGCCGCCTCTGTGGAAGGAATGGACACACAACGTTTTGGATGGGACCTTCCTTCAGACAGTTGAAATGGAGGGGGGGGTGGCAGTGGTGATGGTAAGCTGGAAAGTAAGGTGGGTTTGGGGCAAAGTTTGGCAAGTGATAGGTGGATACAGTTGAGGTGGATGATTGGCAGATGGGTAGAGTAAATGACAAAGGCTAGCGATAAAAAGGAGATTAAAGGGTTAGGCTGTGGGCCGAGCATCAAAAATGTGCCTCGAAATCAACTTTCGTGACCCATGTCTCGGAACTACATGAAATTTTGCATCGATTTTGATAAATTATAATTGAGAAGGAAGTCATAACTCGTCGGTGTCAAAAGTTGCACAATAATTAATTAAACTAATTAGAAAATGGGATAGAAAAAGTAAACGCCATCTAGTGTCCAATGCCCATATTACACCATGGGGAGCCTATTTCTGTATTGCGGTATCTTTAAACCATATATTATTATTATACTATATGTATATGTGACGCGAATAGGACTGTAATCATGTATAATTATGTATAATTATATTATATAAAAATAATATAATGAATATAATTGTGAGTTTTTTTTTTAATGAGAGTGCTGCAGAGGTCCTCTTGAACCAGCTTACTTAATGGGTGAGTGCAGTTCCTGTGGGTTCCCCCGTTTACTAAACCCCACTGACTGCCAGTGTGCAAAGTGGGGGTCACGGCCACAGTGGGACTGGGGCAGTGGCAGGCTGGGGGATGGCTAAGGCAGGAAAATGCCTAACCCTAACTTGCCCTCTTTCCAGAGCTGCCCACGGCTGGAGCTGGAGTGCCTTGGGACCAGCAGCACGTCCACCTCGGCCAGCATGCCCTTCTGGATCATCATGGTGATGATGGTGGGGAGCAGTACTGCCTTAAGCGCTGCCTGGGCCGCCTTCAGCACCCCCCATAGTGCCGGCTGTCAGACCGTCCACTCGCTTGCTGCAACACCGGCAGCCTGACAGCCCGACCGATCCCTCGCCGCACCCACCGGAGGCCTGGCCAGACGCTCACCAACCCGGCGGAGGCCTGGCCCAACTCTCACCACCCACCGGTGGCCCAATGGCCCAACTGCCCGACCAATCCTCCACAGCATCCATCGGCCTACCGACAAGCCCGACTGACTGACTGACTGACTGACCCTAACCCTAACCCTAACCTTAGCTGTGCATTCTGGCAATGGAGGAGCAAAGGACAGAGACAGAGACAGAGTATGGTAATGGGAAGGGGAACTAAAATAATTAGCACACAAGATCTCCAGCTCCTCTCATGTAGGTTTATGGTAGAAGAAATCAAAAGAGAGTTGATGGGTCTGTGGGAGAGAATAAAATTGCAGGTGAACAGTAAAATACGAAGAGTGGGAATAGGACTGATGGGATTAGACGCAAATGCTATAGTAACTCAGCGGAACAGGCTTATTGATTTTCCCTCTGGTTCATTTTCCAGCTATCTGAAGTTTGTACCATATGGCGTGCACAGCCTAAAGTTGTAGGACAACCTGTTCTATTTGATCTTGTTTGTGCACGTCGGGTTGATTGCATTAGTCGAAACAGGGTGGACAACGTGAAGATTGCAATCTCCCACCACCACTAACCAGCTCAATTGTCGGAACAGAATGTACTTGCATTCTTTAGAAATGCCTTTTGATTACTTTTTATGGGGAGGTTTTTTGGTCGTTAATATTTTACCACTTAATCATAGCAGTTATTTGGTTTTATCATTCAAATGTTGTATTGGACACACAAACTGAAATTGAATGAAAAAAGAGACACAATTAACTGCAGATGCTGGAATCTTGTGCAAAACACAAAGTGCGGGAGGAACTCAGCAGGTCAGGCAGCTGAAGATATACAAATTTCCAAATCTGAGTGCTAACCTACCAGTGGCAAGTCTTCCCTCTCAAAGTCCAAAGCAATTCTAATTCTACGAAAAGCCAGAAGCAAACACATTGAAATAGTGAAAGTTCCTGTGTCCAGCCGTATCAACTACATTATTTGCACTTTGCTTCTAATTTGAAGATAGCAGCTAAGAAGTTGTGGTTCCTGTGCTGTACTGTTCTATATAAAACCAGCAGTGTTCTCTCCCTTGAGTGGGAGCATGCTGTTCATTGAGGATTACAGAATATTCAGCCCCATCCATAACTCCAGAAATGGGCCAGGAGAGCTTACAGCTCCCCACCCCCCCCCCCCCCCCCCCCCACCCCCCCCCCCCCCCCTCTTGCAGCAACAGGTAACATATATGGTTCAACTCTTACGTTGCAGGTAATGTTTGAGCTAAATCTTTATCCAGATACAAATCAGCCTCTCCTGCAGGACCTCCAACAATATTCCCCAACTGTGCAACTAAAAGAGGAGAAAAATGTCTGTTGAGCATTTTTGAAAGTACATTTTAATGATGGAGTACGTTATACTTGAATCAGGATTTTCTATTTAAATATTTTACTTGGATAAAGATGCGAGTACAACTGTGAATAAGATTGTACAGGAAATGGGTTGTTATGATGGAATTCCATGTTTGGATTAGGTATGTAGATATTGAAAGAATAAATCTTGCATTTGTGTAGTGCCTTTTGTGACATGCACCATTGGACTAAGCCTTTTTTGTAATGTAGGAAATTTGACCATCATTTTACAAAGCCCATCCCATAAAGAGCAATGAGATAAAAACTATTTGTTTCATTGATGGTGCTTGAATGATGAATATTGGCCAGGACACGATATTTCTTCAAACATACCTGGAGATATTTTCCCACAATCTTAAAGGACATACAGGCACTGATTTATTATGTCAGTTGACAGGAGGAAAGAGCATTATCGCTGAACCACGACAGTCATCAGCTGAAATGATTAGGGTACGTTCAAAAGCAGTAAAGGCATGTCTACAAATTGTCCACAATATTGTTATAGTAAATTAATGAAATTGTAATGTATGGGCTGTGCGGTAAAAGGAACAAATAACAATGATTTACTGTTAAAGAAGGAACTGCAGATGCTGGAGAATCGAGGGTACACAAAAGGCTGGAGAAACTCAGCGGGTGCAGCAGCATCTAAGGTGCGAAGGAGATAGGCGACGTTTCGGGTCGAGACCCTTCTTCAGACTGGTCAGGGATCAGGGAAACGAGAGATATAGACGGTGATGTCGAGAGATAAAGAACAATGAATGAAAGATATGCAAAAAAGTATCGATGATAAAAGGAACAAGCCATTGTAAGCTGTTGGTACACAAAAGGCTGGAGAAACTCAGCGGGTGCAGCAGCATCTAAGGAGCGAAGGAGATAGGCGACGTTTCGGGTCGAGACCCTTCTTCAGCTGTTTGTGGTGTGAAAATGAGAAGCTAGTGCGACTAGGGTGGGGGAGGGAGATAGAAAGAGAGGGAATGCCAGGGCCCGAGGGCTGAGGGAGAGGTGGGAAGGGGAGGAGACAGCAAGGGTTAACAGAATTGAGAAAATTCAATGTTCAAGCCCAAAGGATGCAGACTCCCCAAGCGGAATATGAGGTGCTGTTCCTCCAACTTGCAGTGTTGCTCACTCTGGCCGAGAGGTCGGATGTGGAATGGGAGGGGGAGTTGAAGTGCTGAGCCACCGGGAGGTCGGCTTGGTTATTGCGGACCGAGCGGAGGTGTTCGGCGAAACGATCGCCAAGCCTCTGCTTGGTCTCACCGATATAGATCATCTGGCATCTGGAGCAGCGGATGCAGTAGATGAGGTTGGAGGAGGTGCATCTCTGAAGAATGATTTACTTGTAGGATATGTTGTTGATTATTTTCATTGTTATATTTTCAGCATTGAAAGGGTATGGACAATTCAGTAGTTTTCATTTTTGTGTTGCGTTTTCTTTTGTGCAGAAATTTAGAACATGGTAAGCATTTTAGGCAGTCTGCGTAGCATTGACTTTGGCAATCCTTACCACTCTTTTGTGCTGACCTGACAATCTCACTGAGCCAGTCCCCAATCTCACATATTTTCAAAAGCCCACACTGATTATTGTTTTATGTTTAACAGGACAGTCTATGATTTTTCATATTTGTAGAGCAGTTAAAAAGACTTAAAACTCCAATGAACTCTGAATTTTGTGCAGCAAGTAGAACCGCTGGCTCATAGCGTCCGAGACCTGGATTTAATTTGTCGTCGGTGTGGGGTTTGCACGTTCTCCCTGTGTCCGCACATTCCCTCTGTGTCTGCATGTTTACTGCTGGGTGCTCCAACATCCTCCCATGTCTCAAAGATTGTTCCCGATGTTGGGGAAGTCCAGGACAAGGGGTCACAGTTTAAGGATAAGGGGGAAGTCTTTTAGGGCCGAGATGAGAAAATAGATGAGAAAATACAGAGTGGTGAATCTGTGGAATTCTCTGCCACATAAGGTAGTTGAGGCCAGTTTGTCGGCCATATTTAAGAGGGAGTTGGATGTGGCCCTTGTGGCTGAAGGGACCAGGGGGTATGGAGAGAAGGCAGGTACAGGATACTGAGATGGATAATCAGTCATGATCATATTGAATGGCGGTGCAGGCTCGAAGGGCCGAATGACCTATTCCCGCACCTATTTTCTATGTTTCTATGTGCTGATTGGTGGGCAAATGTGAGAACATGGGGATAATAAGAAAAATGGCACTAACGTAGGATTAGTGCAAATGGTGTTTGATAGGGTCTCACTCAAGCTAAGGAACCTGTATCCTGTCTAATGAAAAAGGTCTGAAGAAGGGTCACGACCCAAAACGTCACCCATTCCTTCTCTCCAGAGATGCTGCCTGCCCGCTGAGTTACTCCAGCATTTTGTGTCTACCTTCGATTTAAACCAGCATCTGCAGTTCCTTCCCACACAACCTGTATCCATGCTGTATTTCTCTCTGGCTCTAAAATGAACCAGGCCTTGCTGTGGTAACTATGTGAAGGATAGTGGCCTTCAGGTGATTATGTCCAATAATCTCATTCAAATGTATAAAACTTCAGGTAGCTCTGTGGCCCTGAACCTCAGTTTTAAAAAATTCCCAAATGTTCGTATTTTCCACACAGACTGAAGGCTTCCTTTTATTTTCCTATACAAAGTCAGCAAATTGGTTAACGTGCAAGTAATACAAAAAAAGTTCTACTCCAGTCTAACTCTCCCAAGTAATAGCAAGTCCAGAATTCTATTCACTATTTTGATTTCACGAGAAGCTGGCAATCTGCACTGACAGCTGCTTGTAATGATCCCCATGGTAACTTGAACCGGTATTTTGGCATTTCGTTAAGGAATGAATTACTTGCACAGCAGATGACTGAAGCTAGAGATCTCTTGTCAGCTGTTCCCAGGGCAGTATAGGCTCCTCGCATGTTACATTCTCGAAAAGCAGCGCATAAAAAACAAGTGAATTAAACATGCATTCCACAGGCATTAATTTGAGCGCGTTATTTAAAAAATACAGCGCGTAAATTATGTTTTGGTATTAGTTCTTTAAAAAATGCATAAATCAAACACACAAGGTACATGTACTGGCATTGCATTCCTCAACTCAAAACAGTGCCTATACCGCTGGCAGGGATATCTGAAAAAATGTCTCTCCTCTTCGATCTGATGGATTCAAAGGCTTGATTTTGATTTGAATCTCCCTGGTCGAAAGACTAAATTATTAAAGATTGCTTAAACATGAAAAATAAGGAGACAATATTACAAAACTGTAGAGAAAGGAAGAGAGCAATAAAGATTATGAAAACCACAAAGAAGATGTAAAGCAGCTGGGTACTTTGCTGAGAAATGCAAGTTAATAGCTACCAGTTAAGAGAATGAGCATTTAAAAAATGTACTACATATAACTACAAGCACAATTGACTAGAAAATACAATAGATTTGCTTTGTATTTGCTTCCTTTGCAATAATCACCATTTGTTATATCTTTTGATGACACTTGAATGGGCTTTTATTTTTAACAGTGTACCCATCACAGGGCCACACCTGCGGAGGCAGGCCCATTACTCCAGGGAGAGTTACATTGCTTCATAACTCTCAGAAATGTTTCACTGGTTATTTTCATACCATACATTCCTTTCAATTATTTTTTTTGATGTTTTTCTTGATTTGCACTTACCAGGCACGAGATTTTAAATTGTTACTTTTGCTCAGGCACAATATTTCAAAAGTGTGAAGATAATTCTCTCCTTTCCCATATACTTCCAGACTGTAGGCTCCTTCAATGCCTACACTTACCTGTTTATATATATGTGTTCTGTTCATTTTTTTAATCTTATTTTTACTCAACTTTTTCTTCTTTAAAATTGCATTCCTGCCTTTAATTTTTGAGATCTACAGTCTGGCGAGAAATGGCAAGGTACAGAATGAAGCTGGAAAGAGGGCAGAGAAGATTTTATAAGAATGTTGCCAGGACTCAAGGACATCATTTAAACATTGTCATTGTTTTCACCATTGTAGCTTCCTCTGCAGATTGTTCTATATACCCACCACCCTTTTATTTTAAGTTGCTCCTCGGGTCCCTTTGAAATCTTTCCTCTCCCATCTTAAACCTATGCCCTCTAATTTTAGACACTGAGAAAAGAACTGTGACCATCCACATTATCTACATCCCTCATAATTGTATACGTCTTTGTAAGGTCATCTCAGTGAATTCTATACTTCCAGGAGAAACGTTCTAGTCTATCCAGCCTCTTCTCATAACTCAAGCTCTGCAGTGCAGGTAACATTCTCATGAATCTCTTCTTCACTCATTCCAGCATATTGACCAGAACTGTGCATTATACTCCGAGTATGATCTGGTCTCACCAATAACTGGTACAGTTGCAACATGATTACCCAGCTCCTGTGCTCTGTTGGCTTGACCGATGAAGACAACACGCAAAACACCTACTTCACTACCATGTCAACCTGTGTCGTTTCAGGGATCACAGTCCCTGCACCTCTATGTTTCAAGGTTTCAAGGTCAGTTTATTGTCACGTACCAATTAAGGTACAGTGAAATTTGAGTTACCATACAGCCATACTAAATGAAAAGCAACAAGACACACAACCACATAAAAGTTAACATAAACATCCATCACAGTGGATTCCGCATTCCTCACTGTGATGGAAGGCAATAAGGTTCAATCTTCTTCCCCTTGTTCTCCTGCGGTCGGGACAGTCGAACCATCTGCAGTCAGGGCGATCTAGGCCCCCACAGCTGATGATCCAAAGTCCTTGCGTCAGGGTGATCGAAACACCCGCGTCGTGGTGGTTGAAACGCTCTCCGCGGCATGGAGCTCCCGAGTCGGCCTTTTCTTACCAGAGACTCAGGGCTCCGCGATGTTAAAGTCCCACAGACTCCTGCGGCGTGGAGCACCCGTCGGTCTCCAGGAAAGGCCGCCAACTCCACAATGTTAGGCCGCAGTGAGGACGGACATACGATATGGAAAAAAAATTGCATCTCCGTCAAGGTAAGAGATTGAAAAAATGTTTCCCCCAACCCCACTCCCACCCCCAATAAAACAAACCAAGGAACACTAAAACATACTTGTTAACATACTAAAAATAACAAAAGAAGAATGGGCCGACGGACTGTTGGTGAGGCAGCCACCCTTTCACTGTTAGTTTAGTTTAGTTTAGTTTAGAGATACAGCGTGGAAACAGGCCCTTCGGCCCTCCGAGACCGCACCGACCAGTGATCTCCGCACAACTCTATCCTACACACACTAGGGGGAATTTTTTAACTTTTACCAAGCCAATTTACCTACCTACCTACCTGTATGCCTTTGGAGTGTGGGAGGAAACCAAAGATCTCAGAGAAAACCCATGCGGTCACGGGGAGAAGGTACAAACTCCATACAGACAGCACCCCTAGTTATGACGCTGCAAGTGATTTAAGGTAGCAACTCTACTGCTGTGCCACTGTGCTGCTCATGCTCGTATATACAACATTCTTCAGAGCCCTACCATTAACAGTGTAAGTCCTACCCTGTTTAACTTACAAAAATGCCACATCTCACAAAGAATATAAAGCAGGATAGTAAAAGCTTCTTTAGGTATGAAGAGGAAAAAAAAGTTAAGACCAAAGTTGGACCCTTGAAGACCGAAAAAGGTGAAAAGGAAAGGGCAGATGAGTTGAACAGGTACTTTGGATCTGTCTTCACTAAGGAGGACACAAACAATGTTCTTGATATAGTAGTGGCCAGAGGATCTGGGGTGACAGAGGAACTGAAGGAAATCCACATTAGGCAGGAAATGGCATTGGATAGACTGATGGGACTGAAGGCTGATAAATCCCCAGGGCCTGAAGGTCTGCATCCCAGGGTACTAAAGGAACTGGCTCGTGGATGCATTGGTGATAATTGGTGATAATTTTCCAATGCTCTATAGACTCAGGATCAGTTCCTGTGGATTTAAGGGTAGCTAATGTTATCCAACTTTTTAAGAAAGGAGGGAGAGAGAAAACGGGGAATTATCGACCAGTTAGCCTGACATCGGTGGTGGGGAAGATGCTGGAGTCAATTCTAAAAGATGAGATAGCTACATATTTGGACAGCAGTAACAGGATCGGTCCGAGTCAGCATGGATTTACGAAGGGGAAATCATGCTTGACTAATCTTCTGGAACTTTTTGAAGATGTAACTAGGAAAATGGACAAGGTAGAGCCAGTGGATGTAGTGTACCTGGACTTTCAGAAAGCATTTGATAAGGTCCCACATGAGAGGTTAGTGGGCAAAATTAGGGCACATGGTATTGTGCGTAAAGTGCTGACATGGATAGAGAAGTGGTTGGCAGACAGGAAACAAAGAGTAGGGATTAATGGGTCCCTTTCAGAATGGCAGGCAGTGACTAGTGGGGTGGCACAAGGCTCGGTGCTGGGACCGCAGCTATATACAATATACATCAATTATTTGGATGAAGCGATTCAAAGTAACATTAGAAAATTTGCAGATGACACAAAGCTGGGTGCCAGTGTGAACTGTGAGGAGGATGCTATGAGAATGCAGGGTGACTTGGACAAGTTGGGAGAGTGGGCAGATGCATGGTACATGAAGTTTAATGCGGATAAATGTGAGGTTATCCACTTTGGTAGCAAAAACCAGGAAGGCATATTACTATCTAAATGGCATCAAGTTGGGAAAAGGGGAAGTACAACGGGATCTGGGGGTCCTTTTACATCAGACAATGAAAGTAAGCATGCAGGTACAGCAGGCAGTGAAGAGAGCGAATGGCATGTTGGCTTTATAACACGAGAAATCGAATATAGGAGCAAAGAGGTCCTTCTGCAGTTGTACAGAACCCTAGTGAGACCACACCTGGAGTATTGTGTGCAGTTTTGGTATCCTAATTTGAGGAAGGACATTCTTGCTATTGATGCAGTGCAGAGTAGGTTTACAAGGTTAATTCCCAGGATGGCGGGACTGTCATATGCTGAGAGAATGGAGCGCCTGGGCTTGTACACTCTGGAGTTTAGAAGAATGAGAGGAGATCTCATTGAAACATATAAGATTGTTAAGGGCTTGTACACGCTAGAGGCAGGAAACATGTTCCCGATGTTGGGGGAGTCTAGAACCAGGGGCCACAGTTTAAGAATAAGAGTAAGCCATATAGAACGGAGACGAGGAAACACTTTTTCTCACAGAGAGTGGTGAGTATGTGGAATTCTCTGCCTCAGAGGGCGGTGGAAGCAGGATCTCTGGATGCTTTCAAGAGAGAGCTAGATAGGGCTCTTAAAAATAGCGGAGTCAGCGTATATGGGGAGAAGGCAGGAACGGGGTACTGATTGGGGATGATCAGCCATGATCACATTGAATGGCGGTGCTGGCCCGAAGGGCCAAATGGCCTCCTCCTGCACCTATTGTCTATTGTCTATTGTCACACTTGTCTGAATTAAATTCCATCTGCCATTCCTTAACCCATTTTCCCAGTTCATTTCGATCCCATTGTAATCTTCTTCCCTGTCCACTACATTGTCTGGCCTCTCATGGAAATAAAATATTGTTTAGATCGAAGTTCAATTAATGCAAAATTAGCATTTTTACAGTTAACACAAAGTACAATGGAATCAGCGCAGGTTTATTGAGAGGTGTTTATTTGTTAAGGGTTTCACATTGTTGGGAAACATGGAGGCGATTTTACTCTCACTATCAAGTATTTCTTTTATGAGTTCATTCAAAATTGACTTATTTTGTTATTACATGTAAAGAGCTTCATATATCCTTACCAAGAGATTCAGAATTCTATGTACCATTTTATTTTTCCTCGTGTTCCACAGACTCATTGCCCCATTTATGCCAACCTATCTAACTTCCCTATCCTTAAGCACAAATCTCAAATTTTCATACTCATCTACAAATCTCTCTGTATCTTCCTCTACCCCACAATTTTCTTTGTTGCTTTGACACTGGGTGAATTTTCTCATTGATCTATTACGCACCACATTTCTCTTGATGCCTATGCGTTCCAAACACTCGTCAAGAATTTTCTTTCCAACCATATATTTAATCGGCACCTCTAACCCTTTTCTCTTTGTCTAGAGCTTTTCTATGAATGTCAATAGTGCTACATCTGACTTCAAAGAAACTTCAGCGACACCACCTAAAATGAATTCACTCCCCGAAAGATGTCAGAATTGGCCTATCAGCAGTATCTTCTATGAAGGATAATTAATTTTTTACGGGTATTCAGTTTTAAGATTGCACAGTTTGAATGGCTGGAGGGGCTAACGTCTACTCTTTGTTCCCAGTTTCTTGCTGTGTGATTAACAGAGTCATGGAGGGAAGCCCAGTGGTCAGAGTTCAAAAGCTGCCTATTATTTCAATTAAGTTTCACTGTATAACTTGCATATCCTCACAATGAATAGGTCCAAAGGGTGCTTGTTTTATTTAAAACGAATTATTGAAAGCAATCGATAATTTTGTGACTAAATGCGAAGCGAGTAGAAATTTGCCCACAAAACCCGAAAGTAAATGTTGTGCTGTTTATGTCTCGTTAGCCTGGAATAAATTTGCACACATTTCTGATTACTTCAGATTTCGTCTAGAAATTCATCAGCTTGAAAAACAGCAGTTAGTGTCTGGGAGTATCTGCTCCCAATGGTGTATAAAAGGAAGACAGGCAGTACCGGAGTGGCCATTCAGATGCTGTTGTTTTGGGAGAGGCTGAGTTATGTGGCGAAGTGCCATGTTTGAGGGGAAGTGCTGAGAGAAATAGATCATGTGGTTGCACAGATTCTCTTGACCATAGTAGGGGAATCGAGGGCCAGAGGACATAGGTTCAAGGTGAAGGGGAAAAGATTTACTAGGAATCTGGAGGGTAACATTTTCATACAAAGGGTGGTGGGTGTATGGAACAAGCTGCCAGAGGAGGTAGTTGAGGCTGGGACTATCTCAACTTTTTAAGAAACAGTTATACAGGTACGTAGATAGGACAAGTTTGGAGGGATATGTACCAAGCGCAGGCAGGTGGCACTAGTGTAGCTGGGACATGTGTGGGCAAATTGGGCCGAAGGGCATGTTTCCACACTGTATCACTCTATGACTCTATTTTGTCTTGTGAAATTGCGACGTGGAGGCTGAACGGAGGCAGTCGGTAAGATAAGGTAAGGTGTTTTAAATTCTATTTTCTCACCAGCTCCTCCTTAGTCGGGAAGGCAGTTAGGGCAGTGGTCTGATCCTCCTGCAGGATGTGGGAGATCAGGGAAACCTCCAGGATTACATCTGTGGGAAGTGTGGCCAGCTGCAACTCCTTACTGGAAGGGAAGTGGACTGAAGGGAAGTGGAGTTGCAGCTGACCGACCACAGGGTGGTCCTGGAGAAAGAGAGTGTCACAGAGAGGAGTTACAGTGAGATCGTCACACCTAAGATACAGGTAGAAACTACTGTAGATGGATGACTGCCAGGAAAAAGAGTAGGCAGAGAGTGGAGGACACCCCATTGGCCAATTCCCTTGAAAACACATATAGCCTTTTGGATACTGTTGAGGGGGATGATCGTTCAGCCAATAGCAGCAGCAGAAGCAGTTAGGTCTGTAGCATCAGGGCAGGCCCTGATGTGCAGTGTGGAAGGGTAAAGTGATAAAAGGTAAAGTCAGGCAGAACATGGAATCTTGAACCAAATGTTGGAGGGACTCAATGAATCAGGTGGCATCTGGTGAGGGAATGGAGAGGTGATGTTTCAGGTCAGGTCCCTTCTTCAGACAGATACAACTTTGATGTTACCTTCAAAGATATTGTCGCTTCTTTGTGAAAGATCCACAAGTCTCCCGGGTCATCAGCCTCCATCATTGACCTGAGTCTTCAAAGATTTGTAGTTCAATTTCTGGCCACTACTATAAGCAACCAGAGAGAATAGAACAGGACCATATTCAAAACAATGGCATACTTTGTTGCTTTGCATTTGGTTCACTGGTTATGGGAACCCAGAGACAGAACACTTGGGCTGTTTGACTGACAAACAGGAATTAGACAATTGGCTTATGAAAAACCTACTGGCTTTCCAATTGAAGTGGAAAGACAGTGTGTCACGAGAATGGCCATTTTGTAATTTATAGCAGGAGTGCGTGGGAAAGTCTATTCAAAGTGAAAGATCATGCAGTAAAACATTCACAAATAGTTAGAGGTCTCCCTGCACCACTATGGACGTGCTCCTTTAGTGAATCCAGAAAATGAATGTCCAAAAGGGGAATGTGAGCAGAATTGGAGCTGCACCTCCTTGTAGCAAGAACAAGGTGATGGCAGTCAGGAAAAGATGTGCAATTCTACAGAAGGCTATTCAATGTACTTTTTCAATTTGCACTCAGATAATGCGACTCCTGAAAGTTGGTTCGTTTCTTTACCGCAAGTTGAGACTGGCAGGGTATCAGGTGTTTGCCTGAATGCTCAGCTTTCCAATTTCTATCACTGTGGCTCGTCAGTCAATATAATTTTAGGTTGTAAGTGATGGCAGATGAATAAATCAGGTGAATACTTCATCACATCTGTCTTTCCATTCCCACGCAAGCATCCCATAACAATAAATACATTGCGGATGGAATTCAATGGGTCAAGCAGCATCTGTGGAGGGAAATGGACAGGCGACATTTCTGTCAGGATCCTTCCAGCGTATGTAGTCTCCTGTCTGTCAATTTCCCTCCATAGATGTTGCCTGGCCCACTGAGTTCCTCCAAAAATTGGATTTTTGCTCAAGATTCCAATATCTGCCGTCTCTTGCACGTCCTAACAATACTTTTGCTTCTGAATCCCAGATAACTTTTAAAACAATCTTCCAGAGCTGTCACTGAGGCGCATCTGTCATTTAATGCTTTATTCTGGTCAGTCCACTGCAAGCCCGGTTCTCTTCCAGTGATCCTCTGGCAGAATGGAGTCACAAAAACCCATCTGCCATGACAGACAACTACATCTCTGTCTAGATGTTAAAAGCCACCGAATAACTCACATGATCCAACTTATTTACCGTTAATTTGGTAACTCAGGAACTCAGCTGCCAAATTCAAAATAACCACAGATGCCACAGTAATGACAGATCATTCATTTCTTTGTGGCTTTGCAGTTTGCACAGACTCTCATTCTGTTCCAGAGATCTATATAAATCTTTCAGATATCTGTCATAAATATTAATTCTCTTCTTTGTTTCCCACATGGATTGTCACTCAGCTCCTCTGCAATGATGTGGTTGCATACAGCAGAAAAAAATGTTTCTTTATGTACAGTATCTAGTTCTTGTGATTCCCAAATAACAACTCTAAATCATATCTCTCTTTTATTCATAGATTGGTTTCATAAGTGACATGTCAAAGGAAGTAATTCAGAAATTCACCTGTTACAATAATTAGAAAATAAACATTGTGACAGTATAATATTGTTTTGTTTTATTCCATTCATTTCATATTAAGTAGCAATCTCACTATCATTCAAATAATTAAGTACAAATTTGATTCATTAAGAACAATCACAATGAATCTGCAGGCATTAATTAAAACATTTAAATCAAGTTCAAGATCTGACCAGCAAGACCTTCTCCATTGTTGATATGGCCAACAAATCATGTTGGCCATACCAACATGCCATACTGAATCACAGATCTCCAGAAATATTGCTTGTGTAAGACCTTTCTGATTACCTGAAGTACAAGGATTTCTTTGCACACACTGTAATTCAACATTGCACAGTTTAGGAACTTTGAAGCAGTCTGTAATTTTTAGTGTAAATGGGAATCTGTTTAAATCTTTCTATTTGTTTGGCTCAAATATTTTATAGTGATTGGAGAATTAAAAAAATCATCTTAATCCTGATGGGAAGAGGTGCAGCAAAAATGTTTTTTAAGATTGCAACTTGTTGATTGTTTTACTTCGGAGTTACGTAAGCCGTCAGCCCGCATGCGCATCATTACGTCCACGCATGGCGCGGCGACTGGCTGGCAGGCACGCTGCGCCTGCCAGCGGTAAGTTTAACCTGAAGGTAAGTTTCGAACTTATTTTTCAGGCTGTGCTCTTACCTTGCAGGAAACTCTATACAGTTTCAGTAATGTATTTCAGTAAGGCCTTTGACAAGGTTCCCCATGGAAGGTTGGTTAAGAAGGTTCAATCTTTGGGTGTTAATGGCGGAGTAGCAAGATGGATTCAACAGTGGCTGAATGGGAGATGTCAGAGAGTAATGGTGGATGGTTATAGGAAGGATGTCAACAAAATAGAGAGAGTACAGAGGAGATTTACTAGAATGTTGCCAGGGTTCCAGCAACTATGTTACAGAGAAAGGTTGAACAAGTTAGGTCTTTATTCTTTGGAGCGCAGAAGGTTAAGGGGGGACTTGATTGAGGTCTTTAAAATGATGAAAGGGATAGACAGAGTTGACGTGGATACGTTTTTCCCATTGAGGGTAGGGAAGATCAAACAAGAGGGCATGACATGAGAATTAAGGGACAGAGGTTTCGGGGTAACGTGAGGGGGAACTTCTTTACTCAGAGGGTGGTGGCTGTGTGGAATGAGCTTCCAGCAGAAGTGGTGGAGGCAGGATCGATTTTAACATTTAAGAGTAAAGTGGATAGGTATATGGACGTGAAGGGAATGGAGGGGTATGGTCTGAGTGCAGGTAGATGGGACTAGGGGAAAACAAATGGTCGGCACGGACTGGAAGGGCCGAGAGGGTCTGTTTCCGTGCTGTAATTGTTATATGGTTATATGGTTATATGGTTATATGGATGTCGTTCCGGGAAATCCCAACTCCGCGGAGAAACCCGGCGCGCGGGGAAACCCAGAAGCGGAGACCGGGGGTGTATCCCGGCTCCGCGAGGGGTAACCCGGCAGCAGAGACCGTGGGGTATCCCGGATCCGCGAAGGAAAACTCGGCTCGGGGAAACCCGGCCATAGAGGCCGCCGGCTGCGGAAGCCACGGGAAATCACGGCTAAGTGGGAAATACCGGCTCGGCAGGCCAGTTGACATTGAAACAGTCGGACCAGGAGGATTCACCTCCTGCAGCGGGAGCGTCTTCGGACGTTTCTTTGCCGGATAGAGAATCTCATGGAGAGATGCTCCATCTGATACTCCAAGGAAGGGAGTAATATCAGCGCGGGTCTCGGGGGCCCACGGCAGCACCTGGTACAGCCAACTGCATGACAAGGACCTGCAGCAGCGCCTGTTGCAGCGCTGCATTATATCTCCATCTCTGAGGAGCGGAGTGCAGGAAATCAATGTGTGACTGACTCCAAAATCAGAAATATGCCCATGTAACAAGGGCATGCGTGAGGTCAGAATTCTGTCCTGGAATTAAGGATTGCGATATCCACGCAAACGGAGGAGCCACTGCAAGGAAAGTTGGCTTCCAGCCTATGGCAGAAAACCTGGAACTTGCTAAGCATCTATGACCTCACGTCACATCATTACAGAGTGCCGACAGCACTTAAGCTGGTGGCAGCTTGAAAGCTGATCCTCTGGGCAGACGTCTTTTAGGCCAATGCCCTAGCCGGCCCTGAGGGAAAATGTGCAATCCACGTACCCCAGCAGTCCTATCATCCAAATTCAAGGATGGAATCAAAACCGGAGGATGGTTACAGAACTCACACGGGGTGTGTGGACCAGTTACGTATCGTGATAGATTACACTATTTTGCACGTATGTCGAGTCGTTGGGTCACCCTTGATTAACTCACATTCACTTGTGCAGTTAATTTTAAAATGGGAAACTTCGTTACTGTCTAATAACGGATATTCCATAGGATACTTTATAGCATGCATCGATCTCAAAGATGCATACTATTCGGTTCCCTTTCACAGGGTTCACCGAAGATATTTGATATTTAGACAAATGGGCTAACTTCAGCTTATAGGTTGTTTACCTAAATTACCAAGCCAGTGCTTGGGCTGCTCAAAGTTCGAAAATACATATTTATGGCCTATCTGGATGATATTCTACACCGCTGAATCTTGCTAAATTAGCTGTTTTCAGACACAAAACTCATATTTTAGAAATTGGGGTTTCTCATCCAACCAGTTAAAATTAAGTTGATACCTACTGGAGTTATAGATCGCGTTGAACCTTTAACTCATTAATTATCTGTGACTCCGCCCTGGGGCAAGAGATTGTGGCCTATGTAAATTGGCAATTTAGTGGTCATTTTCAACAGATCAATGCTATTACCAGCTGAAGCTATGTCACAATGATGGACAAATAGTATTCAGCATTTCTCCAGTATTTTGTGGTCATTTTTACCTTCAGTTATGTTTTATACTATTACTAGGTGCATTCTATGGGTTAAAGGCTTATTGTGCGAATATGCATTTCTGCATGCTCAACTACAAGTTTGACACACTATGGTGGTAGCATATTTTAACCACATGGGTTCAATTAAATTAATATCCTATGATAGTTACCTAACCTCATTGGCGCTGGTGCATCATCACGTTAATCAATGACAAACACAATGAATGTTGGATCACAAAGTATTTTAATGACATTATGGATTGATGGAACACCAAATATCGATTTGTTTGCATCTAGTCTCAATCAACAGTTGCAAAATTATCTGGCATGGCGACCATTTTCAGGGGCAGCAGCGATGGATGCATTCTCGCTACACTGGGGAGGAATGCTCGTTATGTCTTCGTCCATTTTTTGCCTCATCAGTCGGTGCTTGCTTAATAACCAGCAAGACTCCGCCTCAGGCGTGACAGTGCCTGACTGGCCTACACAGCCATGGGTCCACTCATACTGCGAATGATAACAGAGCTTTTTATGGCTGTTCCCAAACACAAAATCTGCTGGTTTACCCCGTGACTGGGAGAACCATCCTCTGCATGAGTGAATCAAGTTGTTGGCTTGAAGACTATGAGAAGACCTTTCCTGGGGTACGAACTGTCAGGTTGTTAGGTGAATGTAATCACTGCGGCCTGAAGAGATAGTACCGAGAAACAGTACATCTCACATATCAAGGAATGGTAAGGATCCCGTTTACAGTCCAATATATCGGTAAACGGTACGTATAACAGATGTCTTGGTATTCCTCTCAAAGCTATATTTCACGAGATGGAGTTATACATATTATGCCAGTAGTGCCTTGTGGTCCTACTTCTGCCGGGGTAGACACACCACGCTGTCAGGTCTCGACCTCTGATATCCAGATTTATGAAGAGTATCTTCAACTCAATTTCCCCCCATGGAACTTTGGTTGAGTGTGGTCACACATCTATAACAGTCATTATGTCACCTAAAGCCTTAGAGGCTCTGAACTAGCAATATTGTTAGTTACAAATAACCTCATACGGCTGCAACAACAGCTGCAGCGAGGGTTGTGACTGTTTCGCTGGACCTCATCCTAGTGCTGCAGGATGGTCAAACCAGCAAATTTCCGAATTTGTTATAAACCCATTTGCCTGACCGGGGGTATATATCAACACTATTTTCAAGTTATATTTTTAATTCCTCCTGGATAAGTGGGATTACTATTATCGTCATTAAAAAGCACCAGCATGTTTCAATTTATGTCATGCTTTATTAAATTTCACTTATCCCTGGTTAATTGATGTCGTGTGTGACGCATGGACTCGTTTCCACGGCATGAAATCACAGAGCTTCAAAATCTTCACGTAGTCACTCAAGTGACTCCGAAGTAAAATAGTAAGATTAAATGAGAACTTACCAGTTTGAAGTTTGATCTTTATTTTATGAGGAGTTACGATGAGCGATTACGTGCCCTCCGCTCCCAACCCTCTCTCATAAAGATCAGCTGGTAGCTTCTAAGTTCTCAAATCTTACTATATTCAGTTCATCAACTGTTATCTGTGATTTCACACCGCTACTTTGAAGATTGATGCGCATGCGGGCTGTCGACCTTCTTCACGTAATTGCTCATCATAACTCCTCATAAAATAAAGATCATACTGGAAAGTTCTCATTTAATCTTACTATTATATGCTCATTCACCATAAGTCTGAAGAAGAGTTTCGACCGGAAACGTCACCCATTCCTTCTCTCCAGAGATGTTGCCCGTCCTGCTGAGTTACTCCAGCTTTTTATGTCTATATGGAGATCTTAATATTAATTTGTTCATAATCTACAAAATAAAAGAGAATAGAAATCAGTGCACAATCGAATTTGTACCCAAAGACAAAGGGTCATCCTACAAAGTGAATTGTTTGAGAGATATCATGTAGCATGTATTTACATTTAAATAATAAAGGAGTTAGTGCAAAGTAATGAACATTTCCGAAATCAAGATCGACTATTGAAAGTAATTTGAATTTTGTGTTGTTGACTCATAATTCTGAATTGCTTACGATTGGTCCTCAGACATGTTCGTAGGTTGTAAACATAGATTTTAAAATATGTTTTAACATCCTAGTATAACTATAAAAATCTGATCTTGGATGAGGTGCAGAAAACACAAAGGCTTTTTTGTGGAAGGACCACATTCTAGAGTCATTTTGCTTTCATAGCAAAAGGATTTGAGTATAGGAGCAGGGATGTTCTACTTCAGTTGTATAGGGTCTTGGTGAGACCACACCTGGAGTACTGCGTACAGTTCTGGGCTCCAAATCTGAGGAAGGACATTATTGCCATAGAGGGAGTGGCGAGAAGCTTCACCAGACTGATTCCTGGGATGTCAGGACTGTCTTATGAAGAAAGACTGGATAGACTTGGTTTATACTCTCTAGAATATAGGAGATTGAGAGGGGATCTTATAGAAACTTACAAAATTCTTAAGGGGTTGGACAGGCTAGATGCAGGAAGATTGTTCCCGATGTTGGGGAAGTCCAGGACAAGGGGTCACAGCTTAAGGATAAGGGGGAAATCCTTTAAGACCGAGATGAGAAAGACTTTTTTCACACAGAGTGGTGAGTCTCTGGAACTCTCTGCCACAGTTGAGGCCAGTTCATTGGCTATATTTAAGAGGGAGTTAGATGTGGCCCTTGTGGCTAAGGGGATCAGGGGGTATGGAGAGAAGGCAGGTACGGGATACTGAGTTGGATGATCTGCCATGATCATATTGAATGGCGGTGCAGGCTTGAAGGGCCGAATGGCCCACTCCTGCACCTAATTTCTATGTTTCTATGTTTCTATGCTGTTGGACAATGAGGGGCATAATCCAGTGGGGACACCTTTCAAACAAGGGAAGGGATATCACCTTATAGGGTAACATGGGTGGCACGAGTGTTAAATATAGGTGCAAACACCACTGAGTAAGACACAATTGAATGTACAGTATAGACACTGAGAATGTATCTGCACAGTTTTTATCTTGTATATATTTTATACTCTGAATAAAGTTTATTTTGGTTGTCAAAATTCCCCTCCATTATTAATCAGGTTGTTAGTGAATCTCAGAAATGTGTCCCTAGCCTCATGCTATGCACAACTGTAACCCATCCTTATGGCTTTGCTACAATTCTTAAGTCCACATCTTATTCCTTGTTGATATCAAGTCCTGGCTTCAATCACCATTGTCTCTCAACACCAGTTTTCATCATGCTGGATATTGCAATTCTAACAGGAAACTAACCACATAGCAAAAGTGAAAACAGGTGGCAATGCTCAGGTTGGGCAGTGTCCAGGCAATGGGGCTTCATTCCAATGTCTAACACAGGAGCACCCTGGGTTACAAATGACCAGACTTTCACAAACCAACTTTTCCAAGTTCTCCCATACATAAATCTATCTGAAGAAGGGTCTCGACCCGAAATGTCACCTATTCCTTCCCTTCAGAGGTGCTGCCTGTCCTGCTGAGTTACTCCAGCAGTTTATGTCTATCTTCGAATTAAACCAGCATCTGCAGTTCCTTCCTACACATATTTTTTTATAGCATATTTTTCAAGCCAATAAAAATAATAAAATATTGCATGGTATTTATTAATGAGTAGATACAGTAGATATTCCATTATTTTAATTATAGATGGTGTTAGGGGGGATTATTCAATGAAATGAAAGAATTATAACAAGTGTATGTGAAGTATGGGTTGCTTTAGAAATCAGATGTTTCTGACCTATGGAAAAAAACAGCTGATGGGCAATTCCCAGGGACAAACCCTTGCACATCCTGGGGATTGCCTATACTGGTAAAATTACTAAAACCATCAGAACAGTAATTTTATGAAATAATTACTGAATTGTAAAGTAGCTCTAGGATTAAAAATGTGCAATGGCATAAACGTCTGTGGTGTCAGAAATGTTGTGACCTTCTACGTTCATGTTCAGAACAACTGCTGCCCTTCCCCTTTGAGAACTAACCTCGCTCTCCGTCCTTGGCAATACCCAGCCTTCTTATCTCCCTGTAATACATCCACTGCCACCTGGCTCTGGCATCACTGGTTTGTTTTCCTCAGGGTCATGAGATCCTTATTTCCTCAGAGAATTCCCCCTAACACTTGTTTTTTTTTCTACTTAAATCTTGCCATTCACCCTATGCAGATCTGGAAGAGAGTAAATGTCCGGACCCTATAGTGATGAACTGGGAAAGGAATCACACTCTAGGCGGATCCAAAAATACAAATGTGACAAGTCACTGATTGATAGACACAAAAAGCTGGAGTAACACAACGGGCCAGGCAGCATCTCTGGAGAAAAGGAATAGGTGATATTTCGGGGTGGAACCTTTCATCAGACAGGATCACCGATAACACTGAAGTCACTGATAGAGATCTCTTGTATACAAACACTTCAACAACCAGACAATGTATGCATTGCTTTTAACACACAAATTGTTTCAAATCTTTTTGTTATGAACTAGTACGAAGAACAGGTACCAATCTATGTCAGAGACTTTGGAGATAGTAGCGGACGACCTGGTTGTGATTGTGGATTTCAGTAGCTAGATGACCAAGGGATAAATATCTTCATGCAGTAAGTTGTTCTGAAGTAGAATGAACTACCAGTGTGAAAACAGGCTCTTCAGCCCACCAGGTCCACGCCGACCAGTGATCACTTGTACATTAACTTACACACTAGGAACAATTTACAGAAGCCAATTAACCTACAATCCTGCACATCTTTGCAATGTGGGAGGAAACCGAAGTACCTGGGAAAACCCACATGCTTACAGCGCGAACGTACACACTCCGTACAGTCAGCACCCGAAGTCAGGATTGAACCCAGGTCTCTGACGTTGTAAGACAACAATTGCTACACCACAGTGCCATCCAAAATGTTTCATGTGACATGTGGTGGATACAGATTTAGCTGAGGTAAATTACTGGATGGCTGAAAGATTTTCAGGACAGACTGGGGGATGGGGACTTAGTGGTTTTCTCTAAAAAGCTCTTTTTGTGCTGCCAGCAAATATTTGATATTCTGGAGGTAATGAAACTGCCTGAGTGAGCAATTTATGGTTGGAGCTAAAAACAAAGACTTTAGATGTGCTAATGAAGGAGATTCATCCAACCTGACAAATAGTCCAATGCGTAGAAATAGATGCTGGATCAAAGGGGGCCTCAGCAGAGTCATCAGCAAACAGACAGAAGCTGAACCCATGCCTGCAGATGGTGGAAATTCCAACCCCGATGGCATGCTGAATGGCACCGTGAACTCATGTCTCGGTCACAGTGACCTTTCAATGGCCAAAATGATTCATTTGATTCAAATGATCCCGAGGGGTCTAGCCTCTTGGTAACATCATCATCAAAAAGCACTGCAATCAGATAAGGCTACTTCATCAAGACACTACTGAAAGAGCAACAAATACTCATTCATCTTCCAAAACTGGATTGACACATTGAACCAGATTAGTTGAAACAACAGAAGCATTATCTGTTTAAATGACAGCACCACAAATTATTGGCTGAACAGACGATTGATTATAAAAATAATTGTTGCTGTATTCTAAAATATTTCAGTAATCTATTGCTTGGAATCAATCCTAGCATGCAGGTGAAACACTAAGCATATGGTTCATTCCTAGAGGAGTTTGTACATTATTTATATTGCTGTAAAATATTGTACAGTTTATATAAACTAAAATATCTTTATAAATGGGACTAAGTGCATTCTTAATTCAACACGCATTGGATGGAATAAGTATTGGTTACCAAGAGGCATTTCATCTCCAGACCCAAACTCTTTGAGGTAGTAGAAAGGATGGAACCCTTTGGTAAAATCTTACAGAAATGAGATTAATGATAAATTACATGCTCTCTGCTGCAGTGAATGATGAATGATAATAAAGCAATAGCAGTGAATAATATGTTTACATTTCAACCACTGCTTTAATCTGCCTTGAAACTTCTCCATAATTCCATTGAAAGTTGAATCGTTCACAGGTCACAGGGCAGTAAGGCAGCGATGTAGATCAACAAAGGAGGATCAGCCATCAGGTATTGAGTTGGATGTCACGAAGATGCAGGCAACTCCCATTAAACCAGCAATGTGCAAACAATAATAGTCATCCTATAATGTTAACATCAACTGTTTGCTGTATTATCTACAAGCAATAATAACATTAAATGGCCGTGTAAAATTTGCTCAGATTTCCTTTTCCCAGATTAATATGAGGATATAAGATGAAGTCAAGACCGATTAAGTTGTGCTTCTCTCCATGGGTGACTAGTTGGTGCTGGTCAACGTATGCTGTCATCTGCCATTCCCCAGCATATCAGCATCTTCAGAAGTGGAGGTGAGAAAAATTGGAGGAACAAATAACTAGTCTGAATATCAGTATGTGCCACAAAAAAGAACCAATTCTATTAAAAGTTGCACATATATATTTTGTGCCATATTTGAGAGATTTTGCAAGTAACTCAAGGAATTGGTAGCTGTAAGGAGTTTTATTGCAATTTATCCAGATGGTTGACAATGGATGCCCCAATGGGCAGCCCACATCTGTGTCCTGATCCTGTTTGATCCAATTGGATATATTTCAAAAGAGAAATGCAAGGAAGTTGTTTTTGCTGGGTTCAATGCAATTTCAGTCACAGTTTGATTGGGGTTGGAGCATTGAACTTGAAATTGTTAAGGGATTGTATATGTGGTCCATTCGTCTGTCAGGCAAAGTGTCCTGTTGCTTACAGGAAGAGACATCACCTGAATGCTTCAATGGAATTTGCTCCATCACGGAAGATAATGCCAAAGGTTCAGTGCACTTTGAGCAGCAATACATATCTGCTGCAAATGTTTCTATTGTTACTAGACGAAAGTGGGACCCATTGGGGGGGGGGGGGGGGGGGGGGGGGCTTTCTGTAATGCTAGTATGGGTGTTGTGGGCTGAAGGGACTGGTTTACAGAGGGCTAGTATGGACATTGTTGGCCAAATGGATTCTTGGGCTGACGGCTCAGTCAGTCAAGCCTGTTGTGCTGGCAGTTTCCTCACTCATGGCTGGTGGGCTGGCAGTTGACTTATGGCTATTCCTTGAAATTCCATTTCAAGCAGGGTGCAAGGCCACCAAATTCAAGTGCAGTTTCTTACCAATTCAAGCAGGGTGCAAGGCCACCAAATTCAAATGCAGTTTCATACCATTTCAAGCAGGGTGCAAGGCCACTAAAGACAGCGAGTCATGACCTCCCCTTCTGCGATCTTGCAGAGACTGAGCCACGCCAACACTTCTGAGTTTTATAGTCCCTCCCCCCTCCTACCAGAAGGGGCATGGCCTTCATGGCGTGATTGACAGGAGAGGGAATCTCAAAAATTTTTAAACACTAATAATAATTTTATTTTTCATCGATGGGAAATATCCTCGGCACCTGATGAGCGGTGGGGGACTCTGAGTAAGATGGCCAAAAATCACAGCCATATGTGGTAACTTTTTCCCCTAAAATCAATATAAAGCACAAACAGGAAGTGGTCAAGATTAGACTTTTAATTATATAGATGGCAAGGCAACTTTAATTAGGCAAGGCAACTTTAATTAGACAAGGCAACTTTAATTTGGCAACACAGCTTTAGCATTTGCAAACCAAAGGCAACACAGCTTTAGCATTTCCAAACCAAAGGCAACACAGCTTTAACATTTCTAAAGCAAAGGCAACAAAGCTTTAGCATTTCCAAACCAAAGGCAACACAGCCTTAGCATTTCCAAACCAAAAGCAGCACAGCTTTAGCATTTCCAAACCAAAGGCAATACTGCCTTAGCATCTCCAAACTATATTTTCCATCCACATTAAGGGCACTGACTGGTCAGTAAAACCACTCACAGTTTAGTAGACATGTGTTCAGTGTTATTCACAGGTCAGACTGAGAGACATGACCCTCTCGCTCCCCCATCTTGCAGAGACTGACTGAGGCACTCAACACTTCCAGATTTTATAGTCCCTCTGGTAGGGGCGTGGCCTTCAGGAGAGAGAATCTCAAAAATGTTAAAACACTAATAATTTTTATTTTTCATCGATGGGAAAAATCCTCTTGTCCTGCGCAGCGGAGGGGGGTTCTGAGTAAGATGGCCAAAAATCACAACCGTAAGTGGCAGCGTTTTTTCCAAAATTAATATACAGAACAACAGGAAGTGGTAAAGATCCGACTTTTAGTAATATAAACTAGACT
The DNA here is from genome assembly GCA_035221665.1 of Okamejei kenojei. Lineage (NCBI taxonomy): Eukaryota > Metazoa > Chordata > Chondrichthyes > Rajiformes > Rajidae > Okamejei > Okamejei kenojei. The sequence goes on along the minus strand of CM069133.1, from coordinate 111,236,358 downwards.
AAGTGGGACCTTTTGGGTCCCATGTTCACACGGGAGGGCTGGTCCCTCGACGCAATATTCTACCTCTCCACCAATTCCAATATTGGTGGACAGTGGGGGGACTTTCTGGAGCGCTGGTATGGGTTCTTGGGGTGGCAACTCAATCCCTCAAGCCTGATGTGCTGGCAGCTCACTCACAGCTGGTGGGCTGACAGTTGACTCATTGCTATTCCTTGAAATTCCATTTCAAGCAGGGTGCAAGGCCACCAAATTCAAATCCATTTTCCTACCATTTCAAGCAGGGTGCAAGGCCACCAAATTCAAGTGCAGTTTCTTACTACTTCGAGCAGGGTGCAAGGCCACCAAATTCAAGTGCAGTTTCCTACCAGTTCAAGCAGGGTGCAAAGCCACCAAATTCAAGGGCAGTTTCCTACCACTTCAAGCAGGGTGCAAGGCCACCAAATTCAAGTGCAGTTTCCAACCACTTCAAGCAGGGTGCAAGGCCACCAAATTCAAGTGCAGTTTCATACCACTTCAAGCAGGGTGAAACCACCATAAAACCACACAAAACACCAAACTCACAGTTCAGTAGACATTCAGTGTGTTAAGTTGATTCACAGCTCAGACAGAGTCGTCATCTCTCCCTCCCCCATCATGCAGAGACTGAGCAACACCCACGCTGCCGGGTTTTATAACCCCTCCCCCTCCCACCGGAAAAGGTGTGGCCTTCATGGCATGATTGACAGGAGAGAGATCCTCAACATTTTTAAAACACTAATAACACTTTTATTTTTAATTGATGGGAAGAATCCTCTGCACCTGCTGAGCGGAAGGGGACTGAGTAAGATGGCCAAAAATCACAGCCATAAGTGGTAGTGTTTTAGCTAAAATCAATATACAGTGCAAACAGGAAGTTACCCAAAGCACCCAAACCACCATTTGCTGTAGGTCCTTTTAACTTCAACCCAAAGCACCAAAACCACCATTTACAGTAGTGCCTTTTTACTTCAACCCAAAGCACCCAAACCACCATTTCCAGTAGTGCCTTTTGTCTTCAACCCAAAGCACCCAAACCACCATTTGCAGTAGTGCCTTTTGACTTCAACCCAAAGCACCCAAACCACCATTTGCAGTAATGCCTTTTTACTTCAATCCAAAGCACCCAAACCACCATTTGCAGTAGTGCCTTTTTACTTCAACCCAAAGCACCCAAGCCACCATTTGCAGGCTGTGACTTTTTACTTCAAACCAACCATATCTTCATTTTCAAACCACATTACGGGCATTCACAGTTGAGTAGACATGTGTTCAGTGTTATTCAGAGCTCAGAGAGGCATGACCCTCTGGCTTCATCCATCTTGCAGAGACTGAGTGAGGCACACCACTTCTGGGTTTTTTAGTCCCTCCCCCTCTCACCAGCAGAGGCAGCCGAGAGAATGGCATTAAAAAAAAAAAACATTAATCTATCTCTGATTTTTCATCGATGGGAAAAATCCTCTGGTCCAGGAAGGCGGAGGGGGTTTCTGAGCGAGGTGGCCAAAAATGACAGCCGTAGGTGGCGGCGTTTTCTCGGAAATCACAGCACAGCGAGCCAAAAGCGGTCAAGATCAGACTTTTAGTAATACAGATATCACAGCCACAGACACAAAGCAATTAAATTAGTGATTCCTCCCAAATTCCTTTGATAAAAAAGAAATACATTTATGAGAGATACAAAGCAAATCAGTGTCACAAGGAATACACAAGATCTTCTTCTCATTAGTCTAAACTGAAATCAAACGCAGATTCAAGAGGTGAATAATTACCCAACACATATCAGGAACACAAGCAGATGGTAACATTGTAACAGATTGGACATACATGGATAGAGTCTTAAAACAGAAGAAAGACCAAATCTCTGTGGAAAATATATGCAGATGATGTTTAGAATTACAATTGAAAACACCCAAAAAAACTGCAGGTTTTTACAACTGAAAACACACAGCAGATCAGGCAGCAACTATGGAGCAAAACTGTGGAGAATGTTTAAGGTTCATGACCTTTCATCATACATTATCTGGAGGAAACTGCCTCACCAGTGAAAGGTCAGGTAAATCAAATATGGGACATAGATATTACAGATGTTAAAGAAACATGGTGGGGGGATGGGCAGGAGTAACAGCTCAATGGTTTGGGGCACAGATCTTACACGTGTAATAGATGTCGAGGTAAGCGAGGAGGGGGAATTGCATTTTGGATTTGGGAGAACATCATGACAGTTCTTCGAGAAGACATTCCTGCAGGAAATGTCCCATGAGGCTATATGGGTGGAACTCAGAAGTAAGGAAAGATTTATCACTTTGATGGGACTGTACGATAGCCCCTCAATAGCCAGTGGGAATTAGAGGAGCAGTGTGTAGGAAGGAGTTGCAGATGCTGGTTTAAACCAAAGTTAAACACAAAAAGCTGGAGCAACTCAGCGGGACAGGCTACAACTTTAGGCTTTAAGAAGAAGAAGGCTTCCCCACTGACAGTTCAGTCACTCACCCTGCATCTTCCTGATATTGATAGAAGAATCCTTCTTGGACACACTTAACAAATTTGAGCAAATACAGGCTAAAAAAAACAGGCTGGAGTAACTTAGTGGGACAGGCAGCATCTCTGGAGAGAAGGAATGGGTGACACTTTGGGTCTAAACATGACACTGACTTGTGTCTATATGCCTTAAAGGAAATTGTAAATAAACATATTGTGTTAATCATAGAAAGTTGTTTGTTAAATTGAGTTAAAGAGAGGTGCCTTAATACATTGTGAGAATTCTGGCTTACTGGTATGCCCATCAGACTGCAAATAAAATGGGGCAATAGGGTCTCCGCTGCATTTGGGGTTAGCAATGGTGTTAGACGAGGGAGAAATTTTTGTCCCCAGTTCTTTTTAATCTCTATATTGATGATGTGTCCAAGCAATTGAAAGCCTGTAATACTGGGTGCATGATTGGCAATACTCTAGTGAACCATATTATGTGTGTAGATCATCGTGTGGTCTTTGGTCTATCTAGCGCTGGTCTCCAGCAGCTCCTTACTATATGTTCTGTGTATAGTGTGGAACATGATATCAAATATAATGCTGGTAAGAGTGCTGTTATGATCTGTAGAACCACAAAGGATAAATCTCTAAAATTTCCAGATTTTAAATTGTCTGATAACAATCTTAGTGTCTGTAATGAGGTTAAATATCTTGGACATGTTATTACAGAACAAATGACAGATGTTGAGAATATTTATAGGCAACACCGTATGATGTATGCACAAGCAAACATTCTCTTACGCAAGTTTAGCACGTGTACAGATGGAGTGAAGTGGTCTCTGTTCAGAGCATATTGTACACCACTCTATACTGCTCACCTATGGTCAAACTACGTAAAAGCAAGCTTACAGAGACTTAAAGTGGCTAATAATGATGTCAAGAGAATATTGCTTAAGAGACCAAGATGGTGTAGTGCAAGTGAAATGTTTATGGTTGCAGGAGTCAATACTTTACAAACTCTCTTAAGAAATCTTATGTATAAATTTATTTGTCGGATTACTCTGAAAATGAAATCATCTTGGCCTTATTAAATATAAGGTTTAGCACTACATGTTACCAATCCCAGCTGTGGAGACATTGGTATAGTTATCTCATTGTAGGACACTGATTTTTTTTCTTCTTGATCTTAAACCATGTTTTGTGCTTTTGTATGTAATTTATTCTAAATAATGTCTTGTCTTTTATCTGAACCTTGCGTCTGTAATAAAAAGTAAGTAAGTAAGTAGGATCATCTGTTTTCTTCATTTGTTTAAAAAAAATCAATGTATGCTTTTTGAGCTGATTATGAAATATATGCGACATGGTACATTTTCAGCTATCCTAAATAAATCAGGAAACAATTGTAACTTGACAAAGATGGAAGGGTTTACATATCAAGTTTGCATTAGGATTCCTTGTCCTAGAGCAACAGGTTTCCATTTATGGCAATAATTTGTCTCATTGTTTAATGGAGGTTGATTTATGTAGTCAAGGCTGTTTATGGATCTGTATAGTGTTATGGGGTTTCTCTAAATGTGACTTCTTAGATTAAACTGATTTCAAGTTCACACCTCTGAAAAATATATTTGAACTCAGGGACATGTACATTAAAGGCAGGTGGTTAAGATCTGTGTGTATGTCATAACATTAAATGGAATGAATGCCAAAGAACATCTCTGCTGGTTTTCTTCAACTTCATAGAATAGTTTAGTTTAGGTTAGAGACACAGTGTGGAAACAGGCCCTTCAGCCCACCAAATCCGTGCCGACCACTTACACTATCCTACACATGCTAGGGACAATTTACAATTATACCAAGCCAATTAATCTACAAACCTGTACGTCTTTGGAGCGTGGGAGGAAATCAGAGATCCCGGGGAAAACATACTCGGTCATGGAAAGAACATACAAACTCTGTTCAGACAACACAAGTAGTCAGGATTGAATCCAGGTCTCTGGCGCTGTATCTCTAACCTAAACCTTTTCACTGCCCTGCTGTTACTTGAAATGCTGTTCAGCAAACATTCCCAATCGCTTTCTTACTAGTTCTCCATCCATGAAGACAGATGTTCCCTCCTGGAATTAAAAGCTCTATCGGCAACTGCCTCTTGGATGACCTTACATTAAACCACTGGATTATTGTCAACTCATAACATTTCTTAAACATCAGTTGTGCAAATATTGATTTAAATAATAAAAGGCCATAATGACCTTATAACAAGCTGCACTAAAACAATACAGACATGGAATCCCAAAAAAGACCTGTTTTGTTTTAACTGAGGTTATCTCTTCCATCATAAAGACTGCTGGTTTCTGCTCATATTACTTCTCCCAGCAATGTGTCCATATTGAGACTTCTGCCAACGAGGCTCTTAATCATGCCTTTGTACTTCCAGAGTTGGCCATTTCAATTCTCCGCTGGGTGGCCTGCAGCTCTCCACTCTCTGCAGCGACAGCAAGAACTCTGCCTGTTTATCCTTTTTCATGCCATAATGTTAGTTTAAGCCCTACCCTTCCAAACCCAAGAAAGAATGGTTCTGAGTTTTATAATGTAAAATAAGTGGCAGAGCTAATAGTTGTCAACTTTCTCTGGGCGAGATAGATTTCAACTACCTCGCACAAGCTACTTGTCCCTTTGCCTTATACTTGCTGATTGTCATGGGACTCAGTTCACTGAACAAAGGCCACATATTTATAATGTTAATTATTGGCCTTGATTCTCCCAGTCTCTCATTCCTTCTTTGGCTTGACAACTCTTCGCCCAAACATTCTGTTCATCCTGCTTGTTTTCACCACGCTAACTGGGGCTGTGCCTTCACTTCCTTAGACCCGTGTTTGTGAACTTCATTTGTACACCAACCCATCCCTTTGGATTTTTTAAACCCATCTCTTCATCTAAGGTTTTGACCACTTTTCTTAATCTTTCCTTCTATGTTGGTATCCACTTTTACCCCTGAAGAATCCCAGACAGCTTTTGATGTTAAAGTGTTGTACAAATGCCAGTTGTAATTTATACGCGTTAAATTGAAATACCAAGCTATTACATGCTTTATAGATTTGGTTTTACACAACATGGGTAAAAACATTTAACTGGAACTCCTAGGTGGACATTTATCAGTTGTTATCTGCAATAACGGTGCACCATAGAATATTTATATTTATTCCTATATTTATATATACCTTTACAAATACTTAAAAATGCTCAACATTGTAAATAAACCACTTGGCAATATAAAACGTTTGAGCAGGAGCAACATTTAGGAAATTATTACATGAATTGGAAGCTAATTTTATGAGTTCCTATAATTCTGGGAAGCCTTCAATACTTGCAATTCCTCATGCTAGATCTGCTATATCATGTGCACTGAAGAATAAGTAGGTGGTCTTCCCTCCTTGGATAATTAAGGTCAGTGATTTCCATTATACAGCAACGTGACAAACGGTGAAATGTGGTGATATACAGTGGCAATTACCTGGAATGATCATATGTCTATGAAGCTTGCGAGTAAAGGTATTCATGGGTTTTGTCATGAGAGCAGTCCAGGTAAATGCAAGAGGTGCTACAACAGCACAGATCTCCATGTGGACTGTCTCAGTGAAACATACCCAATGTGGACATTGTTCTGCAATCAAGTCTCGGTAGGACTTAAAGCTTGGATCTCTTTAAGTCCTACTGAGATATTCTTGAGTGAGGAATCGTTTAATGCCTCCTGCCACATAGTCTCTGTGGCTCCCTTTAGTCCTTCTGAAACCTCTGGGTCTTCATCATGCTAGCCAGCAAAGGAAGTATTTGGTGTAAACGATATCCATTGAGAAGTAACACAAGGAAGCAGTGTTAGATGTAGACCGGCTCAGTCTTAGTGTGAACTCTGTGTAAAATTAGTAGTGAAGGTGCAAAATTCATAGAAACATAGAAACATAGAAATTAGGTGCAGGAGCAGGCCATTCGGCCCTTCGAGCCTGCACCGCCATTCAATATGATCATGGCTGATCATCCAACTCAGTATCCTGTACCAGCCTTCTCTCCATACCCCCTGATCCCTTTAGCCACAAGGGCCAGTTCAGCCACAAGGGCCAACTGGAGCAACCTGGAGCAACGGAGCAACTTTCAATGGAGCAACCTGGTTAAAAATTTACATTGAGTGGAATTAGCCCTTTAAGTTCCATGGTTCCAGGAAAAATGACATTACCAAAAGCTAGGTTTATTTTCGTGTTTAAGTACGTATTGTTGTTTTCAGATCAGCGACTTCTAAATTACATTATAAGAAAGAATTGATGATTTGGATGGATTTCATGCCTCTGGTGTCAATAGAATGTTCAACATAAAGTTGGTGTATGAATTTCCAGCCTGGTGCTAAAATGCCGAGAAATGGGTGTGATTTTGGTCTCCTGGGTTAATCCTATTTTCTACGTCACTGCGCCAGTTTCTTTCAGAGAAAGAATTTTGTACTCTTAATGTCCTTGTAAAGACTCACCAACGAGAGCAGACAATTATGAAACTGGAATGGTAGACAACAGATTATTGGCATAAACAGGAGAGCTCTCTGGTGAAATCAGATAGATTGTTACAACAAAAGCCAGTTCTGCAACAAATTAAAGAGGTTTGAAAGCTGTTTTCAAAATATGATTTATTGTAATGCTGAAGATAAACCAGAGAAAAGGGTAGAACTCTGTACTGAGGCATCATTCTCTCTTACGGAATAACTCCATTCCTTTTTCTCTTTTTCTCTTTCATGCGCGAAAGCATGCAGGTACTCATGCAAACATGTGCACGCACGCAAACACATACAAACACACACACACACACTCGTGCACACACACACAAACATACTCACACTCACATGCACACACACTGACATATGCGCGCGTGCGCACACACACACACACACACACACACACACACACACACACACACACACACACACGCACACACACACACACACACACACACACACACACACACCTAAAATATCTTTTTTGAAATTTGCTCTTTATATCATATTTTCTGCTCATGATAATCATATTATTAAGCCATCTGTTGGCCTACTGAAAGAAATAGATCTAATTTGTTTTACATTGTCACTAAATTGCAGCTTTTCATCATTTGACTGCTTCTAATTAGTTTTTGTTACATTTTTTAAAAACTGCCTGATTTCTCTTCCAGCAACTCACAAAAATGTCTTAGGCTCATCAAAATGATTATTAGAACAATAATGAACCTAGCAAAACTTCCCAAATCAAACTCCAGCTTCTCGTTCCCATTTAGTTTCTTTACAGTTTATCTATTAGTCATCAGGACTTTTGGTTTAATATCATTTGGTCGAGTGGTGTAATCAGATGCTTGTCAACACAATGAGTTGTGCAATATCCATGAGAAAAGTACAATAATACTAACATAGCCCGAATGAAGAAGGATAACGTATGCTCCAGTACATTAAAAATACAGCCAAGCCATGTATTCCCTCAAGTTCGAACAACTGTTTTGATTATTTTTATTGAATTGTTGTAAAGGTTAAGTAATTCTACAGACATGCTGCGTGGAACGTCATGTTTTGCCCTTTATATGGTAAGGGGACAGTTGTGCGGACAAACTTGGTGAAATTGTGAAGATGGGTGGGTGGGTGGGTGGGTGGTAACATGTGATGTTTTCTTTTTCTTCTGGAGCCGTTTATTTTAGACGCGATGTAGGAGGTTTGTGCAGCCGATGGTGCCCACAGATCACTTGCTGCACGGAGCTGATGAAGGCAGCCTGACAGCTGAATAAATTGCAGCTAGATGCCAGTAAAACATTGCTGCATAAAATCTACGTGGGACCACCCATGCAGATGGGAGAGTTGGTTTGGAGCCTCTTGTACGAATAGCAGCAAAGTCATATTTGGAGTTAACTCTTTGCTTTCTCATCAATTATTTCTCAGCTTTCGATAAACACTTTTCAGCCCTCTCCCTGCAGAAATCCAGGCACAAAACAAGATTGTGGAATGTAAGGGGTCATGATAACGTCATGAAAAGAAAGAAAGCGTTTCTAAGCACTTATGCAGAGTAATGGCCCTGTCTCACGGTGCGAGTCCACCCACGAGTGATCCCGAGTGAAAGAAAAAAATCACACTCGTGGTTGTCTACGGGATTCCAAGTTTATGTTCATGAGCTTAAACGAGCTCCCACGAGTATGTCTAAGTTTGCCGTTTACTTCTCATTTCTGCGATGTACCAAGTTCCTCTCCCGAGTTACCTAGTTCCTCTCCCGAGTTACTCTTGAGCCAACCGTGAATGAAGGTATGTTTTAAGTATCAAATAGAGGAGCTGGACAGCACCTCATACAGTACGTATATTCTGATTCAGTATTGAAAGTTATTCATTTTCAGAACTTAAAAAAAATATGCGGGATCTCGGTCCCGCACTCGCTGCCATTGTGCAGCGAGGAGGCGGTGGTGGCGAAGCAACAGTGTTAAAGAAGACAGCTCCATCCTGCGGCTTTGAGTTAAAGATAGAATTCAGCGCGGCCGCATCTATTGATATGACCTACAAAGGGAAAATGCGCACCGTCCAGTGCCAGAGCAGTTATACTTATGATTTGTTTGAAACACGCATCACGTAGTTAGAAGACCAGCGGGTGGAGGTTTTATATTTTAATTGAATTTACTGCCAGGTCTACACACTGCGGGGAGACGGGAGATGAAATCTTTGAATGTGGGCGGATGTCTCCGCGCCTGCTCGTTCTAAACAGAATATATTTTTAGTTGCCTTTTAAGCCAGGCTTTGGTTTTATTCCTTGTTTTTGTTTATTCGCACACACTTTTCATGTGTGAGGGTGTGAGAAGTCCATGCCGGGTGCCGGCCAGCCACAGCCACTGTTCTTTCACATCATTTGCACATCAGTTGCACATCAGATTGTTGGGAGACGGAGCTCAGGGTTCACCTCCTGAGCTGCTTTGGTGCCCAGGCATGAGTTGAAGTGGAGGCCGGTTGGGGTGGGGTGGGGGGGGGGGGGGGGATGTGCAGGCATCATTAATCTGTCTGGGGTGACAAGGCTCTTGGGTTAGGCTGGGATCATTCTCTGCTCTCATCTCTCTCTTTCTGTGTGGGCAGAGCGGTCTACCTCGCTGGGACACAAGACCTCTGCTGCCTGCCCCTTGCAGCCATCAATTTGTTTGTTCCTTTGGTGCGCCTCATCTGCCCTGCTCCCATCGCAGTCCTGCCCCAGCTCTCTGCCCCATTCTCTTGGAAATGTCGCTTCCGCCACTGTAACGAGGAGGGACCCAGCTGGCTGACTTGATGGGTGGGTGGGTGGGCAGGGAGGGGGAGTGGGTACAAACCACCGAATCCATTCTCAAAAGTCGGGCAGAGCCGTGTAGAACTCACGTTTCTCTCTGCTTCATATACGTGGGGATTCCCTCAGTATGGTCACTTTTCACGCGTCCCGCCCGGTGTTAACTCAGGCCAAACCCACGAGTTACTCAAGAGTCACCACGGTAAACTCACGGGCTACAACGTTATTACAACGAGTTTAAAAGTTTCAACATTTTCCTTCAAGAGTATATTTGACTTGTGGAAATCTTTCAAACTGGTGAAGATTTTTTCACGAGTTAACACGTTTCCCGAGTACCTGCCGTTAGCGTTACGAGTCGCTAAGTTACGTCCACGAGTTCCGACGTTCCCGCTACGTTAATTCTACGTGATTACCACGAGTTTGATTTGTTTTAAACTCATGATCACTTGTGGGTGGACTCACACCGTGAGACAGGGGTTTAATACTTGTACTGAACTGGATACAAAATTGGTAGACAAATCAGGCAGGTTGAGGAAGAATGTAACACAAAACTCATTGCAAGGAGTCACATGACAAAAAGCTACAATTTAGTGACAATGTAAAAAAAAGTACCTCTGTACATGTGACAAATAAATTACCATACCATACCATACCATACCTTTTTGAGTTCAGGCATCACTTTGAAGTTGTGCGTACGAGTGTGTCAGAACGAGAAAGAAAGAGAACGAGAAAAGGTGGAAAGAGAGAGTCTGATCACCAGTAAAATTTGAATGAGGGATAGGGCAATGATATTCTCATTGTTGAGAAATCAACTATGTTCATTAGCTTTATCTCCAGTCAACTGGCAGGAATGTTCTCAGGGTTGTAGAATGGAATATCATGGTAATGTGGGTGGAACACCATAGGGTAGGAGCAGAAAATAGAAAATAAAATACTTGAATGTCTGCAGCAAATGGGGACAGCTGGAAAAGCTCTCAAGTTCGGATGTCTGATGGGATCGTGTAAGCAGATCGATCTCCCATTCTACCCACCTCCTCTGCCCTGAATGAACTGGGAACCAGAGGAGTGTGCATTAGGCCGACAAGGATGGCAAACAGTGACCTTGTACACTGTGACTAGTGACAAGTGACCTTCAGTCAGGAGATCATTGCAAGTAGCCACAATGAAATCTTATCAATACAGGCTTGCCTCAGAAACTGATGGTAAAGGATACTCATACCAGGGTTGTTTACATCAGATTTATTTTCTAGTTAACACAAACTCGACAGAGATATTACATCCTTATTATTGGCCTTGCGTAATATTCAGAAATTGTTGGTAGACAGATTATGCTATAAAAGGGAATTGCAGATGTTGGCTTATACCAAAGACTGACACAAAATGCTGGAGTAACTCAACGGGTCAGGCAGCATCTCTGGAGAAAATGGACAGGCGATGTTTCGGGTCGGGACCCTTCTTCAGACGGAAGAAGTGTCCCGACCCAAGACAGATTATGTTGTTAGAAACTCTTCCAATCCTCAAGTTAACTCGTGAATAAACAGGCACACATTTTTCTCTGTCCAATTGAATATCACAGCTAAACCATTTTATTATTAATGGTTACAAAATGGAAATTACATGAATTATAAAAATTGCAATTAAATAATGTCAATGAAAGTCTTCTTCCCAAAAAATATTCTGCAATAAGAAGCGTGAAAGTGAGAGTGTTCATAATTTAGCATGATTAAAATATGATTAACCATTAATAATATCTGCTTTACATTTAATAATAATCTAAAGAATGGAATTAATTGAAGATTCTCAAGAACAATCAAAGCATCTAGCCCAGCATGTTATTTTAAACAGCACTATTTTAGTTTTAATTCTTGAGGTGGTGTGTGGAGTTGGTTCTCAGTATTTAAGCTACTAAATCAGGCTCTCATGTACTGGAGCCAAACCCCTGGTTGGCAGAGGCCCTAAAGTGGTTGATGTGGTTCAGCCACATCTGGCAATGGATGGCCAAACGAATTGTGCGCCAGATATATTCAAGTCTACATATCTTGGATTATGCGATGATGGGAAATTGGTTCTATTCCTTTTTGTCAAGCCAGAGAAGAGAAGTCATGTGTTTTTGCTGTTCCCATACCATCATCTTCAGTCATACTCTAAGTTACCGTTGCTGACCCTGCCTCCTATGTCTACATGTTATCTCTCAGGGACAATAATCAAAAGTAGCACGTCATCTACACACATGGATGCGTCAATTCATCTTTACCATTCTCAAACCCACTATTGCTTCCGTTTTATCATTGCGTTTCGCGAATGAGAAATGTTTTGTCTAGAAGTGAACAGACAGTCTGAAAAACAATGTGTAAGAAGGAACTGCAGCTGCTGGTTTAAACCAAAGGTAGACACCAAAAGCTGGAGTAGCTCAGCAGGACAGGCAGCATCTCTGGAGAGAAGGTTTCTTCTCTCCAGAGATGCTGCGTGTCCCACTGAGTTACTCCAGCTTGTTGTGTCTATCTTCCATCTGAGAAACAATGCTATGTGTTGCTCTGTTTAATTTGCAGGCATTGTCCACGGATATGATTATTTTGTACGGAGCAGTGAAACTGGAAATAGGTAGTAGCCACTGTAAAACACAAAGTGCTGGAATAACCCAAAAATCAGATAGCATCTGTGGTGGGAATGGATAGACAATGCTTTAGGGTTGAGACCCATCTTCAGACTAATTCCAGCATCTGCAGTTCCATGTGTCTCCACCCAAGCCAATGTGCTGGGCTGGAAAGTCAGTGACAGAGGAAGCAGATTTAATCTAGATCACTGGTAGTAAGGAGCTCTTCTGAGAATGACATCTGAAGTAAAGATGTGTAGGAATGAACTGCAGATGCTGGTTTAAACCAAAGAGAGACATAGAATGCTTGAGTAACTCAGTGAGACAAGCAGCATCTCTGGAGAGAAGGAATGGATGACATTCCTTCTCTCCATAAATGCTGCCTGCCTTGCTGAGTTATCCCAGCATTTTGTGTCTCCCCTCTGAAATAAAGATGTTAGTTGTGAGATAAACAAAGACAATTCCACCTTGGAGTATGAGTAGGAATGTGGGAGTGTGGCAAAATACTGTTGTGTTATGATATGGATCAGGAGGAGAAGGAGGTGATAGAGAGAAAGAATGAAGAATATAATAATTAGAACCTAGATTGATGGGCATGGATCAGAGAGGAGACCAAAGGGAAAATCAATGAATATTATAGGAATGGGCCCTGTTCTGGAGATGTCGCTAAAATATGAGCATAAATGGTAAATGGTTTACATCGTGACTAGTTATACATAGGGGTCTTTACTCTAAAAATATCATATTGAGCAGATAAAGGTCAATTTAAAATGTAAGACAATAGACAATAGACAATAGGTGCAGGAGTAGGCTATTCGGCCCTTCGAGCCAGCACTGCCATTCAATGTGATCATGGCTGATCATCCCCAATCAGTACCCCATTCCTGCCTTCTCCTCGTATCCCCTGACTCCGCTATTTTTAGGAGCCCTATCTAGCTCTCTCTTGAAAGCATCCAGAGAACCTGCCTCCTCCGCCCTCTGAGGCAGAGAATTCCACAGACTCACAACTCTCTGTGAGAAAAGTGGTTCCCCCTCTTCCCCCTCTCTCCGCTCTCCCCCTCCCTCCCCACTCTTCCCCCTCCCCCTACCACTCTCCCCCTCCCTCCACACTCTTCCCTCCCTCTCCCCTACCCCTCTCCCTACCCCTCTCCCCCTTCTCCACACTCTTCCCCCTCTCTCCCCTTCCCCTCCTCCTCTCTCCTCCCTCTCTCCTCCCTCTCTCCTCCCCTCCCCCACCACTCCCCCACCCCTCTCACCCCCTCCATGAACCCTCTCACACCCTCCCCCACCCCCTCTCCTCCTCCCTCTTCATCTCCCTCTCTCCTCACCCCTCCCACCCCCTCTCTCCCCCACCCTTCACCCCCCATCTCCCCCCACCCCCCTTCCCCTTGCTCTTGCACCACTCCCTGCTACCCCACTCCCCCTCCCCCCACTCTTCCCCTCTCCCTCCCCTTGCCCTCCCCTTTCTCTCTCCTCCTCCTCTCTCACCCCCTCTCTCTCCCCACCTCTCTCCCTCTCATCCTCCTCTCTCTCCACCTCTCCCCTACCCCTCTTCCTCCCCCTCTCCTATCCCCTTCTCCTTAACCCCTCTCCTCTCACCTTCCCCTCTCCTCTCCCCTCCCCCTTCCCCCACCCCTCTCCCACCCTCAGGGACATACTGCCCCGCCCCCACCACCCCCCCCCCCCCCCGTGCAAATACATGTTGGGGTCTGCACTTGGTCTAGTATCTCACTAAATCTTTACTATATGTACATGTATGTGTCCAAGTGTCTTTTAAATGTTGTACTTACACCCATTTCACTGGGCAGCATAGATGCACTAAGCTCTGTGTGAATCCTTTATTGCATCCTTTGTACAATTCTGTTGTACCCTTTCCACTTTAATGTCATTCTGCCCTTAGCAGGCTTTACTAACATCTTGTACAGCTGTAACATGGCATCCTTACGCCTATACAGTACCCTGACTGATGGAAGCAAGCTTGCCGCACACCTTTGTTGCTACTTTCGTGGGACTATGTGCCTGTGCCCATTGTTAAGTCTGTTCTACAACACTCCCAGGACCCTACTATTTACTGTGTAATCCTGTCCTGTCTTACTAAAATACAACGCCTCACATTTATCTGAATAAACTCCATCTACTGTTCTTCTGCCCACTGGTCCAGTTAATCAAGATCTTGCTATAGCCTCAGCTAACCGTCTTCACTGTTCACTCTACCCCCATATATTTTGGTGTCATCTTACTTACTAATTATGCTATTTATATTCACATCCAAATCATTAATATAAATAACAAACAGAGGGATCAGCACGGCTCCCTGTGGCACACCACTTGTTAAAGACCTCAAGTATGAAAAACATTCCTTTAAGATCACCCTCTTCACCCCCTGATTCCTACCCTCAAGCCAATTTTGTATCCAATTGGCTAGCTGGATTCCATGTGATTTAACCGTGCAGACCAGTCTACCATATAGTAACTTGTCAGAGTGAATTTGAAGAAGGGTTCAGACCCAAAACATCACCTATTCCTTTTCTCCAGAGATGCTGCCTGACTCACTGAGTCAGTATAAACCAGCTTCTGCAGTTCCTTCCTGCACAACTTGTCAAAGGCCTTACTAACCTCCATGTAGATCTCATCAATATTCTGGATCACATCTTCAAAAAACCCAGTCAAATTCATGAGACGAATTCCTACAACCAAAGCCATGCTGAATATCTCTAATCAGTATTTGCCTTTCCAAACATACGACGATCGTTTCGCTGAATCTGGCACATAGTATCTAATAATAAGAATTTGAAAAAGTTATTTGAGAAGAAATATATTATGTCCCTGTATATGGGCTTGTTGATTTTGAAAAATGTTTAAATGATTTTGGAAATATCCAACATTTTTTACCCCAAAAAAATATCAGCATTAACATTTAGTTGAAATCTAGCAAAGTGAAAACTTTCCACTCTTGGCCATTTTAAAATTGACTCATAATAAATATTTTCCAGATACATTTTTCAAACTCTTGTCAATTAAAACATTTAGTTTTAATTCACATGTGCAAGTTAAAAATAGCTGAGCATCATGTGATGCCATTTGCTTGAGCAAGGGCTTCCAGCAAAAAGCTCAAATGGTCTGAAGCCACATGTTTCTGTCAGACAGTTTTCTTTTTCTAAACTTGGAAGGTAGTTTTATGCTCTCATTAAATTCATTAAACAGTTCAGAGTATGGAGCTTCATTTGCACATACTGAAAATGAAACTGAAAAACAAACTGAATTTTTGAGTTGGCAATGTTGAACGTCTTACTTTTCTGACAGTACATCTCTGAAATGCAGTTGATAGTTTTATTAGGTTGAAGGTGCTTTATAAATGTAACCTGTTGATGTTGTATAGCAGATTCTTTGTTAACATTTTGTAGTTTCTGCTAATGGGTCGAATTTTTCTCAGATTCTTTGCAGACACGTGAGGAGGCATGGATCATTTCACACGAGCTCTGAGATATATTGTGTGACAAGATACTCTTCTCTCAAGCCTGGCAGATCCCAGCAATATTTATTGGCTCCTCTGGTCTTTCTGAGGAATGTGTCAAAGACAGAGATAGTAGAGTTGATTTGTGGCTGTTGATAAGGACTGTTGCTTCATTCGAGAGCATGTTCGGACTAAATTACGGGCAGCGGGACAATGCTTAATCATGAGTGAATAATGGTTAATGGCATAACTGTTCAGTTGAGATGTAAAATTGGAGCAAACTAGATTCTGTGCTTGGATGGGTGGTAGATGGATCACATAGCCTTCCCAAAAGTCTATAGTGGGGCTGACTTGGTAAGGGTACTGGGGAAATGATGAACTGAAATTAAATTCTAGATGAGGTATAGCTTGTTTATTTTCCCTAGCTATGCTTATCACCAGTTCTTCCCCTCCCTACCCGGAATAACGAGTTTTCTTGATTAAATTTGAAGATAAAATTTATGGTTAGCATAATTTAGGTTTGCACTAATTTCACTTTTATTTTAATAAAGCTCCAGGATTTAAAAAAAATGTTTTTTTCTCAGAAGCTTCTCAATTTGTCCTGCATATACTCAAGTTTACCAGTTGCAGCATCTGCTTTAAAATTTTATAATTCAGTTCAATTTTTCAGAGATACTTTTACTAATTTTTCTTGCGATTCATATCAGGCCTCTCTGCTCTTTTTGTTGTGACACATAGTTCACACAAGGGTTTGAGAAAAGGACAATTTAAGAAATGTAGCAAATCAAATTAATTGACAACTTAAGTTTGCATTAACTGCAATTTAGATTATATTACGCCCTTGCATTTTGTATAATATCAGCTTGGTGTGAGTGATAATAAATTGCGTAACAAGTTTTGTTAAAACAGTGTTTAACTGAAACATCCCGTTAAATTTGGTGGACTATTAATATGTATGTTTCAAATGTTTCAAAGTTTTTCAGAGGTCTTTTATTGTCACGTGTACCAATTAAGGTACAGTGATATGTGAATTACCATGCAGCCATACTAAAAAAAAGCAACAAGACACACAACTACATAAAAGTTAACATAAACATCCACTACAGCGGATTCACCACTACAAGAGTACCATTTGATAATTAAATCTGGGCGGAATGTTCATTGCGAATTGTTCATTGGAATATGCAAATAATCACTAAAACATCATTGATACTGATATCCGACATTGTTCAGTTCTTTAAAACTCAATTCGAAATCAATTTAATTTAAAACTTATAGCAATTGCAAATGTCTTTTTTTCTCAGGCAGTTTAATTCAACTTACTGCTTTATTAGCTATATTTTCCCACTGTACCATTTGAATTGTTTTTCGTTCATACGGGATGGTGGCTTGGCTGACATTTATTACCAATTCCTCAGTCTAGGAAGCCTGTTTGTGGCTTCTTCTCGAATCATTCCAGACATATTTTCTGTAATAGCTTCTTTTAAAGCTTTTGATGAATTGCCAACCTAATTCAGAAGGTCATTAAGATTCAGTCACATTTGCACAAGGTTGCTGAGGTGGGGGAAAGTTACATGCGGGTAAGTGTGGGTGAGAACAGAAAAAATCCTTCTTTAAAGGATATTAGTTTGAGTACAAAATCTCTCACATTTTCCTATTTATACAATGCAGCAATTTTGCGATTATGGTCCCCAATAAAACATTCAGACGAAGGATATAATTTAAAACAATGACATATTATTTGCACGTTGCTTCAATTTGCTTCTGAGGTCCCTTGAATGTGAATTTTCAGTAGAAGTACATGAGATGCTAAGTTCATCTCCAGTAGGAGTTATAGTAACTCTTGGATAGCGAAGAGTTATATCCTAAATGTGCAAACAAAGTGAAGTGCAATAGTAAATGAACATCAAAAAACTGCAGGTGCTGTAAATATAAAATAAAAGCAAAAAATGCAGCAAAAACGTTGGTTTTCGGTAGTTGTGGCCATCAGCAACCATAAGCAGGTAAACCGTAGGATGCCTCACTTCATCGGGTACCAGAAATATATTTTCAATTTTCCATATTCCCAGCATTGAGTTTATTAATAGAAGTAAATTTCCACAGGAAAAGAATGTTCATAAGTTCTTAAGTCATAGGAGCAGAATTAGGCCATGTAGCCCATCAAATTTACTCTGCCATTCAATAGTGACTGATCTATCTTTCCCTCTCAACCCTATTCTCCTGTTTTCTCCCCATAATCTTTGACACCCTTACTAATCAACAATCTGTATCTGCACAATTCTGTTCCGGAAGACTGTAGTGACCCACGACTCATGTCCCGTGCACTTTGAACGTAAGTAATATCCTCCAGAAGCCTAAGATAAACACAAAATGCTGGAGTAACTCAGCAGGATAGGCAGCATCTCTGAAGAGAAGGAACCCATTCCTTCTCTCCAGAGATGCTGCCTGTCCCTCTGAATTACTCCAGCATTTTGTGTCTATCTTCGGTTTAAACCAACATCTGCAGTTCCTTCCTACACATAGTTTTTCAACAGAAAACAAGACATTGAGTACCAGTGCGTTCTAATTTTTGTAGTTAAATGATTTAATAAATAATAAATGATTTAAATTATTTGCTATTAATTAAAAATACAGAGATATCACTGATATTTATCAAAGGTGGACACAAAATGCTGGAGTAACTCAGCAGGACAGGCAACATCTCTGGAGAGAAGGAATGGGTGATTTTGGGTCGAGGTCCTTCTTCAGACCCGAAACATCACCCATTTCTTTTCTCCAGAGATGCTGCCTGTCCCACTGAGTTATTCCAGCAATTTTGTCTACCTTCGATTTAAACCAGCCCTTTCCTACTGATATTCATCATCTCTCTTGTCATGCTCCTAATCCATGCATGTGATTTATCTGGGTTGTTAGAGGTATGTGTGCAGCCTCATAGCACACAGACCTGGGTTTAATCCTGACCTCTGCTCCGATCTGTGTAGAGTTTCCACATTCTCCCTGTGGCTGCCAGGGTTTCCTCTGCATATTCTGACTTCCTCCCGCATCCCAGAAATGTATGGAATGGTAAGTTAATTGGCCGTTGTAAATTTTCACTATTGTGTAATTGAGTGGTAGAATCTGGCGTGACGATGAAAATGTTGGGGGAATATAAGAAAAGATTAATGTCGGATCAGTGTAAATGGATGGGTAATGGTTGGCATAGACTCTGTGAGCTGAAATAAAGTCTTGGAAATAATTACGCAGAGGTGAGTACACAGAATAGCCAAAACGTTTGCATGTAATTAGCTCCAGCAACCAAAGACCAAGTTTTCTCACCTCATGTCTACAAAACATTTATCATGTAATGCCTGCTCCAGTTGATCCCCAAAAGCACTCAAACAGACATTCAGACATCGCGGCACAAGAGACTGCAGATGCTGGAAACAGGATCGAGGGAAGGAGAGCAGAGGTCACAGATGCTGCCAGACTCTGAGTTCCTCTCGCAATTCTCCTTGTTTTTTCCATTCAGACACCCATGCTTTCTGTCCCCAATGCTTCCTTTAATGTGCCCTCCTTATCCCTCTTCCCGCAGGAGAGGGAAGTCACACTGAGCTGAGAATTCTGACGGCTTTCTTTGAACCCGAGCAGCAAATATCTGAAGATGTAGCCTTCAGAAACGAGCCTTTGCAAACATCCAAACTCTGGTCAACCAGCAGAGGTCACCCAATAGCAGTTAGTATGTTCCATCCTCAAACTGTGGGATATTGGGATTATTTTTCCTGCCCATGAAGACAGATATCGGCAAGATGAGTTTTGAACTTTGATCAAACACTTTGCAATCTGTACAATTACATCTATATTTTCAGGATAAAGTAAAACTCTATTAAACCGGTGCACTAAGGAATTAGGTGGTGCCAGACTAGTAGATTCTCTGTAAAAACATGAAACTGCAGATGATGGTTAATACACAAAATGACACAAAGTGCTGGAGAACATGGATAGGTGACATTTTGGGTTGGGACCCTTCTTCCACTCGGCTTTTCTGGAGTATTGAATGTCATTCATATTAATACATACGTTTCATTCGCGTTTTTAGATGTCATGCAGCAAAGTAATATATTTCCCATTGAACCTGGTAGGTTGAAATGGAACAACGGAAACATGCCCCCACTCAGCTTCAAGGGAGCATAGGAAACAGAACCAGGTGTATTTAAAAGATGTGTGAGAACTGAGGCCCCAGTGAGATGAAAGAGAGTGTGTGAACTGGGGCCATAGTGACTTTAAAGGGAGGGCAGGAACTGGGACCTGATGACATTAAAGAGAATGCCAGCACTGGGGCCATGATGATTTTAAAGTGAGTGCAAGAAGTGGGGCCCTAGTGATCTTAAAGCGCGTGTAGGAACCAGGGACAGTCTGTTAAATGGAGCATGGGAATCAGTACCCAGTGAGCCCTTTGCACTTGAAAAGCCATGACCTAGGCTCACAGTCCTGGTGCTGGAAGGAAAGATGACATAAATATGGTCACGGTGGCGCAGCAGTAGAGTTGCTGCCTTACAGCGCTTGCAGCGCCAGAGACCCGGGTTCGATCCCAACTACGGGTGCTGTCTTAATGGAGTTTGTACGTTCTCCCCGTGACTGCATGGGTTTTCTCAGAGATCTTCAGTTTCCTCCCACACTCCAATGACTTACAGGTTTGTAGGTTAATTGGTTTGGTGTATGTGTAAATTGTCCTTAATGTGTGTAGATCGTGTTAATGTGTGGGGATCGCGGGTCGGTGCGGACTCGGTGCGCCTAAAGGCCTATTTACGCGCTGTATCTCTAAACTAAACTGTATTGTACATTTTCTATATTTCTGGGCAATTTGGCCTCTCATGCCTATTCTGCTATTTGGTGAGATTGCTGCAGATCTGTAATATAAGACTGTCCATTTGTCCTGGTCTTTGGAGATTTTCATGATTACTGAATAATCATAGTGGATTATTGAAGTTTTACTATAAATGAAAATTGTACATCTTTGTTTCAGCACAATGCTCTCACTTTATATATACCTTCTTATTTGATGTTGAGCTGGTGTGATACCCAATGGTATCAAGTTTACAGGGAATGATTTCTTAGGTGCTGTATATAAGTGCTTTCATTATCCTCTTATATATGCCCCAGTATGTATGTGCTTTTGTAATCCTCTCTTTGCTTTATGAATGTTGGGTTCATAAATGTTTATGTCTGCTACAAAGAGACAGGCAGCATCTCTGGCGAGAAGGAATGGGTGACTTTTTTTTGGGTCGAGACCCTTCTTCAGACTGACCTGAAACGTCACCCATTCCTTCTCTCCAGAGATGCTGCCTGTCCCTCTAACTTACTCCCGCTTTTTGTGCCTGTGAAGACTGGAAGTCAAATCTTGAAAGCATCTTGAAAGGACACTTACAACAGCAGCGCTGATTTTTGTGGATTCCTGAGGAGTATGATTGTTCCTCTTTGCTCCACTGGCATCTTCCCACCAATTTCCAGTTTTGTCTATCTTCGGTTTAAACCAGCATCTTCAGTTCCTTCCTACGCACTTCACAGGCAGAGTCTTTTTGATGCACACTCTGTCTGTTGGTACTGGAAAATCACCCACAAATTGCATGGGACCCTGACCTCTAAATATTACTATGGCTCCAACAATGCCAGGTGAAATAACTGCAAAGTAATGCACCTCAGGAAGCCAGTAGATACTCGCTTCTGAAAAAGAAACTGGGCAGCCCACAACAAATCCAGCTACATGAGGGCAGAGGGCAGGTTAAAATTGCCCCGTAGGGCTTCTCTAGGGCTTCAGCAACTTTTGCTCTGAAGATATGGGAGATAAATGAAAGTACCTGATGAAAAATTCTCCCAGGATGATCATAGCAAAATGCAAGTACCTGAATGAAAAGCTGCTCCAGTCCTGATAGAGATGGTACAACAAATATATAATCTTGTCTTTTGTTTCTACTGCGGATTTTCAATTTCTGAGTGGACCGTTTTGTCTTTCTGAGTCTTTTTTATTAGCCTCATGTCCTACTGAAGCAATAATGAGCCAGGCTTTAACATCTAGATTCAGAGGAAAACAAGCTGGGCAAGGATTTGCTTATCTCAGACTCTTCAGATTGTGATGTCTGCAGAGTTCCAATCCCTTGGGTTTGTTGACAAAGTCAATTTTCTGTTGGCTGTTTGTTTCTTTGTTTTGCTTGCCATTAAGCTTTCCCTTCAGGCTATGTACCTGCAGCTTCCTCCTGCTGTCAGGAGATAATGAATGGAGACCCTGCAGTCAGCTGAGATTCACTTGCATGGGTCAGCAATTTGAACAATTTGTTATCACTGCAATAATAACCTTATCTTTCAAATCAGTTTGCCCCTCTCAAATCAGACCAAACTGAACTCAAGAGATAGACACAAAGCTGCAGTAACTGAGTTGGCAAGACAGCATCTCTGGAGAGAAGGAATGGGTGACCTTTTGAGTTACGAGCCTTCTTTAGACTCAGTCTAAAAACTTCACCCATTCCTTCTCTCATGAGATGCTGCCTGTCCCATGAGTTACTCCAGCTTTTTGTGTCTATCTTCAGTTTAACCCGGCATCTGCTGTTCTTCCTACACATGAACTCAACAAAAATGTGCCAGATAAACATCACATGAAAACCATATAACCTTTGAATTTATGGTTGGCCTTGGTAGTGATGTTGAAAGCGGAAATTGTCCTGTATTTATTTATTTTAATCTCATTTGTCAAATCGATTCAGTTCTTGATGTGGAATCTGAAGGGGGAGATTGGTCCAGTGCCCGGAACATACTCCTGAAGACGAGGACTATAGCAAGACCTGCTACAAATTGGGTCTTAGGCTTCATCTATACAACACTGGCCAACAGTGACTTCAAATCAATTGTCCTGATGCAGGACATGGTTGGTGCCCAAGAATATTTCATAAGTTCATAAGTGATAGGAGCGGAATTAGGCCATTCAGTCCATCAAGTCTACTGTGCCATTCAATCATGTCTGATCCAACTTTCCCACTCGTCTGTAGGATAGAACTAGTGTACAGGGGTCGCTGGTTGGTGTGGACTCGGTGGGCTGAAGGATCTGTTTCCATGCTGTATCGCTAAAAAAATACTTAAGAAGTAAAATTTTCCGACCTGAATAATTAAGGAAATTGTACTGAGGAGCTTACATCTGTCCTGTTACAAAACTGTATTTTAATGAAAAGCAGAATAAAATTGGGATCATAAACAAATATACCAGGGAGGCTCATGGGCTCAAAACAACTCTGATAGTTAATATGGTCTCCTCACCAATGATGCTAGACATAGTCAAATCACATAAAGTATTCTACTCAAAGAAAAGATTGTGTGAACCAACAGTCAAAGTTACTATACTGCTGTCCTAAGACTTAAAATGCCCCTTGATCCCCAAATGGTCTGCTCAGTTATCTTTCACACATGTCCTGAACAGAGAAATGTTTTCACAAAATATTTTGACATTTTGTATCTGGTATACAATGGTGTGGTTAGTCTAACATGCAGCTCTAATTTTGCAATAATTGCTGGGAAAATTTGTCAGTCCTAGAAGATTACATATCATTTTCTGCCTAAATGACAATTAAAATGCTTTTAAGTATAACTCAATAAATCTACTCTGAATTAAATTAACCAACTATATACTATGAATAGCTTACCGTGCCTTTAGGCACCTGTCATGCCTTGGCCTTGTTTGCTTACCCTTTAGTTTAGTTAATGATGAATGGCCGTAAAGCTTCTCTTCCTCCCTATTTATGGTTAATCCTATGTGTTGCTTTTTTTGTGTTGCTAAAATGTTTGTTTAAAGCTGGCAGAAACTGTCTGAAGTCGGATCCCCTCATATTTGGTGTAACGCCAAAGGACATTTCTGCACTGAAAAAGTAAGAATGCCTCTACTCTTTAAAGGATTAAGCAGCAATCAGTTTCTGCAAATAGTACCCCACCCACCAAACTAATCACCTAAATTCAACAGAAATAAATACTTTCTCACACCACCTACACCTTTGGTTCCCAGTGTTTTGTTTGTGCACAATACTCTCACACACTTTTTCATGGGAATTTACCTGTAGTTTGCCTTCTGTTTCTTTCTCATGTTCAAGTCTGCTTTCAGTTACTTTGCCTCAGACGGCTGTTTACAGTTAGCCACTGCACACAGTTTTACCACCAGTAATAAAAAATATCATTACAGTGACTTTCCCCTGGGAAGTCTGCGCTCAGGTTGTTAAAACCTGCTATGTGTGTGAAGATCCGATATGCAATAATTTATAACATTGACTTGAATAAAAGCAAAATTGGATGTCACCTATAAAGAGGAAGCTAGATTAGTACACAAGGCAGTTAGTAATAAGAGCAGAAGAATGTAGGAAATAGGAGCAGGAATTTGGTAATTTGGCCCTTTGATCCCGCTCTGTAATTTGTCTGGTTCATGGCTGATTTTCTCTCTCAATGTCACTTTCCTTTTTCATTCCCCTATCCCCCGAACCCTTTAACACCCAGAAATCTATTGACTGTGTTTTGAATGAGGTAAATGACTGATCCTCCACAGCCTTCCGAAGTGGAGAATTGCAAAGATACACATTGATCTGCAGGAATAATTTATCCTCATCTCCGCTCCCACCCTCCTATGCCTTAGACTGACTAGCACTTTTTAAACTCCTCAACCAGAAAAAAAAAACATCTTCCCACCACAAAGCCTCAATACCTGTAAGAAATTTGTAACATTCCATGGGAATTCCCCATCTACATTCTAGAGAGTGCAACCTAAATCTTTTTGCATGCATCAAACACACTATTCCTGGATCCGTCTAATGAATCTTCACTGATTTCTTGCTAAGGTAAATTTATCTCTTTTTTAAGAGCAAAATTGCAAATGATACTCCAGGTCCATTCTCACACTATAATTGCCGTCGGACATCTTTGCCCTTTACTGTAAAGGTCAACAGAATGTTTTTCATTATTGATTGCATGGTTGAGTGATGATAGGATATGATGAAGTAAATGCTTGACTTAAAAGCCTTCTTCTGAGCTGTAGTTTCTATGTGGCAGTCTGAGTTTGAGTTAGCCTGGAGGTTTGGACCAAAGTTTCCTCATCCAGCACAAATCTCCAGACAGTGATGGAAAGGTGGACAAGTCCCCAGGGCCTGATGAAATCCAAACCAGGCTGTTAAGAGAAGCTATGGGGGAATATTGCTATGGCTCTGATAGAGATTCTTGCAGCAACTTTAGAAATGTAGAAATATAGAAAATAGGTGCAAGAGTAGGCCATTCGGCCCTTCAACCCAGCACCACAATTCAATATAATCATGGCAGATCATCCAAAATCTGTACCCTGTTCCCTAAGAGCTAAATCAAACTCTCTCTTGAAAACCTCTCTTTAGCCACAGATGAGATCCTGGAGGGTAGCTAACATTGTCCTCGTATTCAAGAAGAGCAGGAGGAATAAGCCAGGGAATTGCAGGCTGGTGAGCATTACATCAGTAGCAGGGAAACTATTGGAAAAGGATTTTGAGATTAGATTTATGATCACATGGAAAGTCAGGGACAGGAGAGGGAGAGCCTGGTAAATCTTGCTTCACAAATCCGATTGAGCTTTATGAACAGGTTATTATATGAACCTGTTGAATAGATGAATGCAAGGCTGGAGATGTGGTTTACATGGACCTTAGGAAGGCTTGTGACAAACTAACGTAGGCTGCTCCTGAACGTTTGGCCATATGAGATCCTAGATCCTAGATGACAATGGAGGAGACTGAGGCCAGAAAGGTCTGTGTAGGAATGGGAAGAACTGGCGATTGTTTCGTGGAAAACCTTTGCTCAGCTCGCCTGAACCAACCTGATCTCCCGGTTGCTGGACACTTTAATTCTCCTTCCCATTCCTACACAGACCTTTCTGTTCTCAGTCTCCTCGTTAGCCTCACTCTGGCTAAATTTGCGTTTAGCCAGAGTGAGGCTAAACGCAAATTGGAGGAACAGCAACTCATATTTCGCTTGGGCAGCTTACAGCCCAGTGGTATGAATATTGATTTCTCTCATTTCAGGTAGGCCCAGCATTCCCTATTTCTCTATCCTTCCCCCACCCAAGTTGCACTAGCTTCTTACTTTCACCCTACAAACAGCTTACAATGGCTTGTTTCCTTTACCATAATTACTTTTTTGCATATCTTTCATTCATTATTCTATATCTCTCCACATCACCGTCTATATCTTTTGTTTCCTTTATCCCTAACCAGTCTGAAGAAGGGTCTTGACCCAAAACATCACCCATTCCTTCTCTTCAGAGATGCTGCCTGTCCCTCTGAGTTACTCCAGCTTGTTGTGTCTATCAACAGAAAAAGATCGATCAGCTGGAAGATTTTGGGTTGCAGTGTAATTTAATCCAGACAAATGTGAGATGATTGATTTAGGGTCATCTAATACTGGTCTAACATCTATCTAACTATATATCTATATTACTAAAAGTCTGATCTTGACCACTTCCTGTTGTCCTGTATATTGATTTTAGAAAAAACGTTGCCATTTATGGCTGTGATTTTTGGCCATCTTACTCAGAGTCCCCCTCCGCTGTGCAGGACAAGAGGATTTTTCTCATCGATGAAAAATAAGAGTTATTAGTGTTTTAAAAATGTTGATTCTCTCTCCTGAAGGCCACGCTCCTTCCGGAGGGACTATAAAACTCAGACGTGTTGAATGCCTTAGTCAGTCTCTGCAAGATGGGGGAGCGAGAGGGTCACGTCTCTCAGTCTGAGCTGTGAATAACACTGAACACATTTCTACTAAACTGTGAGTGTGGTTTTACTGACCTTGAGTGCCCTTAATGTGGTTTGAAAATGAAAATGTGGTTGGTTTGAAATAAAGCACAGCAAATGGTTGTTGGTGGTGGTTGATTTGAAATAAAGCACAGCAAATAGTTGTTGGTGGTGGTTGGTTTGAAATAAACCACAGCAAATGGTGTCTAAACCATTTACAACTTCCTATTTGCACTCTATATTGATTTTAGATAAAACGCTACCACTTACGATGGCTGTGATTTTTGGCCATCTTACTCAGTCCCCCTCCGCTTATCAGGTGCAGAGGATTCTTCCCATCAATTAAAAATAAAAGTGTTATTAGTGTTTAAAAAAGGTTGAGATTCTCTCTCCTGTCAATCATGCCATAAAGACCACACCCCTTCTGGTGGGAGGGGGATGGATTATAAAACCCGGAAGTGTGGGTGTGGCTCAGTCTCTGCAAGATGGGGGAGGGAGAGGTCATGACTGCCTGAGCTGTGAATCAACTGAACACACTGAATGTCTACTGAACTGTGAGTGTGGTGTTTATGTGGTGTTGTGTGTGGTTTTATAGTGGTTTTATGGTGGTTTCACCCTGCTTGAAATGGTATGAAACTGCATTTGAATGTGGTGGCCTTGCACCCTGCATGAAATGGTATGAAATTGCACTTGAATTCGTTGGCCTTGCACCCTGCATGAAGTGGTATGAAACTGCACGAATATGGTGGCCTTGCACCCTGCTTGAAGTGGTATGAAACTGCACTTGAATTTGGTGGCCTTGCACCCTGCTTGAAGTGGTAGGAAACTGCACTTGAATTTGGTGGCCTTGCACGCTGCTTGAAGTGGTATGAAACTGCACTTGAATTCGGTGGCCTTGCACCCTGCTTGAAGTGGTAGGAAACTGCACTTGAATTTGGTGGCCTTGCACCCTGCTTGAAGTGGTAAGAAACTGCACGAATATGGTGGCCTTGCACCCTGCTTGAAGTGGTAGGAAACTGCACTTGAATTTGATGGTCTTGCACTCTGCTTGAAATGGAATTTCAAGGAATAGCCGTGATTCAATTGCCAGCCCACCAGCTGCCAGCACAACAGGCTTGAGTGACTGAGTTGCCACCCCAATAATCCATTTGGCCCACAATGTCCATACTAGCCCTCTAGAAACCAGTTCCTTCAGCCCACATCACCCATATTACCACTCCAGAAACCACCACCCACCCCCCCCCCCCC
The DNA here is from genome assembly GCA_035221665.1 of Okamejei kenojei. Taxonomy (NCBI): domain Eukaryota; kingdom Metazoa; phylum Chordata; class Chondrichthyes; order Rajiformes; family Rajidae; genus Okamejei; species Okamejei kenojei. The sequence continues at coordinate 111,208,524 of CM069133.1, read as the reverse complement.
CCCCCCCCCACTTGCCACCAATTTCAGTTGGGGGAGGCCCGTCAGCCACCTCACAATTAAAAATGGCGCCGGTAACACGGCAGTGATGCAAAATGACGCCAACTCCCCATGCCTGCGCAGTGGACCTGGTATCCGTGCATGCGCAGTTTGGGCCTTTGCCGATTTTCAGATCGCCATTTTTTTTTTGCGTGTTTGCCTGGCCTCGCAACCGGGACCCAACGGCTCCATGGGTAAGTTTTGTTCTATTTTACAAATGGCTCCACGGGTCCTCTATTCACTTTATTAACTTTAACTTAATTTCTGCCATCAACGGCACAACTTTGAACGCGGCGGTCGCACCTGCGCAGTGCGGCCCCGTCAGCCGCACATGCGCAGTTTGGTGGAATATTGCGTTGGGGGAACGGGACCCAATGGGTCTGCGCTTGGTCTGCATGCAATAAATATCAGTGACTTTAGAAGCATTGATGTACAGAGGACCTTGGCATGCAAGCTCAATAGCTCCCCAAAAATGGTACCGCAGGCGGATAGAGTAGTGTAGAAGGCTTGTTTTCACAGAGAGGGTATTGAGGACAAGAGTTTGGACATCATGTAGCAACTTTACAAAATACTTATAAGGCCATATTTGGAATTTTCCCTGCAGTTCTGGTCACCACGCTACAGAAACGATGTGGTAGTGCTCAAAAGATCGGAAAAGAGACTCTCCAGGATATTTCCTGGAATTAGGGCACATGTTACAAGGAAAGGCTGGAATTGTTCTCACTAGTCTCACAGGAGGCTGAGGAGCGATCAATTAAAGATTTGTGAAATTAGGAGCGGTGTATATAGGTTAGATATATACCATATTTTTCCCTGGGTAGGGAAGTCTAAAACCAGAGGAAATAGGTTTAAATAAGAGGCGTCATATTTAAAGGAGATCTGTGGGGCAGCTTTTCATTGGTGGGTTGGTGGTAAGGTGCCAGCTTATTATATGGAATATGCTGCTGTATGGATGTGATTATAAGACTATGTCTGCATTTGTGAGGAAATGAGATACCTCCTTCATTTCCTATTGCTTGAGTGAGAGTAGAAACTGTGATAAGATGATAGTCTTGCACAGTCTATCTCTAGAGATGGATCTCACTATTAAGGTTGGCATGCCCCATTTCAGGGACCAGATACAGGAGTCACAAAATGGCCAACAGTGTAACTGGACTGCAGTGAAGTCACAAAAAGACCAGACGTCCAGATTAATGGAGCAGTTTGATTTTTTTTTTAATCAGTAGGCTCATGGTCATTTTCATTCATATCACTATTCAATTTAACTGAATTTAGTAAGAGCAGGCATGGTTAGATTCTGCTGCATTATTAGTTCAGCTTCCTTTTACTGCCCCAGTGAAGTAACCTGTGTTTTACTGTATTCAGTCTTCCAAATCAGTCTCGTTGTATGGGGCTTTTTCTTCTTCTTCTTCTTGCGTATGGTGTGCACAGCCTAAAGTTGTAGGACAACTTGTTCTATTTGATCTTAGTTGGTTGTGCACGGCAGGTTGATTGCAACCTTCACGTGGTCCGCCCTGTTTCGAAGAATGCAATCTCCCACCCCATTGTATGCAGTAAAGTCGAAGGTGAAGTAAAACTCAGGCTGTGTTATGTGCAGAAAGGAACTGCAGATGCTGGTTTAAACCAAAGATATACACCAAAAGCTGGAGTAACTCAGTGGGTCAGACAGCATCTCTGGAGAATAGGAATAGGTTTAGAGACCCTTCTTCAGATGGAGAGTCAGGGGAAAGGGAGACGAGATATATAGATAGTGATGTAGAGAGGTATAGAACAAATGAAAGAAAGATATGCAAAAAAGTAATTATGATAAAGGAAACAGGCCATTGTCAGCTGTGGGCTAGGTGAAAACAAGTAACAGACAATGAGACTAAACAAGACGACATTAACACTAGGTCAAAGATTTGGGTGGGGGAGGGATGGAGAGAGAGGGGATGCAAGGGTTACTTGAAGTTAGGCTGTTATGCCTGGCTACACACATGGGTCAGTGCAAGAACACATGTGCTTAGAGTCCTGGCTCAGACATTTCTTTCCTCACAGTATGACTACTAGTGAATGAGCTGATCTAACCCTGTGCTAAACGATCAGGAATCCATGTTGTCTAAAGTTATGGAGCAGATTTTGCTCAATTCTCCAGTGTGGCTGCCTTGCATTAAACCAACAGCACCCCCCACCCCCCTCCCACCCCTTCCAACAAACCAAGAATTTAAATTCTAATCACACAATCTTGGACTTCAGCTAAATTACATAATCCTGATATGGCACAGCCTTCAAAGTTTCATAGCCGCCTTCCACCCTTTTCTTTCAATGTTGATGTCAACATTAAACAGAAAATACATGACATACGAGGGAGACTTAAAAGCTCGTAGGGGCTGGAGCTTTGGAAAAGCTTGGCCTTCCTCCCAAGAACTTTGAAGTACAATCTCAAATTCATTTTTAGGTTTGGTGTGTGTTTATGAATACTTTGCTGTGTTAATGGGATTTCATTTTGCCTCAATCAGCTCAATCAGCTCAATTTATCAGTGAGTTAGTCAAAACTAGGTTCAAAGTCTTTAAAAAAACTTTTATTTTAGTTTAGAGATACAGCGTGGAAACAGACCCTTCGGCCCACTTTGTCAGTGCCGACCAGCGACCCTAGCACATTAACACTATCTTACATACACTTGGGGCAATTTAAATTTAGACCAAGCCAATTAACGTACAAACCTGTATGTCTTTGGAGTGTGGGAGGAAACCGAAGATCTCAGAGAAAACCAACACCGTCAAGGGGAGAACGTACAAACTCCGTACCGACAATACCTGTAGTCGGGATCGAACCTGGGTCTCTGGCCCTGCAACCGCTGTAAGGCAACAACTCTACCGCTGCACCAGCGTGGTAACTGTTTTTTAACTTGACGTTCGGTGCATTGAATTACAATCAATCAATCAATCTGTGGGAGGGGAGGGAGAAACCCTCCTGTCACTGTAAAATGAATTAATTCTTTAGTGAGTCAATGAGTTTCATGCAAGAGAAGTTTTGACTGACTTAATTTACTCATTTTTCACAAACAAAATTTCATCCCATATTAGGGGCTAGCGGAATCAAGCGATATGGGGCGAAGGCAGGTATGGGTTTCTGATTGTGGATAATCAGCCATGATCACAATGAATAACGGTGCAGTCTCAAAGGGCCAAATGGCCTCCTCCTGCACCTATTTTCTACGTTTCTATGTTTCTATGTCTCTGACCTTTCAGTGGCACAGGAGAAACAATTGGCAGTGATTGAAAAGTTTCAATAATGTCACATAAAGATCAGCAGCTTTACAGATTTTAGACCACAAATTCTCCCACATTACAAGCTGAGCAATTTCAGCCTTTGAGGAGAAAGGAAATAATGGTCATAGCAAGTGATAAATATTCACATCCTACATGCACTGTCAGCTAAAATACTAACAAGATATTTGCATGCCAAGTGTTGTCTATGTGATCTTTTCTGTGCTTAGTCACATGTGACAATATAGTATTCCTATTTCTATTCTTATTCCTATTCTTTGCTCCATTCTGTTTGATTTAAAAGTCACATCATTTTGGGAGGTGCAGCTGGGAGAAGTTACTGGGCCCTAACTGTTTGGCTTTAAAGGTCAGACTGCTTTACAAGCAGTACACTGAGTGAATTATGTGCAGTGTAATTTTACGATGATAATGGCATAAAGAAGGATATATGTTTTCTCTTCTAAATGTCCACTGAACGCACTGGCTTTGTGGGTGTTTTAATTTTGCAGCAGCGTTGAGCAGATGCTTCACGAGTGACGCTCCAAGTAATGTGAATGCAACTGTGTTTGCTCTTCAAAAGCATAACTTTTGAGCTTGAAACATTAGTTATCTGTTTCAACTGCTTTGCCTCAGAAAAATCTTTCATTACAAAGCATTTTTTTTGTTATGATAGAAGTCAAATCTAAGCAAAAATTAAGGCGCCTAAACGTGTATCATGAACAATGATAAATTGGCTGTCCTTATCTATTACAAGAACAAAGAAATAAAGACACTTTATAATATAGCCAATATAACCTTTCTTTACCCTTTCAGAACATCAATAGAGCTTTACAGCTAACGAGGTAACTGTTAGAAGAGCAGGAAAGACTATATACTTAGTGCATAGCAAGCTCCCACAACACCAATGTGATAATGAGCAGATAATTTGTCTTGGAAATGTTGATTGATGGATACATATTGGACAGAGCACCAGGGATAAATGCTCTAGTTTCGTCAAAATGGTCTCATGGGAATTTCACTACTAATTAATTAAGCAGACAGGAGCACCATCTGAAAAACATCTTCTACTGTGCAGTGCTCCTTCAATATGCACAGAATGTCAGTCCAGGTTTTTGAGCTCATCTCCGGAGTATGATTTCAATCCAAGGTGACTATTAAAGGGCCTTTCCCACTAGGGTGCCATTTGCATGTCATTTACACAACATCATTTACGCGTCACGATGCGCGACACACACCTCGTGACGCGCGCATTATGCGCGCATGGTGTCATAGGCAGTTGCGCGCGGCACCCCAGGATTTTGGGATGTACAAAATCTTTGCGCACCATCTGCGTCACGCGCAAATGACTCCCAAGTGGGACAGGCCCTTAAACTTACCAATTAAAAGTGAGTTTACTGTTGTTTCAGCCATATATATATATATATATATATATATATATATATATATACATACAGTGGCTTGCAAAAGTATTCATACCCCTTGAGCTTTTCCACATTTTGTCACGTTAAAACCACAAATGTAAATGTATTTTATAGGGATTTTATGTAATAGACCAACACAAAGTGGCGCATAATTGTGAAGTGGAAGGAAAATGATACATTGTTTTCAAATTTTTTTACAAATAAAAAACTGAAAAGTGTGGCGTGCAAAAGTATTCAGCCCCCTTTACTCTGATACTCCTAAATAAAATCCAGTGCAACCAATTGCCTTCAGAAGTCACCTAATTAGTAAATAGAGTCCACTTGTGTGTAATCTAATCTCAGTATAAATACAGCTGTTCTGTGAAGGCCTCAGAGGTTTGTTAGAGAACATTAGTGAACAAACAATGTTCCTTGGGCATCATGAAGCCCAAGGAACACACCAGACAGGTCAGGGATAAAGTTGTGGAGAAGTTTAAAGCAGGGATAGGTTATAAAAAAAATCCCAAGCTTTGAACATCTCATGGAGCACTGTTCAATCCATCATCCGAAAATGGAAAGAGTATGGCACAACTGCAAACCTACCAAGACATGGCCGTTTACCTAAACTGACAGGCCGGGCAAGGAGAGCATTGATCAGAGCAGCCAAGAGGCCCATGGTAACTCTGGAGGAGCGGCAGAGAGCCACAGCTCAGGTGGGAGAATCTGTCCACAGGACAACTATTTGTCATGCACTCCATAAATCGGGCCTTTATGGAAGAGTGGCAAAAAGAAAGCCATTGTTGAAACAAAGCCATAAGAAGTCTCATTTGCAGTTTGCCACAAGCCATGTGGGGGACACAGCAAACATGTGGAGGAAGATGCTCTGGTCCGATGAGACCAAAATGGAAGTTTTTAACCTAAATGCAAAACGCTATGTGTGGCAGAAAACTAACACATTACCCTGAACACACCATCCCCACTGTGTAACATGGTGGTGGCAGCATCATGCTATGGGTATGCTTTTCTTCAGCAGGGACAGGGAAGCTGGTCAGAGTTCTTGGGAAGATGGATGGAGCCAAATACTGGGCAATCTTGGAAGAAAACCTGTTAGAGTCTGCAAAAGACTTGAGATTGGGGCGGAGGTTCACCTTCCAGCAGGACAACTACCCTGAACATACAGCCAGAGCTTCAATAGAATGGTTTAGATCAAAGCATATTCATGTGTTAGAATGGCCCAGTCAGTCCAGACCTAAAACCAATTTAGAATCTCTGGCAAGACTTGAAAATTGCTGTTCACAGATGCTCTCCATCCAATCTGACTGAGCTTGAGCTATTTTGCAAAGAACAATGGGCAAAAATGTCAGTATCTAGATGTGCAAAGCTGGTAGAGACATACCCCAAAAGACTTGCAGCTGTAAATGTAGCGAAAGATGGTTCTACAAAGTATTGACTCAGGGGGGCTAAATACTTTTGCACGCCACACTTTTCAGTTTTTTATGTGTAATAAAATTTGGAAACTATGCATAATTTTTCTTCCACTTCACAATTATGCACCACTTTGTGTTGGCATACCACATAAAATCCCAATAAAATACATTTACGTTTGTGGTTGTAACGTGACAAAATTTGGAAAAGTTCAAGGGGTATGAATACATATACTAGACTAAGTGGGACCCGTTAGAGGGCTGGTCCCCCAACACAATATTCCACCTCTCCACCAATTCCGATATTGGTGGCCAGTGGGGGGGGGGGGGGGGGGGGGCTTTCTGGAGCGCTAGTATGGGTGTTGTGTGCTGAAGGGCTGGTATGGACTTTGTGGGCCAAATGGATTGTTGGGCTGGCGGCTCAGTCACTCAAGCCTGTTGTGCTGGCAGATCACTCACTCATTTCTGGTGAGCTAGCAGTTGACTCGCGGCTATTCCTTGAAATTCCATTTCAAGCAGGGTGCATGGCCACCAAATTCAAGTGCAGTTTCTTACCATTTCAAGCAGGGTGCAAGACCACCAAATTCAAGTGCAGTTTCATACCATTTCAAGCAGGGTGCAAGGCCACGAAAGACAGCAGGTCCTGACCTCTCCCTCCTCCATCTTGCAGACAGAGCCACGCCCACACTTCTGTGTTTTATAGACTTTCCTCCCCTCCCACCAGAAGGGGCATGGCCTTCATGGCATGATTGACAGGAGAGAGAATCTCAACATTTTTTAAACACTAATAACTCTTTTATTTTTAATCGATGGGAAAAATCCTAGGCATCTGATGAGCGGAGGGGGACTCTGAGTAAGATGGCTAAAAATCACAGCCGTAAGTGGCATTTATATAGAAGGCAAGGCAACTTTAATTGGGCAAGGCAATTTTAATTGGGCAAGGCAACTTTAATTGGGCAAGGCAACTATAATTAGGCAAGGCAAATTTAATTAGACTAGGCAACTTTAACTAGGCAAGGCAACTTTAATTAGGCAACATAGCTTTAATTAGGCAACACAGCTTTAGCATTTCCAAACCAAAGGCAACAGCCTTAGCATTTCCAAACTAAAGGCAACAGAGCTTTAGCATTTCCAAACCATATTTTCAAACCACATTAAGGGCACTCAAGGTCAGTAAAACCACACTCATGGTTTAGTCGACATGTGTTCAGTGTTATTCACAGCTCAGATTGAGAGACATGACCCTCTCGCTCCCCCATCTTACAGAGACTGACTGAGGCACTCAACACTTCCGGGTTTTATAGTCCCTCCGGAAGGGGCGTGGCCTTCAGGAGAGAGAATCTCAACATTTTTTAAACACTAATAACCCTTTTATTTTTTATCGATGGGAAAAATCCTCTTGTCCTGCGCAGCGGAGGGGGACTCTGAGTAAGATGACCTCAAATCACAGCCGTAAGTGGCAGCGTTGTTTCTAAAGTCAATATACAGAACAACAGGAAGTGGTCAAGATCAGACGTTTAGTAATATAGATGGACGTGGGGCAGAAAGTGGGACTAGCCCAGTTAAGCAGCTTGGTCAGCATGATCAGGTTGGATGAAGGGCCTGATGCCATGCTGAAATAGCTCTATCACTCCATCTCTCTAAATCTGTTTTCTTCATTTAACTTAATCGCAAGAACTTTGCCAAAAATACAGCCGTAAGTGACAGCGTTTTTTCTAAAATCAATATACAGAACAATAGGAAGTGGTCAAGATCAGACTTTTAGTAATATAGATAATGATCTGAATATCTGAATACACTTATGGGCCTGTCCCACTTACGGCGATTTTTCAGGCGACTGCCGGTAAATGCCGGCAACAGCAACCGGGGGGAGCACTGTCTGAATGAAATTCACAGCGTGCAAACCCAAGGTGATAGACACACATTGCGATGAACTGGAAGGTTGGTGCTGTAATTAAGACGGCTAAAGCACAGTGCACGATACGTTCTTTAAAGGGGGGGGGGGGGGAGAAGTGGGAGAAAGGGGGAGAAGGAGGGAGAAAGAGTGGAGACAACTTTTACGAAGCCAGTGATACACGGCTGTGAAGCTCGGCGGATTAACATTACCGGTCATTACTGGTTCTGAAAACTACTGCTTTCGTTTTTTTCCCCCAATGAGCCAATGAAATTCACCGGTCAGCACCAGCTACAATCTACGAGAACCTACGACCTCCTGGCAACCCACTAGGAGCTCCTGGCGACCCACCTACGGCACGAGAAATATTGCTACTCTTCATTCTGTTCACCACTAACTTTTGCTGCTAAAATTTGCGCCGACCATAATGAGGCCGTGACTAGTTCCCAGAATGCGGGAACTCCTCGCGACCATGAAGGCAACTGCCTAGCAACTACCCGGCAACTACCCGCGAGCATATGGTGACCATATGATGACTGCAGTCTCCTGCAGTCGCCTAAAAAGTCACCTAAGTGGGCTAGGCCCATTACTCTCAGCACTGGATTTCTTGTAATCTTCTAGTGACTGGACTAGGTGTGAGAAGATTTCAGGCCGATTGTATGACTTCAGCAAAACTGTTGGTTCAAATTTCAGGACTGTATTGTTGTGGTGCCATTTTAGAGACTAGAAACACTGGAGCCCTCATCAACCAACCATTGTGAGATTAAAAATACAATGGCGTTATTAAAGTGGAGCCAGGGAGTTCTACTGCTGTCTTGTTAACCTGGTAAATTGAACCCAAAATCTTGCTAAATAATAGAATATAGTACCGCAATGTTGCTGAGGGTAACTTTAACCATTGCACCGGTTGTCCCTGGCTGGATGGGCTGGGAGATGATTAGAGGCAAAAATCTTAAAAACAAACTAGACTCAAACCTTCTTGAAAAATATATTATATCCCTATCACTGGCTGACAGGCCAGGAGAAATCAATCCCCAGCATCACTGATAATAGCTGGGTCTAATTCGCAGACATGAGATTGGCCACTGAAACCTTGTCAGCCTACTCATTATAGATCCCAGGCATTCCAGCCAGAGGAGAGAGGATGAGCAGGGGATTGAGGAAGTGGTTTGCCGGACAACTTGCCACCTCACCTCATGGGAATCTCAGTCTGACTGCTCTGAAGTCGAGGTTTTATTTGAAGTGCTCAACAATGGTAGCTGCTGGGCCAGTATTGTCTGAATTTCCTTCCATTGCTCCAAAGGAATGTGCTGGCATAACAACATTGCCTTATGTCCCTCAACTGTGGAATTTTGCTTGATGCAGGAATAACTTATGGTTGCATTCCCAGACAAACATAAAACTTCCTGGAAATGGTACTTACCAAGTTTCACATCAGAAAAAAACAGATTTTCAGCTGAGAAGTAAAAACACAATTTTGTAATGGAATTTCTAGTCCATCATATTTTACCATCAACATTATTGAGTATAACAAATTAGGTGAGTTTAAATGAACCAGGTACATAAGAGTATTTCTGAGTGTACTGTGGCAAGTGACTCACCCTCTAACTCACCAAAGCCAATTTCACATCCCACAAGACGTGAGGTAAAAAAATCAAATATTCTCCACTTCCATGCTCAACACACTGAAGAAGGAAAACACCATCCTGGATTGGCTTGATTGACACCATCATAAACCCTCACTCCCTCTACCACCAGCCCAGTGTGGTTGCTGGTCATATATGTACAAGGCACACTGGCAACTGCCAACAGGGCATCTTCTAAATTCGCTGTCTCTAACAGGAAAATTAAATAAAAGTTGCGGATACATGGAAGCACCAGCATTAATAGGTTTCCCTCTGAACCACACACCATACTGATGTAGAAATATGTTGCCATCCAAAATTGTTGCTTGGTCAAAGTCTTAAAATTCCAATCTAAATTATTTCTCAAGCTCATTTAGAGATAGGAAGCAAATATTCATCTTGTTGGTGCCATTAACATCCCAGGAATGACATTTTAAAATGGAGGTTGATTTTGTGAAAAGGAGTATTCTCCTTTTTTTGTGAACATTTTGTGAAAGTTTCTCATTTGTGGAAATGGCCATTCTCCATAGTTACAACATTGGTACTGAGCACACTCACCAGTAGACAAAAAACACTGGAGAAACTCAGCGGGTGAAGCAGCAAGGTCTCGACCGGAAATGCCACCTATTCCTTCGCTCCACAGATGCTGCCTCATCCGCTGAGCTTCTCCAGCATTTTTTTCTACCTTCAATTTTTCCAGCATCTGCAGTTCTTTCGTAAACAGTCTCACCAGTGGTTGATTACATGATGGATACATGTCTATATGATCAGGGTCACCGTTTGCAGCTCTGCCCGTCCTCCAAATGTTGCCTCTTACTGCGTCCACCTGTATGTCTCCTCATCCAAGAGAACTGATGGGCATTGTTGGTAGCATGGCAATGGGGCTATTGTGATTTGTGACTGAGGTAGGCATTACACGGAGGAATGCATTGCCTGGGTGCAACATGATGTAGACAACATTTAACAAGGAATTAAAGTAAGAAATGCCAATTAAAATTGATGTTACAAAATGGCCAAGCTGTGAAACATTTCTGATAGGAGAGACACACTCAATGACATTACATTGACCTGTAATCCTCCCCATCAAAATGCTGGGCACCAACACTGACCAGAAAATGAACTGGCTTAACGACATATGTACTGTGTCTACAAGTGCAGGTCAGGGGTTAGGTATCCTGTAGCAAGCGGTTCACCTCCTGATACCAAGGAGGGTTCCTACCAAAGAATACGATGGAATACTCTTAACCTTCTTGGATTTGTGCAGCCACAATAACTATCAAGAACCTCAATACTAATCAGGATAAATCAGATTGCTGGTATTCCTTCCACCTTGCTAAGAATTCATTCTCTCCACCACTGGTGCACAGTCGCTGCAGTGTATGCATGCCAGATTATGTGCTGTAAATACGGGACTATACTACTCTGATAATGCCTTCCAAATCCAAGATGTCTACCATCAAGAAGGACAAGCAAACTGGTATATCAGGATTCCCTCTGTCTCATAAGTAAATATATCCTTTGTCTTTGTTGCTGTATCTAAATCCCAGAGATCCCTCTCCACTATCAATGTTGGAAGAAAGACTGCAGTGCTTCAAGAAGGTGGCTCACCATCACATTCTCAAGGGCCTGCTCTCTCCCATGGAGACCCCTTTATTTTTTTAAATCTCAGAATGATATCTATAAGGACTTCCACTAGTTGCTATCACCAAGGTACTCTTTTGCTTTAAGTGATATTGGTTGGCTCTAAGTTGTGCAGTCTAGCTCTTTAGCTTAAAGTAGTGCCAATCATTCATAATATTGGTACACAACATGATTAATGTTACCTGCCTGTAACAACCATCCAAAATATTAGGGCAACTTGATGTTAGCACAGGTTATTTGGAAAAGATAAATCCTTCCTGAATCGATCCAATTCAGCTCTACAAGTGTTTCGAGGATGCTTGAAATATATTTTCATTCAATTGGTATGGAATTAGTGTAGGAAAATGCTGAAACAGAAAATTAGACAAAATTGTCCTGAGTGGCTGCACAGGTATTAGGAATTGAATAGTCAACTCCTGATTTTTATCTTCTAGTTAGTATGATTTAATATGATCAAAGATAACAAAGGAGAGATTTAATTCTCTGCTATCTTTAAATATGAACTAATTTGATATTGTATCATGAGTGCCATTCCAGTGCTTGAAATAGTTTGGCTTGCAATGGTTTTCACGTACAACTTCCAAATGTAGAGTGGAGATCACAACATTGTGTTGGGTCTTTAATCGCTGGTGCATATATTTTTTCTGTAAGCAGTTGAGAAAACTGATAGTGGAATGTCACAGGCAGAGTGCAGCACACTTTGGCAGATGCTGGCTGGTGAAACGTGAGCCCATTGTTTTGTTGCCTTATCTTCAAAAAAATGCAAAATTTCTAATTTCTACTTGGAAAGTTCTGCTTGGAAACTAGTACTAAATTACACAAGAAAGCTTCTGCTCTTCCAGCTTTTCCATTAAGTTTCACAAAAGGAAAGGAAGGGAATGGATTTGATTACGTTCTTCGCCTTCTATTCGAGGAATTTCAACCTCATTGTAAAGTTTAATGAGTTTAATGACTTATCTGCACCAGTTTTAAATCATGGATCTATGCACCTGATTGCAAAGAGGACCAAAGTAAGAAAAACTTCAAACAGATTAGATTATTTTCTGCAATTTATAAAATGGAGTAGCACTAGTGACGTGAGAGATTAAATAGCTTTTCCTTTACGTCATTTTCAGCCTGAAACTACCGTCCTGGCATCTCATATCTGGTCTTTTTCAACAAGGCTGTAATTAGTTACTCCGAAAGCATGGTGACACAGCGACAGTGGTAATGTGAACAATGCAATTAATACTGCAAAATAGCCATGCGGTTCATTTTCTGAAGTTGTTAACGAACTTGCAAGGCAATACTGAAAACACGTGTCTATTGAAAATCTTGCAGAAAGCTCTTATTTACTTTCCTGAAGATGTTCTTTTTTATTGTGCAGCAAACTCGTGGGAGATATTTGCATTGCTCACAGAGACGACCTTTGGAATAAATTGCCAAAATAAACAATCTAGTAATCTCCCTCATCCACAGCTTAAAAGTTTTTTTTTCATAATTTATGATCACAAAGGTTGAATTTCCCTGTTCCTGCAGATTTAAAAAATGAAACTACCTCAGGGTAGTGTCTGGGTTCGGTTCCTCAGACTGATTAATTGGCCCAGACACACCCTGCAAAGCTTTCCTAAACCATCAACCCTGCCCACAGTGGGGTTAATGTTTGCTTTCAAAAATTAAATCAAGAGGCAATCTCTAGATTTATCCGCAGGAACTGCAAGGAAAGGGTGAGATGGGTCTGCAGAGGCAGTGGGGGGAACAGCTAGAGTAGGTAGCAGAGACATTTCCCCATTGCAGTAACTCAGCGGGTCAGACAGCATCTCTGGAGAAAAGGAATAGGTGACGTTTCAGGTCGAGGCCCTTCTTCAGACTTCATGCCCCATAGCTGAGCTATCTTAAAAATAAAGGACATTGGTTTAGGGTAAGGGAAATGAATTTAGAGGAAATTTGAGAAAGGAGTTTCACTGCCAGAGATTTTTGGAATCTAGGACAATTTACCTGAGTGGTTTGTATATTCTCTTGCAATATTTGAGATGTATCGAAATAGACAATTTAATTGCTAAAGCATCTATATAACTATAAAAGTCTCATCTCGACCACTTCCTCTCTGCGCTGTATATTGATTTTAGAAAAACAATGCTACCAGATATTGTTATGATTTTTGGCCATCTTACTCACAGTCCTGCTCCGCTGAGGCAGCCCTGAGGATTTTTCCGATCGATGAAAAAAAAAGTTATGAATGTTAAAAAAATCTTGAGATCAGCTGATTGGTCCTCTCGCCTGTCAATCACCATTATGAAGGTAAAGCCCCTTCTGGGGGGGGGGGGGGGCAAGACTATAAAATGCCGGATGCCTGGACATGAGTCAGTCTGGAAGATCGCGAGGGAGAGGCCACAACTCTGATTCTGCTGTGAATCTACTGAACTGTGAGTCTGCTAAAATGTGAGTCTACCCTTGATGTGTTTTATGTGGTTTATGTGGTTGTGTGCTTTATGTGGTTAACCATTCATGTGCTTGCAAAAATGCTTTGTTAGCCAACAATGTACTTGCAATGAATGATGATTTGATAACACTTAATGTGCTTGCAATAAATGATTTGTTAGCCCTTAAATAAAGGAAATGAGTTGTTTGGCCTGCCCTGTGCTTGAAATTGAAATGGAAATGGAAATGAAATGAAATGAAATGACTTATTTGGCCTGCCCTGTGCTTTTGCTTTTGCTTTGCTTGAGCTCACCTGAAATGAAAGCAAATGGATTGTATTGTTGGCTGGCTCCACCTGCCCTATACTTTTGCTTTTTGCAACACCCATGCTAGCGCTCCAGAACCCCCCTCCCTACTGGCCACCAATATTGGAATATTGCGTTGGGGGACCAGCCCTCCCGTGTGAACACAGGACCCAACGGGTCCCACTTAGTCTAGTAATAGACTATAGACAAAGTGCTGATAAATGGAATTAGTGTAGATGGTCAGCATGGACATGGTGGGCCACAGGGCCAAGTTATTTCTGTCTAACTCTGGAATCTGTGTATCTGCGGGGTGAATTTTAGAAGTTTGGACTCATGGGCTAACAGTTCACAGAGAAGCTGAATGGTACCAATCTTATTAGTTTAGTTTAGAGATACAGCACAGAAACAGGCCTTTTCACCCACCAAGTCCGTGCCAACCAGCTACCCCTGCACATTACCACTACCCTACACACACTAGGGACGATTTTACATTTATACAAATCCAATTAACCTACATACCTGTGCGTCTCTGGAATGTGGAGGATACTGATGATCTCTGAGAAAATCCACCAAAGTCATGGGGAGAACGTACAGGCAATCACCGGTAGTCAGGATCGAACCCGAGTCTCTGGAGCTATAAGGTAGTAGTTCTACCACTACGCCACCGTGCTACCCTATTGATTATTCCACTATTGACAAAGATGTCCATGGGCCTCATAGGCTGTTGCAGGTGAGCAATTACCCCCTGGCATAGGTTAATGGCTGGAAATGCATGGTTGATATGGTGATATGCGAGAGAAAATGAGCTGCATGGAAATAGGGTGGACATGGGCCTTTGGGGATTGCTCTGCGAGCAAGCATACACTTAATGGGCTGAAAACCCTCCTTCTACATCGTAATAAAATATGAGAATAAGTATGAACATGGAGGAGATAGGAGAGAAGGATTTAAGAAGAAAGTTTGCAGTAAAGAAAAAAAACAGTCCAGGAACTGATAGACAGAAGGGAGTAGATGTGATGTTTGTACCTGGGGGAAACATCTGTGATTTCTCACCTGCAGGATGAGTGATCAAAAGCTGCTGAATACAGGGCAAAGCGACAGGCTGAGGAAAAATTGAAAAGTCAAATGGGAGTGGAAATCTTTTACGGAAAGAATATGGGTGAGGGGAAGCAAAATAGCTCACGTTTTGATGTGGGGGAGGTGCGCTGAGCAATAACTAGAAACTGCAGTTGATTTTTTTTAATATATAAATTTCTCAGCCTGGAGCTGAAGAGACCAATTGGACTGGATCCATCACCACTCTAGCCTATCCCAGTGTGCACACAGAACTGAACTTTGCTCCATTTAATTAATGCCACATGTTGTAATAATTTTTTCCAGGAGACAAGAAGTGTGCTTTTACTACATTACAATTGTGACAACACTTCATCAGTTGTGATGTGCTTCAGGGCACCTTGAAGTCACAAAAGGTGCCAGAATAATGCACCTTTCTCTTTTATGCACAATCACTTCCACTGATAGTTGCTGGCACTGCAGGATGGTGAGATTAATTTTGTATTTAATAAATATATTCTTTTAATGTTAAGCATTGCAATAAATTCAACTATTGAATCAAATATAGGAGAAAGTCAGGTAAATATCCAACTTGGGCAGTAATTTTACAAAAATGAAATGAAAGACCATGAAAGAAGGAAATCTCACATCTGATCTCCTTACCCTAAGAATTTTTCAAGAGGCAATTATTTGCTTCAGAAACAAATTGGGTCTGTTTTAATCTGGACAAAATATGTTCATACACTTGAATTTATGCCAAGTAGTGTTAAAACCTGCTATGTCATTTCAACAGTCCTGTTTGACACTAGTTGACCCACAGAGTTATAGAGTTGTAAAGCACGCAAACTGATCCTTTGGCCCTTGTCCACACTGACTAAGTCGGCATATTGGGCTAGTCCCATTTGCCTGCATCTGGCCCATAGCCCTCCAAACCCTTCTCATCCATGTAGCTATCCAAACATCTTTGAAAAGTCAATTTTGTAGCTTCCTGTAGTTCATTCCAAATACCGATTACTCTCAAAGTGAAAATTGCCCCCCCACCCCCACCCCCACTGCCCCTCTTAAATCTTTGTCCTCTCACCTTAAGTCTATGCCCCTTCGTTTTAGAGTTGTCTTCCCTGGGAAAGGGACTGTGCGTGTTCACTTTATTCATTCCTGATCTTGTACACCTCAATAAGGTCAGCACTCAGCCTCCTGTGCTCCAAAGGAAACGTTCCAGCTTATACAACGTCTCCTATAATTAATGCCCACAAACCCAGGTATCATCCTGGTCATTATCCTTTGCATCCTTTCAAACTTAATGACATCGTTCCTATAGCGGGGTGAGCAGAACTGTACACATTACTCCAAATGTGGTGTCACCAATGACTTGTACAGCTGCATTATGATGTCTCAACGTTTGTGCTCAATACCCTTTCCAATGAAGGCATGTAAGCCAAACATCTTCTTCACTGCACGCTCCGTCTGTCAAGCCCCTTCTAGAGAACCGTGCACCTGTGCTCCCAGATCCAGAGGGAGCAGAAGATGTTCTTCCATAATCAACAGGAACGTAAACCCAGATTCAGAGAAGTGTCCGTTCTCTATAAGGTGGAGAACAGACTCTGCAGTTGTCGGAACCTTTTGCAACAGAATGCGTTATAAATACAAAGCCATATCAACATATTGAATGTTGGTGGTATCTCTGTAAAATAAGGCACACATAAAAGGACAATGTAAAGTAACCAAATGCCATTGATGGTAAAAAAGAGACTTAGAAGGACCGTTAACCTGGATGAAGCGATACTGGAGACTGCTGAGTTCCTCCAGCATAAACAAAGAACTACAGCAATGTCACCCATCCTTTTTCACTAGAGATGCTCGTTGACCCGCTGAGTTTATTCCAGCACTAGTGTCTATCTTGAGTTCCTCCAGTAGTCTGTTTGTTGCTCAAGGTACTACAGGATACTGGGCTCTCACTAATTCAGGGTGCCTCAGTTGATTACGTTTAATTAGATTTGTGTGAAACACATTTATCGCACATAATCCTGAACTCAAAAAACACAATTTAAAAAATTTCAGTGGCTTAAAATGCTTGCCACAAAGTCTGCCAAGCAACCAGTCTTTTCTCTTTCCTTTGTCAATGCTTCACTGGTCACGAGAGGGAGTTTTCTCCCTGCCAAGAATGTAATGTGGTGATGCTGAGACAGGAGAGAGTACAGTGTGCTAGGCACAGGGTAGCAGGCCGAGCATCTAACACCTCTCATTACTGCCTTTTATTCTGTCAGCCAACACCAATTTTATTTGAAATGCTCCCATCTAAGCACACAATTGTGTAGCTCTATGATGCCACATCTTCCTTCAATGAGTTGTTCTTCCTATTACATTGTGGTACTGTACTGATGTATCTTTTAAAATTGAGTTACATTTTTACTTTTATAAATATTTTAACTCCTTTCACCCTTTTCATATTCTGGTCTAAAGTTGATTATAACATTGAATGAGTAGAGTATATCTTCTTTCCCGAGTGATGGCTTCTTTCAAGAGGCTGCAGTAGTGAAACAAAGCAATTTAAAAACAAATCTAGGAAGGTGACTTGAAAACGCACATTTAAAGTACCAATTAAGGGGGAGGTGAACTACGGAAGAGCATGCAATAAAGATTTTCTATTGAGAACAGAAAGTCCATAGAAAGCATCTAAATTAACCTCATGGTTCTGTGCATTGAAAAACCTGATTCAAATGGGTTTAATTGCAGGCTGGTCTGAGCCGTGGGGAAGGGTCCAGTGGAGCACACCAGCCTCTGGCACAGGATTATGACTGCAAACACTGGAAGCCTCTCCAGTTTGACCTCAGAAGTCATTAGTCTGTAGCTACGTTCTCAGTGACAGCTATTCAGGGGCTGTGACATGATGTCAGATTAAAAAGACTCCCCTCAAGGCCTTTTCTCCTCCAGCACACTGACTAAATGAACAGTGCATTATGTATTGTTCTCTTCATAAAATGACGGGCATCTTCTGCCAACTTCATAACAATAAAGATAAAATGGATTCCTCATTTGAACAATTATCCAAAACATGGGATACATGGATCTACTATCAATAAGGAGACTTTCAACTAGTGGGTTTGGGAGGAGCAATGAAGCGTATTGAAACAACTTGAGTTCCATACATCTGTAATCTAAAGCAACCTGGCAAATGATTAATACATTCTGTATGCCTATTGTCAAATAACGGTAGCGCAGAAAACCGATGGCATTCCTGAGGTATGTGAATGCTCAGTCAATTGTAATCCTAATCAGTATCTGCCTTGCATTTGGTCACACTGTGTGTGGCAAGATATACCAGGGTGATCATGTACCATAGTAACCTGATTTGTCAAAGCTGGTAAAATGCCATCACTCATTCCTGTAGTCTCTGGCATACAGGCTGGCATTGGCTATAATGAACAGTCTCCCAGGTGGTGAAGTGGATGCTGCACTGAACCAATGTTCTGGTACATCCAGAGACTGGAATGAATATCAATGGACTACATCTTGGTGAATGCTTCAATGGTCTTATATGTTCTTCTGCAATGAAGAAATACATTAATAATGGCCTCAATATACTCCAACTGAGGCAAACTGGGGTTGCTCTGAAATCCCAGGGACAAAGTAGGACAAACATTTGGTGTGTCACAGCTGCTATCACACACACACGTCAAATATCAGACCAATTCCATCTCTATGGCTGAGGACTTCCTCCATAGACCTATGTGATTCCAGTTAACAATTCTACAACAGTCCTGTGCATTAATCATAGCTTTTTTTTCTACCAATTATTTGCCAAATTCACATACAGGAGATTCCCCCTTCCCCAGTTCTGCTGCTTGAACCCACTGCTTTGTTTAGAATTCAAAAGGAGTGATTTTTAATTTAAACTAGGCTAGACACATGGGAGGCCTGGTCCCCCAATGCAACCCGTTCCCCAAAGCAATATTTCACCACTCATCCAGAGCCCCCAACTGCACAAGCACGGCTCATTTCCCCTTATTTCCCAGCACTCTCTCCCCACTTCATCCTCCCTCTTCTTTCCCCTCTCCTCCTCCCCTCCCCAAACCCTCCCTCACCGCTCCCTCCCTCTCCTTTCCCCTACCCACAGTCACTCCCTCCCTCCCTCCACAACTCCTCTCCCCTCCCTACCCCCTCCTATCCCTCTATTCCCCCACTCCTCACTTCCCCTACTCCCCCCACTATCCCTCCTGATCTCCCCCACTGTCCTCCCTCTATTCCCCACTCCCTACCTCCCCCACTCCCTACCTCCCCCGCATTCCCCCCCTCTCCCTCCATAACCCCTCCTCTCCCTCAATCCCCCCACTCTCCCTCCTCACCTCGCCAGGATCTCGAGGGTGCCGCTTCTCACCCTCTTTGCGTGCCCGGAGCAGCAGCAACCAACGGCCTCAGAGCCAGTCTCAGTGCCTAGGCCTCAGATCCTCTGCACAGCCTCAGCCCTCCGCGCAGGCCCGGAGCAGCAGCAGCAGCCGTCGGCCTCATGGCCAGCCTCAGTGCCCAGGTCCCAGATCGTCGGCATGGCCTCTCCACGCCCCCTGAGCCGGCCGCCGCCCGAGACGCAGCCCCAGCCTCAGCGTGAAGGCAGCAGATCTCCACGGGCCCGGAGCAACAGTAAAATGGAAGTAATGTTAACTGTGTTGCCGTTGTGAAAAACAGATGGTGATCTGAATTCTGGAAAGGCCCCAACTACGCAGGAGCGGCTGAGGACCCTTGGGTGCCCTTCGCGAAGCCAGTAAAGATGTGCACGGGAACTCTCCCCCAACTGCGCATGCGCGGTTGAGGGCACTGTTTTAAGTTGATTTTTTAAAAACGTTAGTAACTTTAAAAAATACCATTGATCTAAACAAAACTTGTTTAATTTACAGCACAGAACAATGGTGAGTAAGGTGGGCCAAAAATCGTAGCACTATCGCGTACTGTATTTGCGCAAATAGAGATACAACGCAAACCTGCAGATACAAGATGAGAGTTTTAGTTATAGATAGATAAAATAAGAAGATAGATAGATGGGCATCAGGTTGGTGGTGATGGGCATCAGATACTGTTACCTTTAGATTTTAGACTTCAGATTTTAGAGATTCAGCGTGGAAACAAGCCCTTCGGCCCCCTGGGTCTGCACCTACCAGTGATCACCCTGTGCACCAGCACTATCCTACACACTGAGGACAATTTACAATTGCCAGAAGCCAATTGACCTACAAACCTGTATATCTTTGGAGTGTGAGAGGACACCGGACCACCTGGAGAAAACCCACAAGGTCACAAGGAGAATGTACAAACTCTGTACAGACAGCACCCGTAGTCAGGATCGAGCCCGGGTCTCTGGCGATGTAAAGCAGCAACTCTACCATTCCGTCACTGTGTCACCCTGTGCAACCTCATTTGCACAAAGTCATCATGTTGTCAATACTGGATAGAAGGAATAGGTGACGTTTCGGGTCGAGACCCTTCTTCTCGAGTTGAAACGTCACCCATTCCTTCTATCCACAGATACTCCCGCTGAGTTACTCCAGCATTTTGTGTCTATCTTTGGTGTAAAGCAACATCTGCAGTTCCTTCCTACACATTCAGTTGTGAATACTGTTCTGTTGCTTACTGGTGTGCTGGGAAATGTGATCATCTTCCCACAGAACCAAGCTGGAACTAGGAGATGACAAAAGGTGGGTGGGGAGAAAGGGCAGAAGAATGTACCATGAGAAAATCACAACTGTGTAACTAGTAGCACATTTTTTATTGAATGCTCATGCTGGCCCCATAAGAATCTGTGCGAAATTACGAGCCATCTATTTAATTTAAGGACATGTGGTTAAGAGCTTGTTGTCAGGTGCCCATTGATGCAGCATGTACAGCAGAGTGTGGGCAGCGTGTAACAAGTCACTATTTTTGTGGCTCAAACACTTTATTCAGAGGCAAAAACTCCAAATACTGCTCTGTCCATATTGCCCAGGCCCAGCCTCACTCCAGCACTTTGTGGGGTGGGGTTTGGAACTAGGCAGTAGGATTTTCCATTGAGATATTATGTTGTTAAAGGCATGATTCTGCTTTATGTTAAAAAGATCAACATTTATGTATTCTCGTTAGCAATCTCTAACAATGGGCATTGTTAATATTTAAAGATTTTGTCATTGTACACATGAACATCCAATTAAGTATTAACATTGGGTTAAGCTATTGAAAACTAAGTTATCCATGATTAGCATTTGCAACCTCTGCCGAGTAGTATTGATACTGCAAATTAGATTGGGCCTAGTTAGCGAAAACTGCTGTGGTGAAAAGCAAAATGTCCAATTATTGGACCTGGGAGGGAGTCAGCATTCCAGAGATTAAAGTCACTGGGAATTTGCTTCAGAAGCTCACTTCCCATAATTTAGACAGGCATTAATCTGGATTTAGTCAGTCAGCAAATATGATATGACTGGAAGTAAAAAGCTTGTGTGCAGGAATAGAGCTGAATTGTTAATTGGAATCATGTTGCTGTGTTGAGAAAGTACTGCCGACAGTGGAATCTGTAGCCCACACCATTTGTTGTGGTATGACGGGAGGCGGACTTTGGATCTCGTAATGAGAAGGGAAGGCTTTGTTAACAAAGACACACTATTGCTGTTAATCTAGTGCTGACTAATGCATGGGAGAAGTTAGAAAAGTAAAGCTAATGGGAATTATATGTAGCAAAATAGAATTGTAAACTTTGGTATTTTTTGTGAGAACGCCATTTGCCATTCTTACATCAATATGTCTATCCAATTAACTTCAATTTAGTTTATTACACAAGAAATCCTATCAAACCGTTATGTACTTTGATTTGCAAGTTTTAGATGACTGTAAACTTTAGAGTCCCATAATTCTTCACATCATTTTATGCAACTAAAAAATGTTGTATGTTGTAGTTATTTCAGGGTCCTGATTTTGTTAAAAAATGTTGTAAATGTTCTTTTGTCCCTAAACATTATACATTAAGAAGGGTCTCGACCCAAAATGTCACCCATTCATTCTATCAAGAGATGCTGCCTTGCCCGCTAAGTTCTCCAGCATATTTGTGTCTATCTTCAGTATAAACCAGCATCTGCAGTTCTTTCAAGAGTCAACAGTGTTTTATTGTCATATGTCCCAGATAGGACAATTAAATTCTTGCTTGCTGCATGCAGCACAACAGAATATGTAAACATAGTACATAACGGGAGAAAAAAAGTTCTGTGTATATATATATATACACACACACACACACATACTCAATAAATAAACAAATATACTGCAATAATAATGTCTGCTTTACTTCGGAGTCACGTGACTGACTACGTGAAGAAGAACCCTGTCCAGCCGCATGCACGTCATTACGTCAGACGCATGGCGCAGCGACCGGTTGGAGTAGCAGAGCTCCTCCAGCGATAAGTTTAAAAAACCTTGAGGTAAGTGCTAAACATAATTTGGAGGTTGCTTTCTGTAGGTACGCTTGGTTTCACAGCACTAGTACCAAAATGCAGAAAGCTACGAAAGTGAAGGGGAGGCGATTCGCTAGCAAACGTTTGGAAGACAGCGGGAGTGCGGGTAGCGCGTGCCCATCTAGCTCGCCTATATCATCGTTAAAAGGGGGGTTAACGACTGCAGAAACTGTGGGGTTAGTACAGGTGCCGACGAGCAGCAAAATGGGTCAGAGGCAATTCCCCAATCGACAGGGTGCAATGACGGGCTGGTGAAGGGACGAGCCATTCATTCGCGAACATACGAAGCTGGCACCCTGTCACAGCCACACGGGGAAGGATGAATTTTCCCACGAGGAACAGGGGGCAACAAGTGCAGGTCAGTGGTTTTGCTCCTGATAGAATCAAATTAAGTGGGAACGATGTTCAAGTTGGAGGCAGGTTACATTTGTTCCTAAAAGAATGGCAGGAGATAACATTAGATCCAAAGGGTAAATCCAAAGGGTTTCTACAACAATATTAAGAGCAAAAGGATAACGAGGGATAAAATTGGACCATTAGAGAGCCAGAATGGACAGCTATCTGCAGAGCCAAAAGAGATGGGGGAGATATTGAACAATTTCTTTTCTTCGGTATTCACCAAGGAGAAGGATATTGAACTCTGTGAGATAAGGGAAAAAAGTAGAGTAGCTATAGAAACTATGAGATTCAAAGAGGAGGAAGTACTGACACTTTTGAAAAATATAAAAGTGGATACGTCTCCAGGTCCTGACAGGATATTCCCTAGGACATTGAGGGAAGTTAGTGTAGAAATAGCAGGAGCTATGACAGAAATATTTCAAATGTCATTAGAAACGGGAATAGTGCCGGAGGATTGGCGTACTGCGCATGTTGTTCCATTGTTTAAAAAGGGTTCAAAGAATAAACCTAGCAATTATAGACCTGTTAGTTTGACGTCAGTGGTGGGCAAATTAATGGAAAGGATACTTAGAGATAATATATATAAGCATCTGGATAAACAGTGATCAGGAACAGTCAACATGGATTTGTGCCTGGAAGGTCATGTTTGACAAACCTTCTTGAATTTTTTGAAGCGGTGAGTACAGAGGAGATTTACTAGAATGTTGCCTGGGTTCCAGCAACTATGTTACAGAGAAAGGTTGAACAAGTTAGGTCTTTATTCTTTGGAGCGCAGAAGGTTAAGGGGGGAGTTGATTGAGGTCTTTAAAATGATGAAAGGGATAGGCAGAGTTGACGTGGATAAGCTTTTCCCATTGAGGGTAGGGAAGATTCAAACAAGAGGGCACGACATTAGAATTAAGGGACAGAAGTTTAGGGATAATGTGAGGGGGAACTTCTTTACTCAGAGGGTGGTGGCTGTGTGGAATGAGCTTCCAGCAGATGTGGTGGAGGCAGGATCGATTTTAACATTTAAAAGTAAAGTGGATAGGTATATGGACGGGAAGGGAATGGAGGGGTATGGTCTGAGTGCAGGTAGATGGGACTAGGGGAAAACAAATGGTCGGCATGGACTGGAAGGGCCAAGAGGGCCTGTTTCCGTGCTGTAATTGTTATATGGTTATATGGTTATATCCGTTTGTGCTGTGCAGTATAGAAGGGTTTTGAATTGAATTCTACCCAGAATTTGTGTCCACACACTCAGCATGTTCCAAGTCGGACACTCATTTTCTCACATGAAGAGAATATGCAGATACAGGCAGAAGTTGATGTATTGTGCAGTAAAGGGGTGATTGAAAAGTCAGTTTGTCAACTACCAGTTTGTGTCAAATATATTTCCTAGGTCTAAAAAGGATGGGGAATGTAGACTCCTTCTGGACCTGATGAGCCTTAACCCTTTTGTACAGTATAGACACTTCAAAATGGAGACTTTTCTGATGGCTAAACAGCTGATTTCCAAAGGGTGTTATATGGCATAGATCTTAAAGATGCATATTACTCAGTATCTGTTCATTGCGATGATAGGAGATATTTGAAGTTTAGCTGGATGAGTCAGTTATGGCAATTCAAAGCACTGCCTAATGGATTAACCTCAGCTCCTAGATTGTTTACCAAATTGTTAAAAACAGTTCTAGGGCTACTCTGAGCTCAGGGTCCTGTTGTAATGGCCTATTTAGATTATATCTTAATTGTAGGAAATACTGGGGATGCAGATGAATCATCTGTTTCAGTTGTTAAACTCACTTTTTAGCAATTGGGGTTCATCATTCAACCAGACAAATCCAAATTAACACCAGTCAAAATTATTGAATACTTGGGCTTCACCATTAACTCAGATCACATGTTAGTGACTCTACCCAGTGTTAAAAGGCAGCAGTTAATTGAAGGTTGCATCAAGCTCCTTGGTGAACAATGACCTTCAATTAGACAGGTGGCCAGTTTGATTGGTAAGTTTTGTGGCTGGTTTTCCAGCTGTGCTGTTTGGATCTCTGCATTATCAACAATTACAACGAGCAAAAGAACAGGCACTGAGGACACATGTAGGTCATTTTGACAGGCCCATGGGATTACCATCTGAAGCCATTTCAGAAATGCAATGGTGGATCACAAATGTCTCAAGTAGTTCCAGGGAAGTTGTGGTTGAACCACCTTCCATAGTCTTACAGACTGATGTTAGTGCTCTAGGTTGGGGTGCTACTGATATGTCTTCCAGTTGTGGAGGCAGATGGAATAGTGATGAGACATCTCTTCTGCAATTGCGAGGGATCAATTATTTAGAGCTTTTGGGAACCTTTTATGGGCTTAAAGCTTATTGCTCTACCAAGAGTCACTTGCATGTGCAGGTTCAAATTGACAATTCTACAGCAGTGGCATATGTTAATCACATGGGTGGAGTTAAGTCGGAATCTTGTGACAGATTGGCTAATCATATCTGGAGCTGGTGTATTGACAAAAACATTTGGCTTTCAGCAATCTACTTACCAGGTAGATTCAACACAGTGGCAGACACAATGTCACGCCAATTCAATGACAACTAGAATGGATGTTGAATCAGGACATATTTAATGATGTTGTTGCTCAATACGGGATGCCAGATATTGATTTGTTTGCATCTAGACTAAACCACCAGTTGCCTAAATACGTCTCATTGGAACTAGATCCTGGGGCAGCAGCGGTTGATGCATTCTCGCTGCATTGGGGTGGAATGTTTTTATATGCATTTCCTCCATTCTGTCTCATCAGTCGATGCCTGCAAAAAATCAAGCAGGACTCCGCTTCAGGAGCATTGGTAGTGCCAGACTGGCCTACTCAGCCACGGTTCCCTCTCGTTTGGCAGATGGCTCTTCAGCCTCATATGATTGATCCCAAACATAAAAACCCACTGGTGAACCCGGTAACTGGCGATCAACATCCTTTAAATGATCGTATTGATCTGTTAATTTGCAGATTCTAAGAAGGCCATATCTGGGGAGAGGACTGTCTGATCGCACCATGAATGTTCTCACATCGGCCTGGAGGGATAGTACTCCGAAGCAGTACATCTCCTCGATAAGAAAGTGGGAGGTGTTCTGCTTATGGCAGAATATTTCATATCAAACTTCAGGCATCCCAGACGTGCTGGAGTTCTTGTCAACTCTCTATTTCGATCATAAGTTAAGCTATAGTGCGATCAATATAGCCAGAAGTGCTCTGTCCTCATATTTACCCATGGAATCAGAATTATATTCTGTGGGGACACATCCTCTAGCTTCTAGATTTATGAAGGGAGTTTTAATTCCAATCCTTCTAGGCCCAGGTATTCGGTTATCTGGAATGTAAGCGAAGTTCTTATGCTCCTTCATAAGTCGACTCCTGTCACAGCCCTGTCTTTGCCCAAACCATGAAGGTAATCATGCTTATGGCATTGGTTTTAGCCCAACGTGTGCAGACATTACAGAAGCTGAGACTAGATATGATGGATGTATCGGCAGATGCCATTACTTTTTATATCTATGATTTGCTCAAGCAGAATAGAATAGGGGTGATAGGGTGTTAGATTTTCGGCATACCCCACGGATTCCCGCCTGTGTGTAGTGTCATGTTTGTTATATTATATTGAGGCTACCAGAACCCTAAGAGGAGAGGAATCAGCATTATTTATTAGCCACAAAAAAATGCATAGAAAGGTGTCGGTTTAAACTGTTTCAAGATGGCTAAAGCAGGTGCTGGTTTACGCTGGGATTGACACTGACAAATTTAAATCTCATTCCACCAGGGCGGCATCAACTTCAGCGGCCAGGGCGATGGACGTCCCTATAGACCACATCCTCGCGGCCGCAGGATGGTCCAGTGAGCTGATGTTCCAAAAGTTTTATCGTAAGCCAATTGCCGTATCGGGGGTATTTGCCGATTCTGTTGTAAGTTCAGTTTTATTGTTCCCCTGGGATAGAAGGGGTTACTATTGTTTCTTTATAAATAAACCGTTAATTTGTTTCAAGCAATGTTATGTTTGATGCATTATTGATTAATTTCTAATTGTGAGTTAATCAATGCAGTGAGACGCCGGGATTTGAATCTGCGGCATGAAATCACAGAGCTTTGAAATCTTCACGTAGTCACTCGCGTGACTCCGAAGTAAAATAGTAAGATTAAACGAGAACTTACCAGTGAAGTTTGATCGTTGTTTTATGAGGAGTTACGATGAGGGACTACGTGCCCTCCGCTCCCAGCCCTCATAAACGTCACCTGGTAGTTCTTGTCTTCTCTCATCTTACTATTATACTTCAGTCACTATTACCTGTGATTTCACACCGCTGCTTTGAAGATTGACGCGCGTGCGGTGGACGGGGTTTTTCTTCATGTAGTCCCTCATCGTAACTCCTCATAAAATAACAATCAAACTTCAAACTGGTAAGTTCTCATTTAATCTTACTATTGTAGTTCAGAGCTTATTTATTATTGTGTTTAATAGCCTGATGGCGGTCGGGAAGAAACTGTTCCTGAACCTGGATGCTACAGTTTTCAGGCTCCTGTACCTTCTTCCCAATGGCAATGGTGAAATGAGTGTGTGGCCAAGATGGTGTGGGTCTTTGATGATGTTGGCTGCCTTTTCGAGGCGGTCTTCGATAGATCCCTTCAGAGCCGGTGTAGGTCACTTTCTACACATTAAAAATTAAAAAATGTGTCAACGTACAAATCAAGTCTGGTTGTCCACTCATGGGATAAAGGCAATGGCCAGTGTTGGGTGAATCAGACGGAGTCATACAGGATTTGTGCAGTGGCCTGATCTCACCAAGTGTTGATGAATTCAGTCCCAATGAGATCATAAGGGTTGGAAATGGTGTACAACTGACACCATGGAACTTCACCATGAGTCATCTCCTTCAGAGTAGAGGGATAAAAATTATGTAATTTCTTTTTTAGGGATAGCCAGGCACTATTTAGTGTTATTTTGATCATAACATATGGCCTGCTGTGTTAGAAGTGAGATTTTTTATCCACATAATCCATTACGAACCCTGTTTTATTTTGCAGAGACATTTCTCAAGTTATGTAATTGCAAATCAATCAGAATAAGCTGTTTTAACATGCCTGATCCCTGTTGCGTTTTAGCCCTGTAATTCATCAGGTTCTGTCTGTTTTCTGGCATGACAGAGAAGCAAGGCTGCTGGCATTAACTTCAGCCGAGGTTTATGGTTTCACAGGAACTGGTCTGAAAAACATGATCTGTCCCTTTGGGGTTGATGTTGCCTGTATTATAAATAAAATGAGCTGGAAAAAATTGATTCAATCGGACTTCTAGCGAATATACATCATATAGCGTAGCTGCCTATAAAAGCATACTTGAATATTTATTATTTACTTGATGAAGCAACTAGAAGGAAATAAGGTTAGCAATGCTAAAAATTCTACAGATTTAAAGCATAGTGCCTCTATGAATTTTTGAAAGTGTAAATAAGAGTTCATCATATTAACATTTCATTTTAGCTGCCATTATTTTAGGTATGGATACCTTCTGAGCAGCCTTTATTTAACTTTATGTGCCCTCATTTGTGAACAAAGTGGTATTAGTTATGGAGTAATATGAACCAAGCAATCTGTTGCACTGGCAAAGCTAGGTAATGTGTTAAAGTTCAGAAGTCCTCATTACAAGGCAAACAGATAAATAATTCCATTATTTCTTGCTTTATGTACACCGTGCTGTCATTACTGTTTAAGGTAATCCTGAGGTAATATAATCCTCCAAAAGAGGTATATATTAGGCAGAATGGAAATGACAATATATACTGATTATACATTTTTTTTTTACCCTGTACCATGTAATCCCGTGCTGGTACAATGTAATCCCGTGTTACCTGCTCCATGGTCGGATAGTCGGGGTTTGCCAGGTGAGGAGGGGGCCCCCAGCAGGACCTAAAACAAGACCTGTCAAAGGGCGGATGGGTTTCTAGCGAGCCAACGGCCATCCACACATCAGTAGAAGTTGCGATCACTGTCGTACATAGCATTGTAAGAAATGAAAATAAAGCACGCACACCAAAATCCTAAACTTCCAGCGGCTGAAGTTCGCAGGAACTGGAGGACAGAGATGTGTGGTGCGTCCGTCACTGGTCCCATTGGAAACCAGCACCACTGTGCCGCTAATATTTTCAACGATGATGAATGAATTACCCTTATACATTACTACAGGATATCCTTACATTATTTCATTAATTTGATGACGGAGCATGCATGATGAAGTCATCATAGTTCCTGATTTACTATCTACCTCATTGGTGACCCTCAGACTATCTTTGATCGGACTTGGATTTCTCTGCCACCAATCAAGGGAGAGTTAGACATAGCTTGTAGAGCTAATGGAATCAAGGGATATGGGGAGAAAGCTGGAATGGGGTATTGATTTTGGATGATCAGCCATGATCATATTGAATGGCGGTGCTGGCTCGAAGGGCTGAATGTAGCAATGTTACAAAATTTTGAGA
The DNA here is from genome assembly GCA_035221665.1 of Okamejei kenojei. Classification (NCBI taxonomy): domain Eukaryota; kingdom Metazoa; phylum Chordata; class Chondrichthyes; order Rajiformes; family Rajidae; genus Okamejei; species Okamejei kenojei. The sequence continues at coordinate 111,179,135 of CM069133.1, read as the reverse complement.
TTTTAAAAATCAAATCTGCAATTTATCCCATCAGATAAAGCATAAAAAGAAGTTTAATTTGACACCTAATTCACTTTCATATCTTCCGTATTAAAAAAGTTATGGCCATTTTCATACTTGGGAATTAGCATCTTGTTCCCCATTGCCTTTCCATTGACTTAACATAAGAGCTGTGATCTAGAACAGTCAAAAGCCCATAACTTTCTTAAAAATTAAGAGAACTCAACGAAATGTTCAGTTATTATAGATAGAAGCATTCTGAAACAAATATGAAACAATATTACTTGGATGACCTGAAATTAAAGCATAAAATTAGTTAGTTATCTAATTGTAGCTAATTACAAAATTCTACTAGATCTAAACATCTATTAATTTCTTAAGAAATGATAAACATTTTTAAATTGCCGAAGTGTCCAAATAACATTCACACAATAATCCACAATATAACATGATTTTTAAATCTCATTTTCATGAATTTATAGGCCAAATGGAAGGAATTTAGTGTTTAATGGCCATTTAAATCAACTTGCGAGTGGGTTTTAGTGGAATGCGGTGGATTAGAACGTTGCGGTTTGCGCTGGTCGGCAGGGAAAATACAGCTGGTTCATACATTTTTTTTGTCCCCTTTTCGCAACATGAAAATGTGATTAAATGCTTCCTAAAAACCAAGTTTTTATGTAAAATAACCTGTGTCGCTTCTTTTATTGCCTACGCTAGGTCCGTTCTGTTGTCAGCGTTCAGAGCTTTAGAAGATGATTTTTAAACTACTCTAGTTAATAAATAACCTAGCGTAGTTTAAGAATAACTTCATGAATGAAATGTCGGAGCGATTTCTCTTTAGCGACGAAATCGCCCGACATGGATCGATTTGGACTGTCTAGGGAAAAACGGGACTTTAAACCCGCCCCCCTCTGAAAGGCGCCAAAGTCATGCACACGGGGAGCGGCAGAACTGCAGCGCTGCTAGAGGTAGGTATTGTAACATACCTACTGAATGGCCTACTCTTGCATCTATTTTCTATGTTTACTGGCTTTATCTTGCACAATGAGGTTAGAGGGAGAGATAGAATCAGCCATGATTGAATGGTGGAGTAGACTTGATGGGCCGAATGGCCTAATTCTACTCCTATAACATGACCTATAACATGAATTTATAACATGACCTCATGACCTAAACGTTATTCCCATATCATGTATCTCTACACTGTGAATGAGTCTATTGTAATCATGCATTGTCTGCCTGCTGACTGGTTGGCATATAACAAACGTTTTCCACTGTACCTCGGTACACATAACAATAAACTAAATTAAACTATGAAAAATGAAATCTAAATGGAAACCGATATCAAACCTTTCAAGCAAAAGTCACCGTGATAGATGGAAAATCTAAACTGTATCAAACATAAGCAACTGTAAAGGCAAATTATGAAAAGTTATGCCTCCCAAATGCAATATAAATTGATTGGTAAACCAGAATCATTCCATCAAAGACATGTTCATGGTTAAGGTTTTCTTTTCAAAATGATCTGGGGGGCACGTACAATATACCAAACACTAGTATTCTTATTCAGGAGTTTCAGTAATATTAATATTGACTCATCCTTCATGCATTGCAGGTATAGTTAGTATAAACAAAGTATATAGTATAAACAAAGCATCCACTGACTTTATCAAGTGGACGGATGAGGTTATGAGGTAAAAAGAAGCACCAAAACCAAATAAATTAGAAGATTTAGAGAAAGTGGGATATGGGCTAAAATGGGTAGGTAGAACTATTGTAGATGGGGCATCTTGGTTGGCATGGGCAATTTGGGTCAATGGGCCTGATTCCATTCTGTACAGCTCTCTGACTAAATGTCAGCAGATCAGGTGGCATCTATGGAGACAAAAACAGAATGAACATTTCAGGTCAAACACATTTCTCAGTTATATTGACCCAAATTGTTAGGTCTGTTTCTATGTTCTGACATGTTGCCTAATTTGGTGAATATTTCCAGCAGATGTTTATTTCAGATTTCCACCATCTATGGTATTTTATTTTTTATATGGAACTTTTGCAATACCTGAGTTTTAATGTTATCAAAGCTTCCTTGAAATAATGTAAGATTCCCATTAACCTGTGAGAATCCCTGGCCCATGAGGATTCAAAATGGAAATCGATTATTCAGGACGTGCGTTAGAATCGTAAGTATATTTGTCAGTAGCACACAGAAACTCATTGTAAATAATGGAGAGACTGCATCACTTTCCAAGCTGCCCCGTCATGCCTACCCCATGATATACCTTCTGCCTCACCTATGTAATTTCCAGAACAGTTACTACTTTGTTATAAAGATAATTGCCCCGATGCTGTAGTCACAGCAGAACAATACAGATCTCACATTGAGTTCATTAGCCATGGCAGATAGTCATAGTCATAGAGTGATATAGTGTGAAAACAGGCCCTTCGGCCCAACTTGCCAACACCGGCCAACATGTCCCAGCTACACTAGCCCCACCTGCCTGCACTTGGTCCATATCCCTCCAAACCTGTCCTATCCATGTACCTCTCTAACTGTTTCTTAAACGTTGGGATAGTCCCAGCCTCAACCTACTCCTCTGACAGCTTGTTCCATACACTCACCACCCTTTGTTTGAAAAAGTTACCTAGCAGATTCCTAGTAAATCTTTTCCCCTTCACCTTGTTCCTCGATTCCCCTGGGCAAGAGATTCTGTGCATCTGAAGTGGAATCAAGTCATTCTCGATCCCGAAGGACTGCCTAAGAGAACAAGTGGTGGACCAGTCTTGCGTGTTCGTGTGTTCTGTTACCTGATGTTCGTACAATCTTCTGAAAATGATTTTCCATTGTGTACTGGCTGGGTGCTGGATCCCACCGGGATCTCAAGTAGGAATCTTTGGTGCAGCCACAACATGCACAGAAGCATTGGAACCATGATGCAATTGTTTGGTTCAACCTCAAATGTTGAGGAAACTGAAGTACTTTGCATGGGCTTTCTTTTGGTGTCGGTTGACACTACTGGTTACGAGTTTGATTTGCACCATTGTAAGATGGGGGAGAACGCATGGTCTTTTTGCATGGCACTCTTTAGGTGTGGTTTTTATAACGGCGTGTAATTCCCAACAACCATCCCTGCATGAGCAAAGCATTCATTAATTTGGGAATGAGTCATAACCTTCAGGTGGATGAGGAAAACAAGAAAAACATGAACATATAGGAAAGACTTAAACATTCTTGGCAGATCTTTTGCAGCAGTAATTAGACCTTCAGGGTGAGGGAGCCTCTGGGAACAGTCAAAACTCCTTTCATAATTTATGATGTCATGAGAAACTCTTCAATACTTTTACTGCCTTATAGCATGTGACTAGTCATTCATCATCTTCAGCAGCGGCCACTCAAGTATACCAGAACTTTGTTTGAATCCTTTGTTTGCAGCGAGATAGGGAATTTGCCACAGAATCGACTCTTGAATAAAGATAGTGTATATGACAATTGAAGTAATAACTCCAGAGCTGAAGGCCAGTTTAACATTCAGTCATGGGTTTCAAGCTGGTTACATTGGAGTGAAGCCAGTGTAAATGTCTCCTGTAGACTCCAGTCTACTCGCTGCCAGGTTTTTCTGTAGCCGAGTGAGCTTAATACAAGCAGGCTGATATCAGTGATGCATGACATCAGTCTCTTGGCACTAGGTTATTTTATAATTTAGTACAGGTGCGTGCAGTTCAACATTGCTCTGCTGTGACTACGGCATCAGGGCATCTATCATTATACCAAAATATCAAACTTTCCAGAAATCAATCCCTCGTATTTGACAAACAAACAGCAGTCTGCTGCTTTCAGTGTGAAGAAGTCACAGATGCTGCAACATAGTAAACATAGATTAATTTGCCAGAGCCTTGTTAATGTTTTTGGAGGAAGTGGAAAAATAAGACATGGTTTCCAGAAAGTACAAACAGATTTGTTGCAGAATTCCTCCAGGGAATTACTTTGGACTGGTTTGCATTGATTTTAAATTGCCTGCATTCTTGTGCAAGAACTGCTCGGTATGTAACTGGTGCGAAAATCCAGAACAGGCTTTCTCTGAACGTTCACATTCTTCTTAGGCAGCTGTTAATGCCGGCTGACAAAACCCACATAGATGCTTGTAGAGCTGGAAAAGATCATCTAATGTTGGAATCGATGAAGGGAGTTGTGGCACAGAGTTATCACGGCATTACTGATTCAGATAGACAACTCCAGGTATCTATAAATGTGTACAAACAGCAAAGCACATGCCCTAAAGAGAACAACAAAAATGTTAGCCACTCAATACCAATTTTATGGGTGATATATGGCCAATAATCTTTTAAGATTTATGTAGCAATATAAGCATTACATTTTCTTAAGGAGCCCTGTTATCTCTGTTTGCTGATCATTCTGGACCCGCAGACTCTACAGACAGCAATAACTCAGTCCCAAGCACCAAGCACCAGCAGAACCAGCATGGGCTCCATCACGACTCGCTCAGGCGCTATTCAGGAATCTAGCACTGCAGGGATTGAGGACATAGGACTTGATGGCCAACATTTAATCCCGATTTAAGAGAGTAACAGTCATGAATTAATTGAATTGGATATAAATTGTGATATCCATTAAAAATGAAATACTATTTAAAGTGGTTTTCATCAGGCACAAACTGCTGGAGTAACTCAGCAGAACAGGCAGCATCTCTGGAGAGAAGGGCTGGTGACTGGCTTCAAGCCACCCATGTCTAAGTACACCCACAACAACCTGCGTTGATATAGATAGTATAATCCAATAATGTGTCCAAAATAATGTTGAATGTAATTGCTGTGGCAGTGTAGGGAATGTCGTGGACAATCAACACGGAGAAGAATAATGACCAGATAATCTGTTTCTAGTGATGACAATGGGTTTTGTGGTGGATTGTTCAAGAATATTGGGGCAGTCACCGATGCCAAGGCCAGAAGTGCGTTGTGGTTGTCAGGGCTCTGATAATGGTTGTGTTGGCATGAGGGATAGGCTAGCAAATGGTGGCTGTTGGGAGAAATGTGTAAGTTCCATGATGGTCAAGAATGAACAGTCAGGTTACAGTCAGATTTTCTCGGATGGGGATAGCATTCATCCTGATCCAACAGGTGCTCTGCCACTGCGAAAGGGCATATTCTCAGCCCTCCTTCCTTCCATTCACCACCTTGGCCTCTAAGCCCATCGAAACCCAGTCATAGAGTCATATATATGGAAACGGGCCGTTCTGCTCAACTCCATTCACACTAACATTTGCCCACATTTTGGCCAACATATCCCTCTAAACATTTTATATTTATGTCCCTGTCCAAGTATCTTTTAAATGTTATTATAATACCTTCCTCAATGTCTCCTCTGGCAGCTTGTTCCATATAGTCACCACTCAGGTTATTTTCTACCTTTGACACCTCTTTTGATGTACCTTGGATCCCCCTGCTCTACAACACTCTACAATTCACTGTTAGTGTCCTGCCCTGGTTTGGCTTTCTATGACTTAAAAAAAATAGAATGTAAAAATGAAGATTTGCAGATTCATTACAGTGTTTAATTATGCTGTCTGCTCCTTCTAAAGTGGATTGGGTTTCCATTTATTGTGGTATTTCTGATAAAACGAGAAGCAAATATATTGGGTTCTTGTCTCAGACCTTTTGAATTTTAACCCTGAACATAATCTGGACTCACCTGTTTCTGGCGGTTAAAACTCATTCCCTAATCTCTCAAGAACACAGGGACATTGAGAATCATTTTAAATTCTAGCAATTGTGCAAAATTATTAATTTTAGAATAATTCTCTCTGCCTCTCTTGGTTTTTATTGGCATCCACAGAAGTTAAAATATAGAAGAACTATATAATGGGAAGACCTGTTCAGATTTAGTTCATTGTAGTCTTCTCAAAAGTCAAAATTACGCACTCTACACTCTTCTGTCCAATTAATGGAAACAATGTCCCATTTTAATTCTCTCAGAGACATCTCCATGTTCAACATCCCCCTCTCCAGGGTTCAGTTTACAGAGACAATCTTTGTTCTTCCTGAGGACTGGAGACTACTCACACCTGAGATGTTTCCTTCATTCTGGTGTTGAACTCTGCTGTAGGGGGAAAATTCCTGACTTATTGCATGACATGTTCTTCCCAGTCACTGCACCAAGTCCATTTCTGGAACAGCAGCAACACCAGGTATAACTGGCAACCAGGTTCAGCAGGAAAAATAACTCCAAATACAGGATCAGATTAATTTATTGTCAACTACATCAGGGTGCAATGAAATTAATCATTCACATAAAGCCCAGAATGTAAACAGTATATATGATAATGATAGATATAGCAATAAATACAAAAATGAGTGCAAAACAGCAGAATGGTGCAAAGATTGTAGTGCATGCTGATGCAGTGCAAACAAAAACTGAAGTCCAGTAACAGAATGATTTAATGAGATAGAGGTAAAGGTATGTAGAAAGACACAAAAAGCTGGGAGTAACTCAGTGGAATAGGCAGCATCACTGGAGAAAAAGATTGGGTGTTGTTTTGGGTCGAGACTTTGTATCTGAAGAAGGGTCTTGACCCGAAACATCACCCATGCCTTCTCTCCAGAGATGCTGCCTGTCCTGCTGAGTTATTCCAGCTTTTTGTCTATAGCTTCGGTTTAAACCAGCATCTGCAGTTCCTTTCCTACACAAAAGTATGTTGACATACCTCTGGGATGGGTGCTTGAAAGAGGTGATTGGTTCAGGAGTCTGAGACCCCATGGGGAAGAAGCTGTTCTTGAATCTTGATGTTCAGGCTTTCAAGACCCTATATCTTCTCCCAGAAAGTCAGAGAGAGAAAAGGGAATGATCAGGGTAACAGGCATCCTTGCCGATACTTCTAGCCTTCCTGATGCAACACACCATGAAGATGGATTGGATGGAAGGAATTGATGAGCCTGAGATGGACTGGGCCTATGTTCAACATTTCCTAGATTTCCACCATCTAGAAGAAAAGACAAACAGTAACTTGGGGAGAATCACCTCCTTTGAAGTCACACAACATGTAGACTTTGAAATAGTCTGAAGATAAACACAAAATTCTGGAGTAACTCAGTGGGACAGACATCACTGTTGTATTGAATTCTGGATTTTTTTTCCAGCATCCTTCAGAAAGAAAAAAATCAGCACATAGATTAGGCAGTTTCAGAAACCGGCTTTTTAAAACTTTCTCAAGGGAAATGGGAATGGGCAATAAATGTTGGTGTCAAATCTCCTGGTCTGTAATGGCTCCCACTGATAACAAGCATGCATCTTGCTGACTGTTAATGTGGCTGCGAAATACTGCTTGGACAGATTCCATTTCAGTACACAATACTGACTTTCATTGGCTAGATTATTGAGGCCAGATCTATTCCATGTTGGATCGGGTTATTTTGTGGAGCAGTGCTTTTCACCCTATTATTACATAACTTGGGAGACTGAAGGACTACAACAATTTCTGACAAAGATTGGATTAAACTTCCAGGATTCTTCAGCTATTAACAATCAATTGAAAGTCAAGTTCTGAAGTTGGATGTCAAGTCCTGGTTTTTAAGAAAACAATTGGTGCTTCCCTGCTTCCTCATTCAATAGGAAAGTAGACTTAAGCAGCTACATAAAGATTCAATCAAAGGAACCTCTCAAAGCACAATTTTAAACAGCTTGAAAAAAATTGAATGGAATTCAATGATCCTTCAATTCTGTTAAGCGCTGCCTGCAAATCACACATCAGAGCACAGATGTTAACCCACAATACTCAGGCACTGGAAGTAGTGTATATGTGACCTTGACATCATTGGCAGTACTTCTGAGGCTTTCAGACCTCAACCATTACGCCCACATTCTTTTTAAAGTTGAACTGGCACTCTGAAAAATCTCACATGAGCAAACAGTTGTTGCTTGCATTCATGATGGTTGGATACAAATCACAGATCAACATTTGAGTCACTGAGGGCAAATCCAAAATAAAACTTCCAGTTGGTGAATTGGGTCACAAGACACGAGGGCAAAATGTCGATAAATGTGATCTTGAGAAAAATAAATGTTTTGATGATGATGGATGCACATTGTTCAAATTTGCCCTCACCAATGAACCATTCAGGAATAGCACTTGCTCCAAGTATTAGCACTCGATACATAGTACCACCTATACACAGTGTGGAGAAGTGACAGACACTAAACAAATGTGATTATAATGCAAATGTAGGTGGACGTTTGATTCCATAGTAAATAAAAATGTGAAACGTCAGTGTGAAAGAAGCCTATTAATGAAAACAAAGTGAAAAAAACTAAAGGAATGGAGATAAGATAAAGACTCTCACCTCATCTCTCCATCGGCTCATTTTCCTCCAAGTTCCTCCAGCACTTCAACCCCGCCCCGCCCCATCCTGATGGTGTGGAAAGAGAGAGAGTGGAGAATAGAGGAAAAAAAGTTACCTGAAAATCTTGAGAGTAGACGCTGCAGCTTTATTGCAAATGCCTCTCCCTTTACCCCTCTCTCCCTCGCCCTCCTTTACCAACTATCCTCCTTCAGCTACCAACTATCCTCCCTCCCCACATTCTGTTGATGAGTATTTCTAGTTTTAAATGAGCCACGTGTTAAAATGTCATATACTACCATGAGATATTTTATACCATTCTCTTATCTCACTGCTTCATTTTAAGAATGATAGATAATCCCTCACATGGTATAATTAAAATACAGTTTACACATGCCGCATGCAAATTAATTGTTTTATCTGGTGGATATCAGCTGTCTATTATTCCACATCTATGCTAGAAGATTAAAGTCTGAAGAAGAGTCCCAACCTCTATTGTCAGCTGTCCATTCCCTCCACAGATGCTGCCTGAACCATTGAGTTACTGCAGCACCTTGTGTTTTGCTAGTAGAACTGTAGCATTTAGCATCTCTAGAACAGTGCACAAACATGGAATGTGGGTAAGGTGGTTAATGTTCCCATATGATTTTTTTTTTAATTTTCTAAAATTAATCATCAAATATTACACCAAACATCTATTTTAGAAACAGAAAATGCTGGGTATATGCAATTTGCCTGTCAACATTTGCAAAGTATAGGTTTGAAGGTTACAGTTAAGCATTGTTTATCCAAGAGAGGAAAGTCGACACACTTGTAACATATGATGTTAAACTGCTGTTCACTGACTTGATGATTATTTATAATGTTTTCAGTTTTATTTCAGACTACTGCATCTTGATGTTTATTAATTTGATTTTATGGTGATCTATGCTGCTACTGAGAGTTAGTAGGTGAAAACTAATTAATGTCGTAATAGATCCAGTCCCCTTTCCAGGTAGCTGGCTAATAAAGCCAATTTCTTTGTTCTGGAAGAAGACCTTAAGTGGTCCCATTTAAAGTATAATTATAATCAGCAGCCATTCCTATTTTGTGCAGCTTAAAATTGTCTTTTATCTACCAGTAGCTAAATGGCAATGTCAATTTGATTTTAATTACATCAGTGATAATAAACAGCTTGATTTACTTTTCAGGAAGACTGTAGACAACAAGGATATCTTCTATTTTTGAACTGTCAATAACGAGAGCTTAATCCCATTAGAAACGTTTATTTAAAAAAAAGTATTTTAATGGTATTAGGGAGGGACAATGTCCATTAACCACAAACGACAACTCTTAAATAGGATGTGTCGCAATTATTGCTTTTTGGAAGAGAGGAGGTGCAAAGGACTGAAAATGTGAAGATAATTATCTTTATTTCAAATGCAACTAACAATTTGGCACTGATGTGTAATTGAAAACCAGATTGGAAATGAAATAAAACTCACAGGACTGGCATATTGATGAAACTCATTCCTAAGCAATCTATTTCTTTTCTCTGCATTATTCCACCATTGTTGTCTCCCTTCATGTGAAGGCCTGCACTGGGCTCTGGATCATAAGGAATAGGAGTAGAATTAGGCCATTCGGCCCATCAAGCCTACGCCATTCAATCATGGCTCTCCCTCTTAACCCCACTCTCATGCCTTCTCCCCATAACCTCTGACACCCATACTAATCAAGAATCTATCTATCGCCGCCTTAATAATATCCGTGGACTTGGCCTCCATTGCCTTCTATGGCAAAAAACTCCAGATTCATCACCCTCTGATAGAGGAAATTTCTCCTCATCTCCTTACCAAGTGACCAACTTGATAAGTGGCCAACCTTCATGTTGCCAGGTCGTGTACCTGAATGGACAATATTTATCCTTGGGGGAGAGCAGGGTAACTGCTCCAATTCAATTATCTTGTGATGTCCACACATCTGCACAGTAATTAGAAACAGGAATTCGGGGAAAGTTGGGGCTTGGTGAGGTTAATTGGCATGTCGATATGCAAGCTGACAGCTAGCTGGATGTACATCTCAGCTCCACACCGCACATCCACTGAAGCATTAAAGAATCCTTGCCCTTGAAGTTTTCAAATTAAAAAGTAGAAGCTCATATTTTCTTCAAAATAGGTATTTTTAGACTCTGCTGTATAGTTAAAAAAATCTGTTTTGCACTTGAGATGAGGCGTAAATTTCATCTGTAAGAAGGAACTGCAGATGCTGGTTTACACCGACGATAGACACAAGATGTTGGTGTAACTCAGCGGGTCAGGCAACATCTCTGGAGAAAAAGAATAGGTGATGTTTCGGGTTGAGACCCTTCATCAGATAAGTACAATTGATCTTCCCGGGCAGGAGACTCAGGGGATTGGATAAGATGCTGGCTTATTTTGTGCTCCAGCCAGTTCACTTTAATAGAAAGTAAAATTGAACAGAATGGAAAACCAACATGGCCTGTGATTGTGTCTGTACCCCAAAAGGGTGGGGATGAGCTCGGTAATAACTTCTCCATTTCATATAATTTATATATGTAACAGAACCTTCAATCCACAAAGCTAAAACCAAACAACTACCATTCATCTGCATGGATCCTTAAGCAATTATGGAAAACAGAGTGTGAAGTGTGCGCATGTGCGGGGCTTTTCCAGAGTGTGCGCATGCGTGGGGTCTCGGGCCGGCGGGCCCTGCAGAATCAGTGATGTTTTCCAGACGCTTTGAAATTATGTATTACAGAAATTAGTTTCTTCAAGCTTAAATAAAGTTTAAGTGAATTACGAGTAGCATAAAAGTTTGTTTTGCCTCACAACAATTTAAGCAACTCAATCTCAGAAGTTAAGCAGTGCGACATCGAGATGGAGAAACTTTTGAAACCACAATGCTTGGATCTGGATCCCAACTCACCTACTGCTGCAAAGGAATGGAAGCACTGGCTTTGTGCACTAAATAACTTCTTTGATGAGTGTGGCGACAATGCACCAGACAAATTCAGGACATTAATAAGCTCTGTCTCTTATGATGTATATGATTACATAGAGGAATGTACAACTTATGATTCTGCCCTTCGAGCCAGCTTGATCATGTGACTTCTCGAAGCAGTTCTCCAACCAGTCTTCCTCCTGTTAAGTTTTATCACCTCGTTGCCACGAGCTAATATTTGCTCGACACTCTTTGCTACTCGTAAACAAAAACCTGGTGAGTCACTTGATGAATCTTTACAAGAACTTCAAAGACTTAGTAAAGACTATCTTCAAAGCAGTTACGGCTGATCAATATCGACAGGAACTTATTTGAGAATCTTTTATCAATGGTTTGGCATCGCCTTTAATACGACAGAGACTATTAGAAAACAAAACCTTGGATTTACAGTCAGCTTACTATCAAGCTTACTCATTAGAAAAAATCAGATGCTTATGGCTCATCTAATGTGTATTCTGCTGCAACTACAACAAAAGAATTTCACCCAAGTACTAATATGGAGCAAGCTAAAACAATTTCTACTGATAAATGTGCCTTTGGTGCAGCATATACTTATTCAAAAAGGAAGTGTTACTTTTGCGGGGGTAATATTCATAATAGAGAGATATGTCCTGCTTGAGAGGCAACTTGTAATAGTTGTGGCAAGAAAGGACATTATTCTAGAGTATGCAAGTCCAAAGCAACTATTAAAAGTGTGCCTGCTGCCATGTATATGCCTTCTTTATGTGCAATTACAGCTGCATTTCCTCTGAGCTTGTCTCATGCAGCTACAACGGTATCTATCAATGGCCATACACTTAATGTACTACTTGATTCCGGCCGTTCAGATAGATTTAGTCAAGACACTTGTTCACATAAAACTAACTATAATTCCTTCAAATAGAGCGATCTCGATGGCTCTGACAACTCTTAAGAGTCACATTATTGGTCTTGTATTGTAGACTTTATTCGGAACAAAACTAGTTATAAATCTATATGTCTTGGTATTTTGAAATATTTGTGTAGCGATATAATTCTAGGTCAGGATTTTCAGAAACAGCACAGATCACTTCAGATAATGTATGAAGGAACTATGCCTGATCTTGTATTGTTAAAGCCGGCAGTATTGTGTGTTTTTTTCTGCTGCATCTGTTGAATGTACTTCATTATTCACTAATTTATCCTCTAAGTACAAAACAATTGCTACAAAATCAAGACATTTTAGTAAAGATGACAGGAACTTTATTAACACAGAAGTAACTAATCTTTTACGAGACGGTATCATAGAACCCAGCTCTTCCCATTGGAGGGCACAAGTTAAGTCATGGTTAAGGACCCCTTGGAGAGACATAGGAAGAGACTCTGCACTGATTACTCTCAAATTATAAACCAGTTCATATGCTTGATGCATATCCATTACCTTGTATAGAAGAGATTATCAATACATTAGTTAAGTATAAGATATTCTCCACTTTTGACCTAAAAAGTGCTTACTACCAAATTCCTTTGAAAGAATCAGAGAAGAAATACACTGCGTTTGAAGCAAATGGGAAATTACACCACCACTGCAGTTCCTTTTGGTGTAACTAATGGTGTGGCCGTTTTTCAGAGAGAGATGGACAAACTTGTTGAACAAGAAAACCTTAAAGATACTTTCTCTTATCTTGATAATATAACTATTGCAGGAAAAGACCAAGCTGAACATGACGAAAATGTACAGCGGTCTTTAGAAGTTGTACATTCTAAAAATCTAACATTAAATGAGGCTAACTCAATAACATCAGTGTCATCAATTAATATTCTTGGTTATTGGGTTGGAAATGATATAATCAAGCCTGATCCAGAAAGACTACACCCATTCCAAGACATACCTGTTCCAGTTACATTAAACTCTTTACGAAGGGTTCTTGGTATATTATGCTAAATGGATACCAAATTTTTCTGACAAAATTCAGCCTTTGATTAGAGCAAAATCTTTCCACATTGACTCCAGCAATTGGTGCATTTAATTCTTTAAAGAAACAGTTAGAATTTGCGACATTACACGCCATCGATGAGGATCTCCCCTTTGTTGTTGAATGTGATGCCTCTGATTTAGCAGTATCAGCAACGTTAAATCAAGGAGGACGACCAGTGGCTTTCATGTCTCGTACTCTCCAAGGTAGTGAATTGCACTGCCCACCCGTCGTAAAGAAAGCTACAACAATTATTGAAGTAGTGTGAAAATTGAGTAATTTTCTTGCTAGCCAGCACTTCACTTTGATAACAGATCAGCGTTCAGTAGCTTTTATGCTGGATAATCGGAAATGAACGAAGATTGAAAACAGTAAAATTCATGAATGGAGGATTGAATTATCTGCATATAGTTATTCAATTGAGTACCGCCCTGCTAAGGACAATGTTGCTCTGGATACATTAACTCGAGCATTTTGTGCCTCTGTTCATTCTTCTGCACTCACTGATCTTCACAATGGGCTGTGTCATCCTGGAGTCACTCATATGTTACACTATGTTCGTTCCAAAACCTTACCTTTCTCTACAGAAGATGTGAAGATGATGTGTGCTTCATGTAGAATCTGTGCTGAATTAAAACCAAGATTCTTCCATCCTGAAGAAGGAAGATTGACCAAAGCTACTCAACCTATGGAACGTTTGAGTATTGACTTCAAAGGGCCTTTACCATCCCCCTCTTGAAATGTTTATACACTTACCATAGTTGATGAATATTCGAGGTTTCCATTTGCCTTACCTTGTCCAACTATGTCAGCTGCTACGGTAATCAAATGTTTAGATCAACTGTTTTCATTCTGTGGATTTCCAAGTTACATTCTGATAGGGGCACCTCATTCATGTCAAATGTTTTAAAAGACTACCTTTCTAATAGAGGAATTGCAACAAGTAAAACAGCACCATATCATCCTATTGGAAATGGTCAGGTTGAGAGGTATAACGGAATCATTTGGAAAGCAGTGAAACTGGCTTTAAAGTTAAATGACATACCAGATCAGCATTGGGAATGTGTTCTACCAGATGCATTACACTCCATCAGATCTCTACTGTCAACTGCTACCAATACTACTCCACAAGAGTGGTTCTTTAACTTCAAACGGCGTTCTTCTAGTGGTACTTCTCTGCCATCATGGTTGACTAGTCCTGGGCCTGTGTTGCTTTGTCGGTACGTCCGATCAAATTAGAATGAGCCTTTTGTTGATGAAGTTTAACTGACTGATGTCAACCCTTCTTATGCAACTATCAAGTATCAGGATGGACGTCAGTCAATGGTCTCACTTCGCGACCTTGCACCATGCCCGTCTTCTCCTTCAGCTCCATCACTCCTTGATAATATAAATCGAGAACTTCCTTCAACACTCCCATCATCCCCTATGGTAACTTCTATAAGTAATTCTAAAATTGAAAATGTAAACAGCAATATGAGTGAGGTTGATGACCAAGCAATATATGTACCACCAGTATCGAAACACCATTATCTCCTGATGCTCCAGTGCTGCGATGGTCATCAAGACATACTAAACCTCCTGACCGTCTCCTCAACTTGGAGCAAATCATGGAGCAAATCAACTCCTACCACGACAAAAACCTGAACCCACTGCAGTTCGCTTACCACCACAACAGATCAACGGTGGATGCGATCTCACTGGCCCTCCACTCCGCTCTGGACCACTTGGACAACAAAAACTCATATGCCAGTCTGTTATTCATCGATTACAGCTCGGCATTTAACACAATCATTCCCTCGAAGCTGGTTACCAAACTCGCAGAACTGGGTCTCTGCGCATCCCTCTGCAATTGGATCCTCAACTTCCTCATTCACAGACCACAGTCTGTTCGTATTGGTGGAAATGTGTCAGCCTCGATAACAATCAGCACGGGAGCACCTCAAGGCTGCGTGCTCAGCCCCCTGCTGTACTCACTCTATACTCATGACTGCGTAGCCGGTCACAGAGCGAACTCCATCATCAAGTTCACTGACAACACCACCGTTGCGGGACGTATCACTGATGGGGATGAGTCAGAGTATAGAAGAGAGATCGAGAAACTGTCCATATGGTGCCAGCACAATAACCTGGCCCTCAACACCAGCAAAACCAAGGAACTGATTGTGGACTGTGGAAGGAGTAGGATGGGGACCCACAGTCCCGTTTATATCAATGGGTCGATGGTTGAAAGAGTCAAGAGCTTCAAATTCCTGGGCGTGCAAATCTCTGAAGATCTTTCCTGGTCTGAGATCACTAATGCAATTATCAAGAAAGCTCATCAGCGCCTCTACTTCCTGAGAAGATTATGGAGAGTCGGTTTGTCAAGGAGGACTCTCTCTAACTTCTACAGGTGCACAGTAGAGAGCTTGCTGACTGGTTGCATCGTGGCTTGGTTTGGCAACTTGAGCGCCCTGGAGAGGAAAAGACTTCAAAAAGTAGTAAACACTGCCCAGTCCATCATCGGCTCTGACCTTCCTTCCATTGAGGGGATTTACCGCAGTCACTGCCTCAAAAAGGCTGGCAGTATCATCAAAGACCCACACCATCCTGGCCACACACTCATCTCCGTGCTACCTTCAGGTAGAAGGTACAAAAGCCTGAAGACTGCAACGACCAGGTTCAGGAATAGCTACTTCCCCACAGCCATCAGGCTATTAAACCTGGCTCGGACAAAACTCTGATCATTAATAACCCATTATCTGTTATTTGCACTTTATCAGTTTATTTATTCATTGGTGCATGTATTTATATAATGATATATGGACACACTGATCTGTTTTGTAGTAAATGCCTACTATGTTCTGTGTGCTGAAGCAAAGCAAGAATTTCATTGTATCAGGGACATATGACAATAAACTCACTTGAACTTGAACATAAATAGGAGGGGAGAATGAAGTGTGCGCATGTGCGGGGCCTTTCCAGCGTGTGCGCATGTGCGGGATCTCGGGCCGGTGAGGCCTGCGGAATCAGCGATATTTTCCAGGCACTTTGAAGTTATGTATTACAGAAATGAGTTGCTTAAAGCTTAAATAAACTTTAAGTAAATTACGAGTGGTGTAAAAGTTTCATTTGCCTCACAACAGAGTGCGAGTGGAAAATAGTGACAGGTGCCGGGCAGAGTTTGCTTCATTATTCCACTTAGATCTCAGCAATTCAGTAAGGGCGGCACGGTGGCGCAGTGATAGATAGAGTTGCTGCCTTACCGTGCTAGAGACCCAGGTTTGATCCTGACTGCGAATGCTGTCTGTGAACTGCATGGGTTCTCTCCGGGTTTTCCGGTTTCCTCTCACACTCCGAAGATGTACAGGTTTGTAGGATAATTGGCTTGGTAAAATTGTAAATCATCCCGCTTGTGTGTAGGATAGTGTTAGTGCGACGAAGAAAAACCTTTTCACACAAAGAGTTGTGAATTTGTGGAATTCTCTGCCTCAGAAGGCAGTGGAGGCTGATTCACTGATTGCATACAAAAGAGTTGCAGAATCAAGGGGTATTGGGGAGAAGGCAGGAACGGGGTGCTGATTGTGGGTGATCAGCCATGATCATATTGAATGGCCGTCCTGGTTCGAAGGGCCGAAGGGCCTACTCCTGCACCTTTTGTCTATGTATCTATGTATCTATGCGCGGGAATTGCTGGTTGGTGCAGAGTTGGTGGGTCAAAGGGCCTATTTTCACGTTGTATCTCTAAACTAAACTATTGGTATCAACAAAGCCAGTAAAGCGGTCTGGCAAGTTTCATCACTGATTCCACTTCCTGCCCCAGCATTGCTGCTTATTGCCTATTCCTCATCATTGTATGCAGATACCGACAGGGAATAGATCCCATATTCACAAAGGGTTTTCCTAGAATCCATTACTGTTGTTCCCATGACTGTCTGGGGAAATATGGTTGACCTGGTAGCTAAGGAGATATGCATAGTTGGAGTGTAAGGGTCAGTAGATGCTTCCTTTCTCCTTAGTTTCGTCTTCAAGAATTATTCTTGTTAGCATTAGCATCTGCCAAAGCTTTCAGAATCATGATTCCCACCTTTTTTTGTCATTATTCTGCCTCTTCAAAGTTTCTTGCTTACCTTTTGGTGAAGGAGAATCTACAGTGTTATGTCTATAACCTTTCTCAGACTACTGTGTCTTAATTAATAGGCTAGGAAAGGAATAGACATCTGATATGTGTGGAAGATTAAAGGTCCAGGCAAAGAAACATTTTAAACAGAGGGGAGGCCAAAGTCAAAGTCAATTATATTCAAAGTCAATATACCCAAAGGTGCAGTGAAATGAATTTGCCAGCAGCGATACACTTAAAAAGAACACACAAAACACAATAAGACCTAACACAAACATCCACCACAGCATTCTTCACTGTGGTGGAAGGCACAAAGTTCAGCCAGTCCTCCTCCCTTGTTCACCCGTGGTCGGGGCCATGAATGGGCGAACACACTCCGCGGCTTGGAGTGCCCGAATCGGCACTTTCCTACCGGAGGCTGCGGCTTCAGGATGTTATAGGCCGCAGGCCGGCGGTCGGAGCTCTTCTCCAGCAATCCCCGCGATGGAAAGTCCAATCCGTGCCCGCGGTTAGAAGTTCCGCAGACCGCGGTGTCAGGATGTTGTAGTCCGCGGGCCAACGATCGGAGCACTCCTTACTGGCAACCCCCGGCAAGGGTTTGCCCGCTCCGCAATGGAAAAAATCCATGCTGCGCCCGCTGCTGATGCTCCGGGCCTGACTTCAGGAAAGGCTGCTCCAATCCAAGCTGTTAGGCTGTGAGAGGGGAGGCAGAGAAGCGACATAGAAAAAGTCGCCTCTCTGTCGAGGTTGACTGAAGAACAGTTTCCCCCTTCCCCCCCCCCCCCCCCCCCACCACCCCCACACAAGGCACACCGTGAGACACCCAAAACAAACAATTAGACAAACCAAATAAAACAAAAAAAAGTTGAAATAACGGACATGCTGCTGACAGGGCAGCCGACTCACAGCGCCCCCACTGACCCGAAGTGGAGGCATATTCAACCTGGAGCTTGAAAAGCTGGAGGTGATGAGAGAACGATGGTCAAAACTGTGTAGGGATTTGAAAATAAATGTGACAAATGTAAAGTTAAAGAATTATTTGATTGGGAATAATATAGATAATCAAGAATAATAAGAAGACTAATGTCTGTGTGGTGGTTTGGACATTCTCTCTGTGACCATGTGGATTTCTTCTGGGTGCTCTGGTTTCATAAGTGCATAAGTTCATAAGTTCTAGGAGCAGAGTTATGCCATTCAGCCCATCAAGTCTACATTGCTGATCTATCTTTCCCTCTCACCCGCATTCGCCTTCGCTCCATAACCCCTGACACCCGTACTAAGCAATGTTCCTTGCACGTACCAAAGATGTGCATGTTGGCTGTTGTAATTGCCTCTAGTGTGTAGAGAATGGATGAGAAAGTGGAATAACATAGAACTGGTGTAAATGGGTGAACTATGGCCAACATGTGTTTGGTGGACTGAAGGTCCTGTTTGCATGCTGTACCTTGCAATCAATCAAGGATATTTGATGATCAGGACATGTTCAAATATGATATGGGCAGGTGAATTTAGGGCAAGTCGAGAGGCCAGGTTTATGAGAACTGGAATATTTGGGTCTCATGGCGCCTGAGTTATGAAGGAGAGTTTTGATAACAGATGAGGTGAGATGGAGTGTTGGCAATATGACAGTTTGGGCCTCTTGGCGGTGAAGAGGAAATGGGGTAGGAAACTCATGACAAAACATTAATATTGGTGCGAGGCCAAGCAAGCCTCATTCACAAAACCGATTATAAAATCTTTTAACAGAGAATTAAGATAGTCATAGAATCATAAAGTCATACTGCACAGAAACAAGCCCTTTAGCCCAACATGCCCATGCTGACCAAGATGACCTATCTACACTAGTCCCACCTGCCTGTGTTTGGCCCATAATCCTCTAATCCTTTCCTATCTATGTACTTGTCCAAATGTCTTTTAAATGTTCTTATAGTAGCTCTGTCAACTACCTCATCTGGCCATTTGTTCCATATACCCACCACCCTCTGTGTGAAAAAGTTGCCCCTCTGGTTCCTATTAAGTTTTTCCTCTCTCACCTTAAACCTACACTATGTCGTTTGATTCTTGATTCCCCTACTCTGGGTAAAGGACTCTGAATTCATCTCATGATTTGATACACCTCTATTATATCTCCCCTCATCCTTCTGCACTCCAAAAGATATATTGTCCTTGCCTGCCAACCTCTCCCTATAGCTCAAGTTCAAGTTCAAGTGAGTTTATTGTCATGTGTCCCTGATAGGACAATGAAATTCTTGCTTTGCTTCAGCACACAGAACATAGAAGGCATTTACTACAAAACAGATCAGTGTGTCCATATACCATAATAAAAATATATACACACATGAATAAATAAACTGACAAAGTGCAAATAACAGATAATGCGTTATTAATAATCAGAGTTTTGTCCGAGCCAGGTTTAATAGCCTGATGGCTGTGGGGAAGTAGCAATTTCTGAACCTGCTTGTTGCAGTCTTCAGGCTCCTGTACCTTCTACTTGAAGGTACAACCCCTGAAGTCCTGGCAACAAACATCCTGGTAAATCTTCTCTGCACTCTTTCCAGCTTAACAACATCCTTCCTATAGCAGGGTGACCAACATAATACTCACATGCAGCCTCACCACAGTAAAAGCTGTGAAAACACCATGATTGCTTCTGAATATTATAAATATACCAAAACCTAAAAAAAATAATTGGACTATTAAAACGTCAGAAATTATTTACTATTTAGCAAAATACTGTAACAATCAAACACAGGCAAATATTTAAAAACACAAAAATAAATGTGAACAATTAAAAAAAATCTAAAATGTTTAACATTATTCTCTACTGAAATCACGGACACAGGTTCAATGAACAAATCACCAAATATGTGTTGAAGAATTGTTGGCACTCGATGTTCTGCCTCTGGACTCCGTAATGTGCACACAAACATGCAGTGAAAAGCCAAACTTGTTGACTTCCACTTGTTACAACTGCTTGTTAGTATTTCCCTACAAAATAGTCCACGGATGAGCCTCGACTGCAAGCTTCTTCCCAATTCTCTTATAACATGTATCAGGTGTCTCTTGCTAAGAGTCCTCATTTCTCCCCTCCATGTAGTTTTAATTCTATCAGCACTAGTTATATTTGGAAAGTAGTGGAGCAAGCTAGTGTCCAGAGGTCAGGGTGATTGATCTGGCAACATGAGTTATATCCCATCATGGAAATTTATTTCAACATGCTGATTGTGAAACTATTGAATGGTCATGAAAATCCAACTGCTTCAATAATGTTTTCCAGGGGAGTAAATCTATTATCCTTTCCCAGTATGGTCCATATGCGACTTGAGACCCATCCACACCCATCTTAATGGCCATAGTAGAAGCAATGTGCAGACTTGGAAGTCCCAGCTGCCAGTGACGTCCATATCCTCTGGGCATAAACTGTACGCCCTTCTATAAGATTTATATTAATTCTAATTTATGTTAATGCATATAATTATAGAATCACAGAATGGTTTCAGCCTGCAAACCGGTCCTGCAGCCTGCCTTGTCCATAATGGGCCTATATGTAGCACTGATCAAGCCTTTTGTAGTACTCTGCACTCTCCCCATACACCAGAAAATGCTCTCTGTTCAGATTGAATACTACAATTCAATCTCCCTTCACTATTAGGAGTGGCAGGGCTTTCAGTACTCTCATCACTCGCTGTGCAAAAATAATATCCTCAGTTCTTTTGGCAGTCACCTTAATTCTTGTCCCTCTGATCCTTCCCAAGAACATTCAGCAAACCGTTTCTCTGTTTAAATTATTTGTTTCTTTTAAATATTTCTATCAGATCCCCCTTCGCAACCCCTATTCTTTCAACACTCACCTTCTCCAGTCTATCTACATACTGTAACTTAAATCCCTTACCTAAGAATCATTTTGCTAAGCTTCTTCAGTGCACTTTCTACAACTTTTACCCCTTTCTTAGAGTTTGGCAACTAAGATTGAATCCAATACTCCAGTTGTGGCCAAATCCAGTGTTTGATAATGATTCATGGTGACAACCTTGCTCTTGCAGTCCATGTCACTCTTTATAAATCCCAGGATCTTGTTCTCTGTATTAACCACATTCTCCTCCTGCCCAGCCACTTTCACTATTGCGTACCCATGCAGTCTGCAGGTCAACCCTGATGACAGCCACATGTTGAAATGAATGAAGTTTCAGCTGATGAACCAACCTTGTTTCTTTCTACGTCTGGCTTTCATAAATTCTTGTCATTCACGTATTTCTGTAATAATACTTATAACACAAACGTACTGCCATTCATCTAAGGTATGGCTGAACTCTGTGTGAACTGACAGCTGAAGAATTCATCAACCTTGAGCAGAATGGATGACCATAAATGGAGGATGAATGTTAGCATTAGAAGTGCGTGGACAGCAGATATCCACAATTGACTCACATGTAATGGGATTATATTACAATTGACCTGAATTTTACCTCATTTCATTCAATCTTGGAGGCAACTGTGTCTCTGCAGGAGGGTATAAATGTTCAGTTTAGTTCATCGTCATGTGTACCGAGTCACAGTGAAAAGCTTTTCTTGCGTGCTATTCAGTTAGCGGAAAGGCTACACATGATTACAATCGAGCCATTTACAGTGTGCATTTACCGTGGGCGGGCGCGACTCACGTTGCAGCGACCCCTACAGCCTGTCTGTCTTTTATTTTTTATTTTTTGTCGAGTTAAATGTAGTTGTTCGTGTTTTTTTTGGTATTGTTTCTAACTGT
This sequence comes from Okamejei kenojei, assembly GCA_035221665.1. Lineage (NCBI taxonomy): Eukaryota > Metazoa > Chordata > Chondrichthyes > Rajiformes > Rajidae > Okamejei > Okamejei kenojei. The sequence continues at coordinate 111,156,994 of CM069133.1, read as the reverse complement.
GTATATGTGGGGGGTGGGGAGGGGAGGGGGAAACTTTTAAAATCTCTTCCCTGCACGGGAGACCCGACTTTTTCCCCTGTCGGGTCTCCGTTGTCGTTGGGGCCTAGTGCCGTGGAGCAGCCTCCGACCGGGACGACCTGGGGGCTCCAGTCACGGAGCCTGCGGAGCTGCGGACTTGCCAACGTGGGGCTGGCCGGCCTCGGAGCGTGGGGAGCGGTGGTGGATCGCCACTGCAGCCCGACTCTGGAACTTCAGCTCCAGCTCCAGCTGCGGCCCGACTCGGGAGCTTCAGCTCCAGCTCCAGCTGCGGCCCGACTCGGGAGCTCCAGCTCCAGCTGCAGATTACTGCCGGTGGACTGTCGGGATATCGGGAGCTCGCAGGTCCAGGTGGGAGACCGCTCTCCGGAGCTCCGCAACACAACTTCTCCAGCCCATGTCACGGGGTTGGAACGACCCGGAGCGGGGCCGAACATCGCCCGGCGCGGCTTTAATGGCCGCAGGACATTCCAGCGCCCGCCGTGGGCTCCAACTTTGTGACTTTGGGCCTGGAGCGGGGCCGTACATCACCCGGCGCGGCCTCAATGGACGTGGGACTTAACACCGCCCGCCTGGGGCTTCGACATCGGGAGAGAAATCGGGAGAGAAACAGTGAGGAGGAGATTCACTGTGATGGATGTTTGTGTGAATTGAATTGTTTGTGTGTGTTTTTATGAATTGTTCTGTTTGTATGGCTTGTAGAAACGGAGTTTCGTTCGAGCCTCTCTGAGGTTCGAAAGACAAGTAATAAAATCAAATCTAATCAAATCAGATACATGATAAGGGAATAACAATCAGTGCAAGGTAAAGCCAGTAATGTCCAATCAAAGATTGTCTGAGATTTGGCAAACTTGAGAACGTTAGTGACTAGCTAACCCTGCAACCTTTCAGGCCAACATGACAGGCACAGAGCTGCAGCTTGCAGGTGGGAGAAGAACCTTCCACCTGTATTAACCTGGAGGTTGGTCCACTCCACTTGAGCTCTGGTAATCTTCTTAAGTTACTCTCAGGTGTGTGAATGAGTAATCCATTTTTCCTGATGGAAACAAAAACTAAGAGAATGTAAACGTGTTCCCAGTTTGCATACACTTGTTTTACACAAACATATTCTATTGAACCAACACAACAATATCAAAGTGCATTTATAGATTGGTTTAGAGATAATAGACAATAGACAATAGGTGCAGAAGTAGGCCATTTGGCCCTTTGAGTCAGCACCGCCATTCAATGTGATCGTGGCTGATCATCCCCAATCAGTACCCAGTTCCTGCCTTCTCCCCATATCCCCTGACTCCGCTATTTTTAAAAGCCCTATCTAGCTCTCTCTTGAAAGCATCCAGAGAACCTGCCTCCACCGCCCTCTGAGGCTGAGAATTCCACAGACTCTCCACACTCCGTTCTAAATGGCTTATTCCTTATTCTTAAACTGCGGCCCCTGGTTCTGGACTCCCCTAACATCGGGAACATGTTTCCTGCCTCTAGTGTGTCCAAGCCCTTAACAATCTTATATGTTTCAATGAGATCTCCTCTCATCCTTCTAAACTCCAGAGTGTATAAGCCCAGCCACTCCATTCTCTCAGCATATGACAGTCCTACCATCCCGGGAATTAACGTTGTAAACCTACGCTGCACTCCCTCAATAGCAAGAATGTCCTTCCTCAAATTAGGGGACCAAAACTGCACACAATACTCCAGGTGTGGTCTCACTAGGGCTCTGTACAACTGCAGAAGGACCTCTTTGCTCCTACATTCGATTCCTCTTGTTATAAAGGCCAACATGCCATTTGCTTTCTTCACTGCCTGCTGTACCTGCATGCGTGGATACAGCGTGGAAACAAGCTCTTCGGCCCATCGAGTCCGCACCGACCAGCGATCACCTGAACACTAGTTCTGTTATCCCACTTTCATGTCCTACACACTAGGGGCAATTTACAGAAGTCAATTAACCTAAAAACCTGCACGTCTTTGGAGTGTGGGAGGAAACTGGAGCACCCAGAGAAAACCCAAGTGGTGTAAGGGAGAATATACAAACTCCATACAGACAGCATCCTTAGTCAGCTACTGCCACCCTACTGCACCACTTTACCACCCTGATATAGCACTTTATAACATAATAAGTGCTCCAGGTTGCAGAAGAAGTTTGTGAAATGATGGTAGATTTCCTGCATGCTGTTATGTTTTTTCTACCTACAGTACATGTCCTGCGTGCTTTCATTACTTTTCGCTGGTCCATTGCTAAATTAAATAGGTGACCAGTTCAGTCTAATAGCTACAAGTGCCAAACATTATGGATGTGGGAGCATAAGTTCTGTCTTTTCTGTCTGTGTGTAGATGGCAATGAGTTTATATCACAATGTGGCTGCAATCAAGATTGTTTGTACCTGCACGTCTCTGTACTTGTGGATATAACAATAAACTTGACTTAACAGATTGTTTGGAGTACCATGAGCAGATTGTAAACAAGCTGCCATTTCTCCTCATTACAACTCTTCTTTCAGTATCTGCCGCTTGTGCCCAAATGTTCTTCTCATAATGTCTCCACAAACTGTGCAAATGGAAGTAAAAGAAGTTCAGCTCTGGCACGGCGGACTCAGTGTTTGAGAGATGCAAGAAACTGCAGATGCTAAGATCTTAAGCAAAAACAAAGTGCTTGAGGGAATCAGTGGGTCGGGCAGCATCTACGGAGGGAGCAAACAGACAATGATTTGAATCAGAACCCTTCTTTAGACTGGGTGTTTCGGTTTGACTCAGTGTTTCTCTCAGTCAAGATTGTGTGAGGCCTTATGCACCAAACAATGCTGTTATATTGTCTGTTTAATGATTATATGTGAAAATACCAAGACTGCAGGACAGTAGGCAGGGATGTGAACATATTTCCCTCCGGAACATACTTTACCGTCAAAATTAAAAAATAACAAAACACAAGAAATCCATTTTTGTTGATCCATGCGACCCCGCAATCACTGTGAAGCCTAACTCAATCCTGATGCCTGACCCTGGCCTTGGCTCCCGATTCCTGATCCATCTGCTAACTTCTGACCCATGCCCCGGCCTTCGACCCTACAGTGGGACCTGGGCCCCAGCTTTGACCAACGCATTCATCTCACTCTCAATGAGTGGGCCACAGGCCAAATGCAGACAGCATTTATCCACGGGCAGCTTCTATGACAGCAGCTAGTAGAGCTGCTGCCTCACATCTCCAATGACTTCGGGGTTCGATCCTGACTTTGGGTGCTGTCTGTGTCAGGTTTCTCTGTCTCCCCATAACTTCTCACCTCCCTAATTAACTGAAGAGTTAATGCATCACCGTAAGTAGCTAACAGTAGAATCTGAGAGGAGATGCTGAGAATGTTGGAAGAATATGTTACAGGAAGGTTAGTGGGGAGTGGGATTGTTCAGTATGCTGGTACAGACCAAAGGGGCTGATAGAACTCATTTTATTAAATGGAAATATGAAATGTGCAGTTTGAAAATCCTGGACATCTCTTCACAGATGACTCCTGCAACAGCTCAAAATGCACTCCACTGTGCCTACACTACTCTTCTCCCAACATACATGCAATTCCAGAAATACTCACAACCCGATTTCTAGGCCTATTTATTCCCTGTTCCCTGAAGGAACCCTAATTGGAGTAGTGTTGGTAGTGTATCCTCAACATGATCACCACATGTTGACAGGTTGAAACATTTTTGTTTGGCTTAATGACAGAACTAGCATGCATGTTTGAACAACATAATTTCTCTTCAAGACCTTGTTTGAATATTATGATAATTGTGGTTTAAAGCCACTGCCTCAGGTGACGTGTTGGGGATGAGGTCAACAAAAATACTCATTGTCACCAAAGCATAAGGGCAGGTGTTAGCAGCTCTGCTGTGGAAACCTCAGAAATTGCACCGGAAACCACATATGCACAACACTAAGACAGTGTCCCCCTCCTTCACACTTGGTGCGTACTCCCTTTCAGAAGCAATCTCGTATGATTTATGGCACCGCAGAGTTCACCATTCATTGCCCAGCGACAATGGACAACCTTTTGAGTTCAGAGTCATAAAACTGATTAAAATGTCACGCCGGCAGGAATACAGGTACAGGAATACAGGTTATTAATCAGGGATAATGGCAGGGAAGAATTCAGTAAAATGGTTCTCACATTCTCATGTTACATATGAAAATCTCTGCCAGAACTTCTTCTTTAACCAGCCAAGAAACATACCTCACTTAACTCCCTAAAAAATGCTACCACGTAATAAAGTATGTATGTGGGACTGATGACAGCTCAATTAGAGTCTACCAGTGACATTCAAGCCTTTTTTGTCTTATCTATTTGTCTGTGTAACTCAGTGGAATAAGAATATTTCACCAATACAACATTTTCTCTTTCCTTATGACTGCTTCCTTCTCTCTCTTATCCATGTGATTCTTTTCAATGTACTATTTCTTCCTTTGTAAAGGGAAACATATTGATTGAAAGTTACAGCATGGAAACAGACCCTTTGGCCCACTGAGTCCACGCAGACCCGAGGGACACGCTGACCAGAGGGTGGTGGGGACATTGCACGAACTGCCAGAGGAAGTAGTTGAAACAGATAGAATTATGACATTTTAAAGACAATTGGACAGATACATGGATAGGAAAGGTTTGGAGATGATATGGGTCCAACTATAGGCATATGGGACTGGATCATATGGACGAGTTGAGCCAAAGGGCTTGTTTTCATGCTGTATAATTCTATGACTCATGACCTAACCATGGTGATTTTGAAAAGCATGAAGAATCACAGGGATAGGGATCTCTTTTGAAGTTGCTAAGCAATGTAAAGAGATTTTACGCTGTGTTTATTTAATACAATAGCTTAAAAATAGTCAAGCTATTTGAATATAATGTCTTTGTTGGGTTAACAGAAATATTAACCTACCTTGAATTAATGCTTTCTGTTAAACCAGCAAACAATGTAATTTGCATAACCACAATAACCACATATTTCCAGGCTGTAAACCAAACAAAGCTTCTAAAACAGTCAAAATACTTCTAAGTATCTATACTTCGACTGTATATGCTACAGGTATGCTACCAATGGGGACAAAACAAGTCAGCTCACTTGATTGAGAGGCAGGTTTGGACTTTGGGACCTCAAATCTCAGAAGATTCACACAACATGAGAGGGCATGGGATTAGAATCAGGGCAGCAACAAAGTTATTGTATCGTACAGTTATTGCATTTCTTGGCAATAAATTAGTTCAACATTTAGTGGACACTTCGCACCTAATGGAGACTGACTTCCTCAGATAATCTTTACTTCCATCAGGTTTGTATGTTAAGTATATCTTTTACATCTATTATTTCCCAGAAAAACACAAGACTGAGTTCAAAATTATAGGGCCTTTGTATTTAACTGCCATTATTATTAAAGACTATGTAGTTAAAAGCATCTGGTACCAATAAAAGCTGACTCTTCAGGTGACCAGCAGCAGCAAGGATTACAGCTTACTCTAATTAATCTTGATTTATAGTCAATTATGGGTCAATATATTCATAGTTCGATCATTGCCTTTTTTAAAAATGACATTTGCTTCTTGAGTTCCCAAAATAAACAATTAGGGGAGGGGGGGGATCACAAAAATTAAATGCTGTCCCTTAATTTGATTTGAGTTGTGGGGGAACGTAAGAAAACGCCTAAGTAAAAAGTTCAGTTAATGATTTTGACACATGACCAGCATCTCCTGGTAATTTTCTGACTTCAAAGACCGAGACAGGTAGTTGTTCAAAATTCGAAAAAGTGGTCTTCATTAGACAAAGCAGAGAAAATGTGAAACAGATGATTGATTATTACAGCACTGCCCTTGAAATGCCTACTACACAGAGTGTAAAGAATTCCACATGTTCACGAGCTTTACAGCCAGCAGAGCAGGGGGTACAATCTTCTCTCCATCATGCGTAATGTGCATTACCAACAGATTCAGAAAGAAAAACTCCAAATCATTCTTAGCATGCAAGGGGGCCACTATTTCCCCTCTCTCTCTCCTCTACCCTTTTCATCCTTCAAGACCCCTGGGTCTTAAGTGAATTCCTCAGCACCCAAGAATGCCCAAGATTGGTTCTGCACATTTGCAGGCTGTGCTAAAAAAAAATGTAATTGGTTGTGTATGGATCAACATTTGGGGATTTACTCAGTAATGAATTTCCAATGCTCAGGTACAGAAATTGACACTTTAAAGTTCCTCACAGTCCATTATGAATTTGAAAAGGGCAGAGTGGCTAGGTTGCTGTGTTTGCGAGCACAACAGAAATAATTAAAAAGAATGGTGATGGGAAGCATTAAGGAAACAATGTGGAAAGATTTTCATATCAATGGTGAAATAATCTTCCCCGATGAATAAACATTGAAAATGATGGAGACACTCAGCAGGTCAGACAGCATCTGTGGAAAAAGAAATAGAGTCAAGGCTTAAGTCAGAGACCCTTCATCTCGTTTTCAGCATCCACAGTTCCTTTTGATTTTAATCTCAATGGACGTAGAAACATTTCATCCAGCTATTTTGACTGGGATGGTGTTGATTTATTAAGCAACTGTCATGTCGAACTAATTTGAAATTTTTGAGGAGTTAACATCAATGGTCAATAAGGGTAGGAATTTTGTCGTAGTCTATGAGAAATTTAACAAGTTGTTTGAAGTATCATGCGCAGACCAATCAGAAAAAATAAAATCTCATCATGTCCAAGGAAAAGTGACAAGTTGAATTCAAAACTGACTCATTGGGAAGAAACGCACGATAATTAATTATTCGCAGCTGCTTTAGTGGCTAAAGAGGACGTTTCTGATTCTGCTGGGCACAGTGATGGATCCCTTTGTTTTCTTGCCCATGTCAATGACTTGCGTCTTGGAGCCATAATAAAGAAATTTGCAGATGATGTAAACATTGGCCCTGTGACGAATAATGTGGAAGAAATCTGTCAACGGTAGAAAGGAATTAACGGAGTGACGAAGTGAACAAATAAATGACAAACATAATTCAGTCTGGAGGAGCTGGCGGTAATGCGTTTATGGAACCAAACAGGGTGGGAGAATGTGCAATAAATAATAGAATTTTTAGCAAAACACAGGAACAGATACAATAGATCATGGAGTACACATTCATAAATCCCTGAGGGTGGCAGGCATGTAGATAAGATGGTTTTACACATATGAAATACATTTCTATATTATTTGAGACATAGAATTGAAGTTCAGGGAGGCTATATTAGAACTGTATGAAGCAGCAATTAGACCACAAGTGGATTGATGAATTGGATGAAAAGGATGTGATAGCGCGTGTGACAATCCAAAGGGGGAGTCAATAGGATATTGCCAGGGCTGGAGAAATTTAAATATGAGGAAAGATTAGCTGGGCTAAGATAGTTTTCTTCTGAACAAAGGAGTCTGAGGTGTATACATTGATTAGAAGATTCTTTCCATTGATTGAATGATTGAAAAATACGGCAGGGAAACAGGTCCTTCAGCCCATCAGTGTCCATGCAGACCATCAATTACCCATGCACACTAGTTCTTTGTTATCCCAGTTTTGCATCCACTCCTTACACACCACGGGTAATTTATAAAAGCCAATTAATCTACAAGCCTGCATAGCTTTGGGATGTGGGTGGAAACCGGAGTACTTGGAGGAAACCCACTTGATCACGGAAAGAATGTGCAAATTCCACACAGACACCACTTGAGGTCAGGCTCGAGCCCGAGTCTTTGACACATATGAGTCTCTGAGAGCGTTGGAGGTGGAGTTATTGAATATAGTCAAGGCTGAGATTGACAGACTTTTGAACAACCAGGGAGTCAAAAGGTATGGGAAGAACACACGAAAGGCATGTTAAGATCAATAGTGGATCAGCCATGATCTTACCATATGTTGGTACCACACTCCCTCTCCTTCCCTATCCCATCAGGCAAAAGGTAAAGAAGTGTGAAAACACACAACTCCAGATTCAGGGACGGTTTCTTCCCAGCTGTTAATGTCTGAATAGGCTAGATTATCTGTGAGATTCTATCGTGTATGGCTTGATCTTGATCTTGGTCTTGCAGTGAATTGTGGACGCAGCGCAGATCATCACACAAACCAACCTCCCTTCGATTGACTCAATTTATACATTGCACTGCCTCAGCAAGGCCAGCAGCATAATCAAGGATGAGTTGCACCCTGGACGCTCCCTCTTCTCCCCTCTCCCATCAGGCAAAAGGTACAGAAGTATGAAAACATACACCTCCAGATTCATGGACAGTTTTTCCCGGCTGTTATCAGAAAAACTGAATCATCCCACCACAACCAGAGAGCAGTGCTGAACTACTACCTACCTCGTTGCTGGACTTTGTTGGTTTTCCCTTGCACTAAACGTTATTCCCTTATCAGGTATCTATACACTGCAAATAGTTCAATTGTAATATGTATTATCTTTCCACTGACTGGATAGCACACCAGAAAACCTTTTCAGTGAACTTCGATACACGTTACAATAAACTAAGCTAAACTGTGTAACCAGGTTTGGGAGACCATTTGCCCACTCTTTCTCAAGTTCTTATGCAGGGTATATTGGGTTTTCCAAATTTTGGGGAAAATAGATCTTGTAGGATTTTAAATTTATCTCAATATAGATGGCCTGGACAGGGCTGCACAATGGCCTAATTAATTGTGTCACAGAGAGGTAACTGCTACTGAGAGCATCAAAATACAATTGGATAAAATGGAGTATGACCGGAAGCAAAGGGAATAATGTAACTAAGGAGCTGAGGATTGATCATGTGCGACAGTGGTCTTCATCTTCTTGGTCATCCTCTCATGTTGGTCAAGCTGTTGAACCAAGGCAGACCAAAGATTACATGGAATCTATGCCAATGGGCTCTGTTGTCCTCTTCTGTTGGATCCAATTCTGTACTTCCTTTTTTTATGCTTAATTTTAGGAGCAGGGAGGACCTCAAACTCAATCAATGATAGATGCGTCTCTCACTCACCCATCACGTTGCAAGAAAGCAAATAACAAAATTGGCTTTCCTTGGCCTGAAAATTCACCCTCCGACATTCATCTTGTGTTTCAAATATTAAGCTGAAGGATAGTTTGTACAATAAAATAATCTGATTGGAGCCACCCTCAATCCCTTATCAATCTGATTTAGACCTCCTCTATGGAGACCCCCATTTGTTTTGTCTTTTATCGGACTTTACTAAACTTTCTCTTGCACTAAACATTATTCATGTTATTTCCTTTATCATGTATCTGTACACTGTGGGTACACAAAATGCTGGAGAAACTCAACGGGTGCAGCAGCATCTATGGAGCGAAGGAGATAGGAAATGTTTTGGGCCGAAACCCTTCTTCAGAACTGTACACTGTGGAAAGCAAAACATTTTCAATGTAACTCAACTCAAAGTGCTTTGTAGATTTGTTCCTACTCCATCCAAATCTTTCAAAAGGAATTTTGCGATAGGGACTTCTGAGAAATTGCTGAGTAGATGTCAGAATTGAATTGAATTAAATTGAATTGAATAAATTTGATTAGCCAAGTATGTATACATACAAGTAATTTGCCTTGGTGCTTTGCTCACAAGTAACAACATGATATACAGTAAACAATTAAGAATCTATATAACTAAAAGTCTCATCTTGACCACCTCCTGTCTGCGCTGTATATTGATTTTAGAAAAAGTGCTGCCATATATCGCTATGGTTTTTGGCCATCTTACTCACAGTCCTCCTCCGCTGAGGCAGCCCCAAGGATTTTTTCGATCGATGAAAAATAAAAAAGATATGAGTGTTTAAAAGATCTTGAGATCAGCTGATTGGTCCTCCTGTCAATCCCCATGATGAATGTAACGCCCCTTCCGGGGCGGTGGACAGGACTATTAAATCCCGGATGCCTGGACGTGAGTCAGTCGCTCTGGAAGATTGTGAGGGAGAGTCCACAACTGTGATTCTAAGCTATGAATTAACTGAACTGTGAGTCTTCAATGTACTTGCAATAAATGGTTTGTTAGCCCTTAATGACAATGCAATGAGTTGTTTGGCAATTTGGTGGCCTGCACTCTGCTTGAAATACTATGAAATTAAATGTGGTGGCCTGCACTCTGCCTGAAATGCTGTGAAATAGAATGTGGTGGCCTGCACTCTGCCTGAAATGCTGTGAAATCGAATGTGGTGGCCTGCACTCTGCCTGAAATGCTGTGAAATTGAATGCGGTGGCCTGCACTCTGCCTGAAATGCTGTGAAATTGAATGTGGTGGCCTGCACTCTGCCGGAAATGGAATTTCAAGGAATAGCCGTGAGTGAACTGCCAGCCCACCGGCCCTGAGTGACTGATATGCCAGCCCACCAGCCCTGAGTGACTGAGCTACCAGCCCACCAGCCCTGAGTGACTGAGCTGCCTGCCCACCAGCCCTGAGTGACTGAGCTGCCAGCCCACCAGGCCTGAGTGACTGTGCTGCCAGACCACCAGGCCTAAATGACAGCTGCCAGCCCAAGAATCCATTTGGCCCACAATGTCCATACTAGCACTCTGGAAACCAGTCCCTTTAACCCACAACGCCCGTACTAGTGCTCCAGAAAGAACCCCCCCCCCCCCTCCCCCATCCCCACTGGCCACCAATATTAGAATTGGTGGAGAGGTGGAATATTGCATTGGGGGACCAGCCCTCCCGTGTGAACATGGGACTCAATGCGCCCAATTAGTCTAGTAAAACATTATAATTTAAACATGTGAAGAATTAAATAAAATACCAGAGCAAAAGGAGGCTACAGACTTTTGGTTGTTGACTAGAGTTTCTGCTTGTGGAAAAAAAGCTGTTTTCATGTCTGGCTGCGGCGGCTTTGACAGTCCGGAGTCGCCTTTAAGAGTGAAGTGCTTCAAAGAGTTTGTGCCCAGGGTGAGTGGGGTCAGAGATGATCTTACCCGCTCGCTTCCAAGCTGTGTACAGTTCGTCAATGAGGGGCAGGTTGCAGCCAACAATCTTCTCGGCTGATCTAACGATTCGTTGCAGCCTCCAGGTGTCGTGCTTGGTGGCTGAGCCAAACCAGACCATGATGGAGAAGGTGAGGACAGACTCTATGGTGGCAGTATAAAACTGGAAGATCATTGCCTGTTTCTGTGGCAGATTGTGTTTTCTCAGCTGTCGCAGGAAGTACATCCTCTGTTGGGCCTTTTTGACTGTGGAGTCGATGGTGGCCTCCCATTTAAGGTCCCTGGTGGATGGTTCCAAGGAACTTAAGTGACTCCACAGATGTGACTGTGGTGTCTTTGATGGTGAGTGGGGGCAGGGGAGGGGTAGCTCTCCTAATGTCTGCAATCAATTCCACTGTCTTAAGTGTATTGAGCAGGTCATAATCCAACAACTGCAGAAGTACGCATAAGGGAACGGAAGTTCTCACAAACTGTGAACTTTCAGCTCTTCTTCAAACTGTTACAATTTTTCCACTGTAAAACTATTCAAACTTCTTTGTTGTAAAACTAGTTTTTACAGTGTACTCCAGGCGATTTCCGATCCCTTTCATATAAAGTCACATTCCATTAACTCTACAAACAGGATATTTGTCAATTCAATCCCAGTGAAATTACTAGGAACATTGGACCAGGGCATAATGAGACATAATTGTGCCTGAAGCTCTTCAAAGATGAGTGTCTGATCCTAGCACTACTGTACCAAGAGAGACCAAGTTGAAATGAAATAAATCCCAAAGGGAATGAAGAAAATATCTAAAGAGAGCTTCTGCTGCCTGCTTTTATTTGCCTCCATTTGTGGACTGACATTAGCAGAGGCAAGAGGGCAAAACAGTCTGTTTCTCAGCTGATTGAGAAAGAGGCACGGCGCGATCGAGGCAATCAAACTGATAAATGAAATCAACATTTCATGTGAAAAAAGAGGTGCCTCTGGCACATTCACACTGCAGCACATTTAGAATTGCCCTTTCAGCTCTAGTTTTCCAGCTGAAATGTGGCTGATTTTGTGGCAAACATATCAACTATTCAAATCCTCTGTGGTGATTATTTTGAATGGCAGTTCTAGACTTGTTATTGACAAGTGAGCAGCCGAGAATATTAGTCAGTGGCTGCCAAAATAAGTAACTGCTCTGCTTTCAGACAAAACTTTTCAATCTTGGCTAGGTTTTGATTTTATTTGGCAAACTGGATTAAGTGGGAAAGGTTTCCAGAATACTAAGCGGCTCACATTGAAATCATTGCATCTTTCTGTGCAGTGACACATTAAAGTCCAAATAATGCTGATTGAACAATATATGTCCTGGAAATAAACCAGTATTCCCAGAAATTGCCTCTATTTTTCCGTACTTCCCGTTTAACACATAATCCGTGTGCAACAACAGTTGCACCAACAGTTGCAACAACCAGTAATAACACTTCTTGAAGGTAGACACAAAATGCCGGAGTAACTCAGCGGGACAGGCAGCATCTCTGGAGAGAAGGAATGGGTGACGGTTTGGGTCGAGACCAGACTAATAGTGGGGGCGGGATGGGGGCGGGGGGGATGCAGGGGTGGGGGTAGAAAGCTGGAAGAGAACAGGAACAGGACAAAGGGTACACAAAAGGCTAGAGAAACTCAGCGGGTGCAGCAGCATCTAAGGAGCGAAGGAGAGAGGCGACGTTTCGGGTCGAGACCCTTCTTCAGACTGGTCAGGGATCAGGGAAAGCACCTCCTCCAACCTCATCTACTGCATCCGCTGCTCCAGATGCCAGATGATCTATATCGGTGAGACCAAGCGGAGGCTTGGCGATCGTTTCGCCGAACACCTCCGCTCGGTCCGCAATAACCAGCCCGACCTCCCGGTGGCTCAGCACTTCAACTCCCCCTCCCATTCCGACCTCTCAGTCCTGGGCCTCCTCCACGGCCAGAGTGAGCAACACCGCAAGTTGGAGGAACAGCACCTCATATTCCGCTTGGGGAGTCTCCATCCTCTGGGCTTGAACATTGAATTTTCTCAATTCTGTTAACCCTTGCTGTCTCCTCCCCTTCCCACCTCTCCCTCAGCCCTCGGGCCCTGGCATTCCCTCTCTCTCTATCTCTCTCCCCCACCCTAGTCGCACCAGCTTCTCATTTTCACACCACAAACAGCTTACAATGGCTTGTTCCCTTTATCATCGATACTTTTTTGCATATCTTTCATTCATTGTTCTTTATCTCTCCACATCACTGTCTATATCTCTCGTTTCCCTGATCCCTGACCAGTCTGAAGAAGGGTCTCGACCCGAAACGTCGCCTATCTCCTTCGCTCCTTAGATGCTGCTGCACCCGCTGAGTTTCTCCAGCCTTTTGTGTACCCTCGATTCTCCAGCATCTGCAGTTCCTTCTTTAACACGGAACAGGACAAAGCCTGGCAGGTAATAGCTGGATACAGGTTTGAGGGGGTTTTGATAGGCAGATGAATGAACAAAGGAAAACGATGAAAAGGCATGTGTGAGACAAAAGGATTAAAGTTGCAAATTGTGAAGGTGGAGAAAGAAGTGGAAGTGGAAGAGGAGGAGGAGGGAAGAAATAAATGTAAATTCAGGTGGGGTAAAGGTGAAAGGGGAGGAAGGAGGAGTGGGGGAAGAAATGTGAGCAGCTGGGATTGGAGAATTCAATGTTTAAACCATTCAGTTGTAATCTACTCAAGTGGATTATAAGGTGTTGTTCCACCAGTTTGCATGATGGCCATTGGAGACGTAGCAGGTGTGGCAGAGGGACCTCTTAATCCATATTGTTTGTTTTTATTGGGTAATTCAAATGTACTCCGATGGCCCATTCCATCACCTACACGGTATTTAAGAAAGACTAAATGATCTGCAATGGCTTGGCATGCATTTCTTCTCTTCTATTTATGCATCACATTGACTTATTTCCCGCCTTTCCAGCAGTGATAAATTCTGTAACAATGACTGTGGATAGCTCACACATCTCACTTCCTGTACCTCTTGAATATGGATGTTTCAACATCTCTTAGCCTGTCGAGTAGATAATTTCCACTGAAATTCTTCCTGCAGCTCAAACAGGGATTTAAGGAACTATCTCGCACTTACCACTCCTGCAGCTTCGCTGGCACACTTTAGTGTGTCCACATACAACAAATTACCATTTTACTGTTGTAGTAATGGAAGAATTTTTGTTTGTTTTCCAGATTGCTCTTTAATCTTATATGGTTATAATTTGATGTCTGCTGCACAAGAGTCAAGAGTATCAAGAGTGTTTTCCTGTCATGTGTATCAGAATTGAACAATTAAATTGTTACTTGCAGGAAGAATGCAAAATCCATTGGCTCCACTGCAGAACTGAATTCCACCATCAGTCAATAAAGAGGGATTGTGGAGGAGAGGGAACCATTAGGATGGGATGGGATAGAATGGCCACACTAGCTGGCACTCTTCCATCTGCATCAGTTTCAAACTTTCAATCTTTTGAGCCCATGTGTGCAGAAATGTACGCTTCAAATTCTGGGAAGAAATTGTGCAATTGAAAGTATTCTTGGCTGATGATGTAAAGTAATCTATGTTTCTGCAGTCTTGCATTTAAAACCAATGACCCCAATGTTGGTTAACCTATTCCCAGCCACCTTCTCTGTGTGGTTGATAATTTGTTGTCACATGTACTTGGTATAGTGAAATTCTAGTGTACAAAAAGTTGCCACGAAAAGGAGCCAACAAAGTTACAAAAGTGACCCATCTTGGCAGCCCCCCCCCCCCCCCCCCACCATGCGGGGTCTCTCCTAGTTCCATCAGCTGCCCCTCCACACCGTGTCCCTCCTTGTTCTCTCAGCGGTCCCCGAACGCCGGGTCCCTCTTTGTTCTTGTTGGCACGTGGCCATACATGATGCTTGGCATCTTTGCTTCTGAAAGGACCAAATATTCTAAATGACAAACAAAAACTGTAGATATTGCAAATCAGAAATACAAACCAAAATAAAATCAAATAACAATGAGCAGGTCAGGCAACATCTGTGGAAAGAGAAACAGAGTTAAAGTTTCAGGTCTGAGACACTTTGCCAGAAGAGGAAAAGGGAGAAAACAAGTTAGTTAGTTTACAGCTGCAGAGAAGGTGGGGGTGGAATAGGTAGAACAAAGGGATTATTTTTGATCGAGGGAAAGTAAATGGTTAATATTTTAAACGTTTTCCTTCTGTTAAGTGCCAATGATGCAGAACAGACTGAAGGTGGAAGCTGCTCATACTTCACCCACGTGGCACATTGCTAAACATGAAAACCCTACAGATCAGCTGGATAGCAAACTCCCTTCAATCTGAAGAAGGGTCCTAACCCCAAACATGTCTGTCCATTTCCTCCACAGATGCTGCTTGGCCTGATGAGTTCCTCAGCACTATATGTTTTTCTTAAGATACCAACATCTGCAGTGCCATGTGACTCTCGCAAACTTCATTGACTGTTTCCACTGGGCTGTTGTTATCGGGGAACAATGCTATATCTCTTAACCACAGTAAATGGGAAGAGGCCATAACTCCACAAAAAAATCATTTTTTTAAATTATTTGTGACAGTCACTTAAAGGATTATATAAATTGAATACTACATTCTCAATTTCCCATGGCATGGGATTTAAATGAAAATCACAAAGGATTAAAGTTTCATTTTTTCCCATAAAAATGCACTTTTTTGCTGATGTGCTTTCAAGATGCCTGGGGCATCATTGGATTCCAAAACAGCATTTCTTCTCCTCCAGAGACAATATTGTTTTCCTCTGTTTAATCCAACATTTTTAACACTTTCAGGATCCCTCCTGCAGAATGTTACATACAGATATGGATTGATCTATTAATTTTGGGTACTCTGTTGAAGTGCGCGTGAATCCTTTCATGTTTCTACACCATTTCATCAGAATGAGAAAGTCGCATAATCCATTCCACCTGGTTTTACACTAACTGTAGGAGCTCAGTAAACAAACACTCTTTGAAATGGGTAATGTGTTAAAGCCTGCTGCTTTAAGCGATTGGTCACAAAGAATATGGCTTTCAGGTTACTGTGGCTAGTAACACTGTGCACACACATGTAATCTCATTTAATTAAAGTGAAACGAATACCTGAACTAATCCAGATTTTGGCAAAAAATCAACAATTCCTCTGTAGGCAAAATTCATTGTTCATCTGTTGTTAAGTATGGACAATGTACATTTTCCATCTGTTCACCAGGTTTGGGGTTATTTTATAATCCTTTTCTTATTTGACCTTAATATTTTGCTTTTCCACTTTCAGATGTGGAGAGAGGATATGTGTTTGAAGATAGACACAAATTGCTGGAGTAACTCAGCGGAGCAGGCAGCATCTCTGGAGAAAAAGGATGGTTGATGTGTTAGGTCGGGATCCTTCTTGAATTGGAATGTGTTCTGGGAAGCAACCACAAGCCTCGATGAGTATACAGACACTGTATCATCATATTTTGTGAGGACAGTTGCAATCCAACTAGGACCCAGATTTGGTTCAACAATGACAAGTCCTGGTTTACTGCAGAACTCAGACAGCACCGACAGACTAAAGAGGACAGTCTAAAGTGGGGATGCAGACTTCTACAGGCAGACAAAGTACAAGCTGAGAAGAGGATTCAGAGCTGGCAAGGAAAGGTACTCTGAGAAGTTGAGGTGCAGGTTCTCAGCTAATGACTCTTCTTCAGTTTGGAAGGGCTTGCAAGAAATCACCTGCTACAAGAGGAAAGTCGTCCACTGACCAATGACCTGAATGAGTTCTACTGCAGGTTTGACGAGCAGAAACGTAACCCTGGTACCCCCCCTCCCTCCCTCCCCAACAAACACCACCAGACCCCAGTCTGCAAAGACTGGACCCTTCTACACCCACTCCTCCCCAATCACCACTTCACACCTACTTAAAGCAAGACTCCAGTCTGAAAAGACTGGACACTTTCCCACCCCAACCAACACTTCACACCCACTCACAGCCTGACCCCAGTCTGCAAAGACTGGACGCTTCTACACCCACTCCGCCCCAATCACCACTTCACACCTACCTAAAGCAAGACTCCAATCTGAAAAGACTGGACCCTTTCCCACCCAGCCCTCTCCAATCACCACTTAACACCCAATTACAGACTGACTGCAAAAGACTGTGATCTCGTCCACTACCCACTACCTCTGTGCTGCACAGCATCACTTCTCCATCATCAACAATAAAAGTAGTAGAGGTGAAGAGGCTGTTCAGAAGACAGAAAAGTTGGAAATCTCCAGGACCAGACAATGTTTCCCTCTCTACTCGCAAGCTCTGTGCCGAACAACTGGCACCGGTCTACACAAACATTGCCAACCAGTCCCTGCAAACCTGTACTGTCCCTGCCTGCTTCAAAGTCTCCAGAATTGTCCCTGTACCCAAAAAGGCAAGGGTCGCTGGTCTTAATGACCACAGGCCTGTTGCACTGTAGTCATGAGGACCCTTGAAAGGTTGTGCTGGCCAAACAAAAAAATATCACAAACCCCCTGCTGGACGCTCTGCAGTTTGCATATCGGGCCAATAGATCTGTGGATGACGCAGTCAACCTGGGCCTAGGTGCTGGAGGATAAAGTGCAGGCCCAGGTTGACTGCGGCCAATAAATTCATTCATTCATTCATTCTTCAGACTGAAAGTAGAGGGTGGGGGTGGGGTGTTGAAGAGCTGGATATGAGAAAAGACCATGACCAATGGTCTTGCCTCTAGCTCTTCAACTCTACTTTGGTATAAACCAGCTCTATCTTTGGTATAAACCAGCGTCTGCAGTTCATTGTTTCTGCATTATGTGTGTTTCAACGTGGGTCTGAAATTGTCAGCCTGTACGTTCACTGCAAATTGTTTTTTTTCTACTTCTCCATCAAGTAGTAAGGTGAGAGTTTCACTGCAGGTTGTTGGGCTACAATGCTCAGCCAGCTCTGACACAAACTAGACTACACAAAGTAGTAAACACTACCCAGTCCATCATCGGCTCTGACCTCCCTACCATCGAGGGGATCCATCACAGTCGCTGCCTCAAAAAGGCTGGCAGCATCATCAAGGACCCACACCATCCTGGCCACTCACTCATCTCCCTGCTACCTTCAGGTCGAAGGTACAGAGGCCTGAAGACCGCAACGTCCAGGTTCAGAAATAGCTACTTCCCCACAGCCATCAGGCTATTAAACTCAACTGAAACAAATCTCTGAACATTAATAGACCATTATCTGTTTATTTGCACTTTATCTGCTTATTTATTGATGTGTGTATATATTTATATAATGGTATATGGACTCACTGGTACATTCTGTATTCATGCCTACTATATTCTGTTGTGCTGAAGCAAAGCAAGAATTTCATTGTCCTATCTGGGGCACATGACAACAAACTCTCTTGACTTGACATATGATGAGCATTTGACAGCACTGGGCCTCTACTCGCTGGAGTATAGAAGCTTGAGGGGGGTCTCATTGAAACTTACCGTAAAATGAAAGGCCTGGATAGAGTGGATGTGGAGAGGATGTTTCCACTACTGGGACAGTCTAGGACCAGAGGTCATAGCCTCAGAATTAAAGGACATTGCTTTAGGAAGGAGATGAGGAGGAGTTTCTTTAGTCAGAGGGTGGTGAATCTGTGGAATTTATTGTCATAGAAGGCAGTGGAGGCCAAGTCAATGGTTAGTTTTAAGCTGTTAGATAGATACTTGGTTAGTACGGGAGCCTGGGATTATGGGGAGAAGGTAAGAGGATGGGGTTAAATATGGAAGATAAATCAGCCATGATAGAATGGCAGAGCAGGCTTGATGGGCCGAATAGCCTGATTGTGCTCCTATCACTTATGAACTTATGACCTTATGAATTCCCATGTTCCTATGCAGCTCTTTTTCTCTGCTTCCCTTTTGAGACTTTGACTTGCAGTCTTCAACAGCGTTTCCATACTCGAAAACTTTCCTTTGGCCACCTCCTTCACCAAACGCATTATGCCTTGCATCAAGAGCAACATATTGACAAAACCATATTACGTGAGGCCAGGTTTCCTATAAATTAGTTTATAAAGAAATCTGCTAGGTTTCTATTTTGCCTGCTGCTTCTTCATTTGATGGAAAGTTCTCTGGGAGACATTGATCAGACATATATGACAAATAAAGACGCAAAGTGCAGGAGTATGAACACTTTATGAGAAATGGGTCAGGCATCATCTCTGGAGAATATGGAAGAGTGACATTTTTGGCTGGGGCCCTTCTTCAGACAGACTGAAGATTGAAGAAGAGTCCCGACCTGAAAAGTAATCTATCCATATTCCCCAGAGATATTGCCTGACCCACTGAATTACTCCAGCACTGCGTGTCTTTCCTTGTAAACCAGCATCTGCAGTTCCTTCGGTAAAGAAGCCAAATAGTCTGAATGAGAAGAGGATGAGAACTTGTTCAGACTAATCAATCCTTCATGTTCTGTGTTTTCACCGTGGCTTGTCGTCAAACTCTGTGCACTGGCTTCAGAATGTTCACTTCCCCCCCCCATCACTGCAACATTGCCTTCATTCCTGCAGCCCATGTGGGTTTTAGACTGGCCTCGTGCCAAATTCTCTGCTCGTTTTGGCAACCATCACGCTTCATGTTTTTGCTCTGGCTTGCCTCCTCACCATCTCAACATTGGGAATCCTGACTTGCTTCCAACCAAGACCAGCAGTGTTTCTTGGTGTCCTTGCTTGTGGCTCGGCCTGTTCTACTCGCATTTTTGATTTATATTCCAGCATCAGCATATTCCATGACTTATACCATCTTCAATTGTGCCTTCATAAATGCCATTCCATCATAACCACTCTCAAGGCTTAGATCTAACTGGTGTCTATAGTGCCTTTAAAGATTTGTTCAAGGTCCTTGCAGAATTATATTCTGCAACCCCTTCCTATGTTGTAATCCCTGTCACCTGTCTCTACCAGCTTCCTTCAGCCAATTATGAAGCTTGTACCTTCTGCTGGATTAAGTCTCTCTCTGTCATTGCATTTCCCAACTGCTGGGATTTTTAAAAGTTCCTATGACATTTTAATCTGCATGTTACTTGTTCAATTGCAACTGATTTTATCCAAACGTTTAATCCCTTGGATTTAATTCAAAACCCAGGCCTCTGTCTAAGTACGCATATCTCAGGTTCTTACTCATAGACAACAGTTGCCTTGCCTTCAATAACTCCTGTCGCTCTATTACTTGACTGTCTCCAACTCACTGTCAGTGGTCAGGTTTGTCATGGCCATTGGGTTATTGTTCTTGCTCTAGGTTTGATCCTTCTGCCACTTCTTATGGCTGAGACTGTCTGGCCTCATGATTCCTGCTTATTGCTGAGGATTGAAAAGCAGAGCCAATAATTTTTCAGTCGGGAAAATCTGTAAGTCTCTGCTCATCTTTGCACAGTGACTAGAATTGAAAACATACTTTCTAAACCAGAAGTTCCACATCCAATCTAATGGTTTAAAAAAAAGGAGAGAAAATGCTGGATGTTGCAAGCCAGCAGCTGCGGTTCCTTGTTTCTACAATCTATTGGTAATACTGTCAGCCTCTAAGTGTAGGGTACACAAAGGGCTGGAGAAACTCAGCGGGTGCAGCAGCATCTAAGGAGATAAGCGACGTTTCGGGTCAAGACCCTTCTTCAGACTCTAGCCTGCTGCAAGTATTGGCAGCTCTACTTCTTGAAAATCTTGGACCCTGGGCACTTATTTCTCCCAGTGTTATACAGATTCTGTGCATATGACCTTACCCTTTAATAGTCAGAACTGAGGCTTGTTTAATAGTCAGAACTGAGGCTGAGAATCACACCCCATTGTTGAACAATCAGCAGCAGTCGCCACACTTCTCAAAGTCCTGCCATCCAGGGCTATGAATATTGATTTCTCTAACATTCCCTTCCTCCATCCCTCCCCCACCCAAGTCACACCAGCTTTCATCCTCACATAGCTACAGCTAACAATGGCCTTTCCTTTATCATTGTTATTCTTGCATACCTTTCTTTCATTTGTTCTATATCTCTCTACATCATCATTTACATCTCTCGTTCCCCTTTCCTTTGACATTCTGTCTGAAGAAGGGTCTCGACTTGAAATGTCACCCATTCCGTCTTCACAGAGATGCTGCCTGTCCTGCTGAGTTACGCCAGCACTTTGTGGCTCTGTCGTGTTTTCAAGGGTAGGTGTGAACTTTCTGCAAGATTTTGATATCTTACCATCCATGGCATGGAAACAATTGAATCTACATTCCTTGCTATCACTATTCCAGAGGTATTCAAACTATCTCTCTGGGAGTATTCAGTGGGCATATTCCTTGCCTCTGATCAGACTGCGGACTGCCAGTTCTCTCTTTCAGCCACGTTCTGTTTTCGTCGTACAAACTGATGCCAGATGTTCAGTTTTACTACAATGATATCAGTGGTCTGCTTTCAGTGGGAAATTGGAAAACGCACCCTTTCCCTGGTATCAGCAACAGGGCCTCCTGCCTTTTGAAATGTTCTATCCTCAGTGGCACAGGAGCTGCTGCATGGGGTGAAGTTAAAATCGATGCCAAAGGCAATGTGATGGAAAGGAGCATCTTTTGCATTAGTTCTGCTTTTTCCCCCCAAGAATTTTCAAAATCTGTCGAATTCACAACAAGTCAATTGATATTTTGAAGGCAGAGATAGACAGATTCTTCATTAGAACGTGTGTCAGGGGATCATGGGGAGAAGGCAGGAGAATGGGATTAGGAGGGAGAGATCAATCGGCCATGATTGAATGATGGAGCAGACTTGATGGGCCGAATGACTTAATTCTGCTCTTATCACATGACCTTATGACCTTATTACCCAAGATGGGAGAAAATCTTGGCGGAGCCTTTGAGGAAGGCTATAGATTATGTGAAGCAAAATTCTGGGATGTATTCAGCTCAGTGGAAGTACCGCCAGAGGATTCCTTCTCATTAAAGAGGAATTGGTTTATCTTTTGGATCAAATTGCTTTGAGATGAAAAAAAAATCCACAACTTCTACTGTTTGTGAAGAAGGAAGATTTTTTTCATTTCGTGGGGAAAAAAGGAAAATGCTCAGAAATTGAAAGCTTTGGGATGGTTTGGCATTACAAAAAGCTGAGTGACACTGAGAGATGGCAATTCCCTCTTATATTTGCATTTATTCACTATTTTTTCAAATAGACTTTAAGGAAACGAAAGTGGTCCCTTAATTTTCACTATCTTTCAATGAACTACAGCCATTATCCAAGTCGGAGAGCATTAAAAGATCTGATTTCACATTGGATTCCTATATTGTCAGTTTCTAAAGGCTTTTATTTGCTATTGAAGTTCCATCTTTTTCAAATAGGACCTTCCCTGTTAAATGGACAATAACAAAGGAGAAATATATTCCAATGGTCAGCAGATGATTCATCTTCCAGCATTCATCATTATGCTCGGAGAGAATAAGAATACTGGCAACCTCGTTGGTAGAAGTGCGTTCACCGAGGGTCCAGGTCTTCAAGGAATGAATGAAGCTTAGATCTTAATCAGATGATTGCTGGTTCTGGGCATTTCCTTTTTGTGGGTCTCCATTACCATTTTCTTGTCCTGCTTTGTAAACATGTTTGCCTCTTGTAGTAGTTAAGCATACATGCCTTAATCCAAATGGGAATGAAGAGATGGGTTTGAGGGTTCGGCTTGATCATTTTTTGCAGCCCTTGTTTATGGCCCTACAGATTTTTTTGACCAGTGGGGTTGGTGGCATGGACATGGGGATCTTACAGAAATATCCCCATAATCATTCAACAAAGCAATATAACCATTTGCACAAAGAATATGTTTGTTATTGTGTTTCTTCTAAAGAGATCAAATGTAAATTCCAGTACAGTCCTTGGATGGAGTTGGCAGTGGGTGGTCTTGTGTACATTTCCCCAACACTTACAATGTGCCAGCACTTATACCAGATTTGTACTTACACCAGGTTACTCAGCTCACTTTTCCAAGGAAAGCATTTTGCAGCTGACGCTTGTGGCTTGAGTAGGTGGGATGGATGGTGTTCCCAAATTCCCCATCAAAGAGTTCCCTTGGATCCTTTGGATTTATCAATCATTCTGTTAGTGGTCATTATGTGACTTCAATGTCATAATATGTCTGTCAGTGTGATACATTTTACTGTTAAAATCAAACATTACCAACAGACATTCACTCAATGCCTAAATATCTGCGCTAGGTGCTGCAGACAGCATAATGTCTGCACATTGCGTTCGCTATGAATGGTTGGCAACAGATTGGCATTATGGGCACATACTTCAGCATTACATCTGCTGTAATATTTTCCTGCCACAAACCATTTATTAAAAGAAAATACATTTCACAAGTGAAATGAATTGCCTGTGTCTGGATTGAATTGTTTGAGATAGATTCAGAGCCCATGCATTAAATCTGGCATTCTGCTTCCAACTGAGTGTCCAGACAGTCAGGAAGTCTTGCAGCAGTCCGGAAGAGAGTACATTTAATTATATGTCTTCAGCTGATTTATTTCTCCCTATTCCTACTTCCTAACCACCAAACGAATGAAGCGGAAGGAGCAAAATTGAATTATGCGGCCCTTACATGACATATTTTAAAATGATAGACAATGGTTCTAGTTTCACATCGTGCAAAGGTGAGGCATTTGAATTATTGTTTTGCAAAGAAGAGGTGTGAAACCCATAAGGGATTCATATGAATTGGCCATTATAATAGCCATGGTAAAATCATAACCGTAATGACAAAATACTTTAATGGTATTTCACTTTTCAGGATGAAAAAGAGATGGGGACATATTAGCCATTTTTTCAAAGTTCAAATTCAAGTTGACTGCTTCTTGCTCAGTGCCAAAGGCTTAAATGAGCCAACATTTGTTAGGGTACAGCTATAAGGAGAGAGGGGGGAAATCTAATGCATATGTGTGGGGCGTTTTTTTACACAGAGGATAACAGAGGGTCTGGAAGGCATTGCCAGGGATGGCGTTGGTGGTCTAATTAAATTGTGCCATTTAAGAGACTTTTAGATAGGAACATTGGAAGTGCAGGGTATAGAATATGGATCATGTGCAGGCAGATGAGATCAATTCAGTTAGGTATCATGTTTGGCACAAACAATGTGGGCAGAAGGGCCCGTTCCTGTGCTGTACTGTTCTATGTTCTATGTTCCATGTATCCAAGAGGGTTTCTTGAAACAGTATCTGGATAGCTCAACCCACGGCGGAAGCATACTGGACCATGTGTTGGGAAATGAGCCTGGATAGGTGACTGGTGTTCCAGTAGAAAAGCATGTTGGGTTAGTGATCACAGCTCCATATGTTTTAAGATTATTTTGAATAGGGAGAAAGCTGGACTTTACTGGAAGATACTAAATTGGAGTAAAGTGAATTATAACATTTTTAGGCGAGAGCTCAGGAGGGTAAACTGGGAGCGGTTGTTGTTGGGTAAGTCCACAACTGATGTGTGGGAGACATTTAAAGGCCACTAGATCGAAGTTCAGGACCGCATGCTCTGGTAAAGAGGAAGGATACGGATAGCAAAGTATAGGAATCTTCGATGACCAAAGATGGTATAAATATGGCCAAAAAGAAAAGGAAGCACGTGCAAGGTTTAATAGGATGGAATTAGTCAGGACCTTTGAGGAATACAAAGAAAGAAGGAAAGAACTAAATCAGGCAATCAGAAGGGCCAAACGGGGCTACAGAATGGGTTTAAATAAAAGCCCACAGTTTTTTACAGTTACATTAAAACCAAGAGAGTAACCAGGGAGAAGGGTCACTCAAGATTAAAGCAGGGAATTTGTGCTTGGTGTCAGGGGATGTGGGTGAGGTACTGAACGAGAACTTTACATATGTTTTCACCCTAAGGAGAATGACATGAAATCAGTGTGGAAAATATTAATATACAAGGGCAGATGGAGATGGAGCTCTTGCAGAGCATTCAGGTGAATACATCTCAATGACTTGATGGGATCTATCCAGGGTTACAGAGAGATGCAAGAGAGGAGATTGCAGGAGGTTTGACAAGGATCCTTGTGTCTTCTCCAGCCACAGGCAAAGTCCTAGGGCAGTGGATATGGTCAACATAGATCTTAAAAAGGCATTTGATAAATTCCCACATGTTTGTGATATATATTAATGACTTGGATGTAAATCTAGACGGGTTGGTTTATAAATTTGTAGATGACACCTAGATTACTGGGATCATGGACTGTGAGGAGACTGTCAAAGTATAAAGCAGGATATAGATCAGCTACAGAAATGAGTGGAGAAATGACAAATGGAGTTTATATCAGAGCAAATGTGAAGTGTTGCACTTTGGGAGGTTGAATCTGAGGGGAAATATATACAATTAATGCATGACCCTTAACGACATTGTACAGAGATATCTTGGGGTCCAAGTCCAATACTCCCTAAAAGTGGCAACGCAAATAGATAGAGTGATAAAGAAGGCATATGGTTGCTTACCTTTGTTGGTTGGGGCATTGAATATAAGAGCCAGGAAGGCATGAAGCAGGTTAGCCGGACTTTAATTAGGTCGTATTTGGAATATTGCATGCCAATCTGGTAGCCCCATTACAGGAAGGATGTGCAGGCTTTGGAAAGGGTGCAGAACAGATTTACCAGAATGATGCCTGGATTAGGGGACATTAGCTACAAGATAGGTTGGACAGACGGGTTATTATCTCAGGAACGCTGGTGGTTGCAGGGACATGTGATAGAAGTGCATAAAATTATGAGAGGCATAGATAGGGTAGACAGACAGAACTATTTTCCCAAGTCAAATATTAGAGGGCATAGTTATAAGGTGTGATGGGCAAAGTTTAAAGTAGATGTGCGGGGCAAGTTTTTATACACAGAGGATGGTGTATGCCTGGAATGTGCTACTGAGTGGTGGTTGAGACAGATACGATAGTGATATTTAAAGGACTTGGATAGGCATATGAATATGGGGAGGTATGGATTATAAACCAGAAGATAAGATTCAGACTTAGCATTATGTTTGGCACACACATTGTGGGCCAAAGGGCTTGTTCCTGTGCTGTACTGTTCTATGTTCTATGTATTGGTAAACTGGATGAATAGGGTGCATTCAGTAAATTACAAACTCAATAGTGCTGATTTAATGTACAGTGCAATCAGAAAGTATTCAGACCCCTTCACTTTTTCCACCTTTTGTTATGTTACAGCCCTATTCTAAAATTCATTAACTTCTTTTTTTTTTTTTAAATCATCAATCTAAGTCTTCATGGCTTGGTTTTTGCTCTGACATGCACTGTCAACTGTGTAACCTTATATAGACAGGTGTGTGCTATTCCAAATCATGTACAATCAATTTAATTTCCCACTGGTGGACTCCAATCAAGTTGTAGAAACATCTCAAGGATAATCAATGGAAACAGGATGCACCTAAGCTCAATTTTGAGAGAGCAAAGGGTCTGTACACTTATGTAAAGGTAATATCTCAGTTATTTCTTTTTAATTACTTTGCAAAAATTTCTAAACACCTGTTTTCACTTTTTAATTATGGGTTATTGTGTGTAGATTGACGATAAAACAAAATCATTTAATCCATTTTAGAATAAGGCTGTAATGTAACGAAAATGTGGAAAAAGTTAAGGAATCTGATTACTTTCTGAATGCACTGTATAGAAACATAAAAGTAAAGAAAATAGGTGCAGGAGGAGGCCATTCGGCCCTTCGAAGCCAGCACTGCCATTCATTGTGATCATGGCTGATCGTCCGCTATCAATAACCCGTGCCTGCCTTCTCCACATATCCCTTGATTCCACGAGCCCCTAGAGCTCTATCCAACTCTCTCTTAAATCCATCTAGTGATTTGGCCTCCACTGCCCTCTGTGGCAGGAAATTCCATAAATACACAACTCTCTGCATAAAAAAGTTTTTTCTCAGCTCAGTCTTAAATGACCTCCCCTTTATTCTAAGACTGTGGCCCCTGGTTCTGGGCTCACCCAACATTGGGAACATTTTTCCTGCATCTAGCTTGTCCAGTCCTTTTATAATTTTATATGTTTCTATAAGATATCCCCTCATCCTTCTAAACTCCAGTGAATACAAGCCTAGTCTTCTCAATCTTTCCTCATAGGACAGTCCCGCCATCCCAGGGATCAATCTCGTGAACCTACGCTGCACTGCCTCAATCACAAGGATGTCCTTCCTCAAATTAGGAGACCAAAACTGTACACAATACTCCAGATGTGGTCTCACCAGAGCCCTAAACAACTGCAGAAGAACTTCTTTACTCCTGTACTGAACTCCTCTTGTTATGAAGGCCAACATTCCATTAGCTTTCTTCACTGCCTGCTGTACCTGCACGCCAACTTTCAGTGACCAGTGTACAAGGAACGGCCCAGGTCTCGCTGCACCTCCCCCTTACCTAACCTAACCCCATTGAGATAATAATCTGCTCCCTTGTTTTTGCCGCCAAAGTGGATAACCTCACATTTATCTATATTATACTGCATCTGCCATGCATCTGCCCACTCACTCAACCTGTCCAGGTCCCCCTGCAACCTCCTAACATCCTCTTAACAGTTCACACTGCCACCCAGCTTTGTGTCATCCGCAAACTTGCTAGTGTTGCTCCTAATTCCCTCTACCAAATCATTAATATATATGGTAAACAGTTGCAGCCCCAACACCGAGCCTTGCGGCAATCCACTCGCCACTGCCTGCCATTCTGAAAAGGACCCGTTCACTCCTACTCTTTGCTTCCGGTCTGCCAACCAATTTTCTATCCATGTCAACACCCTACCCCCAATACCATGTGCTCTAATTTTAGTCACCAGTCTCCCGTGCGGGACCTTTTCAAAGGCTTTCTGAAAGTCTAGATAAATTACATCCACTGGCACACCATCCATTTTACTTGTCACATCCTCAAAAAATTCCAGAAGATTACTCAAGCATGATTTCCCTTTCATAAATCCATGTTGACTTGGACTAATCCTTGTACTGCTATCCAAATGCTCCATTATTACCTCTTTAATAATTGACTCCAGCCTCTTTCCCACCACCGAAGTCAGGCTAATTGGTCTGTAATTCCCTGTTTTCTCTCTCGCTCCTTTCTTGAAAAGTGGGATAACATTAGCTATCCTCCAATCCACAGGAACTGATCCTGAATCTATTGAACATTGGAAAATGATCACCAATTTGTCCACTATTTCTAGAGCCACCTCCCTGAGGACCCTAGGATGCAGACCATCAGGCCCAGGGGATTTATCAACCTTCAGTCCCATTAGCCTACCCAATACTATTTCTCGCCTAATGAAAATTTATTTCAGTTCCACTACCCCCTTAGATCTTCTGTCCTCCAGTACATCTGGGAGATTCTTTATGTCCTCCTTAGTGAAGACAGATCCGAAGTACTTATTCAACTCTTCTGCCATTTCCTTGTTGCCCATAATTATTTCACCCGTGTCTGCCTTCAAGGGACCCACATTTGACTTTGCTACTCTTTTTCCCTTAACATATCTAAAGAAGCTTTTACTGTCCATCTTTATATTCCTGGCCAGCTTCCCCCATAACCATATAACCAAATAACAATCAGGCCCTCTCGGCCCTTCCAGTCCGTGCCGATCATTTGTTTTCCCCTAGTCCCATCTACCTGCACTCAGACCATACCCCTCCATTCCCTTCCCGTCCATATACCTATCCACTTTACTTTTAAATGTTAAAATAGATCCTGCCTCCACCACTTCTGCTGGAAGCTCATTCCACGCAGCCACCACCCTCTGAGTAAAGAAGTTCCCCCTCACGTTACCCCTAAACTTCCGTCCCTTAATTCGCATGTCATGCCCTCTTGTTTGAAACTTCCCTACCCTTAATGGTAAAAATACTTCATCTTTTCAGCCCATATTGCCCTTCACCAGCAGAGCTACCCCCCCCCCCCCTCCTCTGTCCACCTGTCTGTCCTTTCTATAGGATATATAACCCTGAATATTAAGTTCCCAGGCCCGATCCTCCTGCAGCCACGTCTCAGTAATCCCCACAATGTCATATCTACCAACCTATAACTGAGCCTCAAGCTCATCTACTTTACTTCTTATACTTCACGCATTCATATACAATACTTTTAATTCCTTACGCATCTCACCTTTCACATCGATCCCTATTACACTTGGCCATACTCTCCTATCCCTTTGTGAGCTTCTTTTCCCATTAATTCTGGGGTCATTAACCATCCCTTTACTCTCTTTCCCTTTAACTCCATCCTCGACTATCTCATTTGACACCTCACCCCCCCTTATTCAGTTTAATACCACCCGTGTAGCAGTGGCAAACCTGCCTGCCAGAATGCTGGTCCCCCACCAGTTAAGATGCAATCCGTCCCTTTTGTACAGTTCCCCCTTACTCCAAAACAGATCCATGTGATCTAAGAATCTAAATCCCTGCCCCTGCACCAGTTACTCAGCCACACATTCAGGTCCCGTATCTCCCTGTTCCTGCTCTCGCCAGCACGAGGAACTGGAAGCAAACCAGAGATAACAACCCTGGAGGTCCTGCTTTTCAGCATTTTTCCAAGCTCTCTAAAGACACGCTGCAGAATATTCATCCCCTTCTTTCCGACATCGTTAGTGCTGACATGCACTACCACTTCCGGCTGTTCACCTTCGCCCTTGAGGATTTTCTGCACTCTGTCCGTGACATCCTGGATCCTGGCACCAGGAAGGCAGCACACCATCCTCGAATCCCGTCTGTAGCCGCAGAAACCCCTGTCCGTATCTCTCACAATGGAGTCTCCAACTACAATGGCGTTGCCTGACGTTAGCCTCTTTGGTTTTGGCTCAACAGCCCTTTTTGCTTCGCAAGCCAGTCCCCTGCTCAGTGTTTTAACGTCTTCTGTCCCGACAGCTTCTAAGTGGGTGAACATGTTTACAACATCCGGGGACCTTTGCATTCCAAGTTTCCCTCACTTTCTCACCGTCACCCACTTTCTCTCTTCCAGTACCTTAGGTGTAACAATCTCACTGTAGGACTTGTCGAGGAACGACTCTGTTTCTCGGACGAACCTGAGGTCATCCACTTGCTTCTCCAGTTCCCCAACACGGTCCTTCAGGAGCTGTACCTGGATGCACTTCTCACATTTGTAACAGCCAGAGGCACCAGCAGTGTCCTTGACCTCCCACATACTGCAAGCATCGCACTGAATCAGCTTGCTTGACATCTCCTTCTTTCGTCTCTCCCTCTCCAGCGTTTTGCGTAGCCTCCTCTCCTCCTCGCCGACGACTCTCGAGCCAAAGACTAGCACTTTTCTCACAGGGCACTTCCCTCACTGCCGCTCCCTAACAGCTGTCTTGCTTATATTGACTGATAAATTGCCTAATTTACCAATTTACAAACTAAATGTGGCCTCCAGACTCAGCTCTGTTGACCTGTAGAAGAGAGTGTTCCACCCTCCAATGATTCTTGTTTCTCAATGCTTGGGGTGTGAGCTCATAAACCTCTCAGAAGATTATGACTCTGACAGAGAAGAATTGGCCCATTTGGAAACTTGAGTCTGCTCTGGCTGATCTATTTTTCCCCCACAACCCCCTTCTGCTGCCTTTTCTTCATAACCTTTAACACCTTTACTAATTAAGAATCTATCAACCTCAGCTTTAAAAATACCCCCAAAACATCCTCCCCAGCCACATTAGACAATAGATAATAGGTGCAGGAGTAGGCCATTTGGCCATTCGAGCCAGCACCGCAATTCAATGTGGTCATGGCTGATCATCCCCAATCAGTACCCTGTCCCTGCCTTCTCCCCATATCCCCTGACTCCACTATGTTTAAGAGCCCTATCTAGCTCTCTCTTGAAAGCATCCAGAGAACCTGTCTCCACTGCCCTCTGAGGCAGAGAATTCCACAGACTCACCATTCTCTGTGAGAAAAAGTGTCTCCTCGTCTCCGTTCTAAATGGCTTACTCCTTATTCTTAAACTGTGGCCCCTAGTTCTGGACTCCCCCAACATCAGAAACATGTTTCCTGCCTCTAGTGTGTCCAAGCCCTTAACAATCTTATATGTTTCAATGAGATATCCACTCATCCTTCTAAACTCCAGAGTGTACAAGCCGAGCTGCTCCATTCTCTCAGCTGACAGTCCCGCCATCCTGGGAATTACCTTGTAAACCTACGCTGCACTCCTTCAATAGCAAGAATGTCCTTCCTCAAATTAGGGGACCAAAACTGCACACAATACTCCAGGTGTGGTCTCACTAGGGCTCTGTACAACAGCAGAAGGACCTCTTTGCCCCTATATTCGATTCCTCTTGTTATAAAGGCCAACATGCCATTTGCTTTCTTCACTGCCTGCTGTACCTGCATGCTTACTTTCATAGACTGATGTACAAGGACCCCCAGATCCCATTGTACTTCCCCTTTTCCCAACTTGACGCCATTTAGATTGTAATCTGCCTTCCTGTTTTTGCTACCAAAGTGGATAACCTCACATGTATCCGCATTAAACTTCATCTGCCATGCATCTGCCCACTCCTCCAACCTGTCCAAGTCATCCTGCATTCTCATAGCATCCTCCTCACAGTTCACACTGCCACCCAGCTTTGTGTAATCTGCAAATTTGCTAATGTTACTTTGAATCCCTTCATCCAAATCATTGATGTATATTGTAAATAACTGCAGTCCCAGCACCGAGCCTTGCGGTACCCCACTAATCACTGCGTGCCATTCTGAAAGGGACCCGTTAATCCCTACTCTTTGTTTCCTGTCTGCCAACCACTTCTCTATCCATGTCAGCACTCTACCCCCAATACCACGTGCCCTAATTTTGCCCACCAATCTCCTATGTGGGACCTTATCAAATGCTTTTTGGAAGTCCAGGTACACTACATCCACTGGCTCTCTCTTGTCTATTTTCCTAGTTACATCTTCAAAAAATTCCAGAAGATTAGTCAAGCATGATTTCCCCTTCGTAAATCCATGCTGACTCGGACCGATCCTGTTACTGCTATCAGGGCCGGCCTTAGGATGTGCGGAGCCCAATTGGGAAATTTTTTCATAGAAATATGAATAAATAATTATAAATGAGTCGTGTGTTGTGAGTAATATGACAGTCGGCTTTAAAAAAAAATTTAAACCGCGCATGCACAGATTGTTCTCTCCGTAAAAATAAAAATAAAAATAAATAGTAACAATTCAATTTTCCCACGGCTTCCAAATCTCCTTCTTTCTGAATTACTGAATGGGTGGGGGATGGAGGGTGATGGCAGGTGGAAAGATGGTGGGAAAAACGGGAGCACACCGGGACATGTTGAATCAGTTGTCATCTTATTGAATGACAATACTAGTTCAACTTATCAAGGGACCAATTCGGGGGAGAGTTTATTTCACAGCGTGTGGGGAGTCTAGCCTGGGGTAAAGTTGCGGGGAGGGCAGGAGCGTTGAGAAGGAGGGGGTCTGGTTCATACCAGTAACTCACTCACTCACCGCTGCTGCGGCGCTCCGGGTGCTGAGCTACCACATTGTGGCCGGGGAGGGAAGCAGCTCACATGGCTACGAGCGGCCTCCATCACCTGACTGCCTTCTCAGCGCCTACTGCCGGCCCGCTCACCTCTGGCAGTGCTCTCCGTCGGAACAGTGAGGGGACCAGCTCAAGAGCAAAGATCATAGAGTGGAGTGGGTCAGCGGGTGATGGATAACATCACAGCGGGCGGTGGAGCTTACTCCTGTGTCAGCGCGAACAAGGGATCAATTGAGGTTACACGCACTGACATATGGAGTAAGCTCCACCGCCCACTGTCCTGTTATGCATCGCCCGCTGACCCGCTTTTGAGCTGGATGATCCCCGGCTGACCCCCTCCTTCTCAACGCTCCTGCCCTCCCCACAACTTTACCCCTGGACAGACTACCCACACGATCTAAAAGGAACTCCCCCCCCCCCACCCCAGCAGCGCTGTCCTTTTACAGCCGCTTCCTACTTTAGAAACGCAAGATAATATCTTGCCAAACTCAGTTGTATCTTTCTATCTCAATAAATATCACAAAATATGCCATTGTTTCAACCACATTATGACAAAATATAGAATGTAGGCTGTTTGTTATCAGTCACCCCATCCCAGAAACAACAGAACTTAAAGAAGAACATTTGTTTTACTAATTTACGAGCATGTACCATACAGAGTCCGTTGATCCATATCCAGCAAAATGTTGTGATAGTTGCATAAAAGGTATTATTGTCTAAGAAATTTGGTGTGGAATGATAATCCATCTCAGTACTCATTTAGGCAAGTCCCAAGCTATAAATACTTTTCCCCCACCCCCAATCTCCTTCGCCCGATCTTCATTGAACCTACCATTTGACCGATCTTTTACTCAGCTGTTGTAACATTTCCTTCCTATCAAAATCTCTGTGTAACATCTCTGTCCCTATCTTCCAATTCCCACTTTGAAATAAATACAACTTTCGACAAATATTTCGCAGCAGGATCGCTGTATAAATGCAAATATATGGTATTTTATCCTAGCATCTGATTAATTAATGAAAATTAATAGTTATGAATCGATTAACAGTGAGCTATGAGATGAGATTGAAACACCTGTCAGAGGGCTAAGAAACAATCCTGAGTTGACGGCGTATTGTTTTAAGTGAGCATTTTGCAGCGACCTCACCATATTCTGGTTAAATATTCTTTCCACGGAAATCTCGTATTTCACTTTGAAATTATATTCATTTATAATCATTTGTAACATCAGTAACTACCTTAATGTTCGTGCGTTTAGTACCGGGTATGCTTGAAACTATTTATTGTAATGTACTGTATCTTAAAAATAAAAAAAATTTCAACCAGGTGTGAAAATTACACTGAATCGAACGATGATTAAAAGTGCGTGGGAATTGACTAATCGCGATCCTGCTGCGAAATTTTTAAGTGGAAAGTTGTATTTTATTTCAAAGTGGGAATTTGAAGATAGGGACAGAGATGCTACACATAGATTTTAAACTCGGGAGAGCTCTTGGGTGAACTCGCAGAGTGGGACAGGGCTTGAGGCAGCATCTGTGGAGCGAAGGAAATAGCCAACGTTTCGGGCCGGGTCTGAAGAAGGGTTTCGATCCGAAACCCTTCGATCCATAGATGCTGCCTCACCCGCTAAGTTTCTCCAGAATTTTTGTCAATGATTCCGGGAATGCCGAGAGAGCTAGAGAGAGACGATATGGGGAGTGGGAGAGAGGTGGTGAGTTTTAAGAAATTCTCAATGTGTCATTAATGCATCGATCTACATTCCTCAGTAAATGTAATTCTGTTTTGAACAAGTGTTAATGACGCCACGTGAATTGTATTCAAAGGAACGCAGCATCATTAATACTTAGTTAGGCCATTCGACCCATCAAGTCTACACCGCCATTCGATCATGGCTGATCTGTCTCTCCCTCCTAACCCCATTCCCCTGCCTTCTTCCCATAACCCCTGACACCCGCACTAAGCAAGATTCTATCTATCTCTGCTTTAAAAATATCCACTAACCTGGCCTCCACAGCCCTCTGCAGCAAAGAATTCCACAGATTCACCACCCTCTGTCCAAAGAAATTTATCCTCACCGCCTTCCGAAAAGAACATCCTTTAATTCTGAGGCTTTGACCTCTAGTCAGGGGTGGGTGGGAGGGGAGGGGGGGGGGGTGCATGGAGTCGGATAGACTGCGCAATGACAAGGGGGGTGGGATCCCAGTGAGAGAGTGACTCACCACCTGCGTACAGCGTTCCCACATCCCTCTTCTCCACCAAGCAAGGTACACTCCTCTCTCCCCTCCGCCCTCTCCCCCCTTCCTTCCCTCTCCCCTCCCCTCTAAAGAAGGAGGGAGAGGGAGGTAGTGAGAGGTAGGGAGAGGGAGATGGGGGGCAGAGAGATATCAAAAGGGTAACTGGTTGTGGTCTCCAATCACCTCAAAGGGCAGCCAACAGTGAAGGGAGAACTCTCTCTCTCTCTCTCTCTCTCTCTCCCTCTCTCCCTCTCTCCCTCTCTCCCTCTCTCCCTCTCTCCCTCTCCTACTCCCAGCCATGTTTACAGTGGCTTGCAAAAGTATTCATACCCCTTGAATTTTTCCACATTTTGTCATGTTACAACCACAAACGTAAATGTATTTTATTGGGATTTTATGTGATAGACCAACACAAAGTGGTGCATAATTGTGAAGTGGAAGGAAAATGATACATGGTTTTTAATTTTTTTAATAAATAAAAAACTGAAAAGTGTGGCATGCAAAAGTATTCAGCTCCCTTTATTCGGATACCCCTAAATAAAATCCAGTGCAACCAATTGCCTTCAGAAGTTACCTAATTAGTAAATAGAATCCACTTATGTGTAATCTAATCTGAGTATAAATACAGCTGTTCTGTGACGGTCTTAGAGGTTTGTTAGAGAACATTAGTGAACAAACAATGTTCCTTGGGCATCGTGAAGCCCAAGGAACACACCTGACAGGTCAGGGATAAAGTTGTGGAGAAGTTTAAAGCAGGGTTAGGTTATAAAAAAATATCCCAAGCTTTGAACATCTCATGGAGCACTGTTCAATCAATTATCAGAAATTGGAAAGTGTATGGCACAACTGCAAACTTACCAAGACATGGCCGTCCACCTAAACTGACAGGTCGGGCAAGGAGAGCATTGATCAGAGAAGCAGCCAAGAGGCCCATGGTAACTCTGGAGGAGCTGCAGAGATCCACAGCTCAGGTGGGAGAATCTGTCCACAGGACAGCTATTAGTCATACACTCCACAAATCGGGCTTTTATGGAAGAGTGGCAAGAAGAAAGCCATTGTTGAAACAAAGCCATAAGAAGTCCCATTTGCAGTTTGCCACAAGCCATGTGGGGGACACAGCAAACATGTGGAGGAAGGTGCTCTGGTCTGATGAGCCTAAAATTGATGTTTTTGGCCTAAATGCAAAATGCTATGTGTGGCGGAAAACTAACACTGCACATCACCCTGAACACACCATCCCCACTGTGAAACATGGTGGTGGCAGCATCTTACTGTGGGGATGCTTTTCTTCAGCAGGGACAGGGAAGCTGATCAGAGTTGATGGGAAGATGGATGGAGCCAAATACAGGGCAATCTTGGAAGAAAACCTTTTGAGTCTGCAAAAGACTTGAGGCTGGGGCAGAGGTTCACATTCCAGCAGGACAACGACCCTAAACATACAGCCAGAACTACAATGGAATAGTTTAGATCAAAGCATATTCATGTGTTAGAATGGCCCAGTCAAAGTCCAGACCTACATCCAATTGAGAATCTCTGGCAAGACTTGAAAATTGCTGTTCACAGACGCTCTCCATCCAATCTGACTGAGCTTGAGCTATTTTGCAAAGAAATTTGTGCATAAATTTCAGTCGCTAGATGTGCAAAGCTGGTAGAGACATACCCCAAAAGACTTGCAGCTGTAATTGCAGCGAAAGGTGATTCTACAAAGTATTAACTCAGGGGGGCTGAATACTTTTGCACGCCACACTTTTCAGTTTTTTATTTGTAATAAAATTTGAAAACCATGTATCATTTTCCTTCCACTTCACAATTATGTGCCACTTTGTGTTGGTCTATCACATAAAATTCCAATAAAATACATTTACGTTTGTGGTTGTAATGTGACAAAACGTGGAAAAGTTCAAGGGGTATGAATACTTTTGCAAGCCACTGTATATCTACAGTTCACTCCACGAGTGTGTGTGTGTGTGAGAGCCGAGCAGTGTTTCTCATTCTGTCTCTGCTCCGTGAGCTGCTCGTATTGACAGTAATCGTGTCCAACTCTTAACTGAAAACGTGTGGTTTGCAAACTGAAAATCCCCCCTTTCTCTCTCTGTCTCTCCACTGACCCCCCCCACACATAGACATACCCAAACACACACGCAGATAGAGAGACACACACACACACACACACACACACACACACACACAGGCCCGGACATTAACCCCAACACCAATGTTAACACAGACTCAAACCTCCTACCTGGTTTGCTGTTGTACCGGCACCGAACAAGTTAACACAACCCCCAGATCTGTTTATCCACAGATTGTCTCCCTCTCGCACTTATCCGGCCTGTTGTCTTTCGTTTCTGCTTCAGGTCTTTTAACTCTGTCCCCCCCGACCAAGAGTGGGCCGGTACGCCGCCGATTTCCTACAAATCTGACCCTTTTTCGCCCCCTCCCCTCCCCCAACACACACACACACACACACACACACACACACACCGCCCGCTCCAGGTGTTTAGCGTTGAATACTCACGGCTAAGTTCGCTGCGGTGTTGGGGGAGCTGTGAGACTCCCACACCCCGCCAGAGCTGAATACTCCCCCAGAGTCCGGTACTACCACACCCCCCCAGAGCCCGGTACTGCCACCACCA
Source organism: Okamejei kenojei (assembly GCA_035221665.1). Classification (NCBI taxonomy): domain Eukaryota; kingdom Metazoa; phylum Chordata; class Chondrichthyes; order Rajiformes; family Rajidae; genus Okamejei; species Okamejei kenojei. The sequence goes on along the minus strand of CM069133.1, from coordinate 111,119,667 downwards.
CCGCGCCCCCCCCCCCCCCGAGCCAATACTACCCCTCCCCTCCCTCCCCTCCCTCCCCTCTCCTCTCCCCCCCCCCCCCCCCAGTCTAGACCAGAGTGTCGGCCGCTCCGGTGGCAGCGAGTCCTCATTTACTGAGGAATGTGGATCAGAGCATTGATGACCCATTGTATAACCACTTAACTACTGGCTGTTAACAAGTACTACAGTAGGAGTTAATGTTTTTTAAAATCTTCATTTAACAAAGCGAATTTGTATTTCCATATGAAGTATCGAAAATTAACACGCCCCCCCCCCCCCCCCCCTGGGTGCGGGGCCCAATTTGGAAAAATCAGTCCAATCAGCCTAAGGCCGGCCCTGACTGCTATCCAAATGTGCGGCTATCTCATCTTTTATAATTGACTCCAGCATCTTCCACACCACCGATCTCAGGCTAACTGGTCTATAATTCTGTTTTTTCTCTCCCGCCTTTCTTAAAAAGTGGGATAACATTAGCTACCCTCCAATCCACAGGAACTGATCCTGAGTCTATAGAAAATTGGAAAATTATCACCAATGCATCCACGATTTCTAGAGCCACTTCCTTAAATACCCTGGGATGCAGACCACCAGGCCCTGGGGATTTATCAGCCTTCAGTCCCATCAGTCTATCCAACACCATTTCCTGTCTAATGTGGATTTCCTTTAGTTCCTCTGTCACCCCCTGACCCCCTGGCCACTACTATATCTGGAAGATTGTTTGTGTCCTCCTTAGAGAAGACAGATCCAATGTACCTGTTCAACTCATCTGCCATTTCCTTGTTCCCCATAATAATTTCACCTTTTTCGGTCTTTGAGGGTCCAACTTTGGTTTTAACTATTGTTTCCTCTTCACATAACTAAAGAAGCTTTTACTATCCTGCTTTATATTCTTGGCTAGCTTACCTTTGTACCTCATCTTTTCTCCCCGTATTGTCTTTTTGGTTATCTTCTGTTGTTCTTTAAACATTACCCAATCCTCTTGCTTCCCGCTCATCATTGCTACGTTGTACTTCTTCGCTTTAATTTTTATACTGTCCCAGACGTCCCTTGTCAGCCATGGTCGTCCCTTTTTCCCCTTGGAATCTTTCTAGGAATAAACTGATCCTGCACCTTCTGTATTATTCTTAGAAACACCTGCCATTTGTGTTCCACTGTCATCCCTGCTAATGCAAAGAATTCCTATTTCACCACCTTCTGGCTAAAGAAATTCCTCCTCATCTTAGTTAAATGGGGGAAAAGATGGTGTCAGAGATTCAAAAAACTGCAGATGATGGGATCTTGAGCAAAACACAAAGCAATGGAAGAACTCAGCAGTCAAGTCAGGCAGCATCTGTGGAAGGAATAGTCAGATGATGTTTCGGGTTTGGATCCTTCTTTAGTAGGGCGGAGAAAACTGGAAAAGAGACATAGGGACAGAACAAAGCCTGGTAAGTGAAGATGGTTACAGGTGAAGGGGGTTCTATTGGCAGAGGGGTGGAGTAAAATACAAAGAAGGCAAAAGGCTGTCTTTAGACTTTAGACTTTAGAGATACAGTATGGAAAACAGGCCGTTCGGACCACCAAATCCGGGTCGACCAGCGATCATTCCATACACTAGCTCTATCCCATACATAAGGGACAATTACAATTTACAGAAGCCAATTAACCTACAATCCTGCTCGTCTATGGAGTGTGTGGTTTAAACCAGAGCACCTGGAGAAAACCCAGGTAGTCACAGGGAGAATGCACAAACTTCATACAAACAGCAATCAGGATCAAACCCGGATCTCTGGCGAAGTAATACAGCAACTACCTCTGCGCCACTGTGCTACTGTCAGATAAAGAGAGTAGAGCAGTAATTTTTTTTCATAATTAGGAGGAGAACTGGACTCAGGTGATTCTAATAATTTGATTTAGCATCTCAAGTGTTTGCCAAAAGTAAGATAATATTTTATGGAATGGGAATCCTGAGGAAAGAATGTCTCAAAAAGCAGTGGATGCTCTATTTGAACATGCAGACTTTACCAAAATATTGCAGCGTAAGCTAGAGATGCAGGGAGAAGTGCAGACTGTCATGAAGAGCAGTTGGTGTGCAGGAACACAAAGCAAGGCAACAGTCCCTAAACCAATAAACTGGAAAAGCAATACTCTAGTGAAAGGACATCAACCTGCAACTTTAACTGTTCTTCTTTCCACGAATGCTGCCAGGTTTGTTGAGCATTTACTGCATTTTCTGTTTTTTTTTTCAGACCAGAGTATATACTTTATGCCTGTGTACACATCCTACTTACCAATGAGATACGAAGAGCCATCTCTGCAAAGTTGGAATGTGAGAAACTAAGCCACAAAATTTACTGAAGCTACTTCCTGTTGCTTGCCAGCAAGGAGGACCCTGCCTGCTGGGCCATTGGAGTTCAGAGTAACCTGGAGCCTCGAGGCGAACATTTCAGGCTCCGGTCATCCCAGTGCACCTCTCCAGCCTTCATGAGTGAATTAGACCAATTAGACAATCTGTGGTTAAAGGACTCTTTCAAAGATTCGCAAAAAACAAAAGGAAAGCAAAAACACGACATGCATTGACATAAAAATATGAGGTATGAATTCTTCCGCAGACCTTGCATCTGTTTTATACTATGCATAACTATGTTTTAGAAGCATAACTATGTTTTCATAGGATATTTGTTCATGCTCTATAATTAACAGATCTGCTGTGTATGTTCAGTGTTTTAGTATATCTCAAAGAGTAGTGGCTCTTTCAGCATTTTTAGTGGCCTACACTGTTCATTACCGTGGAATACTGACAGGAAATATAATTGTTACTAATATAAAACAGAACAAGAAAATACTGGAAACAACGAGCATAAACTAATGGAAGACAAAACAAGTTATGTTTCAGGGTCAAGATCCAAATCCAATTATTACATTTGATGGATTTGGGACCAAATGTTCTGTCAGTTAAGGGTATTTTTGGGTAAGGTGTTCAAGGGTGCAAAGGTGGATAGATACAGTGGAATTAGTCAATGGCAACCTGTACAAAGTAGCAACTGCGTATTGTGCTCACTTCCAAATTTCATTTCCGTTGAAGGTACTCGAACTGAATTTCAGAAACAGAACATAATGTTCTACTGCTTTATCTTTAGACTTTAGGCTTTGGAGATATAGCATGGAAACAGGCCCTTTGGCCACCGTCTGCGCAAACCAGTGATCCCCCCCGTACACGTGTTCTATTCTACACACTGGTTCACCTGATTGCATCTCCACTTTTATGAGGGAAGCTGGGACCTAATATTTCTAAACCCATATGATTTGGATAAAAATGAGGAATGAGACAGGTATTTAAATATGTTCAGAGCTAATCAACATGTTTTCTATCCCTGACTAAGATTGATTTCACCCCACTCTGCCTCTGTGTTCATATTTGTGCATAAAGCTATACATGAAAATATATGCTTTGCAAACAATGTCATAAAAAAACTAACGGAGAAAAACACTAAAAATCTCAGTTACACAGGTGAATGAAATTAATGTGAGCCATATCTTTCTAAGGGAGAACTTCACAATCTTACAATCTAACTAATTGCATCCCTTGCATTATTTTTATCTGCACTTTCTCTGTACCTGCAGAGTACTATAGTACTAGAAGCGCTATCTTCTGCACACTTTTTTCTTTTGTATTATCTGCTGTACTAATGTTTGGTATGATCTGTCTGTATAACATACACATTTCTTGCCACTGCATCTCAGTACACATGACAAGAATATGAATCTGTGGAATTCTTTCCCACAGAAGGCTGTGGAGGCCAAGTCAGTGGATATTTTAGCAGAGATAGATATATTCTTGATTAGTACGGGTGTCAGAAGTTATGGGGAGAAGGCAGGAGGATGGGGTTATGAGGGAGGGATAGATCAGCCATGATTGAATGGCGGAGTAGACTTGATGGGCCGAATGGCCTAATTCTACTATTTCTTATGACGTTATGATAATACAATCATAGTCATACAGCAGGGAAACAGGCCCTTTGGCCCAACATGCCCACACTGGCCAGCATATCCCAGCTACACTAGTCCCACCTGCCCGCATTTGGTCCATATCCCTCCAAACCTCCCCTATTAATGTACCTGTCTAACTGTTTCTTAAATGTTGGGATAGTCCCTGCCTCAACTACTTCCTCTGGCGGCTTGTTCCATGCACCCACCACCCTTTGTGTGAAAAAGTTACCCCTCATATTCCTATTAAATCTTTTCCCCTTCACCTTATACAGTACCTATGTCCTCTGGCCCTCAATTCACCTACTCTGGGCACGACACTCTGCATCTACCCGATCTATCTCTCTCATGATTTTATACATCCCAATAAGATCACTCCTCATCCTCCTGCACTCCAAGGAATAGAGTCCCAGCCTACTCAACCTCTCTCTATAGCTCACACCCTCTAGTCCTGGCACCATCCTTGTAAATCTTCTCTGTACCCTTTCCAGCTTGCCAACATCTTTTCTATAACATGGTGCCCAGAACTGAACACAATACTCTAAATGCAGCCTCACCAACATCTTATACAACTGCAACATGACCTCCCAACTTCTATACTCAATAATCCAATACCTCTACATTGCCACTGAGGACTTCATAAAGTTCTGATACTAGATGATTCCTTTTCCTTATTTAATTGATGCCTTCAAACAACATCATGTTAAATCCAACATCGATTGGATTCCACATCTATATATCCAGCAATATGTGTCATTTTTTTGTAAACCAACATCTGCAGTTCCTTGTTTCTACCTAAAACTCTGGGCGTTTGTGAACTGGCATCTGATAACATGATGATAAAGTTGCTAAATGGTTAGTAAAAGCTCAAGTCATTTACTAATATCCTTCAGATCATACCTGGCCCATCCTACATGACTGACTCTTACTGCCTTCAGGTCATATCAAGATGAGCAATAAATATTAACGTTCCAGCGTTGCCCATATCCGTAACACAGAAATAAAAAATCCTGGGAGTGGGGTTGTTGACTATGGAAACATTATTTGATGTTTAAAGCCATCCTTATGCCGTTAATATATCACCGAGCATAATAATAAAAAATGTGAAAAGCAACAGCAGTATGTAAAAATGATCTTTTACTTGTTATTTTCAGTGGAATTGTTTTTTTTGCTAATGGCATCAACATGTGGCTGATCAAACGACTGAACTGGGAAAGAGTGGTTCGAGGCATTTGGTGATATACTGATAGAGTGTGTGTACATAACCTTTTGAAGCCTCTATTGAGGATAAGCAAAATGTATAGAACTTTCCAAGTTTAGGTGCTGCACCACCTTGCTGCCTCCCATGTTACTATTTCATGAGGGTACACAAAAAGAAAGTAGGGTTGCGAAGGAGATTGTGACTCCACATTTTATTGCAATCCTGCCAGTTCTTTGTGCCTCCACTAGTTTGCTTGCCTTGCCCATTTGAGGCCAACGCAATAGCAGAAATCTAAATCTTTGTCCCCAGCAACCGTTTGATCAATCTATTGTTAATGGCAGGGGATTACATTGATCCTAATAATTATTATTTATTTGATTATTTCACACAAAGTTCTTTCAAGTGAAGAGCTTCTTGTAAAATAATCAAGTTAACATATATTTCAAATTAGCAGACAGAAATATCCTCGTTGCTCTGCACCGTTCTTTATATAAAATAAAATGAACAAGTAGTAGGTGAGGTAAAGTCTGCATCTCACAGTTAAATGAGCCTCAAGTGGGTCTTCAGCTGCTAGGAATGCTTGGCAATTGGGCCAGACATGCGGTAACACATATTGAAAAACAATTGACTACAGAGCTGTCGGTCTCTCTACCAACTAACCCCAAACAGCTGCATTTTTAAGAAGTAAAAAAAAAACAAGCACTGCTTTTCCCTAGCTGCTTTGACACAAACTAAATCCTGCTTATGGGTTTTGCATTATAACGCAGTATATAATTGTCAGTCATGGAGACATTCGGATTGGAAACAGATCCTTCAGCCCAGGTCTTCCAAGATGCCTCAACCAACCTGGTCCTATTTACTCACACCTGATCCATAGAAAAAACCCATAGTAACATTAAAAAATAGGTGCAAGAGTAGGCCATTCGGCCCTTCAAGCCAGAACCGCTTCTTCTTCTTCTTGTGTGTGGTGTGCACAGCCTAACGTTGTAGGGCAACTTGTTCTATTTGATCTTATTTGATTGTGCACACTGGGTTGATTGCATTAGTCGAAACAGGGCGGACCACGTGAAGGTTGCAATCTTACATCCCAAGCCAGCACCGCCATTCAATATGTTCATGGCTGATCATCTAAAATCAGTACCCCGTTCCTGCTTTATCCCCATATCCCTTGATTCCTTTAGCTCAAAGTGCTAAATCTAATTCTCTCTTGAAAACATCCAGTGAGTTAACCTCCACTGCCTTATGTGGCAGAGAATTCCACAGATTCACAACTCTTTGGGTGAAAAAGTTTTTCCTCATCTCAATCCTAAATGGCCTACCCCTTACTCTTAAACTGTGACCCCTGGTTCTGGACTCCCCCACATCGGGAACATTTTTCCTGCATCTAGCCTGTCCAATCCTTTAAGAATGTTATATGTTTCTATAAAATCCCCTCTCTTTCATTCTAAATTCCAGTGAATACAACTCCTTCATAGCCAGTCCCTTCCTCATATTAGACTAAAGTTTGCCCCTTTTTTCATTCATAAATCAGTCCAGCCTGCCGTCCTCTCCATCCCGGGAACATTAACCTGGTGAAACCTCCTGTGGCATGCCAAGCACTCCTCAATAGCGTTGTCCTGGAATAATGTCCTTCCTCAAATTAGGAGAACTCCTTCCTCCGAAACCACAAACTCAACGTCAATACTTGCACACAATACACCACCGAGAGACGAAGTCCCCTGCTCCTAGTATCAAATCTTTTGAGGGTCACATCCGGGGCCACCATTTAAATAATGCCTGTTTTCTGCCACAAGCAGTAGGACCTCTTTGCCCTAAACTCAAATCGGTATGTCCCACGCAAGATCTCGCAGCCATGGAAATCGCTATCAAAACATGGAGGGGACCGGGGGACACAGACTATTTCTTGGCGGGGTGCCATACACACACACACAACACACACACACACACACACACCCGACCAACAAACACTTCCCTCCTCAAATCACCTCGATCAATTGCCTCCTTTGTCCCGCATACTGCCTAGTCCAAGTTGTGATCCGGGCATATCATCCTGCAAAGGGACCTCAAAGGGGTTTTTATGTTCCCTGACATGTGTCCCCGGCCCTCCCAGTCCTTGGGGTATAGCCTACCTTTTCATGGCACTGCTTGACTACAATGAAAGGCCACTGGGATAACATGCCATGCAGTCTTTAGCTTTGTATAGCTTCCAGTCACTGCTGAGAATTAACTGCTCTCCTTCCTAAATGTACCTAATTACCGCAAAAACCAGCTTACTTTCAGACTGACAAGCAGAGCCATGGAAGATCGCATCAAAACATGTCCCGACCAACTCGTTTATCATGCACCTACCCTTTGCAGATCCCCCACCCATTTCTCTTCAATTTCTTCACTGCCCTGCTGTACAGCCTTCTTTCAGTTCAGTGGAATGTACAAGCACACGCAGGTCTCGTCTCGTTTGCACCTGAGACATTGGTTAAGAAGGAATACACGATGCTGGTTTAAACCAAAGATAGACATAAAAAGCAGGAGTAACTCAGCTGGACTGCAGCATCTCTGGAAAGAAGGAAAGGGTGATGTTTCGTGTCGAGACTCATTCAGATAATAATCTGCCTTCCAGTTCTTGCCTCCAAAGTGGATAACCTCACATTTATCCACATTATATATGCCACTTGCCACCATCTGCCCACTCATCCAACCTATCCAAGTCACCCTGCAGCCTCATGGCATCGTCATCGCAGCTCACACTGCCACCCACCTTTGTGTCATCCGCAAACTTGGAGATATCACAGTAATTTGCCCTCGTCTAAAAATCGTTAATATATATTGTGTAAATAACTGGGCCCCAGCACCGAGCCTTGAGGCACCCGTCTAGTCACTGCCTGCGATTCTGTAAAGGAACCGTTAATTCCTACTCTTTGCTTCTTTCTGCCAAACCACCAGTTCTCTATCCATTCAATTAGCCTGTCCCCAGTACCAAATGCTCTAATTTTACACACTAACGGGCCCATTGTCAAAGGGCTTTTTTGAAAGCCAGATACACCATATTCACTGGCTCTCCCCCTTATCATTTCACTTTTTACATCCCAAAAATTCCAGAAGATTAGTTAAGCATGATTTCCCCTTCATAAATCCATGCTGACTCTAACCAATCCCTGTCACTGCTTTTCCAAATGCGCAGCTATAACATCTTAATCGTTTGACTCAACATCTTCCCCACATACCAATGTAAGGCTAAACTGGTCTATAATTTCCCCGTTTTCCTCTCTCTCTCCTTTCTTAAAAAGTGACTAACCTCTGTTGAGATCCAGAACTGGAATCCAGAGTTGAGGAACATTGGAAAATTATCACCAAAGAATCCACGATTCTAGGGCCACCTCTTTGTGTCCCTGAGATCAACCATCAGGCCCTGGGGATTTATCTGCCTTCTGTTTCCAACAGTTTATCTTACAACCATTTTTCTGACTAATGTGAATTCCCTCAGTCCCTCCCTCCCACTAATCTTTCAGTCCCCCTATATTTCTGGAGATGTTTGAGTGTCTTCCTTATGTAAGACAGAACACAATGTACTCGTTTAACATACAGTTCTGTAATTTCCTTGTTTCCCATAATAATTTTATAAGGATCTACATTTGTCTTCATTAATCATTTTCCTAATCCAAAAATGGATGTGCCCGCCGGAACTACCTTTCGCTGGCAACTCAAGTCCATATACTTGCCATCCACTGTGTTTTAAAAGTTGTTCCTCAGGTTTCCCAACAGACTGAACAACACCTTCAAGACTGCTGAGGAGACGGTCAAAAGATCCATGTACACATCCAAATGCCTTTTAAATACAGTTATAACTACCTATTCTGTCATCTCTTTCATACAATCCACCACCATATCCAGTGAAAAAGTTGGCCCTCGGGTTACTATTAGACCTTTTTCTCTTACCTTAAAGTTTACGTTCTCCGTGACCTGGTTCCCCTACCACTGGAAAATGCTCTGTGCATTCAATCCTATCTATTCCCCTCATGATTTTATTTACTTCTGAAAGATCACTGTGCTCCAATGAATTAAAGTCTAGCCTGCTCTTTTAGCTTAGGCCCTCGAGCCCTGTCAACATCCTCATAAATCTTCCCAGCTTAATGACATATTTTCCACAGCAGAGCAGGCAAAGCTGCACACAGTATGAGAATGCCGGGACCTTTCAAGGACCGTGCGGTGCTGCAAGACAAAAAAATAATGAATGCTTTTGATTTTGCTTACTTGTATATTCTTTTATGTTATGATAGACACAAAAAGCTGGAGCTGTAATTCAGCGGAGAACAGCAGCATATCTGGAGAGAAGGAAAAACGGGAGATGTCTCAGTTGAGACCCTTCTTCAGAAACGGAAAGCACGGGAAATGGGAATGAAGACATAGACGATGAAGTCTAGGTAAGAACAAATGAACAAAGACATCAAAAAAAGTAACAATTATAACATTTTATGTATAGGATTTTGAAGAATGTTATTAGGTTGTAATTTTGTACCAATTGATAAACTACTTTTTATTTTAAAATGTGTGGGGCCTCACCAACATCTTGCAACAACTGCAACATTATAACTGTGGCATTATTAAATAACGTTGTAACAAAAGTTGCCAAAGCCAGAAAAATAGGTCTCGTAAAACAAGGTGCCCTCTATCCTGCCCATAAGGTAAATTAAAAGAGCTGCTTCCTTTGACATTTGTTTTCCACACCCAGACATCATTAAACCTTCCTCTAGTTGTCAAATTATCATGCAAATCAGCAACCAAATTGAGCAGGCACATTTGTCCTTTGAATTCACACTTTGGTGATGCCCACTTTATCTTGTCAAGTAAACCCTCTATCTTCCTTCAGATCTTTACACCTAACGGAAAGGAAACCATCCGCACATCTGAGTCCTGAAAAAAGAGTCTCGACCCGAAACGTCACTCCAGCATTTGTGTCCATCTTCAGCACATCATTTTGGGCTGCTCTCATGCCCAAGTACACAATTAAAGGGCAAAAAAACGTTAATGTTACAGTTTAAGTCCGATTTGACAAACCTTTTAAATGAGGTTTCAGTCCTCCTGGGCAGTTGAAATTAACTTTGCAGCCAAACAAGCATCAATGAACACAGTGGTGGTTTATTTATCAAGAAAAATTAATCCTCATTTCAGAAATCTGCAGTAAAGCCCAGTTTTAAACAAATGGTGAGAAATGATTTAGGGTGTGTATGTTCACCACAGCAGAGCCAATTCTGGGGATCATGTACCAAGATTTCCAAAAGTAAGTTGCAATGCTGATTCAATGGGGTGGAACTGAGTCAGAGGTATTTGTGCTAAATGCATGGGGGAAACACGGTCATCGATGGCCTTTTAACTTTGATCAGTATAGGATCTATTCTTGTGTCGAAGGAACAGCAGATGCTAGATTTACACCAAATATAGACACAAAAGTGTTGGAGTAACTCAACAGGTCAGGCAGCATCTCTGAGAAAAGTAATAGGTGACAGTTCGGGTTCATACCTTCTATTCTTATCAGTTTTGCTGAGTCGAAGGTGCATCACCATGCTGTCGGAGGGACCAAACTTAACATCTCTTTCCAGCGTAAAATTTTCACTTGGACCAGGATAGCTTCAGCGCCAAGTTACTGCAGGAGGACTGGGATCAGAATACTCTGTGGGTGACGGTGAAAGGCCTCATCGAGGGGATGACCTCTCAACGATCGCTTCATCAAGGAAGCTCCTGCTGTGGTTTGTGCAAACATGAGGCCGAGGACATCTACCTGCCTCCAGGACTTCCCTGGTAAACGGATACTCTATGTTACCTTAAGCACCCGGACGGGATGGTAGGAGCTGCTCCACGCCTTCTGTGATAAGGGGAAATGTAAGCTCCGCTGTAGCTGCTGAAAGAGCAGCCACTCTTCAACACACATTTCCAGCCCAGAGGGGACACGCGATTACGCCGCACAAGTTTCAAAACCACATTTTACTTACTTACAGATACAGCGCAGAAACGAGCCCTTCGGCCCCTTCAAGTCCCGATCACCGCACACTAACGCTAGACCTACACACATTATGGATAATTTTACAATTATATTCAAGCCAATTAACCTACACGTCTGAAGAGGGTCACAGACCCGTAACAACACCCATTCCTCCTTCTCTCCATGAGATGCCGCCTGTCCCGCTGAGTTATACAGCATTTGGTCTCTAACCTAAAACCTGTACATGGGAAGGAAAACGCGGAGATCCCCAGAGAAAACCCATGCTGGTCATGGGAGTATGTACACAAACACCGTATAAAACAGCACCCACTGTCAGATTAAACCCGGTTCCCTGGCGCTATAAGGCAGCAACTCTACGCTGCTGGTCATGGATGTCCAACCTTCCTGGCTCATTACGTCCAGGAGCAGGATGTTGCATGAGCTGAAGGATATGTTTGGGATCTGGACAAGACAAGTGGCAGTGTGAAGGTGAAGCTGAAGGGTGGGTGACATCATCCACCCTCCCTCATTGTCCACTAGCGGAGGGCTCCAAGATGTTCATGACACATGCAGGACAGCCCAGGGTGTGTACACAAGTGTAACAACCCCAGGCATACTGCGGCCTAATGCAGCGCAGTCATCTGTAAGAACTGCAAGCAGAATGCCACGAGACCAAGGACTGCAGGGAAAGCAGGAACTGCAATCGGCCACCTCTACAGGTCCTGCACTAAACCAGCCTGCACCTTTAAGGTCAAGGGGAAAAGAGCTAATAGGAATCTGAGGGGTAAATTTTTTTAAAGCTGGCAGGTGGGACTGGTGTAGCTGGAACATGTTGGCTGGTGTGGGCAAGTTGGGTCGAAGGGCCTGTTGCACTTGGTGCAAGTGTGACCTGTCACCCGCTACTCCACCATTCAACGTTCTTCAACTAGGGTAGCGGAATAGTGGGAGGGCAAGGGCGGAGGGGAGTCTTAGTAAAAGTTACTTAAAATTAGAAAATTCATGCCGCAACTCAAGGTAAATGTGAGGAGCAGTTTATCCAATTTGCCTGTGGTCTCACTCTGACAATAGTGGAGGCCCAGGACTGAAAGATCAGTGTGGGAATGGCAAGGGGAGTTGACATGGCGAGCAACCGAGGGATCCCGTAAGCCTTGGCTCTCTCAATATCACTTTATGTGCTCGTTACTAGCAAGCAGTGGAAGGGTATTTTTGTAGGAAGTGCAGCTGGCTCATAACTCTAGTTATGTTCAAAACGCAAGTTCAAAACTGATCTCCAGTGCTGACTGTGGGGAGTTTGCACATTCTCCTTTCATCTGGGTGCCCTGGTTTCAGTTTCATAAAGACATGCTGTTTGTTTAGGTTTAATTGGCTCGTGTAACTTAACTCCCCGCTTGAAGTGCTGCTGGCAGAATGAGCACAGTGCAGAACAATGAGTTAGAGGGATAAATTTGGAAGAAGAATGAATGAAATTGATGGCTTGCTCTTGAGAGTTGGCTTAGACCCAATGAGCTGAATCGCCACCTTCTTTGGTGTAAAACATGTTTGATTTTGATTGATAACACGTTTGTGATGTCTTTTTTGTGTTGAAGGGTTGATATTAATGTATGTTTTTTGTGCTGCACTTACAGGGGTGAACAGTTAGAATAACCACACTGAAACATGATGAAAGAGATTATCAAAAGCACAGAAAGAGAAGAACCCCCCAAAATCAAAGAAAATACATTACAGACCAGAAAAAAGAAGAAACATCAGAATAAAATGCAAAGGGAAAGGGTGTGTCAGAGGTATAACGGAGCCCAGCAAGTTAAAATTAAAATAGTTATTATTATCGCAGTTCCCTTTTCTGATAAATGTAATATAAATGAAAAATGAGAACTAAGAGAAAGAAATTAAACCAAAACAGATAGGGTGAGAAAAAGAAAAGAATAACATACAACCACAAATATAGTAGAGCTGTACCTCTTAGCAGCCTCGCCCAGGAGGACACACCAATATTCACCAATATTTAAAGTGACAAGCAAAGAGTTCAATGTACAGCAATTAACTTGTGATTTATAAATGCATTTGTTTATTTTCCTTCGTATGCTTGAGAATGAGCCAGAATTTCTTATTTAACATGGAAAATATTTGATATTTAGAAATGCATTTCCCTCTAGATTAACAGGCCACCCATTCTGTGTTTCTTGCAGGGAACGAGAGGAGAGACTCTACTGGTGCTGGCCCTGGGATTCAGCATAAGCTCCCACAGACAGACAACTTGCTGGCGCTCTCTGTCATGACTCACAATGGATAATCGTCAGATGGAAAGTCTTGTACAAGACTGTAATCTATAACCGAGAGAACTGATGCAGATTAGTTTATTGGCATATACACCAGGTTGCAAAAAAAAAAAAAAAATCCCTTGTTTTCAAGGAACTCATAGAGTACATAGAATACACGATAATGATAGATACAACAGAAGTACAATGACCAATGCAAAACAGCAAATGGTGCAAAGATTGTCTTTGAATCTGATCTAAAAAAAAAACTAAAGTGCAATAATGGAATACCAAAAGCGGTTACAATTAAGAGGGATAGTAAGGGTGGCAGTACCTCCAGGACGTGGGTGATAAAACAGGTGATTGGTTCAGGAAGTATAGAAACAACTGCAGATACTGGTTTTTACCAAAGATAGACACAAAATGCTGGAGGAACTGAGTGCGGGCCAGGCAGCATCTCTTGAGAAAAGGAATAGGTGATCATGAAGCATTGATCATAATGCAGACGCCACTGCTTTAACCCTTGCCTGAGGATTCTGTACGGTCCATATCAATAAATGGAGGAACCCTCAGGTTGTATAAACGGGTCAGGTCGATCAAGTGTGAGCTAGGTTTCAGTGAAACCAAGAACACAGGAGTCTCTGATCTTGCTTTGAACCAGCAGTTTTGCTCTAAGCTCTTCAAGCTTGTGCTCCAGTGATATGCTGGAGAGGAGGGACAGGAATCCCTAATATTTTAGCCACACCTGGAGCACGCACACTAACACTAAGCTTCTATCATTTGTTGTACTCATAGCTGTGTCGGTAGCACCGGGTCCTCATAAAGATCAATATTTCCAAAAGGTTCTTGATTAGCGAAGACTGACAGGAGACTTGCAGCATTGGAAAAATGGCTTCCCTCGCACTGACATGAAATAGATAATAAGGAAAAGACGGTCGTGGAAGATTGATTTTACTGATCAAATGTGCTTCACATACATGCCAGTTCCACCTTAAAGGATGTGTAGGACCACTCAGTGCCTTTGCATCAGAGAAGTCTATAATATGTGAGAGGGATAAGTAGAAAATTGGAAAAAAACAAAATCATGTTAAATAAAAAAATATTTTATATTTTTTATATTTAAAAAAAAGTGTTATTTGCATATGAGAATAGAAAAAAAATTAGAAAAGATCTTATTTTCATATGATATTACAAAGCTCTTTGTAAGCACTTAACTAGACATTAATTTCACTATTGCTAGAAAATTAATAAATAATTGTGCACAACGAGGCCAAAATGATTGAATCATCGACTCATCATAGTATTGGAGAAGACCCTTCAGTCCATCAAATCCATGTAAGTGGCCTTCAGGGTTTATAGAATGATGTGAATATGAGATATTCGTTAAAATACAAACCAATTGTCAAAATACGAAAACAACCTGATCACAATTTTACTTGCAAGAATACTTTAAGACTATCAAAATCAATAATTTAATGTGAGACATACTGATACTGTACCTTTGAAGACAATAAATAAGACAGGTGTCCAGACCCAAAACATCACCTATAGGGTCATACGGTCATGTGATAGGAACAGAATTAGGCCATTCGGCCCATCAAGTCTACTCCGGCATTCAATCATGGCGAATCTATCCAAGTTCTCCAGAGATGCTGCCTGACCTGCTGAGTTACTCCAGCACTTTGTATCATTAAATGAATGTTCACAGTTAATTGCCATATCATGTATTATCAGACCGTTAAAGGCAAATCCCTGCCACTCAATGCACAGTCTGTCTTGTTGCTTAATATTCTGCTGTTTGTGTATCCAGAGAGCCATCCCTATTGTAAAACATAGATATATTTTGGAGCCATCACATTGTAAAACATAGATATATTTTGGGTGTCTGTCTGCTCTTCTGGGATGCTTTAAGCCCATCCACATGAACTACTTCATCCAGCAAAGGTGGTTGCAGATTCAGAGGTGGCTTGGCAGCAGTGTACTCATTGTAAATATGTAATTCTGAAAAGTTACCTTTCTACGCTAAATGTTGAAACTAAGTGGGCATCATGAAGCCCAAGGAACACACCAGACAGGTCAGGGATGAAGTTGTGGAGAAGTTTAAAGCAGGGTTAGGTTATAAAAAATATCCCAAGCTTTGAACATCTCACGGAGCACTGTTCAATCCATCATCCAAAAATGGAAAGTGTATGACACAACTGCAAACCTACCAAGACATGGCTGTCCACCTAAACTGACCTGGCCGGGCAAGGAGAGCATTGATCAGAGAAGCAGTCAAGAGGCCCATGGTAACTCTGGAGGAGCTGCAGAGATCCACAGCTCAGGTGGGAGATTCTGTCCACAGGACAACTATTAGTCGTGCACTCCACAAATCGGGCCTTTATGGAAGAGTGGCAAGAAGAAAGCCATTGTTGAAACAAAGCCATAAGAAGTCCCGTTTGCAGTTTACCACAAGCCATGTGGGGGACACAGCAAACATGTGGAGAAAGATGCTCTGGTCTGATGAGGACCAAAATTGAAGTTTTTGGCATAAATGCAAAACGCAAAATGTGGTGGAAAACTAGCACTGCACATTCACCCTGAACACACCATCCCCACTGTGAAACATGGTGGTGGCAGCATCATGCTGTGGGGATGCTTTTCTTCAGCAGGGACAGGGAAGCTGGTCAGAGTTGATGGGAAGATGGATGGAGCCAAATAACAGGGCAATACTTGGAAGAAAACCTGTTAGAGTCTGCAAAAGACTTGAGACTGGGGCGGAGGTTCACATTCCCAGCAGGACAACAACCCTAAACATTACAGCCAGAGCTACAATGGAATGGTTTAAAGATCAAAGCATATTCATGTGATTAGAATGGCCCCAGTCAAAGTCCAGACCTAAATCCAATTGAGAATCTCTGGCAAGACTTGAAAATTGCTGTTCACAGACGCTCTCCATCCAATCGGACTAAGCTTGAGCTATTTTGCAAAGAAGAATTGGCAAAAATTTAGTCTCTAGATGTGCAAAGCCGGTAGAGACTACCCCACTTGCAGCTGTAATTGCAGCAAAAGGTGGTTCTACAAAGTATTGACTCAGAGGGCTGAATACTTTTGCACACCACACTTTTCAGTTTTTTATTTGTAATAAAATTTGGAAACCATGTATCATTTTCCTCCACTTCACATTATGCACCACTTTGTGTTGGTCTATCACATAAAGTGGCGGCGCCTGCTTGGCACTGCGGCATCGCCTGCAGTCCGTCTGTTATTTTCTTTTGTTGTTGTTTTTCTTATGTCTGTTTTTAGTTTAGTTTAGTTTAGTTAGTTTATTAGGTTGTGTTAAGTGTGGGGGGGGGGGTGGGAGAAACATGGTTTAGTAGTCTCTTCTTTCGGGGGGATACGACCTTTTCCCCTTGTTGTGTCCCCTGTCTCCATCTGCGCTGAGGCCTAATGGCGGAGCTGACGGCCTCGGGGCTGTGGCGGCAGTTCCGCGGCGGCGGTAGCCTTCGACTGGCTCGACCTGGCAGCGGCAGCGGCCCGTCTTGGAGCTGTGGCGGCACTCCGGCGTTCCGGCAGCGGGCAGCGGCCCCGTCTTGGAGCTGTGGCGGCACTCCGGCGTTTCCGGCAGCGGGCCGACTTGGAGCTGTGGCCCGACCTTGGAGCTGTGGCCCGACTTGGAGCTGTGGCGGCACTCCGGCGTTCCGGCAGCGGGCCGGACTGGGAGCTGTGACGGCACTCCCGGCGTTCCGGCAGCGGCCCGACTTGGAGCTGTGGCCCGACTTGGAGCTGTGGCCCGACTTGGAGCTGCGGCCCGACTTGGAGCTGCGGCCCGACTTTGGAGCTGTGGCGGTGTTCGCCGTTTCTTCAGCGGCGGTGGCAGCGCGGTTTCGGAGGCCCGGCCGCGGGCCCAGCGGACGACATCGTCGGGAGCCCCACAGGTCACAGGTTGGTGGCCTGTTTTTTTCTGGAGCTCCCCAGCAACAGCTGCGTCACGCTGGACTGGAGGGCAGCAGCTTCGGCAGCTTCGACCCACCCCGGGCCGCGGAGTTGAACCGCCCGCTCGCGGAGTTGGATTTCAGCCGCGGGGAAAGACTCGCTTGCCAGCGCCCGGCGGGGTCGCAACATCAGAGGCCTGGATCGCCTCAGCGCAGAGGGAGAACAAGGAGGGAAGAGACAAAGACTAAGACTTTTTGCCTTCCATCACAGTGAGGAGGTGTTTGGTGAACTCACTGTGGTGGATGTTAATTTTGTGTTTATTGTGTGTTTTTGTTACTTTTATTATATGTATGACTGCAAGGCACGAAATTTCGTTCAGACCGAAAGGTCTGAATGACAATAAAGGTAATCTAATCTAATCTAATCTAATCTAAAATCCCAATAAAATACATTTACGTTTGTGGTTGTAACGTGACAAATGTGGAAAAGGTTCAAGGGGCATGAATACTTTTGCAAGCCACTGTATATGTGTGGGTGTGAGATTGGATACACTTTGTGTGTAGCATGTGTCCTGTCTAGCTAGCACTTATAGAATGCTGATAGGTCATGAAATTAATGGAACAATTAACAATAAATCTTCCACTACCGATTTTTGAATACAAATAGCCCAAATCAAAAGCATACTGGTTAAATATGTAATGTACACACATTAATCAATATCAAAGTTTCCTAGTATTGCTTAATGAGTCTCCAGTAATCAATGGTTAATCCATCAATATGTTTTTGCCATGTATTAGGTTTAGGTTTATTATTGTCACGTGTACCAAGCAATGAAAAGCATCAGCAATACAGAGAATATGGTAGCAGCTACTGTAGGAGCTGTACTGTAGGACATCACCCCATACTGATATAGATTTAAGATTTTTAGTTGCAACATTAAGACAAGCAAAATTTGTGTGGCAAATATTTGTGGGTGATCAGGAATCTGAAACTCGTAAGAATTCTACAGTTGCCTCTTACAATAAAATTGCAGTCTTAATGAGAAGAATCTGTTCAATAACAGATACAAATGATTTTATAATTTTGTAGCCACATTTTTACGGGCTGAGAAGAGGATCGAGTTTGATCTTTGCCATGACAGTCAAGGGCCTGTTCCACTTAGGCGACTTTTTTACGCGCATGCAGGAGACTCTGCGCTCGCTTCATGATCGCCACATGGTCGCCACATGTTCGCTGGTGGTCTCTGGTGAGTCTCCTTCATGGTCCGAGGAGTTCCCACATTCTGGAACTAGTCGCAGCCTCAGTACGGTCGCCATGGAGAAAATCGATACTTTTGTAGTCCGTGGGTGCAGTGGTAGTGGGGTTGCCATGTCGTTGTAGGTAGTCGAGGTAGCCATAGGTAGTTTTAGTTCATCTCCTTTGCTAACAGGGCATTTTCATTGGCTCATTGGGGAAAAAAAAACGTAAGCACGAGTTTTCAAAACCATGGAAAACCGACCGGTAATGCTAATTGCCCGCAAAACTTCACAGCTGTGTATCTCTGGCTTTGTTGTCTTCACTCCGTCTCCCCCCTTCTCCCCCCCCCCCCTTCTCCCCTCCCCCCCTGCACTTTTTAAAGGACTTATCGTGCACTGTGTTAGCTGTCTTTAATCTTCCTGTTCATCGCGGTGTATGTCTGTATCACCTTGGCTTTGCACCATGTAAATTTCACACAGCGCTCCCCCCGCTTTCCCTGGCCCCCGCCTTTGCGATGTATTTGTGTGCGTGTGTGTTCCGCTCTGACGGTCGCCGTTCCAGTTTTTCAGGCGACTGCCGCGAACTTGAAGGTCGCAGGCAGTCTGCTGAAAAGTTGCCGAAGTGGGACAGGCCATTCACTATTATTATTTTAGAATCAGGCAACTTCGTACTCCTAATGGTCGCAATAAGTTTGTACCCACAGCTGACATTGGCTATTGTGCAGTTTGCGTATGAATTAATGTTACAGATTGTATTCACACCCAAAGTTCTCACGAAGAAGACGATGGTAAAAAGAAGAGACTAAAGCTAGCACCTGATACCAATTTACCATGGAGAGTTATTGCTAACCTGGCCTCCTGGGTGGGCTATGGACTGACTGCTTGCTACCAATAGAAAAAAAACCTTACACGCCAATAGACAGCAACAGATTTGAACAAAAATTAGTTACAGCTTCACACCAGCTGACATCCTCCTGAAAAGCAGCATGACGGCAGGCTCACAGACTTCTGTTCTGTTAAAAAGGAATAAAAGGAGAGGCTTTCTTAAAATTGTGAAAGTCCATGTAATTTCTGAAATAATATTACCAATGCCTGTAAACATTACACTTGGCCAGACAATGAAACTTGCTGCATAAAAAGTAAAATTGGCAAAATGACAAGGTCAGGAACGTTTCTGCAGAGTAAGACCAAAAATCGTGTTTTGTTTTTACCTGCTGTAATTGTTTTCAGATTAAGTGGGTTATGCCCACACTGACAAAGATGAATCTACTCTAAGAAATAAAGTGAAAAACACCGCATATGATGGAAATGTGAAACAAATAAATAAAAACATGCTTAAAACATGCAGTGTTATCATCAGCAACTGTGGTGTAAACAAAACCGATGATGCTTGGGTGTAGTAACTGGTCCATGATTGTTTAATCTTTACACACATGTTGATTAACCCCACTGTCTATTTCCAGCACTTCCAGCTTCCCTTGTTCCTTCACTTTCAAGCGACTGTATACACAGCTTGAGCAATTTAAGATAGAGCCAAGATTTACTCGTTGAGTTTGAATTTTCAATTCAATAAAACTATCATTTGTGTAATCACACTTAAGTCATAGAGTCTGAGCTACACAGAAAAAAGCAGGCCCTTCGGGCCAACTCATCCATGACTGCCCCAAATTGCCACACTGAGGTATGGTCACTTACCTGCACCTGCCACGTATACCTGCAAACCTTTGATATCCCTGTACCTATCCAAGTGTCTTTTAATTGTACCCACCTCTCTGCTTCATCTGGAAGCTCGTTCTATATAAGTACCATCCTCTGTGAGAAAACGTTGCCCCTCAGGTTGCTTTTAAATCCTTCCCCTCTTACCTTAAACCCATGCCTCTCTAACTTCCCTGGGAGTTACCTTCCCTGGGGAAAAATGGTTATTCACCCTATCTATGCCATGAATACTTTTGTAAATCTCTACAAGATCACCCCTCAGCCTCCTACACAAGAAGCGCTAGTATATCCAACCTCTCCTTATAATTCAAACCCTCCAGTCCTTGCAACATCCTCGTAACTTTCTAATTTAAATTACACCATCAATAATGACCTTGAGTCAGTGTTAGAACAACGACCCAGCTCACCAACAAGATGACAGATTTGGGTTGTTAAACTAAGGAAGTGAGGGGATTGACACAAACTGTCCTTATCACTGGAACAGCTGTAAAGTTGGCTTGTAGCTTCAGGTTTCTGAGCATCCACAGCAGCAACCTAACCTGGTCCTATCGCACTGATGTGGTGATCGAGAAAACTTACTAAGCATGCCGCCTACATTCTCAGCTACATGGTTAATGTAAAAAAAACAACAATGGACCCAGCACCGACACCTGTGGCACACCACTTGTTACAGGCCTCTAGTCTGGAAAACACCCTCTACCACTATGCTCTCTCTTCTACCATCAAACAAATGTTGTATCCATAAGGCAAATCTAACCTTCCAGATCAGCCTGCTATGCAGTACCTTGTCATGGACATAGCAAAGGTCCATGTAGACAAATCTAAGCACTGCAGGCGTGGTCAATTGACTTCCTTTCTTTGACTGTCTTGGGTTTTTATTCATTTTGTCTTGCCTTTTTCTATCAGCTGGATTTTCCCCCCAGTGACTGATGAAACTGTTTTCTTATATGATAAACCGGAAATTATTATGACATTTAAAATTATATAAAAACAACATTATTTTTAAATTCTGACACTTGAAAGTCTCTTGCATGTGTAAATAGATGGAAAAGGTTTGAGGGATATGGACCAGGCACAGGCAAATCAGACCAACTCAGTTTGGCAACTTGGTTGACGTGGATGCGTTGAGCCAAATGGCCTGTTTCAGTAGTGTAATCCTCTCTGGAGATAGCAAGAGAGACACAGAAAAGAGGAATAGGTAGAGCCATGCCCCATCATAATGAGGAAAGAATGGGAAGCAAATTAATCAAAAGTCTGCCCAGGTCAGAGTCAATTCAATCTAGTTAGTGCCAATGGTTCAACGGTACTTAATTGTCACATGTACCTAGGTACAGTGAAATTCCTTTTTTACATGCAGTTCAGTAGAAATCTTACTATACATATTCGTAAATTAAACTTAAGTATAAGAGGGTAGGAATAGTAAGACATTACACAAGAGTTGCCACATTTCCAGCACCATTTTACATAGTCTCACTCGGCCATCGCTCAGCCTCCATGCACTGGGGCACTTCCAGCAGCTGACCTCGGAACACAGAGCACCTCAGAGTGTGTGGAAGATAAGACCACCCCACCCACACATCGGTCCATTCTTTCCCTGTGTCCACCGCCGTCGCCATCTTGAATCGGTCAAAATAAAGGACTCATTGAGTAGCCAAGTGTACAGAATGTTGTAGTGATATCAATAAGACAATGTTGGTTGCAATTAGAGACAAATGTATTGATTTATTTGACCCGGTGAATCTCAATGCTTTAGTCTGTCATAAAACAAAATTGATGGGGTTGAAATTAATTTGTATGGCAAACATCTTTATAGACAAAATCAAACTTTCTCCAAACGTTGCCAGTAATGAAGAATTCATTCACACAATTGCACAGGAAAACAGGAGCAAAAGTAGACCATTCAGCCCCGTGAGTCTACTACTCCAAGCTCTCATCTGTTTCAATATCATAATTCTACTCTCTCCCCTGAACCTCTTTGAAAAAGAATGGTGAAGAAATTAGATCAATATTCTTTGGAGTTTATAAGAATGAGGGAAAATGTTACTGAAACGTCAAGATCCTAAAGGGACTTTATAGGCAGATGTTGAGATGTTTTAACGTGGAAGAATCTCAAATGAGGATGCATACACAACAAGATTTGAGTATAGGAGCAGGGAGGTTCTACTGCAGTTGTACAGGGTTTTGGTGAGACCACACCTGGAGTATTGCGTACAGTTTTGGTCTCCAAATCTGAGGAAAGACATTCTTGCCATAGAGGGAGTACAGAGAAGGTTCACCAAACTGATTCCTGGGATGTCAGGACTTTCATATGAGGAATGACTGGATAGACTCGGCTTGTACTTGCTAGAATTTAGAAGATTGAGGGGGAATCTTATAGAAACTTACAAAATTCTTAAGGGGTTGTACAGGCTAGATGGAGGAAGATTGTTCCCGATGTTGGGAGGTCCAGAACAAGGGGTCACAGTTTAAGGATAAGGGGGAATTAGGACCGAGATGAGAAAACATTTTTCACACAGAGGTGGTGAGTCTCTGGAATTCTCTGCCACAGAAGGTAGTGTTGAGGCTGGTTCATTGACTATATTTAAGAGGGAGTTAGATGTGGCCCCTTGTGGCTAAAGGATCAGGGGTATGGATCATATTGAATGGCGGGCAGGCTCGAAGGGCCGAATGGCCTACTCCTGCACCTAATTTCTATGTTTCTAAGAGAAGGGGATCATTTAAAACTACTTCTTTCAGTTGGTGAATTTCTGGAATTTCTTGCCTCAGGGGGTAGTAGAGGCTAGATCAAAATAGTATTTAAAGTGGAGCTATAAATTTGTTTAAAGACTGGGGAAGTTTTGTGCTATGGGGAACTAGTTTAGAAGAGGAGGCAAGGCCTGGGCAGACCAGCCATGAGTTTTATTGAATGGCAGAGCAGGTTTGAGGGGCCAGGTGACCTACACCTGCTCCTTTTGTTCTTATCTTCTTACGTTTATCTTTATTTGTATTTTTCTTTTGCATCATCCATCGCAGCTAACATCACTGGGTCAAATGGAATGCAAAGTGGAACAGATTTCTGCTAATTATTCGGGTAAAATTTCCCTTTTGCTTTGTGGGGGCCTGCAATGCATTGG
Source organism: Okamejei kenojei (assembly GCA_035221665.1). NCBI lineage: Eukaryota > Metazoa > Chordata > Chondrichthyes > Rajiformes > Rajidae > Okamejei > Okamejei kenojei. The sequence goes on along the minus strand of CM069133.1, from coordinate 111,096,274 downwards.
CATTTGCTGTGGGCAGGATATCCAGCTCCTCCAGCATGATCTTCAGGTCAACAGTGATAAACCAGGTTGGCACTGCCCTGCCCATCTCATCACTTTACAAATGTAAACATCAAAATTACATGAAGCACCACCATTTAAAGTAATTACATCAAATTATGCAGCATTGTGTATTGCAGTGCATACACTCAAATAAGTACTTGCAGTAAATTTGCACAAAAGTAAATATTGTGAATGGTACTTCCAAGTCGTAGAATCATTGAATCATATAGCATGGAAACAGGCCCTTCAGCCCATCTCATCCACATTGGCCAAGATATCCCAACAAGATATCCTATGTGTCTATGTTTCTCATATACATCACTATGTGACCCATATCCGTTTAAACCTTTCCTATCCATGTACCTGTCCAAGTATTTTTTAAATGCTATTATAGTACCTATGCCAACTATCAGGTTTCAGCCCGAAAACGTTGCCTATTTCCTTCGCTCCATAGATGCTGTCGCACCCACTGAGTTTCTCCAGCACTTTTGTCTACTGCTCATTTCATATACCCACCCACCTTCTCTGAGTGAAATAAATGTTCCTTAGGCTCCTATTAAATCTTGCCCCCACTCACCTTAAACCTATTTCCTCATGATTTTGATTCCCCTACCCTGGTAAATGGCTCAGTATTTTTACCCTCTCTATTCCCCTTTTGATTTTATACACCTTTGTAAGATAATTCCTGAGCCAATGTACAAAGCCCTAGCCTGCCCAACCTCTCCATTGGGAAAACCACAGGCAACACACAAGGAACACATAGAACACAAATTAAAATAGTAAGATTAAACGAGAACTTACCAAGTTTGAAGTTTGATCTGTATTTTACGAGGAGTCGCGGTGAGGGATTTCGTGAAGAACCCGCCAGCACGCTTGCGCAGCATCCTTCAAAGCAGCGGTGTGGAATCACAGAACCAACCATGACTGAAAAAAGTAAGATGAAAACCGTAGAACTACCTGTTTGACCTGATGATAGAGGGTGGGAGCGGTGGGCACGAAATCCCTCACCGCGACTCCTCGTAAAAATACAGATCAAACTTCAAACTTGGTAAGTTCTCGTTTAATCTTACTATTTTACTTCGGAGTCACGTGAGTGACTTCGTGAAGATTTCAAAGCTCTGTGATTTCACGCCCTGAACAACGTCCATGCTTATCACACTGCCGCCATTCTGATGGAGTAAGACTGTTAATGGAGTTCAGTTGACAGCGGCTGAAAAATCAACACAATTTATTAATCAACTAAACAACAACCCCTAATTCGGGGCCAGACATTTACTGAGCGGTACCCAGGATAGCTTCTGCGAATGTCGCAGGAATGGCCAGAGACTTGTTATAGAACCGTTGAAAGGTTTTTCCCCCCACTGGCCCAGCCTGCAGTGGCGAAAATGTGGTCCATGGGCACCTTCATGGCTCTCGCTGCAGCCTGGTGGAATAAGACTTAAAAACGTTAGTAGCAACTCCTGTTTTAATAACTCTTTACCAAAGAATTTTATTTGACCAGGGTTGGCCACCATGGTGTCCAGTCGCAGTTTTTGTAACATCTGGGCTCGTTGGGCTGTCGCCAGTGCCATGAGCATCACCACCTTAAGGGTGAGCTGTTTCAAATGGTAGCTCATCTATTGGAGCCCAGCTCCTCAGTAGGGTCAGCATGATCCCCACATCCCACGTTACTGTATACCTGGGTCGTGGAGGGATTGGTATTGAATACTCCCCTCATTAGTTTAGACACCAGGTGGTGGGAGCTGATACTTATATCCAGGTATGAATACAGCGTACTCCTGTCGCTGTTGATGGCACTGTAGCTGAGGCCTGCATCAAAATGGAGGCCTGCTAGAAACTCCAACACATCCAGTATTGTTGCCGAGTTGGAGGACTTGTTTGTTCCGGGCACAGAAACCTCCCACTTTCTGATTTGAGTGAGATATTGTTTGCGGGTGGATTCCCGATACGATGCTGCAATAAGGTTCATGGCTCTTGACGAGATGCCTGCCCGTTGAGCGGTCTTTTCAGAACCTGCAAGCCAACAAGTTTAATGACCATGGCAAGGATGACTGACCCCCCCTGTAATGGAGTGAGTAAATCAATTTGGGATGTTTCCCAATCGCCATCCATGGTTGTTGTACATTTCTACAACCATCGGGTACCATGGTTGTGTAGGCCAGTCGGGAATGATCAATATGTCAGTTGCAGAGTCTAGTTTAATTTTCTGCAATACCCGACTGGTGAGGCAGCATGGGGGAAACGCGTAGCAACCCATTTCCCCCAATGGATAAAAATGCATCCAATGCTATTACCCCAGGGTCTGGTTCCCACAACACATACGTTGGTATTCGATGGTTCAGCCTGGACGCAAATAGGTCAATATCTGGTGTCCCCAATTTGAGCTATAATATCTCCAAAATCTGGGGGTTCAACATCCACTCAATGTTGTCATTGAAGACACGTGACCTGGTGTCCGCCACTGATTAAGCTTCCCAGGCAAATAGGTCGCAGTAATCCAAATATTTCTTTCAATGCACCAGTGCCAAATTGTATTAGCCAATTCATTGCAAACTAGCGACCTAATACTACCCATATGATTGATGTAAACCATTATTGTAGCATTATCTATTCGAAAGCGGACATGTAATCCCATGAATTAGTACAGAAGCCCGCAGTCCATGAAACACCCCCAGCATTTCTATATAGTTTATCCCATGTGACTCCAGGAATGTAGACTCATGAGAGTTCCATCTGCCACCACAACTGGACATCGTACCAGTTGCTCCCCAGCCTGGTGCACTTGCGTCAGTTAGTAGCACAACATCAGGGTTGCTCCATATAATAGGTCAATGACATTCTTTAATATTATCTACCCACCATTATAGCTTGTTTCTAGCTTCCGGTGGTAACCAAAGTGGCCGATCAAAGCAGCCAGCATTTGTTTTTTAAATGCTGTGTTTTGTGACCTTTGTGAATTTCGGTAGTGTAGCGGTCCGAATCGTGCAGCTGGGAATGTAGTTACCAATTTAGAGTTACCAATACCAATAACTTTCGCTCTTTGCCACATGGTCAATACCCTGGCGCAAGCAAGATTGTGGCACTCTTCTGATATAGCAGTAGCTTTATTAGTGGGGATGATAAACTTCATTAAATTAGTGTCTAAAGGTGAACACCAAATCCATAACCCGTAGCGGGTTGCAGTTTTTGATTTGTCTGGATGGATTACAATCCCAGTTTCTCAAGCAGAGCCTTGGTTGCAGCCACTCCTTGAATTGCCAATTGGAGGGTCTGCCCCATTATAAGGATTTCATCCAACATGCCATCACTATAATCTTGTTGTCGGAGAAAAGCCAATACAGGTAAATACCAACTTGGTAAAACAGCCTAAGCTGTGATGGTTCCATTAGGCAATGCACCCTTCCAGACAACTTCAGAATTCCCTGTGAGCCTCAGCGATGTCACCGTATAGCATGCTTCTTTCAAACTGATACATGCCATAAAGTACCCTGAGTAAAGCATCCACCTAGCTGTTCCAAAAGCATCCATTTTGACATGGGTATATTGTACAAAAGTGTTCAACTCAGCTAAATCGATTATAACTCAATATGTCCATGCTCGGTTATGCCAATTACCACTTTTCCCTGCTCGCCATATAATTTCAGCATGCCCTGCCTCCACCTCTTTTCGGGATAGAGTAAATTCCTACGAGGCGAATGCTGGGTATGGGAATCTATACCTCCCACGAATTATATACCCTTGAACACTTTGTAAAATAAACTCATCTGTGGATACAGTTTTCCCCATATGTCCAAGGCCGTCCGCAATCGCCCACCTATTCGTACAGGAGGGATACTACGGCGTGAGAGGAGCCAGACCCCCTTACCTCCATAGTGAACGGCGGTTCCATACATACGGTGCTTCGGGTGGACGTTCTGGAGGTCGGTAGAATCTTTGTGCCCTATCCGGCAGCCTTGGTTCACTGGTTGTATTAGGCTGTTGCTGGTGATATGGGTGAACTCTGACCGATGGAGTTTCATGAGGCCCACTTTTTTTGGCCTCCTTTGTCCAGTCTCTTCACCTGTTTGTACAGGTCTCCAAGCAACTGATGCGGCGGTGGAGCGGTAATGGTCGGCACAACCCCGCGAATTTGGGGTTTAGTATGGGCTATATGGAGCTCTTACGCAGGCAATATATCTCTTACTGGCGTTGCATAGGAGTGCTAGCTAGCGCATCATGCTATTTACTGGCACATTATCCCCGATCAGGGTTTTCCCAGAACGCCGTTATGCCCGTGGAGAACCTTTCTCCAAGGTATTATTGAGAATCTGACTCCAGAGTTGGTGCATACGTAGGCAATCAATGGTGCCCGCCAATTCGTGGTGCAGGGTTCACCTGTCTGGGTAGAAACGGCAAACTTCACTCACCACATCCAGGCATCCTCCTCATGCTCTGGTTCAGCGGTCACTGGCTGTCCCCGGTCGTCGTCAAACTCAGCAGCTGGGCAATCATTAATGCTTCTGGCTGGAGACGATGAGGAGCTGAGTGGAGTTCTTGCACGGCTAGTGGATGCCGTTCTTCTAGTTCTTGGTCCCGATGGAGATGTTGGACCATTTAGAGCTCCAACCGCTCAATGCGACCGTCCCTGCTATATGCAGCGGACAAGCCGACTTCCCCAGGTCCTGCGAATTCATGGGCTTCCACCATCGGACCTCACCCCCTTAGGGTCTATGGGCCCAATGACAGGTCGTCGTGACCCTACAGCCCAAGTAGGGTCATACGACTCCCGCACAGGACTCTCCGCTAGTCTGTCTTCTCCCAGACTGTGGCGGCCCACCTGGCAGATAAGAAGGCAAGTGAGTTGACTCGGCGCCGGCCCCCGGAACCTGGCTCCCCGGAGTCCGTGCAAGCTTACCTCCACACACTTACACCATTACTTGGCGTGGAGGTGCATGGTCGGCCGCTCCCAGAGCTGAGCTGACCAACCGCTTCCTGCTGCCACCTCCGCCCTTGACCGCAGCCTGACGGGGTGTGTTGTCGGCGGTATCTACTCCAGCAGGCCTACACGACGCAGCAGTGTTATGCCCGGACTGCACGATTGGCAGATATCCCTGGCTGCGGTAACGCAATGCACTCTGCAGGGCTCCCCTGTCGTGCGGCTGTCCCCCGGCCCAGCCCCCTCGGGTCTACTGGAGCTCGGGAGAGGTTTGCCTGTAAAAGAAAAACAAGACCCCTTGCCACGTACCTGTATCCCCCCTTATTCTTTGGGGGACGGGGGGCTCGGAGTCTGGACCTGTTGCTTGCAGCTCCATAGTGGTAACCCATTCGGGTGAGTCGGCCCTGTATTAGCGGGAGCGCCCGACTCTGCATTCCAGCCCCCACCGTTGCGATAAAGCTGCCGGCGTTCCGTGCAGCTCCGGGGACAAGGGGCCGTCGGCTGGTCGCAGCTCAGTTCCGCGCCCGACTCTGCATTCCTGCCCCCACCGTTGCGGTAAAGCTGCCGGCGTTCCGTGCAGCTCCGGGGACAAGGGCCGTCGGCTGGCCACAGCTCAGCTCCGCGCCCGACTTCCTCATTCCTGCCCCCACCGTTGCGGTAAAGCTGCCGGCGTTCCGTGCAGCTCCGGGACAAGGCCGTCGGCTGGCCGCAGCTCAGCTCCGCGCCCGACTATTCCACATGTGTTGAAGCTGCCGGCGTTCCGAGCAGCTCCGGGGACAAAGGCCGTCGGCTGGCCACAGCTCAGCTCCGCGCCCGACTTCCACATGTGTTGAAGCTGCCGGCGTTCCGCGCAGCTCCGGGGACAGGGCCGTCGGCTGGCCACAGCACAACTCAGCTCCCCGACAGCGTCGTCCTGCGGCCCTTGTCCATGCTGTAAAGGAAGGTAATACTCACCTGCCGGTCTTGTGAAGGAGGCCGGTGGGGAGAGCGCACTCCCCCCCCCAGCTGCCGCTGCAAATGCGCGCGACGATATGCTGCGCAAGCGTGCTGGCGGGTTCTTCACGAAGTCACTCACGTGACTCCGAAGTAAAATCAACCTCAAACAGTGCATGGACCAAATTGATACACAGATCTCCCACGCCACCATTTTAGTGCACATTTTTACTTGTGGATGAATTTCTACCCTTAGGATTTTACACAGACTTAAGCAAAAGGACTATTTGGGTATGTAAGTATTCAGACAGTATTTGAGAGAGGTGATGAATAACTTCCGAACAATGAGTCTCACATTTGGAAAGTAGGAATGATAAGATCAGTGAGAATAAATGGGAGAAAGGCTGCACTGAAATAAGGGTAAGAGGGAGTGGTGCATTCAAGGGGCCATAAGAGAGGTTATTTTGCTGGGACTTGGTTAAGGAATAGATAAAGGGTTAAATTGTATGATCACACTGCTTTTGGGCAAGGAATTGGGGTGTGGAGAACTCTGGGTCAGGTGATCAAGCCACCATGTCACCTCGCAGGCATAATTCACTAAACCTTTAGATCAATAAGGGTCACATTTGGTTTGAAGGATGTTGACTGTTCATTGTACTTTGAAGCCAGAAATGGAGCAGCTCATCCAAAAGGCATTTCAAACCAATCTCTATGTTAAACTCTATGTTTTGAAATGTGCAAAAAAAGTTCATTTGCCCAAAGGGCTTTCTTAACTGGGATATATCCATTATTTGCAAGGTTACCAGTCTGTTTAACAGACAGTGTTTGCTGTTCATTGCATTCCAAATGGCAGGTTTCACTTTCCACTCTTACTCATACGCACAGTACTGAACATGTATGCACATGCATCAACACATTTGCATATCCACATGCGTTATAATAATTATTAATCTTGGAAACTCTACGTGTGATTGTCAAAAAAGAAAAACCTGTTCCAACAAATCTGAAGGACAAGCTAAATCATGCAGTACATAGTATAATGGAAAATTAATATTATCCATCCTTCTCAAGGACAAGATACAGTATATATTGGCTTCACATCTGTACTACATAAAAATATATCGTAGTATACTCTAACATTTGACTTGCTCAAATTCATCCCTCTTCAAATTTTTCATTAGGTCGGTACAAAAACTATCAGCATTATGACAGTAAAGCAGCACACTCTCAAAATAATGCAAGATTGCTCACTATGGAAAAAATTATCACTTATTTTTCCTTGAATAAATCTGCATTAGCATCAGACTCAGTGCAATATTTGCAATGCAGCATGGATGAAATGTCATCATACTTATAATAAACACATCCATGTCCCATTTGTTGTAGTCAAGAGCTTTTGCAAACATCTGTGGATTGTGTCAAAATAATGACAATACTGTTTACCTTTTATAACACGGACCAGCTATTGCTGTTGTACTTCACCTGGTTTTGATTGGAATGAGATTGCATTGAAAACTGCAGTTCTGGTTTATATGGATTTCATAATAAAACCAAGAAAGCTGTGTGAAAAGTGGGCAGCTAGTAAATATATAAACTTACATTCATTCACTGCAACAACAATAAAAAAAAAGCAATTCAGGCACTGTTTACCATTTTCACAGACCACATCCAAACAACTTCCTTTAAACGGGTAGAAACAGATGAAGAAATGCAAGCAATACGCAAGCGCAATTGGTTTACTGCACATATACACCATGTGAACTGACAGATTCAATCTGCTTATGTCATAACGTTAGGCACACTGAGTGGAATTTAGATACGATCGACTACTAAAAGCCTAGCATGTTGAGGATGAGAAGCACATGTTCATATTGGGTTACTGATGGTAGTATGCCTCCTAACTTTTAATAAACTGTGAGGGAGCAATGATTACAAATGAGACTCAAAGATCAGGAAGGAGAAAGAACTCAGTATTTACACAAATTGGCACCCACGATTTTTTTTTAAAGTCACCATATTTCAAAATAATTAGTTGAATGTGGTTATTTTTGGCCTTGCAAGAGAAATGTAATAAGGAGATGTATACATTTTATTTCATTTATTTAGCATGGAAAGGTTCTAACTAAAATGATGTTGATAAACATAATACATTTTTGCTATCCTTCCATGATCCTTTATCCTTTACAGGTTCAGTAACTAGGTGCCAGTAATAGTTTAGCACTGGTGCAGAAACAATAATCAGGGGTAGATTCATGGATAAATATGGATTGATTAGAAATGGTTAATATAGACTTGTTAGGGAGAAATAATCTCCAATATATTGACATAAAAAAACTGCAGATGCTGGAATCTTGATCAAAACACAAAGCGCAGGAGGAATTCAGCGGGTCAGGCAGCATCTGTGGAGGGAATGAACAGGCAATGTTTTTTCAGACTCTTCTTCAAATTCAGGTTTGAAGAAGGATCCCGACCCAAAATGTCTGTCCATTCCCTGCACAGATGCTGCTTGACCTGCTGAGTTCCACCAACACTTTGATCTCTAATATGTTACCTATTATGGCACATAATAAGCTTGTCACCAAGACCAAAGGCCATGGAACAAACAGATCTGTAGGAGCATAGATAGGAAACAGAAGGTAAATGTGAGGATTGGTTTATCAGTCTGGATAAAATTGGAATTTTCCCAGAAATTAAATACCAAGACACTGCTTTCAGTAACATGTTTTAATGATTGGAGTTGGGGTTGCAGGGCACAAACTGTAGAAAATCTGGAGACATGGTGAATTTGAATAATATAATTATTAATGTGTATCTTAATAATAGATTTCAAGAAGAAAAATATGAAGTTTTACATATTTGGTAGGAAAGATGATATAGAGAGTTAAACTAAAGGCTATGATTGTAAAAAGTGACAACAAGATCAAACAGCCCTGTTCGTAGATATGCAGAGTAACATTGAATGTGATTGAAAAAACTCATAGGATCTGGGAGTTTGTTAAACAGAGGCATAGAATACAAGAGCAAGGGACCTTATAAAATATTGGTCTGGCCACAACTAGAGTATTATGTCTGCTTTTGGGTGCCACACTAGGAAACGTGGAGGGTGCATAAGAGATTAACTAAAATGACCCCAGGGATTTGCATATGGATAGAATGGAGAAACAAAAGTCAAGTCAAAAGTCAAAAGAGTTTATTGTCATGTGTCCCTGGCAGGACAATGAAATTCTTTCTTTGCATAGCACAACAGAAACATAGTAGGCATTGACTACAATTATATACTTAAATACACACATTAATTAATAAATAATAAAGTGCAAATAACAGATGGAGGGGTATTAATGTTCAGTAGTTTTTGTCCGAGCCAGAGTTTAAAAGCGTGATGGCTGTGGGGACGTAGCTATTCCTGAACTGGGTCGTTGCAGTTTCTCAGGCTCCTGTACCTTCTACCCGAAGATTAGCAGGAGGATGAGTGTGTGGCCAGGTTGGTGTGGGTCCTTGATGATGCTGCCAAGCCTTTTTGAGGCAGCGACTGTGGTAGATCCCCTCGAATGGAAGGAAGGTCAGAGCCGATGATGGACTGTCATGTTTACTACTTTTTGTAGTCTTTTTCCTCGCCAGGGCCGAACCAAGCCACGATGCAACCGGTCAGCAAGCTCTCTACTGTGCACCTGTAGAAGGTAGTGAGAGAGTCCTCCATGACAGACCGACATTTCCGTAATCTTCTCAGGAAGTAGAGGTGCTGATGAGCTTTCTTAATAATTGCACCTGTGTTCTCGGACCAGGAAAGATCTTCACAGATGTGCACGCCCAGGAATTTGAAGCTCTTGACCCTTGCAAACTGGGTTTGTTTGTCCATGGAACAGAGGAGTTTGCAAGGAGATCAGATTGAGGCATTTAAAACCATGAAGGTTATTTGAAGAGAGACATTGCATTTCAGGGAAACAACAACATGGATTTAATGCATAGAGTAAGCACAGGGTTATAGAAGCCTGCCTGCACATTGAGGATGAGTGCGGATCCATCCAGATAGTGAGCAGGATTTTTCTTATCTGCAGGTGGTGTATAAAACTCAATTCTGTTTTAGCCCAGATTTGATGTTTGTGAGTTTGTATTTTACTTCATAACAGTGTGGATAGGCCAGATAGTTAGAGAACAGTTTGCATTTGCAGAGGAGGCAAGAAGTAGGAGCATTGTGTGCAGTTTTGTCATCCCAAAGAGAGAAGGTTGTGAAAGCTTTTGGAAATAATTCAGAGGAGGTTTACTGAATATGATGCCTTGAATTAGTTACAAGGAGAGGTTGAACAGACTTAAATTGTGTAGATGGTTTTATATGCAAAACCAATAATAATAGTTACCTCCACTCCCATTAACCCCGCCCAGTTAACATCAATCATAACGCCTTCCCCTCAGTAGAAAATGTAGCCGGTGCTTGAACGGTGTATGTAATACCCAGTGCTATCATTAAAAGATTTTGTACACTTAAGAGCTTGTAAAGTTTTCATTTACATTTTTTTTTTTTTTTTTTTTTTTTTTAACACCTCGCTAGCAGAATTTGATGCCCGAATGGCATTCGCAGAGGAACTTGAATCTGCCGAACGGTGTGGTGGCGAAGGTCGTCAGGTCAGAAGACGCTTTGTCCAACGGGGACCTGCCAAAACGAGTTCTTAGCGTCTAGGACCGAAAAGATGGTGGCTTGCCCGACCTTTGCCGCCACAATCCTCAACAGGACCGCATGGGGTAATGTGGTCGCCTGATGGCAAAGGTTTAAGTCCTTGCGGGTTGATTACACACGCGTATCTCGTTTCTTGTCTTTCTTAATCGTGGCAACCATGGTGGAGACCCAATCGTGGGGCTCGCTAACTGCTACTAGCACCCCCTTTTCGACCATCTCGTTGAGCATCGCCTCGACCTTGTCCTTCATGGCGTGAGACACCCTGTGAGGTGCGCGGACCACGGGTTGTATATTTGGGTCAATGGAAATATGGTATGACATTCTGGTAACTTCCCCAGGTCATCGTCGAACAGGTCCTGGTATTCAGCAACCGGGTCAAACGAAAGTTGCACTTTGTGGACCGTGCGGTCAAAGGAGACCAGGCCAAGATCCTGGCACGCACGGTTTGCCCAACAGGTTACACAGTCAGAGTGTCAAAACATAGAAAACCAGGTTTCTTGTGCCCTTTTGCAGCACGCAAGTTAAAGTGGCCCTCCCCGCAGGCCTTAGAATCTCTCCACCATAGCGTGCAGGGTAGCATCGTCAACAACCAGAGGCTCATTACTCCTTATCTTGTTGAAAAGATTCATGGACAAAACATTGACTCTCGCGCCAGTATCTAATTGGCAGAGAAGGTTACGCCATTGACAGTCACAGGTACGAGGGATCATTGCGGTGGGCGGGTGTCCTGTAGGAGGGTAAACACATGAGAGTCCTCGGCAGAATTAATTGGCTCCGCACCATTGCACTCAACTAAATTGGGCTGTGAGTCGAAACAGAGATCAGATTGGGCCAGCATGTTTAGACTGGGACTGGAAGCTTGTGCCTGGCTCCCACGGGAACGGAGTAAAGCGACAGGAGGCTGAGAAATGGTTCAGCTTTTTTACAAAAGTTACAGGTTTTACCAGAGGCGGGACACGTCGACAGTCTATGGTGCATGTAGTTACAGTTCGGGCATCTTTTTCGGGGCACATCGCCAGGGGTCCAGGCGGGCACGCGGCAGAAAAACATTGTTTCCCACCCGAGCTGTGGGCTCCTAAACCCAGCCCAGGTTGACAGATTTATTGCCCAAATCCCGGTGGTCCTCTTGCAAAACAACGACCTCAGACAATCTGCAGGCATGCATAGCTTTGTCCAATGTTAGATCCGGATCCTCAAAAGCTCACATCGCAGCTTCTGGTCACGCATGCCAGTTACTAAAATGTCTCTAGTGAGCTGGTCTGTCATGTCGCCAAAACGGCACCGCTGGGCGAGATAACGCAAATCAGCAATAAAACATTCAACAGGTTTCATCAGGCAACTGTCTCCTCGTAAAGAACCGTGCCCTCTCTAGAATGCGGTTCGAGGGCAGGTCACAAATCTCCCTGAACTTACGTAGAAGGCAAGCGGGGTCGTCAGCAGACTCTGCAGGAGTAATCACCGCACCATCGACGCCCAGGACCGCTGGAGCGTAGGTGAAAGTTCTGGCTCTCTTCATGGCATTCAGGTCCGACAAGGTTGAGGAGGAGGGAAGCTTAAAGGGAGTCAGGATCAGCGCGGTGTGCGACGTTGACAAAGTGTGTGAAATCAAAATTCAAACGTGGCCCAGCGCTCAGAGATGTCAGCATCAAAGACAAGCTGCTCGGGCTTTCTGCAAGAGGACGCCATGGCCAAAGAGATCAAAGCACAAAAAACACAAATCAAAAAAGAGAAATAAAAACCGATAAACAGGAGACGCAAGTATCTTCCAGCTTCGACACCATGTAAATGAAAACTTTATACAAGCTCTTAAGTGTACAACATCTTTTTAATGATAGCACTGGGTATTACATACACCTTCAAGCACCGGCTACATTTTCCTACTGAGGGGAAGGCGTTATGAATTGATGTTAACTGGGCGGGGTTAAATGGGAGTGAGGTAACTATATTATTGGTTGCATATAAACCATCTACAAATTGTTTTCTCTGGAATGCCAGATGTCGAGGGGAGACCTACTAAAAGTATATAAAATTACGAGAGGCATAGATAAGTTAGACAGTCAGAACCCTTATGCTTGGATGGAAATACCAAATAGTAGAGGGTATAAGCTCAAAAATAAGAGGGGCATAGTTTAAAGGAGATGTGTGGGGCAGGGTTTTACAGAGGTGGTGAGTACCTACAATGCACTGTCTGAGATGTGGTGGAGGCAGATGCGATAGTGACATTTAGGAGACTTTTGGATAGACACATGAATATGCAGGGAATGGAGAGATATAGATTCTCTTCAGCCAGATAAAGTTGGTTTTGGCATCATGTTCGGCACATACATTGTGGGCTGAAGAGCCTGTTCCTGTGCTGTACTGGGTGAGGGGTTTATTCTACGTAGGAGACAAGGAATGAAGCCAATTGACAAAACAACTCAAAAATTGCACGAGGATTTGTTTTTTCACACGGTAGGTGTTAGAATGACTGTCAGGGATAGCAATGGAGGTACATTTAATTTGTACCAAACATTGAAAGGGGACATAGATATGTACATTTTTACTTCGGAGTCACGTGAGTGACTACGTGAAACCCCGTCCAGCACGCATGCGCGACATTAGCGTTCATGCAGTGCACCGCGACGAACGGGAGTTCAAGGCGCTCCCGCTACAAATTGAAGTCGGGCCGACAGGTAAGTTTTACCCGTGGCCGTTGTCTTTCTCTCTCTGTGGTCTTGTGTTCCAGGAAGAATGAGCAAGGCCCGAGGAAAGAAGTCTGCAGCTCGCCCCCGTTCGTCCTTCGTTGAGGAATGCTCTTTGGAGGGGGGGCAAGAGGCGGCGGTTATACTACCGAGCCGAGCCCAGCACCGCTAGTGCTGCCTGAGCAGCGGGCTGGAGGGTACCTGCAGCCGGAACCGGGCGGTAGTGTCCGACGTTTCGGATGAAGATGCCTTACCGCTCGAGAGCACAGGCAGCCGCCTAAGCCGCATGGAACGGCTTATGGAGCAATTGCTCCAGCGAGATCTGCTGAGAGAGCAGCAGCAGCCTCGCCAAGGGAGTTCAGGCACTCCCGCAGTGCCTTTTACGGCACTGGCCATTGCTTCACCTTCCTTTGAAGGCAGCATTGGCGACCAGGTCTGGGGCTGGTCAAGAAGAGGGGTCACTGGCTGAAGATATCGGGGAGTACGCAGGGTGTACAGGAACAGGAAGAGCTGCTGGGTGTGGTCAACCGCTACGTGGCCATTCCACAAGCGGGTCGGCCATTAGAGCCGAAACTTGCAGCCAGCATTAACCACCTGTCCTCTAAACCCCTACAAGAACAAGTGGTCAATGAGGCTCTTCAACTATATACAGCCCCAGTAAATTGTACATCATTGAATGTACCCGCTGTAAACAGCCAAATTTGGGGACATTTGGGGCAGAACATCAGAAACCTGGAGTTGAAGCTCCAGAAGATCCTTAAATTCCTGACTGCAGGAATAACATCTTATGCTCGGTCCATTGATGGTGCGGACATCTCCACAAATCAGCAAGACACATTAGCTCTGCTGTGCACCACGCAATATGAAATAAAAAATAATTGCGAAAGGAGATTATCAAGCCTGCCCTCAACCCTAAATTTGCGGGACTCTGCAAAACACCGGGGTCAGAACCTCCTATCTGCTCTTTGGGAAAGACCTTCCAAAAAAGGTGAAAGACCTGGAAGAAGAATCCAAGACCTTTGGTCTCGTGAGGGCAGGTTTGGGACCGAGCAACCCAACAAACCCAGGCGGCAGTACCCATGGCGTCCACCACCAGTCGTCGACCACACTATGGGACTGGTGAAAGCTCGGGGTCCGCAACCATTCCCCGTAAGCCTTTTTTAGGCCAGGGCCCAGAGCGGACCCCATGGAAAATGCGCCACCCCCAACAACATCGAGATCAACATCAACCCTCTACAGCCCAGCAGACGCCTCATCACCCAGCGAAGAGGCAGAAGAAGCACCAATAACCATGGAGGTAGGTGGGTCTGGTTCCTCTCAGCATATGTGCAGTAGGGGCTCTGTACTAACAGGGGGGAGATTGCACTTGTTTTTGGATGCATGGGAATCCATCACTAATGACAAGTATATACTCAGCAGCGTTCATGGCTACAAAATTGACTTTGTCCATAAAGATTTTCCACCAGTTCAGCATATACCCAAAAGGGTATTCACCCTCTCAGTCAAAGAGAAACAAGAGGGTCAAGCTGAACTGATGAGGTTACAAGCAAAAGGTGTCATTGAAAGAACAAAACATGAACCTTTGGAATTTGTGTCTAATATTTTCACTAAAATCAAAAAAGATGGTGGACGTCGCATCATCATTGACTTAACTACTTTAAACAAGTCTGTCAGGTATATACATTTCAAGATGGATACTTTTGAAACAGCCAGACTATTGGTTTCTAGAGGGTACTTTCTAGCAAGCATTGATTTAAAAGATGCCTACTACCCAGTACCCATACACAAGGAGCATCGTAAATACTTAAAATTTATCTGGATGAAACAGCTATGGCAATATAAAAGCCTTACCAAATGGGCTAACCTCTGCTCCAAGGTTGTTCACTAAAATCTTAAAACCTGCCTTGGCATTATTGAGGAAACAAAAGCATATAGTCATGGCGTATTTAGACGACATTTTAATAGTAGGGAAAACCTTGGAGACAGCCATTTTGGCAGTCGCAGCCACCAAACGTTTGTTTGAAACTTTGGGGTTTGTCATACATCCAGAAAAATCCAATCTTACACCGTCCACTGCCATGGACTATCTTGGATTTACGATAGATACTGTTCGCATGATTGTAACTCTGCCAAAGGGGAAAGCATCAGAATTGGCGCTATCATGCAACAAACTCATGAATAAACATCAGCCAACCATACGGGAAAGTAGCTAGAGTTATTGGCAAAATGGTAGCAGCTTTCCCAGCTGTACAATTTGGGCCTTTGCACTATCAAAATTTGCAAAGAGCTAAAGTGCATGCACTAAAGCAAAACTCAGGTCACTTTGACCGAGCTATGAGTTTAAACTGCTGAATCCATTCCAGAGTTACAATGGTGGGCGAGGAATGTAAGACTCAGCTCCAGTCCCATAATGATCACCAACCCAGTATTAACCATTCAAACGGATGCCAGTGCTTTGGGCTGGGGAGCAACTAACATGCAATCCAGCACAGGGGGCAGATGGAGTAAATTTGAATCATCTTGCCTACAGGCACGGGGTATCAACTATTTAGAAATGTTGGGTGCGTTTTATGGGTTAAAAGCATATTCATGTAATACGCATCATGCACATGTCCGGTTGATAATACCACGGTGGTGGCTTATATCAATCACATGGGTGGTGTAAAGTCGATATCGTGTGACAATTTGGCCAACCTAATCTGGCAATGGTGTGTTCAAAGGCATATTTGGTTATCAGCAACTTACCTTCCAGGTAAGCAAAATACAGTGGCAGACACCAGGTCACGTAGATTTAATGATAACATCGAATGGATGTTAAATCCCAAAGTGTTTGCTGAAATTACAAAGCAATATGGCACACCAGATATCGATCTATTTGCATCCAGGCTGAATCACCAGGTACCAACGTATGTCGCTTGGGAACCAGACCCTGAGGCAGCAGCAGTTTGATGCATTCTCGCTGCATTGGGGGAAAATGTTCTTTTTATGCTTTTCCTCCCTTCTGCCTCATCAGTCGGGTATTACGCAAGATTCAATTGGATTCCGCTTCAGGAATCTTGATAATACCTGACTGGCCTACACAGCCATGGTTCCCAGTGGCTTTCGACATGGCTGTTGAAACACCGTTGGAATTCCCCAGCAGTCGACAGTTATTAATCCACCCAGTGTCAGGCATTAGTCACCCGTGCCATGACAGAGTCAATCTCCTGGCTTGCAGATTCTAAAAAGACCTCTACTGGGCCTGGGACTGTCTGAGGACGCCATCAACATGATGACCGCATCTCACCGGGAGTCCACCAGGAGACAATACCTGACCAATATAAGAAAATGGGAACGGTATTGCTCCAAAACAGGAACTACCTACACTACAGCTACAGCCACCAGTGTTGTGGAGTTTCTGCTTGGATTACATCGGGAAGGACTCAGCTACAGCGCCATTAATACAGCCAGGAGTGCGTTGTCAGCTTATTTGGTTCCAGCAGCAGGACAACTGACTTTGGGGTCCCATCCACTAGTGGCCAAAATCATGAGGGGCATTTTTAACACCAATCCCCCTAGGCCTAGGTACACTCAGATCTGGGATGTCAGCATAGTACTGACGTACCTTAGGGGATGGCCACCACCCAGGTCACTTACTCTGGAACAACTTACACTGAAATTAGTCATGCTCATGGCTCTAGTGTCAGCTCAAAGGGTACAGTCCCTCCACCTTCTGAGGCTCGACAGCATGACAGAGTCATTGGACTGTATCACATTTCACATTCAGGGGCTGGTCAAACAAACTAGACCAGGTACCACGCCTCCAGTTATGGAGTTCCGGGCATATTCACCTGACCCACGGTTGTGTGCCAAGACCCATCTCGCCAACTACATAGACACAACATATAACTTAAGAGGGAGAGAAAAAGCCTTATGGATAAGCCACAAGAAGCCTCATGGTCAGGTGACGAGCCAAACCATTTCAAGGTGGCTCAAGCAGGTGCTTAAGTCCGCGGGAGTCGATACTAATGTGTACAAATCTCATTCCACCAGGGCTGCATCTACGTCGGCGGCTAGGCGAATGGATGTGCCTATGGACCATATTCTGGCCAGAGCAGGATGGTCCTCGGAAAGAACTTTCCAAAGGTTTTATAATAAGCCGCTGGCGGAGCCTGCTACATTTGCAGACAGAATTTTAGAGTCTGCAGATAATATTTAATTTAAGCCCGGGGGAGCTCTCTGTTTTTTGTTGTTATTAATAAACCTTTTTTGTTCACAAACAGGTTATTGTTGATTGTATAACATGCTTCCTCCCTCTAAGGTCTTCAGGCAGTGAGTGAAGCATGAGCTGGTACACGGTTCGGATTCACAGAGCTTTGAAGTCTTCACGTAGTCACTCACGTGACTCCGAAGTAAAATAGTAAGATTAAATGAGAACTTACCAGTTCGAAGTTTGATCTGTATTTTATGAGGAGTTACGATGAGGGATTACGTGCCCTCCGCTCCCACCCTCTATTATACAGATCAACTGGTAATTAAGTTCTTATTTTTTCTTTACTATATTTATTTCAATTGTTGTGTTTTCTGTGAATCCACACCGCTGCTTTGAAGAAATGTCGCGCATGCGTGCTGGACGGGGTCTTCACGTAATCCCTCATCGTAACTCCTCATAAAATACAGATCAAACTTCGAACTGGTAAGTTCTCATTTAATCTTACTATTAAAGGGAAGTATTTACTGGACTATGGGAAGTGTGCCATGGAAAGACACAGAGACTAAGTGGTGTAACAATTCCATGATTTTGAGATTCTGAATAGAAACTCACCAGCAAACTAAAAAAAAATGGGAATTTAATTTTAGAGATACAGCATTAGAGATACAGCAATCGAGATATTGCCGACCATAGATCACCATTACCCATTAGTTCTATGTTATCCCACTTTTTCATCCACTCCTTACACACGATGGGTAATTTCTACAGAGGATAATTAACCTACAAACCTGCACAGATTTTAGATGTGGGAGGAAACCGAAGGTGGCCACAGGAAACTCATGTGGTCACAGGGAGAATGTGCAAACTTCACACAGACCACACCCGAGGTCAGGAGCGAACCCGGCTCTCTGGCGCTGTGAGGTTGTGAGATTAATATCATAATCTGACAGCAAATGTGGTTGCATGTGTGACATCTACAACAATTCCAACTCCAGACTGTGGTCACCTGAAGCCCAGCCATCCCACCCCTCTCCACTCAACCAGCAGCAAGAAATGCATGCATGTTTAAATGGATAGAACAGGATTAGCTATTCTTCCAACCCACTTGGTAGAATAGTTACTCAGGCATTGAGTGGAGGAGGTTTATTTATTGTAGAAGGTACAGGAACCAGTCAATCAATTGTCTTCTAGCACTTTCAGGAGCAGAACATTTGAAAACACAAGTGGTGCAGATATAGGAGTCACAAATGTGGAATAGTGAGATGATAAATGGATGGGAATACACAGATCAAAATGACGTGTGGGTTGCCATGGAGAAATTGGGCATGCACGTCATTTTACTGCCAATGAGAAGAAAACTTAAAATGGGTATGAGGTGTTTTCGTGATGACAAGAGAGGAATTCCTAGCTAATGCCCGTCAATCTGCAACTTGCAGTAACTGACCCAGGCATAGCATTGTCATAGCTCTTTATCGGATGAGACATGCAGAAACAATAGGATAGCAGAAAATTAGCATGCGCTGTGCAACACTATCCAAGCAAAGTGCACAGAAAATCTAAAGTTGTGTGGCAAAAATAAATAAATCAGCCAGTTGGAACACCTTGATGTTAAGTTTAACCAGTCCACTTTGGGCTATATTCAAAAAGAGCATATGTGGTTGCAAGTTCTCAGTGTCTACTTTATAAGGTCATAATGTCATAAGGAATAGGAGTAGAATTAGGCCATTCGGCCCATCAAGTCTACTCCACCATTCAATCATGGCTGATCTATCTTTCCCTCCTAACTCCATTCTCCTGCCTTCTCCCCATAATCTCTTACACCGGTACTAATCAAGAATCATCTATCATTGCCTTAAAAATATCCACTAACTTGGCCTCCACTGCCTTCTGTGGCAAATTCTCCACAGATTCACCACCGTCTGACTGAAGAAATTACTTTGAGACACTTCAGATGCTGCCTGACCAGTTGAGTTTCTCCAGCACTTTGATTTTTGGCTTATGATATCATTCAACATCTGAGGCAATCAGATGTCTAATTATGCATTATAATTTCATTTAAACCATTTTCCAGCAAGGCTTTTGCTCTTATTTTTTACTTTAATTCTGGGTCTCAACAAACAATGCTGCCAAACCAGCCTTTGACCAACCTAACTCATTGCAAATGAACATTTTACTTCATAACTTCATTTTACCATTTACATTTACCATTTCAGCATGTATTCTGACTCAGTGACACATTGTTTATGCATCTTCACTTTAATAAATCTCCTTGTCGTTGTTGCAAAACTCTTCAAACAAATCAGTGGGAGGACTGTCTTCCTCTCAAGCAGGATTTACTGGTATTTTTAGACTTAAATGATATACTGATTTAGAATCAGACAAGACGTTATAATACCTAATACGAAAGGAATGGCTAGAAAGATTTACTTTCAAAATTGTAACAAAAGGACCTTTAAGATTTAACCCTGGCAGAATTAGATTCCAAAGTATAATAAAAACATAAGAAATAATAGAAGGAGTAGGTCACATGCTCCCTCAAGCCTACTCTGCCTTTTAATAAGATCATAGCTGATCCTTTGTTGGCCCCAACTCCAGTTTTATGCCTATTCATCATAATCCTTGACTCCCCTTTTGTCCAATATCCTGTCCATCTTAGGGTAGAGAATTGCAGACTTACTTGAAAGCAGAAATGATTTCTCATCCCCTCCTTAAACAGGCATTCCTTTGTTTTGAAACTGCAATCCCGAGCTGGATTTCTACTCATCTTCTCGACATCTCATACTGTATATTTCAACTCGATCGCCCCTCATTCTTCCATACTTCAGGTAATAAAGGCCCATCTGGGTCAACCCTACTTCATAAAGCAAACCTTCATCCCAGGAACCAACCAAGTGAAGTTTCACTGATCAGCTTTTAGTGATAAAAATATCTCTCCTGAATTAAGAGGGCAAATATTTTATGCTGCTTTCTAGGTGTGGTTCCACCACTTCCTGAACAGTTGTCACTGGACTTTCCTACTTTTATACTCTATCCCATTTGCCAGTTCGACATTCCATTTGACTTAGCAATTACCGCATGCTAACATTTTACAAATGTGCCAGAAGATTGCAGCAGGTTCAAGACTAATAGGATTGACATAGTAAGGGATTTAAATTTTCCCAATATAGGCTGAGACTGTCATAGTGCCCAGGACTTAGATGGGCATGAACTTGTCAAGTGTGTCCAGGAAAATCTTCCTTAGACAATATGTAGAAGGTCCTATAAGGGAAAGGGCAAAGCTTGATCGACTTTAAGGGAACTGGGCAGGGCAAATGGCTGAAGTGTCTATGGGCAAGCAGTTTTGGAGCAGTGACCACAACTCTATTAGCTTTAAAATAGTTATGTCTAAGGACAGGGCTGGTCCACGATTTAAATTTCTAAATTGGGGCAAGACCAATTCAGGTATTAGAGCTTGCAAAAGTTGATTGGAGTAGGTTGTTTGCGGGCAATGGAATTTCCCGAAAGTGGGATGCTTTTAAAAGTGTGATAGTGAGAGTTCAAGGCATGCATGTTATTGTTAGATTAAAGGGCAAGGTAAGTAGGATGACAAGAGAATCCTGGATGATAAGAGAAATTAAGGCTCTGGTCAGGAAAAAGAAGCATGCATCAGGTATAGGCAACTATGATCAAATGTATCCCTAGAGGAGTATAGGTGATTGAGAAGCATTTTTTAGAAGGAAAGCAGGGGGGCAAAAAGGGAACAGGCGATATCTCGGGCAGATAAGAATGATGAGAATCCAAAGAGATTGTATAAGTACATTAAGGGGGAAAAATGGTAACTAGAGAGAGAATAGGTCATCTGCGTGTGGAGTCACAGGAGTCGGGCAAGATCCTCAATGAATATTTCTACTCTGTTTTTGCCCCAGAGAATGACATAATTTGATAAAGTTAATGTAGATGTCCTGAGAACAGACTGTAGTGCAGTCAATGAGGTGCTGGATGAACGATAATGTATAAAGGTATATAAATCTCTGAGGTCTGATCAGATATATCCAAGTACACTGTGAGAAGCAAGAGAACAAATTTCTGGTGCCCCAGTTGAAATATATGAATCATCATTAGACATGGGTGAGGGGCCGGATGAATGGAGGGTGGATAATTGTATGCTTCTATTTAAGAAGAGCTGCCAAGAAATGCTTGGGAGGTTGACGAGGACAGGGCCATAGACATCATCTATATGGACTTCAGCAAGGAGCTTTGTATGGTTCAGCATGTAGGCTGCTCTGGAAGGTTAGATCATATGGAATCCATGGAGAGCCAGACTATCTGGATACAGAGGGCTTTGTTGCAGGAAGCAGAGGGTGGTAGTAGAAATTAAGGCCTATGACCAGAGCTGTGTTTCAGAGATCAGTACTGGGCCCCATTGTTTATAATCTATAGTGACGATTTGGATGAGAATGCATGGCACAATGAACAAGTTTGCAGATTACATTAAAATAAATGATATCATAGACAGTGAAGATTGTCATCAAAAATTGCAGCAAGATCTTGATTCGCTGGGCATGTGGATGGGTAATGGCTAATGAAGCTTAATTCAGGTAAGTGTGATGAGGTGTTGCATTTTTGGATAGTCAAACCAGGACAGGATCTTCACAGTGAATAATAGGGCCCCGGGAAGTGTTGTAGAGCAGAAGGATCTAGAAGTACAAGAACAAACTGTAATTCTCTGAAAGTGGTAGCGCAGATAGATAGGTTGCTGAAGAAAGCTTTTGGCATGCTGGCCTTCATCGGTCAGGAAATTGAGTATAGAGTAGAGACACAAGAGACTACAGGTATTGGAAACTTGAGCAAAAACAAAGTGCTGAAGGAACTCGGTGGGTCAGGCAGCATCTGTGGATGAAATAGACAGATTAGATTTTTGGATGAAACCCTTCTTCAGACTGATGGAATAGGGGAATGAAAGCTGGAAAAGAGAGGTGGGAGTAGGGAAAACATGGCAAATGGTTGGTGGGCACAGGAGAGGGTGGGGTGAGTAATTAGGTGGAAATTGTGACAAAGAATGAAGGTGTAAAGGAGATAAAAGGGTCTCCAAAAGAAGAGGAGGGGCGAAAAGTAAAGCTGGAGGGAGAGATACAGGTATTCTAGCTGGCTGACTATTGTGCTGAGGCCAGACACCAGTGTTCGGACACTTCAATCCAGTGTTCACTTGACTGTTGTGTGGGGACAGTCATTCATGTTTTTGATTTAGCAGTTTCCCAACAAGAATGTCTTTCTGTTACGGAGTCCCTTATAGTTCTTGTGGCCAAAGCCTCTCTCCTTCAGTCAGCTGGGAAATGAGGCATGGATGACATCCTTGATCACCTTCTACTTCCTCCTACCTGTGTTGCCCCTGCAGGTCCTCTGCACTGTTTCCACACCACGACTGGTGCAGACAACAGAATCTCATTTTTGGACCAATTATGTTGCCCGTTTGCTCTTGCAATCTAAGTTCAGTTGTAGTTGGAGAGTGCACTGGTGTGAGGGTGACCATGGTGTGGAAACTTGCTGCAAGCTGCACTGTCTCTCCATATAGTGCTAGTTATTGCAAATGTCAAGTAGTGTGGTCTCCATATGAAAGTTGGGGTCTCATCCACGCAGCATTCTGATAAACCTCTTCAGCACCCGCTCCAAAGCCTGGCATGCCACGTGCCGGAAAGTCACCCTGGCATGCTGCGGCCATCCCCGATATCAGGCTTGGCTCGTCTGCCGTGGAACCGGGAAGCTGCCCGGTGAGGGGAGCCACTGAGCCCAGCCCATGCTCGCCCTGTGGACTGGAGAGAATGGAACCAGAACCGGACAGAGGACCAGTAAGCAGACTGGCTGCGGGAGGCAGCGCAGTGCCTCAATGGTGGAGTTGGCCAGTGGGGGGCCCACTGCACTGGTGCCACTTCAAAAGGTCTAGCGCATGGACCAGATGCGGCCCACAACGGCACATAGCAGTGGAAGACACCGAAAACCATGCTTGGCCAGGCCAACCTTGCATCGCCACCAGGACAATGGGCCTTCATGGTCAGGTTAAGAACTCTACACCTATAACAACTGCCACTTGAAAATGGTGCCAAATGTGGCGACTCTGTATACTGTGTAGGAAGGAACTGCAGTTGCTGGTTTACTAGTTGGAGGACTGGGATGTGGGAGGGATCCGAAACATTGCACATTCCTTCTCTCCAGAGATGCTGCCTATTCTGCCGAGTGATTTCAGCATTTTGTGACCAGACTCTGTATATTGTCTCGGAGTACCTCTACTATATATTTGTACTGTATCTGAGATGCTTATCTAAGATGCATTTAAGTGCTTATGTGTAGTGATACTTGTACCTAACTGTATTGAAAAATGAATTTCACTGTGCCTCTGTGTATGTGACAAATAAAGTTCCATTGACCCATTGAGTCTCCACATCCTTTCTGAAACATGGCTACAAGAACTGTATACAATTCTCCAAATGCAGTCGAACAAAAGTTATATAAAGCTGCAATATGACTTCCTGTCTCTTATACTCAATGGCCCGACCGATGAAAGGAAGCATGCTTTCAACCTTCTTTACCGTTCAATCTAGTTCTGTTGCCACTTTCAGGGAGCTTTGGAGCCCCACTTCCCTGATGTAAAGTTTCATTTTATCTACTGTATACTATTTTTTGCATCTTCAAAGGATTTTAATAAGTTTGTTACACACTAATCCTCATTTGTGAAATCACTCTGTGTCTGCATGAATGTGCTATTATTTTCCAGATATCCTGTGATTATTAATAAATCCAATGTTCTCCTCATGACAGATGGTAGTCTAACTGGCCTGGATTTTCATGCATTCTATCCCCTTTTTTGAATAGAGGTGTTTGTGGTTTTCCATTTTGCTGGAACCTAGCCATAATAGCCATAATTTCTGATTCTTTAGTTGTGATATATGGGGTAAATATCTACAGTGACATGCTGCTGCGGGTTATTTTACGTCATCATTTGGAAACGATCTTCAAAGAGATGAAGCAAATTTGTTTCATAGAAGTTCAAGCCAGCTGAATTCAAAGGCCATCTTTAAAAAATATATATTTTGTATTCTCAAAGAAATAAAATGATGGCATTTAATAAAGGATATGGATACATTAATCTAACGTCTGCCATATGCGTGCATAGCGGTGCTCTTCGAATGTTCCACTTATGTTCAGAGTCGGCTTTGAAGTTTATCAGAGCTACATAAAACTTTTGGCAACTGACCAGTCAGCATTAGGTCCCAGACCATGTAATGCGTTGCAGATCTGTTCCAGCCTCTCAAATTAAGGTCAATTGGGAATATATTCTTACAAGCAGTCTGTTTCAGTTCCCTTTTCCAAAAGATCAGTTATAAAGGTCTTTTTTCAGAAAGCATGACGTGAAGGAGAACATGAATCCCAGCTGGCAGTATATCCTGACAGGCACAAAACTGCCCAACTCTCTGAATAGAATGCAAAAAAGTTCCAGTCTTACATATCACAGATCTGGAAATGCACCCAATTTGGAGCGTTTCCGTTAACTCCACAGATCGATCAGAGCCAGAAAGGCTTATAAGATTAGTTGAGAGACTGTGCTCTTTACAAAATTACATCTTATAAGAAATAGCCTCACATATACGTTGCTTAGAACAGCTGTGTGTTTTAGGATATAGTAAATGCAAAGAATCACTGCTCATTCTTTGAAGGAACTGAATGGGTTTGTTCATTGCTCGAGATTCCAGCATCTGCAGTCTCTGGTGTTTCTATTTTACTGCTCATTCTTCATTTCACACCACTGTCTGATCAACATATGTCTGCGATAAGAGTCAAGAATGTTTAATCGTCATATGCACTGACAACAATTAACTCTTACATGCAGCAGTTTAACAAGCCCATGAATGCAATATACACTGATAAAATCAAATATATTTTTTTAATCCAATAAATGAATCACTGTAATCCTTGTGCAAAAAAAATCCCCAAAGTCCTTAGTGCAACCAAAGACAGTCCATCGAAATGCATCGTTGGTGAGGTTAACGTTGAGTCATGTTTAAAAGTTTGAAAGTTGTTGGGAAGAAGCTATTCTTAAACCTGGTGGTCACGGTTTTCAGGCTCTTGTACCTTCATCGCAATGGTAAGAGCAAAACAAGAGTGTGGTCAGGGTGGTGTGTTTAGCTTGTGGCTGCAGATTAATGATTATATAACATAACATATAACAATTACAGCACGGAAACAGGCCCTTCCAGTCCGTGCCGAACATTTATTTTCCCCTGGTCCCATCTACCTGCACTCAGACCATACCCCTCCATTCCCTTCCCGTCCATTACCTTTAAATGATAAAATTGATCCTGCCTCCACCACTTCTGCTGGAAGCTCATTCCACACAGCCACCACTCTCTGAGTAAAGAAGTTCCCCTCATGTTACCCCTAAACTTCTGTCCCTTAATTCTCATGTCATGCCCTCTTGTTTGAATCTTCCCTACCCTCAATGGGAAAAGCTTATCCACGTCAACTCTGTCTATCCCTTTCATCATTTTAAAAACCTCAATCAAGTCCCCCCTTAACCTTCTGCGCTCCAAAGAATAAAGACCTAACTTGTTCAACCTTTCTCTGTAACTTAGTTGCTGGAACCCAGGCAACATTCTAGTAAATCTCCTCTGTACTCTCTCTATTTTGTTGACATCCTTCCTATAATTAGGCGACCAAAATTGTACACCATACTCCAGAATTGGTCTTACCAATGCCTTGTACAATTTTAACATTACTTCCCTACTCCTATATTCAATGCTCTGATTTATAAAGGCCAGCACACCAAAAGCTTTCTATACATTGGAACAATTCTGTTTATTTCCCAAATAACAGATAGAAATATATTATTGAAACTGACATCTAAGAGGGTTCTTGGTTCAGTGAGTTTGTATGGTTTAAAAGGTGTTATGGAACTATGGGTTATTCATAAAAGAAAAATCGAAAGACACAATGAGGCTAATGATTTATTAAAAGGAATACATTGCAATGTGGAACAATGAACTATCGCATCACATTATTTTCACTGATAATATATTTTATAAAGTAACTATATATGTGCACCTGACACCAGTTTTTGTATTGCTTATCCTCTGGCATCATGCACTCCAACTAATCTTATTGGATTCACAACGTCTTGATGAAGCATAGACAGGATATCGTTGAGTATCTACAGTAAATACCTCCAGCTAGTCAGGTTGCATTCCATAACATGAGGCCTTTTCTAAGACTGCAGTACTTTTGGGTACATTTTTCTTTTTTTTTGTAAGATATTTTTATTAGAAGTAATTACATATTAAGAAGAAATATAAAATCCAATTAAAGCAAAAGAAAATATTAACGTCACATATATTCTTAATATTTTTAAAATTAACAATCAATCTTATTTGTACTTCCATAATTTTCTTTTTTATTTAATAGCAGTAGGAAATAAAAAAGGGAAAAAGAAAAGAAAAAAAAAGAGAGATAAAGTAATTGAGTGGAGTATTAAACAAGATATTCTTCAATGGAGATATATTTATGATCTATTGTCTATAATTCTTCATCCATTCATACATTCAGGCTCCCGTCATGGCTTCGAACCGGACCATCTTGACCCTTTAAATATTCAATAAATGGAGACCATATTCCTCTGAACTGGTCCAGCCTGTCCAGCAGGGCAAGCCTTAATCGTTCCAAGTGTAACGTCTCCGACATTTCTGTAATCCGCATTTTAGTTGTGGGGGAAATAGGACCTTTCCAAAATCTTAGTATTAATTTTTTACCAATTATTAAACTATAACCGATAAAAAATATTTGTTGTGTTGTTAATATCTGATTTGTTTCCAGTATTCCCAATATAATTAGTTTTGAGTCTGGAATCAACTTTGCATTAACTACAATTGAGATTATCTTAAAATTTCTATCCAAAAATGAGTGATTTTTATATATTTTGGGTACATTTTTCAAGCACACAAATGATGAGTGGGACAAACTTTGGAATCTTTTTTGTTTTTTACTTTTCAATTACCAGTTTTTCTGCCAAGAATTACAATATTGTGAGAGGGCTGTCAATAAGGCAACAGTGGATGTGAGTAAACCAGATTTTCCAAGCCACTGCTCCACCTCCACATTTGGCCACTTCCATTTGCCTTTACAAACAAATGAAGGGAGCAAGGAAACATATGTGCAATTGACTTCTTCACACCAGAAAGAAGTTCCCAAATAATTGAGAATGTGAGAAAGCATTTAAACAGCCAGGCAAATAGGAAAATTAAGTGTGATAACTGGCTCCATGTGAAGCACTGGGCTAAGGGCATTTGCTGGGTGCCACTCCTTCCAGGGCCAGTGAAATATAATAATGGACATAAGTAAGTTTGAATTCAGAGACCATTTTACAATATTGTTCTCCAAAAACATGAATTTGAATTTGATATGAGACAGACTGAGGTTGCTCCACTTGCCTTTGAAATTGGTATAAAGCCCCTCATTTTCATCAAAATAGCTCCTGAACACCCAGGCGAACCATGATCCTAATTGGTGTTCTCTGTTTGGGACAGCAGGAAATCTGTTAAGATGGCTGATGTT
Organism: Okamejei kenojei; assembly: GCA_035221665.1. Classification (NCBI taxonomy): domain Eukaryota; kingdom Metazoa; phylum Chordata; class Chondrichthyes; order Rajiformes; family Rajidae; genus Okamejei; species Okamejei kenojei. Next base: position 111,068,267 of record CM069133.1, on the reverse strand, counting down.
GAAAAGATGGCTGCAAATTTGGAGAGAAATGTTCTGCAGCAGGACTGTATTCAGGAACTGGTCCCCACTCCACACTGCCCTTACCTCCCTACCTCCCCCCCTCCTCCTACATCCCCCTCTCCCCCTCCCCCACCATCACACCCTCCCATCACTTCATTCCCAGGATCAGCACAGCTGTGAAAAAAGTCACATCAAAGCATGTGAGCAGAAGGATGGAGCCTGTCTTTCACACTGAGGGCATCAACTGAAAAAGAGAAATTGTAGATGAAAGGAACTGCAGATCCTCAAATCCTGCGTACAATCCAAGTGCTGGAGTAACTTAGCGGGTTCGGCAGCATCTCTGGAGAACGGCGACGTTCCAGAGCTCAAAATGTCGCTTATCCATGTACTCAAGAGATGCTGCCTGACTCTCTGAGTTATTCCAGCACTTTGTGTTCTGCTGAGATAGACAAGTCAACAGTAAAAGAGTAATGCAACGGAACAAATCATCACCAACAATATGGATCCCTGACTGAGTTGTGCAAAAGGTCATCTGATTACCTTATATATATTTAAGGCAGAGATAGATAGATTCTTTATTAGTACAGGTGCCAGAAGTTATGGGGAGAAGGCAGGAGAATGGGGTTAGGAGGGAGAGATAGATCTGCCATGATTGAATGGCGGAGTAGACTTGATGGGCCAAATGGCCTAATTCTACTACTATCACTTATGATCTGATGACCTCAGCGGTGTCACCGTGTTCCTAAACAGGTAACTCACATTCAGGAGCCTTGCCTTATTAACATCAACACCAGCAGTCATTCCCAGCTCACTTCCTTTGCCTTTCTTCCAATCATGGATCCCTCTGCTTCCACTCACATCCTCAAGGCCGGACCCTGCCCTCAGCTTCTATCCCAACATTGTTGCCCCACATCTATTCCCCTCATGATGAATCTTCCCCCTTTAAGGAGCTTTTACATGTTTTCAGCGTGAAATTGTGCAATCTGGTGCATACTGTTGCATACTATGGATGCAACATTTATGCTTTAAATTGGATTAGGTATGAATAAGTTTAGGCTAAATTACATTCCTAATTACATTTCACAATAGACCCAGGCTCTGTTCAACAGGTGCAGCACATGAATGACTATATTCATGTATGGAAATCAGATTATATTCATGCTGTCATGCATATATGTATATATATATATATATATATATATATATATACACACACACATATATATATATATATATATATATATATATATATATATATATATATATATATATATATATATAGAGAGAGAGAGAGAGAGAAAAAAAAAAACTCAGAGAAACAAAGCAAAAGTCGGACTTCCATCACTGTTCTGCACAAATAAATCAATCAACCTTGTTCAAGAAGGAACTGCAGATGTTGGAGAATCGAAGGTAGACAAAATTGCTGGAGAAACTCAGCGGGTGCGGCAGAATCTATGGAGTGAAGGAAATAGGCAACGTTTCGGGCCGAAACCCTTCTTCAGACGGATTCAACCTTACCCTTTGAATATGGAAACAAGACGAAAATAATGCCACATATTCAATCATATATGGTTCAATGAAATTCAGATATATGTGTAAAAATATATATGGAAACAGGCCCTTCTGCCCACCAGGTCCACACCGACCAGCAATCTATCATACACCAATTCCATCCATCACGCCAGGGACAATTTACAGAAGCCAATTAACCTACAAACCTGCACTTCTTTCGGATATGGGAGAAACCGGAATATCCAGAGAAAACCCATGTGGCAGTAAGGCAGCAACTCTACCGCTGCACCACCGTGCCACCCCATTACATTATTTTTTCTGTTATATATTTATGATGGGGTCACGTGAATAAAGATGAACACATGATTCTGAATTCTGCCCTTAGTTGGATAACACACATGTCCAGTCATTGTGTTTTACGGCTGGTTTTCAACCTCTTCAGGCTGAAGGTATCGACTCGAAACATCACCCATTCTTTCTCTCCAGAGATGCTGCCTGTCCTGCTGAGATTTTCTAGTTTTTAGTGTCTATCTTCAGTTTAAACCAGCATCTGCAATTCCTTCCTAAACTATTTGTTAAGCAAAACAGGTCCTATTCTCATTATATAATTTTGTGATCAGCATGAGAATTTTGTGAAATACGCGAGTCTCACGCTCAATGCGTGAGAGTTGGCAGCCCTGTACTAATAATTCAAACATTTTATGCAAGTTCCAATGGTTTGGACAGAAATCACGTATTACTGCTTTATAGCAGTTGAGTTACTTTAAGACTATTTCCGGAATTTAGGCAGTCAACGAAAAATCAACAAGAAATTATCTTTGCACAACTTTATACTTTCTGGTCTTTTTCAAGGTCTATTCTGAAGGGGAGATGCCAACAAAATTTAACAGCTGGGGATGACCATCCTTCACCTAGAGTTATGAGGTTTTTGGTTGCACCATATGAAGTAAAGGTATTAACATGATTCATAATGCAAGATGATAAACAAAAGAAAACTGGAGGAATCACGTTCTGTAGCTGGAATATAAGGGGCGCTAATGAACCAATTAAAAGGGGTAAGATCTTTGCCCAATTAAAAGCTCTCAACAGTGACATCATTTTCTTACAAGAAACGCATCTAAAACATCAAACACAGATAAGACTGATAGCAAATTGGATTGGGCAAACATACTACTCTTCATTTACTTCCAAATCTAGAGGCACGGCTATTATCATTCATAAAGGTATACCATTTAAATTAAAGAATACCATAGCAGATACAGTGGCTTACAAAAGTATTCATACCCCTTGAACTTTTCCACATTTTGTCACGTTACAACCACAAACATAAACGTATTTCATTGGGATTTTATGTGATAGACAAAGTGGCGCATAATTGTGAAGTGGAAGGAAAATGATACCTGGTTTTCAAATATTTTTACAAATAAAAAACTGAAAAGTGTGGCGTGCAAAAGTATTCAGCCCCCTTTACTCTGATCCCCCTAAATAAAATCCAGTGCAACCAATTGCCTTCAGAAGTCACATAATTAGTAGAGTCCACTTGTGTGTAATCTAATCTCAGTATAAATACAGCGGTTCTGTGAAGGCCTCAGAGGTTTGTTAGAGAACATTAGTGAACAAACAGCATCATGAAGCCCAAGGAACACACCAGACAGGTCAGGGATAAAGTTGTGGAGATGTTTAAAGCAGGGTTAGGTTATAAAAAAATATCCCAAGCTTTGAACATCTCACGGAGCACTGTTCAATCCACCATCCGAAAATGTAAAGAGTATGGCACAACTGTAAACCTACCAAGTCATAGCCGTCCACCTAAGCTGACAGGCCGGGCAAGGAAAGCATTGATCAGAGAAACAGCCAAGCGGCCCAGAGTAACTCTGGAGGAGCTGCAGAGATCCACAGCTCAGGTGGGAGAATCTGTGCACAGGCCAACTATTAGTCATGCACTCCACAAATCGGGCCTTTATGGAAGAGTGGCAAGAAGAAAGCCATGTTGAAACAAAGCCATACGAAGTCCCGTTTGCAGTTTGCCACAAGCCATGTGGGGGACACAGCATACATGTGGAGGAAGGTGCTCTGGTCTGATGAGACCAAAATGGAAGTTTTTGGCATAAATGCAAAACGCTATTTGTGGTGGAAAACTAACACTGCACATCACCCTGAACACACCATCCCCACTGTGAAACATGGTGGTGGCAGCATCATGCTGTGGGGATGCTTTTCTTCAGCAGAGACAGGTAAGCTGGTCAGAGTTGATGGGAAGATGGATGGAGCCAAATACAGGGCAATTTTGGAAGAAAACCTGTTAGAGTGTTCAAAAGACTTGAGACTGGGGTGGAGGTTTACCTTCCAGCAGGACAACCATCCTAAACATACAGCCAGAGCTACAATGGAATGGTTTAGATCAAAGCATATTCATGTGTTAGAATGGCCCAATCAAAGTCCAGACCTAAATATAATTGAGAATCTCTGGCAAGACTTGAAAATTGCTGTTCACAGACGCTCTCCATCCAATCTGACTGAGCTTGAGCTATTTTGCAAAGAAGAATGGGCAAAAATTTCAGTCTCTAGATGTGCAACGCTGGTAGAGACATACCCCAAAAGACTTGCAGCTGTAATTGCAGCGAAAGGTGGTTCTACAAAGTATTGACTCAGGGGGGCTGAATACTTTTGCACGCCACACTTTTCAGTTTTTTATTTGTAATAAAATTTGGAAACCGTCTACTTCAAAATTATGCACCACTTTGTGTTGATCTATCGCATAAAATCCCAATAAAATACATTTACGTTTGTGGTTGTGACGTGACAAAATGTGGCAAAGTTCAAGGGGTCTGAATACTTTTTCAAGCCACTGTAAAGAGGGGAGGTACGTCTTAGTCACGGGAGAAATTTATTCTACTCCACTTACTTTGATTAATATTTATGCTCCTAATTTTGACAATTTCCAATTCTTTAGTAAAATTCTGGATATAATTTCAGAACTTAACTATCAAAATGTGATAATAGGGAGAGATTTGAATAGTGTTTTAGATCCATATCTGGATAAATCAGCAAAACAAAAAAGGATTAACATAAAATCTAAAACTAGTGAACTCCTAAATACATACATGAAAAATACCAACATAACAGATGTATGGAGGATCGCTAACCCAGTAGGTAGGGAATACTCATTTTATTCAACAGTACATAAAACATATTCATGTATTGATTATTTCTTAGTGGACATGAAATTAATTCCATATACATATAATTCTAAATATCATAATAGTATTATTTCTGATCATTCCCCGTTAATTTTTTCTTTAAAATTAGAAGGAATGCCTGATAAAAAATCGTTCTGGAGGTTTAACCCCCAAATCTTAAATAACTCTCAAGGTTGTACATATTTAAAAGAGCAGATGATATACTTCTTTGAGACAAATGATACACCAGACACTTCACCTTCCTTACTATGGGAAACTTTTAAGGCATTTATTAGAGGAACTATAATTTCATATCAAGCTTTCCAAAATAAAAAGAATAACACTGAACAATTACAGTTAGAACAAGAAATTAGACAATTAGATTTAGAAAATGCCAAAGAACCAACTATAGATAAACATAATAAGATAACAATACTAAAATATAAATTAAATAAAATTTTATCAGCCAGAATAATAAGATTATTTCAAATATCAAAACAAGATAATTTCGAATTTGGTGATAAACCACATAAACTCAGCTCGCCAACTGAAAAAACGGGAAACAGAAAATACAATTACTAAAATTAAATCAGACAAAGGGGAATTACTAACACTACCTAAAGATATTAATAAAAGATTTGCTTAATTTTTTCAAAATTTATATACATCGAAAACCTCTGCAAATAATACTCAAATTACAAATTTCTTAGACAATTGTAATCTTCCAAAATTAAATATGATGGAACAAGAGGGATTAGGAGCTCAGATTTCCCTTCAGGAAATAGAAGAAACAATAAATTCGTTGAAGAATGGCAAAACGCCAGGACCAGATGGCTTTAGTAATGAATTCTATAAAAGATTCTATAAGATAATCTCTCCACGCCTGCAAGATTTATATATACACGCTTTTAAAGAAAATAAATTACCTGAAACACTAACTGAATCAACAATTACACTTATACCTAAAAAGGATAAAGATCTAGAAGACCCAGGCTCATATAGAGCCATAGCACTTTTAAATACATATCAAAAAATATTAGCAAAGACCCTAGCGAGAAGATTGAGTACATATGTTAGCAAACTAATAAACCCGGACCAAACAGGGTTTATACCAAAGAGATACTCATTTAACAATTTGAGACGGCTGTTTAATATAATGTACACATAATACTGAAGAAAACCTAGCAATTATTTCATTGGATGCAGAAAAAGCTTTTGATCAAGTAGGATGACAATATTTATTCAAAGTATAGCAAAAATTTAACATGGGAGAGAACTTTATCTCATGGGTAAAATTATTATACGATAAGCCGACGGCTAGAATACTGACTAATAATATATTTTCCCCGAAATTCCAATTAGCAAGGGGCAATAGGCAGGGGTGCGCACTATCGCCCCTGCTATTTGCGCTAGTGATAGAGCCTTTAGCAGAAAGTATATTCATGGATATAATACCAAACACTCAAATAATAAAATCTCATTATATGCAGACAACATATTATTATATATTACAAATTCGCAAATTAGCATACCAAATATACTAATAGAGGAATTTGGTTCTTTTTCAGGATATAGAATAAACTGGAACAAAAGCGAAATTATGACGATTAAACCTCAAGAGCCGACACATCTGTTGAAATTCCCTTTTAGAATTGCAACAGAAAAATTTAATTATTTGGGCATCCAAATTACTAGGAAATATAAATCACTACTTAACGCAAACTATATGCCTTTATTAACTAGATTAAAGGGGTTGATTAAATTTTGGAAAACACTGCCGATGTCCTTAATCGGCAGAATAAATGCGATAAAAATGATCTTCCTACCACAAATACTGTACCTATTTCAATCAGTACCATAATATTTACCAAATAATTTATTTAAAAAACTAGATTCTGATATTATAAACTTCATATGGGATTATAAATCACACAGAATTCAAAGAAAACACTTGTGCAAATCTAAAGAATCAGGGGGACTGACGCTCCCTAACTTATTGTATTACTATTGGGCTGTGAATATTAAAAATATAATCTACTGGTTGGACAGTTCTGCCCAACAGGTAGATTGGATAAGAATGGAGAAAGAGGATTATTCCCCTTATAACATAGGAGCAATCCTTCTTTCCCCGATGAAACTGAACAATATAATATATAAGAAAAATCCAATTATTCACAGTATAATACGAATTTGGAAACAAATAAAATTAACTTTAAAATCAAGAAACTATCGCTTCTTTCTCCAATAACTAATAATCCCTCATTCAAACCATCTATTATTGATAAAACGTTTAATCAATGGGAAAGAATAGGAATTAAAACGATGGGAGATATGTATGAAATGGGAAAACTTTTATCATTCCAACAATTACAACTAAAATATAATTTGAAAAGTAATCAATATTTCAAATATCTTCAAATTCAAGATTATTTGAAAAAAATATATACAAGGATATCAAACTTTAACCCCAGATTTATTAGAGGAAGGAATGAATAGAAAGGCAGAATCAAGCAATTTAATATCTTACTTATATAATACAATTCTAAATATAGAAACACCAACGACAGAGGCAATTAGAAGGGACTGGGAACAAGAGTTATTGATAAATATTCAGAACGATAGATGGGAAAAAAATCTATTATATGTAAATAAATGTTCAATTAATGTAAGACATAACCTAATTCAATTTAAAATTTTACATAGATTATACTATTCGAAAACTAGACTGAATAAAATATTTTCAAATGTTTCCCCCATCTGTGATAAATGTCAAACTCAAAATGCCACTATAGCACATTCCTTTGTCTCTTGTACAAAACTGCATAAATTTTGGAATGAAATTTTTGGAATTTTTACAAAACTATTTAACACAAAATTGAACCCCAATACAGAACTGATTATCTTTGGATCAATGGAAGAGGGAAGTAAACTAACTATATTCCAAGAAGCTTTTCTTCATTACGGTTTAATATTAGCAAAAAAACTAATACTCAAATTTTGGAAAAACGCAACCACGCCAACATTCAAAATGTGGATTTCAAATATGTCAGAAACGCTACATGTTGAAGAAATTAGATTCCTCCTACTAGGCAAAGTAGACCAATTCTTAAAGACTTGGTCTCCTTTTATCAACTTTTTACAAGTAGATGGTGCAACATAACATAACCTTAGACATTAAATGGTTTAGAACTGGGTGACGGATGGGCAAAAATACGAAATAGGTAGATCTCTCCTAATCTCTCTTTTCTCTACTTTCTCCTTTTTTTTCAATCTTTTTAGCTTCTCATCTCTGTCTTTTATTTCTTTTGCTATCTGTTTCTACTCGCTGGTCTATCTATTCTGACACTCCTTATTTCTTTTTTCTCTCACTGTTCTTTTATTATTAAATTAAAAATAAGAAATTGTACAAGAATGGAAATATATATTTATGTATTAGGTACTCAAGTACCACACTACTTACTTCTAACAAAAATAAACAAAAAAAAACAAAAAGAAATCAACTAACAAATTAAAGCAAACTAAAAAAAAATAACATGTTCCCTTTCCTGACTCAACCACATAAGTACATTAACGCTGTTAACAGAGCAAAGGGATATTAATCTCAAGAATCAAACTGGGGAAAGTGAGGGCAATTTTGCTTAAATGGTAATTCTAAGCCCATTCAGATCTGCATAGAGTCAGAGTTATACAACATGTACATGGCTGGCCCAATGTGTCCATACTGATCAAGTTGGCATTCTGCGTGCCCAGGGACTGGCTGCTGTTCCCAGGTCAGTTCGCGTCCCAGGGACTGGCCGCAGTTCCCAGGTCGGATCGCCTGCCCCAACCCCGCGAAAACAAATTGAAAATAAATACGCGTTTTTTCAGGTTACGGGCCGCGTGCCCGTAGTCCGAACCCTGTCCTAGATGCTTGGCCTCATTGTGGTCGTCGTCGCCCCCCCCCCCCCCCCCCATGTTTGACAACTGCTTCACCTGGTTGTTGTTGTCGGAAGAGAAGAGACGCGGCATCACGTACAGCCGTCAACCAATGCACTGCCCCAGACCACAGTTTCCACTCGTGGGAGAGTCTGGGACCAGAAGGTATAGCCTCAGAATTAAAAGACGCACCTTTAGAAAGTTGAGGATGAATTTCTTTAGTCAGAGGGTGGTGAATCTGCGGAATTCATTGCCACAGAGAAGGCAGGAGATTGAGGTGGAGAGGGCAAGATAAATCAGCCATGATTGAATGGCGGGGAAGCCTACTTCTGCTCCTACGACTTATGAATTTGAACGAATTTGAAGGAAGATGGTTGTTGTTGGAAGTCAAACATGCCATTCCCAGGATATTGCCACAGGAGTTCCTCAGGCCAGTCCCCTGAGACTGACCATCTTTAGTTGTTTCAACAAATGACCATCCATCAAAAATGAGGATGGTCCATCATGACTGCACAATGGTCAATTCCAATCATGACTGACCATCGATGCCGCAAGACCCAGACACAATTCAGACAGGGCTGGTAAGTGGCCAGAAGCATTTGTGCCACTGAAGTGCTTCTTGATCATCCTCAATCTGGATGGATCCACCATGGAGAAACCTCAACTAAGCCTAAACCTTGGGGGTAGACACAAAACATATCCCTTTTGTGTTCTTAGTATCAGCTTGTCGTTCTGTGAGAACCATATAACCATATAACCATATAACAATTACAGCACGGAAACAGGCCCTCTTAGCCCTTCCAGTCCGTGCCGACCATTTGTTTTCCCCTAGTCCCATCTACCTGCACTCAGACCATACCCCTCCATTCCCTTCACGTCCATATACCTATCCACTTTACTTTTAAATGTTAAAATAGATCCTGCCTCCACCACTTCTGCTGGAAGCTCATTCCACACAGCCACCACCCTCTGAGTAAAGAAGTTACCCCTCACGTTACCCCTAAACTTCTGTCCCTTAATTATCATGTCTGTCCCTTAATTCTCATGAGAAACACAATTTGATAAAGTTTCTGTATGTGACATCCAAATGCTGTTGTGTTTGTTCTGTGGGACAGTCTCTTGACCCCATCCTCCTGTTTATCTTCCTTGCATTGACTCTCTTACTCAGCCATTCCTTCCTGTAGTTCAAATAAGGGTCCCATTCAACATATTAAAAAGCTTTGCAAATCAACCAACTAAAACTACAGGTTAATAGCAGCCAAAAAAAAAAGACTGCTCCCTTGCTGAGACATGTGTAACATCCTCAGCTCAAGCAACAAGTCTCATATCATCCAGCAGAGCTCCTGCTGGCATTTCACCAGAGCTGGGAGAAGAGTTCCAACCTCAGTGATGGATCCATTCTGGTCAGGTTAACTCGCGGAGCAGCGCGAACTGATCGATAATGAACACTCCCGGAAGCCCCACACGCCGCAGGTTCTAGCACCACGTACCGCGCACAAGCTGATGTCAAAGCAACGGCACCCCAGAGAGATTCCCCAAGTCCCTCTTCCAAGGGTCGGAGGTCACTGATAGGCAGTGAGATAATGGAGAAACAGGAGCATGATGCAGAGGATGCTGCATGCATACTACATGCGACATGCAAGAAGTGTGAATGCCATGCCCATTCTGCATGCCCAGGGACTGGCCCCAGTTCCCAGGTCAGCTCGCCTGCCCCGACCCCGCAAAAACAAATTGAACATAAATACTCGTTTTTTCAGGTTACGGGCTGTGTGCCCATAGTCCGAACCCTGTCCTAGATGTTTGGCCTCATTGTGGTCGTCGTCGCCCCCCACCCCCCCCCCCCCCCCCATGTTTGACAACTGATTCACCTGGTTAATTCTATCTCCGGCTGCTTTATGTTGCCGGCAGCTGCACATTCGACCAGAGATGAGAGAAGAGACGCGACGTCACTCACAGCCGCCAACCGACGCGCTTCCCACGACCGTACAGATCGTTGGTAGCCAGTGCTAAGGGACAAACTGGCGAAAGGGACTGAACTCAGCGTGAGAACTCGGCCATGAGAGTGAGGACGTGAGAAATAGCTCCAAGGCGTGAGTCTCACGCCGAAAGCATGAGAGTTGGCAGCCCTGCCTTACAGTTACTCCTTCATGGTCACCATCCCCTTGACACCATGCTATGCAGTATTAGAAATCCAAGGCATTGTAACACACTCCCAATCATCTGATAAGAGAATACAATCAAGGACAGGAAAACATCTTGTCATAAATTACTGGAAGCTTAATACAGCCTAAGGGAAATAAAAATAGATGGTGCTGGTAATATTCAGCAGGCCAGGCAATATCTGTGGAGAGAGAAACATTTATGGTCCCTTCATCAGAAAATGTTTTTTTCCAGTCCCTCTCCATGACAATCACATCACCCTGATCTCCTCCATCAGGCCTTCTGCCATTTATTACCTCAAATGCTTTTCTCAGTCAAAGTCAAAGTCAAAAGAGTTTATTGCCATGTGTCCCTGACAGGACAATGAAATTCTTTCTTTCCATAGCACAACAGAACATTGTAGGCATTGACTACAGTTATATACTTAAATACACACATTAATTAATAAATTAATAAAGTGCAAATAACAGATGGAGGGGTATTAATGTTCAGAGTTTTGTCCGAGCCAGGTTTAATAGCCTGATGGCGGTGGGGAAGTAGCTATTCCTGAACCTGGTCGTTGCAGTTCTCAGGCTCCTGTACCTTCTACCTGAAGGTAGCAGGGAGATGAGTGAGTGGCCAGGGTGGTGTGGGTCCTTGATGATGCTGCCAGCCTTTTTGAGGCAACGGCTGTGGTAGATCCCCTCGATGGAAGGAAGGTCAGAGCCGATGATGGAGTGGGCAGTGTTTACTACTTTTTGTAGTCTTTTCCTCTCCAGGGCACTCAAGTTGCCGAACCAAGCCACGATGCAACCGGTCAGCAAGCTCTCTACTGTGCACCTGTAGAAGTTAGAGAGAGTCCTCCTTGACAGACCGACTCTCCGTAATCTTCTCAGGAAGTAGAGGCGTTGATGAGCTTTCTTAATAATTGCATCTGTGTTCTCGGACCAGGAAAGATCTTCACAGATGTGCACGCCCAGGAATTTGAAGCTCTTGACCCTTTCAACCATTGACCCGTTGATATAAACAGGACTGTGGGTCCCCATCCTACACCTTCCAAAGTCCACAATCAGTTCCTTGGTTTTGCTGGTGTTGAGGGCCAGGTTATTGTGCTGGCACCATATGGACAGTCGCTCGATCTCTCTTCTGTACTCCGACTCATCCCCATCAGTGATACGTCCCACTACAGTGGTGTCGTCAGCGAACTTGATGATGGAGTTCGCACTGTGACTGGCTACGCAGTCATGAGTATAGAGTGAGTACAGCAGGGGGCTGAGCACGCAGCCTTGAGGTGCTCCTATGCTGATTGTTATCGTGTCTGACACATTTCCACCAACATGAACAGACTGTGATCTGTGAATGAGGAAGTCGAGGATCCAATTGCAAAGGGATGCGCAGAGACCCAGTTCTGCAAGTTTGGTAACCGGCTTGGAGGGGATGATTGTGTTAAATGCCGAGCTGTAGTCAATGAATAGCAGCCTGACATATGAGTTTTTGTTGTCCAAGTGGTCCAGAGCGGAGTGGAGGACCAGCGAGATCGCGTCCACCATTGATCTGTTGTGGCGGTAAGCGAACTGCAGTGGGTCCAGGTTTTTGTCAAGGTAGGAGTTGATTTGCGCCATGATCAACCTCTCGAAGCACTTTATCACCACCGGCGTTAGTGCCACAGGTCGATAGTCATTGAGGCACGTCACCTTGCTCTTCTTGGGCACCGGTATTATTGATGCCCTTTTGAGGCATCAATAATACCGGTCTACCTTCTCCCTCTGACGCACTTTCCAGCCACTTGCTGCCTGCCCTATCCGTTTGTGATGCTGCCCCACCAAAACCCGACAGTTGCCACTCCTCTTCCACATCTAATCCCAGCAGTCACAATATCCAGAACTCCCAACCTCTTCACAGAAAACCTCAGGAGAACCTTCAATCACATAACCACTTTTGCCCAATGTCAGTAGATCATGGTCTCCTGATGCTCGGCAGGTTTCTCAGTAGATCCCATTGCTTGATTTCCCCGCTGATGGAGGCCATTGCATGCGTCCAGTTTTGTGTTGTTGATTCAACCACTTTGGAGGGACAAAGAATGGGCGGCATAGTGGAGCAGCGGTAGAGTTGCTGCCTTACAGCACCAGAGACCCGGTTTCGATTCTGACTACGGGTGCTGTCTGTACGTTTTCTCCGTGACCACGTGGGTTTTCTCTGGGTGCTCCGGTTTCATCCCACACTCCAATGATGTGCAGGTTAGTAGTTTAATTGGCTTTGGTAAAATTGTAAATTGTCCCTAGTGTGTAGGGTAGTGTTAGTGTATGGGGATCGCTGACCTGAGTGGACGGTGTGTTGAAGGGTCTGTCTCCGTGAGTTGGACAGCCAGTTGGACAAGGATGAGAGAGGGGGTAGGGAGGCTCGGCTGGCAGAGATGAAATCCAGTTGGAGAGGTAACTGGATAATGGACAGATGGAAATGTAATTGATGAACCCAGGGAGAGTGAAGATAGACACAAAATGCTGGAGTAACTCGGCAGACAGGCAGCGTCCCTGGAAGGAATGCCCCATAACCTCATGGTGACTCTTGCTGTCACAGTTACTGTGCTCCATTCTTTCTCTCCAGAGTTGCTGCCTGTCCTGCTGAGTTACTCCAGTATTTTGTGTCTATCTTCAGTAAACCAGCAGCTGTAGTTCCCTCCTGCACGCCAGGGAGAGTGAACACATGTGGTCTGGTGGGAGTGTGAAAGGAGCACAGGAGGAGCGGGTTCCTGAAATTAAGATGTTTGCACGCTGCTGCACCGACTGGCTTCCCAATGTTCCACCTTTAATGCTCCAATATATGTCCCTGCCCATACAACCTCACAAACCTAACAGCATATAGAATATAGAACAGTGCAGCACAGGATCAGGTCCTTAGACCCACCATGTCAATGCCAACCATAGTGTAAAATCTTATCTAATCCAATTTAGTTGCACATTGTCCATATTCCACAATTCTCTGTTTGTTCATATGTCTGTCCAGATTGCCTGTTAAATGTCACTGTTGTATCAGTGTCTATCACCTCCACTGTTCCAGGCACCTACCACCTTCTATATAAAAATACTTGCCTTTAAATTATCCATCTCTCACCTTACACCTACGGCTTCCAGCATTGATATTTCACCCCTGCAATAAAGACTCTGTCTATCTACTCTACCCATGCCGCTGATAATATTGTATACCTCAGTCTCTGATTCACACTATCCAACCTCTTTTTATAGTTAATACACTCCAATCAAGGCAACATTGAAGTGAGCCCCCTATGCTCTCTCTTCAAAGCTTCCACAGTTGGGGAAAACTTTTTTAAATCTCTTTCAAGGGTTTCAAGGTTTCAAGGTCAATTTATTGTCACATGTACCAATTGAGGTACAGTGAAATTTGAATTACCATACAGTCATATTAAACAAAAAGCAACAAAACACACAAATACATAAAAGTTAACATAAACATCCACCACAGCGGATTCCCCACGTTCCTCACTGTGATGGAAGGCAATAAGGTCCAATCTCCTTCCTCTTTATTCTCCTGCGGGCGGGGCAGTCGAAACATCCGCAGCCGCCAACGTTGGGGCAATCAAAACTCCCACGTCGGGGCGATCGAAAACCCTGCGTCAGGGCGATCAAAACTCACGCTTCGGCTCGGTCAAAATGCCAGCGGCTTGGAGTCCCCGATGTCGGTCTCTAACCAGAGACCGCGGGCTCCGCGCTGTTAAAGTCCCGCAGGCTCCCATGGTTGGAGCCCCAAAGACGACCCCCGACACGGATTGCCAACTCCGTGATGGTAAGTCTGCAGGCTCCCGCAATGGAGCTCCCGGTCGATTTCCAGCAAAGGCCACCAACTCCATGAGTTTAGGCCGCAGTGTGGACGGAGATACAACACAGAAAAAAATCACATCTCCAATCGAAGTAATAGATTAGAAACAGTTACTCCAACACCCCCCCACCGCTCACATAAAACAAGCTAAAGAACACTAAAACTCCTCGACGGAGATGTGATTTTCTTCCATATCACATCTCCGTCCATGCTGTGGCCTAACAACGAGGAGCTGGCGGCGTCCTGCTGGGGATCGACTTGGGGAGTTCAAACCACGGGAGCCTGCCGACTTAACATCGTGGAGCTGGCGGTTCCTTGGTTAGGGACCGACTTCAGCAGCTCCAGGCCGCTGGAGCTTCGACCATTCCAACCGCGGGAGCTTCGATCACCGGCTGCGGGACCTTCGATCGCACCGACTGCGGATGGTTCGATTGCCCCGTCCACAGAGAATAAGGAGGAAAGAAGATAATTGCCTTCCATCACAGTGAGGGATGTGGGGGAGCCGCTGTGGTGGATGTTTATGTTAACTTTTATGTATTTGTGTGTCTTGTTGCTTTTTTTTCTGGTATGACTGTATGGTAAATCAAACTTCACTGCACGTTAAATGGTACACGTGACAATAAAGGACCATTGAACCATCATACTTTTAGAATCACAGAATCAAAGGAACACAAAATTTATGACACAGAAGGAGGCCATTCAGTCCATTATAAACATGCCAGTCAAGACAGAACCATCCAGCTTTATCCCTTGTTTGGAGCTTGATCAAAGACCTATAGGACACAGCTATTCGAGTATACATGCAAGAATTAATCATAGTCATAGGGTGATACAGTGTGGAAACAGGCCCTTCGGCTCAACTTGCCCATATCGGCCAACATGTCCCAGCTACACTAGTCCCACTTACCTGCGCTTGGTCCATATCCCTCCAAGCCTGTTCTATCCATTTACCTGTCGAACTGCTTCTTAAATGTTGGGATAATCCCAGCCTCAACTACCTCCTCTGGCAGCTTGTTCCGTACACCCACCACCCTTTGTGTGAAAAAATGACCCCTCAGATTCCTATTAAATCTTTTCCCCTTCACCTTGAACCTATGTTCTCTGGTCCTCGATTCCCCTACTCTGGGCAAGAAACCCCGATCTATTCCTCTCAATATTTTGTACACCTCTATAAGATCACCACTCATCCTCCTGCACTCCATGGCATAGAGACCCAGCCTACTCAACCTCTCCCTATAGCTCACACCCTCCAGTCCGGGCAACATTCTTGTAAATCTTTTCTGAACCCTTTCAAGCTTGACAATTCACTGGCATGGTATTTCAGTCAGTCACAGAGGCCGGCGTCAGAAAATCCTTCAGAGGGGTGAACCCTCGAAAAGTGCCTGGACCTGATGGTATACCTGGTCGTGTTCTAAAAACCTGTGCGGACTAACTGGCTGGAGTTTTTACGGACATTTTTCAACGTCTCAATTCTGAGGTCTGAGGTTCCCATCTGCTTCAAAAGGGCATCAATGGTACTAGTGCCCAAGAAGAGCAAGGTGGCGTGCCTCAATGACTATCGACCAGTGTCACTAACGTCTGTGGTGATGAAGTGCTTTGAGAGGTTGATCATGGCGCAAATCAACTCCTACCTCGACAAAAACCTGGACCCACTGCAGTTCGCTTACCACCACAACAGATCAACAGTGGATGCGATCTCGTTGGCTCTCTGGACCACTTGGACAACAAAAACTCATATGTCAGGCTGTTATTCAGGGATCTGTTACTCAGGGATCTGTGTTGGGTCCACTGTTGTTTGTCATGTACATCAATGATCTGGATGATGGGGTGGAAAATTGGATAAGTAAGTATGCAGATGATACTAAGATAGGTGGTATTGTGGATAATGAAGTAGATTCTCAAAGTCTACAGAGAGATTTGGGCCATTTGGAAAAGTGGGCTGAAAGATGGCAGATGGAGTTTAATGCTGATAAGTGTGAAGTGCTACATCTTGGCAGGACAAATCAAAATAGGACGTACATGGTAAATGGTAGGGAATTGAGGAATGCTGTGGAACAGAGGGATCTAGGAATAACTGTGCATAGTTCCCTGAAGGTGGAATCGCATGTAGATAGGGTGGTAAAGAAAGCCTTTGGTGTGCTGGCCTTTATAAATCAGAGCATTGAATATAGGAGTAGGGAAGTAATGTTAAAATTGTACAAGGCATTGGTAAGACCAATTCTGGAGTATGGTGTACAATTTTGGTCGCCTAGTTATAGGAAGGATGTCAACAAAATAGAGAGAGTACAGAGGAGATTTACTAGAATGTTGCCAGGGTTCCAGCAACTATGTTACAGAGAAAGGTTGAACAAGTTAGGTCTTTATTCTTTGGAGCGCAGAAGGTTAAGGGGGGACTTGATTGAGGTCTTTAAAATGATGAAAGGGATAGACAGAGTTGACGTGGATAAGCTTTTCCCATTGAGGATAGGGAAGATTCAAACAAGAGGGCATGACATGAGAATTAAGGGACAGAAGTTTAGGGGTAACGTGAGGGGGAACTTCTTTACTCAGAGGGTGGTGGCTGTGTGGAATGAGCTTCCAGCAGAGGTGGTGGAGGCAGGATCGATTTTAACATTTAAAAGTAAAGTGGATAGGTATATGGACGTGAAGGGAATGGAGGGGTATGGTCTGAGTGCAGGTAGATGGGACTAGGGGAAAACAAATGGTCGGCACGGACTGGAAGGGCCGAGAGGGCCTGTCTCCGTGCTGTAATTGTTATATGGTTATATGGTTATATGGTTATTACAGCTCGGTATTTAATACAATCATCCCCTCCAAGCTGGTTACCAAACTCGCAGAACTGGGCTTCTGTGCATCTCTCTGCAATTGGATCCTCGACTTCCTCATTCACAGACCACAGTCTGTTTGCATTGGTGGACTGCGATAGATCCCCTTGATGGTAGGGAGGTCAGAGCTCATGGTGGACTGGGCAGTGTTTACTACTTTTTGTAGTCTTTTCCGCTCCTGGGCGCTCAGGTTGCCGAACCAAACCACGATGCAACCGGTCAGCATGCTCTCTACTGTGCCTTAATAACAATCAGCACGGGAGCACCTCAAAGCTGCGTGCGCAGCCCCCTGCTGTACTCACTCTATACACATGACAGCATAGCTGGTCATAGTGTGAACTCCATCATCAAGTTCGCTGACGACACCACTGTTTTGGGACGCATCACTGATTGGGACGAGTCAGAGTATAGAGGAGAGATCGACCGACTAACCAAATGGTGCCAGCAGAATAACCTGGCCCTCAACACCAGCAAAACCAAGGAACTGATTGTGGACTTTGGAAGAGATAGGATCGGGACCCACAGTCCCATTTATATCAATGGGTCGATGGTGGAAAGGGTCAAGAGCTTCAAATTCCTGGGCGTACACATCTCTGAAGATCTCTCCTGGTCCGAGAACACTGATGCAATCATAAAGAAAGCACATCAGCACCTCTACTTCCTGAGAAGATTACGTAGAGTCGGTCTGTCATGGAGGACTCTCTCTAACTTCTAGGTGCACAGTAGAGAGCATGCTGACCGGTTGCATCGTGGTTTGGTTCGGCAACCTGAGCGCCCAGGAGCGGAAAAGACTACAAAAAGTAGTAAACACTGCCCAGTCCACCATGAGCTCTGACCTCCTTACCATCGAGGGGATCTATCGCAGTCGCTGCCTCAAAAAGGCTGGCAGCATCATCAAGGACCCACACCATCCTGGGCACACACTTATCTCCCTGCTACCTTCAGGTAGAAGGTACAGGAGCCTGAAGACTGCAAACTGTCCAGGTTCAGAAACAGCTTCTTCCCCACAGCCATCAGGCTATTGAATTCAACCCAAACAAAACTCTGAACATTAATAGCCCATTATCTGTTTTTATCTGTTTTATTTATTTATGTGGGTATATATTTATTCAATGGTATATGGACTCACTGATCTGTTCTGTATTCATACCTTCTATAATTCTGTTGTGCTGAAGCAAAGCAAGAATATAATTGTCCTATCTGGGACACATGGCAATAAACTCTCTTGACTTGATATCTTTCCTATAAATTGGTGCCCAGAACTGAACACAATAGTCCATTGTTTAAATGTGATGAGTATTTCTGCGTCTACTATGCTTTCTTGCAATTTATTACCCTCTTATCACTTTCTGAAGAAAAATTATTTTCCCGATGCCTTCACTTATCCTTACATTAATCACATTCAGTCAAAGTTTTTGGCCTATATGCTGAAGGAAATTGCTCATTCCTATTTACGTTATCTAGACCCCACACAATGTTATACACATCCCTTCAGCCTCATTTATTCTTAAGAAAACAACCCGGGCTTATTCAATCTTTCCTTATAATTAACATTTTCCAGTCCTGGCAACATCTTTGCGAATCTCCTCCGCACCCTTTTACAGTACAAACACATTTCCATAATGTGGTGGCCAGAGTTATATGTGTTTTTCAAGCTGTTGCCTAATTAACTTTGTACACAATTTTAGTGTAAACACCACTCCTCCACCCCAAGTCTTAAGGGCCTGTCCCACTGTACGAGGTAATTCAAGAGTTCTCCCGAGTTTACTCTGATTCGAACTCGGAGAATTACGGTAATAGCCGTTCGTAGGTACTCGGGGCTCTCAGTGAACTAACTTCAGTTATTTGGTTTATCCCTTCCTCCCCTTTC
The DNA here is from genome assembly GCA_035221665.1 of Okamejei kenojei. NCBI lineage: Eukaryota > Metazoa > Chordata > Chondrichthyes > Rajiformes > Rajidae > Okamejei > Okamejei kenojei. The sequence goes on along the minus strand of CM069133.1, from coordinate 111,048,993 downwards.
TGACAGCAGCACAACATTTCCAGTCCACCAATTCTCTGGCACCATTCCTGTAACCAAAGGAGGCTGAAAGATTATAGTAAGAGCCACTGCTGTTTCCTCTCTTGCTTCTTTAATAACCTGGTATATATTACATCTCTTGAAGCACGTAATTTATGCACATATATTTCAGAAACGTGAGGAAATTTATCGTCGTCGAGTTGTCACGTGCACAAGTACGGTGAGGCACAGGCACAATGAAAATCTTCCTAGCAGCAGCATCACAGGGGCATAGACTCAGACAACACACAAAAAGAGATTGACAAGGTTAATCCCTGGTTTGAGAGAATGATCATCTCAAGACTTGTCTAGTTTAGTATAGTTTAGAGTTACAGTGCAGAAACAGGCCCTTTGGCCCATCAAGTCTACTCCGACTAAAGATCCCTGCACATTAATACTATCCCACATAGACTCGGGACAATTTACATTTATACCACGCCAATTAACCTACAAACCTGTACGTCTTTGGAGTGTGGGAGGAAACCGAAGATCTCGGAGAAAACCCACGCAGGTCACGGGGAGAATGTACAAACTCTGTACAGACAGCATCCATAGACAGGATCGAACCCGGGTCTCTGGCGCTGAAAGCGCTGTAAGGCAGCAACTTTACTGCTGCATCACTGTGTCGCTCCTAAGAAGTCAATTAAGTTAGTTCTATATTCCTTAGAGTTTAGAGGAATGGGGATTGAAACATAGGGGTAGTGAGAGGATAGAGTTTGAGATGTTACCATGACTGGAAGAGGGGTGTAGGTACAAGATAAGGAGGCAGCCATTTAAAACTGAGGTCTATATGAGATTTATTTTCACAGAATCCCTGAAATTCTCTACCCTGGAGTGGTGAGGAGGCTGAATCATTGGGAGTATTTAAGGTATGAATATTGTCAGATTAATTGCTATTATTCTCCGTTCCCGGTTTGATTTTCATTTTCAAGATACACATTAGAAGAGATATGCAATGAGTGACCGATCTCACTGATCCCCTTCAACCCCACTTACCTCAATTATTTTATTTTTACCTCCCTGGTCCGAACACTGAAATACTCAAAGTACAACTAGGTTTTGCTCACAAAATATGTTGGAAGGAACTGCGGATGCTGATTTATACCAAAGATGGATACAAAATGCTGGAGTACCTCAGGGGTCAGGCAGGATCTCTGGGGAAAATGAATAGGTGACGTTGCGGGTCAGGACCCTTCTGCAGACTGAAAGTTAGAGAAGACCAAAACAAATCAGGGTCGGCAACAGCTGACCTCAGGAAGGGTGGAGTTCATAGTGGTCCATTGTTGGCTGGGGGAGATGTACGAATGTTAGGGGCCATTGGCCCTCTAGCCAAACTCATCAACACTGATCTTGTCCTTCTATTCTGAACAGTGTTATTAGCAGTGAAGATTAAGGTCGCTAAATGGAACAGAAGCAGACAAAGGAATGGAACAAAGATCAGAGATTGTTTCTGAAAGCTGAATGTGTTGACCTTCAAGTTGTAAAGTTCCCTTTTTACCATTGTTTCTGAAGGGAAATAAGAACATTGAATCATCGTTTTTTTCATGACTCTTGGTGTATTTTTCAATGTATTGCACATTTTGCATGATTCCAGCCAACAAGAACATTACTGAAGAGAAGACACAAAATGCTGGAGTAACTCAGCGAGTCAGGCAGCATCTCTGGAGAAAAGGATTGCTGATGTTTCACGTCGAGACTTGGGTTTGAAGAAGGGTAGCGACCCAAAACGTCATCTATTCCTTTTCTCCAGAGATGCTGCCTGACCAGCTGAGTTACTCAAGCATTTTGTGTCTATCTTCGGTGCAATTCCATCCGATACAAGAACATTAATGACCAAGATTTCCATTAAGCTTCCCAGTGTTAATGTGAATTAATGAATAATGCTTTATTTAAAGGAATTTAATAATACAACGTCCATTGATATATAAAATGTGACTCAATAGACAAAAGATATGGACTGGAAGAGAACTAAACAAATTCATCAAACATAAATTATATAAAGTGTCTTGGCACTGGTGGGGGCAGAGTTCACTTCGACCACAACTCCTGCTGTGCTAAACCCTCAGTTCATGACCTAAGCTACAATTTCCAATAGCACTGGAAAAGGAATTGCTTTTAACACAGCCTCTCAAGACCAAACACTGATCTGTAGATTTGGAAGGAAAGGAGGGCTAGAGGCCAAGGAAGAGAGCTGGGGATTGATTACTGAGGCTTGGAGGAGTGGGGAGTCTTCAAAGAGGATCAGGGGGCTCGAATCATAGCCTTTCAATCAAAAGACAACAGGAATATACGTTTATTCTGTTTCCCATTGTTCAAGGTCCTCTGCACTGAATTTCAAGGCATCACGTTACTACAAAACGATGTTATGCTTCAGCAATATAGACTGTCTCTGAAACAATGCAAAGATCTTTCATTCAGTAGTCTGAGCTATATCCTGAGGAGTATTGAGGAACACAATATCAGAATGTTATGAGGCTGGAGGGCAGGTTTGGAGAATTGCTGTTGAATAGCTTTGTGAGAAGGTAGGGGAGGAGAGAGATGTCTTGGGCCTCGATGGTCTTGAATAGGGAGTTGGAACCAAGACATGGGAGGAACAGGAGCCAATGCCTTGTGATAAGCAGGAGAGAGAGTTGAAATTAGGGATTTATAGAAATTCCAATTCAAAACAAGAATATTAAATAAAAATATAAAAAGCTGTTTCAATATCTTTGTTTCTCTCTTCAAAGATGCTGCCTGACAGCTGAATATTTCCAGTAGAATATGTAATGATCATAATGGATCACAGTGGGTTTGGTACAGGTTAGGCCAATAATCCTCTGCATTAATTGCCCATTCAGCTCCCACATGACTAATGTCGAACTGATAGATTACTTTAGACTTTAGGCTTTCAAGATACAGTGCAGAAACAAGCCCTTTTGGCACACTGAGTCCGTGCCAATCGCCTCATTCATGAGCACTGATCCTACACACTAGGGCAAATTTATACATTTTTTAACCGATTAACATGCCAAACTATGTCTTCAGAGTGTGGGAGGAAACCAGAGCACATTTTTTTTAAACAAAAATATTTATTTTATGAAAATAAATGTTCACATCAGAAATGAAAACTGGTTTCACAATCAGAAGCTGAGGGTGATGAATGAAAAGGTTATGAACTTGGAACCTTGTTAGAAGGAAGAAGAAAACACACGGTGCAGAAGGTTCATATCCGAAACAGCGCAAGACACATTTATGGGCAATGACGTATTTAACAGTGAATTATCTCTCATTCTGTTTGCAGCCAAAGTGCACACAGCATGCACTCAGTAACAGCGGTGTGAGAATGACAAAATAATCTCTTTTTTTATGATTTTAATGCAGAAATAAATATTAGCTGGGGTACCAAGGCCAATACCTTTGCTTCTAAGTTATATCCTGGGATCTGTTACAGCCACCTGAGAGGATAGATGGAATCTTGGTTTAAAGTCTTATGCAAAAGACTGAACTTTTAACAGTGCAGTACTCATGCAATTTTTCCATCTATAATCTGGGTCAGAGACATGATTACCTCCGATTTGGACAAAACCTTGTATGTTTCTACACAAAAATATAAATGGAGGAGATATTTCTAATGTATTTAATTTAATCTATCTGCGGACACAACCGACCCGGGAGAATTGATTGCATTCAAAGGAACTGGGCAAACCAAGTAAATGTTCCAAGGAATAGATCTTAACATTGATAAACATAGACATGCCACGAAACAGGAAACATATGAATTGCGTACACATCAATTGTGTCTGGTTGTAAGATGGAAAAGGAAATGAATTTGAGTGTGATTATTAGTCATTCTTTGCAAAGCATTCACTTATTATGAAGCTGTCAACAACAAAGGTAATCTAGTAGAGAATATATCTCAAGGGCATTTGATTCAAAGTAAAACCACTTTATTTTAACCCTCCATAACTATTCTTTTTAGTTGTTGGCAAAGGGTAAAATCACAGTATATGTATTGTTATCAGGCACTGAGGCATGTAACTCTCTTTCACTCTCATATTTCACTCTCAGCTTGTCTGTCAATGACTTAAAATGTTACTATTCATGGAGCAAAATATTTACTTAAGTTTTCTCATCCTGCTATTTAAAAAATAGAGCCTGCTGAAATAGATCTAATTATGAATCGCATGGTTCTGCTGTACTGTTTTACATATCAATGTCCAGAACACATCCTCCTCCTTTACCATCTTCTCCTGCTCCATGCTTCCATTTTCTTCTGTTCTTTCCCCAGAGTTTCATGGAAAGATGCCTCAGTAATGCGCATGTCAATGGATTGATTTTAATGTAGTAAATAGCACTGCGATGGATTGACATCGTATACAGCAATGGTTACGGGTGTCAACGAATGCACCGCGACTAAATTTAACTTGACCTATCTATTGTGATGATTAGTATATTGTCATATACACCAGAGTACAATGAAATTCCTTGTTCGCTTACAGGTCACAAAGTAAATATTATACATGGTATTGAAAAATGCGACAATAAATGGTTCAATGGTTCAATCGTTCTTCATTGTCACGTATGAAATTCTTGTAAAAAGCATCCCTAATCCAGGTCAGCCCAGGTAAGCCCCGGGCTGCTGCAGAGCTAGCTCCATTGCCCTCGGCCTGCTCGGCCCGCCATCTGACGTCACTCTCCTCGCATTACTGGCTCTGTTCCCAGGGGGGCGCCACCTGTAGCTGACCTTGAAGGCGCTGGAGGCAATTCCCTGGTCCCTGTCCTACCGGCCCACTCGTGTATGTGGCACTGAGCAGGATTAATGCACGAAAGGCTGCTGGCCCTGACGGCATCCCCGGGCGCGACCTCAGGGCCTGTGCTGCGCAGCTGACAGCCGCCTGGACTGACATCTGCAAACTGTCACTTGCCCAAGCACTTGTCCCCACGTGCCTTAAAACCACCTCCATCGTGCCGGTGCCAAAACACTCCACTGCGGCGAGCCTCAACAACTTCTGCCCAGTTGCACTTACTCCCATCATCACTAAGTGCTTCAAGGGGCTGGTCCTGACACACCTCAAAGGCTGCCTACCTCCCACACTGGACCCCTATCAGTTCGCCTACTGCAAGAACAGGAGTACAGAGGATGCCATCTCAACGGCACTCCACTCCACCCTCTCCCACCTCGACAACAGAGAAACCTATGTGAGAATGCTGTGCATCGACTATAGCTCAGCATTTAACACCATTATCCCCTCAAAACTGATCACCAAACTCAGCCACCTGGGCATCGACCCCTCCCTCTGCAACTGGTTACTGGATTTTCTAACTAACAGACCCCAGTCTGTTAGGTTAGAGACAACCACACCTTGTCAACCCTCACCCTGAACACCGGCGTTCCACAGGGCTGTGTACTGAGCCCTCTCCTCCACTCCCTCTTCACCTACGACTGCGCACCTGTACATGGTTTTAACACCGTCATCAAGTATGCAGATGATACAATAGTGATTGGCCACATCAGCGACAACGATGAGTCGGCCTATAGGGAGGGGGTTCAGCTCCCAGCAGCATGGTGCGCTGACAACAGCCTGGTCCTTAACTCCAAGAAGACCAAGGAGCTCATTGTAGACTACAGAAGATCTAGGGGCTGCACGCACACCCCCATCCATATTAACGGGACGGAGGTGGAGCGTGTTTCCAGCTTTAGGTTTCTGGAGGTCAACATTTCTGATGACCTTTCTTGGACCCACAATACCTCAAAACTGGTCAAGAAGGCTCACCAGTGCCTCTTCTTCCTGAGGAGACTAAAGAAGGTCCATCTGTCTCCCCAGATTCTGGTGAACTTCTACCGCTGCACCATCGAGAGCATCCTTACCAACTGTATCACAGTATGGTATGGCAACTGCTCTGTCTCCGACCGGAAAGCACTGCAGAGGGTGGTGAAAACTGCCCAACGCATCACCGGTTCCTCACTCCCCTCCATTGAGTCTGTCCACAGCAAGCGATGTCTGCGAAGGGCGCGCAGCATCGTCAAGGACTGCTCTCACCCCAGCCACAGACTGTTTACCCTCCTCCCATCCGGGAGGCGCTACAGGTCTCTCCGTTGCCGGACCAGCAGGTTCAGGAACAGCTTCTTCCCTGCGGCTGTTACACTACTTAACTCTGCACCTTGGTGATTGCCAGTCACCTCTCCCCACGGCCACTCCTTCCCCCAGTAAAATTGCACTACTGATACTGTATGCACATATATATATTTTACTGTTCCATTATTTTGTGTTCACTCTTCTGGGTGAGATGCTAACTGCATTTCGTTGTCTCTGTACTTGTACACTGCACAATGACAATAAAGTTTAAATCTGAATCTGATCTGAATCACATTGAGAGCCAGCGGCTCCCTCCGATCGGCTCTCTGGTCTTCAGGACTGACCTCGGCAGCAGGTTGTGAAGAGGAAACAAGGACTCTGCAGGTCATCTCAAATGGCCTCATTCTTCAGAGAACGGGGATTCCCCTCCCCCACTATAGATGAGGCTCGCACCAGGGTCTCCTCCATACCCCGCAGCACTGCCCTCTCTCCCCATTCCCCCACTCGCAAACAGGGCAGAGTTCCCCTGGTCCTCACCTTTCACCCCACCAGCCGGCAAATACAACACATAGTCCTCCGCCAGTTTCGCCACCTCCAACGTGACCCCTCCACTCGCCACATCTTCCCATCTCCCCCTCTGTCTGCCTTCCGCAAAGACCGCTCCCTCCGCAACTCCCTTGTCAATTCTTCCCTTCCCTCCCGTTCTACACCTTCCCCGGGCACTTTCCCTTGCAACCGCAAGAAATGCTACACTTGTCCCTTCACCTCCCCCCTCCACTCCTTTCAGGGACCCAAGCAGTCCTTCCAGATCCAACAGAGGTTTACCTGCACCTCCTCCAACCTCATCTACTGCATCTGCTGATCCAGATGCCAGATGATCTATATCGGTGAGACCAAGCGGAGGCTTGGCGATCGTTTCGCCGAACACCTCCGCTCGGTCCGCAATAACCAAGCCGACCTCCCGGTGGCTCAGCACTTCAACTCCCTCTCCCATTCCGTATCCGACCTCTCGGTCCTGGGCCTCCTCCATGGCCAGAGTGAGCAACGCCGCAAGTTGGAGGAACAGCACCTCATATTCCGCTTGGGGAGTCTGCATCCTTTGGGCTTGAACATTGAATTTTCTCAATTCTGTTAACCCTTACTGTCTCCTCCCCTTCCCACCTCTCCTTCAGCCCTCGGGCCCTGGCATTCCCTCTCTCACTATCTCTCTCCCCCACCCTAGTCGCACTAGCTTCTCATTTTCACACCACAAACAGCTTACAATGGCTTGTTCCCTTTATCATCGATACTTTTTTGCATATCTTTCATTAATTGTTCTTTATCTCTCCACAACACCGTCTATATCTCTCGTTTCCCTGATCCCTGACCAGTCTGAAGAAGGGTCTCGACCCGAAACGTCGCCTATCTCCTTCGCTCCTTAGATGCTGCTGCACCCGCTGAGTTTCTCCAGCCTTTTGTGTACCCTCGATTCTCCAGCATCTGCAGTTCCTTCTTTAAGACTCTGCAGAAGGACTTGGACAGGTTGGGAGAGTGGGCAAAGAAGCGGAAGATGGAATATAGTGTAGCAAAGTGTGGAGTCGTGCACTTAGGTAATAGGAATAAAGGCGTACAGTATTTTCTAAATGGGGAGATAATTCAGAAATCGGAAATGCAAAGGAAGTGCTGGTGCAGAATTTCCAAAAGGTTAATTTGCAGTTTGAATCGGTAGTAAGGAATGCAAATGCAATGTTAGCATTCATTTCAAGAGGACTAGAAGGCAGATGCTGAGACTTCTGCCGAGGCTTTATAGGGCATTTGTCAAGACTGCATTTGGAGTTTTGTGAACAATTTTTGGGTCCCATATCTGAGGAGGGATGTGCTGGCTTCGGAAGAGTACAGAGCAGGTTTATGAGAATGATTGGGTTAACGTATGATTAGCTGGGCTTGGGCCTGGGCCTGTACTCGCAGGAGTTTAGAAGGTTTATCACCCTGACAGCCAATTCATACCCAGACTCTCAGAATATTTGGAGACAATTGTTTTACAACCATCCCTTTAACGAACAAGTCAGAGGGAGAGAAAGAGGAAAGCACCTGGCTATTGGAATTCACGACTGATGTTCCTAATTTTATATCCCACAGTAAATGACTTCTCCAGAGACAGCCTCTTAAAGTTAAGGATAACTTGCTTCCTCTCCAGTTTTGCAGACTCTACCACAGCAAGGGCAGGTGGTTATATGCATCCGGGGATATTTAGCATTCCTTCTGCTTGCACTCTATGTGCATCTGAGGGAAAGCCGGTTTGATGGAGTTGAGAGTGGGACACTTGTGTGTGGTGTTTTGTAGGCAGATGATGAGTCCAGCCCATTGGAACTGGCTGGGTAGGACTCCGATCAATTAATGTCTGCGTTCTAATTACCGTTCTCAGTTGCCCATGAAGATCATGGCTTTCCCATTAAATCATGTACACATGATTTAATCTTTACACTGAAACCTGTAATTTGTTTAACAGATGTTATAGTTCTGAAGTTGCCAGCTCTTCAAAAAGAACGCATGAACATAAGAAAATAGAAGCTGGAATAGGCCAGTCATCTTCTCAGGCTTGTCCTACAGGCTTCAACTAGAGAGCAGTCCTAAGCTTCCATTTACCTCATTGGAGATCCTCGGACTATCTTTGATTGGAGTCTACTTTCTTTATCTTGCACTAAATTTTATTCATGTCATTCCCTTTATCATGCATCTGTACACTGTGAATGGCTCAATTGTAATCATGTATTGTCTTTCTGCTGACTGGTTAGCACGCAAAAAAAATAATTTCCCTGTACCTCGGTACACGTGACAATAAACTAAACTCAAACTCAACTCCCTCCATTCAATACGATCATGGTGCTTCTCATCTTCTGTTCTAGTTACCCATAGCCTTCAAATTCCCTGTCAGGTATTCTTGAGCATCTGGTCTTCCTCTGTTAAGTTAGCAGTCTGCCTTCAGATTCCTTGTGCTGAAATACATGACTTCACATTTAACTCCATTTGCTAAGGTTTTGCCCACTCATTCAACCTTTCTATATCCAGCTACAGTCCTAATAACCTAACCACATCGTGCCTTCCCACGAAGCTTCACCTCCCAGTGACAGTGGCACCTGTGTGCTTATCTCTGGCATGGTAAAATCTCAAGATTGAACCCTTATTAAGGCTTAAAACATTGGGCAAGACATGAAGTGAGTCATTACTGCATTATAATGAACATGACATCCACTTGCCACTCACCGGCACTGACCCTTTTATTATAGGAACAATGGTCACTGAATTCAACCCCTCACCACTTTACCCCAAGAGGGTCAGATTGAGCCAGAGAGCCTGGAAAGGTCTGCAACCTCGCTCTGCTCAAGGCTCTCACCAGATCTGCTGAAAACCCTTGACAGGCAAGATCACAAAATGGCGGGGGGAGGGGGGGGGGGGGGTCATGGGATTCCATCTCGCACTGATACACAGAAGAGCAAGTATTGTTGACAAATGGATTTTGGAAGTTGGCCATTATTTATTAACCTTAGGCTACATTAAATGCTATTTAATGCTACAGGAACCATTTTCACTTCTCAAGGGCAATAACATGTTGGTGTGAATTGTTCAGCCATTGTAAAATATTTATCTAGTAGAAAACATTGGAATGCAAATCAAACTTCTCCAAGAGTCAGATCACACACTGCCAGATTACTGCCACTGACGTGGCTGACGTGGCAAGGTCCCTCATTATGGATAAAACATTTATGACTTAATTAGAGAAAGACTTCCCTTTATATAGCACCATGCACAAGCTCAGTGTTGTCCCACAGTCTTTACAATTTCACTATTGTCCCTGAGAGGTAATTCTTATAATAAACAGTTGCAAGGTCACACAATATTACGACCAGAGGAAGTCATGTTTCATTGTTATTACTTAGTGGGATTGGCTGCTTAACATTTTTTTAATCAGATGAAGCAGATAAAATCACAGTTTAACAATTTAATTAGAAAAATGGATTAATCAGTGCAACATCCAGTCAACAAAGGAAGTCTAAGATCAGGAACGTAAGAACACAAGAGACAGAAAATGAAGTTTTCTCCACCATTTACTGGGATTTTGGCTGATCTCATTCCTCAATTTTATTCTTCTGCCAGATATCATTTGCCTTTGATACATTCAATGTCCAAAAACCTATAAATCTCAACCATGAATGTACTCTGCAACCAGCTCCACACGATAGAGAATCCCAATGATTTATAATTTTCTAAGATATTTATCTTTATTTCAATTCTAAACACTAGTTCTATGTTATTCCACTTTTGCATCCATTCCCTACACAATAGGGGAAATTTACAGAGGCCCACTAACCTACAGACCCACACATCTTTGGAATGTTGGAAGAAACCGGAGCACCTGGAGAAAACACATGTGGTCACAGTGAGAACTTACAAACTCCACACAGACAGCATCTGAGGTCAGGATCAAACCCAGATCTCTGGAGCTGTGAGGCAGCAGCACTACCAGCTGTGCCACTGTGCTGCCGCTATCAAGATCAAAGTAAAACCTACTATGCAATATTCTTAACAAAAATAGTTAATTTGATTTGAGCTCTGTGGGATAGATTATGATTTTGTACAAACCATAAAATGTTTGAGACTGAATTTCTCCTGTTAAATTAAAATCAATGGGAAAAAAAGTGAGGGGGAGCTAAGGTGAACTGTCATTTTGCAATTTTTAGTTTTACTCTGTTGCATTGAGACACAATTATACACCATCAAGAGGATATATTAAACTGTACCAAAATACACAAGCGCACTCGCAAAATACACTGCCAGAAAATATCTCAGATTTTTATAGATGGTTACCAAGGAAAAAATGTAACATTACTCCAAAGAAAAGTCATGGATTGATAAGATGTGTGTGAATTCAGGGTCTATCTGCTTTGAGCTATATCTTGTGACCTGTTTATCCTTTAACTTGCAACAGAGATTGCCAAAACAGCATGCCAAAAATACACTCTGAAAGGCAAAACACTAAGTAGTTCTCAAGAAGGAAACAGTTTTTTGGATGTTAAGTAGGTTCAGTATAAATGCAATAGCTGTCTGCCAACAACTTCTGTACAATACATGTGAACAATTCCAATTACTCTGTCCGAATTGCATTCATAACTCAAGACAATTGTTTGAATAACCTGGGTACAGCAAGTTCTTTCCAGTTCTCACTTGTGCTGTATACATTTGGGTCTGATGAAAAGGTGCAGAAATTGTTTAACTACTTCAATAGCAACAATCAGACTTAGTTAACATAGTGGTTTGATTGATGAAACACAGACCAGTCTGTAACTGAGCCATAATAATTAACTATTCCGAGTCTGATCCTTGCTCTGTGCAGGGAGAGGTGATCGCAATGGAAGAAACCAACAGGTGGCCGGTGCCTCTGGACTGGACAGGGAGTAGATATCAGCGAGAGACCCCTAGCACACTGCATAGCATCGGCACTCACACTGCAGAATGCACGTGCGAACGTCAGTCACTTCTGCAGTTCAACTCAAGACAAATATTTTGATTCTCGTTATCTAAGATTATGAAAAAAAAGGATTCACTTAGGAAACAAACAAAAGGACTTTTTTTAACTTTTGTTTCCTTATTACAGTACCATAGTTGTAAAGTGCTGGAGTACTTCAGTGGGTCAGGCAGCATCTCTGGAGAAAAAGAATGGGTGACGTTTCGGGTCAGGACCCTTCTAACGTCATCCATCCTTTTTCTCCAGAGATGCTGCCTGACCCGCTGCGTTACTTCAGCACCTTGTGTTTATCTTTGGTATAAACCAGCATCTGCAATTCCTTTCTATATAGTTGTTGTTCCTTGTGGATTGTCAAAGAGCTTTGTTTTGCAATATATCAGCTTCCAGAACACTAACAGCATTCTACCATTATTGTGAATTACTTTTCCAGTACTGAAATAATATTTTGAAAGAAAATATTCACTTTATGCACACTACATGGACGTTATCAAAGTGGTCTCACTTTATTTTATGTGTGACTATTTTTGAGATGTTAAGATAGAAAGATTTGTATTTATATGCCACCTTTCATGATTTGGGACAATCCAAAGTGTTTTACGGCGATTTTGAACTTTAGTTATTGTGCCCTTGCACATGAATCACTGCAGGTAAATAGGTTTGTACAGCAAACAATTAAGAAGGCAAACTATATGCTGGCTTCAGTTATATGAGGATTTGATACAAGTGTGGACATCTCTTCTCCAGTATTATATCCAATCAACTACAATATTGTGCATGTGCCAGTCTCTCTACCTAAAGATACGATACAATACGATAGTAAATTTATTTATCCCAGGAGGGAAATGGATCTGACAAAACACAAAAATACATGAAATATGAAATTAAAGTGACAAGTAGAAAGGATTGGGGATGTGGAAAGATTTGGTGGGGGGGGGGGGGGGTGCCGGAATTGGGGAAGTCAGTCTACCCCATGCCAGAAGGGGGAGGAGTTGTACAGTTTGATAGCCACAAGGAAGAAGGATCTCCTGTGATGTTCTGTATTGCATCTTGATAGAACCATTCTGTTGCTGAAGGTACTCCTCAGGTTGACCAGTGTATCATGGAGGGGGTGAGCTGTATTATCCAAGATGCATATATCTGTGACATTGGGAGTACAGGAATGGTTCACCAGTTGATTCCTGTGGTGTTGGCTTTATTTCATAAGGAGACTGACCCTAGAATCTCTATAATTTACAAGATCTGATCTCATAATATATACATTTATCAGGGAATTTTACAGGGGATGCCAAATAGATGGTTCTCCTGGTTAGGGTGTATATATGTATAGAAACATTGAAGGATAAGAATAGGCTCGTCTGCAATTCAAGTCTGTAGTGCCACTCAACATTGCTGAACCTTGATGTCAAACCAATTGCATCAAAACTTCACTGCAAATGTAGACATTATATATTTGGCCCCTTCTTCCAAATGACCATTTCATACAGTTTTATGCATGGTGGTGGGAGGTGGATAACGAAGTGAGATGTGTGGTGTTCCCAGTCTCAAAATACGAAGATGGCCAATCAGGACAAAAAATGGGAAACATTTCTCCAATACAGTACATTTAATATAGAGATTAATAGATTTGGGGGGACAAGGTAATAGATTTTTGGGTGACACAGTGTGAAGTTGTAGAGTTGCTGCCTTACAGCACAGGGACCCAGGTTCATTAGTCATTAGTCATCGGTTTAGTGTCACATGTACTGAGGTACAATTAAAAAGTTTTATTGCGTGCTAACCAGTCAATGGAAAGACAATACATTGCAATCGAGCCATCCACAATGTACAGATATATGATAACGGGAATATCGTGACTAACATTTAGAGCATTTTAAAGCCAGCAAAGGCCGAAGAAAGATAGTCCGTGGTTCACTAATGAGGTAGATAGTAGTTCAGGATTGTACTACGATCCTGACTACGGATGTTGTCTGTATGGAGTTTGTACATTCTCCCTGTGACCGCGTGGGTTTTCTCCAGGTGATCCGGTTTCCTCCCACACTCCAAATACGTACAAGTTTGTAACTTAATTGGCTTCGACAAAATTGTAAATTGTAAAATTGTAAATTGTAAAATGGTCAATGGAGAGCACGATGGCCAGCATGATTGGGACATGGTTTGCCAGAGAAACTGGAAGAATGTATAGTAGGTCTAAACAAGGAATAAAACATTAACCAGGATAATGGAAAGACCATAGATCAAGGCAACAGAGTGAATCTTGGACATCAGAATTGGAGAATATAGGCCAGGACAATAGGGAAAATATAGGGCAGGACAATAGGGAAAATATAGGCCAGGAATATAGAGAGAATATGGACCAGCCCAATGGGCAGAACATGGACCCGCAAATATGGGAAGAATGTATGCTTGTAGAATGTGGAGAATAAGGTCCAATACACCAAACCTGCATGGCACTGGGGACTTCATTAACGGTCCCATAACTAAAATATTCTGGAGAAATTGTAGAAATAAAAATAAATGGACAAAAAAATGTTAACATCTTCAAAGTTCTTCAATATAATTGTTGAATTTAGCAGAGATTCATGGACTAAACCAGATCAAATCTGGACACAGCCCTCCCCACCGTCAAAAGCGTCTACATGAGGTAATTTTTCATGAAGTAAGTAAATAAGTAAGTCATTTTTATTTATATAGCACATTTAAATCAACTTGCGTTGAAACCAAAGTGCTGTACATAGAAGAAATTGTGTTTCCATACATCCATACAAAATAAAAAAATGAAGGTGGCAAGTTGACCAGGTGATGCCTGGATTAGGGAATATTAGCTACAAGGTAAGGTGGGACAAACTTGGATTGTTTTCTCTAGAATGCAGAAAGTTGAATGGAGATCTGACAGAAGCATATAAAATTGTGAGAGCCATTGATAAGTAGACGGTCAGAACCTTTGTCCTGGGGTGGAAATATCAAATACTAGAGGGCACAGCTTTAAGTTGAGAAGGGAAACATTTTAAAGAGATGTGTGAGGTAGGTTTTTTACACTGAGGGTGGTGGGTACTTGGAATGCATTGCCATGGGTGGTAGGGGAAGCAGATATTGTGGTGGCATTTAAGAGGCATTTAGATAGGCACTGGAAAGGGAGAGGTATGGATCATGTGCAGATAGAGGAGATTAGTGTATCTTGCATTTTGTTTGGGACAGGCATTATTGGCTGAAAAGCCTATTCATGTGCTGTACTTTTTAATGGTCTATGGTCTACAGAGGATATTAACCCTCCCCCTTGCCATGCCCTCTGCTTGATACTATCACTGGGCAGGAGATACAGAAGGTAAAGTCCTCACCCCACCAGGTTTAGAGACAGCTTCTTTCCTACAACCATCAGGTTCTTGAATCATAGAAACAAACAACTGCAGATGTTGGTTTATAGAAAAGATAGACGCAAAATGCTTGAATATCTCAGCGGGTCAGGCAGCATCTCGGAGAAAATGGATGGGCGACATTCCGGGTCAGGAGTCAGAGAGAGGAAGAGAACTTCTTCAAAGTCGGCATGCCTTGAGGAGATTTCACAGTGGAGTGAGCCAGAATGTAGAAACAAAGAACTTCAGATCCTGATTTATACCAAAGATAGACATAAAGTGTTTGGGTAACATAACAGTTCAGGCAGCAACTCTGGGGAAAAAGATGGGTGACGTTTCAGGCTAGGTCCGCTGAGGGACAATTTCATTGAACACTTAAGCTCGGTCCACCGACGCCTACATGATCTCCCAGTAGCCAAGCATTTCAACTCCCCTTCCCAATCCCATACTGACCTTTCCATCCTGGGCTTCCTTCATTGCCAGAGTGAGGCCAAATACAAATTGAAGGAACAGCACCTCATATTCCGTTTGGGTAGTTTAGAACCCGGCGGTATGAACATTGAATTCCCTAATTTTAAGTAACTTCTGCTTACGTTCCCCTTCCCACCCCCCTCTCCTTTGCCCCTTCCTCCATCCTAGTGGTTTAACTAGTTCCATTGTTCCCCACATTGTATTCCTCTTGAGATCACACTTTCCCGAGCAACAATGGGCCTACCTGGGCATCATCTTGCCTGAGGTTATTTATGGCTGGCCCTGATTGGTCCTCATCTTTCCTCGCCTCTACCTCTTCACCCACCCGGATAAAGGGTCCCGACCCAAAACATCACCGTCTATTTGCTGCAGAGTTGCTACCCGACCCGTTGATTTACTCCAGTACTCTGTGTCTATCTTACGTTCTTGAACCACCCTACGCAACCCTAATCCTACTTCAGCAATGGAACACTATGGACCACCTCTTGCACTGTTATGGAATTTTTTCTAATTGTCTTTTCCACGAATGTCTTATCTTGTTTTTGCTTTCCTTTTCACTGCAACAAATGTGTACTTTATATATAAATGATGTTTCATGTGGTTGAGTCTATGTGCCTGTGACACTGGTGCAAGCTGGTTTTTTCATTATGCCTACATCTCATCGTGCTTGCATATATAACAATTAACACAACTTGACTTGACTAACTTAGAAAGTTTACGGTCAATCCAAAGGTACAAATTCAAGTAAATCTGCAATCCAAACCAGGAATTCCTTAGAAATGCTGAACATTAAAGAATTTGCTACATGATACTGTGCAAAGGCCTTAAAGTTCTTGAAGAAATGTGATACCCTTCAATAAATGACCACAATAATTTGTTTGAGTGCAGAAGAAAAAGACACCTGGCATAAAACTGGTTTTGAGTGGAGATAAACAAGGTTGTGAGGTTTCTAATACCTTGATTAAAATAGTTTTTCCTTATCCTAATTTTCCAGTTCTCTCACCAAGTGAATCTTAGGAAGCCAGTCACAGACCTAATAATTGCCTCTGATTTCTTTCCTATCCTTCAACAGATCTCATAATGAAGGACAGTGAGTTGAGCCTGATCTCGGACATATAATGGAATCTGTCTGAAGCTGAAAGCTGACACCATTACTAAAGCAAAGCTGTGGCAAAGGATGTAACCATGGCAACTTGTTCTCTCTCTGTATGATGTACTTTAAAGAGGAAGGCAGAAGTACTGTGACTGCAGCTGTTGAAATGTTGTATAACTTCCAGTCTTGGTATTATTAAAGGATCTAATAATTTGAAATGGTGAACAACTAATAAATTACAAATATTTAGTTTGATTGAAGTCTATCTGAATAATAATTACACTTATACAACCTTCCACAAGTGACAAAAAACATCAGTTCATTTGCCAATACTCAATTCCTTTCAGAAATTTAAAAAAAGTAAATGAAGATTGAATTTCACTGCATCGTCAACGTACATTCAATTAGCATTTTATGATTTGAACAAGGTTTTTACATCTTTGATGCCATTCATCTCCAAGTTCTTAGAATTAAACAATTGTTAAAAGGATTTGCTACCTAGGGTAGGGTAGGGAAGATTCAAACAAGAGGGCATGACATGAGAATTAAGGGACAGAGGTTTCGGGGTAACGTGAGGGGGAACTTCTTTACACAGAGGGTGGTGGCTGTGTGGAATGAGCTTCCAGCAGAAGTGGTGGAGGCAGGATCGATTTTAACATTTAAGAGTAAAGTGGATAGGTATATGGACGTGAAGGGAATGGAGGGGTATGGTCTGAGTGCAGGTAGATGGGACTAGGGGAAAACAAATGGTCGGCATGGACTGGAAGGCCCGAGAGGGCCTGTTCCCGTGCTGTAATTGTTATATGGTTATATAGTTATATGGATTAGAGGGGAGCTGAGGAAAAAGAGATTTCATCCAAAGAGCCATAAGGATCTCAAACCTGCAGACTGGAAGAGTGTGCAGGTAGAAACCCACATTATATTTTCAAAGTACCATTAAGTAAGGAAATCAACAGGCTTCTGAAGAACACCTGGGAAAAATAATAATCGAACTTGCTCTTTTTGACTAATGAGACCTTTGAAGGAGACCTAGGAGGTCTCCTTCAAAGCCATAAACGTCGATGATACTAGGGATAGACACCAAATGCTGGAGTAACTCAGCGGGTCAGGCAGCATCTCTAGAGAAAAGGAATAGGTGACGTTTCAGGTCACGACCCTTCTTCAGACTACATTCTCCAATTCCTTTTCTTCAGAGATGCTGCCTGACTCGCTGAGTTACTCCAGTTTTATGTGTCCATCTTCGTTTTAAACCGGCATCTGCAGTTCCTTCCTACGTTATGATACTAGGGATTTGCATGACAGTCCCATGTGATTGAAATCCGATAAATATTTTTTAAATCTATTTTATTTGATGAAACATGACTTTATTTACAATAACATAGTCGTTCAGCTAAAATTTACCTTTACTTATTTGCGATGCCTACCATGTCCTTGCTTACAGTGGCTTGCAAAAGTTTTCATACCCCTTGAACTTTTCCACATTTTGTCACGTTACAACCACAAATGTAAATATATTTTATTGGGATTTTATGTGATAGACCAACACAAAGTGGTGCATAATTGTGAAGTGGAAGGAAAATGATACATGGTTTCCAAATTTTATTACAAATAAATAACTGAAAAGTGTGGCGTGCAAAAGTATTCAGCCCCCCTGAGTCAATACTTTGTAGAACCACCTTTCGCTGCAATTACAGCTGCAAGTCTTTTGTGGATATGTCTCTACCAGCTTTGCACATCTAGAGACTGAAATTTTTGCCCATTCTTCTTTGCAAAATAGCTCAAGCTCAGTCAGATTGGATGGAGAGAGTCTGTGAACAGCAATTTACAAGTCTTGCCAGAGATTCTCAATTGGATTTAGGTCTGGACTTTGACTGGGCCATTCTAACACATGAAAATGCTTTGAACTAAACCATTCCATTTTAACTCTGGCTGTATGTTTAGGGTTGTTGTCCTGCTGGAAGGTGAACCTCTGCCCCAGTCTCAAGTCTTTTGCAGACTCTAACAGGTTATCTTCCAAGAATGCCCTGTATTTGGCTCCATCCATCTTTCCATGAACTCTGACCAGCTTCCCTGTCCCTGCTGAAGAAAAGCATCCCCACAGCATGATGCTGCCACCACCATGTTTCACAGTGGGGATGGTGTGTTCAGGGTGATGTGCAGAGTTAGTTTTCCATCACACATAGTGTTTTGCATTTAGGCCAAAAACTTCAATTTTGGTCTCATCGGACCAGAGCACCTTCCTTCACATGTTTGCTGTGTCCCCCACATGGCTTGTGGCAAACTGCAAACGGGACTTCTTATGGCTTTGTTTCAACAATGGCTTTCTTCTTGCCACTCTTCCATAAAGGCCCGATTTGTAGAGTGCACGACTAACAGTTGTCCTGTGGACAGATTCTCCCACCTGAGCTGTGGATCTCTGCAGCTCCTCCAGAGTTACCATGGGCCTCTTGGCTGCTTCTCTGATCAATGCTCTCCTTGCCTGGCCTGTCAGTTTAGGTGGACGGCCATGTCTTGGTAGGTTTGCAGTTGTGCCATACTCTTTCCGTTTTCGGATGATGGATTGAACAGTGCTCCGTGAGATGT
The DNA here is from genome assembly GCA_035221665.1 of Okamejei kenojei. Taxonomy (NCBI): domain Eukaryota; kingdom Metazoa; phylum Chordata; class Chondrichthyes; order Rajiformes; family Rajidae; genus Okamejei; species Okamejei kenojei. The sequence goes on along the minus strand of CM069133.1, from coordinate 111,029,901 downwards.
TCAAAGCTTGGGATATTTTTTTATAACCTAACCCTGCTTTAGACTTCTCCACAACTTTATCCCTGACCTGACTGGTGTGCTCCTTGGGCTTCATGATGCCCAAGAATGTTTGTTCAGTAATGTTCTCTAACAAACCTCTGAGGCCTTCACAGAACAGCTGTATTTATATGAGATTAGATTACACACAAGTGGACTCTATTTACTAATTAGGTGACTTCTGAAAGCAATTGGTTGCACTGCATTTTATTTAGGGGTATCAGAGTAAAGGGGGCTGAATACTTTTGCAAGCCACACTTTTCAGTTTTTTATTTGTAAAAAAATTTGAAAACCATGTATCATTTTCCTTCCACTTCACATTTATGCACCACTTTGTGTTGGCCTATCACATAAAATCCCAATAAAATACATTTACGTTTGTGGTTGTAACGTGACAAAATGTGGAAAAGTTCAACGGTATGAAAACTTTTGCAAGCCACTGTATATTAACTTTCAGGTCTACTTAACAATAGAAATTAACCAGGAGCCTGAGCCGTGACCGCGTGGCTTTTCTCCGAGATCTTTGGTTTTCTCCCACACTCCAAAGATGTACAGGTTTGTAGGTTAATTGGCTTGGTAAATGTAAAAATTGCCCCAAGTGGGTGTAGGGTAATGTTAATGTGTTGGGATCGCTGGTTGGTGCGGACCCGGTGGACCTGTAGGGCCTGTTTTGCGCTGTATCTCTAAACTAAACTAAACTATTGAATATACTTACTTTTCTTTTTAACACCATCTTCAGAAATTAACAAATATTGTAATCCAGAAACTAAGGTAAGGAAGAAAACAAAAATTTATATACAAAGTTTCATTGTCTCGGGACATCACAAGGCATCACTTTGCAATTGTCATTCACAAACAGTCTTCGCATCCAACTCATCATTCTCTGACATTTCTACCAGCTTCAATGCGATTCCACCAACAGCAATATCTTTGCCTCCACACCTCTTTCTGCCTTCCATAGAAACCACTCTCACAGATTCCCTGGTTTTGCTCATCCCTCCCACCTATCCCTTCCTCACCAGGCATTTACCCCAGCAAATATAGGAAGTGCAACACCTGTCACCTCCAGTCAGACACCTAAACATCTCTTCCAGTTGAGATGGAGGTCTACATGCACCTCTTCCAACCTATTGTATTTGATGCTCTCCACTATGCAGTGACTACATGACCTAGCACTTGCTCTCTGTCCGCCAGGATCAGCTGGAAATCCAATTCACAGAGGCAAACCATTTCCAGTTGCAAGCCAGTTGCAAGCCATTTCAATCCCCTTCCCATTCCCATACTAACCTGTCTATCCTCCACCTCATCCATTGCCAGAGTGAGTCCACTCACAAACTGAAGAATAGCCCCCCCTATTCCACTTGGGCAGCTTTCAACCCAACTTCATGAACATTTAAATTTTTATTTTTAGGTAAACACCCACCCTTCTCTCTCCTTCAGACCTACCCTTGTCTGCTCATGCATACCTTTCATTCCACACCTCCTGGCCCTTGTCACCCAGTTCCTTCCCCCCCCCCCCCCTACCTCCTCTTCTCCTGCTCATCACCCACCCACATCCCTCCTGGGCCCCCGATTCTCCCCCATATTCCCATCTACCCACCACCCCTCTCTCTGGTTCTACATTTTTCTCCTTGCCCTCCTTTAACAGATTCAACCATATGCAGCCCTTTGTTGTCTCCACTTGTTTTCCCCGGTCTTTGTGGCTATATCCACCCTTCTCTCACCCCTTGACATCCACAATTCAATCCCTTCTTATATGGATCTAACTATCACATGCCAGCTTTTGCTGCCCCCTACCATCACTGTCTTTGTGCCTCTATTCCAGTCATTAAGAAGGATCCTGACCCAAAGCAGTGACGGTCTATTTCCCACCACTGTGGCTGCATCAGACTGAGCATTGACCCGAAGCACATTGGCACCAGGAGTCCCCATCAGCTGAGGTTCTTCCTGTCCCCGGTATTGCAAAGGATTGGCCTGGCACCTCTGCTGCGCAATGGACCAATCAGCTCGACATTGCCGCACCACCATCCTTTGTGGAAAAGTTCTTCCAGATCAAGACTTTGAACTACAAAATCCATCAGGCAATGGAACATCCTCCAGGCACTGCAAGGGAAGGAATCGATGGATCCCTGTGCAGACTGTCCAGATTATCAGATGAAATACCTCTTTGCCAGAACTCACCAAAAAGCACCAAGACCTGGCTTAGCTGGCAGTGAGAGGGGCCCTCCCAGTCCGATCCTTCCTGTATTGATGGGGTCTTATTCCCAATGCACGCAGCCATTGGAATGGCTATTATGGAAAGGGGTTAGTTAACCATGTCTTTGCAGAGTGTATATCTGATAAGGGGATCTAGAGAAATATGTAAAGGTTCATTCAGAACACCACTTTAACAGAGGACTCTGCTGCTGGTAGACCATCAATTTGGTGAAAGACACGCTTTGATCTGACCAAAAGTTGTTAGTACTCCAGCATCGCAGGATGTCTGAATGGAGAAGAATAAGTGTATTTCTGCTCATTTTTGGGAGATGATGGTAGGAAGTCATTGTGGGCCTGTGATGGTGAGAAATTTATTGATTTTTGTTAAAATTGAAGCTTAGCTGGAATTGGGCATTAGTGTGACCTAAATTCCGTTTAGATTGCATGTGGAGAGTGCTAGGATTGAGGGTTAAGTTGTATAAGCTGAATTATTACCAAGGCTGTGAGACAAACATTTACTCCAAACTTTTGATTGTATAATTAATAATGCACCGTGGCCTCCATGTCTATCTGTAAGTCACAGACTCCGTTTGGAATTGCATTGCCATTCCTTCATCTTCACTGGGTCACGGTCATACTTTGACCACACTACGCCTCGGGCATTTTATGATATGATACGATACATTGGCCTTCATAGTGAGAGGATTTGCATTTAGGAGAAAGGATGTCGTACTGCAACTGTACAGGGCACTGGTGAGACCGCACCTGGAGTATTGAATGCAGTTTTGTTCTCCTAATTTGAGGAAGGACATTATTGCTATTGAGTGAGTGCAGCGTAGGTTCACCAGGTTAATTCCCGGGATGGCGGGGCTGATATATGATGAAAGAATGTGTCCACTGGGCTTATATTCACTGGAATTTAGAAGGATGAGAGGATATCATATAGAAAAATATAAATATAGGCGATTGGACAGGCTAGATGCTGGGGAAAAATGTTCCCGATGTTGGGGGTCCAGAACCAGGGGTCACGGTTTAAGAATAAGGGGTAGGCCATTTAGGACTGAGATGTGGAAAAACTTTTTTACCTAGAGAGTTGGGAACCTGTGGGATTCTCTGCCACAGAAGGCAGTGGAGGCCAATTCACTGAATGTATTCAAGAGAGAGTTGGATATAGCTCTTAGGGCTAACGGAATCAAGAGATATGGGGAGAAAGCAGGAACAGGGTACAGATTCTGGATGATCAGCCATGATCGTATTGAAAGGCGGTGCTGGTTCGAAGGGCCGAATGGCCTACTCCTGCACCTATTTTGTATGTTTCTATGTTACTATGGTATGATGCGATATGATGTGGATAGAGAATTGGTTGGCAGACAGGAAACAAAGAGTAGGAATAAACAGGTCCTTGTCAGAATGGCAGGCAGGCCTTCTAGATTGGGTGAATTGGCAGGGGTGCTGAGGAAGAGGATTTCTTGGAATGTATGCGGGATAGTTTTCTAAACCAACATGTGGAGGAACCAACGAGAGAGCAGGCTATTCTAGACTGGATATTGAGTAATGAGGAAGGGTTAGTTAGCAGCCTTGTTGTACGTGGCCCCTTGGGCAAGAGTGACCATAATATGGTTGAGTTCTTCATTAGGATGGAGAGTGACATTGTTAATTCAGAAACATGGGCCCTGAACTTAAAGAAAGGTAACTTTGAGGGTATGAGACGTGAATTGGCCAAGATCGACTGGCAATTGATTCTTGAAGGGTTGACGGTGGATATGCAATGGAAGGCATTTAAAGACTGCATGGATGAACTACAACAATTGTTCATCCCAGTATGGCAAAAGAATAAATCAGGGAAGGTGGCGCATCCGTGGATAACGAGGGAAATCAGGGATAGTATCAAAGAAAAAGATGAAGTGTACAAATTAGCCAGAAAAAGCAGCCTACCAGAGGACTGGGAGAAATTCAGAGACCAACTGAGGAGGACAAAGGGCTTAATTAGGAAAGGGAAAATGGAGTATGAAAGAAAACTGGCAGGAAACATAAAAACTGACTGCAAAAGTTTTTATCGATATGTGAAGCGCAAAAGATTAGTTAAAACAAATGTAGGTCCCTTGCAGTCAGAAACGGGTGAATTGATCATGGGGAACAAGGATATGGCAGACCAATTGAATAGCTACTTTGGTTCTGTCTTCACTAAGGAAGACATAAATAATTTGCCGGAAGTAGCAGGGGATCGCGGGTCAAATGAGTTGGAGGAAATGAGTGAAATCCAGGTTAGCCGGAAAGTGGTGTTAGGTAAATTGAATGGATCAAAGGCCGATAAATCCCCAAAGCCAGATAGGCTGCATCCCAGGGTACTTAAGGAAGTAGCCCCAGAAATAGCAGATGCCTTAGTGATACTTTTTCAAAACTCTTTAGATTCTGGAGTAGTTCCTGAGGATTGGAGGGTAGCTAATGTAACCCCACTTTTTAAAAAGGGAGGGAGAGAGAAAATGGGGAATTACAGACCAGTTAGTCTAACATCGGTAGTGGGGAAACTGCTAGAGTCAATTATTAAAGATGGGATAGCAGCACATTTGGAAAGTGGTGAAATCATTGGACAAAGTCAGCATGGATTTACGATGGGTAAATCATGTCTGACGAATCTTATTGAAATTTTTGAGGATGTAACTAGTAGAGTGGATAAGGGAGAAGCAGTGGATGACCTATATCTGTACTTTCAGAAGGCTTTCGACAAGGTCCCACACAAGCGATTGGTATACAAACTTAAAGCACACGGTATTGGTGGTTCAGTATTGATGTGGATAGAGAACTGGCTGGCAGACAGGAAGCAAAGAGTAGGAGTAAACGGGTCCTTTTCAGGATGGCAGACAGTGACTAGTGGGGTGCCGCAAGGCTCAGTGCTGGGACCCCAGCTATTTACTATATACATTAATGATTTGGACGAGGGAATTAAATGCAACATCTCGAAGTTTGCGGATGACACGAAGCTGGGGGGCAGTGTTAACTGTGAGGAGGATGCTAGGAGGCTGCAAGATGACTTGGATAGACTGGGTGAGTGGGCAAATGCATGGCAGATGCAGTATAATGTGGATAAATGTGAGGTTATCCACTTTCGTGGCAAAAACAGGAAGGTAGACTATTATTTGAATGGTGACCGATTAGGAAAAGGGGAGATGCAGCGAGACCTGGGTGTCATGGAACACCAATCATTGAAAGTAGGCATGCAGGTGCAGCAGGCTGTGAAGAAAGCGAATGGTATGTTGGCATTCATAGCAAAAGGATTTGAGTACAAGAGCAGGGAGGTTCTACTGCAGTTGTATAGGGTCTTGGTGAGGCCACACCTGGAGTATTGCGTACAGTTTTGGTCTCCTAATCTGAGGAAAGACATTCTTGCCATAGAGGGAGTACAGAGAAGGTTCACCAGACTGATTCCTGGAATGGCACGACTTCCATATGAAGAAAGACAGGATAGACTCGGCTTGTACTCGCTGGAATTTAGAAGATTGAGGGGTGATCTCATGGAGACTTACAAAATTCTTAAGGGGTTGGACAGGCTAGTTGCAGGAAGATTGTTCCCGATGTTGGGGAAGTCCAGGACAAGGGGTCACAGTTTAAGGATAAGGGGGAAGTCTTTTAGGACCGAGATGAGAAAATCGTTTTTCACACAGAGAGTGGTGAATCTGTGGAATTCTCTCCCACAGAAGGTAGTTGAGGCCAGTTTGTTGGCCATTGTGGCTGAAGGGATCAGAGGGTATGGAGAGAAGGCAGGTACAGGATATTGAGTTGGATGATCAGCCATGATCATATTGAATGGCGGTGCAGGCTCGAAGGGCCGAATGGTCTGCTCCTGCACCTAATTTCTATGTTTCTATGTTTCTATGAGTGGGGTGCGAGGCTCGGTGCTGGGGCCGCAACTATTTACAATATATATGAATGATTTAGATGATGGGATTAAAAGTAACACTAGCAAATTTGCAGATGACATAAAGCTGGGTGGTAGTGTGAACTGCGAAAAGGATGCTAGGTGATTGCAGGGTGACTTGGACAAGTTGAGCGAGTGGGCAGATGCATGGCAGATGCAGTATAATGTAGATAAATGTGAGGTAATGTAGATAATGTAGATAAATAAAAGTCTTTGACTTTGACTTTGACTGAGGTCATCCACTTTGGCAGATTATTATCTCAATGGTGTCAGATTAGGAAAGAGGGAAACGCAATGAGACCTGGGTGTCCTTGTACACCAGTCACTGAAGGTAAGCATGCATGTACAGCAGGCAGTGAAAAAAGCTAATGGCATGTTGGCCTTCATAACGAGAGGATTTGAGTATAGGAGTAAAGAGGTCCTTCTGCAGTTGTACAGGGCCCTGGTGAGACCACATCTAGAATATTATGTGCACTTTTGGTCTCCTAATTTGAGGAAGGGCATCCTTGCTATTGAGGCAGTGCAGCATATGTTCATGAGGTTAATCCCCGGGATGACGGGACTGTCATATGAGGAAAGATTGGAAAGACTGGACTTGTATTCACTGGAATTTAGAAGGATGAGAGGGCATCTTATAGAACCATATAAAATTATAAAAGGACTGGACAAGCTAGATGCAGGAAAAATGTTCCCAATGTTGGGGGAGTCCAGAACCAGGGGCCACAGTCTAAGAATAAAGGGGAGGCCATTTGAAACTGAGATGAGAAAAACTTTTTCACCCAGAAAGTTTTGAATTTGTGGAATTCTCAGCCACAGAAGGTAGTAGAGGCCAATTCACTGGATGAATTGAAAAGAGAGCTAGATAGAGCTCTAGGGGCTAGCGGAATCAAGGGATATGGGCAGAAGGCAGGCACAGGTTACTGATTGTGGATGATCAGCCATGATCACAATGAATAATGGTGCAGGCTCGACATAGGGTTGCCAACTGTCCTGTATTAGCCGGGACATATTGGGCTAAATTGGTTTGTCCCATACTGGACCGCACTTGTCCCGTATTTGACTGCTACTACGTGGGTCGAGGGGACTGTCGGGTCGGTGCGCCTCGTCCGGCCCTGCCTCACCCGTCCCGACGTAGTGCGGCCCATGGAGTGTAGCAGTAGCACCTCACCCATGGACCCGTCGGTCGGCAAACCGGCCAGCTGTCCGACCTTCAGACCTTCGCATACAGCCGACACCACCACCCCTCCTTCTCATGGCCGATCATCGGTTCATGAGTTGGATGGGGTGGCGGACTTTGCCCGCGTGCAAATTCTGGCGCACGGGACAACACTCCTCAGCTGGCCTGCCTACTGGGCTCTGTGTGCAGTCCAGCACCTGGCCAACTCATCATTCACCCAGCCATGGCCAAGTTGGTCAGCGAATTGCCGTCGGGAATTTGTCCCTTATTTTGACCTTTTGTCCCTTATTTGGGAGTGAGAAAGTTGGCAACCCTAGCTGGAAGGGCCAAATGGCCTCCTCCTGCACCTATTTTCTATGTTTTCTATGATAGAACTTTATTTATCCCAGGAAGGAAATTGGTCTGCCAACAATCATAAAACACAACAAGATGCATGAAACTTGAAATTGAAGTGACGAATGGAAAGGATTGGAGATGTGTAAAGATTAGGTGGGGGGGGGGGGGGGGGGATGTCAGTCTACCCCTTGACAGAAGGGGGAGGAGTTGTACAATTTGATAGCCACAGGGAAAAAGGGTCTCCTGTGACGTTCTGTCCTGCATCTTAGTGGAGCCAGTTAGTTGCTGAAGTTGCTCCTCAGGTGGAGCAGCGTCATCCTGAGAGTAACGTCACCTTTCTGTCTGCAGCAATTCACAAAAATGGCTCATTCCAGTTTCTGACTAGAGATGGGTAATAAATGCTGCCCTTGCCAGCACTGACCATGTCCGGGTAATTGTAGTGGTTGGTGTTGGTTACTAGGTGTCGTGCTTCCCACTGATTCTGATGTCATTGTTGCTCCTGAGTTTTGATCATTAAGTTTTCTTCTGAAGTTTTTGTTTGGAAATCCTTTTATTGTAATCTGCATGGCATAAAAGCATAATTAACCATTGAAATCTGTATTTTTTTCATTCGCATGTGTGCAATTCTCTCAAATGTTTTAAATTCCTCGTGGACCTAGTTATTAGTAGAAGCTCTTTATATTTACATGGTAAATGGTAGGCCTCTGGGGAGCGTTGTATAGCAGAGGGATCTATGAGTGCAGGTGCATGGTTTCTTGAACATCGTTGCAGGTAGATATAAGGTGGTCAAAAAGGCTTTTGGCACTTTGGCCTTCTCAGTCAGAGTATTGAGTATAGACATTGGGAGGTCCTGTTGCAGTTGTTTATGATGTTGGTGAGACTGAATATCATGTTCAGTTCTGGGCACCATGTCATAGGAAAGGTATTGTCAAGCTTGAAAGGGCTCAGAAAAGATTTACGAGGATGTTGTCAGGACTAGAGGGTGTGAGCTACAGGGAGAGGTTGCGTAGGCTGAGTCTCTATTCCTTAGAGCGCAGGAGGATGAGGGGTGATCTTATAGAGGTGTACAAAATTATGAGAGGAATAGATTGGGTATTAGATTGGGAATAGATTGGCACAGAATCTCTTGCCCAGAATAGGGGAATCGAGGAACATAGGTTCAAGGTGAAGGGGAAAAGATTTAATAGGAATCCGAGGGGTAACTTCTTCACACAAAGGATGGTGGGTGTATGGAACAAGCTGCCAGAGGAGGTAGTTGAGGCTGGGACTATCCCATCGTTTAAGAAACAGTTAGACGGGTACATGGATAGGAGAGTTTTTGAGGGATATGGACCAAGCGCAGGCAAGTGGGACTAGTGTAGCTGGAACATTGTTGGCCGGTGTGGGCGAGTTGGGCTGAAGGGCCTGTTTCCACACTGTATCACTCTATGACTCTATGACTCAATATCACCCTATAACTCATTTGCATAGTGATTCTTTGAATTTGCAACAATAGGTGATTGAACACTGCTGTTCTGCACGGTGATTCCTGTGATTAAGAGCATAGATTAGTTAAATGCCCAATCTAATCATAACAGCAGAAGAAATTATATTTTCTTGACATTTTACCTTTGTCCTTTTTTCAAAATTTCATCTTACAATTTTAAATCAGAATATTTGTTCATATTTTCTGTCTGAACTATTTGATATTATGAGCATTTAAGAAAAGATGTAATGTTTCCCCATTTCAATAAGAAGAACAATTCATGAAATGCAGAATTTTAACATCAGTCTGATATGGTGAATACAACTAATAGTTCCCAATGATAATATGTTTTTAATATGTGGGTTTCTCACAAGTGGTTTGTACCCAATGAGTCCAGCAAATAACTTACTTCATGCCCTTGTAATACTAGCCACATTCTAAGGCAGTCAATATTAAAGTTTTGTTTTTAAAGATCTGGTTAGACATCGTGTTGCAGTTTCCACCCCTTGTTTTATCATTTCTCTTTCACCTGCTCACCACTCTCCTGTCATTCTTTTTTCCAATCCTCTTTCTCCCCTTTTTCTGACCCTGATCCCAACCCAGTGACCCTTTCTAAACTTAACACCATGACTTTTACACTTGATTTATGGTGCGCCTGTGAAGGGTCAGGCCTGGTTTTAATGCTGTTATTATCACTACTAATGTCTTTATTGGGCTACTGTGTTTCCAACACAGGAAGTCGACATTAAAAATGCTACTTTTTTTTATTATTTCAAATGTTTAACTGTTGTCAATAAATGGCACTAGTCTTACGCAGAGGATCCGTGGCCTGCTGACAAACAGTTGCAAGTGTTTCCCAGAATGTGCTATTTTACATCGCGCTATTAGAATTTAACAGGGGCGGGTATCCGAGGGAAAACTTTAGGAGCTGTTGGCTTGAGATAATCGAACACAACTTTCGAAGCAGTCTTTATATTATGAAAAAACTTACAAAACAGTTTTCCTGTCCTCTATTGAAATTTCAATACCCCGCTAGCAAGTCACCACACTAATAATTCACTAACCCAGGTGACCACTAAACTAATTTGGAAGCTTTTAAGATTGTGTTTAAAGATTTGCCATTTCCCTTCCTGCAGTGACTGTGTAATTTCAATAGTTGCATGTGCACTCACTTCAGGATGCTAAACATTTCTTACAAAAGAGAGAACTACCTTTTCCCCCCTTTTGGACTCCTTGCCTTGCTCTGTTTCTTATTCATTAATTACTCTAAGGGTCTATTTATGTCGTTTACAAAGCCACTTAAACTGCGCACCAATTTAACATATTTATGACCCCGTTTTTCTTTCTTTTCTTGGAGACTGTACGGTGATTGTTCTCCGGACCCGAGGACCCCGGCGCGGCGTAAATGATGAAAGAAGACACATAAAGAAGGAAATGAATGTGTGAATAATGAATACCTTCGAGAAACAACTGGCACAATTTGCCCCATGGCCCTGGGGGGTCACTTTAATAGAGTCTCGCCTCAGCCCATTGAGTGCATGAGAGACTATTAAAAAGCAAGAGATCATCGGCATAGGTTGATCATTCTGGATCTTGTTTACTTTCATCCGCGTCCAGACAAAATTATTACGATCACATCTGTAAAAGGAACTGGGAGATTGTTGCGAGATTCTGTTTTTTTTTTTTTTTTTGTTTTTTTTTGATGCCGGCTCATAAATCGTGGAGATTGAGTCCCTTTCAAAAGCTCTCCATGGTCTAGTTTCGCTTCTGGGTCACTAAAGGCATTGAAGTTTTAATGGCATGCCACGGCAGATTACACGATACAGCTGTCCCGGCACCGTGAAAATTAAGTTATGCCCCGTGTCAGCAAGTTTTTATTGGCAAAGCGCTGAGAAGTGCGCATCCAGGAGTGGAGGCAGCGCTCTGAGTGCTAACTCACTGTCAGCAATGGAGATGATGGGGGAATCTGAGAGAAATGTGCTCTTTGTTCTGCTCTCACACAGGGGTCTCACCCCATAGACTCTCTCCTATAGACCCAGCCTCTTTATTAAAACACTTCACTCCATCTTCAAGCCACTATACACTACAGGGAACAATCGCCCTGAATCTGGCTCTTCACATCCAGCTGCATTTTCAGACTTGCCTGCTGGTCATGATTTCTGGCTCAAAGCACTCCCCCTACTTAAACTCTCCTTATTCATTACAAGTTTCCCCTTTTTTAGGAGACCAAATCTTTTCAATGTATTTCAATGTATAGCTTGTGTTATGAAAACTAGCATCAAGGTCATTTTGTTAGGCCGGTACGTGTGTGTCTCCGGGTACATTTGTGCGTGTGTCTGGGATCTTTGTAACAGTAACTATACAGTTGTTTGTGGGTGGGGGTGGGGAAGCATGTTCCGACAGAGGAACTTGACCAAGAAAAAAGATCCAAGTTTCTGAAAGTTGTATTTTGCGTCTCCTGTTTGATTGCAATCCTTGCTCAGTCATCGGATTGCTTCAGTTCAATAACCCTAAACAACACCTCACAATGGAGAACGTCAAAGCACAGCAATGTCAAAGTAGCCAGGCTGTGAAATCATTGTTTTGCGCATGGATGAAACAACGTTTTATTAATCAAAGATGCCCGGACGCCAAATACCAAGAACACCTCTGGAGAACCGTGTTAACCATTGCAGAACTGCTATCAGTTCCCTTCTTTCTTGCAACGAGTTAATATTGTATTTTCTTTGCTCTCCTGCCTCCAAACAGTGATTCTGAACATGTAAATCTCTATAAATGCAAATCCGGTGCCACTTTGTGTAAATAAAAACCTATTGTGGGGTTAAAGTATGTTTACGTTTTTCAGCGCGAACGCTGTAATTAATGTTATTTCAAAATCTCTCCCGTCCTACCTGCCAGTTGTTGACTGGTCCAGTTTGAACCGTTCAGAAACACAACGCCGTGCAAACTGGGGCAGACCGTTTCAAAATAAAGCCAGCCCTGAAACCCCTATTACTGGAGAAAATTCATTAGGTGCTTCGTGCTGTCAAATGACCATCATTTATCATCACTTAAAGATAAACAAACAGAGAGGTACAAGGACTGGGAGTCCCAAATAAATCTCCCCCTCCTTCAACTTTGACGTCTTCTCCTCCCAGGAGAACAACTGGATCAACATATTTGGGAAAGAAACTCAATAAGCGAAAGCTTGGGCCGGAATTTATAGCACATAATACCTGTCTGCTTGCCCCCTGAACCCATTTCACAGGTCACAGCGCAGCAAAATGACCAATTTAAGAAGTGTTGGGGATCGAAATGTGCTCAATAATTTGATGCACCAGAGACCTCTAACCTCCTGGGTCACAACATTAAAATGTTTATCAGTGATGTTGGCAACATCGACGTGTTTGTTAACCTGTTTTCAGTAAAGAAAAGGAAATAATCAGCATATTGGGAAAAAATATATTTCGAACTATTTTGTGATACGTTTGTGTGCATGTGGAATATATTAATTGTGACAAAAACGAGAATGGTAGTTGAGGCTTCGTGCCTGTGTTGAGAATTTGAAAAAAGAATTGGAATTCAACGCCATGAAAGGGGATTATGAAACCACCAGTGTTCAAAATAAGATAATTGAAATAACATGGCAATTAACCGCCCAGCCGACTATCTTTGATTAGATTTATACAGCTCTGTATAGGTCGCTCTGCGATTTAAGATTGCTCTGACGGTGGTGACTGTACATGTATATAACGAGGACGTTTACTCGTCTGTTAAAATAGTTGTAAAACGGTGATGGAAATAAATTACAGAAAACACCATGAACAATAACACAGACGTGAGCAAGTGAAAGACCCACGGAAACACATAAGACTTCAAGGAAATGGCCGACAGCAATCGGATCTGAAGTATCGGTACTACTTCACCCCTGCTTCACGTAGATCCGTCCATTGGCAAATATCCAACAGAACATGTTCATCATAAGCTTCAACAAACAATGTTTGACTAGGTTTATGACGAAGACATGTCCATAACAGTGATACGCCGATGTTATTCTCGAATTCCAAATCATTGTTAAAACTTAAAATGAAACGTTTCTTCAGCTAATCTATAATCCCCTCACCCAACCCCCACCCACGCCACTAACTCTCTTGCTCCAGAAAGTGGAATGCTCCCAGGACACGGGGAGCCGGACACCAACCATTCTAACTGGATTATAAAACCTTTTCTCGTTTCAAAGGTTTGATCTCAACATGTTTTGGATGTGATTAAATCAAAGTGGCAGCTTTGACTTTAAAAAATTGATTCAGAAGAGGAAATTTTCGAGTCAGTAGAGCAAATGTATATGTTGTGATTTATATTTAAAAGAACTGATGGCATTTCAATGCCCGACATAAATTTACTTATGACTTTTTAAAAAAAAGAGTAACACGGAGAGAAATCTTCACTGCAAATCAAGGAGTTGACGATCTTGCAATCTCGCTACCTGGAAGGAAAATAATGACCCGAGGTCCCAAATATTGCATCTGTACTTTTCCCGACCTGGAGTATGCTGTCTTGACCAGTCCGGAGTCGTTGTCTCTTCCAGGGAGAAATGGCGATCGTGTTTTATACGACAACAAAAACAAGGATACATTGTTGATGAGTTTAGTTTTAAAGTGGGACGGAGAAAAGGGAAAGGCGAAGGAGAGACTTGGGCAAAGACAGTGAAGGAAATGTTTCCCCACGGCCTAATCTATCAACATGTGGATTTTAGATGATTAACAGTAATCTTGTAAATTATGCACTGATTGCAATAGATTAATTTTCGGAAGTTAATAAAGATTAATCCTATGGGTTTTTTTTTACATCTTGCTATTTCTTTATATCTCCTTGGTTAACTGACTATATATGGTGATTTGAGTAATCCTACAGGCATCTAATAGGGAGACTTTGAGGGAGATTAAGTGTTAATAAACTTTGACATTGAAAAAAAGTTCTTGGCCTTGCAAAACAATAAGAAAGGAACTATATGAATCTATCGGTATCAAGGGTATTAATAGCCATAGCCATTGAAATTCCAAAAGTTCGATTATTGTCAGTGACAAGCAGTTAATCACTGAATGTTCTGGCCAAAACAAACCTTGTACATATCTCATCAAATCATTAGTCATTGCAAATCCCCAAGAGTCGCTTCATCCCAGTAACCAATAAAGGACTTAAAGGCTGGATAGAAGTCATTGAATTATTATGTGCTTTTTAAATGAAATTCCTCTCCTGCTGAGATCTTCCCTGCCGGTTTTCCATATTTCAGCCTGGGAAACGTTTGGTTCTCTCCTGCCGTTGCCAAACGTTAATTGAAAACATTTAAAGGAAAGTCAGATTGGGGGCGCGCATTGAGAATGCAATTTAGAGTTGAATTCTTGTCCTGTATAAGACTTAGCCCATCAGCCACACAAGTGCACACAAAGTGAGCCTTGATTTCTTCAAGGAGCAGTTTTTAACCCGGTGAGCTATTGAAAGAGGGAGCAGGGTTATTTACTCAATGTGTTCATCAGCGACAATTATCACAAACTAAGTGTTGAGTATCTTGACAATTAAGCTGGAATTTCGATAAGGGGTTCCCCTATTTTGTTTATTACAAGGAAGCAATATAAACCATACTATGTGTAATTGTGCTGGTGGAATAGAAAATAGAGCATAAGAAATTGTCACTAATGACTGTGATGGTCTCATTTAGTTACAATTTCATTTTTCTTTAACCATATGCATTTTCCCCTTCCTCCCCATCCCCAGACAAACTGGGAAATATTAAACAAATATATATGCATAGAACATAGAACAGCACAGCACAGGGATGGGCCCTTTGGCCCACAATGTCTATGCCCAACAGGAGGCCTAGTTAAACTGATCTTATATTTATATTAAATCTGGGCATCAGACAAGTCCTACGTTTATAGAGTCATAGAGTCATAAAGTGATACTGTGTGAAAACAGGCACTTCGGCCTAACTTGCCCTCACCAGCCAACATGTCCCAGCTACACTAGTTGCACCTGCCAGCATTTGGTCCATATCCCTCCAAATCTATCCTATCCATGTACCTGTCTAACTGCTGCTTAAATGTTGGGATAGTCCCAGTCTCAACTACCTCCTCTGGCAGCTTGTTCCATACATTCACCACCCATTGTGTGAAAAAGTTACCCCTCAGATTCCTATTAAATCTTTTCCCATTCACCTTAAACCTATGTCCTCTGGTCCTTGATGCACCTATTCTGGGCAAGAGACTGTGTATCTACCCTCTCATGATTTCATACAGCTCCATAAGATCACCCCTCATCCTCCTGTGCTCCAAGGAAGAGAGTCCCAGCCTACTCAACCTCTGCCTATAGCTCAGACTCTCTAGTTCTTTGTACCCTTTCCAGTTTGACAATATCGTTCCTATAATACAGTGCCTAGAATTGAACACAATAATGAGCCCAATCTAATTGCATTGCTGCATTCCTTCTAGTGAAAGTACTTTCTTCACACTATTTGGGATGGAGTGTCAGGATACAATGACCATAAATGACATGCCATTCTGGATGGTGTGTGACTTGAGGAGAGAGCGGGTGTGGCCTGCAAATGGGGTGATGCTCCCATATGCACGCTGCACTTCTTCTTCTTGGTGGTGAGTGTCATGAATTTGGGAAGTGCTATTTAAATAACCAAGGTGAGTAATTACATGTGCATTTAAATATTGGTACAGCATCATGTAAGGCATCAAAAGTTCAGGAATTATGATTGTATAAAATAAATAATATAAGCTGTGATTGTATTGAATGGTGGAGCAGGCTTAAAGGGATGAATGGCCTGTTCTTGTTCTCCTGTATCATTGATAGTGCACATTGCATGAACATTTCTCTTGTGCTATTGCGTTGGAGAAAGACATGAAGCCAATGGAACTTGGAACAGATAATGGAGATGTCTTGAGGACAGTCCATATTACGGTGGAGGATGTTCTGGACTTCCTAAGACATGTAAAGGTAGCTTCCCAGCTGTTGTCAGGCGACTGAATCATCCTACCACAACTAAGAGAGCAGTGCTGAACTACCATCTACCTCTTTGGTGACCCTCAGACGATCCTTGATCGGACTTTGCTGGCTTTACCTTGCACTAAACTTTATGCCCATATCATGATTCTGTACACTGTAAATGGCTCGATTGTAATCGTGTATTGTCTATTTGCTGACTGGATAGCATGCAATAAAAGCTTTTCACTGGGCCACAGTACACGTGACAATAAACTAAACTGACCAGTCCAAATTTCCCAGGCCTGATCAGTTTATCCAAGGACACTGTGGGAAGCTGGAGAAGAAATTGCAGAGAGCTGAGAATAGTAAGATTAAACGAGAACTTACCAGTTTGAAGTTTGATCTTTATTTTATGAGGAGTAACGATGAGGGATTACGTGAAGAAGCCCCGCCTGGCGCTAGAACGGCATACTTCAAAGCAGCGGCATGAAAAACACAGAACATAATAGCCGGAGTAAGATAGTAAGGCTTCTCATAGATTTAGAACTACCAGATGATCATTTATTTTATGAGGGTGGGGAGTGGAGGGCACGTAATCCCTCATCGTTACTCCTCATAAAATAAAGATCAAACTTCAAACTGGTAAGTTCTCGTTTAATCTTACTATTTTACTTCGGAGTCACGTGAGTGACTACGTGAAGATTTTGAAGCTTCTGTGTTTTCCATGTCGTAGAATTCTTCCATACGACAGTCCGGCTAGGTCAACACATACATGAGTAAAAACCTTTTACCAGACCAGTTTCAGATCTTTCCATGAATCTTTTAATGATAAAAGAACATATAATAACCCCTTTTTTTACATCTGGGGAAAACCATTACAAAGTGATAAAAGATATAAGTGATAACATAATCAATAATATCAATTGATAGTGAAACAAAGCAGGTGATTATAGTGAACCCAACACCGCGTGTCCAAAGCCTGTCATTGTGTGAACAGGTTTATTGTAGAACTTTGAAAAAGTTTCTTCTTTACACCACCCTGCGGTTTCTAAAATATGTTCGAGTGGCACGTTCTGTAACTTCGCCGCGGACGTAGCTGCTGCCCTGGTGGAGTGAGATTTGAACACATCAGTGTCTACTCCTGCTAAAAGTAACACCTGTTTTAACCACCTCGAAATTGTTTGCACTGAAGCTTTTGTGTGTGGTTTCATTATGCGTAATCATTAATGTTTTTTCATTACCTCGAAGAGTTTTGGTAATTTTTATATATTGGTTCAAATGTTTAACTACACACAATGTTGGATCAATAGGGTAAGCTTGAAACGTTACCTTTGCTCCAGTTCTTCCTGGTTGTGGCAGTTGGGTACGAGGTAGCAAGGTTTTTGCAAAATTGTATAAGGGTAAGTGCGTTGTTCTTTGTATGGGTGACACCAAGTCTAACAGTTATGGTATCAAACAGGAAATTAGAAATGCCAAAACAGTGGGTGACTTCATCTACATGTAGCTGCGGGAGTTACAGTCTCGTTTTGACCCCCTTTGACCTGCCATTAAATTAACATTAATTTTCCAACTTTCTTTGGATGACACTTTCATTTCCCGTACAGTACATTATTGCCATAGTGCAGAAAGGTTCATGATTCCTGGGATGTCCATGACTGGATTCGGTGGAATTCTTATAGAAACTGGGGTTTAGATCCAGGACAAGGGTCACAGCTGACCGAGATGAGAAAGACTTTTTTCACACAGAGAGTGGAGTGTTTTTCATTGGCTATATTTAAGAGTGAGTTGGATGTGGCCCTTGTTAAGGGGATCAGAGGGTTGGAGAGAAGGCAGGTTTGATCCGGTGCAGGCTCGAAGGGCTCCTGTTCCTATGTTTTCTATTCGTATAAAACACAATGTTATCTGTAGCCACAGCGTGTTTGTAATGATCTGAAACCAATGCCATCCAAGTAGAGAAAGTACAATGCTGACATTTTTGTATATCATTTTTGTTAAAGATTGATCCACAGAGATAAATAGGATGACAATGCACTACGTGCACTATTAATAGCACTATAACTTAAGTGCTGTTCAAAATGCAGCTCGGCAAGGAACTCCAATATGTTTGCAATGTTCACAGTATGATAGGATATATTTGATTGTCTACAAAATTTTTCCCATTTCTTTATATGTGTCATATATTGTCTCTGGGTGCTATCTCGCCATGATGCGACTATAATATCCATAGTCCTATCCGACAATCCAAGCTCCTGTAGTGGTCTGGTCAAAACCTGCAGATTAACAAATTCATATAAGCATGTAATGGATGAATTTCTTTGGTCACCGGTTTTATTAACAAATCACTGCTGCTAGGAATTGACATATATGGTTCTTTAATCATGTTTAAAATTAATGGGAACCATGGTTGTGTCGGCCAATTTGGAATCACCAATAATCCCGTGGCAGAATCTTGTTCTATTTTCTTCAGACATTGCTGAACCAGAGCAAATGGCAGAAAAGCATAAAAGAACATATTCCCCCAATGCAGTGAAAAAGCATCTACTGCTACTGCATCTGGATCTGGTTCCAAGACACATATTTAGGTAATTGATGATTTAATCTTGATGCAAATAGATCAATGTCTGGTAACCCATATTGAATCACAATTTTACTGAAAATTACTGGGTTCAACATCCATTCTGTGTTATCTTTAAACACCCTTGATCTATTGTCTGCCACCACATTGTATTTACATAGAAACATAGGAAATATAATTCGCCCTTCGAGCCTGCACCGCCACCCAAAATCTTGTACCTGTGCTCCAATACACCACTGCCATATCTGATTGACCAGACAATCCACATGGGATTTCCTGCACTGATTTTAATCTCCTAAATTTCCAGAGAGTATAAACTCTATCCCCCATCCCAGAGAGTGATTAATATATGCAACAGCTGTTGTATTGTCTAATTTGTATTAGTACATGCAGATTCTTTTTTGTAGAACAATAGGCTTTTAATCCATAAAATGCCCCAATAACTCTACATTGTTATACCATATGTTTGGAGAAACATTTCCTCTTGGACAGTCCATCTGCCCCTAATACCACAGCTGGTAAATGCCAATCTGTCGCCCCCCATCCGAGAGCACTAGCATCTGTTTACATAGTAAAATTGTTTGGACTTCAGGCTGTTGTATCACAATGTTTTTAGCAGCTTGTGGGACATTTTCAATCCACCATTGCAATTCCAATAAGGCATTTTTTGTTAATTGCATAGGCCTATCAAAATGGCCTGCTCTCTTTTTTAGAGCTTTTATTTTATCTCTTTGCAGGTTTTGGTAATGTAATGGACCAAATTCCACTGCAGGAAATGCTGCTACTAATTTCCCAATAACGTTTGCTACTTCCCGGATGGAGAGGATAAGGTTTGTGCATAAGACCCCTGCAGGTCATTATAATATCATCAATCTTATCTGTTGGCAAAGGTACTAACATAGTAGGTACACAAAAAGCTGGAGAAACTCAGCGGGTGCAGCCCGCTGAGTTTCTCCAGCTTTTTGTGTACCCTCGATTCTCCAGCATCTGCAGTTCCTTCTTTAACACGTACTAACATAGTAACTGAGTTGATCACAAACCCCAAATAGTTAATTGACTGTGTTGGCTGCAGCTGGGATTTAATTGGATGAATCAAGAACCCTAATTTCTCAAATAAGGTTTTAGTTGCTGAAACTGATTTTTCAGCTGATTCCTGATTACAATTGATGATTAAAATGTCATCCAGATAAGCCATAACGATGTGCTTTTGTGCTCTTAATTGTGCTAAAGCTGGTTTCAACAGCTTTGTAAAGAGCCTGGGAGCTGAACTTAACCCATTTGGTAAAGCTTTAAATTGCCACAGCTGTCCCAGCCCAATTAAATTTTAAATATCTTCGAAAAAATTGGTGTATCGGTACTGAATAGTACGCGTCCTTTAAATCAATTGTGGCCATATAACAACCTGCTGACATCAAATGTCTTGTAGTATTGAATGTTTCCATCTTAAAATGTTTATACTCGACAAATGTATTAAAATTTCTAAGGTCCAGAATAATTCTGCAACCACCATCTTTTTTACTTCTTGGAAATATATTTGACACAAATTGATGTTCATGTTCAACAGTTTTTTCAATAACACCTTTTTTAAACAATTTGTCAATTTCCACATTAATCTCTGCCTCTTCAATTGCAGAAAACATGAAACCATAAGCAGGTTTATTTTGTACCGGAGAGTTAACACCTTCTTTAAATGTTATAATAGCTCCTGAAACTGTTTGTAAAATAAACCGATCAGATGTGATGGCAAGCGACTCATCATAAAACATTTGTAATCTCCCTCCAACTGGAGATTCGTCCACAGTTTCTTTAGGAATTGAATACATTTTTTGTACCTCTCCATATGAACGTGGCGGTCTCCTTCTCCCCGTATACGGGTGAACATTAGGCTGTGTCGGATGGTAATATTTTCTTATCATATTCTTGCCTCTGTTTCCGAAATCAAATCCCCTTCTTGACGAAAAAATACCTTTTTTGTCCAAAAACGAAAGGTCTCATGTGGCTAATAGATTTAGCCTCTTCATCCATTTCTCTTATTTGTTTAGGCAGGTTCTCTCCAAACAGATAACCAGGAGCTTGAACACCACTTGATCGACACAGACCTGCAAATCTTGGATGAAATATGGGCCGAATCGCAATTTTCCTCATACAATTAATTTCATAGAAGGAATTGCACAATAAGCCCAAAGTATCTTTTTGGATTTTAACCATTTCCGACCCTTCCATTTGCCTTCCATAGGCAGTAATGGCAGCTGAAATCAGTTTGAGGATTCTTTGAAATCTTATTTCTTGTCCTCTCATGCCTGGAGACATAGGCGTCCATATAGACGGATTAACCGTAGGTACCTTCAATGAGGTGCAATTATCCGGTGTTTTATATAATTCTGCTGTTTTAACCATCACAGAATCTTGAAGTTGGCGAGATACCATATAGTTAATATTGGCAGCTAGGTTTTCTTCCATAGCCTCACCACTTCCTTCCGGTATAGCAAATTCTTTTGCCACATCAGGCACATCTGGCCTTTTGGTTTTTATTCGTGGTGTGCACTCATAATCCACATCACCACTTGCAGGGTCTGACCTTTGCAGCCCTGATACACTTGGAATTATATCCAATGAGACTTCCTCCGCCCTTAATCCTGGGTCTGGAGTTTCAAATTCCCAATTTGGCACATAGCCATATTCTGGATATTCAAACCCCTCAGGGTCATTTTGGGAAACTTCTGGGTACTGTGACCCTTGTCTCATTATATTCTGGAGTACTTTCTCCATATGCTCAATTTTAAGCCATATGGCTTTATTATCCGGAGGACTTTCATTATCAGAGTCATTATCAGAAACCACGGGCCTCACGGATTTCTTTTTGCTTTTTCTAGGAACATTTTCCTCCGTGGTTTGTATTTCTGGAGAAATTATAGTCTCACTAACGGGTAAATCAACGGCCACCAGTATCGGAACCGGATCCGCACTAAACTCTTGTCCCGACTCTTTAGCTTCACCCCGGGACGATCTTTTTACCCGTGAAATTTTTCTTTGAGACTTCTCCATTTTTCCTTTTTTATTATCTGGCTAAATCATTACGCCAGCGTGACTCTGATTTTACTTTCGCTTTTGCTGGTTCTACCAGCGTAGCGTCTTTTTTCCCAGAACGTCCCCTCTTTCCTTGCACTTACCTGCGGGTCCATTCCGACCGCTGCGAGGAGCTGCGCTCTGCAGCTCTTGCTTCAGCCGTCAGCGTCGACGTAATGCCGTTCTAGCGCCAGGCGGGGCTTCTTCACGTAGTCACTCACGTGACTCCGAAGTAAAATCGTTATTAGACAGAAGTGAGGTGAAATGACTGGAGAATGGCTAACATTGTGCCTCTATTTAAGAAGAGCTGTAAGGTAAAGCTTGGGAACTATAAACCAGAGCCTAAAATCTGTGGTATGTAAGTTACTGGAGAGGATTCTGAGGTAGAAGATACATATGCATTTGGATGGACAGAGGCTGATTACAAAGTCAGAATGGTTTTGTACGTGGGAGATCGTGTCTCACGAATTTGATTGTTTTTTTTAAAAAGTAGGTTGATGAAGGCAAGGCCATAGACATGGATCTATATATGAACTTCAGCAAGGACTTTGAAAATATTCCGCTAGGTAGGCTGCTCAGGAAGATTAGATCACAAACATTTACAAGGCACGATTAGTAAGTGTGTAGATGAGGTGGTATAACCATATAACCATATAACAATTACAGCACGGAAACAGGCCCTCTCGGCCCTTCCAATCCGTGCCGACCATTTGTTTTCCCCTAGTCCCATCTACCTGCACTCAGACCATACCCCTCCATTCCCTTCACGTCCATATACCTATCCACTTTACTTTTAAATGTTAAAATCGATCCTGCCCCCACCACCTACTGGAAGCTCATTCCACACAGCCACCACCCTCTGAGTAAAGAAGTTCCCCCTCACGTTACCCCTAAACTTCTGTCCCTTAATTCTCATGTCATGCCCTCTTGTTTGAATCTTCCCTACCCACAATGGGAAAAGCTTATCCATGTCAACTTGTCTATGAAAGGGATGACACCTTTCATCATTTAAAGACCTCAATCAAGTCCCCCCTTAACCTTCTGCGCTCCAAAGAATAAAGACCTAACTTGTTCAACCTTTCTCTGTAACATAGTTGCTGGAACCCTGGCAACATTCTAGTAAATCTCCTCTGTACTCTCTCTATTTTGTTGACATCCTTCCTATAATTAGGCAACCAAAATTGTACACCATACTCCAGAATTGGTCTTACCCTTGTACAATTTTAACATTATTTCCCTACTCCTATATTCAATGCTCTGATTTATAAAGGCCAGAACACCAAAGGCTTTCTTTACCACCCTATCTACATGCGATTCCACCTTCAGGGAACTATGCACAGTTATTCCTAGATCCCTCTGTTCCGCAGCATTCCTCAATTCCCTACCATTTACCATGTACGTCCTATTTTGATTTGTCCTGCCAAGATGTAGCACTTCACACTTAACAGCATTAAACTCCATCTGCCATCTTTCAGCCCACTTTTCCAAATGGCCCAAATCTCTCTGTAGACTTTGAAAATCTACTTCATTATCCACAACACCACCTATCTTAGTATCATCTGCATACTTACTTATCCAATTTTCCACCCCATCATCCAGATCATTGATGTACATGAAAAACAACAGTGGACCCAACACAGATCCCTGAGGCACCCCACTGGTCACCGGCTTCCAACCTGACAAACAGCCATCCGCCATTACTTTCTGACATCTCCCATTCAGCCACTGTTGAATCCATCTTGCTACTCCGCCATTAACACCCAAAGATTGAACCTTCTTAACCAACCTTCCATGGGGAACCTTGTCAAAGGCCTTACTGAAATCCATATAGACAACATCCACTGCTTTACCCTCATCAATTTCCCTAGTTACCGCTTCAAAAAATTCAAGAAGGTTTGTCAAACATGACCTTCCAGGCACAAATCCATGTTGACTGTTCCTGATCAGACCCTGTTTATCCAGATGCTTATATATATTATCTCTAAGTATCCTTTCCATTAATTTGCCCACCACTGACGTCAAACTAACAGGTCTATAATTGCTAGGTTTATTCTTTGAACCCTTTTTAAACAATGGAACAACATGCGCAGTACGGCAATCTTCCGGCACTATTCCCGTTTCTAATGACATTTGGAATATTTCTGTCATAGCTCCTGCTATTTCTACACTAACTTCCCTCAATGTCCTAGGGAATATCCTGTCAGGACCTGGAGACTTATCCACTTTTATATTTTTCAAAAGTGTCAGTACCTCCTCTTTGAATCTCATAGTTTCCATAGCTACTCTACTTTTTTCCCTTACCTCACAGAGTATGTAAGTGGCATTGTAAACAATGTAGATGGTTATCAAAAATTACAGCAGAATCTTGATCAGCTGGGCATGTGGAATGAGAAATGACAAGTGGAATTTAATGCGGACAATATGAGGTGCTGCATTTTGGATTGTCACACCAGGTCAGGACCTTCATAGTGAATGGCAAGGTCCTGGGGAGGGTTGTAGAGCACAGGGGTGTCAGAATACATGTACATAGTTCCCTGAAAGTGACATCACAGGTACATAGGGTGGTGAGGAAGTATTTTAGTACTTTGGTCTTCACTGGTCGGGTATTGAGTATAGCAGGTGGGATATTATGTGACGGTCGTACAGGATTTTGTTGAAGCCGCATTTGGAGTATTCAACTTCAAGTTCAAGTTACATTTATTGTCATATACACCAAATTGTGCAGTGAAATTTGAGTTGCCATGCAGCTCACAAATAAAATAAAATGAACACAACACTATAGAATTCAACATGAACATCCCCCACAGCAGAATCAACGTTTCCCACTGTGAGGGAAGGCAGCAAAATCCAGTTCCCTTCCTCTTGTTCACCAGTGGTCGGGGCCTCTTTGAGCCCTCCGCAATCGCTGCAATTGTGCCCGATGTTTCAGGCCCTCTCGCTGATATGATGGAACTCCGGCGTCGGAACGGAAGAGCACTCTCAGCGGCTTGGAGTTACGAATTGGCCACATCTTGCCGGAGACCGTGGCTCCCGAAGTTCACAGGCCGAGCTGGGCAGAGCTCCATCACTGGCGATCCTTGGCGAAAGATCCCAGGCCTCCGCGATGTTAAAGCCAGCGCCGCCCGCGGCTGGAAGCTCCACAGACCACAGCTCCACGGTGTTAAAGTCGGCAGGCCCTCCGGAGCTCCAACACAGCGATCCCCGGTAAGGCATCGCCCGCTCCGTGAAGCAATTCAGTGCTGAGCCGCAGGAAAGGCCGTGCCAATCCGGATGGTAGGCCGCAGGGGGGGGGGGGGGGGGGGGGGATTATTCCTTGAAGCGCAGGAGATTAAGGGGCGATCTCATGGACATGTATAAAATCATAATGGGAATTGATAAGCTGAAATAAGATGAAGAGAGGCCCTAAGCTATTCCACTTGTGAGGCCCCTCCCAATCCCCCACCCCCATGTCTAGAGGAAGAAGGTCCATCAGATTGACACCAATTTGCAGCCGAGCGTGGCCAATGAGATAAGGGGCTGGAAATCTGCCAGTGCTAGTGTCGAGTTATCGGATTAAAACACTATTATTCTGAAATGGAAGGCAAGGAAAATTACCGAAGGGTTGTTTAGAGTCTACAGTGTGTTGTGACAGCATATGTAAGAAAGGCCTATGACAATGTCAAAAATATTATACACCTTGCAGGACTCTCACTTATTTTCTTTTCCTGTTGTCAGCCGGGCAACCTTGGCACCTTTTTAAGTTGCCAAATGGTAGTTTAGGTGGTCATTTAAGTCGCGCGCGATAATGTGCTCGGCCGAAGTGCGTAGTTACCAGTCGGAATTATGCTCAATGAAGCATTCACATATTATTTCTGCTTCAAATAAAGTCACAAACTAAACATATTCACCAATCAAGACATGATATATACCACAATGAAATGCAGCAAAATTATAATACAGTATCTCAACTCTTTTTACACGTTGCAATTAATGCAATTTCTATTATTTCTTTCCACTTCCAAACAGAAATGTGGTTGGATTATTCAGCGTATGATCAACCTCGGTGAGACCAAGCGCAGGCTTGGCGATCGCTTCGCACAACACCTCCACTCAGTTCGCAATAACCAACCTGATCTCCTGGTGGCTCAACACTTCAACTCCCCTTCCAATTCCGAATCCGACCTTTCTGGCCTGGGCCTCCTCCATGGCCAGAGTGAGGCCCACTGCCTATTGGAGGAGCAGCACCTCATATTTGCTTGGGTAGTTTACACCCCAGCAGTACGAACATTGGCTTCTCTAATTTCAGGTAGTCCTTGCTTTGTCCCTCCTTCCCCTCCCACAGCTTGCTGTCTCCACCTCTTCCTTTCTTTTTCGTGTGTCCCCCTCCCCCCCCACCGACGTCAATCTGAAGAAGGCTCTCGCCCCGAAACGTCGTCTATTCCTTCATTCCATAGATGCTGCCTTAAACCCCTGTCTCACGGTGCGAGTCAACGCTGAGTTCTTACTCGTGGTAATCACGTACAATTAACGTAACAGGAACGTCGGAACCCGCGCGCGCAACTTAGCGACTAGTGGCGCTAACGGCAGGTACCCGTGAAACTTGTTAATTCTTGAAAAAATTCATACATGTTTAAAGTTTTCCACGAGTCAAATTTACTGTTCAAGTTAAAAATTGAAACATTTAAACTTGTTGTAATAACGTAGTGGCCCGTGAGTTTACCTTAGTGACTCGTGAGTCTACCGTGGGCATTCTTTAACTCAGCGGGCAGGCAACATCTCTGGAGAGAAGGAATGGGTGACGGGATGACGTTTCCAAATTTCTGCTGCGTCTTTGTATAACTCCAGCACCGTGTGTTCGCTTTTTGTCAACCAGCATCTGCCCTTTCTTGTGTATGACATTATTTGTATCTGTGACAGTTATTTGTTGCTCCCTTCAGTTTCCCAGGGGGTCGGGACGGGACTGGAGTTGGGAGGGAAAGGTGGGGGGGAGGGGGGGTGGGGGGGGGGGGAGGAGGGAGGTGAGGGGTGAGGGGGTTGGGGTGACTTAGTACGGGAGACAAGTGTACTGACTGTGTGAGCAGACAGGGTAGTGATTGCCCATGGGGTTCACTGTCGAGGACTTCATAATGCAGAGAGCATTATAAACAGTGCAGCGATTAACCCTGGAAAGGGGGGAGACTTCTCTCAGAGTTGGACCCAGGAAACCTAAGCAGGAATTTTCTTGAGGTTATTAACGACAGATAAATGGATGGGAAGGGTTTAGAGGGCTATGGGCCACATGCAGGCAAATAGGACTACCCCAAGACGTCAACTTGGACGGCACGGTCAAGCTGGGCTGGACCTTTTTCCGTGTTGTACAACACCATGACTAAGGCCTATCCAGTGGGATTGACATATTTTGTATTTTTCCTTTCTAAAGATGCAGTGTATTTTGGTGACTATTGCACACTGCGGACCAGAAGCGCCTCAATACCCAGAGAGAAGGGATGGGCGAGTTAGGTGAGCAGGAGAGTGGCGTTGTTTGCAGTTGCAGAGGGAGGGGGCAAGGGCGGTGCAGTTCCCGGCGTGCCCGCTGACTCCCATCCCCCCACCCTCCCCCCGGTCCGGGGCCACGCTGGGAGAGAGCCCCCGAGCACCTGCCCCGGGGCGACTGGCACTGACCTGCTGGCGTCACCGACGTGAAGACGGTGTGAAGCCCCCGCGCCCGGTGCAATGGGCGGGGAGCTGGAGAGGGGAGGGAAGGAGTCACACACATGGCCAGGAAGCAGAGGGCTGGGGGTAGGGTAGGCGACAGACAGGGCCAACAATCATATGGAGAGAGACAGAAACACCGATGTGCAAAGGAGACCTACAATAGCGCATGATCTCTCTCGCGTTATGGCGGGTGATTGTCGCCTGCCCGCTGTTTCTGACGCTAAA
This sequence comes from Okamejei kenojei, assembly GCA_035221665.1. Lineage (NCBI taxonomy): Eukaryota > Metazoa > Chordata > Chondrichthyes > Rajiformes > Rajidae > Okamejei > Okamejei kenojei. Next base: position 111,002,267 of record CM069133.1, on the reverse strand, counting down.
GCCTTGGGATCGTTGCCCTTCGTGTTGGCGTGGAGGGGGAGGGGGGTATTGTGCTGTTTGATCGCCCCCTGCTATCCCAGGGACAGGGAGACTCAGCGGCTTTTGAGACTGGTGGGCAATCACTACCAAAGTGTCTGCGCACACAGTCAGTACACCTCTCCTACACTTGTCTCCCGCACTAAGATCACCCCGCAGAGAATGATCCCAGCCGAACCCAAGAGCCTTGTCACCCCAGACAGATTAATGACGCCCGCGCACCCCCCCCCCCCCCCACCTCCCTCCACCTCAACTTACGCCTGGGCACCAAAGCAGCTCAGGAGGTGAACCCTGAGCTCCGTCTCCCAACAATCTGATGTGCAACTGATGTGAAAGAACATCCGCTGCGGCCGGCCTGCACCCGGCATGGACTTCTCACACCCTCGCACACGAAAAGTGTGTCAGAATAAACAAAAACAAGGAATAAAACCAAAGCCCGACTTGAAAGGCAACTAAAAATATATTCCGCTTAGAACGAGCAGGCGCGGAGACATCCGTCCACATTCAAAGATTTCATCTCCCGTCTCCCCGAAGTGTGTAGACCTGGCAGTAAATTCAATTAAATTATAAATTAAAACCTCTGCCCGCTGGTCTTCTAACTCTGCGATGCATGTTTCAAACAAGTTATAAGTATAACTGCTCTGGCACTGGATCGTGCGCATTTTCCCTTTGTAGGTCATATCAATAGATGCGGCCGTGCTGAATTCTATCTTTAACTCAAAGCCGCAGGATGGAGATGTCTTCTTTAACACTGTTGCTTATTAAAATAGACCTTCATTCACGGTTGGCTCAAGAGTAACGGGAGAGGAACTTGGTAACTCGGGAGAGGAACTTGGAACATCGCAGAAATGACATACCCGTGGAAACTCGGTTAAACACTTGAACATAAACTTGGAATCTCGTACACAACCACGAGTCTGATTTTTTTCTTTCACTCGGGGTCACTCGTGGGTGGACTCGCACCGTGAGACAGGGCTTTTACTCGCTGATTTTCTCCAGCTTTTTTTGTCTACCAATGGGATCCCACCACTGGCCGCATCTTCCCATCTCCTCCCCGTTGGATGTTCCCTGGTCAATTCATCCCTTCCAACCAGAACGTCCCCCTCTCCTTGCACTTTCCCTTGCAACCGCAGGAAGTGCCACACTTGTCGCTTTACCTCCCCCATTGACTCCATTTAAGGACTCAAGCAGTCTTTCCAGGTCTGGCAGAGGTTCACCTGCACCTCCTCCAACTTCATCTATTGCATCCACTGCTCTAGGTGTTAGCTGCTCCACATCGGTGAGACCAAGCGTAGGCTTGATGATCGCTTCACCCAACACCTCCGCTCAGTCCGCAATAACCAACCTGATCTCCCGGTGGCTCTGCACTTAAACTCCCTCTCCCATTCCGAATCCGGCCTTTCTGTCCTGGGCCTCTTCCATGGCCAGAGTGAGTCCCACAGTAAATTGGAGGAGCAGCACCTCATATTTCGCTTGGGCAGTTTACACCCCAGTGGTATGAACATTGACTTCTTCAATTTCAGGTAATCCCTGCTTTCTCCTCCCCTTCCCAGCTCTCCCTCAGCCCACTGTCTCCATCTCTTCCTTTCTTCTTCCCGTGCCCGCCACCCTCACATCAGTCTGAAGAAGGGTCTCGACCCGAAACGTCGCCTATTTCCTTCGCTCCATAGATGCTGCCTCACCCGCTGAGTTTCTCCAGCATTTTTGTCTACCCATTCACACAAGTTCTGTTATCCCACTTTCCTCACCCACTCCCTGCACATTAGGGGCAATTTTACAGAGACAAGTTAACCTACAAAGCCAATGTGTCTTTTGTATGTGGGAGGAAACCCACACGCTTTCAGGGAGAATGTGCAAATTCAACACAGACAGTGCCCGAGGACAGGATCGAACACAGATCTCTGGCGTGTGAGGCAGCAAGTCTACCAGCTGTGCCACTAAATTTTGTTTTCCAACACACAAAAAATTATACGTTGATAACTTTGGTTACTAAAAAAATGAAAATATCCATTTTCAGTCTTAAATCTCCAAGTGACGCTATGTCCCCCTTTACAGCTACTGTATGTTTTTTAATTAAGTTCAAGACTATGGGGTGTATATATATTATATATATATACACACACACACACTCACACACACACAAACACCGATATATATATATAGTTATATATTCATATATAAATATACACCGTTTTGTTTCCTCATTTATAACATTGTTTACAAAGTACTATGTTTACATAATCTGTTGTGCTGCTGCAAATAAGGATTTCATTGTTCTAACTGGGACGTGAGAGAATAAAACACTCTTGGCTCTTACTCCGCTAATGTGTGGGATAGAACTAGTGTACGGGTGATCGGTGGTCGGCGTGGACTCGGTGGGCCGAAGGGCCTGTTTCCATGCTGTATCTTTAAATTAATCTAAAAACACTGAAACCAGAGGGAGTCTAAAGAAGGGTCTCTACCCGAAAGGTCACCCAATTTCTTCTATCCAGAGTTGCTGGCTGCTCCATGGAGTTCCCCCGCACAATTAAAGCATGGAACAGTCTTCACCCTACCATAGTTACCCAACCGCATAGTTACCCAGACGCAACTAAATTTAAGGTACCTCTTTTTTCCCCAAGCACGCTTTTTTGCTTTAGTCCAAGTCAAGAGAGTTTTATTGTGATGTGTCGCAGATAGGACAATTAAATTCTTGCTTGCTGCAGCACAACAGAGTATGTAAACATAATACAGAACAGGAGATAAAAGTTCAGCGTGTGTATATACCAATGACCATATATATACACAATAAATAAACAGATAAAATGCAATAGGCTGTTGTTGTTCAGCCCTCCACCACCTCCAGTTTAAATTCCATTTAGAATATTTATGGAGGACCAGGAAACCAGAAGCAAGAGTTACTCCAGGGAGTTACTCCAGATCCGAGGGTCAGGGAGTGATTCTGCGTTGGTTTTCAGCGGTCGCGGCGAGGCGGCGACCGGACAGCAATGGCGGTCAGATCTCCCACAATTCAAAGCAAGGGAGGAAGTGCCCAGCGCCGACCAGTTGCCGTGGCAGTGCGCATGCGCAGGGCGGCCGATGATGTGCTGGCCGTGGTTGTGCGCATGTGCAGGGGGAGGATGTCCTGGCCGTAGCAGTGCGCATGTGCAAGGCGGCCTGCCGTGCTGGCGGATGAGGAGCGAGCGGCGAGCAGAGACCCGGCGGCCTGGACACGGATACGGATGGCGGGCGGAGACGGAGAGTGACAGACAGAGAGAGAGAGAGAGATAGAGAGGGAGGCCCGCCCAGAATTGAACGGCAGGTGTCCTGCCATGGCCGGAGGCCGCCTAGATTTCGAGGCCCTAGGCTTCAGCCTATGAAGCCTAGTGGTAAATCCGGCTCTGCGAGGCCCCCCTAGATCTCGAGACCCTAAGCTTGAGCATGTCAAGCTTATACGTAAATCCGGCCCTGGACAGGTACTATAATAACATTTAAACTGCACTGGGATAAGTAATGGATAATAAGGTTTAGGGGGATATTGGCGAAATGTGAGCAAAAGGGACTAGCTTAGATCGGCATCTTGGTCGGCATAGACGAGTTGGGCCAAAGGGTGTTTCCGTGCTGTATGACTAAGATTCTATCACTATGTCGGCCTTGACATCATCCTCACCACAAATGGGTTAGATTATTTGCAGAGCAATTTGAAGTGACACATTTTGTAAGGGATAGCGAGAAGCAATATGAAATAAATGGTTTAATCATGACTCAAATAAAATACTTTAAGATAGCAGAAATGTTGAGAAAGGCACTGACAAATCATATGGGATTTATATATAAGAGGGATCGGAAATCATAAATCATTGGTTAGTTCTCAGGCTGGAGTATTGTTCTTTCATGGTACCTCACTTCCAGGGACTCCAGCACTAAAGTCCAGGTCAGTACTTCACTGTAGTTCTCAAGATTGGTTTCATTGTCACAAGGGGAGTCTGTTCGATGTAACGTTACACTGAGAATCCATCTCTGCTCTCATGTGGACAGAAAGGAAGCTATTTTAGCCAACAGTTGTCTCCCAATCAAGATTATATTAAGAAATTTGTTCAGCGTTTGGGAGAAATACTGGCTTTTCCTTGCGTTAAGGGCCTGTCTCACTGTACGAGGCAATTCAAGAGTTCTCCCGAGTTTCCCCTGATTTGAATTCGGAGAATTACAGTAATAGCCACTCGCAGGTACTCGGGGCTCTCGTGGACATTTTTCAACATGTTGAAAAATCTTCATGAGCATACCACGTTTCCCAAGAACCTGCCGTTAGCGTTACGAGCCGCTAAGAGACGTCCCGAGCTCCGACGTACCCACTACGTACATTCTACGTGCTTACCACGAGATTGATTTTTCTTTAAACTCGGGAGACTCTTGAATTACCTCGTACAGTGGGACAGGCCCTTTAGTATATTTCTCACCACGTTCACATTAGCTGCCCACTCATTATATCTAATTTCCTGACAGTGCTCAAACATTGGATTCCTTATTGAGTTCAGTAGTGAAGTGTAAATTTGTAGCATTTCAATCACAATTACACTAGGGAATAGACATAAACATAGAAAATAGATGCAGGAGGAGGCCATTCGGCCCTTCGAGCCAGCACCGCCATTCAATATGATCATGGCTGAACGTCCGCTATCAATAACCCGTGCCTGCCTTCTCCCGATATCGCTTGACTCCACTAGCCCCTAGAGCTCTATCCAACTCTTTCTTAAATCCATCAGTGATTTGGCCTCCACTGCCCTCTGTGGCAGGGAATTCCATAAACTCACAACTCTCTGGGTAAAAAAGTTTTTTTCTCACCTCAGTCTTAAATGACCTCCCCTTTATTCTAAGACTATGGCACCCTGGTTCTGGACTCACCCATCATTGGGAACATTTTTCCTGCATCTAGCTTGTCCAGTCCTTTTATAATTTTATATGCTTCTATAAGATCCCCCCCCATGCACTGCCTCAATCACAAGGATGTCCTTCCTCAAATTAGGAGACCTAAACTGTACACAATACTCCAGATGTGGTCTCACCAGAGCCCTAAACAACTACGGAAGAACTTCTTTACTCCTATACTGAAATCCTCTTGTTACGAAGGCCAACATTCCATTAGCTTTCTTCACTGCCTGCTGTACCTGCACGCCAACATTCAGTGACGGTGTATAAGGACACCCAGGTCTCGCTGTACCTCCCCCTTACCTAACCTAACCCCATTGAGATAATAATCTGTCCCCTTTTTTTTGCCACCGAAGTGGATAACCTCACATTTATCTATATTATACTTCATCTGACACACATCTGCCCACTCACTCAACCTGTTCAGGTCCCCCTGCAACCTCCTAACATCCTCTTCACAGTTCACACTGCCACCCAGCTTTGTGTCATCCTCAAACCTGCTAGTGTTGCTCCTAATTCCGTCTTCCAAATCATTAATATATATGGTAAACAGTTGCGGCCCCAACACCGAGCCTTGCGGCACTCCACTCGCCACTGCCTGCCATTCTGAAAAGGACTCGTTCACTCCTACTCTTCACCTCCGGTCTGCCAACCAATTTTCTATCCATGTCAATACCCTACTCCCAATACCGTGTGCTCAAATTTTAGTCACCAGTCTCCCGTGCAGGACCTTATCGAAGGCTTTTTGAAAGTCTAGATACACTACATTCACTGGCACCCCTTCATCCATTTTACTTGTCACATCCTCAAAAAATTCCAGAAGATTTGTCAAGCATGATTTCCCTTTCATAAATCCATGTTGACTTGGACTAAGCCTTTTACTGCTATCTAAATGCCCCATTATTACTTATTTAATAATTGACTCCAGCATATTTCCCACCACCGAAGTCAGGCTAACTGGTCTTTAATTTCCCGTTTTCTCTCTCGCTCCTTTCTTGAAAAGTGAGATAACATTAGCTATCCTTGAATCCACAGGAACTGATCCGGAATCTATTGAGCATTGGAAAATGATCACCAATGCGTCCACTATTTCTAGAGCCACCTCCATGAGGACCCTGGGATGCAGACCATTAGGCCCAGGGGATTTATCATCCTTCAGTCCCATTAGCCTACCCAATACTATTTCTCGCCTAATGAAAATTGATTTCAGTTCCTCTACCCCCTTAGATCCTCTGTATTCCAGTACATCTGGGAGATCGTTTGTGTCCTCCTTAGTGAAGACAGATCCGAAGTACCTATTCAACTCTTCTGCCATTTCCTTGTTACCCATAATAATTTCACCCGTGTCTGCCTTCAAGGGACCCACATTTGACTTTGCTACTCTTTTTCCCTTAACATGTCTAAAGAAGCTTTTACTATCCTTCTTTACATTCCTGGCCAGCTTCCCCTCGCACTTCATCTTTTCAGCCCGTATTGCCTGTTTTGTTTCCTTCTGTTGTCCTATGAAAGTTTCCCAATCCTCTGGCTTCCGGCTACTCTTTGCTGTGTTATACATCTTTTCTTTTTGTTTTATTCTATCCCTAACTTCTCTTGTCAGCTACGGTTGCTTCCTACTCCCCTTAGAATCCTTCTTCCTTTTTGGAATGAAATGATCCTGTGACTTCCGATTTATGCCCAGAATCTGCCCAGTAGGTTTTGTTAAATGTGTTCAGGTGTTTTAAGTCTTGTATGTTTATACATGTTTTAAATTTGGTTTTCACTTCTAATTTTAATGTTGACCTGTTTGATTTTTAGTGATTTTATTTTCAATTAGTTTGAATATTTTTGAATCCATTTGCTGTTTTTTTACCAGTGAAATGGTTCCACTCCAATTCCAACTTCTCCCATGTGGGAGACGGTGGAATGAGAGTGGGGCTTGAACCAGAATTACCACAAAATGACCCATTTATAATGTTGGACCTTTACCATTCGGGATTTGGTCAAACTTGTTTAATGTGTTCAAACTGTTAGATGTGAATTACATTGGTACATGCTATTGGAATGTTCATCATTGGCTAGTGTAGATGATTTGCCAATGGCCAAAGACTCCACAATGCCTAGTCTTATCACTGCAGTTTCATTGTTTATTTTTGCATAAATGACAGGCATTTCTCTGTGTAAAGTGTGCATGCACAATATATTGTGCACAATAGTTAAAGTCTCTCACAAAGTGTTGTTTGCACACCAATACATCAAAGTGACATTCTGTGCATCAAAGACTTTCTCAGCCATAGAATTTGAGGCTTGCAAATTTGATTAAAGCTCAAAAAGTTGCACATTCTTTCTCTCAGAAGAGGAATATCAATAGAAGGAAAATGTTTCCTCACCAGTAGCTTATACATTAGAATTATAGCGTCATACAGCATTGAAACAGACACTTTGGTCCAACTTCCCCAAGCCAACCAACATGCCCCATCTACACATCCCAACTGCCTGCATTTGGCCCATATCCCTCTAAACCTATTCTATCCATGTACCTATCAAAATGCTTCTTAAACATTGTGATAGTACCATATTCTGATATCTGAGAAAAATATTATTTGCATTACTGAGCATTTAAATATGTAATAACAAAATTCTCTTGGAAGCAAATAACATTCAACCCCGTGCTATTTTTTTCTTCATACCTTTGGCAAATCTGCTGGACTTAGAGATTGAAGTGACTGGTATAGTTTTCAGTACTAAATACCCCTGATCTATCGCATATGCTCAATTCTATTCTGATTGACACACCAGTTGTACCTGAAACAATGTAATTTCTGAAATTTTATATCTGTACTGATAGGATTTATGGGATCCTGGAGTAATCACATCAGGATGTAACACATCACATTCACTATTTCCTTCCACATCTCAAAGACCTGCTGGTACATTAATTGGCTAGTGAAATTGTCCCTGGTGTAGGTGGGTGGCAGTATACTGAGTATATGAGTGAATTACTAAGTATATGAGAGAAAGATGTTTTCGGGGAAACAAGTAGGGGATTGGGATTGATCTGATTATTCTGGGAACTGGCAATGGGCTGAATTACATTCTTTGCTGTTGTGGAGACATATGAAGTATAAAATTGGTGTGAAGAAATATGAAACATACTTAAAACATTGGTATTATTGGGACTAGTTAATGAATCATTTAGCTGGTATTTTCCATATTCCAAATGTAAAGATATTTTTGTCACAGAAATGAGGTTAAATAAAAGACTTTATCACAAAAAAATCCCTTTGCAATATTTGTTAAGTAGGAGAGTGCAACTAGTATATTTTTCACACCACCAGATCGATAAACGAGTATCTGAGGGGAACAATTGTATTATTAATCTATTCAATGCACAGGCTATATTTGGATTAAAAAAAGGAATCTATAACAGGATGTACAGAAGGAATATTCAACTTAAAATCCAGTAAGTTTGGCAATGAACACTACAATTTTTTTAAATGGCAGATATATACTTAAATAGCAAAACTCAGAAAATATTAAGTTAAGCGAAGAAAAAGCAAAGAAATTGTCCCATGTAATATAATGCCATAGGGATTCATGTCTAAATAAATAAATAACACACTTAGCATAATAACACTGTGAGAAACAAATATCAAAGAAAAATAGCTATCGCATTGATATTAAAAATGTACAAAATAAAGTTGTATGGATGCACTTGCAAATTACACAACAGGAATTGACCTTATATAATGAAACAGGAATTGTGTAGTCGACTACAACAGTCAATGTATAATGTACTCATAAACAATGCAAAGTGTTGTTTTCCTTGCATTGGAAACTCACCCTTTACACAAAATTAAGGCAATGCTCTGGAAAAAAAAGAGCTCCTGACGTCCATGCAGAACCAATGCTCAACATTGAAAGGATGTATAGATTAAAGTTTTATATTTTGCCTGTTGCTTAGGCTTGCAGGTTTTGCATGTCATGCAGGTCATGGTAATTATGTCGTACCAAGAAGAGGTGGAAGCTCCTTAATACTGATACAGGTGTATCACTAACATTCTTGATTTAACTGATTTGAACTCATTGTGCCAGCCTCTTTCATACTGATATGCCGGACTAGCCCAAACCCATTGCTGTACATTCACCTTTGGTAGAATGTCCATTTGCAAAAAGATTGTGCATACTCAGCATGGGGTAGGGAGAGATGGTATGGGGTTATTGAAGATATATTTGGTAAATGCATTGCAAAACCATTAAAGAACAGCTCAAACACCTCAACCACATGTTAAGCATTCAAAATGCCTTCTGCATAAATGTCTCAGCAATGTACTTTTCATAGTTAAGTTTTGTTACACTGAAGAGCAGCCTGGAAGAGGCAACACCAATAGCTCCAAAAATTGGTATCGAACCACGGTAATATGTTAGATTAGACAATCAGGAACAACATCAAAGAGTTCGTTTTTGAAGGTTATTTAAAGGCAGAGAGAAATTTAGAGATGGAAGGTTCAGGAAGAAACGTCCTAAGTTAGCTGGATACCAATGATAAAGTGATGAAAGTCACGAATAAGCAAGAAACCAGAAGCACAGGAGAATGGATACCACATCAGGTAGTAATACTGGAGTAAGTTGGTAGAGGGATCTGTGAAAGGATGCAAACTTTAAATGGAAGCATTGTTGGATCAAGAGCCAATATAGGTCAACAAACAGAGGGATTATAAGACTTTGTGTGAGATTGAATATGTGTGCAGTGTCTTGGATGAGTTTAAACGTCTGGAGGATACAAGGTGGGATGCTCATGAGGGAGGAAATAAAATAATCAACTCTGAAAGTGACAAAGGAATACTTAATTGTATTAAGAAGGTCTCCATCCAAAACATCACCCATTCCTTCTCTCCAGAGATGCTGCCTGTCCTGCTGAGTTACTCCAGCTTTTTGTGTCTGTCATCAGTTCAAACCAGCATCTTCAGTTCCTTCCTACACATAATTGTAATGGATTATTTTGCAGTGTGGCTGTGGTTGAGTTCAGCTATAAATGGGTTTGCTACTTATTACAATACATTTGGTCCATGCCAGCTCCCATTACTCAATTCTCCAATTAATTATACTAAGGGGTAATTTATACCAGGCAGTTGAGTTACCAGCACATCTTTGGAATAAGAAAGGAAACCAGATGACCTGGTAGAAAAGAACATAGACACATTGAGCATGTGCAAACAATTTACAGGCAGCACCCATCATCAGGATTGAACCCAGATCCATGGAGCTCTGAGGTAGCAGCACCAATCACTGCACCACCATGTCACTTGCTAGCTGGGACCTCGATGGAGATATTGCAATGGTAATGGAATGCCCATGTTAGATTTCACAACATGCAACACCTCACATTTCCCTGTATTCAATTCCATCATTCCTCAGCCCACCTGGCCAACCAATCAAGATCCTGCTGCAATTTTTCACAACCATCTTCAATACCACCCACTTTTATATCATCAGCAAACTTGCTAATCTTGCCATGTACGTTCTCATCCAAATCATTGATATAGATGACAAACAGTAAGGGGCCCAGCAACCCCGATGCACACTACTAGTCACAGGCCTCCTGTCCCAGAAGCAACCTTCCACCTATGCTTCCTTCCATGAAGCCAATTTTCTAATCCATTCAACCATCTCTCCTTGGATCCCATGCAATCTAATCTTCCAGAGCAGCCTACCATCTGGAACCTTGTCGAATGCTTTGCTGAAGTCCATATGTACAACATCTACAGCTCTGCCCTCATCAACCTTTTTGGTCACATCTTCAAAAAACTCAATCAGATTTGTGAGACACGCTGTTCCACGTACAAGCCCATACTGATGATCCCTACTCAGCCCTTGTCCATCTAAATGCATGTATATCCTATCCCACACAATACTCTCTAGTAACTTTCCAACTACAGATGTTAAGCTCACTATAGTTACCAGCATTTTCCTTGCAGCCATTCTTGAATAGAAGCACAACAATTGCTGCCCTCTTGTCTTCTGGCACCTCTCCTGTATTTAATGACAACATAAATTTCAACCAGGGTTCCCACATTTTCCTCTCTAGTTTCCCAAAATGTCCTCGGATATGTTTGATCAGGCCCGGGTGATTTGTCTACCTTCAAACACGATAGTACCTTCAGCACTTCTTCGACCATAATACTAACTGCTCTCAAGACTCTTCCATTGACTGCCCCTAGTTCCTTCATCCTCCTGCCTTTCTTCACAGTAAAAACAGAGGAGAAATACTCATTGAGAACCTTGCCCATCTTCTGTGGTTCCACACAGAATTGACCGCTTTGATCCTGAGGCATCTCACTCTCTCTAGTTACCCTTTTTTCCTTTTATGTATTTATAACATCTCATGAGAATGTCCTTAATGCTTTCTGCCATAGCTATCTCCTGGCCCCCTTTTGCCCTTCTGATCGCCTTTTTTAGTGTTGCTCAGTTGCCAAAACTGTTCCAGGGATACACTCCCAGCTGCCTATACCTGTCCAATGCATCTTGACCAATGCCTCAATTTCCCTCGTCATCCAAACTTCCTTACGTTTGCCTGCCTCACTCTTCACTCTAACAGGGATGTGCATATCCTGAGCTCATGTCAGCACACTTTTAAAAACATCCCACTTGGCTGATGTTCTTTTCCCTTCAGTCTTGGCTCTTCAGAAAAACTATTAGTGCCTGAATTGTATTGGAATAAATAAATAGTGTTCACTCCCACAAAATGCATGATCTTTACTTTTGCAAATTATTTGCATGCTTACAAAACTTTATACTTCACAGTTAAAATACTGTGGTTATCATTCATAAAATAGATGGCTGATGAATTTTCATGACCTAGGGATTATAATTAAGAAGCATCCATCAACACTTTTTTGTGATCACGATGCAAAAGTATACATAGATAGAAACATAGAAAATAGATGCAGGAGGAGGCCAAATATCCCCTGATCCAGATATTTGCATTTAAAAGAGGTTGGCTGCCACATTTCTTTTTGCAACAGTGTATGTTACTCCAGCTGATGACATGAATTTATCCTATGGAAAGTGACTGCAGTGCAGAATCTGAAAATGTTGGTGATGTTTACCGTGAATGGCATACTGAATATGGAAGACTGGACATATGAAATGCCATATCCCATTTACAAACTCTATTCTCATATTTTTGGTTCCTGAGCCAGTGATGGAATTTAAGGTTACTAACTTTTATCAACTCGGAAATAAGGATTAGTCTTGTTGGCGAACTTAACAATTCTTGCCAATTTCCATTTATCATTGTCAGGGATTGACTAATGTACCAATTAAATTATCAAGAATGCCGTTGACTGCAAAAAAGGAAAACATGCTTCCCTATTTGTTCCATGCATCTGTGGACTTTTCCAACTTCCTTCATTCCTCCGAGCCAAGGCACAAATTATACATAGAGTACCCACTATTTCCTGGAGGCAAAATTTAGTTTTTACGATTCGATACGATAAAACTTTGTTCATCCCCAGAGGGAAATTGTCCTGCCATCAGTCTCAACGCACAAGGTACACAAAAACTTGAAATGAAAAGAGAAAACAAAAAGAAAAAGACAAGCGACTGTTGGCTGGCTGCCATGTGCACAGCACCTTCACCTAAACAAATGGAGACACAAACAAACAAACCCTTATGGATGCTTCATCAACTTCTTAGATATTTTTTCAAGTTATGCAAAGTTATAGTGATAACTATCCCAATTTAGCTCAGATGGAATGTGCAATGGAGGAATTTTGGTAATATTACTATTTATTAGAGTGTGCCTGTAAAATAGGGTGGCACAGTGGCAGGGCGGTAGAGTTGCAGCCTTAGAGCGCCAGAGAACCAGATCTTGACTACAGAATCGCATGAGTTTTCTCCTGGATGCTCCGGTTTCCTCCCACACTCCAAAGACATGCAGGTTTGTGGGTTAATTGGCTTCTGTAAATTGCCCCTAATGTGGAGGATAGAATTAGCGTTCAGGGAGATCGCTGGTCGGTGCGGATTTGGTGGGCGGAAGGGCCTGTTTCCATGCTGTACTACTTTGCAATAACACCATTTATATCAATTGTTAAGTTTTATGGATAAAACAATTTCACCCACAATATGAACTGAAGCACATAGAAACATAGAAAATAGGTGCAGGAGTAGGCCACTTGGCCCTTCGAGCCAGAAATGCCATTCGATATGATCATGGCTGATCATCCAAAATCAAAACCCCGTTCCTGCTTTCTCCCCATATCCCTTGATTCTGTTAGCCCTAAGAGCTCTATCTAACCCTTTTGAAAACATCATCTGTTCGGCAGGATGATCTACAGAAATTTATTACAAACTAATGAAATTGCCAAATATTATTGATTTTATTAAACATTGGTCCAAACGCCTAATAATTACTGCCTCGACACCTTCAAAAGTTCTAATTGTGAAGTGTCAATATACATTCTAGAGCGTCTACATATATGGCCGTTAAAAACATTCATTGCTTATCAGCAATTAGCTAGGTAAAGTTAAGAATATTTGTTCCAAAATTAAAGTCCCAATTATTAATGAGATCTTTAAAAGCAAAATAAACTTAATAGAAACAGTAAATATATTAAAACTGCCACATTGTTTTCTGTTTAACAATGCAATACCAGTTTTTTTTTTCCACTCTGTGTCAGCACCTTACTGCAGTATCTCAGATATTCACATGAACATTTTTGTTTTCTGTATCAATAAATTATCCTGAACACAAATTTCATACCTCTACTGTTGATGAAACAGACAAATAAAATAATTGTTATTTCTGTACTTTTCAAATGATTTTTTTTCATTTGTGTTTTAATTGCATTAACTTGATCATTAATTAAGATTATGGATTACACTGCTTAATTTGTTGAGGAAGCTAATACTGTATATTCACCAAACTAGTCATAGAAAAAGTATCACACTATTCCTAACTAAATAAGTAATTCCATTAAAAACAGAATGTGCTTGTCTGCATGTATCAGAAATGTCCAGATGTGACATTAAGCCCAGTTCCTGGTAAAATGACAGAATGTCAAATAACTTGTCCATTTCTCAGAAATTATATCTGCCTAGTTACCGGTGTGAACAACATGAACATGTTTGACATGAACGCATTTGTCCAACAATAAAAGATACCTGCAAGCTGTACCTGGAGTAGCATTTTCTTATTGTCATCTTTCCTGATCATAAATACGGAAAAGGCTTTCAGAGCTACTTGAATGCAGTTTAGATTCCATCATAAGATTAAATCATTATTCTTACCAATTGTTTTTCAGAAATTTGGCAAAGGGTTTAGAAATAAGCACTGATATCATCTCTTGTCAGTTTAATTAGAATTATGCAAATTCTATTTGACTAGAAAAATGGGATTTTCAACCCCACTAATTATATTTAGTGTTTATATTTTGCATCTTCCATACCGAGGGACCACATTAGAAAGTAAGAAGCATGCACTTCTGCCGTTTCATCTATCTCAGTCTTTAAGCATATCTTTTTATTCCTTTTCTCCTTGGTACTTACCTAATTTCCCTTTGAAAGTATCTAACCTCCTTGTCTCAGCTGCTTCCTAGGATAGCAAGTAGCAAGGGCTGCACAGTGGCACAGCTCGTAAAGCTGATGACTCAGAGCACCAGAGCCCGGGTTTGATCATGACCTTGGATGCTGTCTGTGTGGAATTTGCACGTTCCCCTTATAGCCGCCTGAGTGTCTTCCGGGTGCTTCGGTTTCTTCCCACATCCCAAAGACCTGCGGGTTTGCAGGTTGATTGAGCTCTGTAAATTGCATCTAGTGGTGTAGGGAGTGGATGAAAAAGCGGGATAATATAGAATGTGTAAATGGGTGATTGACTGTCTGTGTGGAGTTTGATCATTCTCCCTCTGACAGCGCAGGTTTCCTTTGGGTGCTCTGGTTTCCTCCCACATCCCAAAGACATGTGGATTTGTAGATAATCTGCCTCTGTAAATTGCCCCCAGTTTGAAGAGAGTGGATGAGAAAGTGGGATAACAAAGAACTAGTGTGAACAGGTGATGGATGATCTAAACCAAACTAAACTAAACATATTTTTTTTGATGAATATTTTTTATTATAGAAACATATGTATGAAAATTGCAATATTTTACATAAACGAAAATACATCATTAAATACTTTCATAATATTAATAATATTAATATTATTACTAATATTGAGATTTAGGACTATAGGCTTCTATATGCTTTTTTAAATTATTTTTTATAAAGTAAGAAAAGATAGATAAATAATGAAAAAAATATGAAAATGAATGGAGTATTAATCGTTATTCCGTCATTCTTGCCAATCGTTATGCCAACCATATCCCTCTGAAGAGATCTAACCTGTCCATTAAGACAAGCCTCAATCTCTCCAGATGAAGAGTCTCCGACATTTCTGTATTCCACATTTTGATTGTAGGGGATGTAGGGCCTTTCCAAAATTTTAATATTAATTTTTTCCCAATTATTAACCCATAATCAATAAAAATTCTCTGGTTTGTTGTTACTATTTGTTCTGTTTCCAATATTCCTAGTATTATTAGCTTTGAATCGGGTGTCAAAGATATATTAACAACTTTCGAAATTATCCTAAATATTTTAATCCAGAATTTTGTAATTTTTATACAATTTGTAAATGAGTGTGCCAGATTGGCTTCTAAATGTTGACATTTATCACATATAGGAGATACTTTTGGGAACATATTATGTAATTTGGTTTTTGAATAATATAATCTATGTAATATTTTAAACTGTATAAGAGAGTGTTTAGCATTTAGCGAACAATGACGTATATGTTGTAAAACTATCATCCCATATTTCTGGTCTAATAGTTTGACATAATTCATTTTCCCACGATTGTCTATGTATTTCTGTTGATGGAACATCACCTTCCAATAAGATGTTATATATATATATGAAATCATTTTTTCTGTATTCGGATGTTTATTCAAACATTCATCTAATATTTCTATCTTTCTATTTCTGAGTTCTTGCGTATTTGCTTTAACATAATCTCTAATTTGTAAGTATCTAAAGTACTCTTTAGATTGTAGTCCATAAATATGTTGTATGTCTTGAAATGAAAGGAAGGAGTTTTCCCTATAGAGATCCCAATCTTAATAATTCCATTATTTTTCATAGAAACATAGAAACATAGAAATTAGGTGCAGGAGTAGGCCATTCAGCCCTTCGAGCCTGCACCGCCATTCAATATGATCATGGCTGATCATCCAACTCAGTAACCCGTACCTGCCTTCTCTCCATACCCTCTGATCCCCTTAGCCACAAGGGCCACATCCAACTCACTCTTAAATATAGCCAATGAACTGGCCTCAACTACCCTCTGTGGCAGAGAGTTCCAGAGACTCACCACTCTCTGTGTGAAAAAACTTTCCATTGTGAAAAAAGCTTTATGCATCATTGAAGGTTTAAACGTAACATTATTTACAATGCTAAGAGATAGTGGTATAGATTTTAATTTTAATGTTTTCTTTATTTGTTTCCAAATAAGTATTCCACTTCCTATTATTGGGTTATCACTATATGTTTTCTTAGCTAAATTAGTATTAGCGAATATTATAGAACTAATTTCAAAAGGAGAACAATCTTCTTTTTCCATATTTAACCAAGTTGGTTGATTATCTATTTCTTCTAACCAAAAATTCATATTTTTAATGTTAACTGCCCAGTAATAAAACATAAAATTTGGTAGAGCTAGACCTCCATTTATTTTTGGTTTACATAAATGTTTTTTATTTATTCTATGGCACTTATAATCCAAATGAAGTTAGTGACTAAGGAGTCCACCTTTTTAAAGAGATTTTTAGGGAGATATATCGGGATTGATTGGAAAAGGTATAATAATTGTGGAAGAAACACCATTTTTATTATATTAATTTTGCCTATCATCGATATAGGTAAAGTTTTCCAATATACATATTCTGCTCTCTGGCAGTGGTAGAATGATTCAGTTGCCTGATAACAGCAGGAAGAAACTATCCCAGAATCTGGTGGTGTGTGTTTTCACACTTCTATACCTTTTGCCTGATGGGAGAGGGGAGAAGAGGGAGTGTCGATGGTGCGACGTCCTTGATATGCTGCTGGGCTTGCCGAGGCAGCGTGAGGTACAAATGGCATCAATGGAAGGGAGGTTGGTTTGTGTGATTGTCTGGGCTGCAATTTCTTATGGTCCTGGGTGGAGCTGTTCCCAAACCAAGGCGTGATGCATCCTGATAAAATGCTTTCTATGGTGCATCTGTAGAAGTTGGTGAGAGTTGCAGAGGACATGCCAAACTTCCTAAGCCTTCTCAGGAAGTAGAGGTGTTGGTGTGTTGGTAAGTAAGTAAGTAGTAAGTACATTTTATTTATATAGCACGTTTAAATCAACTCGCGTTGAAACCAAAGTGCTTTACATAGAAGAAATAATGAAGTTTCCATACATCCATAAAAAAATGTAAAAAGAAAAATGGCACAACACACTATAGAATTTAACATGAACGTCCCCCCACAGCAGAATCAACATTTTCCACATTCTCCAACATTTTCCAGTCCTCTGCCTCTGTGATCACACGAGGTCGGGGCCCATATGCGGCCTCCGCAATGGCAGCCCAATGTTACAGGCCCTCTCGTGGAGTTCCAGAGTCGGGAGAACACTCCTCAGTGGCTTGGAGTGTCTGGAACGGCCGCTTCCTCCCCGGAGACTGCGGCTCCCGAAGTCCACAGGCCGCACTGGTTGGAGCTCCAACACTGGCGATCTCAGCGAGAGATCCCAGGCGTCCCTTCTTGGTCGTTGCTTCAATACGGGTGGTCCAGAGTATGTTTTTGGTGATATTGACTCCGAGCAATTTGAAGTTTTTGACCATCTCTACTTCGGCACCGTCAATGAAAACTGGGGTACGTGTACCGCTTTGCTTCCTGATGTTGATCACTATCTCCTTTGACTTGCTGACATCGAGACAAAGGTTGTTGTCTTGACACCAGGACACAAGGTTCTCAATCTCCTTCCTGTGTTACGTCTCATCATTATTTGATATCCAGTCTGCAAATTTGAAATTTGAATTAGATTAGTAATTGGCTGCACAGTCGTGGGTGTACAAGGAGTAAAGAAGGGGGCTGAGAACACATCCTTGCAGAGTCCCTGTGTTGAAGATTATTGTGGAGGATGATTTGTCCCTTATCCTCACTCCTCTGATGGCCAGGAAGTTGAGGATGCCTTTAGTAAATGAGCGAGGGGCTGACCTGGGGAAAAATATTCACTGAGGTCCCTGTCACACGTGAGGCCTGGTCCCCCAACGCAACTCGTTCCCGTGGTGGAATAACGCAATATTCCACCACACACCCATAGCTCTGAACTGAGCAGGCGCGGCTCATTTCCCCTCATCCCCAGCACTCTCTCCCCTTCCTCTTCACCCTCCCTCTTCTTTCCCCTTTCCTCTTCCCCTCCCAATGCCTCCCTCACCTCTCCCTCCCTCACCTTTCCCTACCCTCAGTCATTCACTCTCTCCCTCCATAAATCCTCTCCCCTCCCTACCCGCCTCCTATTCCTCTACCCCCCAACTTCCCACTCCACACCTCCCCCTATCCCCCCACTATCCCACCTCACCTCCCCCACCGCACTCTCCTTCTATTCCCCACTCCCCACCTCCCCATGCACCCCCTCCTCTCCATCTATTCCACCTCCTCCCCCAACCTCGTCACTCTTCTTTCCCCTCTCCTACCCTCCCCCAATCCCTTCCTCGCCTCTCCTTTCCCCTACCCTCAATCACTCACTCCCTTCCTCCCTCCCTCCATATCTCCTCTGCCCTCCCTACCCCCTCCTCTCCCTTTGTCCCCTCTTCTCCCCCATTCTCCCTCCACACCTCCCTCACTTTCCCCATCTCCCTCCCTACCCCCACCTCTCCCTCAATTCCCCCACTCTCCCTCATCACCTCCCCAGGATCTCGAGGTTGCCACTGCTCTGACCAGAGGTTGCTTTGACAGGAGCCGCACCGACCATAAGCCAAGCCAACCGGAAGATGCGGGAGCCGCCAGTGAGTGACAGCGGACACGGCCAATCAGTGCAGTGATGGTGCAGGAAGGGGGGTCGCCGTCCCGGCAGTGACTGACAGGAGAGGAGGCCAATATGCGCATGTGCGGTTTTTAAGATTTTTAAGTTGTATAACTTTTAACATATACCACCGATCAGAAGAAAACATGTTGCACTTGCAGCACAGGAGAATGGTGAGTAAGGTGGCAAAAAATCATAGCGATATCGTCTAAGGATAAGGGGGAATTCCTTTAGGACCGAGATGAGGAAAACATTTTTCACACAGAGAGTGGTGAGTCTCTGGAATTATCTGCCACAGAAGGTAGTTGAGGCCAGTTCATTGGCTATATTTAAGAGGGAGTTAGATATGGCCCTTGCGGCTAAAGGGATCAGGGGGTATGGAGAGAAGGCAGGTACAGGATACTGAGTTGGATGATCAGCCGTGATCATATTGAATGGCGGTGCAGGCTCGAAGGGCCGGATGGCCTACTCCTGCACCTATTTTCTATGTACCGTTTTTGCGCAAATTTAAAAACAACACAAACCGGAAGATAACAAGAGGGGAGGGGGAGGGAGAGAGAGAGAGGGAGAGAGAGGGAGAGAGAGGGAGAGAGAGGGAGAGAGAGGGAGAGAGAGGGAGAGAGAGGGAGAGAGAGGGAGAGAGAGAGAGAGGGAGAGAGAGGGAGAGAGAGGGAGAGAGAGGGAGAGAGAGGAGAGAGAGGGAGAGAGAGGGGAGAGAGAGAGGGAGAGAGGGAGAGAGGGGAGAGAGGGAGAGAGAGAGAGAGAGAGAGAGAGAGAGAGAGAGAGAGATTAAATTACAAGTAGATACAACCAGGTTTTCAACAGGCATGTGGTGGATGGTAATTTGTAGAGTTTAGTTTAGTTTTAGTTTAGATTAGTGATACAGCATGGAAAAAGGCCCTTCGGCCCACCAAGTCCGCACCGATCAGTGATCCCCGCACATTAACACTATCCTACACACACTAGGGACAATTTACATCTATACCAAACCAATTAACCTACAAATCGGTACATCTTTGGAGTGTGGGAGGACACTGAAGATCTTGGGGAAAACCCCTGCACGTCACGAGGAGAACATACAAACTCTGTACAGACAGCCCCCGTAGTCAGGATCTAACCCAGGTTTCTGGCGCTGCAAGCGCTGTAATGCAGCAATTCTACTGCTGCGCCATCGTGCAGCTAGGTTAAACCTGTGTACTGGCTGGACAATTTGAGGCAATTTTCTCAACCTATTCCAGAGTACTAGAGATTATATTGGGAGCCTTGGATTTGACTTTGCAAAGTATAAATCCGAAATCTTGCCAGTAAGACATTTTATGAGGCAAACTATTATAATTTTATATTCTGAAGTAGATGCTGCGATTTTCAAAAAGTATTTAAGATCCCGCCTAATGGATTGAAAAAATTATGTTTGTGGATATGCAGCTTGCCTGTGCAGAGCTCTATCCTGATGCCCAGGCTCGAGTCCTGAGCCTGGGTGGCCAGATATCACCAACTGCAAATTACACTTAGGATACATTTCCATTACAACTCTGCAATGTCTTAGCATTTGACTCTTTCCTCAAAGGACTTTACCTCTGTTTACTTTGGATTCAGTCCACTGCAGCATTAATGCTCATTCCAGCTATCCACCTCAGACCAGTTGTATAGCCAAAATGAATTATTTAAAACACATTGAGATGATTAGAAAATTTTGTGAAACTCTCTAATGTCAAGGAATATTCATGAGCAACATGTACGTTTATTGTGATATTTTGTGTAATCATTAAACACCATTGTTGTTTTGCTCAGTAAATGTCTGTGAGTTAACGCTGGAACAAAATAATTCAGTTAAAAATGCTATTGCTCACCCACTGGCTTCATTTTGGAAAATTAGACCACTTGCTGTTCTCTCTCTTCCTGTCTGTGGGCAGCTACTGAGGAGCACAGTTCCAGCGGTGAAAATTGCTCAGAGTTGGTCAGGGAGGTAGAGAAACTATTCCATGGCTGCTTGGCATCTGTAGATTGGGTGTGTTTAAGAACTTGACAAAAGGCCTGAATGGATATACCACAGTTGTTACCGACTTCATACAGAAATATGTACTGGGGTGCATTCCTACCAAGATCTTCCAAATGTTCCCTAACAAGAAGTCTTGGATGAACCAGGAGATCCACAATCTACTGCGAGTCATATCACGGACATTCAGGTTTTGTGAAACAGAGTCAGAAAGGAAGTACAGGTACAACCTTGATTATTCCATCAGAAAAAATACACTTTAACCTGGAGGATGAAATAGACGTACGACAGCTGTGTAAATTCGACAGCAAGTGGAAATTCACTCCCAGACAGGCTCAATACTTTCCACCCACCTTTTAATAGGGAAAATGTTGAAGTACCTTCTCCGACCTCCATAGCTCCCAATGGCATGGTGATCTCAATCATCAGGTCAGAAGATCCTTCCTAAGCGTGAACCCTCAGAAAGCATCCAGCCCCGATGGTATACTTGGCCATGCAGTTAAAACCTGCTTGGACCAACTGGCTGGAGTTTTTCCAGACTTCTTCAACCTCTCATTATTAAAGTCTGTGCTTTCCATCTCCTCTAAGAGCACATCAGTGATACCAGAGACAAGAGGAGTAAGGTGACATGTCTCAATGACTACTGATCGATGGCACTAACATTCATGGTGATGAAATGCTTTGAGTAGTTGGTTATGACATATCAATTCCTGCCTTAGTAAGGACCTGGACCTGCTACAATTTGCCTACAGCCACAATAGCGCATTAGGGGACGTGATCTCGCTGGCTCTCCATTCTGCAGTGGATCACTTTGATTACAAGAACCCTTAAAAAGGCTGTTGTTTATCAAGTATCGCTCAGGTGCAGGAGTAGGCCATTCAGCCCTTTGAACAAGCATCGCCATTCAATATGATCATGGCTGATCATCTAAAATCGGTACCCTATTCCTGCTTTTCCCCCATATCCGTTGATTCCTTTAGCCCAAAGAGCTAGATCTAACTCTCTCTTGAAAACTTGGTCCAACACAGGTACTAACCTCCGCCATCAACAAAGGGTCCTTCATATAGGAGATACAGCCTTAACAAGGCAGCCAAGGTCATTAGAGAACCACTGCACCCTGGCAATGCTCTAAAGGAAAATCGTGACCACCAGGTCCACAAACAGCTTTTACCCAACAGCCATCAGGTTACTGATCACAACATTAACTTCAGGAACTATAACTTTTCTACAGACCGTGTCTTTGGTTGCACTACCAACTTTGGGTTTCTTGCACTATTATGATTACACTAGTATTCATGTATTTATGATTATTATATTATATTGCATTTAGGGGGCAGTGAAGCTGCAGCAAGTAAGAATTTAACTGTTCTGTTGTTCCTATATATGTCAATGAATTACCCTTGGTATCAACTTTCAATTCCCAAGAATTTCCTATTACACTTCCCATATAATTCGTAAGAATGTCCTAGTTAAGTAAGCCAAATTGCTTCTGTTGGTACTTATTTTATCTTTAATAGGGTAAAAATTGCCTTTAAGATAGATACACCCAGTCTAACATAAACAACATGCCCTCACAAATTTGTTCATCCAATTAATTTTAGTTAATTATTCGTTGCCTCTCAATTGTCATCCATGATTTATTTTACTTTCCAAAGTTCTAGAATATTTTAATAAAGATGTTTCACTTTTGTTACATGTTTGGGGTTTGTCTATTAATTTCAACATTAAGCCACAATGGTATTTGCATTAGACATTGAGGCAATAAAAGTTCACACAATTTAGATCTGCTATATAATCATCTGATCTGCATCTCCAACCACACCATCCTTCAACCACACATTTGGGCAGGACACTGGTGCAGCAAGTAGAGCTGCTGCCTCACAGCGCCAGAGACTTGGGTTCGATCCTGACCAAGGATGCTGTCTGTGTGGAGTTTGCACATTCACCCAGTGAACGCGTGGGTTTCCTCTGGGTACTCCGCTTTGCTCCCACATCCCAAAGACGTGCCGGTTGATTAACCACTGAGTGTTCCCAGTGTGTAGGGAGAGTGAATGAAAATGTGGGATACTATAGAACTCGGTGGACAGAGGGTCTATTTTTACGCGCTTAACTCTAATCTAAATACAATGTGATCTACCAGACACATTTAACGATCTATATAAAGATAAATGTTTTTCTACCATATTTGTCCTATACAGAACATAAAAGAGTACAGCACAAGTACAGGGCCTTTTGCCCCACAATGTCTGTGCCGAACATGATACCAAGACCATCACTTATCTACCCGTACATAACCCATGCCCCCTGCAGATCCATATGCCCATCCCAAAGTATTTTAAATGCCACTAAAGTATCTGCTTCGACCAACACTCGCGGCTGTACAATCCAGGCACTCACCATTCTCTGTGTAAAAAACTTGTCCTGCGTATCTCATTTAAACGTTGCCCCTCTCACCTTAAATCTATCCCCCTCTAGTCCGGTTGATAACCCTGTTGATTTATTCGATATATAATTCACATTATTCATATTTTTATTTTCAGTCAGTACATTATTATATTTATCCGGTGACACCATCGTTATCGTTCTTAAAGTGAAGGCTTGAGTCTGTCACTGAATCGATATTCCAAATAAATCCTCACATCCCTAGAGGTCACACTTGTCTTTCGATATAACATATACTTTGGGATACCAAAAATATCTTGCACAACTAAAATGAAAGTTCCCGTAAATTTAAGTGGAGCGCGAACTTTGCAGAACGCCTGTCAAGGTGGCGACGTTTCCCACGTCATTACTTGCAGTGTCCTGTCAAGTGCATTATTCTTGCACTTTGTCCTTTAGTCATTTTTCACTCACACCCGCACCTTTTGTCTCCAAATAAAACATTTCCACAATAAGCAAATCTTATTCCTACACGTTTATGATATAATAGGGACCGCGGACTGCCACTGTGCAGATAATCCCTAAGCAGTGTCACTGTATTGGTTTTGTAAAGGGTCACCTCAACATTTGCTCGCTGAAAGGATTCCTTCCACAATAACAATATCTGAAGCCCATACATTTATGATGCACTAGAGACTGGGGGTTGCCAGTGTGTAGATATTTCCCACATAATTCCCTGCAGTTTCCTGGACGTGTTGCATGCTAGAATGAAGTGTCTCCTCATTGTTTGACTGAACTATTATGTGCTTAACATTTGCATAACAAAAGTGCCACTCGACTTCCC
Source organism: Okamejei kenojei (assembly GCA_035221665.1). Taxonomy (NCBI): domain Eukaryota; kingdom Metazoa; phylum Chordata; class Chondrichthyes; order Rajiformes; family Rajidae; genus Okamejei; species Okamejei kenojei. The sequence continues at coordinate 110,978,048 of CM069133.1, read as the reverse complement.
CGATTAATGCAGCTGAAGGGCTCTTGTGGTCCCGTAATAAACATTGTTGAAATAATTTATTTGGAGCCCTGGTTACTCGTGGGAGAATGGCCACCGCGGGTTAGCTGATTGGATAGTCAATGTTGTTGTCACGATGGTTTCATAAACACCAAGTGTTATGTTTTTCTCTATTGTGCCTTGTATACAAAAGGTCTGCTGTCTGCCCGGCTGATCAGTGGACCAAGAGACCCTCTCTCCATATACTGTATGGTCACTGTCAATTAAATGAACTGCTCCTTGTTCTCTTGTATTGTTCAGGAGTCCCTTAAACATTTTGTCACAGAGAACGAGAATGAGAGAGTTGAAAAATTCCCTGCACCCTCTCAACGTGGTACCTCAGGATTTCTTTCTGTTCTATATGTCTGCGTCCACCGGAGTTGATCATTTTACTATAACTCCAGGCAGTACTCATTCAATTGATCGTTAGTCAGTCCGGTTTTTCTTGTGTGCAACCGATATCATTTCCACAGATCCCTGGCCTCACAACCGTAAAATAGTTACGTACATTGCTTGGTACCATGGAAGATACAAGGGTAGGCTCGCTGATCGTTTAGACAAGTATCACCATGGATTATTTTATTTGGTGCGTGTTTTGAAAAGAAAAGTTTGTCGCTGCTGTCACCCCTGAGAGGCCAGGGTAGTGGATATAGCAATAAACATCCGGGTTAGAACTACAATGCATTAACATAATTTAGAATATAAGAGACTAGTTATTGAAGCGAAGTGAAACATAAAAATGATCGCTTCTCCTCTGTATCTGACAGTCCCGGTTCATATTTGTTATGCCTGTTGGCACTATATAAGAAGTGTAATATGCAACGGTAACCCGGTTCTTTACCAAGCGTTTTGGCGGATGATTTATTTTAGGCAGATGCTATTGACAGGCGCTTGTAAACCAGTCCCTATTTATCCTTTGGGTTAATTATCACTCCAGCTGCTAGACCCTAGGCTTTGCAGTGCTAATGTCTTCACTCCTCGCTGGAGAAATCTCACTATGTCTCGTGTACCAAAATGTCTTTTCAATTGAAATCGGGAATGTTCAATCTACTTTCGACTGACCTAAAGAGCCATTAGTCCAACTATGTACATAGTAGAAACTAAAAGCGCCTGGACAGTAGTTAGCAAACAACATTTCACTTCGGGTCAACAGGTCATCTTTTAAAACATAATATATTTACCAGGTCTGTCAAAATAACAGGTAGCTGACAAAGTACTCTATGATTCTATTTTATGGTCCTTCGTTTATCCGAATTGATATTTACAAAATGGCAAGTCTGTCAAAGTCTATATTTACAATAAGCCATTTGAGACGCGACTAAGCTAAACCCCAATTTAAATCGAATCATGTTGTGAAAACAAACGATATTTGCAAAAGATTAAAACATAAATTTACTTCAGTGTGTATGCGAGGTGAGGAAAGATGCTTCCGGGAAGACCGTACCCACTTTAAAGTACATATAAAGAGGTGTGCAAACAGCTACTTACAGCGGTTACAAATGTAAGCATACAGGTTTCCCTTTATGTAAAATCCGCATAATAGGGTTGCGGTCGTTAAACAAATCCGTCAACCAAAGTAAGTTTATTTGTGGGCGCAGTTAAACTTTTGACTGGGCTTCCAACCGCAACATTGAAGAATAAAATAAACAGCAAGAGAAAAGATAAATAAACTTCGCAAGGCTGATGCGGCGCGACTTACTTGAGGAGGCACGGGCAATCCCCCAGAGGACTGGGCCTGCTTTGTGTTAAATGTTTAAAGATTTCAAGCGATGGAGCTTATTCTTACTGCAAACACTCTTATTTACAAGGTCAAGTATACCAGCACTCGACGGGCGCTTAAGAGTAATTATTTATCTAAGAGCGTTTGAATGAAGATCAGGAGCCCTGGCAGGAGCCCAGCCTGAATGCCCTCAAAGCCACTCAGAATAGAAGACATTACATTATATGCATGGTTTCTCCGATGTATTTTGCTTTTTTTTTGTGATGATCCTCATCTTTGACCCTTTTCCCTTACAGCCGTGGAACTAAGTAGACATCTCGTGGATGCACATGGGTCAAACAAGTGGACCGGTTGCATTCCACAACACATGCAATTGTCGATTTAGTTTTTTTGTTAAAAAGTGAAATATAACAAATTATCTTACACATAATGCTCAGAGGTATGTACATTGGAAATATGTAGACAACTCTGTTGCATTTTGCAGCAACTAAAAGATAAATCTCCCAAAATATAATAAGAAAATTAAATGTTTCTTCGGAAAATTCATACAAAACATCTAGTGTGGACTCAGCATGCCTGTCAATATTGCTTACTGTGCAATTGTAGTTACGCCTCTCCGTGCATTATATATTTTTTTCCCCAATAAGGTGGTTGTTCTAATGATTTCAACAGCAACTCGCAATAAAAGTATGAAAGGCAGAAGAAACCCAATTATCCGAAAGTCAAAACTCGACCCAGCTGTCAGCTGTGAAAACAGCAAACTCGAAGCCCCTGGATGTTTGGGAGAACAAAGTTCGCGAAACACCTTATTAATATTAACAGCGAAACGACAACATTTTCACATCCACCCCAACACACGCACACACAGTCTTAGGGCATTGTTTTGAACTAGATGACTCTTTATGGCTTCTATGAAAATACAACGTTAATGGCAACTTTACAAAATATTTTAAAAGAACAATTTCTATCAAAGCCAATTTTTAATATCTTTCATTTTCCAAAAATACATATTTAAAGATTTTTCAAATCTAAATGTCGCATCTTATATTGTTCAATTGGTAACGTCGATCGTTCAATATAAATCAATTTCCCTTTAGTAAAAGTATTGAAATTTTGCACCATAGCCGGTAAAATCTTACTGCTCGATGCAAAATCAAAGCCATGTGGTTAAGTCTATATTGCAATAAATTATTCTCCAAATGTAACTTTATACACAAGCACACAACTACTGGTTAAAAAACACCAGTCATATAAGATTTATACTAGTTGCACCAGAGAATAATTTCATATCTCTGATGCTAACGAAATACAAACAAATCTTACCAGAATTAAAATTTATATAAAAAGTCTATAAATTGTCTTTTTTTTAATATATAGTAGATGGCAGTGCAGCGCTTCTTTATTGAATAAGAATATAAAAGTTGCATTGTTCAATTATAACCGGGCGATCAGTAGTAGTAGTAAAATGGATGCCATCAAAGTCAAATTAGGCACTCGGACGGTAGAGGAGTCTCTGGCGCTTGAAGCGTACTTTTTCGTGCCTCTATTATTATTATCATCATTATAGCCGATAACGTTGTCTGCTGGATCATCTTCATAGTCCCAGTATTCATCCGGCTCCATGTCCGAGCCGCTGCTGCCAGAGCTATGCTCGGGTCCAAAAAAGCAAAGTCTGGCCATGTTGTCCTTAATCGCCTCGCAAATGGGGCGATCGGCTCCGTCGCAGACGCACTCCTTGAGAAGCAAAGCTTTCGGGATAACCAGCATGCTCTCGATTACTTCGCGGCACTGGTCTGTGCATTTGATGCCGTTGAAAAGTTTGCCGCAGTTCTGGAGGTAGCGGCGCATGGCGTTGTTGCACTGTGGATCCATCTCGCACTGCAGGCGGGCTTCGGTGCAGCCCATCACCCCGTCCCGGCTTCGGGTCCTCGGCAGGCAGGGCTCGATGGCACGCTTGGTGCTTTTGCACAGCTCGTCGAGGACGCAGTCGCAGTTCTCCAGCATGGGTCCGTTCTGCGTCTGGTTGAGGTGGATGAGAGCCGACATGCAGTGGCTGGGGCACCGCCTGGTCTCCAGGCTCAACACCGACCTGCAAGCCTCAGTGTACTGCTCGTAGGCGAAGCTGCAGTCGGGCTCGCGCTGGCACAGCATGATCGCTTGCCAGCAGATCCGCCGGGCCAGCACTCCAGAATCGCTCAAAACTACCAATAAACAGACGAGAAGGTGCCCCCCGAATCGGATCAAGCCAGAGAGACTTGCCATCGTCTTGGTGTCTGAAAGGTTTGGAGTTTGCTATTTCTTTGCATAGGGGATGGCTCATGTCATGCATCCATTCAAAAGTCCTCAGCGACCGAAGCGAAGAGTTTCTTCTTTCTCGGTATTTTCCCCCCAGAACGTTCTCCCCGCCTGCCTTTCCGTCAACACACTGCATGCAATGCTTCGAAGAGTTTGGGCTGCGTTTCTTTTCACAGCAGACTTCCCCCCGCCTCCCAACACACACACACACACACAACCCCCAACGTGCTCTAATGCCCTGGGCAGCGGTTCCTAATATATGCAACAAGCTGCAAACCAGCAGCGGGACAGCCCGACCAATCCCTGCCCCGGGCGCCGCCTCCGCCCTTTGTGTCGCCACCTCCCATTGGCCGGGAGTCGCGGATCTCGTCCCGTTCACTTGAGACGCCCGCTGCCATTGGCTGATATCACCCGCCCATGTTGCGAGGTTGTCGAGGCGCAGGGCTGTCCCTCCCTCCCTCCCTCCCGCCGGGTTACCCCGCCCGCTCTTGCCCCTTGACAGCTCCTGCCCCGCCAGCAACACTCCCACCACAAGGTGCAATCCATGCATGCATCCGCTCACTGCAAGCTGCAGCGTGTGATTGACGGCTCCGTCAGCCAATCACACACCCGCAGCCGGAGACAGTGGCAGCTTCCGGTCCCGCCCCCGCGGCGTCTCCACCGGAAGCTGCGGCCGCCCGGCAGCGCCTCCGCCTCCCTCTACGTCATCATCATCATCATCATCATCATCATCATCAACATCTCTAGTCCACATCTCCTCATCTACTCCACATCCTCCTCCCTCCACCTCCCTCATCATCATCATCATCATCATCTCTAGTCCACATCTCCTCATCATCTACTCCACATCCTCTCTCCACCTCCTCATCATCATCATCATCATCAACATCTCTAGTCCACATCTCCTCATCTACTCCACATCCTCTCCTCTCTCCGCCTCCCTCATCATCATCATCATCATCTCTAGTCCACATCTCCTCATCTACTCCACATCCTCTCCTCTCTCCGCCTCCCTCATCATCGTCATCATCATCTCTAGTCCACATCTCCTCATCATCTACTCCACATCATCCTCCCTCCGCCTCCCTCAACGTCAACATCATCATCATCATCTCTAGTCCACATCTCCTCATCTACTTCACATCATCTCCTCCCTCCGCCTCCCTCATCATCAACATCATCATCATCATCATCATCTCTAGTCCACATCTCCTCATCATCTACTCCACATCATCTCCTCCCTCCGCCTCATCATCAACATCATCATCATCTCCTCATCGTCTACTCCACATCATCTCCTCCCTCCGCCTCCCTCATCATCAACATCATCATCATCATCTCTAGTCCACATCTCCTCATCTACTTCACATCATCTCCTCCCTCCACCTCCCTCAACATCAACATCATCATCATCATCATCATCTCTAGTCCACATCTCCTCATCTACTCCACATCATCTCCTCCCTCCGCCTCCCTCATCATCAACATCATCATCTCTAGTCCACATCTCCTCATCTACTTCACATCATCTCCTCTCTCCGCCTCCCTCTACGTCAACATCATCATCATCTCCTCATCATCTACTCCACACCTCCGTCTGCCCCATCATAATCACTTCATCGACTCCTTTACACATCTCTCCTCCCTCCTCATCTACACATCTCCTCCTCTCATCTACTCCATCTCTACTTGTACATATCATCACATCTACTCATCTTATCATCTACTCCTTATCATCTCCCTCTCCACTCCTCTTCTCACTCTCCCCCTCTCCTCACCTACCCCCTCTACTTATCATCTAGCAATATTACAAATGTTTGTGATTTTAAAAATCAAATCTGCAAATTATCCCATCAGATAAAGCATAAAATGAAGTTTAATTTGACACCTAATTCACTTTCATATCTTCAGCATTAAAAAAGTTATGGCCATTTTCATACTCGGAAAATAGCATCTTGTTTCCTATTGCTTTTCCAGTGACTTAACACAAAAGCTGTGTTCAAGGACAGTCAAAAGCCCACAACTTTCTTAAAAAATAAGAGAACTGAATGAAATTTTCAGTTATTATAGATTGAAGCATTCTGAAACAAATATAAAACATCTTACTTGGATGACCTGAAATTAAAGCATATAATTAGTTAATTACCTAATTGTAGCTAATTACAAAATTGACCATTGTGACGGAAATAGTAATAAACACCCAGACTGCCTTGAAAATTCAAAAATGTGATATTCTCAAGATCATAACTTGAATATTATTGTATTATATGCTGTAAGTCCATAACAGATAGGTAAATAAATTACAATTTCTAGCAATAGACCAGGTCTTTATGGAGAAGATCAGATTGCTAGCTGGTACATTGGTATACCATAATCAGTAGCATCATTATACTCCTCAGATTGTAACCAATAAACAACTCTGTACACCTTGTTTTTCCTCAACTTTTAAATATTGGCATTGTAAACTACAAATGTTTGCTCTTCAAACCATGCATGACATGCCTTTCTGCCCACTACTTTCCCATTAGAATGTCCTGTAGATTCAATTTCTTAAGAAAATAATATATTTTTTAAATAGCCGAAGTATCCAAATAACAAACTAATCCCATTCACACAAGAATTCACAATATAACATGATTTTTAAATCTCACTGTCATTAATTTATATGCCAGACAGAAGGAATTTAATGTTTAATTCCCATAAATTAATCTAGAAACATCCACTCAATATAATCAAAATTATTATTTTTTGCACAATACATGTGGCTAAAACTGTTGTGTCTATTTAGTATAAAAATATTGGATATGGATAGACAATAACACAAAATATAGACGATTTTGATGCTCTTATGACATGATTGTCCAAAAAAAAGAGCATTTAAATAATCTTGCGAGTGGGTGTTTCTGGAATATGATCGGTTGGAACGTTGCGGTTGCGGTGAATTTGAACCCTGTATCGGCAGGAAAAACACTGCTGGTTCGTATGGGGCCCAAATAACATTTTCGCAACATAAAATTTGATTAAAGTCATCCCAAGAAGCAAGATTATATGTAAAATAAACGACTTACCCTTTGTTTTGTCCTGTCATTACGGTCCGTCACGTTGAGGGCGTTCGAAGTCATTTTAATCCAATTATTAAATTGTCCAGCTATTTAAAAACAAAATGGGAACGGAAGTCCGATCGATTTTTCTTCAGCAGCCCGAGGAAATCCCTCTCAGATAAGCAGTACAAAACTGCATTTTAATCCCGCCACCCCCTCAAAGGCGCCAGTCACGCACACGGCCAGTAGCAGAACTGCAGCGACGCTGAAGGTAGGTTTTGTTACATCTCTATATCATCTCCTCTTCTCCCCCTCCTCTCTCCTCTTCTAACCAGCTCCTTTTCTCCTCTTCCAATCCTTCCCCTCCTCTATCCTCTCCGCCTCCACCTCTCTTCCCTCTCCTTCTCTACCCCTCCTCCTCTCCCTCCTCCTCTCCCTCCTCCTCAACTACTCTCCTCCTATCCTCAGTGCACGGCTGGGATTGCGGGAGTTTGTTTTGGCCACCATCAGTTCGCCATCTTCCTCCCTCAGTTGACAAGGTTGGACCCGTTATCTCTTTCGCCGAACTTCCGACTCCCTCTTAGTCCAGTAAACTAAACAAAAACATTGAGGGTAGGGAAGATTCAAACAAGAGGGCATGACATGAGAATTAAGGGACAGAAGTTTAGGGGTAACGTGAGGGGGAACTTCTTTACTCAGAGGGTGGTGGCTGTGTGGAATGAGCTTCCAGCAGAAGTGGTGGAGGCAGGATCGATTTTAACATTTAAAAGTAAAGTGGATAGGTATATGGACATGAAGGGAATGGAGGGGTATGGTCTGAGTGCAGGTAGATGGGACTAGGGGAAAACAAATGGTCGGCACGGACTGGAAGGGCCGAGAGGGCCTGTTTCCGTGCTGTAATTGTTATATGGTTATATGGTTGTTATATGGTTATAAAGGTCCAAAAGAACGCTGGTGCTTGCAAAGATGTCCCAAATATCTTTTTTACTTTTCAAAGGATATGAATGAATGAATGAATAAGTTTATTGGCCAATTATTCACATACAAGGAATTTGCCTTGGTGATCCGCCGGCAAGTGACAACATGACATGCAGTGACAGTTAGGAATGACACATAAAACATTATACATTAATAATAAAACATTATCGATTAAACATGTGAATTAAATAAAATACCAAAGCAAAAGGAGGCTAGAGATTTTTGGTAATTGAGTAGAGTTACTAGTCATGGAACCTCGACCAGAGGAGCAACCCATACCCGTCCACTGACACCCTCCACCGCTTAGCGGAGTTGGTCCTTACCCTCAATAACTTCTCTTTTGATTCCTCCCATTTCCTCCAAACACAAGGCATAGCTATGGGCACACGCATGGGCCCCAGCTACGCTTGCATCTTTGTTGGGTACGTCGAACAATCCTTGTTCTTGGCGTACCAGGGCCCCATCCCCGACCTCTACCTCCGTTACATCGACGACTGCTTTGGTGTCACCTCCTGCACCCACACACAACTGACTGACTTCATCCATTTCACCACCAACTTCCATCCGGCACTCAAATACACTTGGACCATTTCCGACATTTCCCTACCATTCCTTGACCTCACCATCTCTATTGCAGGTGATACACTCCTGACCAACATCCACTACAAACCAACTGACTCCCACAGCTACCTGGACTACTCTTCCTCCCACCCTGCTTCCTGCAAGGACTCCATCCCCTATTCCCAATTCCTCCGTCTATGCCGCATCTGCTCCCAGGATGAGGTGTTCCACACCAGGTCATCACAAATGGCCTCATTCTTCAGAGAACGGGGATTCCCCTCCCCCACTATTGATGAGGCTCGCACCAGGGTCTCCTCCATACCCCGCAACACTGCCCTCTCTCCCCATTCCCCCACTCACAAACAGGGCAGAGTCCCCCTGGTCCTCACCTTTCACCCCACCAGCCGGCAAATACAACACATAGTCCTCCGCCAGTTTCGCCACCTCCAACGTGACCCCTCCACTCGCCACATCTTCCCATCCCCCCCCGTCTGCCTTCCGCAAAGACCGCTCCCTCCGCACTCCCTTGTCAATTCTTCCCTTCCCTCCCGCTCTACCCCTTCCCGGGCACTTTCCCTTGCAACCGCAAGAAATGCTACACTTGTCCCTTCACCTCCCCCCTCCACTCCTTTCAGGGACCCAAGCAGTCCTTCCAGGTCCGACAGAGGTTCACCTGCACCTCCTCCAACCTCATCTACTGCATTCGCTGCTCCAGATGCCAGATGATCTATATCGGTGAGACCAAGCGGAGGCTTGGCGATCGTTTCGCCGAACACCTCCGCTCGGTCCGCAATAACCAAGCCGACCTCCCGGTGGCTCAGTACTTCAACTCTCCCTCCCATTCCGTATCCGACCTAGGCCTCCTCCACGGCCAGAGTGAGCAACACCGCAAGTTGGAGGAACAGCACCTCATATTCCGCTTGGGGAGTCTGCATCCTCTGTGCTTGAACATTGAATTTTCTCAATTCTGTTAACCCTTGCTGTCTCCTCCCCTTCCCACCTCTCCCTCAGCCCTCGGGCCCTGGCATTCCCTCTATCTCTATCTCCCTCCCCCACTAGCTTCTCATTTTCACACCACAAACAGCTTACAATGGCTTGTTCCCTTTATCATCGATACTTTTTTGCATATCCTTTGTTCATTGTTCTTTATCTCTCCACATCACCGTCTATATCTCTTGTTTCCCTGATCCCTGACCAGTCTGAAGAAGGGTCTTGACCCGAAATGTCGCCTATCTCCTTCGCTCCTTAGATGCTGCTGCACCCGCTGAGTTTCTCCAGCCTTTTGTGTACAGTCGTGGAATAAAACTGTTTTTATGTCTGGCTGTGGCAGCTTTGACAGTCCGGAGTCGCCTTCCAGAGGGAAGTGATTCAAAGAGTTTGTGGCCCGGGTGAGAGGGGTCAGAGGTGATCTTACCCGCTCGCTTCCTGGCCCTTGCAGAGTACAGTTAGTCAATGGAAGGTTGGTTGCAGCCAATAACCTTCTCAGCTGATCGGACGATTCGCTGCAGCCTCCGGATGTCGTACTTGGTTCTTGAGCCAAACTAGACCATGATGGAGAAGGTTAGGACAGACTCTACGATGGCCGTATAGAATTGGACCATCATTGCCTGTTGCAGATTGTGCTTCCTCAGCTACCACAGGAAGTACATCCTCTGTTGTGCCTTTTTGACTAGTCGAACAATACATATAGATGCATACTTAGAAAGTAGAAATAATTTCGGAAATAATTTGGAATAACATCACCCATTCCTTCTTTCCAGGGATGCTGCCTGCCCCGCTGAGTTACTCCAGCATGTTGTGTCTATCTTCAGTGTAACCAGCATCTGCAGTTCCTTGTGTTAAGAAGGAACTGCAGATGCTGGAGAATCGAGGGTACACAAAAGGCTGGAGAAACTCAGACTGAAGAAGGGTCTCGACCCGAAACATCGCCTATCTCCTTCGCTCCTTAGATGCTGCTGCACCCGCTGAGTTTCTCCAGCCTTTTGTGTACCATCTGCAGTTCCTTCTTTTACATGATTTGGAAACTGATTTGTAAATTTTGAATGACAGCTCTTTGATCTTCTCGTCATTTGTTTTCTAATTCGCGCATGATGCCTTGTCTCATTTCACATTCCGTTTGTTGCAGCCCTCACTTTATTTCCCTTTCACTTTTTAAATTTGCCTTTAATCTTGCTGTCCAACCCCAGGTAGGTCAACATCCATAGAATCGGCCTTGCGTGTTTACCACGTCACTTGGTACCTTCAAAGGTTTTTAATTCACAAAATTCGGGACAACTTATGTGGCCTTGTATGTGTTGTTTGGGAATAATGGAAATAAAACAAATAAACAAAACATTCTTAAGAATTTGCGCCTTGTTCTTATCAGAAAATGATGTAAAGGTTACTTTCCCTAAATGAGAAAATGCATCCCAATGCAAAAATGTGAAGTACATTGAAAAGCAAATAAATGATTTTGCTGCAATTTTAAAATATGAACTTAAATAAAATGGATGTAGCCAAAATATTGTTTATATAGTTACATGCTTTTGGAGACAAAAAATCTATCAGGTTCTGTAATAAATACATGTATTGATAACTAGACTTAAAGTACCTGGTTCAACTAATTAGTGTGCTTTTCACAAACACTCTCAATTCACATTTTCAAAGTAACATTTCAAAGCAAGTCAGGTAACAATTGCAGGAAAATAAGCAATCATACTGTCACCCTAATAAATGGTTAACCAAAATTAACAGCTATCATGATAGAATACCTGTATAATGTAGAATACTGTAATGTATGCTTACATAATGAATGTCTAGAGCTTAGTTCAAAAAGAGCAGCAAGATGCAAAATCGTGAGCTTAATTTTGAATTGTATTTTACTTCTGTGAAAATAATAATTACACTGTTTCTTTATTTAAACACCACAGTTGATTAAATACGCGAAAGAAACAGAAGCAGATGGATGTAATTTGATGCCATGCATTTACTAACAGGCAAAGATCCAAAGTTCTTCTCTTGCTAAATAGTTTAGAATGAACTTCCTGTGGTGATTTGGCTGCAGGGGTCGTCACTTGGGATTTTGAAATTATAGAGAAACTGTATAAGTACATTGCATGTTGATGATGGCATAAAAACATGAAACAATGCACTTTTGAGTCCAACAGGACTCGACAATAATTGGTTTCATGTAACTTAAAGCAGGTGAAAGGAAATTAATATTGTATTTAACCAAGGAATCTATGGAATCCAGGACTCTATTTTTAACTATTACTGTAGTATTCCAAGCAAGTGAAAGGTTGTAAAGATCTAGGAGATTATAGGACCTTATGCAGAACACAGCAAGTCAGCATATGTACGGAAAACAGGGAATTTCACCCAAAACATTAATATGTCCATTTTTCCCATTCTCTGTCTTGCCTGCCGTCTTATACAATGCTGGGTAGGCAGCTGTTACACACTCACACCCCTTGAGCACAAAACATATTTTCAGTATTTCTGTTAAAAAACAAATACAATAAATGTTTGCATTTTTATTTTATTTTAGGTAAGCAATGTATTTTGTGGAGTAATTGTAAATTGCATTTATAATTGATGGTCAGGATTGATTGGCAGAAATCCAGTTAATATTTCCAATAAAATGATTAACGTTCTGTTGCAGACAACAATGAAACAATAGTTCAAGTTCAAGTTCACATTTATTGTCACATGCACCAATCGGTACGGTGAAATTTGAGTTACCATACAGCCATACGAATAAAAAGAGCACAATACACAATAGACTTTAACATAAACATCCACCACAGCGGAATCAACGTTTCACACTGATGGAAGGCAATAAAGTTCAGTCATCTTCCTCTTTGTTCACCCGTGGTCATGAAGGCACAAAGAATTGCAAATGCTGGAATCTTGAGTAAAACGTAAAGTGCTGGAGTAACTCAGCACGGCAGGAAGCTACGTTTTGGATCTGGAACATTAAATATAATCTACGGTGAAAATTGAAAGGAATATAATTCATTTGGTAACATTTGCACAGTCACTATGTTGCTTAGAGTCCCCATGTTTCTTGCTTACCGGAAACATAAAGATACAGGTATTGCCCGGAATCAACGGTTCAAGTTGAAAACCCGTCTTCAGAACTAAAAATAGTTAGTTGAATGGGCAGTAAGCTCCAGGAAAGATTAGATCGCTTTTCTAAAGATTAGCACATTTTGAATATTAAAATTAAAAAATGGGGAGAGGTGAACTGACTTGCACTATGTTAGGGATTAAATTCCCCAAAAATGTGCTGTGGAACCTGAAGGCTTTCTGGTCAACAGCCTTCTTATACATTCCCCTTGACTTGCTTGAAGAACAAGCAAGTCAAGGGGAATGTATAAGAAGGCTGTTTAGACTTTGTGTAGACACATTTAGGACGTGTGTAAGAGTGCAAAGATAATGGACAATTGGGATTGATGTGTAACAAGATGCAGGCAAACCAATTTTGGGTAAGTTAAAGAATGGAGACCAGGACATTGGAGAAAGAGAGGCTTTAAATGCTAAACACTGTTGAGAATTTCAGAGGCAGAGAGACCATGATTAATGAAGAAAATAAGGTAAAGATGTTCCTTAGGAAGGGTAATCTTGTGGATAAGCTACAAATGAATCTGAATGACAAAAGATTCTCACAGCCATGGTACGGCTGACAAACTGGCCAGGAGAACGGAATCAATGTCAATAAGTATAATTTATGGCAGTATGAAGATAATTTTAAAAACAAGTTGTATATGTCTCCATATCAGTCTGGATATGGAGTCTCCTTAATCTTGGAAGCGATTGAGGGCTTACCACTGACGTTAGAAAACTGTTATCAGCAATAATTAAAGAAAGCCAGAAAATGATGGAGGAATGATTTGGCTTATAAGCAAGGGAAGCAAGAAAGGGCAAGCTAATATTACAGGAAATATTATTCTTAAAATGTAAAACTAAACAGGTATCAAAATTATCACATATCTGAGGTCCCCTTATTTATCTCCCTGTTTCCTGGTGTGGATAATGCAAACTCATGATGGAAATGTCTCATTGCTAAGCTTTAAAACATTAGTCACATCAAGTCAAGAGAGTTTATTGTCATGTGTCCCAGATAGGACAATGAAATTCTTGCTTGCTGCAGCACAACAGAATATTGTAGGCATAAATACAGCTCAGATTAGTATGTCCATGTACCATAGAATATATATATATATATATATACACATACATAAATAAAAAGATAAAGTGCAATAGGCTGTTATAGTTCAGAGTTTGTTTGAAGCTGTGTTTAATAGTCTGATGGCTTTGGGGAAGAGCTGCTCCTGAACCTGGATGTTTCAGATTTCAGGCTCCTGTACCTTCTATTTGATGGCAGCGGAGAGATGAGTGTGTGGCCAGGATGGTGGGGGTCCTTGATGATGCTGGCAACCTTTGAGGCAGTGACTGCGATAGATCCCCTCGATGGTAGGGAGGTCAGAGCCAATGATGGACTGGGCAGTGTTTACAACTTTTTGCAGCCATTTCCGCTCCTGGACGCTCAGGTTGCCGTACCAAGCCACGATGCAACCGGTCAGCATGCTCTCTACTGTGCACCTGCAGAAGTTCGAGAGAGTCCTCCTTGACATACCGACTCTCCGTAATCTCAGGATTGCATCAATGTTCTGGGACCAGGAGAGCTCTTCGGAAATATGCACGCCCAGGAATTTGAAGTTCTTGACCCTTTCCACCATCGACCCATTGATATAAACGGGACTGTGGGTCCCAATCCTATCCCTTCCGAAGTCCTCAATCAGTTCCTTGGTTTTGCTGGAGTTGAGAGCCAGTTTATTGTGCTGGCACCATTTGGTCAATCGGTCGATCTCACTTCTTTTCTCTGAGTCTCACCGTCCCCATCAGTGATACGTCCCACAACAGTGGTGTCGTCGGCGAACTTGATGATGGAGTTCGCACTCTGTCTGGCTACGCAGTCATAAGTATAGAGTGAGTACAGCAGGGGGCTGTGCGCGCAGCCTTGAGGTGCTCCCATGCTAATTGTTATCGAGGATGACACATTTCCATCAATATGTGCAGACTGTGGTCTGTGAATGAGGAAGTCGTGGATCCAATTGCAGAAGGATTCGCAGAGACCCAGATCCGTGAGCTTGGTAACCAGCTTGGAGGGGATGATGGTATTAAATGCCGAGCTGTAGTCAATGAATAACAGCCTGACATGTGAGTTTTTGTTGTCTAAGTGGTCCAAAGCGGAGTGGAGAGCCAGTGATCCACCGTTGATCTGTTGTGGCGGTAAGCAAACTGCAGTGGGTCCAGGTTTTTGTCGAGGTATGAATTGATTTGCGCCATGATCAGCCTCTCAAAGCACTTCATCACCACAGACGTTAGCACCACTGGTCGATAGTCATTGAGGCACGTCATCTTGCTCTTCTTGGGCACCAGTATTATTGATGCCCTTTTAAAGCAGGTGGGAACCTCAGACCTCAAAAATGAGAGGTTGAGAATGTCCATAAAATATCCAGCCAGTTGGTCTGCACAGGTTTTTAAAACACGCCCGGGTATACCATCAGGTCCAGGTGCTTTCCGAGGATTCACCCCTCTGAAGGATCTTCTGACATCGGCCTCTGTGACTGTGACCGCCACAACAGATCAACATATACCATCATGGCGAATGGGGGCTCGGGAAGGCACATCAGTGTTTTCCCTATCAAACCGTGCGTAAAGCGCATTGAGCTCGTCAGGGAGTGATGCTTTGTTGACATTTGAGCTGCTTCCCGATTTTGCCTTGTAGGAGGTGATTGCATTCAAGCCCCGCCACAGTTGCCGAACATCCGTCTCATCCTCCAGCTTGGAGCAGAAGTCCCTTTTGGCCTTTTTGATGGCCTTACTGAGGTCATATCTGGACTTCTTGTCGACCTCTATACCTCCAGACCTCAATGCCCGGGATCCTAATTTGAGGAAGGACATCCTTGTGATTGAGGCAGTACAGCGTAGGTTCACCAGATTGATCCCTGGGATGGCGGGACTGTCATATGATGAAAGATTGAAAAGACTAGACTTGTATTCACTGGAGTTTAGAAGGATGAGGGGGATCTAGAAACATATAAAATTATAAAAGGACTGGACAAGCTAGATGAAGGAAAAATTTTCCCAATGTTGGACGAATCCAGAACCAGGGGCCACAGTCTTAGAGTAAAGGGGAGGTCATTTAAGACTCATGTGAGAAAAAACTTTTTCACCCAGAGAGTTGTGAATTTGTGGAACTCCCTGCCACAGAGGGCAGTGGAGGCAAAATCACTGGATGGATTTAAGAGCGAGTTAGATAGAGCTCTAGGGGCTAGTGGAATCAAAGGATATGGGGAGAAGGCAAGCACGGGTTATTGATTGGGGACGATCACAATGAATGGCCTCCTCCTGCACCTATTTTCTATGTTTCTATGATCTGGTCCAGAAGAATGCAGATCACATGGTTCCAAGGCTTCTGGTTAGGAAACACTCGGAAGGTTTTTGTTGGGATCCAGTCCTCCACACATTTCTTTATGAAGTCTGTAACGACTGTGGCGTATTCAGTCAGGTCCGTTGCCGTGTCCTTGAACATTGCCCAGTCTACAGACTCCAAACAGTCCTGGAGTTGTTCCTCTGCACCCCCCCCCCCCCCCCCCGACCAGCTCTGTACAATCCTCACCTATGGGGGTGCGCTCTTCAATTGCTGTGTGTAGGCAGGAAGAAGCAGCACCACAGTATGGTCGGATTTACCAAAGTGAGGGTGACGGATAGAGCGATAGGCATCCTTGATGGTGGTGTAGCAGTGCCGAGGGTGTTTGATCCTCTGGTGCAGCTGGAAACATGTTGGTGGAAGAAACGGAGCGATTTCTTCAAGGTTGGCTTTGTTGAAGTCCCCAGCTACAGTGGTGAATGCCTCAGGGGTAAGCTGTCTGGTGCTTGTTGACCATGGTGTGCAGCTCCTCCAGTGCCAGACGGACGTCTGCCTGGGGTGGGATGTAGACCGCGGTCAGGATGATGGAGGATAATTCCCTTGGTAGATAGAAGGGACGGCATTTCACCGTCAGATGTTCCAGGTGTAGAGAGCAGGAGTTGGATAGGACTGCCGTGTCTGAGCACCACGCAGAGTTGACCATGAAGCAGACGCCCCCTCCTCTCCCTTTCCCAGATGCCTGCGTACGGTCAATACGGTGGATGGAGAACCCTACAGGCTGGACCGCTGAGTCTGCGGAGCTGGGGGTGAGTCATGTCTCTGTGAAACAAGAACACAGAGCATTCCCTCAGCTCCCTTTGGTAAAGCAGCCTTGACCTTGTCCTCCACTTTGTTTTCTGGTGATTGTACGTTGGCCAGTAGGATGGAAGGGAGAGGGGGCCGAAGTCCCCTACGCTTCAGTCTTACTTGTAGTCCTGCCCGATGGCCACGTTTCTGTACTCCATGAAGCCCTCCTCGGTGTTTAAAGGTACAGTACATGCGAGTCACCCCGAGATCGGGGATTCCCCTGAGATCAGGAATTCCCTTACAGTCGGCACCTCCAGCTCCGTCGCTGCTGGGAGATCCTGCCCGACGGCCTTGATTCCGGACTCCATGAAGGCCTTCCTGGTGTTGCGCGCCTCCGCGAGGTTGGGGATTCTCCTCCATTCGGGGATTCCCTTACCGTCGCTATCTTCGGGTGTTCACAGTAGCACTAATGCATTTAAATGCAGCTCGCTACTTACATTGTTGATTTCTGCAGATTCTTTGATACAGGTGAGCTCAGAAATACTATATTTAAAGATTTTCTGTTGTGCCGCTGACAAAATGTTGCTGCAGGTAGGCACCATCTTACATCACACAAAAAAAAAAGTGAGGATGCCGTAACTCCCTGTTATCCAGTTGTTTTTTGGATGGTATATGGCCTTTTCAGTTTCTAGCCAGTCAGCAGGAGTGGCAATGTTGGGCGGAATAGGTTGCTTTTAAATGGAGTCAAGAATAGATTCATTGTTGAGAGGGTGAACTGTCCCTTCCAGCTGGAGTTGACCCCCTCTTTGACCCTAGATAGAGATAAAATGCTGGAGTATCTCAGAAGGACAGGCAGCATCTCTGGGTGACGTTTCGGGTCCAGACATTTCTTCAGACTGATGTCAGGGGGGAGGGTGATAGGTAAGGAAGTGTGAAGGTGTGAAAACAGGACAAAGGGAATGGAGGTCAAGGAAAATGTAGACTCGATCATTGTTAGCTGGGAGAAGGTAACAACAAGGCAAACAGATAAAATGTAGTCAGAGACAGTAAGATTGGTCCGAGAACTGAGAAGGGGGAGGGGTTGGAGAGAGAGTGAAAGCAAGAGCTATTTGAAGTTAGAGAAGTCAATGTACGTACCACCTGGGGTGTAAACTGCCTAAGCAAAATATGTGGTGCTGTTCCTCCAATTTGCCTGGGCCTCAAGTTGGAGGAACAGCATCTCATATTTTTGATATTTTCGCATCGTCTTCATGCAAATGTATAGGGTGTTGATGAGTTTTCACCAGGAGTGCTGTATAGAATTTAGTTTATTCCTGAGAACTGTTTGTATCCCAAACTGTTCATGTTGGAAATGAAGAAAATCTGTAGAAGAGGATTGCAGAAACAGTTGTGACGGAAGGGCATGGTGGCATGGGAAGAATGGCTGTCAGCTGGCCTCACTGATTCAGTTAGTGAGCAAGTGAGTCAGCTCAGCAAACACTCTCATTTCTGCTCAGCCCCTGATTGTTACTGATTGAGTGGCTCAGGGGGTGGGGATGGGAGGGGACGGGCGGGGGGTGTTGACAGTGGGAGAGAGGAATTGGCACATTCCCACCAGGAGAAAGATGTCTCAAAGTGCACAGCATCTGGTAAATCCATCCTCATCCATCCCGCTGGTCTTCCAAACACTTGTTCGTTTGTAAGGCATGTCTAGAAGTCTGGTGTTCCTAACCCAGGGATGCTGTGTATTTTCAGAATGTGGAATCACCCATTTAAAACAGTTGAGATGTAACGCATTTTCTCAGAGGGACTGTTTGGAAATCTTTACCGCAGAATGCTGCAAAGGGTGAGCCGTTGAATATATTTAAAGTGGAGGTTGACAGATGTTTCAACTACCAGGGAGTTAGGGGTACATGTCAACGAGTGGAAACGTGGTATTAAGGCCAAACTATGATACTATTGAATGATGAAGCAGGTCTAGGAAACAATTGACCTATTCCCCTCTCTGCTCTTGTTTCTTATGTTCCATCCTGGGAGTAAAATGAGAAATAATTTCAAACGTTGGCTGTTAATTTTATTGCTTTCTACAGCATAATGTGTTTTAAAGAAGATGGAAATTCTTCATCAGAACTGCTGTTATGACAAAGAGTCTCCAACCCAAAATGTTGACACTGTTTCTCTTCCCATAGATGCAGTCTGATCTGCTGAATATTTCCAGCATTTTCTGTTTTGGTTTTAGATTTCCAACAAATGCATTTTTGACCCGATTTTCATCCTGTTGGTTCAGCTTGTTAGGTTGTGTGCAGTTAAAAGTAGTAGTGGTATGTCACAATTGACATGAATTCAAAGGCATTCTTGTATAAACAATTATACAAATCCAGACATCATTCATTATGCATTGCTAGGCACAGGTATGGGTCAGTGTTTTGGGGGGTTAAACACAGCAGGGCCAATAAAGAGAGATGTGAAAGGTAGATAAAGTACAACCAAAATGCCAAATCAGGGTGAAGACAAATCATTGGTGAGTCTGAAAAAGAGTCTCGGTCCGAAACATCATTCATACCTTCTCTCCAGAGATGCTGCCTATCCCGCTGAGTTACTCCAGCATTTTTTGTCCATCATCATTGGTGAAAGGTAGGCTATGTAATTCATTAAGTAGGCAATCATAGGTGACAGTGTTTTCTGAAGCTCATTGCTGGCTATACCTTAAAAAAAAAATTGCAGTGGAAAGCATGACAGATCTATTTGTGGAACCTCCTATTATGGCTTCAGTTACCATAACAGTGGAATTGGTCATGCAAGATAAATTATCAGTCGACACAAAGTCTGAAGTTTCCTTCAACCAGCCTCAGGATACAAGTTGCCCACTGTATTTAACAGAACACTCAGAACTAAACTACGAAGATCACAGCAAAGAATTTTAACAAGCAGGTGATGAGTTTCCTGGCCTTGCCCCATGAACACGTCTAATCACACTTTATTGACTGGAAATTTCAGAGGTATGGTTAAGAATTCACCAGGAAATGCTTTTTAAACCACAATAATGTATCCTTATGGAGATATTTTACTAAAGCACAGTAAATATCATTTCAGATGTGGTCTACAAAGTAGAAATCAAACTTGAGATGCAGGAATGATTTGGCCAGAATATGGCAGTAGGCCAGAAAATATAAACACAAAATGGACTCTAATCACTCTGTACGTAACTAAATGAGTAACCTATAGCAAATAGAGGAATGCAGTAATAAACTCAAACACTATCCAACAAATGACTATGGATCTCAAATTGAATGCATTTAGGAATCAGAAATTACAAACTAAAAAAGACATACATTTTACAATTTTGCTAGGGTGCATTCAGCCAAGATGAGCTCCCTTAATATATGTACTGATGTTACATGTTCATGTGATAGTTTTAATATCCATTCAACAGATTTCACGTAAAGAAATCTGCTCTGCCTAATCACAGGTTATTTCCCAAATTTATTCACACCTTAAAATAAGTGGTAATCAGCCACGTTATTGATCTTTGATAATTCTTGATAACCATTTTCACTGTCTACAATATCACCTTTTATAGAGTAATCTGCAAATTTAATAATCCTGCCTTGTACATTCCAACCCATTCTTACTGCAAAGCCAATTCTGTTTCCAGTTAGCCAGCTCTCCCTGGATCCCATGTGATCTAATCCTCCAGAGGACCTTAGCATGGGGAACATTATCAAAGTCAGTTGAAGTCAGTGTAGACTGCATCTATGGCACTATCCTCATTAACCGTCTTGGTTACTTCTTCAACGAGTCAGTCAAATTCATGAGACACGATTTCCCTTGTACAAAACCATGCTGAAATGCAAAGGAGATGGACTTATTTTTCCAGTATGCCTCTTGCTAGGGTCTAGATTGTGCAGAACTCTGGTGCAAATGTCGGCCATTACCAATCTTTTTCGAAATTTTGATTCTGGTAAATGTTAGAACTACTAGGCGACAGAACACTTTAAATTTCTTGGGGGCTGGAATGATAGAGATTTCCTTGAAGCAGATGGGACAGCATACTGGTGAAGTGCGAGTTTGTAGACTGTGCCCAGATGATTGATGCACAATTTCAGAACACATCCAGGGACGCAATCCAGGCTAACTGCTTTCTGACAGTTTACCCTCATGAAAGCAGATCTGACTACTGTCACCAAGATGTATGGGAAAGTGCCAGCAGGGGATGGTGTTTGTGAATGATCCACAACAACATACACGGTGAAACATTAGTCTTTATTCCATAAGTAATACAGAACATTCAAACTGCCAGCCATGCATTCCCAGCTCGGCGTGGCTTCTGAGAGCTGGCAGTCCTTGTTAGTGTAGTACTGTAATACCATGTAATGGGTAATGGGTGGCATGCATCTATGTGTAATGGAGGTTATAAATGGCATAGATTAATAAGGGTTAATCTACATCCTTCCTCTTGAAGAAGCAAAGCATATAAAGAGTGGTTAGTAGCGTATATATTGTAAAGCACTTGTATAGGGTGTGTGCATATATGAGCACATAAAATGCAATGGAACATGCACAGTTCAAGGTTAGCTGGTGAACTTTCCAATCAGCGGGTTTAGCTTGCAGACACGATCTGCACCTCGTGCGCCTCATCCTTCTCCGAGGAAGCAAGCCCTTATTGGGTGAACGCAGAGGAGAAGACACCGGAGCGGGAGCGGCATTCGAAGAGCATGAGGCCGTTGTCAACACTGACCCGGTATGAGCGTGGCTCCGCGGTTGACCCCAAAATGACACGGAGGCGGTCATAGCCTCTGAGCGACCGTATGCGGACAACCTGTCCCTTGTTGAGCGGTTGAAGCGGAGAGCTGGTTTTATCGTAGTATTTTATTTGTATGTTGCGGCGGTATTGGAGCTGGGATTGGATCGCCGACGGTGCGCGAACTTATAGTTCTAGTAGTTGCTTGGCCATAGGCGGGTGGAGCGGGTTCGCCGTGACATGAGTCATTTGGCCGAAGATCCCAGGAGAGGGTCGGGGACAATGTTATGTAGGTTGAGTAGGTCGACATAGACAGATAGACAGAGCCAGCACTGTGTGAGCGTTCCATTAGTTGTTTTGCACTTCTTACCGCGTGCTTGGCCAGGCCATTGGATTGCAGGTACTTGGGGCTGCTGGTGGTGTGGTGAATGTCACAGCGTTTCACGAAATCCTTGAAGAGCTGACTGGAGAATTGAGTTCCATTGTCTGAGAGTAGCTTGAGGACAGAGAAGTGGTGAGTGAGTTTTTGAATGACCATGGCTGAGGTCGGGCTACTGAGCAGGTCGATTTCAAACCATCCTGAGTAGGAATCGACTAGAACCAGGTATTGTTTGCCGTGCCACTCAAAAATGTCAGCTGCCACTGTGGATCAGGGTAGGTTTGGGTAGGTGCGGGGTCAGACTGGCAGTGACTTTCTCGAGAATGTAGTCGGCACAAACGATGTTGGAAAGAAGGGGATGAAAATTCTGCAGCGTGACTTTAGAGAGCTCGGAAAAATGCTGAAAAGCAGGACCTCCAGGGTGGTCATCTCCGGTTTGTTTCCAGTTCCTCGTGCTGGCGAGAGCAGGAACAGGGAGATACGAGATCTGAATGTGTGGCTGAGTAACTGGTGCAGGGGGCAGGGATTTAGATTCTTAGATCACTGGGATCTGTTTTGGAGTAAGGGGGAACTGTACAAAAGGGACGGATTGCATCTTAACTGGTGACGGACCAGCATTCTGGCAGACAGGTTTGTCATTGCTACACGGGTGGTTTTAAACTGAATAAGGGGGGTGGGGTGTCAAATGAGATAGTCGATGATGCAGTTAAAGGGAAAGAGTAAAGGGATGGTTAATGACCCCAGAATTAATGGGAAAGGAAGCTCACAAAGGGATAGGAGAGTATGGCCAAGTGTACTAGGGATCGAAGTGAAAGGTGAGATGCGTAAGGAATTAAAAGTATTGTATATGAATGCGCGAAGTATAAGAAGTAAAGTAGATGAGCTTGAGACTCAGTTAGAGGTTGGTAGATATGACATTGTGGGGATTACTGAGACGTGGCTGCAGGAGGATCGGGCCTGGGAACTTAATATTCAGGGTTATACATCCTATAGAAAGGACATCCTATAGTATATAAACTTAAAGCACATGGTATTGGTGGTTCAATATTGATGTGGATAGACAACTGGCTGGCAGACAGGAAGCAAAGGGTAGGAGTAAACGGGTCCTTTTCAGAATGGCAGGCAGTGAGTGGGGTACCGCAAGGCTCAGTGCTGGGACCCCAGCTATTTACAATATACATTAATGATTTGGACGAGGGAATTGAATGCAACATCTCCAAATTTGCAGATGACACCAAGCTGGGGGGTAGAGTTAGGTGTGAGGAGGATGCTAGGAGGCTGCAGGGTGATTTGGATAGGCTGTGTGAATGGGCAGATGCATGGCAGATGCAGTATAATGTGGATAAATGTGAGGTTATCCACTTTGGTGGCAAAAACAGGAAAGTAGACTATTATCTGAATGGTGGCCGATTAGGAAAAGGGGAGATGCAACGAGACCTGGGTGTCATGGTACACCAGTCATTGAAAGTAGGCATGCAGGTGCAGCAGGCAGTGAAGAAAGCAAATGGTATGTTAGCATTCATAGCGAAAGGATTTGAGTATAGGAGCAGGGAGGTTCTACTGCAGTTGTACAGGGTTTTGGTGAGACCACACCTGGAGTATTGCGTACAGTTTTGGTCTCCAAATCTGAGGAAAGACATTCTTGCCATAGAGGGGGTTCAGAGAAGGTTCACCAGACTGATTCCTGGGATGTCGGGACTTTCATATGAAGAAAGACTGGATAGACTCGGCTTGTACTCACTGGAATTTAGAAGATTTATGGGGGGATCTTATAGAAACTTACAAAATTCTTAAGGGGTTGGACAAGCTAGATGCAGGAAGATTGTTCCCGATGTTGGGGGAGTCCAGAACAAGGGGTCACAGTCTAAGGATAAGGGGGAATTCCTTTAGGACCGAGATGAGGAAAACATTCTTTACACAGAGAGTGGTGAGTCTCTGGAATTCTCTGCCACAGAAGGTCGTTGAGGCCAGTTCATTGGCGATATTCAAGAGGGAGTTGGATGTGGCTCTTGTGGCTAAAGGGATCAGGGGGTATGGAGAGAAGGGAAGTACGGGATACTGAGTTGGATGATCAGCCATGATCTACTCCTGCACCTATTTTTCTATGTTTCTATGACAGGCAGGTGGGCAGAGGAGGTGGGGTAGCTCTGCTGGTGAGGGATTGAATTCAGTCCCTTACGAGGGAAGACATACGGACTGACGAGGTACAGTCACTGTGGATTGAGTTGAGGAAATGTAAAGGCAAGAAGACACTAATTGGTGTTATTTACAGACCCCCAAATAGTAGCCCGGATGTAGGGTGTAAGTTGCAGCAGGAGTTAAAACTGGCATGTAACAAAGGTAATGCCACTGTGGTGATGGGGAATTTCAATATGCAGGTAGACTGGGAAAATCAGGTTGGTTCAGGACCCCAAGAAAGAGAGTTTGTAGAATGCATCCGAGATGGATTCCTATAGCAGCTTGTAATGGAGCCAACCAGAGAAAAGGCAATTCTGGATTTAGTGTTGTCCAATGAACCAGATATGATAAGAGAACTCGAGGTAAAGGAACCGCTTGGATGTATGGGTATGGAGAGAAGGCAGGTACGGGATACTGAGTTGGATGATCAGCCGTGATCATATTGAATGGCGGTGCAGGCTCGAAGGGCCGGATGGCCTGCTCCTGCACCTAATTTCTATGTTTCTATGTTTCTATGTAGTGATCATAATATGATTTTTTTAAACTGCAATTTGAGAAGGAGAACGTTAAATCGGAAGTGGCAGTGATGCAGTTGAACAAAGGGGAATATGAACGCATGAGAGGGGAGCTGGCCAAAGTAGACTGGAAAGGGATCCAAGCAGGAATTATGGTGGAACAGCAATGGCAGGAATTTCTGGGCATAATCATTTCATTCCAAAAAGGAAGAAAGATTCTAAGGGGAGTAGGAGGCAACCGTGGCTGACAAGAGAAGTTAGGGATAGAATAAAACTAAAAGAAAAGATGTATAACACAGCAAAGAGTAGCCGGAAGCCAGAAGATTGAGAAACTTTCATAGGACAACAGAAGGAAACAAAACGGGCAATACGGGCTGAAAAGATGAAGTACGAGGGGAAGCTGGCCAGGAATATAAAGAAGGACAGTAAAAGCTTCTTTAGATATGTTAAGGGAAAAAGAGTAGCAAAGTCAAATGTGGGTCCCTTGAAGGCAGACACGGGTAAAATAATTATGGGCAACAAGGAAATGGCAGAAGAGTTGAATAGGTACTTCGGATCTGTCTTCACTGAGGAGGACACAAACAATCTCCCAGATGTACTGGAGGACAGAAGATCTAAGGGGGTAGAGGAACTGAAAGAAATTTTCATTAGGTGAGAAATAGTATTGGGTAGGCTAATGGGACTGAAGGATAATAAATCCCCTGGGCCTGATGGTCTGCATCCCAGGGTTCTCAGGGAGGTGGCTCTAGAAATAGTGGATGCATTGGTGATCATTTTCCAATGTTCAATAGATTCAGGATCAGTTCCTGTGGATTGGAGGATAGCTAATGTTATCCCACTTTTCAAGAAAGGAGCGAGAGAGAAAACGGGGAATTACAAACCAGTTAGCCTGACTTTGGTGGTGGGAAAGATGCTGGAGTCAATTATTGAAGAGGTAATAATGGAGCATTTGGATAGCAGTAAAAGGATTTGTCCAAGTCAACATGGATTTATGAAAGGGAAATCATGCTTGACTAATCTTCTGGAATATTTTGAGGATGTGACAAGTAAAATGGATGAAGGGGTGCCAGTGGATGTAGTATATCTAGACTTTCAGAAAGCCTTTGATAAGGTCCCACACGGATTCTGGTGACTAAAATTAGAGCACATGGTATTGGGGGTAGGGTGTTGACATGGATAGAAAATTGGTTGGCAGACAGGAAGCAAAGAGTAGGAGTGAACGGGTCCTTTTCAGAATGGCAGGCAGTGGCGAGTGGAGTGCCGCAAGGCTCGGTGTTGGGGCCGCAACTGTTTACCATATATATTAATGATTTGGAAGAGGGAATTAGGAGCAACACTAGCAAGTTTGCGTATGACACAAAGCTGGGTGGCAATGTGAACTGTGAAGAGGATGTTAGGAGGTTGCAGGGGGACCTGGACAGGTTGAGTGAGTGGGCAGATATGTGGCAGATGCAGTATAATATAGATAAATGTGAGGTTATCCACTTTGGCGGCAAAAACAAGGGGGCAGATTATTATCTCAATGGGGTTAGGTTAGGTAAGGGGGAGGTACAGCGTGACCTGGGTGTCCTTGTACACCGGTCACTGAAAGTTGGCGTGCAGGTACAGCAGGCAGTGAAGAAAGCTAATGGAATGTTGGCCTTCATAACAAGAGGATTTCAGTATAGGAGTAAAGAAGTTCTTCGGCAGTTGCATAGAGCTCTGGTGAGACCACATCTGGAGTATTGTGTACAGTTTTGGTCTCCTAATTTGAGGAAGGACATCCTTGTGAGTGAGGCAGTGCAGCGTAGGTTCACGAGATTGATCCCTGGGATGGCGGGACTGTCATATGAGGAAAGATTGAAAAGACTAGGTTTGTATTCACTGGAGTTTAGAAGGATGAGGGGAATCTTATAGAAACATATAAAATTATAAAAGGACTGGACAAGCTAGATGCAGGAAAAATGTTCCCAATGTTGGGCGTGTCCAGAACCAGGGGCCACAGTCTTAGAGTAAAGGGGAGGCCATTTAAGACTGAGGTGAGAAAAAACTTTTTCACCCAGAGAGTTGTGAATTTGTGGAACTCCCTGCCACAGAGGGCAGTGGAGGCAAAATCACTGGATGGATTTAAGAGAGAGTTGGATAAAGCTCTAGGGGCTAGTGGAGTCAAGGGATATGGGGAGAAGGCAGGCACGGGTTATTGATAGCGGACGATCAGCCATGATCACAATGATTGGCGGTGCTGGCTCATAGGGCCGAATGGCCTCCTCCTGCACCTATTTTCTATGTTTCTATGTTTCTATGGAGTCAGCCATGTCAGGCCAGAAAAGCATACCTTTTGCATGTTGAAGAGTTATTTCTGCAGCGGGATGGCCCCCATGGACAATATCAAAGTATAACTGGCTTATGTTCTTTCATTATAATGCCATCTTGAATGACCAGTTCGTCGCGGATAGGGTAGAATGGGCGGATAGTCAGCGGCAGGTGGTGCTGTTTGTCTGTCCAGCCGCGGCGGACGACAGTGGCAAGCGATTGTAACATTTCGTCTGCAGCTGTTAGTGCCATTAGGATGTCTAAGCCCGCGGATGGAAGGCAAGGTGCGAGGTTAGGCGAGATGCCCGTGAGAGGGTGTCAGTTAAGTGCATGTCCTTACCGCGTTTGTAGGTTAGTTTGATGTCATACTTCTGTAGTTCCATCATCATGCATTGTAAACGCGCTTGTGTCTTGTGGATCAGTTTATTGAGGATACTGACCAGGGGCTGGTGGTTGGTTTCAATCATGATCGGGTTGCCAAAGATTAAGTCTTTGAATTTCTTGCAGACAAAAGTTACCGCGAGTAGCTCCTTCTCGATTTGAGCGTTGCGCCATCATTAAGATTATTGCAAAAGAAACATGGAAACATTTGTGAGAAAGTGGTTCTGTGGGAGTGGCGGCGCTGCCCTGGCAGCAGCAGCTCGCCTGCAGTCTGTCTGTTTTTCTTTTTATTTGTTGTTTTCTTGTCTTGTTTTTAGCATTAGTTTGAGTTATTATGTAGTGTATGTGTGTGGGAGGGGTGGAGAAACGTTCTTAGTCTCTTTCTTTTTGGGGGGGACGCGACTTTTCTTGTCGTATCCCCGTCTCCGTCTCCGTCTGCGCTGAGGCCTATTCGCGGAGCTGGCAGCCTCCAACTTTAACTGCAACCGACCCGAGGCTCCGGAGGCAAGACCAGCCAGGGCTTACCAGGGCTGGCCGACTCCGGGGCTGCGGCGGATTCAGGCATTCCGGCGGCCCGACTCGGAGCTGTAGCGACTTTCCGGTGGCGGTGGGCGGCGGCAGCGAGTTTAGGAGGCCTGGCCACGGGCCCAGTGGATGACATCGCTGGGAGCTCGCAGGTCACAGGTTGGTGACCTGTTTTTTTTTTTTTTTCCGGAACAGCTGCGTCCGCTTGGACTGGAGGGCGGCAGCTTCGGCAGCTTCGACCGCCCCGGGCCGCGGAGTTGAACCAGCCCGCTCGCGGAGCGCGGTTCACCCGCGGGACTTATTTACAACACCCGGCGCGGTCACAAACATCGGAGGCCCGGGTCGCCTCAGTGCAGAGGAAGAGGAAGAGGAAGAAGGGAAGAGACAAAGACAAGATTTTTGCCTTCCACCACAGTGAGGAGGTGTCTGGTGAACTCACTGTGGTGGATGTTAAATATATGTTGTGTGTTTTTGTTATTTCCTATATGTATGACTGCAGGGAACGAAATTTCGTTCAGACCGCAAGGTCTGAATGACAATAAAGTTTTTCCAAATGGTTCCAAATTAATAGTAATTTATACCGCAACTAACAACCAAAATCCTAGAATGTCTCTGCTTGTACAGATACAGATACAGATAGATTTTATTTGTCACATGTGCCAATTGGCACAGTGAAATTAAGTCACCATACAGCCAAAAATAAAGAACACAACACAGAGTAGGACAGAAATTCAACATAAAACATCCCCTCACAGCAGGATCAAAATTTCCCACCGTGAGGGAAGGCACCAAAGTTCAGTCTCTTCCGAATGCTCCCCAATGTTCACCCGTGGTCAGGGCCTCCCCGAGCCCTCCGCTGTCGCTGCTACGGGCGGCCCCTGATGTTCATGCCCGCTCCCCGTGGTGATGTAAGTCCGACGTTAGGGCTGGGGGACATCCTCAGCGGCCTGGACCCCGAGTCGGCCCCCTCCTACCGGGGGTCCGCGGCTCCCAAGGTCCACTGGCCGCGCCGGGTGGAGATACAAGGCTGGAGGCCCTCGGCAAAGGGCCCCAGGACTCCACGATTGATGGTCAGCGCCGCCCTCGTTGGGAGTTCTCTAAACCAGAGCTCCACGATGTTGGAGAAGCGGCCCAACGTTCCGAGTCTCCAACGGCGACCCAGGTAGCATCGCCCGCTCGGCGGCGACTCCAACGCCGCCGCCGTTGATTCAGCTCTGGTCTGGTTCCTGGTCCCCGGCAGGAAAAGCCGCTCCGATCCTGGAGGTGGGCCGCGAGGTGGGGGGCGAGGACGCGACTCGGAGAAATAGTCGTGTCCCTGCCAGGAAGCGACTGGGAGTTAGTTTTCCCCTTACCCTGCCCCCCTCCCCCACATATAAAAGTCAAAGATTCCCCTAAAAACACACTTTAAACTGACTAAAAATAAAAAAAAAAGAGGAAAACACAAACGGGCTGCAGGCAGAGGCTGCTGTCAGTGCTGCAGCACCCCTATCGACACTTGTGGGGCCTTCTACCGTGCAAATTCGTTGCCATTCCTTCCCATTTATAAAAATAAAAGTAATAATTGGTTGTAATTGTTTTGAGGGATCTAGAGGTGGTGAAAGGCATTTTATTAAAAACAAATCTTATTTTCCTTGGAACAATGAAAGTTGAATTGTACCCGAGATCCAGTAAAACAACAATAGTTGTAATTTCTAATGTATTGCTACCTTTTAGGACAGCTGCATTTTTAGCATATTTGGTTCTCGTTCAGAGTACCACATCCCAGTGGCGCAAGGGAGATGGAGACACAAAGATGCTGGAATTTTGAGTAATTCACAAAGTGTTAGAATAATTCAGTGGGTGAGAAATAATCTGTGGAGGGAATGGATAAAGTGACACTTCAGTCAGGAAGCTAGATTTACACAAAAAGCTGGAGAAACTCAGCGGGTGCAGCAGCATCTAAGGAGCAAAGGAGATAGGCGACGTTTCGGGTCGAGACCCTTCTTCAGACTGGTCTGGGATCAGGGAAACGAGAGATATAGACGGTGATGTGGAGAGATAAAGAACAATGAATGAAAGATATGCAAAAAAGTATCGATGATAAAGGGAACAAAGCCATTGTAAAGGTGTTTGTGGTGTGAAAATGAGAAGCTGGTGCGACTAGGGTGGGGGAGGGAGATAGAGAGAGAGGGAATGCCAGGGCCGAGGGCTGAGGAGAGGTGGGAGGGGAGAGACAGCAGGGTTAACAGAATTGAGAAAATTCAATGTTCAAGCCCAAAGATGCAGACTCCCCAAGCGGAATATGAGGTGCTGTTCCTCCAACTTGCGGGTGTTGCTCACTCTGGCCATGGAGGAGCCCCAGGACCCGAGAGGTCGGATACGGAATGGGAGGGGGGAGTTGAAGTGCTCTGAGCGATCGGGAGGTCGGGTTGGTTTTTGCGGACCGAGCGGAGGTGTTCAGCGAAACGATCGCCAAACCTCCGCTTGGTCTCACCCGTGATATAGATCATCTGGCATCTGGAGCAGCGGATGCAGTAGAATGAGGTTGGAGGGTACTGTGCGAGGTGAACCTCTGTCGACCTGGAAGGACTGCGAGGTTGGTCCGCTGAAAGGGGGAGTGGGATGGGGAGGTGAAGGGACAAGTGTTGCATTTCTTGCGGTTGCAAGGGAAAGAGTGCCCGGGGAAGGAGTGGAGCGGAGGGGAGGGAAGAATTGACAAGAGGGAG
Source organism: Okamejei kenojei (assembly GCA_035221665.1). Taxonomy (NCBI): domain Eukaryota; kingdom Metazoa; phylum Chordata; class Chondrichthyes; order Rajiformes; family Rajidae; genus Okamejei; species Okamejei kenojei. The sequence goes on along the minus strand of CM069133.1, from coordinate 110,947,519 downwards.
TCAGTGGAAGGGAGCAGTCCCTTTGCGGAAGGCAAGACAGGGTGGGAGATGGTAAATTGTGGCGGGTGGAGGGGTCATGTTGGAGGTGGCGAAACTGGCGGAGGACTATCTGTTGTATTTGGCTGGGGGGGTGAAAGGGGAGGACCAGGGGGACTCTCCCTGTTTGAAGAGGTGGGGGAATGGGAGGCAGTGTTGCGGGATATGGAGGAGACTGTGCGATCCTCATCAATAGAATGAGGCCCATTTGTGATGGTGTGAAACACCTCATCCTGGAGCAGATGTGGCGTAGACAAGTAATTGGGGATATAAGGATGGAGTCCTTAACAGGAAGCAGGGTGGGAGGAAGAGTAGTCCAGGTACTGTGGGAGTCAGTGGAGTGGATGTCGGTCAGGGGTGTCACCTGCAATAGAGATGGTGATGGAATGGTAGGGAATGTCGACCAAGGTGTATTGAGTGCCGGATGAAGTGGTGTTATTTACCAGACCCCCAAAAATTAGTAGCCTGGATGTAGGGTGTAAAATGTTGCAGCAGAGTTTAAAACTGGCATGTAACAAAGGTAATGCCCACTGTGGTGATTGGGGAATTTCAATATGCAGTTTAGACTGAGGAAAATCGAGTTGGTTCAGGACCCCAGAGAAAGTGAGTTCGTAGAATGCCTCGAGATGGATTACTATAGCAGCTTGTACTGGAGCCAACCAGAGAAAAGGCACTTCTGGATTTAGTGTTGTCCAATGAACCACATATGATAAGAGAAACTCGAGGTAAAGGAACCGCTTGGATGTATGGGTAGAGAGAGGGCATACGGGATACTCTGAGTTGGATGATCAGACCATTGAATGGCAGTGCAAATGGCTCGAAGGGAATGGCCTGTCCTGTCACCTAATTTCTATGTGTCTATGTTTTCTATGTGGAGATCATAATATGATTATTTTTAATCCGCAATTTGAGAAGGAGAACATTAAATCGGAAGTGGCAGTGACAATTGCAGTTGAACAAAGGGGAATATGAAAAACCTAGCAGCTACTGAGAGAGGGAGCTGGCCAGAGACTGGAAATCTCCAAGCAAGGAATTATGGTGGAACAGAACCGCAAGCCACTGGCAGTGCATTTCTGGGCTAATCATTTCATTCCAAAAAGGAAAAAGATTCTAAGGGGAGTAGGAGGCAACCTTGCTGACAAGAGAAGTGAGGGATAAGAACTGTATAACACAGCAGAAGAGTAGCCGTGAAGCCAGAAGATTACATTAGAAACTTCATAGGAACAACAAAGAAACAAAACATTGTGGCAATACGTGGCTGAAAAGAAGAAGTACGAGGGAATCTGCCTGCTAGCAGGAATATAAAGAAGGACAGTAAAAGCTTCTTTAGATATGTTATATGTTTTTAGCGTTTAAAGAGTAGCATAAGTCAAATGTGGGGTCCCTTGACGGCAGACCGGGTTAAAATAATTATGGGCAACAAGGGAAATGGCAGAAGAGTTGCGCTGAATAGGGACTTCGGATCAGCCTCCCAACTTTAACTTCGCACTAATTAAGGAGGACACAAACAATCTCCCAGATGGTACTGGTGGACAGAAGAGACTCTAAGGGGGCTGGGTAGAGGAACTGAAAGAATTTTCAGGGCGTTTAGGCGACCCGAAATAGTATTGTGTGCTAAGGGGACTGAAGGATAATCCCCTGGCGGCCTGGAATGGCTGCATCCCAGGGTCCTCAGGGAGGTGGCTCTTGAAATAGTGGAGGCATTGGTGATCATTTTCCAATGTTCAACAGATTCCTGATGCATTTCCTGTGGATTGGAGGATAGCTAATGTTATCCCATTTTTCAAGTTGAAAGGTCCCGCTCCGCGAGAGAGAAAACGTGGGAATTCAAGGTTGAGCCTGATTTGGTTGGTCGGGAAAGATGCTGGAGTCAATTATTTAAGTGGTAATAATGGAGCGCATTGGATAGCAGTAAAAGGATTTGTCCAAGTCAACATGGATCTATGAAGGGAATCATGATGACTAATCTTCTGGAATTTTTTTGAGGAGGCTTGGCGATCGTTTCGCCGAACACCTCCGCTCGGTCCGCAAAAACCAACCCGACCTCCCGGTGGCTCAGCACTTCAACTCGCCCTCACACCTTTCCGTATCCGACCTCTCGGTCCTGGGCCTCCTCCATCGGCCAAGAGTGTAGCAACACCGCAAGTTGGAGGAACAGCACTCATATTCCGCTTGGGAGTCTGCATCCTTTGGGCTTGAACATTGAATTTTTCTCAATTCTGTTTACCCCAGCTGTCTCCTCCCCTCCCACCTCTCCCTCAGCCCTTTCGGGCCCTGGCATTCCCCTCTATCTCTATCTCCCTCCCCCACCCTAGTCGCACTAGCTTCTCATTTTCACACCACAAACAGCTTACAATGGCTTGTTCCCTTTATCATCGATACTTTTTTGCATATCTTTCATTCATTGTTCTTTATCTCTCCACATCACCGTCTATATCTCTCGTTTCCCTGATCCCTGACCAGTCTGAAGAAGGGTCTCGACCCGAAACGTCGCCTATCTCCTTCGCTCCTTAGATGCTGCTGCACCCGCTGAGTTTCTCCAGCTTTTTGTGTAACCTTCAGGTCGGGACCCTACTTCAGAGTGAAGAAACTCCCAACCTAAAATGTCGCTCTCATCATTCCCTGCACAGATGCTGCCTGACCCACTGAGTGATTTCAACATTGTGTTTTGGTACAAGGGAGATGTCTAGTTTGTCTAAGGAATAAACTCCAAAGTTAAAGCAAGCATCTCCTGCTGGTGAGTTAACACACCCTGCCAAAGTTGTATCTACCTTATGCGAGGCACGTTGCTAATGAACAAGAAGGAAACTCAGATGCAAACATTTGTCTACAAACATCCTACTTGCCCAGCAATACATTAAAATTATGTTTCAAAAAGGAAGCATGGACATTTCTCCTGCATTCATAAACATTTATAAATTTACTCTGTTTAAGAATTTGTTCATGTTTATTGTGTGTTTTGTTTTTTATTATATATTATGACTGCAGGTAACAAAGTTTTGTTCAGACCGAAAGGTCTGAATGACAATAAAGGATACTTTGACTTTGATTAAACCCTGACGCAATGAATGCCCCACAATCAACAAAAAGCATGAAGTTGCAGCCTTTGTTTCAGAAACAGCGAACTCTGTTTATGACAATTCTTATTGATAGAATTTCAAAAATAATTTGAACCTTGCACAAATTGCATGCTGCTGCCCTCAGTTACATCTTGGCACCCACCCACATACAGCTGTCACCAACAGTTTAAGTAAAGGACCCGAGAGACTGAATGTCAGAATTTAAATAACTTTTCCCAATGTCAAAGACTCATGATCATGAATGCAGTATTAGAAGTAAAATTTCCATAGTGACTGAGTTAGAACATAATATATGAGTTATCTCTTCTCCCAGAGAGTTGCATGGCTGCAAAATTTACTTTCTGGGTTGGCGGTTGCAGATTGAACATTAGCTTGAATAACTGGATGAAGAAAATTTTAATGAAGAGATCACAGCGTTACAGGGTTATTGAAATTGGATAATAAAGGCAATCGGAAGCAGTCACTGAGGTGGAAGTTAAATGTTGATATGGACTGATTCAGTGAAACAACATGTTTCCATGTTGCCTCTTAACGCCAATTCCCCTTTACTTTTGAAGGTGCAATTTGTGGTTTGACTGATGGTCAAGGATTGATGAGGATTCGAGGATTGATGCTTTACTTGTCATGCCCCTTGTGTGAAGCATTTGATAGCCAGCTGGAGCTGCATTTGTACAAATAGCACATACACGTATCAAAATGTTAAAAGAAAGCCGGGTGAAAGTCAGCCCACAAATATTTGACCTAATGTTGGAAGTGTTGCTTAAGTAACCTTGCAGCAAATGATAATTATTGGATCATTCATTATGGTCTGCTTAGATTTAGCTTAATTATTATCAGGTGTGCAGTGGTACATTGAAAAGTTTTGCTTTGCACGTTACCCAAACAGATCAGATATACAAAACATAAATACAATTGTCAGTCAAGTACAATAGATTGATCAAAGGGGGAAATACAGAATGCAGTCTATAGCTCTCCGATTGTAGCACATGAGACCATTGACAAAGTCCAATTTCCACACCGAGATAGAGGTGAATCAGACGTTGCCCAAGCATATGGAACGACTGTTCAAAAGCCAGATAAGGAAGAAGCAGTTCCCGGCTTTGGTGGTGCGCATTTCAAGGTGCTGTGCCTGCTACCAGAAGGGAACAGGGAAGAGAAGGAATAACGGGGAGGGACAAATCTTTGAATATGTTGGCTGTTTTTCAGAGGCAGCGTGAAATGTGGATGGAACCAGTGGTGGGAAGTCTGGTCTGTGTGATGGACCGGGCTACATCTGCATCTCTGCAATTTCTTACGGTCTTGGTAGAACTGTTCCCAAGCAAAGCTGGGATGCAACCCAACAGTATGCTTTCCATGGTGCATCTGTAGATGTTGGTAAGAGTCCTTGGTTAGATGCGGTATTTCCTCAGTCTCCTCAGAAAGTAGCGGTATTTATGTGCCTTCTTGGCTGACATCTATGTAGTTGGTCCATGACAGATCATTGGTAATATTGGCATCAAGGAACTTGAAGTACCTTGAATTGTTGGTAATTGCATTATTGATTATTGTATATTTATTTGTTGTGTTATTGCGTTAATAGTTTTATAAAACTGCAGCAAATAAGATTTTTGTTGTTTTGTTCCTGGTGCATCTGGCAATTAAACACTTAATTCTTAAGATGACCTCATCAAGGCAACAACAATGAATTAAAAAGATGCAAGATTAATTAACGATTCCTGCAATTAAGATATTGGAGTGAAATAAGAAGGGATGAATCTGACAGGGAATGTGTCTGGCATAGAAAATATCCAGATCAATGTATTCCAGCGTGTCCAGGAGGAAGGTGAAATGCTGATTTTAATATTTGTACTGTGCTTGATTGGGACAAAGAAGAAAGTCAAAGACAGGTCAGATTGGGAGTAGACGAGGATTAAAAGCAATGAGCCACAGATACATTAAGGACAGCATCTGAACCTGATCTATGTTTGGTGTCCACCATATGAAGGAGTCAGAAGTGAGTGTGATGAACAAATGAGACAGGATTTGAAGAGGCAATGGGCCCTCATAAAGAAAGGAAATGAGTTGGAGATGTAATTTGTAGCTTTATTAAATTTAAAAAACTGAAATGATAGAAATTGGTCTGGCAGATGTTAAGATTAAACAACGAGAGTCTAGCCATTGTTGAGAGAATGGTGAGAATGCAAACATGAGATGCAAATCAGTTGAAACCAAATTAGACCATTTCAAGAATCTCCACTGTTATTTACCAAATGTTTTTGTCGACATTTTTTCTGCATGGAAGTAACGTTCACAGTCCTCTGCAAAGTATTTTTAAACTAATATTTTATTCCGCAAAATATTGTGTGTTAGAATTCGTATCTGAAAGTTGTCTGCAGTGACAAGTTGGTTATTAAATTCGTTGATTATGGTGCTGAACAATGTGCTTTCTTCGAAATGGGATAAGGGCACAGCTGGGTGTAAAATCACAGCTGTAGAATACTCACTCTTCCCACATTTCTCATTCCAGATCTGGCATCACAGCAGTATAGTGCTCCACTGAAAATTAATTTTTAAATATGTGTATTGGTGAAATACAAACCTCGTCCAGTGATCACACACATGCCAGTATGCAGCTGCCATTAGTGTATGGTGATCAGAAGCAGACACAATGGCTGTAACTTCCCCCTTCAGAGCCAAGGGGACAGCCATACTACCAGCAAGGCCAGCTAACATCCTGTCTTTGGGTATTTCTTGTATTATCCAGAGGTACTGAAAGCAGTTTACTCACTAATCCATTCGAAGGAGCTGAAGTGAAGTCTTTATGTTCAATACTAAATTACTGGTGGTAGAATTGGAGTATTTAACTTGGATACCATTCTTGCAAGTGTGCATTTTTAATTTGTTTAAATTACCATTCCTTTTGTGTGTTTAAATAGGCAGGCTTTTACACAAAGGTCAGGTCGGGGGGAGTACCCCCCCCCCCCACCACTGGTACCATGTAATCCCGCGCTACCTGCTCCATGGCCAGATAGTCGGCGAATAAACCGTCTCCCCCACCTGGTTTGCCAGGTGAGCAGGGGACTGTGAAGCCCCAGCAGGACCAAAAGCAAGACCTGTCAAAGGGCGGATGAGCTTCTAGCAAGCCAACGGCCATCCACACTTCAGTAGAAGTTACAATCATTGTTGTACATAGCATTGTAAGGAATGATGATAAAGCACACGCACCAAAATCCTATACTTCCAGCGGCGGAAGTCCACAAGAACTGGAGGACAGAGATGTGTGGTGCGTCCGTCACCTTTCCTGTCGGAAACCAGCACCACTGTGTCGCTAAAGTTTTCAACGATGATGAATGAATGAATGAATGTACACAAATGACACTTCATGCCAAAGTTCTGTGCAAAACCACATTATCTCAGAAATTTACAAGAATCATTCGTGATTATTCTATTTAACTTCAGTCACACTTTTTTTCAGAAAAATTGAACTGAGTCAATGGCATCTTTTAAAACCCCTAAAATTTCAAATGTTTTGGACATATTCAATAAATAATATTTTGCTGGTAGCTCTATCTATCCTATTTGCTTTGGTAAATAGCAGCACTGGTAGTAAGGTTGAAAACATATAAGAGGATCATGAATCTACATATGCCACAAATCATGGATGAGCTCTCAAATGAGGATGTTTAAAAATACCAGAAGGGCTTTTCATGAATTACAAATTAGAGTTGCACAACTTGGGATTAAAGGAAATAGTTGATAAACGGGTGGTCAGACCAGACTGCTAAAAAAGGTGCAAATTCTAGCTCTGTTTTCAAAATGGCACAGTCTAATTGCTTCATGCAGTGACTGGCAAATTAAGGAATCCAGGCAAACCTATTTCATGCCTTAGACTATATTCAAGGGACAATGTGCAGAACAGCTGTGAGTATAGAGATTGTATTTTAAAACATGAGGCATTTTCATATGGGGCATAATTCCAAGGCTCGAGCCGAGAACAAGCCCACAGAACAATGGTGGCATGGTTTTCTTCTTCTCTGTCAAAGTCCCCTGGATGTTAAAAGTGTGTTTGGTCAGAAACCAGTCAGTCATGTGAATGAAACACTGCAAGTCAAGAATGTGTGAAAAATTGGGAGACCATGCCACCCACCTCACAGTGCTTGTTCCATTTGGCCTAGTTCTCTAATTGTCAGTGACTTGGGATTTTGTGTGGGCTGTGGAATGTAACTGTGTGAAAGATGGTATCCATGCTTAGCACAAAGGAAGAGGGACAAGGGCATAAATTGGTCCTACTGTTACACAATACACATGGTAGAAATGGAATACAAGGAGTGGAAACAAAAATACCAAATAGCATCTGTCACACAGCTGAGATGCATACACGATGATGCATACAGTGCAATTAAGCCTCCAGTTAGTTTAGTTTATTGTCACATGTACCGAGGTACAATGAAAGGCTTTTGTTGCATGATAACCAGTTAGCGGAAAGACAATAATTGATTACAATCAAGCCATTCACAGTGTACAGATGCATGATAAAGGAAATAACGTGTATAACGCAAGATAAAGCCAGTAAAATCCAATCAAAGATAGTCCGATGGTCTCCAATGAGATAGATTGTAGTTCAGGACAGCTCTCTAGTTGTGATAGTTGCCTGATAACTGCTGGGAAGAAACTGTCCCTGAATCTGGAGGTTAGTTTTCACTCTTCTATACCTTTTCCCCAATGGGAGAAGAGGGAGTGGCCAGGGTGCGACTGATCCTTGATTATGCTGTTGGCCTTGCCGAGGCAGCGTGAGGTATAAATGGAGTCAATGGAAGGGAAGTTGGTTTGCGTGATGGTTTGGGCTGCGTCCACAATTTGCTGCAATTTCTTGCAGCCTTGGATGGTGCTGTTCCCAATCCATGCTGTGCTGCATCCTGATAAAATGCTTTCTACGGGGCATCTGTAGATGCTGTCGATGCTGTAGATCTCTATACTGATTAAGAAAGCAGTGATAAACATGTCCGTTGATATGACATCTGATTGGTCTATTAAATGCCAGGATGTGTGCCTTCCGAGGTGCCTCGCAAGTTGGCGAAGCCCACGGCTGATGGAGCCTGGGTCTGCGGAGCCCACGGCTGGGGCCTGGGTCGGCACCACGGAGGTGTCCAGAGAGGACCTGGCAGCGTTATTGGAGAGGTAGGTGCGGCGGTCGATGATGGTACCAACCGACGGACGAGGACGGACACAAGGAAGTGAGAATGCTGCTGCCGAGCGAAAGAACAAAGGAGGACCCGGCATGGGTAGTGGAAGAACAATGGGCAATGGAGGAGCCGGTGTGGGGAGACTGTCATGAGGAAGGGGAGAAGAACAAAGAGGGACATGGCGTGGGGGGTGGGCAAATTGTACATTTTATGGGCGACTATTTGCATACCTTAGGTATGCAAGCAAAGAAGTTCACTGTGACTTGTCACATGACAATAAAATATTCAATTCAATTCAGATATAACTCAACTACCTTCTATTGAGGCAGGGCTAAATGATACCTCTCACCTTTGTAATAAAGACTCTCCTTGTTATGGGAGAGCTGGACTGCTGGATTTTCAATGGAGACAGCTGCCAGAAGTGATACTGGGCTTGTAGTTTTACAGCAATGTTCATGGGCATGAATCAGCTTGAGAGTCTTGGATTGAAGGGCTGCTCGTTTGAAAGGAACATTGTGTTGGGCAGTGAAGAGATCCAGGTGCCATTCCGCTCTGGAGTAATAGGTGACGCTCCAGGTCAAGCCCTTTCTTCAGTCTGAAGAAAGGTCTCGACCTGAAGCATCACCTATTCCTTTTCTCCATAGATGCTGCCTGACCCGCTGAGTTACTCCAGCTTTTTGTATTTATCTTTGGTGTAAACCAGCATCTGCAGTTCCTTCCTTCACACCAGTTAGGTATGTCTGGGAGGTAGACAAAAAAGAAGGGTCTCAACCAAAAACATCGCTAATTCCCTCTCTCCATAGATGCTGCCTCACTCGCTGAGTTTCTCCAGCATTTTTTGTCTACCTTCGATTTTTCCAGCATCTGCAGTTCTTTCTTAAGCAACAGGTAGGCCTGGGAGGTCCAACAAATTAGTCAAGGAAAAAGAGGGATTACTTGGGACAGAGAGGAAAAGTATACAGCAAATATAGGATAGGTCTCTACAAAGGCAGATGTTATGATCAGTGTGTGGGTTGCAATACATCAGCACCATCACAGATGGGATTTGAGAACTGGAAAGGAATATAAAGCTTGGGCTATAAAATGAGTTGGGCAGCTGTACACAAAGCCCTCCTGGGAGCAGATAATCAAAAGTTACATCAATGTGTGCAAAGATTGGATGCTAAACAGATCTAGTGTGAAAGGATGTGGTGAAATCACATGAGTGGGAGTACGATATCCCCAGAAGTGGGTTTGGAATGTAAGCTAGCAATATTAGCAGTGAATAGACCTTCTATGATTTAAAAGTAATATTAAGATTATTCTTCAGAACTCACAAATTTGTATAGGAAGGAACTGCAGACACAGGTTTAAACTGAAGATAGACACAAAAAGCTGGAGTAAGTCAGCAAGACAGGCTGCATCTCTGGAGAGAAGGATCTCGGATCTTAATGTCACCTATTCCTTCTCTCCAGAAATGCTGCTGCCTGTCCCACTGAGTTACTCCAGCTTTTTGTGTCCATCACAGATTTGTAGTTGTAGACTGTTCATATATTTGCAAAACAAAGCAAGAATCTGGCCTGAGTGTCAGACCAGGGTAAGGTGACAGAGTGAAGGTCACTTAGGTATGAGTGGCGGGAGCCAAAAGCATCAATTGGATGGTGATTCAACTTTTTCTTTGTAAAGAAAATCTGTTCTGAATATTCATTATTGTCAATAGCAACAGTTCAGAAGAAGCCCCTGATCTACTTGGAGAGAATTTTCAGACAACAGCCTTAAAAGAATCAACATTTAATTTTGAAGGTAAAAAGTTCAACGTAGGGTGCTGTAATGAGGTAATTCAATTTGAGAACTGCATGCAGTACTTCAAGTGCAGTCTCACTAACATCTTGTACAGCTATAATGTAACATCTCAATTATTGTAGGCAGTTTCCTGATCGATGAAGGCAAGCCTGCCAAATGCCTTCTTCACCACCTTGTCTATCCGTGATGCCTCTTCCAGGGATTATGCACCTGTACTCCTTGGTCTCTCTGTTCTTCAAAAGGCCTTCCCATTTATTATGTATTTATTATTGAATTCCCAAAATGTAACACTTCATGCTTGTCTGAGTTAAGTTCCAGCTGCCATTCTTTTGCTCACTCTCCCAGATGATCTCCATCCATTGTCTCAGACAACCATCACTGTCCACAAGCCCCATTACTTATCTACTTTCCAACAGGGGACCCGCTGACAACTGTTCTCACTTCCAATTTCAATTGACCTAGTTGCCAACCTTCAGATTATCCACTCTCTATTGTGGGATTTGCAGAACACTCCACTCATGTACATTCCCAATTGATCCAAATCAAGGATTCTCCAACTGAGACACCCTAGCCCAAGTCTCAGTACTAAAGTAATCAAGTCTTTGTCAAAAGTTAGCTTTTATCAGTGTGCATCATTTTCATTTTCATTTTCATCTGCAGTAATACAATACTCCCTCAGCGCTCCACTGGAATATCAGTATGGATGTTTTGAATGATGTAAAGCTCAAATTCAGTGTTTTCTTTGAGAGTTGAGTGCTGCCAACTGACCCATAGTGGTATGTGATACTCTCCATATTCGGCAGCATTAGTATTCAGTTTTTGCAACTGGTGTATAAAGGTGGCCACTTGAACGTTTTATTGGAAGATTGTCAGTATCACAAAACTATACCTCAAAATGTCTGTGTTTCAGAAGAGGGGAGAATTTTTTTTTTTAATGGATGACCAAATTGCAAAAAAAAGCCCAAGGAAATGTCGGACAATGAATGGGTGAAATGTTCATAAAAATAAATTACTCTCAAAGTCCCACAGGCCATAATATTTCATCAGAAATAGATTTGCTTTGGACAGCTAGGTATCTGAGTCATTCACAAAATAAAGGTCTTTCAATCAATCTTCTTCAAATTCATCATCTATCCAAAAAGCTACAATACTTGTACACTATAGTTTGAACATATCCCATGGTACAACTGTTGATTTTTTATTGATTTAAAATAAAAATCAGATATAAAACAGATGCTTGGATCAATGCCTTATTTTAGTATTGTCTCTTTTCTGCTCATATTGTGATGCATTCGGTCTGGATGATGAACAAGGTACATTTAAATATTATTATCTATACAGTAATGAGATCTCACCACACAAAGCAAGCATTGTTTAGTTGTGTCATTCTAATAGTTACGTGTCATTTTATGGCAAGCATCCTTATTCTTCAAGTTGACTCAAATGATAGCAAGCTTGCATAACAGTAAATTGATACAATGCATGTTCAAACATGAAAGTGCTTTCAGCTTTTAAGAATGGCTACATCAGTAGTGCAAGAGGTAAAGTCAGTGTACAAAAGAGCTGTTGACTAATCTTCTGAAATGTTCCTCTAGGGAAATCATTTGGATCTTGCAAAAAAAGGGTGCACCAAATATTATCCATTTGTCTCTTACAATCAGAGACAGGTGAATTTATAATGGAAACAAGAAAATGGCAGAACAGTTAAACGAGTACTTTGGTCCTGTCTTCACTAAGGAAGACACAAACAATCTCCCAGAAATACTAGGGGCCCCAGGATCTAATGGGAGGGGGCAACTGAAGGGAATCCACATTAGTCAGGAAATAGTGTTTGGTAAAATGTTGGGACTGAAGGCAGATAAATCCCCAGGATCTGATGGTCTGCATCCCAGAGTAATCAAGGAGGTGGCCCTAGAAATTGTGGATGCATTTTCCAGTGTTCTCTCGACTGCATCCGTTTCTGTGGACTGGAGGGATGCCAATGTAACTCCACTTTTAAAGAAAGGAGGGAGAGAGAAAATGGGGAATTATAGGCCAGTTAGCCTTACATCGGTAGTGGGGAAGATGCTTGAGTCGATTGTTAAAGATGTTCTAGCAGCGTATTTGGAAAGCATTGAGAGGATCGGTCAAAGTCAGCATGGATTTATGAAGGGGAAATCATGCTTGACTAATCTTCTGGAATTTCTTGAGGATGTAACAATTAGAATGGATAAGGGAGAGCCAGTTGATGTGGTGATTCTGGACTTTCAAAAAGCCTTTGACAAGGTCGCACACAAGAGATTAGTGTGCAAAATTAGAGCACATGGTATTGGGGGTAGGGGATTGACATGGGTAGAGAACTGCATGGCAGACATGAAGCAAAGAGTAGGAATTAACGGATCCTTTTCAGAATGGCAGGCAGAGAGTAGTGGGGTGCCGCAAAGCTCGGTGCTGGGACCCCAGTTATTTACAATATATATTAACGATTTAGATGAGGTAATTAAATGTGATATGTCCAGGTTTGCAGCAGACACAAAGCTGGGTGGCAGTGTGAGCTGCAATGAGGATGCTATGAGGCTGCAGGGTGACTTGGATAGGCTGGGTGAGTGGGCAGATGCATGGCAGATGCAGTATAATGTGGATACATGTGAGGTTATCCACTTTGATGGCAAGAACAGGAAGGCAGATTATTATCTGAATGGTGTCAGATTAGGAGAAGGGGAGGTGCAACAAGACCTGAGTGTGCTTGTACTTCAGTCACTGAAAGTAAGCATGCAGGTACAGCAGGCAGTGAAGAAAGCTAATGGCATGTTGGCCTTCATTGCAAGAGGATTTGAGTTTAGGAGCAAAAAGGTCCTACTGCAGTTGTACAGGGCTCTGGTGAGACTGCACCTGGAGTATTGTGTGCAAATTTGGTCCCCTAATTTGTGGAAGGACTTTATTGCTACATAGAAACATAGAAAATAGGTGCAGGAGGAGGCTATTCGGCTCTTCGAGCCAGCACTGCCATTCATTGTGATCTTGGCTGATCGTCCCCTATCAATAAAATAACCTGTGCCTGCCTTCTCCCCATATCCCGTGACTCCACAAGCCCATAAAGCTCTATCTAACTCTCTCTTAAATCCATCCAGTGATTTGGCCTCCACTGCCCTCTGTGGCAGGGAATTCCATAAATTCACAACACTCTGAGTGAAAAAGTTTTTTCTCACCTCAGTCCTAAATGACCTCCCCCTTATTCTAAGACTGTGGCCCCTGGTTCTAGACTCGCCCAACATTGGGAACATTTTTCCTGCATCTAGCTTGTCCAGTCCTTTTATAATTTTACTTCGGAGTCACATGAGTGACTACGTGAACCCCGTACAGCCGTTGGTGCATCATGACGTCAGACGCATTGGTGCAGTCGGCCGGTTGGAGCAGCAGCGCTCCTCCAAGCGGTAAGTTTAAAAACTCGAGGTAAGTTTTAAACTTTTTTCAGAGTTCATTTTCTGTGACGGTTGGAGAGGTCCTTTTGGAAATGTTGCAGAAAGTGAAAAAGGTGGCAGCGAGGCGCTCCGGAGGGAGGAAGGTTGATGACCAGGAGAGTGTTGTTGGTGGAGGCCCGTCTTGTGCACCTGGTCCGATGCCGGCTATAGAGCCAGCGATTGCGGACCCACTGTCTGTGAGCAGTGTAGGCTTGCCAGTAGGGCGGAAGGCCACTGGAAGTCAGTTAGGCCCGTTGACCCAGACTCGAGCCTGGAGGTTGTACCCTCTACAGGAGAGTCCGTTTGCTCATGGCTCTCCCAGGTCGAGATTCTATTGCAAAGATTGCTCGACAGGGACCAGCTCCGTGAGGAGGAGTGGTGCCCAAGCCAGGCTATGGGAGAGTCTGTGCTAGCAGCACCTTTTACAAGGCTGCAGGAATATTCTGCCTGTGAGGAGGATGTTCCAACGGTGCAGTTCGCTGACACCGAATCAATGGTGGGGGAGAGCAGTAAGGGAGTTCAGTTGGAGGTCATTCCTAATATTGCTGAAAAATTTGCTATGCCTAGAGAGGCAGGAGAGCTGATTGGTGAAGAATTGGTTACAGCAATTCAGTATATGCTCTCCCACCAGTTACAGGAGTTGGTCATGGATGAGGCGGCCAAGAAGTATGAAGCTCCTATTAGTTGTGATCTCCTGAAAGTACCTGTGGTTAATCATCAGATTATGGCTTATGTGAAAATAATTGATACAGGGAATATGTTTGAAACCCATCAGGATGCACTGGGACTGTTTTGTAGTGCATTCTTTGAAATCAATAACATCAGAAGAGCCGCTATAAGGCCGGTGATTAATCCTAATCTGGCGGCTTTGTGCAAACCCCCCAGTGTACCGCCACAAAATCTGTTGTTTGGAGGTGATCTTGTTAAAAGAGTTAAATAATGTCATGAGGATGTAAAAACTATGGGCCTCATTAAGCCAGCTGGCAAACAAGGGAAAAGGTTTTATCCTTATCAAAGAGGCACCAGTTCGGTTGCAGGGGAAGGAACCAGCCATACAGGTCTACAATACTGGAATTGGCAGGCTGCCACCGGTGTGAAGGGGAAGGCCGCGGACAACAAGGTCTGCAAGGACATATGCAGGTAAGGAATATGCCTTTGTGAGAGAATGAATTAAGTAATGTTGCTGTTGAAATTGGGGGAAGGTTAAAATTGTTTCTCAAACAATGTCAGGAGTTAACATCAGATTTGTTTATACTTAACAGTATTGAAGAGGTGAAAATTGAATTTTACTCTAATGAGAGTCCATCTAATCAACATGTTCCAAGTCAGAAACTTATATTTTCAGATGAAGAAAATATGCGCATACAATCAGAAATTAATTCATTACACAAGAAAGGAGTAATTGAGACTTCAGTCTATCAAAGTTGTCAATTTGTGTCAAGTATTTTTCCAAGGTCTAAAAAGACTGGGCGATGTAGAATTATCCTGGATTTAACGAGTTTGAACAAATTTGTTTGTTATAGGCATTTCAAAATGGGAACATTTTCCACGGCCAAACATCTAGTTTCCAAAGAGTGTTATATGGCAAGCATTGATTTAAAGCATGCATATTACTCAGTTTCTATTCATGGTGATGATAGAAGATATTTGAACTTTATTTGGATGACTCAGTTGTGGCAATTTAAGGCACTGCCTAATGGATTAACTTCAGCTCCTAGAATATTTACTAAATTGTAAAACCTGACTTCCGGTGGCGCTATGGAGCCCTAGAGTATAGTGCCAGCCAGCTCTGCAAAAAAATTGTTAAAAACGGGGGGTTTTAGAAGACTTACCGGCTGTCTGCAACGAGCTGTTTGTAGTTTCCTCACCGAGTGACGTCATCAGACAGCTATGTCGGTTTTCCACGGAGCCCCACAGATAAGAGTAAAGCTCGAAAGCCGAAACTGGGAGAAGGCCCAAGTGAAGCCTGGGAGTCGACTAGAACTCGATCCCAGGAAGATGTGTCGACTAGGACTCGATCCCAGGAAGATGTGTCCAAGAAAACCAGGGACAAAAGTGGAAGGTGAGGAATTGAAATCCTTTATTTCCTCAGCAGATAGTTAAGTTAAAGGAAGAATTAAAGGAAGATATGTCAAATAAATAGCTCGATTGATATACAGATGAATCAGATGAAAACTCAAACTGATGGAGTTAAAAAAGGAAACAAACACAATTATTGAAAAAAAGGTTAAGAAAATGTCGGATGATTTAAAAGAAGAGTTTATTGACACGTTTAATGACATGGAGGAAAAGCTGGATAAAAAACTGGAAAGGTTTTAAAAAAGACATAAAAAAAGACATTGACAACAGATTTAAACCTATTGAAGAAATGCAGAAAACAACAGATGGCTTGCAATAAAAGACCTTGAACAGACAGCAAGAAGCGAATGCTTTGACTACAGCGAATTTGAATTACAGAAAATGAAACGTCTGATGAGTATGCTGACTAAAACAGCCGAGAAATGTACTGAGCTAGAAGGACATCAGAGAAGGCAAAATCTGAGAATTGTAGGGATTCCTGAGGGTCGAGAGAATATCGACGGCCCTCGAGAGTTCACTGCTAAATTACTCAAAGAAGTCTTATCTCTGGAAGAGATGCCTTTATTAGCTCGTGCTCACAAGTCAGTAGACGTCAGAACCAGACCCGGCGCTCCTCCCAGGCAAATGAATCATTAAAGTACAGTTTGAATTTTGTTCTGGATGAGATTATGCGGAAAGCTTTCGAAAACTAAAAACTTGACATTTGAAGGTCAAAGGATTAGTATTTATCGAGACTATCCACCAGAGGTCGCCAGGAAACGAAAAGCAATCAATGAAGCCAAAAGTCTTATGCGTGGAGTAGAAAAATCTGAGATAACGGTTTGAACTACCCAGCGACTTTAAAGAGTTTCTATATAAGAAAGTGGAGTACTTTTTTAAGACCCCAAACACAGCATTTTTTGGAGTTTGCTCAGCAGTTCAAGACTTGAAGAGATACCTACAAGCAAGTTATACTGACTTTTACATCTTCAGATACTCAACATGAACTTTTAATATTTACTGAGACTCTTCAAGAGGATATTGGACTTGATGGAATAGACAATGTCGAATGGAATGGAGGGGGAATAAAACAAGATTTAGACAACGACATCTGGATATCTGGAACATTGATAATTAGTTTCTAACATATACTAACAAAAATAATTAATACACACATTAAGATTATAATACGTTTTTTTATTATCAGTTTTTTCCCACCCTATTTTTTTATTAATTAGGAATGTCTATTATTACTAATCATTATATTAATAATTAATAACTAATTTTTCCCCTTTTTTGAACTGAATTAATTTGTATGTTATTCATCTTTTTATAAGCCTTTGTATTTTTTATGTCTAATATTAGTTAGATTTCTAAGTTTAGCTTTAGATATTGATATTTTAAAGGAAGAACCTTTTTTTTTTATTCTTCCTCTTTTCTCTTTTTCTCTCCCCTTCTGGTTTTTTTTTTTTTTTTTAAATTATTATTCCCCCTCCCCCCCCCTTTTTTTACATTATATATATTATACCCCCTTAAAATATTGTTAAGGAATAGTAATTCTCTAATTCCAGGAGCTGGTCGTGTTGATAACATCGATGACGAAGTCGTTAGATATATAGTCATCTAATATGGCTGGCACAAACTACATCGATTCTAGATTGTAGTTCTTTTTTCCTTTTACACACACAGTACTTCTATTTATTTTTCTTTCTATCTTTTATATCTATAGTAATTTTTGGTTTGATTGGAGTAATATAATGTACCAAGGGAGATATGATTCATGAGGGGCAAAAAAGAGATTTAAACTACATCCACTCGGGGTTCAGGTGTAAGGTTGGGTTTATCGCGCTGATCCTTAGATCCTGCAGATCCCCTTACAAATCTAAAATGCAAGACAAAAAAAGAAATACGGGGAATGAGGGATTAACATTCTGCTGCAGTTGGAATGTTAAGGTATTAATGATCCGATAAAGAGAGGAAAAGTATTGACATACTAAAGGCAAGTAAAGCTGATGTTAATTTACATTCCAAGAGACCCATCTAAAAAAAGAGGCGGAAAAACCGGTTGAAAGCTAAATGGATAGATAAAATATATCACTCTTCTTTTACACATAATCAAGAGGCGTAGCAATATATTATTTCGTAAAAATGGTACTTTATTTAAGCATACATTAACCATAGATGATAAAGACGGTAGATATATTATTGTGATAGAGAAATTAAATACAGAAAAAGTAATTCTTGTTAATATATATGGACCAAATTTTGATAGTCCATTGTTTTTTAAAAAAGTATTTAATAATATTTCCGGAATTAACACAATATAATTTGAATAATGGGTGGAGATTTCAACTGTACATTAGACCCTTACTTAGACAGATCTACAAAACAAAGAAAAAACAAATCACGTTCTAGTGATTTGCTAAATGCATATATGCAAACAACCAACATTAAAGATGTTTGGAGAACAGAAAATCCTACAGGACGAGAATATTCTTTTTACACTCCCCATTACATAAAACTTACTCAAGAATAGATTATTTTTTGGTGGATGCAAAACTTATCTCACATACTTATGAAGCTAAATAGAATAATATAATAATCTCAGATCACTGCTCCAGTAACGTTTAAAATTAAAATTAATAATAAAATAGAAAATTTAAGACAGTGGAAATTTAAACCCACAAATTTTAAAAAACAAAGCCACTCAGGAATATATCATAACCTCAAATTAAAACTTTTTTTGAAATAAAATGATCAACCAGAGATATCGCGTTCTTTATTTGTGGGAAACATTTAAGGCATATCTTCGATGGAATAATGATTTCTTCACAAGCATTTGACAATAAAAAGACTTCGGAAAGAACAACAAGAATCTAGAACAGGAGATAAGGAATTAGATATACAGAATGCAATAAAACCAGATACGACATACATAAAAAAATTGTTATATTGAAATAAAAATTAAATAAAATATATATACAGATCAAGTGATAAAATTTTAACCAACATACTAAACAATTACAGTTTGAATTTGGGGATAAGCCCCAAAAACTGCTGCTCGACAATTAAGGAAAATTGAAGCGGAAAAAATTATAACATAGGATTAAATCACAAAATGGTGATTTATTAATACAACCTAAATATATTATAATGAAAGATTTATGCAATATTATAAAAATGTATACACACTGCTAAAACAACAGTAAGTAAAATAGAAATAGATGCATTTATAAAAAAATGTAACTTGAAAGGACGGATTTACAAAAAAAGAAAATTATTAAATGCTGATATTTCAATAAATGAAATTAAAGAATCTATTAGATCATTAAAAAACGGTAAAACACCAGGACCTGATGGTATAGGTTCGGAATTTTTATAAAACATTTCATGAATATAATATTCCATATTTAAAATTCACTATATGAACAGATATATACAGAACAGAAGCTTCCAGATACATTGAACGAATCGATTATAACACTCATACCTAAAATAAATAAAGACTTAGACGAACCAGGATCATATAGAGGCAATAGCTCTATAAATACAGATCAAAAGATATTAACAACAATATTAGCAAAAAGATTGAGTTCAATTGTTGATGAATTAATACATCCGGATCAAACTGGAATTTATACACCACAAACGATATTCTTCATATAATTCTAAGACGATTGTTTAATATTATATATTCGAAAAGAAGTGATAAAAAAAGATTTTAGTAGTTATTTCGCTGATGCAGAAAAGGCTTTTGACCAAGTGGAATGGCCCTCTATTTTTTTTCGGTGATGGAAGCTTTTAAATTAGGGAGGAGTTTATTACTTGGATTAAATTATTATATGCAAATCCAATAGCTAGAATAACAACAAATCGAATGTTTATCCAATTTAAATTTAATTTATCACGAGGTTGTAGGCAAGGTTGCCCTTTAATCACCTTTATTGTTTGCATTAAGCAATAGAACCACTTGCTCAGAGGGTAAGACTATAACACCCGGAAATATATGGATATGATACCGCAAATACTAAGAATAAAATTTCCTTATATGCAGATGAAGTATTACTTTATATCACTCAACCAGAAATAAGTATTCGAAATTTTGTTAAAACTAATAACGGAATTCGGATCACTTTCAGGATACAGTATTAATTGGAATAAAAGTGAACTTATGCCTATAACAATGAATAAGTTTTTACATATATTACAACAAATTCCTTTTAAGATAACAAATGGAAAATATTAAATATCTTTGGGATTTTTGTTACAAAAAGATTTAATTCTCTCTATTTAAATCTAATTTTCCCCACATTACAATAAATTAAATAAGAATATTTCATACTGGAAAAGTTTACCTATTTCGATGAATAGGGAAAATTAATGCAATAAAAATGATTTTTCTTCCACAATTATTATATTTATTTCAATTAATCCCGATATATCTTCCAAAAATTTTTTTTTAAAAAGTAGATTATCTTTTAATTACGAATTTTATTTGGGATTATAAAGATTCATAGAATAAATAAAAAACATTTATGTAAGTCTAAAATAAATGGAGGATTAGCTTACCAAACTTGATGTTTTATTACTGGCAGTTAATATTAAAAACATGAATTTTTTGGTTAGGAGAAATAGATAATTAAAGACCAAATTGGTTAAGTATGGAAGAAGAAGATTGTTTCTCCATTAGAAATTAGCTCAATAATATTGCTAATATTAATGTAGCTAAGAAAGTTTATAGTGAAAATCCGATAATAGAAAATGGAATCCGCATATGGAAACAAATAAAGAAAAGCATTAAAAACTAAAATCTATACCAAAAAGTCTTTAAGATTTTAATAATTTTATGTTTAAAAAAAACCTCGATTTTTGGATAAGCTTTTTACAATGGAAAAATAAAGGAATTTCTTAAGATGGGTGATCTTTATAAGGAAAATACTTTCTTTCATTTCAAAGAGTTGCAGTGACAAATTTATGGCTACATAATAAAGAATATTTCAGATATTTACAAATTAGAAAGAATCTATGCCTCTGTAAATATATATGAATTTAGAAATAGAAAAATAGAAATTTTAGATTGAATGTTTTTGAATAAACATCCAATATGGAAAAAATGATATCATATATATATAATATTTTACTGGAAAACGAATACTCCATCAACAGAAACTATACAGAGAATCTTGGGAAAAGGAATTAGGCCAAATAATAAGACCAGAAATAATGGGATGAAAGTTTACAACATATACATTATTGTTCATTAAACGCTAAACATCTCTAATATTACAGTTTTTAAAATATTACATAGATTACATTACTCTTAAATCTAAATTACATAATATTTTTCCAAAAATATCTCCAATATGTGACAAATGTCAAATTCAGAAGCAAATTTGACACATTCATCTCACTAACTGCATAAAAAATTGTAGAATACTGGAAGGAAATATTTAAAATAATCTCGACTGTTATTAATAATAATATAATCCCTGACCCAAAGCTGATTATACTTGGAATAATTGAAACTGACCAATTAATAACAACGAATCAAAGAACTTTTATTGATTATGGTTTAATAATTGGGAAAAAATTAATATTAAAATTTGGAAAGGCCCTGCATTCCCAACAATCAAAATGTGAATATATCGAAATGTCGGAGACACTTCATTTGGAGAGATTGAGGCTTGTCCCTTATGGATAGGTTAGATCTCTTCAGATGTATTTGGTCTCCATATATTAAATATTTGCAGGGGTCGTAAATGGTTCGGCGCGGGAAACCTGACTGAGGCCTGGACATTTTGAGTGGATGAAGAGATACGTATAATAAATCATGAATATAATCTATAAGGACGGATTATTGACGAATATTTTATTCTCCATCAAACCTCTTCTTATTCTTTATTCTATTTCTTAATTTCTCTATTTTCTTATATCTAAATAAAAAATAAAAAAATAATATAGAAACACACTAGCTTAATATTAAGAATGAATATAAATATGTCATTAGATTTATAAGAACATTGTTAGTATTATTAGCATTTCCTAGTATTTTATATTTTTAATTATATAAAAATTATATGCTTTTAATGGTACAATAATTTTAAATTTAGCGATAAAATAAATATTGTTAACATTAGGAAAAATAATAAGAATTATATAAGATGTACTAACTTTTTGTATCAATAATATCATAAAATTTGGTCTTATAACTTAATAAAATTAGAAATAAAATGATAATTACTAATAGTACGAGTATAATGCTAATATTGTGAATGTATTAGTAGAATATTTATCTTTAATTATATAAAATACATAACCTCTGAAATCTATAACTAAGGATAAATACAGTAATAAATAATATTTAATTAGTATGAATCAGTTATTAGGACTATGTATATTTACTACTACTGAAATATAATGTAACTGGTTGTTATTTTGTTTCTATAATAAATAAATTTAAAAAAAAAAAAAAAAAAAATTGGTAAAACCTGTGTTAGGCATTACTCAGATCTCAGGGGCTATGTGGTAATGGCCTATTTAGCTGATATATTCTGATTGTTGGAAAGACTCATGCTGAAGCTCAGTCATCAGTTTCAGTTGTTAAATTCACTTTTGAACAATTAGGGTTTGTCATTCATTCAGATAAATCCAAATTATCACCAGTTCAAATCATTGATTATTTGGGATTTACCATTAATTCAAATCACATGTTGGTAACTTTGCCTTGGGATAAATTGCAACAGTTAATTGAGGACTGTGTTAATCTCCTTGGAGAACAATGGCCTTCAATTAGACAAGTAGCCAGGTTGATTGGTAAATTGGTGGCTGCTTTTCCAGCTGTGCAGTATGGTCCTCTGCATTATCACCAATTACAATGATCAAAGGAACAGGCACTGAGAATACAAACGGGCCATTTTGAAAGGCCTCTGCAGTTGTCAGTTGGGGCAATTTCTGACATACAATGTGGATAGTAAATGCTTCAAAAAGCTTTAGGAAGATTTTGGTGGAACCACCTTCAATTATATTACTGACTGATGTAAGTGCACTAGGTTGGGGTGCAACAGATAAGTCTTCCAGCTGTGGAGGCAGATGGAATGCTGATGAAGCATCCCTTCTTCAATTAAGAGGGATCAATTATTTAGAGTTGTTAGGAACCTGGTATGGGCTTAAAGCTTATTGTTCTACCAGGAGGGACTTGCATGTGCAGGTTCAGATTGACAACACCATAGCAGTGGCATATGTAAACCACATGGGTGGAGTCAAGTCACAGTCTTGTGATAGACTGTTAACCAGATTTGGAGCTGGTGCATTGACAAAAATATCTGGCTTTCAGCAATTTATTTGCCAGGTAGATTCCAGGTAGACACTAGGTCATGTCAGTTCAATAACATAGAATGGATGTTAAATCAGGATGTATTTAATCAAGTGATTGTTCAGTATGTAATGCCAGATATTGACTTGTTTGCATCTGGATTAAATCATCAGTTGCCCAGATATGTTTCATGGGAACCAGATCCTGGTGCAGCAGCGGTGGATGCTTTCTCGCTGCATTGGGGTGGAATGTTTGTGTATGCATTTCCTCCATTCTGTCTCATCAGCAGATGTTTGCAAAAGTTCGCAGGACTCTGCTTCTGACTCAGACTTCCGGTGGCGCTATGGAGTGAGTGGAAATCGCGCCATTCAGCTCCGCTAAAATTGTATAAAAAACGGGGGTAAAAGGGGTTATCTGAAGCTACTCACCAGAGGAGAACGGGTGGGAACGGCTCCGGTTGCGTTAAAAAGGTGCGTGACGACATCAGGCGCGCGACTTTACTGAGATGCATCACTCCCCCCCACCCCCCCCCACCTAAAAGATATTCTGAACTGGACCAAGAACCTCTGCTGGGCCGAGCACTACAGGTCATTGAGACGTACCCCTAGAGGATGGATGCTCCCCCAAGACAGATATTGTGAAGGTGGTTTTACGATCATGTTTTTGAACATATGATGAAGATAATAATACGTAAGAAAAATCTCAAATATAGGAGACAACATCAGTATTTTTAGAGATTACCCTGCAGAAGTGGCCAAAAGAAGATCTTTATTTACAGAAACAAGAGGTATCCTGAGGAACATAAGAATCTGAGATATGGCCTGATGTACCGACAACATTAAGGGGTAACTTATGATAACAAGGAGCACCCACTTCACCAAACATACAGAAGCTCTTGAATTCGCTCGAAAACATTCAGAAGAAACTGGAAGAGGAAGATGTAGAGTAAGATGAAGATGAAGACACTAAATATTATTGATCACCGTTACCTGATGATACTGCCCACGGGCCACAGAAAGAGGAGGAGGATTCACACTGAAGGAGATCCACAGGGAAGGAGGAGGAACAATGGACATGGAGTCTACTATCTTGGGGTCAAGGAAGGATGGATGGATTATTAATAAATATAGTTTTGTATTAACTACCTCTCGGAAAAATGTAATGGTAGCTCCTCCTAATATAGTGCTATGACACCAACTATATTGATATTAGTAGTATTATTAATTTAATAAGTATATAAATTGAATACCCCCACCCCGAAATATAATAGCCGTTAAGGCAAAAAACGGAGCTGAATTATTAACATTTTTTTTTCCACGGAAGTCCGTAGATTTAGTAGCCACGCTAGTGTGGCTTACACCAATACTAACTGCATAGTTGTAGTCACTTTTTTTCCCCTTACACTTTATTAACATCACTTACTTTACTCACATTTTATTTTTATATTATAATATTGTCATTTCATATATATACTAATAGTGGATTTAAGTATGAATTGTATTATATAGTTAGTTCGATGGAGACGAGTGTGTAAGGACAATGTCACAGATATTACATTTTCATTCGATCTGATGTTTGGGTATAGGATTGGGTTAGATGAGCATGAGACAACTACTCCATTTATAAATCATCTTAATAATAAAATGTATGACATAAACACTAGGATTGGGGTGATGGAATCACCTTCTGTAGTTTGGAATGTTTAAGGGAATTAACAAACCAATTAAAAAACGAGGTAAGGTTTTAGCTCAATTAAATAGATGAAATCTGATATTAGTTTTTCACCAAGAGACGCCTTAAAAAAGACGCGCAGTATAGTGATAATAGCCAAATGGATTTCCAAAGCATATCACTCTCCATGTTTAACACATAAAGTCTAGAGGGGTAGCAAAATTATTCGGTAAAGGTATACCTTTAAACAAAGCTCAATAATGAAGATGTTGAGGGTAGATATAGAATAATTACAGGTGAATTATATTCTAAAAAAGTAATCCTTAAGAATATATTTTTTTGATTAATCCATATATCTTCCAAGAAAATATTTAACAATATCCCTATATCCACTCAACATAATCTAAATAATTTGGAGTGATTTAAATTGTACCTTAGATAATTATTTAGATAGAATGGTGTTTCCTTTTCCTTGAATGATCTAAGTCCAAGTACACTTATAAACTTATTTT
Organism: Okamejei kenojei; assembly: GCA_035221665.1. Taxonomy (NCBI): domain Eukaryota; kingdom Metazoa; phylum Chordata; class Chondrichthyes; order Rajiformes; family Rajidae; genus Okamejei; species Okamejei kenojei. The sequence goes on along the minus strand of CM069133.1, from coordinate 110,922,466 downwards.
ATTAACGCAGCAAACCTTAAGGATACTGGAGGACAGATAACCCATCTGGTCGAGAAAATTCATTCTTTTCCCGCTTGTTTGAACCTCTCAGGGGATAGTACTAATTTTTAATAGATTCCAAACTAAATCCCATTTACCATGAACTCAAAATATCAAAATATTCATTTATCTCGGATCACGCACCATTAACTTTCAGATACAATTAAAAACATAAACGGAATCCAAAATCCACAGGACTAGAGTTAATGGAAGTCCCTTGAGCCAGAAGGTGGGGAGCATTTCACGACATACATATGATTGCTGAGAGAGGTGGACGCTCAACATCATGGGGGGGGGGGGGCGGGGGGGGGGGTACGTATACGTATATCTTGGCCTGGGAACCTTCAGGACAGCTGGGCCCACAGGACACATCATCCTGTAGTGTACCCTTGCATCACTGGGTGTTTCGACCTTTTATCACTATACACCCTCCACAAGGGCGGCCCCCTGCATGATGATCAGCCCTCAGCGTGTGGTTCCCCGTGTCAAAACTGCCTCAAAGATTCACCATGAACGCTATTTGGGCCCAGCATGGGTCTTTCCCGCTTGAGCCAGAATCCAAACAGCTGCTTCTTTCAAGCCGCGTCTGAGAGTGATCTTATGGTCTTTCTGCAGAGCCTGACCGTGGATTCCAACTCCCTTCAGCATCTGATGGTAGATTACGCAACAAATCCTCTCAACCCACTTCAACTGGATTAAACGTTGATGTTCCAGCCACGCTGCCTTGCCTCTGCTGCAAGCTCTGTGTAGCGCAGCTTCTTACGCTCATAGGGCCCTCCACAACAGAGTTCCCTCCCATGGAACTGTGAGCTCTATGATGTAAGCAGTCTTCCTGTGAAAGGACCAGAACACCAAATCTGGCCTGAGGATGGTTGAAGCAATATCAGTGGAAAGATTAGTTGTCGGCCCGATGTCCGCCAGCATCCTCACAGTCACGGGCCCTGCATAGGTTTCTTCTTCTGATCTAGAGGAAGGATGTTTCGGTTGTTTTTCGTCCTTCTCGACAAAGTTGTCGCCCATAAGTGGGAGGGTTGCTTGCTCTCGGACAAGAGTGTGGTCGCACACAGCCTGTTCTCAAGGCTGTTGCCAGTCTTTTTAATACCTGATTATGCCGCCACGTGTATCTCCCTTGCGTGATGCTAGTCCTTGCAGCCTACCAATATGGATTATTGAGGGTCTCTGGAGTTGGCAGAGGGCACAGGTTGGATCCTCGCCGTACCACTGATTGAGGTTTCTTTTGGTGATGGACGGACGTTCCTATGTCCGCTCTGATGATGAAGCTGATCTTGCTTGATTCCATTTCCCATAGGTCTTTCCAGCTGATCTTCCCTCCGCTCCACACCTTCCCACTGCACTCCATTGCCCCCTGTTTGGCAAGAGAGACCGCCTTTGCACTTCTTGCGCGGCCTCCTCCTGTTGCCGCACCTCCTCAACCACCAATGTCCTCCGCTCTGATGTTGTGGCCATTCGACCAAGTTGGTTTACTTTGTCGTAAGGGCCAAAGCCTCCTCTTCCCTGCTGCACTTGCCCCACGACGTCTTTGTGCCTCAGGGCTGATGAAGCTTGCTGTACTGCATCAGATTGGTGTCCACTTCCGCCGTTACTACTAAGGGGGGCGGCGCAACAGCCACTGATGGTCTTGTCTCTAGAGGTCGCCCCTCAGGTCATCCCTGGAGTCTTACTTTGGAACACTTGTATTCCTGTCTGTTAGACTAGTGAAGGTAGTTCCAGAACCCCTTTTGCCATAGAGGCCGATGTTAGTTACGACATCGTGGGACACCGACCATTCTTTCGCGTATGAAGTTATGGTTCGCTTCCAAATCTTCTCCACAGTTGTTATTGGAGCTTCATAAACGGTCAGTGGCCACATGTCCGAGAAGGAGTCCAAACTGTAGGCACCCGAGTCTTCAGTTTTCCACAGCAGTAGGGTCTGATTGATGATCTCCAGGCCGTTGACATTTCTTGCCTAGCTGTTGCACCTGCTCTTTGTCCTTGAGACTGCGTTGTACCATCTGGCCCAGGCTTTTTAACTGCTGCTCAACACTGTTGGTATTAGGTCGTCACCGATGCAGAACCTTGTGTCTCTAAGGCACCCCCTTTAACTATGGAGATGCTTTCGAGACTTAACTTTGGTTTTGATTTTCATTCCGGGCCCACTTGATGATCCTCAACTGCAGCTTTTCCAAGTAAGCCGCTTGGTGCAGGAGCCTGCCAGTAGTAGGTTATTGTTGTCCCTATCTCCATTATGCCCTGATGGGTGGCAGACGGAGCCCACTCTGGTCGTTCACCGCCCACGCAACCCATTTTGAGGCCCTGATGATGACTTTCCCATGCCATATAAAGGCCCAAGGGAGAGACTGTGCAAGCCTGCCATGATGCCTACTTCTCCAAGCGCTGGCATGTTGTACTGAATTTCATAGCTGTTTGTGAAGCACAGCTGCAAGGTTCTTGGAAATAGTTCTTGACCATTGTGGTGATGAGCTCTGGTACATGGAAAAAGGCAAAAGATTCCCGAAAGGATTCATGTGAACTGAAACCCAAATGCATTGGCCAGATCGAGGAAGATCACATGTAGGTCCTCTCTTGTCCTTCTAAGCTGCTTGGATCTGGTGCCAGATCATCTTGATGCTCCAAAGAGGT